>CM056993.1:313466957-314945737 GCA_029891345.1 Dryococelus australis
TCTGTTATCTGGAGCCACAGGTGCCGACGATGACCATCTTCTCGGAAGGTGGCTGGACTAACTCTCATCTTCTCGGAAGGCGGCTGGACTAACTCTTATCTTCTTGGAAGGTGGCTGGGCTACTCTCTTGATCGATGTTGCCCTCTCTCGTAAATGCAGGGTCCCCCTTCGTGCTTAACCCATGTGTTCGGTATAAGCAAAAGGGAGAATATAAAAGGCCAAACATGACTAAACTACTTCAGTTTTCTGGTTGAGATCTAAAGGAACCACTCTCTACCCTCAGGAATAGAGTTTGGTACAAAAGCACATGAAAGTCTGGATTCTACAAACATCTTACAGTAAGGTTACAAAACCTTGAAGTGGGATATAAGATTGGCATGTTATTTCACAGTCCGTTTGCAAAGCTAATGGAGAAATGTGTTAAAAAAATACAACCTAACTGGATAGCTAAGTTCACTGCAGTGACGAACTAAGTTCTTCAAGTGGTGGTTCCATAACACAAGTTAACTGGTATAACATGCTGAAGTTACATACAGTGAAAAGTTATGTAAAATGGATGTTAGAAATCCCTACTCACATCAAAATAGAAGCTTCTGCAGGGTAACCTGATCTGTCTGGTACACTTACATAAACAATGAATGATGTTATGGTCGAGCAATTTCAACTGTTTTTCTTCATGGTAATAGTCCATGGTAAGTAACCCCTTTCTGGCAGGGTTACTGCTTTTTTTCTAGTGTCTACTTGGCCAGGGGGCTCGTCCCATGTAGAGGACCGGCCTGGTAGCTTTGTGGCAGGGCACAAAGTCTGGTTCAGCCAATGAGAACTTGCACTTTAGGCTGGGTTCTTTCAGTGGTATACCTGGGCGATGTGTTCCCTCTGTATTTGACTTAGTTAACTCCGTATGCTGGAGAAGGTCTGGAGAGATTCCTCCTCTTAAAGAAAGGCGCAAACCGCGAAATTTCGGATGGTAACAATGGCCACCCTTAGCTCCCCAAGATGCGTTCGCATAGCACTCCCCACCACCGAGTTGACAAGCCCTCATCTGGAGCAGAATATATTCTCATGCAGAGGCTGGAAACGTCAGTTGCTCATCGGTATATCTACGAGCCGCACCAGCTGGACAGAAAGTTCCACAGCACTTGTTCGCAGCAGAGCTTCAAAAGCCCTCCCCATCCTAAAAGTCTTCCAGAAGATATCTGCCACCCTTAGTCACTTGCTCCTTGCAATGGCTACTCCACCCGTCCTTCAGGATGTGGGTCCCCTTAAACTCCCTCCGTGCATGCGTACACAGTTAGACAGGGAAAGTTGTCATTAGCTACCTGGTCGAAACTGCCCCATGCCAGATTAGAACCAGGTCCCCTTCACCTGGACAGTGTAGTTTACTACTTCCTGTCAATTCTGGGCAGACAGGAGATACTACGGGCCACCGTGTCTTATTCCTCAAGAAATAAGCACAATTTGAACCTTATTACTCTCTTTTTTTCACTTGTGTTCGTCCAGATTACCATAGTAAACACCTACATCCTGCAGAGTGGAGCAGGAGCCTGAGTTTGGAAATACCAGTTGCCGCTTGGTGTAGGACTAAGAGTTCTTCCGGACGGGGGGAATTTGTACATCAAAACACTCACCATTTGACAGCCACCCATTCGGTACACGTGCTGTATCGATTGGTAGCCACAACCACTAGTCATACACCTGCTTGATAGGATGTCGCTAGACCAACTTGCACCTGTCCACAGCACCGTTTGTGTTGCCGAAGGAAATGTTTGGTTGGCTCTGGGTCGGACCTGTCCGCTCAAGAGACTCACCCTTCGAAGTTATTGGAGTGCCTCTGAGGGAATCCGTTCTTCAACCAGTGCACCATTTGTATTGCCGGTTGTGGAATGTCGTACTTGGCATTGTTCTAGTGTGCCTAGACGGCAGAACACGTTTAGATAGGAAAGCACGTTGCCTGCTCCTATATCCTGGACCCCAGGGAACTTGCACCTAATGCCTTTCACCAAGAGAGGTGGGAAGAACGTTAGGGAATGACAGGTAGCTCGTGCCTACCAGTCTACCTGGTGTTGCACCCAACCCAATAAGTAACTTTGCCAATAACCCCATGGGAACGAGCTCAAGCCGCCCGTGAGTTGGTGGGGAATAGCCCCCCGGCACCCTCGCCATCTTTATTTGAGCCATCCCGGAAGCTTCCAGACCCTGTTCACCCCATCATCGCAGCCTTAAACAGGGGAAAGAAGGTTCCAGTGGGAGCAACCTACCCGAGGTTCAAGCCCCGACACTAACGCAGCCCACCGAGGTCCTTCAACAGCAGCAGTTGGAATTACAGTTGCAGCAGCCCATGGGGGAAGTCCGGTTTCACCAGTAGCAATACCTCCGCCAGTAAGCCAGCAGCACCAGTCAGCCTCCTAGTACAGGACTGTGTAAGCCACTGGCTCCTAAGTCTGTCAGCTGGTCCATTGCCAAACCAGTAGATGACTTTGTGCCCTGTTGGCAGCCAGGCAGCCCACTCTGTATACAGGTTGAGTCTCTGCCCAGCAGTAAAAGAGACTCAGGTCACACCTGAAAGTGTCATCTGACAGACAGTATCGAAGTAGTCACTTTGAGACATAGCAATTATCAATCTGAATCCAAACCCATCATGCATCAAATGTATTATTTAAAATTATGGGAACTATTACCATTTTCATTTTGTTTTATACATAGTATACATTGTTGTAAAAGTAATATATTCAGAGTTTTATCACGTTCATTTCAATTGATCAATGCATCAGTACTTGGTCCATGGCAGCGTTGTGATTTTAACACTAGGTATTTGGATACACAATTGACTGAAAGTAGAAAATGGCTGATGGTATTCAAATACTCAGCTGTGATCTCCCATGGCTTTGATTACAATAAACTTCTGTGGGCTATTAAAGTGCAGATTTTAAGTAGTGCGCTGTTAAATATTCTTAGAGGATCTAAATACTCTGTTGTCTTCCTAGCTAGGTTTTGGTGCACTGTCCAGGCATGCATTTCGTGTACTTTTCTCCATCTGCAGCTCATTGTATTGCATGGTTGTGCAATTGTGAATTTTGTGCGCGAGGTCAGGAGTGCGACTTGACGGATCGCAGAGACGAGTTCTACCCTGGCCAGATCTTGTATGGCCCTTTCCATGTACTGGAGGATGCAGAGTGGCTGCATCAAACCAAAGAGGTCAAGTCACAGATGGTGAAGTCAAACAAGATGGTGAAGGTGGCTGTAGAAGAAGTGCGCACAGACTCTGTGGGAATCCATTGGCAGTGCAGGGCGTACTCCAAGGAGGGAGCTGGGCTGGACAAGGAACAGCCAAAGTTCCTACTGCAAGGCGATGACCTCAAAAAGTGAGTTAACTGCTATAATTACGTGGTTTGCTGTATGCATGGGGTGTGTTGTTATCAGCATAAACAAGTTTGCAGTATGGTTAATTTTCCTGTTGAGTGTTTTATCAAGTGTTTTTCTTGGAGAATTTTTAGCCTTGTGACCCTTAGTGTTAGAAAGATAGCCTTTGTCATAAGACACAATCAAAGATGGTTTTCTTGCAGAACTTTATTTGTGATAAACTATAAACAAGTTTAAAAGCCTATTATAGTTTGGAACATTCCCTTGAATCTTTTTGTTACACATTTGTGTGATATATAACACATGGTAACTTATTTTCTCTGGGGTCCAGTTCTTATTTTCTGTTCTATGTTCTGTTCAGTTTTAAAGATGTATTCATGTGCCTATGGTATGGGTACTGTCTATCTTTCAGGACAGCTTATTGGTGTACGTTATTGGTACAATTAGCATTTCCCTCTTAATGTAATTTCCAATGTCTATTTACTGAAGTAGATGACACAGGCTGGTTTCAAATGCAGGTGCTCCACAAAGGTTTTGAACATCAGGTAGCCCTTATCTTAAGACATTGAGTGCATTGGTGTCTATCATTTTAGAGGATGTCTGTAGAAGGTGTCCATTGGCAGACTCAAGTGATTGATTGAAAATCTGGAACCAGACAAGTTGAACTGGTAGATGCTTGGCTGCCTGTGTTTTTTTTTTTTTTTTTGCAGAAGAAAATTTGTTTGTCTCTGGAGTGCCAAAATAAATTTATACTAACAATTATTCAAATTGGAAACTATTTGCCTTATATTTGAAATTTTTAATATTCAATTCAAAAATATTTTAACTTGAAAATCCACTATTCGTGCACCCCTAGTATTCTATTGGTGTATTGCGGTTCTGAGTAAATTCCCCGGTAACCTGCTATCCCGTGGACGAGCCTGAAGTCCACAAGGAGAGGAATTGTTGGTTAAATATCGGTTTATTCCTGTGACGGAAGTAAACAGGGTGGGGTCGCACTACCTCCTAACATCAGCAAGAGTATATGGAAGCTTAACCTGCGTTGAGCCAAGTGGTGACCTGATCCTAGACTAATAATGGCAGGGTAGACAAGTATTATGTAGCTAACTCAGGGCTGCCACTAGCCCTGAAGATGAAATCCTGGTTCTTGTATATAAAAATCTTGTGAAATCCTGGAGTCATTGGGTCAAATCCTGTAAACGCCTTGGAATAAAGAAAATTAGCAATTTACTGAAAAAAAGTGGATATGAAGGACGTTTACATATTTAATGTAATTGTTTTTGTTTGGAATGTACAAACCATGGTAATTCTTTTCTCCACTCACACTTTTGTTTATACAACAGTATCAGTGATAATTTTTGTTTTCTCTCCATTGTTATATCAATGCCGAATGTAAAACACAGTCACCAAATTTGGATTGTGTGCGCAAAAATGGTAATGAATGTGCAGCAAAGGTTTATTTTCAATAATAGCCTTGCCTTTGCATGTAGTCATACAGTTAGGGACAGAAATGTGTAGATAACTGTATACTACCTGCATCAGTAAATAATTCAGAGAAATATTTTGGACATACGCTATTGAAGAAATGGCGTATGTCCAAAATATTTTGCTTAATTATTTACCTCTGTTGCAAGAATCTTTCAAACAAACGGGTCAATGAAACTTGACACATCGCTGTAGGTGCTAGTGTCACAATATGGAGCAGCCATTTTTAGTAATGTGCTGTCGGCAGGCGTAATTTCTTTGGCACGTGAAAAAAAAGATGTTCGTTTACTTTTTATGTTTATTAAGGTATCGCCAATTTGGAAGTGAAATACTATCAACCTTTTTGTAGATGATATGTGTGATTTATGTATTAATAACGGACATCAATGTCGTTGTGGATATTAAAATTTTGCAGTTCCGAACGTAATGTACTTGGGTACATGGAGGTAAACGTACTGTTGTCTTACTGCTTTTTAAGAGATTTGGACTGACTTGTTTACATTTCTTTGTACCGTACCATATAGTATTGTTACACGTAATAATCGTTTAGAGAGATTTTATACACTATTTAAACATTAGTTATGATGCCTCGAGTATAACAACATATTCGAGATAGGAAAAGATAGCAAGAAATGATTTTGTACAACTCAGTGGTATATATTAGAATTATTTCACAGAGATTTTCCTAGAGTTAAAAGTACATTAGGACTGATAACATTAGTTAAAATGACAGATCTGAGCTAACATGAACTCTTAATACTCTACTATGTTGCTGTGAAGGGGCCGCAGTGTCTTAGTGTGTAAACGAAGTTGGCGATGATTGGATCTTTGGGCACAATGTCTGGTGAAGGCTAAGCTTGGTACTAGGAGTTTTCTGCAAGGAAGCGGCGAAGACAAGGTAGTAGGAGATTATCTCTGGCAACAAATTGCTGTGGAAACCAGGGAGCCGATGCTTCCTTCGGCACGGGTGTGCGGTGAAGTAACAGAACAGACTGGCGTTTAAGGACTGCAGCCCACTATTTACTCTGGCCGGCGCACCTTGGCTGGTGTTGTGGAGGGGGTAAGTATGGCATAGACTCTTGCATTGTGACGTTAGTGGCCGGCACTGGTTTTGAGCTGCATGCTCTGTGATCGTACTGGTAGTGGCATCTGCTGGCATGCATCTGTATTTGTATTTGGATGATATTGATGCATAACTTGTGTGGCTCGGCCAGTAAATAATACAATCTTCAGGCGGGAACGTTCATTCTTGCAGTCGGTAGACATTACCATTCCTGATGTCTCGTGATGTGTGGCAACAATCAACTCCGTAGAAAAGAGTGGTAAGGCTTACTGGCTGATGAGGTGAAGTCAATTAATCATTGTTTAAAAGATGTAGTGCATCAAATGTGGCCACCAATCGTCTCACTTGCCACATGAGACTACTCTAGCTCAGATATTTAGGTGAGATTGGGTCTACTGCAGTCTACTAAGTCAGTTGGCAGTTGTGAGGAAGTTTAAGGAATCATTCCACAGTTTATCCTACCCTACCTAGTTTTAACTGCAATTTCATATTGTTGTAGGGTATAAATTGTGCTGAACAACCCATAGGTGCAGAACCTTGATGGCCTAGCCACAAACTCTTCTATCTAACTCCGAGGTGTTGGTTGTGTGTGGACTTCACACCAGACTTTCTGCTAGGAGTTTATTTATAAATACTCCTCCAACCATGTGTCACACAAAAGGAATGGGATGTAGGTACAGTGGTAACAAAAAGGAAGATAGAGACACAGCTGAACTCTACTTCCAAACTCATGGGAATGACCCCACAGCACTTGAACCATGTTAACTCATCAGGCAACTTACGCCCAAAAATCTGCAAGCAGGCACAAGTGGAGTACAGTAAAACATTGGAAAACAAGCATGGTACAATGCTACTTTGGACCAACACAGTGAGCAACATACTCAGCCAAAGCCTTTTATCTCAGCCCTGACAAAAGTGATGCATAACAGACCCATACCATGTGTTGGGTATATGAAACACTCAAACAGGCTTGACATTTTTTTTGTGAAGAACATTGAATGTGGTACAATGTACACATTCCCATTTATTGAGTAGTACCACACTGCGCTAAAAATCATTGAGGCCGAAAATTTAAGATTCTTCATTTCCCAATTGAGTGCTGAGAAAACATTCAAAATAGTCCTCAAGTGCGTACCAGCAGGCACTTGTCCCAGCCATATAACAACTCACCTACAATAGCAAAACATCCTGGTTGTCATAGTCCACCAACTGTATGACCAGAGTAGAGGACAGCTAAAATTTGAGCTTGTAGATCATAAAGACTGTTTTTGACACATCAAGTTCGCATGGGAATCGACAGGTTATTTTTAATTTATCAAACACTGGAAAATATCCATTACGATCATTGTGATTTCACGATCAGAGCTACATTTCAAGAAACTTGAAATAAAACTCCAGGAATGGACCCTAGATGGTTGAATTATTTAATAGTGTTTGCTGCGTACATTAACAAAATTAATGAACATTAAATGGAAAGATATTGTGTGCTATCAGCAATGTTCCTTTTCTTAAATAAATTATTTTCTTCGTAGAGAAGGAAGGTAGTTAACAAAAGGGAACTGTTAGAAAGAAATTAAATTTATACAATATTAAGTGATGGTTAGATGTCTTGAGTGCACATCCGTATCATATCTTATTTTCGTTGTCTTTTCTAACACATTCAACTACAGTAAAACCCTCTGTTTAGTTACCACAACGAAAATGAGAGTTCCGCAGTACCAGAGAAAACAAAAGTTTTTTATCACAATACAATGCCAAGATACTTCCCGGCCGCCATCTTGTAAACAACTGACTGTTGCAACTTGGTTGCCAATGAAGGCAACACCAAACACTGTCTTCTAAGGCAGGAAATCAGTTCATTGAAATACAAGTCTGTTTTAAGTTTACAACAAAATACTATTTACAAATTTACACATCACCACTCTCTTAAGCAGTGTTCCTGCTTACTAAACTGTAGAAAGTTTGCACTTGGTCTATTACAAATACACAATTTTACCCTTTTAAGAAGTTTTCCTGCGTAATAAGTACACATTTTTGTGTATTTTTCTGAAACGTCTTGACAGGGTTTCACTATTTTTTTGATTGAGTGGTTATGTTTCTGCATTGCAGGTTGCGGTTGCTGAACGTGTTTGAGCCATGCACTCTGCAAGTGGGTGACAGGAATTTCTATACATTACGTGAGGGAGACACCATTACTACACGTGAGCAGTGGCGTCGCTCACAGAGGGACACACTTGTGGCCCTATCCCTCAGCAATGGCATCAAGGTATCCAGTCCGAAAAGGGTGCGGTGTAAGCCTTCTGGTGGGGATGGTAAGTGTGTTTTCAGATGTGTACATGTCTTACCAGTATTCTCTAACCGTGTTATAAAGTTTAATATTTCATTTCATTTATTACAAAATTACATATGTACCTACGTACCAAACAAACATTTTTTTCTTAAAAAATCTTGACAAGTAAGGCTACCGGTCTTACTTTAGATTAAGGTTTTGGAGAAAATTATATAACTGAAAATAGTTTGATTTGTCATAACATAGACTGCTTTTTCCTCCTGTTGAGGAACATGTGGTGATGGCAGGGATAATGGTGTCAGCCAAATGACTGTTGTAAAAATATAGCAGATTTTTGTTAACGGAAGATGGTGAGGGAACATTGCTTTCAGGCTTTTCCACAAGCACATGGCTGGCTCGGTGGGCGAACAGTCCACTTTTAAAGTTTGTGTTCAAGCTGTTCATGTTTTTCATAGATAAGTAATGTTTTAAGTATTAATTATATTAGAAAAACTATAACATGTTTACTCTATGCATACTTATGCTGAGGTGTGTTGTGATATGACATAAGTAGTTATTCTCAGAGTAAAATGATCCCCAAAAAGTGTATACTTAATTTTCCCTTGTTGCTAGAAATTGTTTGAACATAACTCTCCAACTATCATTACGATCAGGCGTGGCGTGCACCTTTACAAAACATCTCCAGTAATTAATACCAGCAACTGTTTTGTGTCGAGAATTTATAAATCCACTTCACAACAGATTTATTGCCATACTAAGCTTCTTTGTTGTCCAGCATTTCTTGTATTCTCTGTTGCTGCTTGGTTGTAATCAACCATACTATTAAAACGAAACTTTTTTTATATCCTGTGTATTACTTTTGCCTGTTCCCTCACCAAAATAACCACTAAATAAATAACACCCTCAGCATGCTTTCATATGTACACAGAATAGTGGTTCATACAACCTGAACATAATGTCTTCAGTTTCATTGGATTTGATAGGTACCCTGCTGTCTACATGACTCACTTTCGTAATTTTTCTTAGTTCTTCTTAATACCATTGTGTTCTAAGTCTATAATTAAACGCAAGTTTTAGCATCACTTGGTCACGGTAAGTTGCATCATTTCACACTTTTGGTTAATCATTATTTCTGTTCTTTTTTTGTTATGTTTAGCCATTTCTATATACTTAATGTACCATAATGCACAGTAACATTTTTATAAATGGCATCTTAAAGTAATGCTATTATGTTCATTAGCAAACTTAACTGCGTGCCAGAGTAGTGGCAAATAGGAGTGGAAACTGTTGTTTACAGCGGAATAGGCATTTGTCATTAGCTGTAAAGATGATTCATGAATTACTCTTTTGCTTGGGAAATAAGAACAATTGGTCTAACTTGGAAGCTGACTGCCTGACAGTTTATAATGCATGAGCATTAATGTTGCTTTAAATACGGAGTGGTACTGACACCTTCTTTGTAACTGAATGAATTCGCTGGTTTGTGCTTTGTCAAAATTTCAAATTTTTGAAACTGTCTTCAAATGTACAGTGGGCCAGCAAGTTTATAACTGTCCATGGTCCTAGAGAATACTATCACAAAATCACTACTGTAGGCCACAGTGGGAGGAAGGATTACTTTAGTTGTGCAGTCCAGAGTTCTATTTGCGAGTCAATTTGTCAGCTTCCATGTGGCTGATGGCATGTCCAAAAATTCTCAGTTTTATATGTTGTCAACAAACAGTAATTAAAACCCAAGAGAAATCCAAGTTGTATTAACACAGGCAAAGTGCGAAGGCAAGCAAACGAGAACACAATTACAAGACAAACGCTGAGGCTAGTCACATTGCATTTGGAAACATTTGGCTATCTGATGGGTGGAGGGTGGGAATAATTAGTTAGTGTTGGGGGCTTAGGGGTGCTCACCAAGAGAAACATATCTCGTAGTAACCAGAGAAATGCAGCAAATTTATGTTCCGGCAGATATGCCTAAAATTTACTTCTTTTACCCAGCATTTTTATAGTTCCTCAACAATTAGTTGTTGAAAGATGGTCACTTAAATGGTGTTGATAGAGGTTGATGTTTGACAGTCCCGGTTGACTGACTGTCCCTGTCCTGGGTGACTTACTTGATGCTAGGCAAGTCTTGTCTCAAGGCGGTTTATTCAGGTCTGGGCATGGGGGCCCGCCTGTTGTACAAAACGGGCTCGGTACAAAGTCGGGCTCAACAATTTTTATGCGGCGTGGTGCAGGTTTAGATTGGGGTGCAGTAGGGCGTTGAGGTGGTTCGTTATGTGCCGGTACGGTCTCTATTCCCTCTGCCAGGGTAGTACTCGACTGACGGGCGGTATGTGCTGGTGTGGTACTTGGCTGTGGTTCTGGTGCACTGGTGGACCTTACACTGAACAGTGCCTCTTGCACTATAGGGTGGTATTCTTCCATGACCTTGGTGAGTGGCTCGAACAAGTCCACAGGTGTGACGGTGGGTGCTGGTACGGTGAGACGTCTCAGTATTGCAGCTTGCTCACATGGACTAAGCAGCCCGAACCTGTTAGGAAGGATACATAGCCCCTGGGGATTTTTGGAGATAGCTCCTGCCTTCTTGGCCCGTCTCTCAACTCCACCCCTACAGGTGCACGGCATTAGGCACAAAAATCGGGGCTGCAGGAGGTAGGCAGTTGACATGTATGTGTCAATGTGTAGGTGCAAATTACTGCCACCAACACCACCTCACACTAGACTCCTCTACCAGGTAGAGAAGGTGCGAGCTGCGGGGTGATGGTTGCAGGAACCGCATGGTGTTGTCCCACGGGGGTAGGTTTCTCTGCACCAGAATGCAACCCTTTCGGCACCACCAGTGAGCGGCGAGAGTTGAGCACCCTGGCCAGCAAGCCTATCCCACCGGGAGCGTACCTAGTGTCGTGGCTGTACCGTTCCTCCCACTTGGTGCAAGGAATGGCCTTCCAATACTGGTGAGGTGAATGTCCAGTGGTCACTGGTCTCCCCGGACTCCAAGAAGTTCTCTTCCTGTGCACTACGAAGTGAGCGGTGAGGTGGGGGGCGACTTTGAGCTGGCAAGCCAACTTCCAGGGACGGTATCCTAGTTTCGTGGCTCTACCGTTCACTGCTGGGGCAGAGAATGGGTGGCCTTCCAAGGATGTGCTGGTGTGTTGTGCGTATAAGTTCGGAACAGCAAAACTCGGTCTCCTACTGAGTCCTCCAGCTCCGATATAACACAAGGAAGGAGCTTGGAGTGAATGTCTATAGATCTGGTAAGATCAGTGTTTATTGACCCTAAGGAAATAAACACAGATGGCAGAGGTGCTATCTCGTAATTCTCCGCGGGCTAGGCGGAAGGTAAAACACCCAATCTTAAAACAGGATGGTGTCCAGTGCAGAACTATTAGGAGAGGCAGTTGCTGGTGCATGTAGCGTAATGTTAAACTTAGGGGCGAGCTGTACTCTCAAGTTGTCTGTAATGGACTGAATGTGTCTAAGTGTGTAGGTGTTGACGCCGCTGGTTCTTCCTTCGGTTGCACAGGAGAGAATCTTCGGCCCCACGAGGTGAACGGTGAAGTACAAGGAGAGGTTTGAGCCTCTGCACCAATAGCTGGAGCAATGAGAGCTCAGAAGATGCGGTCGAGAACTGTAGCAGAACTGATGATCCGGAGGCCGGGATGCATCTCCGTATATACTCCTCGGCCATCCCTTTCTTTACTGGTATAGAGCTTCTGAAGAGGGGGTTAGCTGTTGCAAGCCCAGCGCCTAGATCCCTTGTGCGTTTGGCGTAGAGGAGAGTGGTGGGATCTAAGCATCTTGCATACGGCGGCATCCCGCGGCACACTGCTGTACTCGCCCCGGACCTCTTGCATGGTCTCGGTGACTCATCGGACGAAATAATAAATTATTATTGGTACATCTGTCCCAGTCCGGTAGATACAACAAACTTGTAGGCAGTTGCGGCATCGTGACTCTTAGGCAAACTACCAGGTATGCAGTTGCACTGAAGAGTAGTAGGCGTTCATTATTATTGAAGAAGACGTCATGCGTCAAGGTTCTACTGTACAGTGAAAATGCGGATATGGAAATCAAAAGATTTTAGTTTGTAAAAGAAAATTGTGCGCAATAAAATTTTTGTGACTACTGTTCTTGGAATCAGCACCAAAATATCTGTAAAAAATCAGTGATTCGTTTTCAAAAAATATGTAATTCCATTGTATGCCTGTGTTATTCTTGTGCAGTCTAGTTGACAAAAATAAAGTTAGGTTTCACATACTGTAGCGTGTGTGTATCTTAATTGATTCAACTCATTTTAATTACCACTGTAGCCAATTTTTATGTTTTGAGATTGCCTGGTGTATGTAGTTTAAATCTATATAAAGTGTTGCTATTAATGGGTTTATTTTGAACACAATTCTGCTCTGGTTATTTACTATCTATAGTAATTTTGTTACACATTTCATGCTGCAGCTGTGCTGGCTTTATTATTCTCGGTGATGAGTGCAATTTTTGTTTACTTCAAGCTGGTCACATCAACAATCCTTCATTTTGAGGATATTTGCAAATTAAATTACCATTAATTTTGTGTACACTTCTCCTGCAATGTTTTAAGGACTTAGTATTTAAGTGATTTTAATTCAACCAATTACGTATATTAAAAGTGTCAGTAATCCTGACATTTTGACTCTTGAACTAGTGGGCTGTCTAGTAGGCACAAAGTCAGGGGTAACACATACAACCCCTCGCCAGCTAAGCCGGGGTAACATGAGCCGTATCGTGTACTTCTGAACACACACCAACTTTACAACGTATCCGGACTTTACAGGGGTGGATCAGAGCTTAGGATAATTTCAAGTGGCTTTATCGTGGAAGTGCACAGGTGTGGTATCCACAGTAGGTTGTGCGGACTATGGCACTTCTCTCTCCTGTCCGGCCTTTGCAAGCTGTGGCAGAGTAGGCTATGCTTAGTTGCACAATTACACGTGTGAAGGAGTTCCTAGGGTGTTTCGGGTGCTCCCAAAGATCTACCAGCTGGCAGAACTCTGTTTGCCTCTTTAAGTAATGTGGGAGTACCTTAGTGGTTTTTCCACGATTAACCAGCTTTCCTCAGAGCAAAGAAATATTTCGTTACTTAAAGGTTCAACTGTGAGGTTCAAAACTAAAAGTGAGCATTCCCGTAAAGTTAGGTTGTGAAATAAATGCACTTTTATTTATGACATATTTGAACATGTAGTTCCGCACTCTCCTAATAATTAAAGAAAAATAAGAGATTAAAGGAAGTTAACCCTATTTTAATAACCAGGGAAGGTGACCTGGATGCACAAACTAATTATTACATGGGCGAATTAATCTGGCAAGTAAATATTAATTTAATAAATCCTAATTAAATCAAGTAAGTCTATTTGATTACTGGAGGTGTGTTCTGAAGGAACCTAGGCTGGGGAGGCAATTTCTATAGAGGGGCAATTAAAAACTGCTGCACTAGAAGGTGAGCAAAAGGGGGATGTTGTGACCTATTACCTCAAGGTGTTAAACCAAGGAAGGCAGGGAAGTTGGCAAGAGCGATGTTTGCAGGACCCTCTGGATGGCGGTGGCATCCAAGAGCTGCTGGATCTGCAGTGCTGGCAGCTACCAAAGAGGATGTGGACCTCTGGTGATTGTTGACTACCGGTGTGAAGAGATCCCGGCCATCACAGCGTTGGGGTCTTTGGGTTATAGTGGCTGACGTACCCTGCAGATAGTCTACGGCCTTGGCAAGTGGTGGAGGAGAGTTTGATAGCACTTTTCCTAGCTGTCACATCTGGCCTTTTCAGTAGTGGAAGTGCAGCAACTGCCCTGAGCTGCCACCGTTTATCATCACTGGGATGCTACTCCTTCAGTACGGGGGAAATACAAGCCCTTGTGAGGGCTCTTGTCCTCCCATTGGTTTATCATTGCTAGAGTCCAGGTTAGGGATGGCTAATTCATTCCCTCTGACTGTCGCTCATATTGATATATCTGCGGCAAAGTCCAGCAGTCAATTTAGTTATGAAGTCCCCTGTGTAGTGCCAGGGGACTTGTTGGTACCCATATTCTGTTTCCTCTCCTTCCCTGCCTTTGGGGGGAAGGAGGAGGAATGGTTCCTAAAAAGCAGGAATTTTTCAATTCAGACTTGTTAAACCGCTACAAAATAAGAGTATTTTGCAACAGTTTCTGGTTTGGTTTCAGTGGCTGCTCTGAGCCACAATTATGCTGGTTCTTTTATACTAAATTCTGGAGCTTGTAGGGCCTCAGAAGGGTGAGGGGGAAGCTAGCCTCGCTTCTCAGGGTTATTCTTGCAACTGAAGCAGTAACTTTAACTTCTTATATCTTGTGATGGAGGCGTTAACGTTTCTTATTTCCTTGAGAGGCTCTGGAGGCTTTGTTGCCCTAGTAGAATATGTGCTGCCCTCCAGTAACATGTTGTGGAACTGGTGTGACCTTCGCTGGAGGGTGCCGGTGGCTCAGTAGACAATACAATCTTCGGAGAGGGGTGTTGACGTGATGGCTTCTGCGGGAATGTGGGTGAACAGTACAGTCTATGCACATGTATCTGTAGTAGCTTTGACTATGCCAGTGTACCCTGTAGGCATGTGCTCAGCCTCAAGATGGGGTGAAGTCATTTCGTAGAGTGCGCATCGTAAATGTGCAGGAATGCATCATGTATCAAGAGTTATGGTAAAACTTTACCACATTTTCACTAAAATAGTTTTGTGTTTAATATTGTCTTTATGTTGATCATTGTATTGTTACTAATCCTACTAAAAAGTGTTACTTAATGATACAGTAAGATGTTTAGAAATTGTGGTCATTTTTCAGTGTCAGGTATGTGTTGATATAATTGACCACAAGTTATTTATCAACATTGAAAGCAATCTAAATAATGTAATTATAGTTGGGCATGAATAGTTGCTAGTTATTATCCATGTGTTTTATGAGCAGATGTGATGCGGAAGTCCCCGCTTCATGGTGTGTCTGAAACAATTGCGGGGCAGGATGTGAATATGCACACTCCTGAAGTGACTGTGACTCTGGCAAACGATGATGCAGAGTGGGACACGGAAGGTACTGGCAGTTTTTCGGACACCGCATCCATCAGCAGTAACTGCTCGAGCATCAGTTCACTAGGTAAGCTACATTATAATTAAACTAGAAAACCTCACAAAGATTTGAATAGAACTACAGCGTTAGGTAGAGTACAACAGTATAAGATAGGTGTTTTATTGAACATTTAAGATTGTACATCATCAAATTAACTCCATACATTACTGGATCTATTTGGAAAGAGCTTAAAGAGTTAAATTGTTAAAGTGAAATAGCAAGGTGGTAGATCTGTAGTGAAGCAGGCTTCTGTTTCTTAAAAGTGACCTCTAACTTATTTGTGAACTATTTACAGTCGGGGGTCAAATGCAAGCCGTGGAGATAAGAGAAAGTTAATGTCCTCATGTGGGACGTCTCTTGAAATTATTGAATTAAAATAGGTAATGCCAAGCTAGGATGGGCTTCTCCACATTGCGGTTGAAATTTACACTTAGGACTTGTTGGCGGTCTGCCCTGGTCCAAAAACTAGGGGCATGAAATTGTATGACTAATTTTATACTATAGGTTGTCAAATATGATGGTTTCGTTTTTATCACTTTAACAGTCTTCAACCATCACGAAGCCAGAATTGCGAGAGGCATCCGGGTAAGACAGGGGCCTTATGATTGTTTAGGTGCCCGGCCAGTATACAAAGTAGGGTTGGTGGGCTTCCTGGTAGGCACAATATCAGGAGTTACATAACCCTTCGCCGAGATGGTACCTTGTCACTGGAGGGAAGAGGTGTGCTTCTCCTTGCTGGCTGGCTCATTGAGGTTTAGGGTGGTTGAACAGCGGCTGGCTCTGGTTGCGTTTAAGTGGTGCTGAGGTTGTTGTTAAGCCTTCTTTGATTAGGGGAGGGGTCTCCTGAAAACAGGTGTCTATCCATTGCTGGTCAACTCCTATGAGGGTATATCTGTACTGTTGAATTACCTCTATGGCTGGATGCTGTTTATCCATAACTTAATTAGGGTTGGAAACAAAGCGGTATTACCAGTATATTCAGAAGGAGGCAATTTAATTATTTTAAGCAGTTTCTTAGCTTCTCCTTGACAGGAGTATGGCATGAGGAAAGAATTAATACCAAGCTGTTCCGAAGCTAAGCCAGGATCTAGGTTCCCTACCGTGTACTGCTGAATACACAAACTTGGGACATGATGTCGCACTCTTTTGTGTTCTGTATCCGGCCTTGGCAAGTGGTGGACAGAGCTTAGGATTTCTCGCGTCACTTTTTGCAGAGGTTTTCATGTGTGGTATCCACAGTGGGTCGTGCGGACTAAAGCAGTTAGAGCTCCCATTCATGCCTTTGTAAGTGGTGGCGGAGTGTGGACTACTTAGGTCGCTCGATTCCACGTGTGGAGGAGTACCTAGTGTTTTGGGCATTCCAGAAGATCTACCAAGTTGGGCATAACTCTGTTTGCTCCTTAGCATGTGTGGAAGTACCGTAGTGGTTCTTTCGCAAGTGCAGCCGACTTTACCTCAGAACCTGAACATTACGTATCGTGAAGGTCGAAAACGTTTGGTTCAAACAAGAAGTTAAAATGCTGATCAAAATTACGTTATAAAAATGTGTGTTTGTTGAAGGTGTTTTCGCACTACTATTATAAAAATTGAATTACGGAAGCTTAACCCTATGTTGAATAGCCAGGTGAAGGCGACCTGAATGCAAAGTTAAATATTACATGGGCAAATTATTCTGTTAAAAAAATATAAATTTAATAGTAGATAATTAAACCTAACTGATTATTATTTTGGAGGGGGTGGGGGGTTTTTGTGAAGGAACCTAGGCTTGGGAGTAAATTACCAGAAGGACAATTGTATGTGCCGCTCCACTAGCAGGTGGGCAGTGGGAGAGGTGTGTCCAGAAGGGACGTCGTCGTGACAGTTATCTCGAGGAGTTCTAGGTGTTAACCAGGGAAGGGGAAGTTTTGACGTGAGCAATGTCGGCGGGTCATTCCATGTCAAATCAGCACAGCTATTTACCTCACCAAGGCAATCCAGGTTCGCTCCCGGATTTTTGCATGTAGGAATCATGCTGGACGATGCTTGCAGTCAGGTTTTCTCGGGTACTCCTGTTTCCCCCGTCCTTCCATTCCAGCACCGCTCCATCCTAGGGTCTCATTTAATGTTAAGTGATGACTGGCATCTACAGGCAGGTCCCGGCTGGAAAAGCCATTCACTCGGAGGGTGTTGCCTCACCTTTGGTCCTCCCCCTCATGCACAGATTTATTTATTTACCTAACCATCTCAGTGTTTAATGAAATTTGGCACAATAGCCTTCACATAGACTAAAAAAAATACCAAATTTTAGGAAAATTTATCAACCGGTTTTGAAAATGTGGCTATGTAAAATAAAAAAGACGTGCATGACTGACATATGTTCAAACTGCATTTGTAGCTGTCATAATCGAGCTATAGAGACTGGCGAGGCATCATATTGTAGTTTTTTCCAAGAGCTTTCCATTGATTTGTGACACAATAGTGCTTGTTAGAAAAAAATTTTTTTATCAAAAATTTAAATTTAAATTTTTTAAAAGAGAATTTTTGAAAGTTTTAAGAAAACTGCAAATGATGTTTTGTACAATTTTAATGTATTCACCAAGTTTGAAGATGGGATGATTATGGGTTCTTGACTTTTTAAATCGTCAAAAAACATCAAATTCAGCAAAAAGACTGTTAGTTAGCACTTTCTGTACTTATTAAAATAGCTTACTAAATAAATTTATTCTTTTGCACTTTCTAAATAATGTAGACCCATATTTTACTCAAATTAATATTGTTCAGGTTAAGATAACTCAAATTTTAATGTTGTACATAGGCTTAAAGATTTTTTAAAGTTTAGACAAGGATCTGACTATGGTCTATTTAAATTATGAACATTTGGGTATTTAAATTACGTTTCTGCGATTCTTGTAAGAAAGTGTGCTGTTTTTATCTATAAAAAGTCTTAGGTTGATGCAACTCCCTCTCACGGGAATTAAACAATTTAATCCCGGATGTGGGGAGGCTGAATTCCCTCCTGGGGTAAAATATTCAAGGTACTCTTTGTGAAGGAAAATTATGATGAGCTTTGCCTGTCTGGTCGCAGATCCTCTCACATTGGAAGGTGGCGATTTGGGACCTTTGGGCTGAGCGACCTTGACTGGAGTAGGGGATCCAATCCCTAGAGTGAGGATGGAGTGGGGGCGGATTTAGGCAGAGTCAGAGGGCTCCTGCCGGTGGCGTTCTCTATAGTGGGGATGCATGAGGGCACAAAATCAATTGTTTCGGGTTAGCTTCCCTACAAAAGTCCACTTCGGTTGTTTGCACTCGTGTGTAAAAGGAATAATTTATTTTGACCTCCTGGACAAGATACTACAATCTATCGTGTGCGCGTGAGTTTGCCGGTTTCCAGGTAAAATGGATGTTAATCGTTCACTGTGTCTCATTTCTTTAAAACCCTTATTGCCACACACAATAATCTATCTTGTGCTACCTAGCCGAGAAACTGTGCATCCATGTGGGCTGGTGATCCATGTCACTAGCATGGGATCAAACCATGGAATTTGCAAGATTTCTGCTTGTTCGCTTCCATTCTTGTGTGTCCGATATGCGTGCAATGAGCTGAACGAAATGCTACATGACTGCAAGGGAATGCTTTGTTTACTATAAAATTGGAAATAAACCATGAATGAATTATATGTAAAATATTGCGAGTATAATTGCTTTTTCAGTGTGAAATGACATAAATGTAACAGTTTTTTTTTAAACGTACTTGGAATCACGTGTACAGTAACCCACAGCAGTAACTATTTTAGGTGTACTTAGTAAATTGAATGTTTTTTCAGGCAACCTAATGCTGCAATGTATATTGGCATGCACTATAATGGTATGGGTTTTTATGGTTTTTCCTTTCCCTTCCAACTTTATTTTGTTGCTACTGCTCCACACATGTGTGGAGCAGTATCAACATGTGGCATATATGCCACATCTCATCTCATCCATCCTTTAAACTGTAACAGAACAATAGATCTGACTGAAACCTTAGGATTGTACTCTGTATTTTAAAAACTAAGTTTAACACGATTAAAAATTTGTAATAAGTTTTGTTTAGTAGCAGTGTAGTTAGTGTATTTTAAAAGACTTTAGGTGCTGTGGTGTTAAAAGGTAAAAAGAAGAGGGGGCCTGCGCTAATGACCAAAGTGCTTAAAAAAAAGAAGTTGCGGCGTGCAAAGAAAAAAGCCCCTGCCCTTCCCTTGGTGCCTGGCTTTCGGGTGGTAGTGGAAACATTGTCTACTCCTCCCATAGCTGATGTTGTGTGGCAGGTAATGCTTATATTTATATTTTTTCTTGTGAATGGATACATTTGTATGCATGTGTTTATAATGTAATGTTGAGTGAGGGAGGGGGGAGAAAAAGAATAAAAAAGAGGAGGAAGCAAGAGAGATGGTGGGAGGGCGTGGAGAGAGGGGGAGAGGATATTGTAACAAGGTAGGAAGAGAAGGAAAGATTTAGAAGTACAAAAAAAGAAAAATGAGCCAACCCCAAAATATAACTGGCGAAGCCTCCACCACGTGCTGTAACTAAAACTCAGCAGGGCCAGCACAATACCCTGTACCCTAACCATTTACTTGAAAACAAAAGAAAAGGCTCATTTAATCCAAAAAAAAAAAAAAAAAAAAAAAAGAAAGTGATAAAGGGAGGAAGGGGTTTGTGTGGGGGTTATACTCGAAAGGCGATGAGATGTTCCCAGACCACTTCATGGGTCTGACTCTAACAAAGAAGCAGTGCATTGGTGTATATCACTTAATTAAACTTTCCTTTATCAGGCACGCTGTGCCTAAATACTATGTTACCAAATCTCACTTTAGAGGGTCGAGAGCTGCAATGAGAGGAGGGTTTTCTTAACAACTAACAAGAAGAAAAATTACATATAAAAAATAAAGAAGGTATATTTATTTAAAACAACAATTACAGTATAGAAATAAGTAACAAAAAAAAAGATAATTTAAAACAAATGTCAAACAATATGTTTAAAAGTTACCTGTTAAAATTATTACAAAATGGGTTAGCATTTAAATTTGAAAGGGAAAACTGTAATTGCTGTTATGTTAGTTGTTACTCAAAAAAATGTAAATTAACAATCACCACAAGAATAATTGATACAGTGAATTAATATACAAACAATTCTAATTTATGGAAACTTACTGGCCTACTTAGTGTTAGATTGATGAAGAAATAAAAACATTTAATGTAGTGCTAACAGAATCCCCTTCTCCTTAATAATCCAAGTTTATCTCATCCAGATGTGATTATATAAACAAAACAAACAAAAATGTAAGTCACTTAGTTTAAAGTGAATAGGGGTAGACTGCCCCCTTTAACAAAAGTATTATTGTAATTAACAGTAAACATAATTTTTCACCAATGTGAAGTTACTGTAACCAAATTGTCTTAGGATCAGTGCATCGGAATATTTTATTTCAACACTAGCTTAAAGTAGCTATAGCAATAGCGCTCAACCATTACCCTCCATAGGGCTGAAATGAAGATTGCAAAAGAAAACCAACTTTAACTTTGCTCAAGTGCGCTTATAGGATTTATTCATTGGCTAGATTGATTGGCCAGGATAATGAAATAAACTTTAGAGAATTTGGACAAAAATTAATTAAGAAACCAAAGTAAAGGTTGACTCATGCCCTACCTCGATGGGTAAGTGGTTAGGATGTGACTGCCCTCTCGAGATCTTGGGAAAGCTTACCGCAGCGTGATTGGCTAGAATTATTGGCCCAACGGGTCGTGGCGGGTTTGGATACCGTGGGAGCCCGCTTAATGGCAGGGTACCGTTTGAAAGGTGGGGAGTCTAACCCCAGAGTGAGTGGAATGAGATAGTTTCCCAACCAGGGAGTTCCATCTTCTTCACTTCTATGGTTGCCAATAATCGGGATGCCAGTTGTCCCTGGGGTGTATGAGGTTGTTATGCAATTTAAGCAATCGTGGGGGTGGAGGTGGATAGCCTGGCTGGGGGAATCGAGGCTACTCGAATGGGATGAGTGGGTTGATGTGTGGGAATGTAATTTGTGTCGTGAGATGCCGCACGTGGTTTGGGGGCTGCCTTTGGCAGGAGTCGAACCTGTACCGTTTTCCCCGGCGCTAGTTTGACTGCGCAGAAGTTGTGTAGATCCACCTCAGACAGGTGTTGAACCCAGATGAGGTTTCCAGATGTCAAGTTTATTATACTAGCAGTGGTAGGAGCCTTATCGGAGACTGTGTTAACTGGGGCAGCACTTGCTAATAGGGGTGAAGGTTCCAACTGAGCAAGCTGATCTCCCTCTGGGTCATACTCTGGCCAACAGGCGCCTAGGTATTTATATAGAATCGTCCAAAGATCAAGGGTAACAAATGGGGATATTGGTCAAGGAACTGCTTCAGTTGTCTGAGTCTGAGGTTCAACTTTACCTGTATCCTCTTAACATGGTTGGCTAAAAGAGCCCTTTCTAGAGCATGGTGTTCCCTACGCCGACGTCGACACTGGACTCCACCTTTCTTATTATGCATTGGTCCATTCCCATGACCTCTCCGCAAACGTGCATTCCTGGGGGCATGGCTTATGCGCACACACCCAAGGCCTTGACGTGTAAAAGAGCGGTCTGGTATTGGGATGTCACTAAAGGTAAGTGTGGATCCACCGGAAACCCAGGAGCTCAGTGTGTCGTTTGCAGACTAAGGCTCTCTGCAAACTCTGGCCGCTGTAGAGTTCGGTGTTTCACACAGTTAGCCTCCAGTGGAAATTACAGTACTTGATACAGTTTACTAAATCGCTGATGAATAAAATTTATTAATGAATCAAGATCTAATAAAAAGCAATGGAAGTCGGACAAATAAGTTTGACCTAAATTTTATTATGTGAATATGAAAAGGGAAAACCCGGCTAATCAAGTACAGAAAAATATCTAATTAGCTAAAATTAATATTATTTAACACACTCAACAGGCAAAGGCAAGCCTTTTCAATAATTAATGAAAGAAAATGCAGGAAAGTAAAGCTACGGTAAGTACTGTGCGCAGTTCACAGCGTAACCAAGTTTACTAGGGTTTATCGAGGAGGTAAACGAAGAAGTGGTGATCTGCTACCGCGGAGTCACGGAAGTTGACTGGAGTAAAGGGTATGGGAGTGGGATTACCTCTGGCATGGTTGCTGCCTTCACGGTCAGCGGGTGCAGTGGTAGACAAGCTTTACACAAGGTGTTGGGTGGTGCAGCCTTTACAGTCTGCGGAGGAGAGTGAAGTCGTCTTGCAGGTTTCTGGGTGCTGCAGTCGTTGCTCTGGCTGAGGAGAGGAGAGAGAGTCTTCTGTAGATCAGGGAGAGCTCGCAAACCTACTCGGCCGGCGAGTCTGGCGTCTGCTGGAGCGTGGGTCCTGACTTTCTTGTATACGAAAAATCCTCTGATCTCGATCATGTGGGGGTGCGGAGGGGTTACTTAGCCTCCAACACAGGAGTAAGATCATCATTGATATTCTTTTGCCACTTTAACTTATCAGCTTTAATCATTCTGAATTGTACATTTTTTGACAATGCCTTGTGAGATAATCAACCATTTGATCTATATCCTCCATTTGATTAATCAGACTAAATTCAATAGCATCAATTGCTAAATACAGTGAGCAATACATAGTCACCTTTTTTATAATTTATAGTAAAAAAACTACTTTCGATTCCCTTTATAATATTCAAAATCAACATTACAATAACAAATTAAGGCAGGGTAAAGTTGTCTTCTTCAACAAGGGCATCTATAAATTTTTCTACATTAATGTGAATATTTGAAATAATTAGATCTAGTAATTCATAAGAAAGTTTTGTAAAATTAAATTGGTCAAGATTAAGTAAATTCATAAGTTGAAGTAATTGACCTTTTTGTTTGATGTAATAGTGAACTATATTCTGGGTATGCATTGAATACCAGTCAATATCAGGTGTATTAAAGTCACCAACAATTATAATTTGATCAGGATAACTAGTTAGTTTTAGCTCTAAAAAATTGTACTTATCAATAAGTTCATTAACAGGCAAATTTGGCAAACAATAAATATTTCCTAATAGAATTTTGTTTTGTTATTGCCACTGGTTATTTCTACCCATACAGACTCAATATTCTCTGTAGTAAAATAATTTTTTAAAACAATATGAGGAAATTTAGATGTGTTTACCGCTGTTAAAACACCACCACCTCTATTGAGGTGAGTAAGTAAATGATCACAATCTTTACGAAAACTAAATAAGTATCAGGAAAATAATGAGAATCTAAACAATGACTATTTAACCAAGTTTCAGTTATGCAAATTACTGGATAATCTATACTAATTACGTTCTGAGAAAATATTAGGGATTTGGTTTCTTAAACCTCTAACATTCTGATAATAAACGCTGAAATTAGCCAACGAACAGTCTTAGCCTAGGCACCTCTGATTGCCTTATTATTAACTAGGAATTTAAAGCAGCTTCCCCAGCCGTCAGTATATTATGATTGATCGTAGCTGAGAGGACAACTTTATTAATAGGTTCCGAAGCACTTTCTTCGCCATACAGTTCATTATAAAGCTCGCTGGCCAGAAGATTGTATTGAAAATACAGTCAAATTCAACTTCATCCACGGAAACATAGAAGGAAGATTATGAACTATGTCTTGTCTTTTAAGTTTAGCTATTTTCAGGTTGGAAACTTTTAATTCCTGATTTATTTATGACACTATGTCGTTTTCTTGAACTTCAGTCCCGAAACAGGATACAAATATTGCTTTCATTTTAGGTTTCACTACTTTAGGAACTGTCTTTATGTTGAAATTATTCCTAACTCCCAATTGTATTTGCTTTCATCCCACCGGTGGCTTGGAACCCGCTGACTCAGGTGTTATCTTTGTGCTGTGTCGGTACAATCTGATAAAGCCGTCAGCATTGGCTGCCAGATATTTTGCCATTTCTATGAAGCAACTTGTTTTTCCCTTTGTGCCACTGGAACTATAGTCCATTCCCCATTGGAAGCAACTTTCTCAGAGCCCTGCTAAATATCTGCTTGCAGGCCCATTTCGTATCCGTCCGCCAAATGTAAACAAACATTACCATGTGACTGCCATGTAGCATCGGTCAAAATCAATGTTTACATCCCATTGTGTGTGTGTCCATGTGTTCATATACTTTCACTACACCCAAAAATAAACATTGAAATGTGACTTCTACTTTTATACCTGTCAAATGTTTGTTTACTGTTTACAGCTTTTCAAAGAATTCTGTCTTAGGTCTATTTCAAAAATCATTTCCTACAAATATTCACAGTTTAGATCTATAACATTATTTAGGTCAGCTTTACGATGTTTTAAAAATTCCTGAATTAACTATTGTTCTTACGGTTACGTTACATTAACATATTTGTTTTCCACAACATAGCACAATACATGAAATGCACATTGGTATTTTGCAGCGACTGTGTTAAACACTGTTACAACTGCAGGAGGGGTAATGAACTGTAGTATTTAACTTTTTGTTATTGATATGTGTTGGGTTATTTCTTTAAAAGGGCGGCCTCAGTTCGAATAACGATGGAATACAGTCCAACGAAATAGCGACATTAGAATCAAGCATGCAAATTGTGTCACTCATTTTGTTATGGAAACTTATAATATATCGGTGAATATGCACTCAAATAAGCCTACCGTAACTTTTATTCCACTCATATTAATATTTATTGCTACTTAATGTGTATTAGGTTTATTGAAATTGATTGGGGCTGGGCGTGTTTGTTTTGTTGGGATTGGTGGTAAATCACATTGCACAACTGTGTTTCAAACACCCAGGGCAAAGGTACAACATTGTGATAAATAAACAGACGTGGATGTAAATTAAAAACAGTTCACATTTACAATGTATAAATAATTCACATCAAATATTTGAAATCACGCACACACAGATCCAGCGTAACTGTCACCAGACACCCCACACTATTTCACATGCAGCGGTTAACGAAGCACCGTAACAGTATAATTATTACTGTCGCAGAAACACAGATTTATCACAACATCGTAACTTGCTTGGGTAGGTTTAAAAACCACTTCTACAAACGTGATGTAATTTGAAGTATTTTTCTGATTAAGTATAATTTACGATCCATTTGGTAAAACAGCAACACACCATGTCATGACTCGCCACGTCTGCCAACTTCACTTTGTTTCTAGCTCGCCATCATATCTAAATATATTAAAATAAGTATTCAAAGATTAAAATCTCTTTTCTGTTGCTAATTACAAGTTATAAAATCATTATTTTGCTGTAATAAGTATGAAATATGCTACAAATGAAAACATGTATAATTAATATCTGTGTACTAGCGAAGTGAAACTTCCCCGAGTGTGAAAGAGACAAAGACAGTGATGAAGAGCGACAAAGCTCGTTCAGCAGACAGTTGCTTCAAAGTTGCTCTCGCTCAATAAAACAACACTGTTCCATTACGGCCTACTCATGATGTTTTCCACTGTTATTTTTAACTGTAAGAATGAGATATGTTGCCATCGGGGCAACCTAAATATTTAAATAATTCAATAGGCATCGTTTAATTTACGAATAGTATGCTAAAAAAACTAGGTTAAAATAATATTTTAACTGTGAACTATTTCTTACCGGCTGTTGCCAACACATTGCTGCTCTCGCTGTTGTTAATTCATATTTTCAAAAGAAATTAATATTTCAAGTTATAGATAATATTAAGTAAAGGTTCATTTATTAAATAATACAGTACTCTAAAGTTTACCACAGTGTTATATATTTGTGGAATACAGGTTATTGAAAAAAACAGGTGACATGTTATGCCTAGAGTGTTTTTTCAAAGGTTGATTTTCATAAGTCGCTTCCAATCGGGAATGGACTATAGATTCCAGGCCCAACGTACTTTACTGTAAAATATTTTAGAAATTGAATTAGATTTACTAGCAGCACACGAGGCACACACACTATTGATTTTTTCATTTGAGGATTGTACACTTTCAAACAAAGCCCTTAAAAGAGAGTTATCTTCCTTTAAATCACTTACTTCTTTTGATGTCATCAATTTTACTGCACAGATAAAGATTTCACGCTTTCTTCCATAGTGCCTAATGTTTTTTCAACAACTTCTTGACTGACCTGATTAGCTTGGCTTGGTGTCTCACTGTCAACAAGAGTAACTTTTAACTCGTAGCTTTTTTTGACTTAATTAGAAATCGTTTTTTCTGCTACACTGTTCTTGCTATTACGTTTAGGCGAGATGCCGAACATACTTGCCTCATCACTGCAGTGTTCACACTCAAAGTCTTCAGGTTCACATGGTAAAGCCATGCACTGAAGGTGGAAACAAGTTCCAGAGCACTTAACGAGTTTTTGTTTGCCATAAAATTCTTTACCACAAACTTTACAAACGTCCCTGCTAGGGGGCATATAAAAGCCCTTACAGTCAAAAGATTCAGTAAACTCCGACACTTTTTACTATTTAAAAAAAAACAAAGATCACGCAGGAGGAGGCAAGGAGCACATCTTACAAGCACAGAATAATAATAATAATTTGTTTATTTATTCACGCATATTAAAGTGCTCCCGAACAGCTGAAAGCCTTAGTAGGGATGCACTTATACATATAACATTCAACAATTACATAACAAACAACAAATAAGACAAACCACCACCAAACAAACATACACACAGACAAGATATAACATAAATAAGGAAACAAAATATTGACTAACATTTTGATTGTAAGTATATATTACACAATAAATAATATAATTAAATTATAGATTTTTGATGTAAAACTTGTTTTATAGTTATTTTGTTGTTCATAAATGGATCTACATTTACTAAACATTTATTTACATTATTAAGACATTGTTTAATTAGATCATGAGATCAATAAGTAGGTGTAAATAAAAAAGGAAATCTTTGGTGATGCTGTGGAACTGTCAGAGAAATACTTTGTAATATTTTAAAGCTATTCACTTTACGAATTATACAATTAATCACAAAGACAGTGTCTATTACTGCCCATCTAAAACTAAAGAGTGTGAGTTTTTAGTTTTTTCAATCACATCTCATAATCAAATTTCTCATTACCTTTAAAATTATACTTATTATACATGTACCAAAATGCATTTTGTTGCATTTTCTCTAGTCTATTAGAATCTGTATTTGTAATTGAATTCCAAACAGAACAATATTCAAATTGGGATCTAACTAAAGTATAATATAAACAGAGAAAAGAATCATAAATAGATGCAGAATAAGTAAAATATTTAATGAAACCAAGAGTTCTGTTAGTTGTAGTTAATGAATTGTTAATATAATGATGTAAATATAATTTAGAATCAAGTAGTAAACCTAAATCCCTTATACATTGCGTTCTTAGAAGAACTGTTCCATTGGCAAAATAATTACAATTTATATTATAAGTCTTACGAGAAAATGTAATAATTTGTATTTTATTTTTATTTAGTTTCATACCATTTTGTTTACACCAATGAGTAACAGAATTTACATCATTTTGTAACAGACTACAATATGTTAATGAATTAATGGTACAATAAAGTTTTAGATCATCTGCGAACAAAAATGCCTGGGAATATTGTAAAACTTCACATATGTCCTTAATGAAAATATTAAATAAAAGTTGAGACAAAGTTCCATCTTGAAGTACGCCAGAAGGAGCATTATGTTGTAAAGAATAAATGTTATTAATTCTAACGGAAAACTTTCTATTATTAAGATAACTTCCTATCCAATTAACATATTTTACATTTAAACCTATCATTCCAAGCTTATACCACATTAATGAATGGTTACAAGTATCAAAAGTTTTACTTAGATCAAAATAGATTGTATCAACCTGTTTACGTGAGATTATTTCATTATGAATAGAGTTCACTCATTGAAATAAATTAGTTGAGATAGATTTACTTATAATAAAGCCATGCTGTAAAGAATTAATGAAAACCTTAATGTGAAATGAAATATGTTTATGTATAATTTTTTCAAAGATTTTGGAAAAACTACATAGTAACAAAATATGTCTATAGTTACTGAGATCATATTTACTACCCTTTTTATGTGTTGGTACTACAACTGCGAGTTTCCATATACTGGGAAAGGTTCTAGTTTCTAAACTATAATTTAAAGTAGGTGATAAAATAAACATACAACCTTTGATTATAAAACTAGGAATACTATCAAAACCTGTTGATTTAGATGCCTTTAGTGACTTTATTTTATAGCCCACAAAACAATATCAATAGTGATTATAGGTGGCAATATATTGATTCCATGTACAGATGCTTAGCTTGTTTGCAAGTAATGTTCTCACTATTGTATACCTTGGCAAAATGATCTGCAAATGTATTTGTTAATTCTTTATTATCATTAATGAGCCTGTTATTTACTAAAATTTGTGGAGCTTGCTGATAGCCATTTTTGCTATTTTTATATAGCTCCAGAATTGTATGGGATTTGATTTAACCTTATTATTTATTCTATTAAGCCAAACATTCTTTATCTTTCTTAATTGTAATCTTAACTAGGTGCCGGTAATTTGAGAATTGTACATAATCATGTTTGTTTCTTTTTCTATAAATTCTAAAAAAGTGATCTTTACATTTTGTTTTTAAAAATAATAATAATTTATATATATATGTATATATATATATATATATATATATATATATATATATATATATATATATATATATATATATAATATATATATATATATATATATATATATATTTTATTTTTGTTTTCATTCATATTGTGCCACCCAACAGTTGGGGACCTTTAAAAGGGGGGCACAGTTACATAAAACATGTAAACAAACTACAGACAAAAAGACTAGAGACAGTACAATAAAACACATACAAAACATAATCACATTTAACAGGGAAAACAATCAAGAAAATTTACAAAATTACTATTAACATAAAAATACTAATAACATACAATACAATAGTGACTCCCTAAAAATGATTAATATAATGTTCAGATAGCTCACTAAAAGTAAGTTTTTTACCTATAAATTGATCATACGTGGAAAAATATTTATTATAATTATTTGCACGGCTACTTACTAGATATTTTCTAAGATATAAAGAAGTGAAAATATGAGAGATTCTATGTTTATAGTTAGGGACTTTTAATGCTACCGTCATTAAAATTTGTAAACAATGCAAATGTGATTGAAAAGAATTTACTAAAAATAGTGCATCAATAAACACTCTATATAGTTTCAAATTTTGAGTATTGTTTTTTAAAAGTTGATTATTTATATTATTATATATAAAATCTTGATTATTTGGGAATCTAAGGTATGAAATTTTAAAAACATTTTTTTGTGCATTTTCTATTCTAATTGAATCAGTATTACTAATATTACAGATCACTGAACAATATTCTAACGTAGACCTAATTAACGAATAATAAAGACATAACAAGGAGTCAGGTGATGTGGCTGAAAAGGTGATATATTTGATTAAACCTAAAGTGCAACTAATGTTACATAATAGAATATCTACATACAATGAAAAAATAAATTACAATATTATTAACAACAATTTAAGTATAACTGGGTTAGTTTTCTTTGTATAAGTGATGCACATGGTTTTAGATTCATTCAGTGCCATGGCATAACAATAATAATTTATTTTATTTTATTATTTATAATAATAATAAAGTAATTTGCATAAAATTAAATAACAATGTTATAAAACTATGTTATTCAAAGAGGTAAAAAGTAATACAATTTTGCAGATACCTAATCGAACCAAATATAAGTTATCAATCCTAACATAACCTAGCAAACCTAACCTGCATAATTAGAATTTTCGTGCCACACCCTAGTTGGTTGTCTGGCCATTAGGGTCACTAGCAATATCTTACTGCCCTAGGAAGCTGACATAGCCAGTGATATGCTTTACAACAATGCATCCGCACAAAAATCCCCCCCAATATCCATTCCTTTTAAGTACCAGCGTTTGAGTTTTTGTACATCTGTCTTCTTCATAGGTGTATCCGGAATTTTTTTTTTTGACGGGGAGGGGGGAGGGTACTGAGTGTTAGTATTGTCACTAGTAGTACATCATTCACAAGTCACAGTGGAAGGATAGAAAAGGGAAGGAGAAAAGAAACTATGTGTATCTATTGGGTAATAACAAATACCTATATAAAGATTGACATTTTGATAATAAGGTTTTAAAAATGTGTGTCATTTGGAGGGGGGGGGCTGCAGTCCCCTCAGCCCTCCCCCCCCCCCCCCCGCTAGATACGCCCCTGGTCTTCTTAGATATTGTCAAGAAAAGAATATTAAATAGACTGCGTTGTTTGTTTCAAACCACCACAAGTACTGTCGACTCTCGATCTATCTTTATTCAAGGGACTGCCAAAAAATGTCAGTACATGCAGGATTTCAGTAGATACGGTTTCCAACATGTACATCAATAAAATACAACTTCTAACGTTATAAAACTTTATTTTGAGTATAGTAAGAGCTGTATATTATCTGTGAATACATTTTAGCTAATAAACACAATAAAAATCTGAATTTTAGAAAAAATACTATTGTAAATAATACATTAAAAAACATTTCACCTAAACTCGTTTCAATACAGTAAAAAAATGTCTCAAAATACTGTATATAATTGATTGTAATCCGACACCATATGCAAGCTGACCCAAAACTTTCAAACCATCTATGAAAATAATATGATACCGAATGCAAGTCAAATTTTGAATGTCCTGCATGAGCTCTATCAGCTGAGAGCGCACGGAGAAGGTATTGATCCGGCAGTGTGTTCACATTGATTGGAGAACGAGGGGTGGCGGCGAAAGGATCACCGCTCCACATCGCTACATGTTGCAGAGTGCCGACACCTAGCACGTGTACAAATGTCTGTCTTTTAAAGTAATTAATTACCTTTATTTTACTGCAAAGAAAACTTGTAATTTTGAGACAATAATAAATAAATCATGCAATTATAATTGATTTCTTCACTGTCTAATAATTAATCATTCAAAACTACATCCTCTGATTTTCCCTGTCACGTTACACTGCACTCTGCTCAATGCTTACCTACCCCATTGTTAGACAGCAAAAGGTGTCGAATAGGTAATTTAATTTTATCAGTTTATTCAAAAGACGTGTCAATAAAAGTAAATTAATATAAATCTGATTTTCCCGCAGAAATTACTGAAAAGAATTTTACACTTGTAATACAAGTTATTCAATCTTCAAACAAATTTTGGTGACAAGGGTGGTTAAAGTATGTGCTTCTGGGCATATAATTTTATTTGTAAAGGTGCTGCACCTTGAGTTAAATAAACATTACATTTTAAAATCATGTTAATTTTACACCAGATACAATAAAACACTAACCTTATGTAAAAAAAAAAATTTTTGTACCTCTAAGAGAGAAAAATTGTTAATAGTACAACCAAAAACGTTTCCTTCTTTGTGTGATGTCATACGAATGTCTAATATTTGTTTTCCGTTACAGTCATGAAAATATCAGTCCAGGTTACAGATCCTTTGAAAGATGTCTCTCAGATTGACTGTTGTCATTGGAGGTCATGAGGACCCTCTAGTTAAATGGTTTTTTCTCAGTGATAAATCTCTCCTGTCATTAAAGAAATTTTGTTTGTATTTCCAAAGTTCAGGGAGGAGTTATTTATCAAATTTCAGTATTCATTTTTTTTGTTTTTTTTTGTGTGTGTGTGTGTGTGTGTGTGCGTGTGTGTGTGTGCGCATGTGCGCGTGCGTGTGTGCGCGTGCGTGTGTGTGTGTGTGTATTTTGTAATAATCTCTGTGATAGCCTACTTGTACAAACGTGACAGGTTTATTATTTGTATGTACAATTACAAAAAAACTTAATTTCCTATTTACAAGAATTTATGAAAAATATTGTGTTTGGTTTTGTAATGATAAGTACTTTTCCAGGAAAAACCATTGATTTTATGGCAAGTGTAAATTGGTACCAGTATTGTATTATCATGGTAAATGTTGATCACCAACTGTGGCTAGACATTTAGTGTTTATAGAGTTCTGTGGTAATGCATTTATTCGGTGTAAATACTAGATAAATAGTGATGATACATATTAATTTGGGTACTGTTAGTTTTTGTCCTAAATTAATCATAAAAATAAATGGACTTCAAATTAAAATTCTAAGATGTTTGCTTTTGTGCATTAGGTTAGTGTATAAGTAAATAATTTAGTAGGGTAACTCATTTATAGGGGTGTGCGAATATTCAAATATTTGTGAATAGGAGTAATTTACAAATTTTGCATTTGAACTTTGAATATCTTTTGTGAAAATTACAAAAAATTTACATTTCTGTCTCAAATGGTTATTTTCTTGACATTACATGCCTACTCATTTGTAGTCGTTCATTTAAACTTTTGTTCCATACTTATTAGAGCTAGAATGTTATCGATTATGATAAAATGTAATTTTTATAAAATTTTTCCATTTGATACGGCGGCAAATTAACGATCATTAGATCAGAGCGAGGTTGTTTACTTTGGTAGGACATTGAATAATTTGTTCAGAAACATTATAACAACCTGAATTTTTAACAAAAACAATCATGCACACATTTATTTTTACTTTAATATTCGCGGAAATAGGATATGTTTCTTTTTATTATTGTTTGCAGCCGAAGAAGTAAGCATAATATCATTGTGTGTGGTGTTATGCACTACCAAAACAGAAACATCCTTTTATCACTTTTATCAGTGTATAAAATTTCCCAGTGTTATGAAAACAGATTTTGCGGTGTTAACAGGGAAATCATAGCATTTTATTCCTGCAAACACGTTTAAAAGTATACCATTTCTGTACATTGTCTAGGGCATGATACAATGACACAGGGGACTCAAACAATACCAACATGGCATTGCATCATAGTTGTGATGGTCAGTTGAAATTTGAACTACCAGCATTAGTAGTATAGGACTCATCACTTTTTGGTTGCAAGCTGCTGGTACGCATTTGTAATGTAATGTTTGCATTTACAAAGCATTGTATCTACTTACAGTACATAAATTCTGTTATTGATTCAGGACCACGGTACCAAGAAATTGTAAACATCTCCAAACAGTTTGCAGTACATTAGCAAATAGCACTGCAACAGAAAGCACAAAACTGCAGGGTTTGCAGAATGTGCTACCAATTCACTTGTGAAAACACACATAAACGTCACAGCTTTACGCATGTTGAAAACAATAATCATCACTGAATATAACACTTGTTCATCGCAGAAACTAAAACTGCAACACCAGGTAAATAGTTTCCTTTTCCAGTAAAGAATTAATTTTTATTGCAAAGAAGAACTTTGAGCTATTTCCCGATGACCAAATTGTATCACTTTTATTCCCTGCAGTTATAATGCATGCACGTTGTCGAGTTCCGATGTGCGCTCGTCCTACTGTACCTATGGGTAAAATAACCTATGAATTCGGTGAAACAACAGGTGCCGAAAGGTTTACAACAAGAACTCCTCACTTATAGTAGACGATTAACGTAGGTCGGAGTCGAACGCAAGCCCAGGCATTATGAGGGCATTACTGCTCTCGATTAGGAGTGTCACTTAACCCACTTGAATTAGAACAAGCATTGGCTATGCTAGGGATTCGCAATGTTGGGATGGAGATCTTGGATAGGGGGCTTGCTTGCGTCCATCCTGGTCAAATAACTGGGGACTTTGAACGTCAGGACTAGCTTAAAATTGGAAGTTCTTTTAATGGTAGTTAGGGTTTTTATTACAGAGTAGGACTTCGACCAATGCGAAGCCAGTATCGCGAAGAACATTTCAAATGTCAAATATGGGCGGGAAGGGGGGTCTTACTCATGCTTTGGTGCCTTACTGTTATACAACTTGGGTCTAGTAGGTATCCTCACAGAAACAAAATCTGGCGTAACACACAAAACTCTCAGTTGAGACGTTATCTTTTGAATGCCAGGCCGTGACATGCTTCTCCTTGCTGGCTGGCTACGGCAGGCAGCCAGTGTTGGTTGTGGCAGAGTGATGTTGTGGAAGTTGCTGTGTTGCCGAAGGGCGAATGGGAGGTGTTTCTTGAGGACGATACTTTAACCACTGTCTGTCTAAGCCAAACAGGGCATCTCCATATTTTACTATTGCCTGATGAATTGGATGTGATTCAAAGAGTAACTGGGTTGGAGGCAAAAACAATAGAATAGTGCTTTCGGGTTCGTAAAAGGCTAGTCAGACTAGTTCCTTGACAACTTATTGTAATTCTTATTTAAGCAGATTCTTAACTCTGCCTTTCTTGGTGTATGGCATGAGTAATCAGTAGTTGACAATACTGAAGTTATGCCGGTGTAATAATGAACCCTACAGTTTACTTCTGGACACTCTGGCTTTACGATGAGACAACACACACTGTTGTTTCGATCCGGCTTTGCAGCGGTGGATGGAACTTCCAGCTGTTACAGCAATGGAACAGAGCTGAGGTTACTGTCACGTTTTATGCAGAAGTGTTCAGGTGAGGTCTCCGTAGCTGGTTGGATGGGCAAAGCACTCCTCTCTTCAGTCCGGCCAATACCAGCAGTGGCGGAGTGGGGAGATACTTCAGTCGACTATATTCACGGATGTGTACCTAGGATGATTCGGGCTCTCCCGAGATCTACCGATTGGCAGAACTCTGTTTGTTTCTTATATTGTGGGTATCTGCCTTTGTGGCTTTGTATGAGAGTTTGCTGTCTTTTCTGATAGGATTAGTTAATTAGAAGCCAAAATTAATTAAAATTCCTAATTGAATATTGGGCATGTTCAGAAGGAACCTAAGCTAATGGGCTCATTACCGGAAGGGCATTGAGGAATGGCGGGGCTAGAGCCAGAAGGGACGTAGTCGTGACCTTGTTCTCAAGGTGATAGACCAAGGATGGAGTGCGGGACCAATGTTAGCGGCATTGGGAGAACCCTCTGGTTGGCATCGGGAGCTCAAGGGTTGCTGGTTCTGGGGAGCTGTAGGCCATTGAAGAGTCTAGGTCTCTCTAGATGGCGGTGCTCCTCCGGAGCTAGTGGCTGCTGAAGACATTGATGACCCTCTGGAGAGCTCTGGCTTAGCGACACGCAGAGTCCTCGGCCATGAAAATGGCAGGAATCTAGCACCTAGTGGCTAGCGCATCCTGTAGATAATCTCTAGCCTTACAGTGGTGGAGCAGGGTTGGCAAGCACTTATCTTTTATACTAAAATTTAGAGCTTGTAGGATCTCGGAAGGGTGAGAGAGAAGCTATCCAAGTTTCAGAAGGGGTGCCTTTTTCTTAGGCCTTGGCTGAAGGCTTTGGAGGCCGATGGCGCTGTAGTAGAATTTGTTCTGTCCTCAAACGGTGCCTGTGGAACTGGCGCAACCTTCCTGGGGAGTTCAGTGGCTCGGTAGATAATACACTCTTCGGATAGTGGTGTTAATGTGACGACTTCTGGGCGAGTTTCGGTGAACAGTAAAATCTAGGAGCACTTGTCTGTAGTATCAGTTGGGCATGGCAATGTACTATGTAGGCACGTGTCTCTCCTCAATTACTGTTTAAGTGGCTCGACATGCTCCATAAGGAATGAGTGTGCTCCAAGATGGGGCATAGTCGTTCAGTAGAGAGTGCTTCCTAGAAGTGTAAAAATGTGTCGTGTGTCAACGTTATCTTAGTTTAGTTACAATGTGTGTGTCATATATGTATCTCTCTTTGTGTGTATGTATATGAAAATGCTTTATTTATTCATGGTTACATTTTGGAACATACCTGTTATTTGAAAATTGATAGTATTTGATTAGGATATATTTGAACATCAAAATCCACTTCCTCTATTCGCACACCCCTACTTATTTGATATAAGTTAGTCAGAAAATAGATATTGTACATTGTTTTAAAAGTTGCTTGATATAACTCAAATGTTCATGGGTGAATTTGTTTCTGAATGATTTTGTGTGGAATCAATAAACTTCATGAGCAACAAGAAGACTGTGTTTTCTAGGATGGTTCAGTTGAGATGGGAATCCCCTCCACACAGTTATATCCTATCCACCATTTGGATGACCAAGAATTCTTCCCAGGAGACTTTGTGATAGAGAACAGGGATGAGAGTTGCATGCGCGTATATGGAGTGGTGCAAAGTGTAGACCATGCAGGCCGCACTGCTACTATCAAGTGGTTCAAGACATACACATCTCAAGAAGAGCCTCAGTAAGCCATTTACATCTCTTAAAAGTGTCTGCATTTTTCATGTGTGACCCTTGTGGTACTGTATTTATTTTTAGGCACTTTGTAGTTAAAGTAGTTACCTGCTTGGCAGTTGAACTGTGTTTCAGCATGTTTGAAGTACTGGTCTCCAAAATGTTTTTGCCTACGAATGGACAAGACAAGGATTAGTGAGGGCCAGGCCAATACTCAGTTTTTCTCTATACTGATAACTCAGTAATGATAGCTTTTCAATAGGCCCCTACTCAATACCTTTACCAATACGTATGGCCTAGAAATTTTCGCGAGCCGTGAAATAACGCGAAATACTGAGAAATTATGTTTATTCGTGGAATTCTGTAATAATACCCGTATTTGTGTCACATCTATAAAATTGCTTGTTTAAGTGTATTTAGAACCACAGTGTGTGCTGCTTTTACCATGAAAACTTTTACAACCATAAGGTTTTTCAATTTTCTGTTTGTTATACAGCATTATCTCTCATCTACTTCACGTTCATGCGGATAACAAAACAATTTCTCTGGTGATGATGTTGTTAACTAGAAATTTAAACAAAATTTTTAGGGCTGTGCCAAAGTCTCTTTTTCATGTGAATACCAAATAGTTTGGAACTTTTATGTAATAAGCTTTCATTCATCTCTCTGAGTGATAAAAAATGACAGTAACACATTTTTGCTACTAGTTGTCTTGTCACATTCAAAATGGTGGGGATCTACAAAATATTTAAGAAGCAATAGTACTTGTTTCACATAAGTGCTCAAGCCAAAATTACGGATATATAGGCCTCCATGTTTACGGTAAATAAAATGAGATGATTTCATCATTAAAATTTCACCATTTCTTCAAAAAAAAATTTATGTCGTCAAATAAATTTTATAGTGAAAAAAAGTGTATGCATTATTATTATAACATGAATCTATTGTTTTTATAATTATTTCACTCAAACTTAATGGAATTTGATATTTATTCCTTTAATCAGTACGTATCTAAATGGAAAACATTCAAAAATATTTAATGATAATGATGAAAGGACAACCTTATGAGAGCACACTTGTTGTGTAACACACATTGTCACGTCACAGTAATTTTTGTAGATATTTGATTGAAATCCCGTTTTAGTTCAATATTACTCCAAAACAAATCCACAACCTAACTACAAAATACTAGTAAATGTTTTATTTTTTATTGAAATTAATATACTCCTTATATTGTAAAAATATTTCTAGAAAGAAGTGCCGAAAAACTATTTGTTTTTGTTATCTTGGCAGTATGGAAACTACACAAATTTGGTCCAGTGCAGTTGTCTTTTTATTTTTATGTCCTCCACTATCGCTAAATTATTTTGCACACGGCACGGCAGTGTTAAGCACTTGTCTGTTCCACCCTTCTCAATGTTTACATTGCAGTTTTGTACTTTCATCAGTTATAGAACAAAAAACTCCCTTCACTTTCAAAATCCCTGGCACAATCTAAAACAGTAACTATTTTTGGCATTCTTAGTTGATTTTGCAACTTAAGCAGCCGAAAAATAACTCCACCCTCACTCAATAGTTGCAAATACTGTATTTGCTAGTTGTCAAGAACCTAGCCACAAAGCACAAAAGATGAGTAAAGTGAACAGTGTTTACAAATACTGTGCAAATGTTTAGTGCTTAATTATTACATTCCACAAAAAAAATCTGTGATATTTATATGTACTATTTAATTCCGTAACCAACATGTGTGGTTAGATGTTCTTTTATATAAAATACATGTAGGCATGGTTCTACCCATGAATGAGCAGCATAGTGATTCTGCTCGATATATTTTGAATCATACGTGCAACGATAATCTTTTGACCTTACTATCAATCAATTTATGAATCGTTCTCATGATGTAAAATTTCTAGGGGTGTGCGAATATTCTAAGATGCAACTATTCATGCGAATAAAAATATGATAGATTCAAATTTGAAACAAAACTTAAGTATTCAGAGTTTTCAAATATTTAAAGTTTTAATATATTCTGAGTTTTTTCAACTACTGTGTACTGTCATAGAGGAAAGAAATTGCATTCCTAAAATTATTTTTATGGCTGGTAATCTTAAGTTATTCTTAGCATGCAGAAGGAAGATAATAAAACTATAAAGTTTTTTAAGTTAGGGTACCTTCAACATTCTTTTAACAACACCGAAATGTAAACAATTCATAATTTCGGGATGTAGGCCCCTCACATGTACCAAATAATTATCTGAAAATGACGTTTGTGCAGTATTACATGCATTTATTTTCATTGAAAGACAAAATTAACCACATAACGTTCAACTGAGCTTTGTTATACGTAAACTAGCAATAGCAGCGGTAGTATAGCATGATATGCAGAAATGAAACAAACAAAATGTGGCCAGAAATTGATAGATTGCATACGTCAATATATGTGGAGACTAATTTTTCGCTGCATATTTTTAATGTAGTAGAACGGTAGTTAAATAATCTTACATTATACCTAATAAGTAGAGATGTGCCATTTGATTATTCAATTCCTCGAAACTTATCAATTCTGAAATGTATCCAGGTATCGAAATAATCGAGAAATCTAAAGGAAAGAATCGAGAATTCAAAATGATGTGAATTATTGTTCCAGCAATATTCACTATCAAGGAAATACAACTGATTTGCCCAAATGTAGCTAACAGTTTTTTCCAAACTTGTTAATGCCACTGTAATAAGTGTTGCATTACTTTGGATTCTAGATTACTCGTTCCTGTTATTTGTGTTTTACCGTATTTCCAGTTTATTTTGGTCTTGTCATAACTCACTTATAAACACTGCTAATTGCTGACTGCATTCAATGATTGCAGTTGGTTTGTTTTTCCATAACGCGCATTCAAAACAGTCTATACATTCACCAAAGATTGCGCGCATAAATCATTTTTGAAGACTCTGGGAATATGAAACAATACAGATTGTCGACAACTTTACTATGGATAATATTGTTTACGTCCCTCAGCATTTTTTTGTGTTCTATTGACTACACGTGTTTGTCTTCTTACATGTTTACTGCTCTTGTAGGTTGGCAACATTGAGAAAGTGTCTTTCATTCTTATTCTTTTTATGCATTTACTGCACTCAGGTTGGCAACAACGAGAACAAATCACAAAATCAGCAGACATTGTATCGAACAATCTATGCCCATGTTATTGTAAATAGAATTTGATATAAAGTTATAGATGCAAAACCAGACCTGGTATTTTAACGGCATTATTATTATAGGAAACTATCAGTTTCAGGTTTGGTTAGTATCGTAAGGGATTGCAAACGGCTTCGCAAGTAAAGGTTGGTAAAAATTGTTGCACATAAATAAGTTTTGGTAGATTTAACTATGGAATTGAGTGAGGTACGGCCGATGAAGGAACACTGGATATAGGAGCGCTCGGTCTAGCACCTAGACAAAAAGGATCACGCCGCCATGACATGTAAGTATTTCACTCCCGGATATGTCACACGTCAACATTAAAAAGTTGTTCATGACACTGTTGGTATCGATAGAGTTATTCCGATACCATCTTTTCTGATAACGATTCCCCGATATCGCTGCTGATACCGCGATACCAAAAACTGACATTGATACCCTTCGCACTGAATTTTAGAAAAAGTGTTACTCTTAATAATACATTAAAAAGCATTTCTCCTGGAGTTGTTTAAATACAGAAAATAACGCTTAAAATACAGTATATAATTTATTGTAATCCAATATAAAATGCAAGTTAACCTGAAACTTTCAAACCCTCTGAAAATGCAAATAATATGACACCAAATGCAAGGCAAATTTTAAATGTCCCGCACGCACTATCAGCTAAGAGCACATGGAGAATTATCAACCGGGCAATGTCAAGATTTGGATGGGGAGGGAGAGGATTACCTCTACTCTCCACCCCGCTACTTGTTGGCAACACCTTGCACGTGTGGCAAATGTCTGTCTTTTAAAGTAATTAATAATATTTTACTGCAAAGAAAACTTGTAATTTTGAGACACCAATGAGGCAATTATAATTGATTTCTTCACTGTCTTTAATAATTAATCATTCAAAATCACTTCATCTGATTTTCTCCGTCATGAGTTACACTGCACTCGGCTTGCTGCTTACCTACCCGTTATTAGACAGTAGTAGGTGTTGAATAGGCACTTACATATTATCAGTTTATTCAAAGATGCGTGTCTATTGAAATAAATAGATTATGATATATATCCTTCGATTTCCCCTTAAGAAGTTGCTGAAAATGAACATATAATACAAGTTGCTCTATGTGGAAGGCAAGTCAAGCTGGCGTGGCCGAGAGAGGGAGGAAGGGGGACATGCTTTATCTTTTGTTTGACAACAACTTCCTCTCTCTGTGTCATGTATGGCATGTGAGGGGAGGAAGGAAGATGCACGGCTGAGAGAGACAGAAAGAAAGGTTAGAGAAAGGGGAAGTAGAAAGTCGGTCTTGCACCATGCTGTATGGCGGCAGTGTCAACAGACGCGTTGAGAAGACAAGACATTAGACAGTGTGCCGCAGAGCAGTTTTAAATGGCGTTGCGCATGATGTATTTCACATCCAGTTACTAGCTGTTCGCATAAACAACCAGCTTAAAAACTATAGTTGCGGGAAATATAATGTGATGGGACCCAAAATATACTTAGATCACCACAACATGTGATAAACAATGAAAGGCTATGTTAACATTATTTAAATAGGAATTTCGCAGGGACCACAAAAAATTGTTGATGGATGCAATTTATTTGTTCTTACCTTTTTTTTTTTTATGTACGGCATGTTCACACACACACACATCGAAATACTGTAATTTTTTTGTGTCTAAGGAAAGTATCGCATTTACTCGTGTATAACGTGCACCATGATTTTTGCAATGAATTCCAAGGAAAAATTTTTTTTTAACAAATTACCATATTATTTTTTATGTCAATGTGTGGTGATAGTGATATGGTTGGAAAATCTTTAATTAAATAACTTGTTTGCAAAAAAAACAACCAAAATAAAAGAATTCCCTAAACCTAGCACTCCTACTACTAAACATTTTGGGGTGAGTTTTTTATCTCCTTTCTCCTTTTTACAGTGACAGGCTTTTTTTCCGTCTTCGCTATAATGCCACACTACCCTTCTCTCAAAAAAGTGTTGCCTTGTCCCTACAATGCCCCCTGATCCTAGTTGGCTAGCCTCTGCCAGGGAGACAGAGGGCTTCGTGGAATTATTGACCGGCATCTTGGTGTTATGAACCGGGGGGTGGGGGAGGAGGCGTAAATATGTGGTAGCTCTGGCTTGCGGCGTGACAGGATGCCGTTTGGAGGTGGGAGCGGGGTTGCGACCTACGCATAACTGAAGGGTTGCTGAGTGGGAAAGAGTGAGGAGAGGGGTGATTTAGTAAGAACGAGATATAAGCAACAGACAGTTGCGCCACTTCCCTCAACATCTCCGGACATTTTATGGTTTCTACTCCCCTTTTCTCCTTTTTTTTTCCCCCGTGTATAGCACACTCCCCAGAAATGTTTTCCTTTATTTTGGGAAAAAAGGGCACGCTATAAACGAGTAAATATGGTAATAACCTAACTTCACTGTCTACAACGATACTAAAGTATCGGCCCATACCAATACTTAGTATCTGTATCGGAACAACTCTATAGTCCATTCCCGATTAGAAGCGACTTATGGAAATCAACCTTTGAAAAAACACACTCGGCATAACATGTCACCAGTTTTTTCAATAACGGGTATTTCACAAATATATAACACTTCGGTTAACTTTAGAGTACTGTATTATTGAATAAATGAACCTTTACCTTAATATCTTCTATAACTTGTAATATTTCTTTTTTCTTTTTTAAATATGAATTAACAGCGAGCGCAGCTACGTGTTGGCAACGACCGGTAAGAAATAGTTCACAGCTAAAATATTATTTTAATCTTATTTTTTAGTATTAAATTAAACAGTGCCTATTGAAATATTTAAATATTTAAGTAGCCTCTGTGTCAACATATCTCATTTTTACAGTTTAAAATAACAGAAAATATTGTGAGTAGGCCATAATGGTACGGTATTGTTTTATCGAGCAAGAAAGCAATTGAAAAACTCTCTGCTGGCAAGGGTTGTTGCACTCTTTCTCTTTCTTTGTCTCTTTAACACTCAGGGAATTTCACTTCGCTAGTGAGTAGATATTATACATGTTTTCAATTACAGCATATTTAATTCTTATTATAGCAAAATAATGATTTTGGAGTTTGTAATTTACAACTGAAAAGAGATTTTAATGTTTGAATACGTATTTTAATATATTTAGAAATGATGGTGGGGCAGTTACCTAGTGAAGTTGGCAGACCGGACGACGTTTGTAGTCGTCGTGTTTTTTAAACTTACCTAGGTAAGTTATGATGTTGTGATATATCTGTGTTTTCACTGCAGTAATAAATATACTGTGACGTGTGTTTTGTTAATCATTGCATCTGTGAACTGGCGTCTCTTTTTGCATCGTGGTCGATACGCTGGCCATCTGTGTGCGTGATTTCAAATATTTGATTAGCACTATTTATATGTTTTAAATGTGAACTGTTTTTATGACAAAGTTATTAATTACATTCACGTGTTTGTTTATCACAACGTTGTACCTTTGCACTAAGGGGTTTGAAACACAGTCGTATAACCTAATGTGCCATAATCCCAGAGGAAAAATACTAAGCCCAGCCTGATAAATTTCAATAAACCTAATAAACAGTAAGTAGCAATACATTGAAATATGAGCGGAATAAAAGTTATTGTAGGCTTATTTGTGTGCATGTTCACCACTATCTTTTAAAGTTTGTATAACACAAATGAGGAACACGAGTTGTGTGCTTGAATTTAATGTGCTTTTTCACTGGTTGTTCCTTCATTTTAATATTTATTCTAACTGAGGCCGTCCTTTTAGAGAAATGACCCAACACATATCAGTAACTAAAGGATAATTAGTACAGGCCTTTTCCTCGCAGTTGTAACAGTGTTAAACACAGTCGCTGCAAAATATTGACGTGCATTACATGTATTAAGCTATGTCCTGGAAAACAAATATGTTAATGTAAAATAACCGTAAGAACAGTCTTCAATTCAGGCATTTTTAAAACGTCATAAAGCTGACCTAAATAATGTTAGAGGCCTAAACTCTTATTCATACGGAATGGTGTTTGGAATATGACAGAATTCTTTGAAAAGCTGTAAATAGTAAACAACACATTTGACAGATATGAAAGTAGGAGCCAGATTTTAATGTTTATTTTTAGATGTAACAAAAATATGAACATATGTACACACACAATGGAATGTAAACATTGATTTTGACAGATGCCACTTGGCAGTCACATGGCAATGATTGTTTACATTTGGCAGAAGGATACAAAACGGGCCTGCAAGTAGATATTTAGCAGGGCTCCGCAAAAGTTGCTTCCAATGGACTATAGTATCGAGTATTGAAAAGTATAGAATTAGTAGTTCGATTTGAGAATCGGAATTGCGATTGTGGAATCGTCCCATCCCTACTAATAAGGAAGATTATAAAACTGTGAGGAAGTTTAGGTTAGGATGCAATCAATGTGCTTTTAACAACGTAGTGGTAGTGAAGTTTATACATCATTACATGTACATATTTACTTGAAAGACAAAATTATCCACGTAAAGCTCAACTGTGCAGTGTACAACGCTAACTAATATAGTTAAGTAATCATACCAATGGCAGCGCAGTATAATGTGCGAAAATGAAACGGAACAAAATAGTACGTAATCATTATCTTGCACATCTTGATATACACTATTTACTTGTGTATAGGACGCACCATGATTTTCGCAACAAGTTCCAAGGGGAAAATTTTCTTTTATAAAATTGCACCAAAAATTCTTTTTTTATATTAATGTGTGCTGATTGTGACGCGTTTGGAAAATACTTTAATTATATAACTAGGGTGCAAAAAGCCAAAATAAAAGAAATTCCTGAAACCTCATTCTCCTACTACTCAACACTTCCGGCTTCGTTTTTCTTTTTTCTCCTTTCTCCTTTAGCAGTGACAGGATATATTTTTTTTTTGCCGTGCTAGAATGTCATGCTACCCTTCCCTAAAAAAAGGGGTCGCCTCGTCTCTTCTCCTCGCCTTCCTTCTCCACCCCTCTGATCATGGTTCGCTAGTTTCTGCCTCCGAAACAAAAGAGTGATAGCGGAATTATCGACATCTGGATGTTGTGGCAAGGGGGTGGAGGACTGTAAACACGTGGCAGCTCTGGTTTGCGGCTTGACAGGATGCCATTAGTTTTGTTGAGGGGGGGAGCGGGATTGCGACCTACACATTACTGAGGGGTCGCTGAGAGAGAAAGAGAGAAAAGGGAGAGGAGTGATATAAGAGCGAGAGATGAGACAACACAGTCCCACCTCATCCTTCAACATCCCCGGACAATTGATCGTTACCATCACATTTTCCTTTTATTTTCCGTGTATAGAGTGCACCCCAGAAACTTTTTCCTTTAGTTTGGGAAAAAAGGGCGCTCTATAGACTAGTAAATACGGTATGTGCAGACTACTTTTTTGATGTGTGTTTTAAACAAACGTGTAAAAAAATTTCAGGAAAATAAGGAGCACTAAATAATATTGTTATCTGTAGGGCCTCGAAATTTTCGTGAATTGCCATGTAACGTGAAATAATGCAAAATACTGTGAAATAATGTTTTTCCCAGCATTCTGTTATAATTCCGGTATTTTTCAAAACATTGACAAAATTGCTTGGATACGTGTATCTAAAACCATGCTGCGAGATTCTTTTACCATGAAAATTCTTACTTACTTTTAAGTTTTACAATGTTACAGTTGTATACAGCATTGCCTCTCATTTACTTCACATGCATGTGGATAACAAAACTATTTTCATGGTGATTACATTGTTTTGTATAAACACGCAACAAAATTTTACGTCACAAGAATTATTCATAGATTGATTGGTAGCATGGTCAAAAGGTTATCGTTGCATGTACAATTCAATATATATTGACTAAAATCTCTATGGCACTCATTCAAGAGTAGAATCATGCTCATCATTAATTTTATTTATAACTGAACATCTCTAACTAAAAATGTTGGTGATATGGCGAAAGTAAATAGTACGTATAGCTAACACAAAGGCAATTGTGCAATGGGGCTTGGTATCATGGTGGGTCTATAGGGAGCACCAGAAGTGGAGGCTATAATGTTTATGGTGACAGTGTTGATGGCACGTCAGAATTAATTTTCATCTACACCACCACTATGATATATGATCAGGTTGTGTGTTTGTATTTGCATGCTTTTTCTGTGTTTGTGTGCACATGTACGTGTGCGTACTTGCGTTTCTGATGTCGGTAAGCAGAAAGATACTGTAACCAATAACGTTAATGATTTGCAAATTGAAATAAGTACAAATGCAAATATTCCCCCAAATACACAAGCTTCAACATTAATTATTCAATATATTAGTGCCATATATGTAATGTCCATGTGTGCATGCACATATGTGTGCGTATATAGGTGTGTGTGTTTGTTTTTATAATGTAGTGTCTCAATTTTTGCCAGAGTCCAAGACAAGGTTTTTTTTTTTTACAATATTTGACTATTTAAAAAGTAGTAGTTGCCTTGAATTCAGGTACATAGATCTTTAAGGGAAAAAATTATTGGTTTAATATTTTTGGATTATACAGTAACCACGTAATAGATGTTATTGGTAGCTGAATGTTTTTGTATTGAACTGTAGCACATAATGGTACTGACCTGATCAAAATGTCCTGAGTAAAAAATGTTGGTGTAATTTGTACAGTGCTTCCATGCTGTTTTTATTTACGGCCAGTTTAGGCAAAACGGTTAAGCAAATTTATTTTCAGTTTTACTGTGTCGTTTTGGAACATAAAAATGGCTGGCCACGTGGAAACAATGGGTACTTTGTCAAGCAGTTTTCTCTGAAAAGGAAACTGGAAGTTACAACAAAAACTTTAAAATGATGGTAGTTAATTACGCAGCACAAACAAACAATACATAGTGCCGCTGTGCTGAAATATGGCATGTATGAGTTTAATGTGTGGCTGTGGAAACATTGAGAAAAATTGAAGAGTAAATTGAATAGGAAACCATTTAGTGGACCAAAATATGACCAATTCCAAGAAAGTGAAGAAAAAGAAAGTTGTTGAATTTGTGAAAGTTCAATGTGCAAATGGGGTGCTGATTTCATGGGATGCACTTCAGTACAAGGCTCGTGTAATTTCAAATACATTTAACCTTATGCAATGCAATTTCAAAGCAAGCAAAGGATGGTTCTTCATAATGATGATGAGAAATGGCTTTTGCGTGCGGCTAAGAATATCTCTTAGCCAGAAATTACCTTCAGATATTGAAGAAAAACTTGTGGTATTCCAGAGATACGTCATTCAACTTGGGAAGCAAAACTATTATCTTCTTGGCCAGATGGGGAATGCCGACGAAACACCTGTATATTTCAACATGCTGACGAATTATACAGTGATACTGTTGGTACTAAAATGTTGAGTATGAAAATATCTGGCAATGGGAAAATGAGGGTAACAGTAATACTTAAAGTATTGACAGATGGCAGAACATTACCACCTTTCATTATTCTTAATCAAAAATGATGACAAAGGAAACAATGCTGACTGGGTTGGTTGTGAGATGTCAAGAAAAGGGCTGGATAACCAGTGAATTGATGCAGGACTGATTAAAGGTAGATTGGTATAAAAGGCTTGGAGTTTTCTAAAGACGAGATTAATGTTAATGTTGGATGCATTTAAAAGACATTTAACACAACAGGTTAAATCATCTATTAAAGATGTAAATATCTATAGATCTCATAGTCGTACCTGGAGGCATGACTTCAAAGCTACATGTCTTGGATGTCTGTGTCAAGAAGTCATTTAAAGACTGTATGAAAATTCTGTGTTTTGAATGGCTTCTGGCAAGCAACCATGCCCCAACACCATCAGTCATCAGGAAAAATTAAAAAGCCAAGTGTGACAGACTTGTGTCAGTGGATTACGGCTGTATGAAACAAACCGTCTCCTGAAAGTGATCATCAAAGGCTTCAAGAAATGTTGCATATCTAATGCGATGGATGGTAGCGACGATAGTGTCATGTGGGAAGATGATGTGGTGGAAGCCAGACACAGTGAATGCAGTAAAGCAGATGATAACAGCAGTGAAGATGGTACATGATGAAGCATATCAGAAACATCAACCAATAACTAGGCCTATTAATATAGACAGTTGATATTTAGTTGTTTTTTATATAAACTGTAAGAATAGTAGTATGGTACCTAATTAAAATCTTAATACTTACATTTTCATTTTATCACTAGCTTGCCTGCAATCTAAAAAAAAAGGTAGTGGGTAACTATTTTTCCTGAAGAAACCAAGTTGTAATTGGGAGTCATCTCAGATTCTAAATTTGTCTTGGATTCGGGTAGATATAGCAAATAAAATTTCTGGTGCAGCCTACTCTTTTAACTTGTTCACATTTACAACATTTATTTGTATTAATTTATTATATCTGTTTTTATTTGATAATATTAATTTTAAGTTATTGTAGCCCAGGTCATATCTTAGTTTGTTTTGGCAAGGGTCATCCTCGTAGTTCATATTGGCAAGGCTCTTTGAACCATGTGTAAATTAATGTTTAAGTATGAATATTTCTACTGCCTTGAATATTTTCAAGCAAAAATGTGAGTGAAACAGTATAACTGTTGCAGGCCGGCACAGTTGGGGGAGAATGAGGTGAGTGTGTATGACTTGAAGGACCATCCAGACTTCCAATACAGGCCCGGAACTGTGGTCATCAGGGTGGCAAACTTTGAGGGTAAGGATGCCAACTGCACTGCAGGTCAGGTCCTTGACAACTATCCTGAAGGAATGGTGAGCAAAGGGTTTTTGTGCATTTAAGCTATGATCCACATTTTATGTATGTAGACAAGTTAAAGCATTACCCGTTTTAGATCTGCATGGTTATTGGTTAAGTGTTTAATTTTCATATATGCTACTGATATAATTACAGTACAGTAGCTTGTTTTCTGTATTAAATACAGTGTTAATATACAGTAAACCCTCTGTTTACAATATCTGAACATCACTGTCTTGGTGATCGCGGTAATGAGCGCTGCCAAATACAGAATTCATATCACGTACCTTAATTAATATTATACTTGGGTGCGATAACAGCAACACATACACACTTATCTCAAATCTGTGTCTTATTGTAATGTTTTTTCTCTTGTGCCGTGCAGAAATAATTTTGACATGGTATACAGTTAACATCTTTAATTTCCGTAATATTGTTTTCAATACAAAGCTTGGTGAACAATTAATACCACACAATTTAACAATAATTTTCAAAAAGGCAAGTTCTTTCACCTTCAAACAATATTCAATAGAGATGGGTCCAAGCCCCCATTTTGCCGTGCTACTGATACTAATACTTTGTGGCCAATTCCACAGATAGTGCCGTTACGTATAATTTCATTTGTAATTTTTATATTGTGTCTGAGTAACTGTAAAATACCCCAAACTCCAGGTTGCAGAAAAATATGTTAATAAATACAAAAAAAAAAGTCACATAACAATTCCTTATACAATATAGGTAGAGATCTGAAAAAGTATGTGTTAATTTTCCAAAATATGTGTTATTTGAAAAAGGAAAAAGTGCTATTTTTTTTGTCAAAAATAGCTGTTTTCTTGCTACAAAAATGCAAGTTTCTGCATGAGAATTGCTCCAATTTTTTAAGTGGTCTTTATAAAGACTTGCGTAATTTGAGATATGTCACTATATTCGTAAAACCTGAAATTGACAATGATATTCCTATTGATAAGCGGTGTTTTTTATCAATTGTTACTTCCGTTCAAAAATTCCTAACTCCCAGAAAAATATACAGTTACGGTTTTAATACAGACAACGGTTTATCAGCAGACAACATTGAAGACAAGTTCAGATTTTACTTAAGGTTTTGTATTCTGCCTGTCACCTGGAACAACAAACGGTCACAATGCTTTGGCAAGGGCATACTGTGCCATGAAAAGAATAATCTAAACAATTTATACACAACTATAAAAGCACTGTTAAAGAAAAATAATAAAAATGCCTTGTACGAACAGAAAAAAAATTAGAGAAATCTGCTGATACGTTTTTGAACTATCGAAACTTTCAACAACAGATGTTTTCGTTAGGTCTGCTGACAAAACGTTTGTTTCTTCAAAAGTCTCATTTTTTATCGCATATATTTACAGAGAATGTTTATGATAAAAATACAGTTTACTGGACGAACACAAGTTTAAAATACGTTTTAAATTGATTTACAAATATATTATATGTAAGTAAATGCATTTAAACAGATTTTCCACAGCCGCACCGCTCACTTTGTAAAAAATAGTTTGTTAAAACGTGACTATGCTACAATAAGAATAGTTTGTTAAAACGTGACTATGCTACAATACGAATGTAAACAAGCAAAGTTGGCATGAATTCCCTAAATAACATGGTGCTAGGTGGATGTGAACACTACAACAGCGTGTTTTCCTATTGAACAAACTTTTGCAGGGCTGTGAGTAAAATGTTCACTCAAAGGGACGCATCATCACTTGCGCTCATGTTATCTGTGATCGTAAATACACGTGATGGAAAGTAAAGATGTTTTCATTTAAGGTGATAAATCGAAGAAATCTATTGGCCAACTTTGCATGCATTTGTATTCGAATATCCAAAAACACATAAAATACATATTAAGAAGCAACTATGTGACGTAAAACAATAATAATTCATGAAAATACTACCGGATTTTGTACAATTAGTGAATTACGGCTGAAATTCTCAAAAATCACAATTTTTTGTTTTTTGATGTCAAAATTCATGTTATTTTTAGCTTTATCGCATTTGCTAATATTTCAGGTCTCTAAATATAGGTATACACTATAAATCACTGTGTATACGACACTGCAGTATTTAAGTACGTGTCTTTTCCTGCCTACTCAAGTTCTACATTGCAGTTTAGCACTTTAGATAGTTTATGAAAAACACTTCACTTTTTCAAACTCCGGGGCACAATCTAAAATAGTAAATATTTTTGGCATTCTTAACTGGTTTTGCGACGTAAGCAGCCGACTACAATCACTCGCCCAATAGTTACAAATGCCGTATTTGTCAAGAACCTAACCATAAAATACAGAAGATGAGTTAGGACTATAGTGTTTATAAATACTGCACACATGTTCAGTGCATAAATTACATTCATCTGCTTTAGATATACGTACTACTTCCGTTTGTCATATCACCATAATTTTTGGTTTGAGATGTTCATTTATAAATAAAATACATGTAATTATGATTCTGCCCATAAACTAGCACCACCGCCATAGCAAATATTCTGCTCAATATGTATCAAATCAGAATCGTACATGAAACGATAAACACTCATAACTTGCTATTAATTGATTTATGAATCATGTAATGCTGTGAACAAAATATCGGTATACAATGTGGGAGCGATAGGACAATATACAGTTTATGTTTACGTAATAAAAAATCTACCACTATGAATATTATTGCTGTAATTGTTTTTACAAATGAATTTTAACTACCTTAAAAGCTGATACCAGTATTATAAGTTTAATTACATTTTATTGTACGAATTTCACCAGGTATGGCGTATATAGAGTTAAATATGAAATATGTAGCAACACCAAAGTCAGTCATATCAGATTTTGCTTAATTTCAAATCACCTGTTACTAAAAGATAAAAATAAAATTCAAGAAAATAGTTTTTTGGTCGCAAAAATAAAATTCTTTGTTTGTGAACATATGTCCTACAAGAAACCAAGTGCTGTAATTTTTATGATGATTAAATCAATAGGGTTGATGAAATTATTTGGTTGGACAATGGTCAATTGTAACCGATACATATTTTGGGTTTATCGACCGATGTATCTGTATCGTTACATCCCTAATATTTAACCTTTTCCGTTAACACAAATAAAACAAAGTAGTGAGGGGCGGTCGTAAGGACCTAAGATCAAAGCCCTCATTATGTAAAACCACATACAATTTGAAAATATTTAAAGAACACATGAACTTCTCGTATTGAACGAGTTTTAGTTTGTTAATAGTTAATGCTCATGCAACATTTTTTTAAAAGTAAAATTTTCAAATAGCTCAAGATTCTTCGTTTACAAGCAATGTTTAACTTTTTCCTTAAGAGAATAAATTAAACAAAGCGGTGAGGGGTAGTCATAAGAACCCATATTAGGGTTGCTACTGATATAGAAAACTAGGAAAACCGGGAATAGTGTTGGATTTTAGGGAAAAGTCAGGGAAAAAAAGGAAAAATTTCTGGAAAATTGTTATTCCCTCATTGTCTTTAGCAGACTCAGGGTGGCTCGCATCCTCTTCGATCACCGATCCCGGCGGTGCTGGGTGCTGGAGTTGTATTTATACTAAATTTCTACTATACTTATCAGCAGTTCTTCGGGGTGCGGATGGTAGCGTAGCCTTTCACTACGGGGCAGGTTTATTGAGCTGCAGAAGCGCTGCACTTTTCTTATTGCACCGTGTGGAGGCAGCGACAAATTTAAACCCCTGTCTCTGAGGCGGGTGGGTCGTGACGTCACAAGATCACAGGCCGCTGCCATCTCTCGAGATTGTAGGAACTTCTTCCAGAGCTAAGCGATGAGTAGTAGATTTCTCATAATATTTGTTTAAATTGCGGGGGTGCCTTTTGTATGCATAAATCTGGGCGAGCAATGGGGAGTGTATTTACGCATGTAATTTACAATTATGTAATCGGCTACCCGAGCTTGTGGGCTGTCTTAACGTGATACATATAATCTGGTTTGCCGCTTATATATTCCATTCCTGAGCGCATGTGGCTCATAAATAGGGAAAAACTGTCCATAGAGCGCTTGTTGTCACTGCACAGTATGCTGGCATGCGTCAACGTCTTGCCGAAGTCGCATGTTTAGAGGCTTACAAAATAAAATACTGAGCTGGGTAGGTTAATAGGACCTACCATTCTTTATTCTCAAGACAATGTTGTGTAAACTAATATTTAAAGGTTCAGGAGACTCGTCCCCAATTATTTTCTGTAAGCGTTGAAATATCGGACTTTGCTCACACGCTGCAGCGACTTAAAACAAAAAAAATAGGGACCAGTCCCGCGGACCTTTTAATATTACTTTACACTACTGTGTCTTTTGAATAAAGTGTGTTAGGTCCTATTAGTTGCAGCTATGCATGTAACGTACAGCATAAAGTTTCATAACTAAATATTTTCATATACCTTTCATGGTTGATATTTTTAATAGTTAAAGGTTTTAAGATGGGACAGTTCTAGGTTTTTGTCAATTCAGATTATCTATTCGATTCCAAAATTTATGTTTTGCTTCTCGATTCTGGACTCATTTGATTATCAACAAATGTTAAATACATTGCAACATTTTGTATACAGTTGTACAGTTCTACATTGCACACAACTTACAGCGGGAACTACAATAACGAAAGCGAAAGACAAACATTTTTCTTTGTTGAGTTAGCAAATTTTGGGGCATTAAGTATTTCATCCAGTACTCAGTGGAAGAAATTTATAGTTTTATCATGTAGAAATGTCCCTGCTAGGGAAAACAAATGTGTTACCATCGTATGATTTCAAGAACACTGCACACTTTCCAAAACAATATAATTTCAAGTATATACACTAAACATTAAGGAAAGTTGTACATATGTACTGTATATTCTTTTAGTAAATTTTTCAGTGTGACGTTTTTAAATTTTTTATTTTCTTGCGGCTAGTGGCATTTTATAATACAGCTGAATGTAAATAAAACAAATCAATCGCTGTGCATTGGAGGTTAAATACTTACATTAGCACGAACAAAATTTCCAAATGATAGACATTTTACGGTCTTTTACGTTGGCTGCAGCAGCTTCCAGAATGTAGGAGACTACATATTTTATGAAAACAGTCAGTTTAATGATCAATTTAGATATCATACTTCCATTTCATGCAATTTTACGCACAACTGTCAATGTAAACAACCATTTGGTTCTATGCTGCGGGCATAGATTAATGCACACATTCTTGTTGTGAGTGTTCACTTCGTACCATTGTGTTCACACGCACCAATGTTACTAGCTCGTGGAGGCAGTTTGTTGCCAAACTACTGTAGCTTATTTCCGATCGCATATTTTACTGCTTGTGTAATCTTTGGAATGTGTTTGTTTACATTTTATTATACAAAAAAACTTTAAAGTAATTATGTGCGTGTGTTGCATGGAGAACTATGATTTCAGAGATTTAAAAATTGCCTCGAATAAAATTGAGACTTTTTTCATCTTGAGTATTTTTCGATATTGCAGAGACTTGCATGTATTTAGATTTTTTATTTTTATAGTGCAGAATTAAATTTGTGTATATAACGTAGGAGAAGAGTTCATTTTTTGTGGAGAAAACTAATTTACCGAGATGTTGCACATTTGTCTGTATTTTGTGTTTTTTTGCTTTTTACTTGTATTTTGGGGAATTTGGTTTTATCGCGATCTACCACAAAATCGTGCCTCTAATTATGGTTGATTAATACAACTGCAATCGCACACAAGGTATTTGCATTGCATTTACAAGCACCACCAGAGTTGCAGAATATGCCACCCAGCAAGAAAATTTTGCACAATTGAATTGAACTTTTGAATACAAAAAATTGGAACACAGTAATTCTTCGATTCAGGCAAGAATAAGTAGAATCGAGGAATCCATAATCGAATCATCCCATCGCGACAATTATTTTTTTTATTATGGATGCGTCTATACGTCATTTTCTTGATTCTCGATACCAGTTTTGATACCAAAACATTATCATGATACTTGATACCAGTACTTTTCTCGATACCTAATTAAAATTGTCATAAACACAAAATAACTGGGCCAAGAAAATTGCTCATTTTACTAGTGTCTTTGAATCACACTGAAACTATATAAAAACCCACTTTACACTGGAAAGAAATGGTGGACAGCCTGTAACCCAAACATCCTCAACCAATGATAAACCAACACTGTCTCCTCCGATTCTATACAATCACATTTCCATGGTAAAAGCAGTAATCAAAGTGAGGAAAATGATAGCTCAGTACATACTTGTTTTGCAATTTCGCAGTTTTTACATTTTATTTTGGGACTTCAAGGATATTACTGCAACAGTAAATAAATATTGTTACCGTGGGAATTTTAGTTTAAAAAAATTTTTCCCGTGATTTTGAGTTAAACTAAGCTTTTTTTGTTAAGCGTGATCTTTGTAGTGGGGTTTTTGCTGGCTACATTTTTTTTGTTCGGATGTCTTAGATTTTATGTCAGCAGGAAGTTTCCTACCCCTTTGTCTTTTTTTATTAAAATGCTATAAGCCAACTCTTCATTGATTTTTCGTTTAGTATTTTTCATGTGGCGATCCCATCCTTCGAGGTTAGGTTAGAAAATTAGGCTCTTTTGGGATGGGTTAAGCCCTCCTTATTACTTGTGCCTTCTGTTTGTTAAGAAACACGTGTTTTCTTTTTCTTCTTTAATAAGTAAGGTGGTGATAGATACTTTATTGATTTTTTTTTAAATTTCATAATACTATTCTGGGGACGTCAGTTTCAACAGTCGTGACCTTAAGCTAGATGCCGAAGTTTTAGTGCAAAAGTTAACTGACAGTCACACTTTTATAATTCTTCCTTTAATTGTTTTTTAATCATTTTATGTTTTGAAACCTACCGGTGGTTGTTTATTTGCCAATTTTATTTGTTTCCTTTGTGCTTCCTTTATATTTTAAGGTTAGATCATTTAAGCTATGACGGGATTGAATTAGGAATCAGTTATTTTACCTTGTTATTTTTAGGTTTTGTAAGAATAAAGGGTTTCTACTTTTACTTTTTACTGCCGAGTTCTTAAGGAACTGAGGTCACTAGTTATTTTTAATCTTGAAAGCATTTTGTCACCTGATAGATCAGCAGGCTTCCTCTGAAGCGGCAGCAGCTGGGTGTATTTACCCAACCAGGTGCGAGTTATAATTCCCCCTTCAGCAGTTCGGGAGAATTATTTTTTTGCTCGTTCGAAGCATCGGGCGCAGCTGCGAGCTGAATAGCTATGCCGTCTATTTCGATGGTAAAGGTGACTGTTGTGATGATGAGAGACACTAAGGAACTGTACGCAGAAACGGGGCATTAGCTGCGAGGTGTCGATGTATTGATTCTGGCAGTGGCGGGCTCTGATTGGTCCGCCATGACGTCGACCTCGCTCATGACGTCAGCGAAGCAGCTGGTGTTTATCGGCAGTAGATATTAAGGTCAGGGAGTCATGAGAGAGAGGTAGACGATAGCGGACAGCTGTTGTGAGTGGCCAGCTGGGGGGCAGGTGGGCCGCCCCGAGGGAGGCTGCGACATTAAAATGATGATGAGTCTTGTTTCGAAACGCCGCGACTCTGCCTTTTAAATAGTTGGACCTTAGTAAATAAGAGGCCCAGTTGGAGACAATGTATTGTGCCGCATCCGAGGTGCGTGGTGGTGTCGAGTCAAGACAGCAACTTCATAGGTATATGTACTTTCCATCAATACTGGCAGAGAGGCCATCAGGGTTAAGTTTCCCATGCTTCAAATTAATTTAATAGTGATTTGGGAGGGAACCTACCTTTTTTTGAGATAGTATTGTTTTCGTTTATAATGATATGGATATCAGTAGTGCCTGGTGTGTAGATGGCTCTGAAGATTGTTATTTGGTTCATAGGTGGTGGAGTTTTGTAGGCCTTACTGTACTGACAGAAACCGAAGTCCTTGTTGTGGTGCCTGATATTTTCTTTTGATTGGTTCCTCCCTAAAACTAAATTCTAAAGTATTTTTTTTATACGTTTTTAATTTGTTTGCCCTTTTCTTTCATTTTCTGTTTAAATTAAATCTTGTTACTTTGTTAATTCCTGTCTAGTTTATTAAAAAACTGAATGAATATATAAGCGCCCGTAAATAAAGTAACTTCAGTGATCCTGAGTTTCTCTCTCTTAAGTCCTAGGGGGCAAAGGGTAGAGCGCTACTACATTAGGTAAATGGAAATAAATTTAAATTTTTCATTGTGCAGATCCATTTTATAATACCTGTGTGACGAGCATCCTGTGTCAGCCCTACAATACGTTATTTTTTTCCCCCTTAATAATTTAATTACTGTAACAAATGTTTCATGAGTTTTGTTGGTTTATACCTACATACCTGGTAGTTGAAGAGAACTAATTTTTGACTCATATCCTGTAAAATATTTTTATTGTTTCTGTTATTTAATGTTATTTGATAGCCTGTTAATTTACTTGTTTGTTTTTAATAAAACTACATAGATTTATTTATTTTTAAATCATAGTTCTTCCTTTTTGTAAGTTGATGAGAATAATCCCACTCCTCTATTTTGTAGGTCTAGAACAACTCAGATAAAGTTAGGAGCATAGTATTTAGGCACTGGGTGCCTATTAATGGATAAGTTGTTCTAATTTATTAGTTTTTACCTTAATGCATGGTCTCTGTCTGTGACTGACCCATGAAGCGTTCACTGTTTTCCTCTCTGTTGCCTTCCAAGTAAACCTCCATCTTTCCCTTAACCCCCCCTCCCCCCTTTTTTTTTTTTTTTCCTTTTCATTTCCATACTCCATGTCCCTTTTGGTTTAAGTGAGCCTTTTTTTTTATATTAAAGTAGCGGGTTAGATTACAGGGTATTGTGCTGGCCCTGCTCAGTAAAAGTTACAGCACGTCGGGGAGGCTTTGCAGGATAGCTTTTGGTGTTGGCTCATTTGTCTACTTTTTTTTTTTAGTCTAAATTTTCCCCTTTCCCCACCCTACATCACCCTTTCCCTACCCCCTCTACCCACCTCATAACATTTGGTGTAGTCGCTGGGTAGTTTCCTTGGTTGGTAACTCTTAGAGATCACACCTCCCTACTTCCCACTCCCACCCCCTTCCCACCCCTCCTCGTAACAACATAGTCATCATCTGTTACACCCGCCATGGTCTAGCCCATGGAATACACGGGCTAGGTCATGACAGGTGTATCAGATAATTATGGTCTATTTTTTATGTAAATATTTAATCATGCAGTTGCATCATAGCCCATGAATTCTTCATGCTAGGCCACGGTGATTGTATCAGATGATGATTATATATGTGGGATATACAATAACTACTGAAGTTGCTCACTCACACCTATCGATGCTCGCAACTCTCAGTCCATTTTTATTGCCCCTCAATTATTTACCATAAAAGTTGTCACATGCTACTATCTCGGTGATAGTGGTTAAAGCCCTGACCGCCCTCCCGAGTTCAAGTATTCGTACCGCGACGTGTTATTTATTATTCTGGCCCAGTGGGTTGTGAGGTCCTGGGTGAGGCTGTTTAGTAGGAGGATACCGTCGACGGAGAGGGGAGTCAAACCCCAGAGTGAGTCAAACTGCGATTGTTCCACTTCCTGAGAGATCAATCTTCCTCACTACAAGATTGCCAAGATATGAGATGCCAGCTGTCCTGGGGGCTGTCCACAGTGACCTCGTAGGCTGGCATGCGGGAATTTAGTTTGCTGGGGAAGAAACTGCGCGAGACTTGGGGACGACCTTCGGCGGGATTCGATCCTGGATAGTCTTTCCCGAAGCCAACTTTATCAGACACAAATTGGGAGGGTCTTCCTTCGGGGCTATCTTAGGTGGGGTTACTATGGTGACAGGCTGTGGGGTTTCTGGCCGAGAGGGACGTGTAGGTTCCGGTTCTGAATCCGGCCAACAAGCGTCTAGTAATGCATCTAGCTCTGATGCATGCTCGAGTGGTGTGAAAGGTGAAATCAGCCTGGGAGTGTAATCGGGTTGCGCAGGTTGATGTGTGCCCTCACTCGTGACTTCAATGTCTACCTCAGAGTTAATTTGTTGTTGTAAGGCACATCGTTCTCGGCACCATGTACGGCTCTTAATACCACCCTTCTTACTGTGCATTAATACAGCCTTCTGACCTTTCCGCAGATGTGAAATCCTGGGGGTGTGTCTTATGCAGTCACACCCAAAGCCCTGACGTATAGATAGGCAGTCTGCTATTAGGACGCCACCTAGGGTAGACGAGGGAGCACCAGAAACCCAGGAGCAGCAGCATGTCTTTTCAGACTTAAAGCATTCTGCAAGCTCCTTCTCCTGTGGAGTTCGGCGCGCCTCACGACTATTCCTCAGCTGGGTTTTCTATTGTACAGGTTTCACTAACATAAACAGGGATCTAATATTAAAATTATGGTAGGCAACAAATTCAAATTCACGTAATATTTATTACGATATTGGGAAAGTGGGAGAATGTCGGTTAGAGTATAAGCTAGCTAAAATATTAATGAATACGTTATGCAATGAAACAGGTGAAGGTGAGCCTGACAAATATAAAATTTAAATTTACGTTAAGTCTGCGTAAGTTCATGCTCTTTACAGCGTCTACTAAATTAAGGGGTTTGTCCAGAATGGCAATAACGTTGCGATGACCTACTTGCACGTAGTCAAGGAATCTGACTGGGGTAAAAGGGTTGCAGGGTAGAGGTCCGTCAAAAAAATATTTTATTTATTCGAAAGGAGTGTGGCGATTACATGCCGGGTTCTGGGCAGGCAGTACATTTCATAATTAATTGCATTAATCATCTTTACGTCCAAGGTTGTCCAATGCGTGGAGTCCCTTTGATTGATATGTGAAAGTACTTCTGCCATTGTTCATGACTTGTCCCGAGCTCATTGATGGGGCGAACTCGCCTGTAGAGTGCGCAAGCGTGCTGCGCAGCATGTTGGCATGCTTCAAAGGCTGTGTCGTCAAAAATGATAATTGTGGTATGTATGGATTGCCTAAAAACACCTCAAGGTACTCGCAGCTGTGTGAATAACATGCTATGAATAAAATATGTTATATTATAGTACAATTGTACTTTTAAAATTTAATAACTTTTAAACTGTTCTTCCGATCTAGACCAACGAAGGCGTTTTGGAATGCTTGCTGGAAGCTTTGGAATACTCGCTGCCAGCTGAGATAATTGTGGTACACATTTAGAAGTTGCTGTTAATATCTTGTGAACCGTTGGACCTAGGTTAAATTTTATGGGTGTGTTGGAATGCCCGAAGGATGCAGATTGAAATGGCAGGCATTTCAAAAGTATTGTTCGCGTTCCGAAAGTTGTGGTATGCTCGTACCATAATTATGGCTTGAGAAAATGTGTTACATGATTAAATTATGGTATGCTTATGCTTTTCGAAAGTATCACACACATTCCGAAAGATAATTGTAAGTTCGTATCATACTTATGGAACGAGAAAATTTATGTTAAAATTAGATACTTTTGGATATTCTCATGCAATATTCGACACTGTAAAGTATTAAGGTATCGTGGTATCTGGGGTTCCATCCCAATTTTTTATAATTAGCTCTATTAACATCAAAATTAGACTATAAACTCTGCTGGAGATGAATGCAATCAATGAAGAGATAAGGAATATCTGTGGTGCTGACACTACTTTTAGTAACGTAATTTTTAGTGTTGTGTCCTCCAAGCTTCTAAAGATTTATGTAGGTGGCCTATATTTTTCATGCTCAAGTGGTTTTTGAGATTTTTTTATATTTTTCTTTTTATATCTTCGAAAAATTTGAGATTAGTTTTTATTCTATTCTCCATTCTCCGCTGCATAATGTGAAGTCAGTTAGAAGTGGTGTGAAAACTCATTAAGTAATTTTTCAACCAAGAATTATTATTTAATAGTGGAATATTTTCAAGGGTAGGCCTACATATATATTTCTTGAAATGAGTTTATGTTGTGGATATTGTCTTAGTTACCTGGGAAGGATTTGTGGCTCACAATAGTTTGGTTTTATGTATTTATTCTTTTTTAAATTGCGTTGCTCATGGGATTTAATTTTTTTAGTGTTAGTATGCCTGTTAGATAGGAAAAACAGGGACTTTTTTTATTGGGTACCTGTAGCAACTCTGCATATCAAAGTCCTCCTTATGTAACACCTTGAACAATTTTAAAATATTAATAATGGTGCATGTAGACTTCTTGCATTGAACCAAAACTTAGAACGTTGCACGATGGGCAACAAAGGACCACAAACACCCGGGCGGCTAACAAACGCATTAGAAACTCACGCATATTAAAACACAAAGAATTAAAAGAATGGGAAAATGCTGCAGTGAAGCGTACAAAGTTACTGCCAAACCAAATTTTGAACTGCAAACAAAACATAATTTAGAAAAACAAAACATAATTTAGAAAAACAAAACATAATTTAGAAAAACAAACTCCTCTATGGCATGCCCCAGAACACACACATGATGCCACAATTAATAAAACACCCAATCTAAAACCATTAAACAGCCCAACTTTGGACACACACACTTATGATTCACCGCAATTTGACGTATGCGAGGGGAGGAGAAAGGAGGAAGCCAACTGCGCACACAAGCTCGCCACCGAACATCACAGCAGATGGTACCACAGAGTAGAAAGTGCAAGCTAGAGGCGCAACCCCCGCCCCTAAATTAGTGCCTTTCAGTAAATGTCTCTCGACGAGAAAAACAACACGTTACAGTTCATACATTTGATTGTAAAACAGAAGAATGATACATGACTCAATTACAAAGTAAAGAGTCTTGAAGCATAAATCTTAAAGAGTAGCAAGACAGTTAAAATATAAAAATACAGGACAGGCCACAATCTTGAAGTCAATGTCCACTGAGAAATTTATAAATCTTTCAATTCCCAAACAATCTCAGAGGGGTTGCTGCAACCACAGGCAGCAGGCCAGGCGCACATCAGCTCGTGATGAACCAGTCAGGTTGAAGCGCTGATGCACAACGGCCTAAGGTAGGACGCCATGAAAGCCATTGTCTAGGGTCTTTTTACCGAGTAGAGGTTGCCGTTGTCAAATTAACAGTTTTATTCGTGATGCCATATCATGAGAAAGAGATTGAGCAAGAACTCTTAATGTTTGGCTGGTGCTCGGCCGCTATAAAGAACAGAGCGTGTGGCCTGTCTCAGTGGTACAAAGTTAGGAGTCACTGTCATGGCCCAGCGAACAGGCTGGCCCTTAGCAACGGGGTTATCTTGTTGGATGAGGATCTGTTGAAGCTGCTGCATCAGTTCCTGTAAGGGCAGGTTGGTCTCACCCATACGTGGAGCACTGCTGATCTTATCGGAACCCTGAGTAGGCTGGCGGTGTACTGCAAAAGTGGAGGATGTGTAATTCAAGAAATTTTGGATCCGTAATCTGTCCTTATGGACTGCTTCTGGGCACAACCCTTCCGGGTGTAAGGAGAAGGTGCAATTTACCACCTCATGAGAGTGGAGCGGGTGACGTTGGTTCCTACAGTGTTCTGCCAAGGGCCGTAGCCACACAGGCAATGGTCGTACCCTGTGCTGTTTTCGTCCATCCCCATGAAGAGAGAGTGATAGAGCAATGGGTTTCCGTAGGATGTACGTTACGACACCGGGGTTAGTCTTTCAGAACCGACTCTCACTTCTTTCCGGCCCCACAGAGAATGCTGGTGGAGTAAGGTCGGCCTGACAGGCTATCCGCCAAATTGAGGTCTTGCAAGTAGTAGAGGCTCTACCGTACTATACTCTGGGGCACAGCACGGGTGGTCGTCTAATGTGTGTGTATTTAGCTTTGGAGATTGTAGTCTACCTTCTTCACTCTAGTAGGCTCGTGTTTACACAAGGTTAACACAGTGACACTCATAAAGCAGTACTGGAAAGTATGTTTTGGTCATGTGTTATTCAGAGATAATAAACACTGTAGCCCATACTACCTCCTAAAACTAATCTAAATTGACACAGAAGTTAGGCTATGCACAGCCAGTTGATGAGAAGACGATACACTCATGACTCATTGTAATTTGGTGCCCCAGAGGAAGTGCTCTACATCACAATAACACATTACACCTTAAGATGTGCAGAAGGGCAGTAGACAGCCGGCAATAATTTCCAACACAAATGTAGTCACCAGTAACTAAATGTGCATGCGAGGAATGGAGAAGGGAGGTAACCAATGAGCAACGGGCACAGAGAGGAAACAGGCGAAGGAAGCCAAGCGCACACACGAGCTTGCCGCCAAACATTAATGCAGGTGACGTCACAGAGTAGAAAGCGCAAGCTAGTGGTGCAAACTTTCGGCATTGTTTACACTTTACACAACGTTCCAGTGCAACTAACTGCTGTGTACTGCTGAAGTACTGAGATACTAGCAATGCTTCACTTCTGAGACGCATTTCTGACCTTGACCTCCCCTCTTAGTTAGAGTTTGTGTGTAGTGTGGCAAGACAACATGGTGCAGTACTGATTTTTACGGTATGAACATGTTGCAGCGCAGCATGGCTTTGTACTGTGGCAACACATTGAGACGCAGCATGAAGAAAAATATATACATATATATTTTTTGAGAACACAGATTTCTGAGTGTCACGGATTCTCGGGGTCTGGATTTGTGAGAGTTTACTGTGCTTTTTCTAAGTGAGTGTTTTTTTTGTGTTCTCATTCGCTGTAATAATAGTACAGTAGAGTCCCATTATAGCGAGATGTCATGGTTCCAGGTTCAATCCTTGCTATAAGTGTGTCCTCGCTGTCCCCGAATTAGACCGATTTTGATACCCAGTAGGGCCCACTACTTAAAAATCACCCTAAAATAGCTTTTAAATTGTGTTCAAACCACCATAACATAAAAATATCCTGCTATATAAAAACAAATTTCATGAAAATGAGCGGGAAATCTGACCGCGCCATGTAAGTATAGCCACTCATCCTGCAATCTGTTGCTAGGTCTACGCAGCATTGCCCCGCAATCAGTTGCCTGGCCTACTTAGTTTTTCCCGCTATCGTTTACTCTGCCACCGAAGCACTGCCCTGCAAGTGATAACTCGCCCGTAACAGCTCCACACGACCACGTCAAACCAAATACCCGTATTTACTGCCATAATTCTTGCACCTATTCTACAGGATTTTAGTCCAAAAAAATAGGGTGTGTGAATTATGCAAGGAATTGTCAAGACACGTGCATGTAAACATCTAAATGGTGTCTGCTGTGAGTAATTCCTCGCCAACCACAAGGGATACTTTTATTAATAACACAGCACTGTATTTATTGATAATAGATATGAAGATACATATTCAAAATTAATTCACCCGGCTTGCGCTGTCTGTTGGTCGGTCGCTACACAATTATTCTGGCGGATGGTGGCAGGCTAATGCCCGCCTCTGACGGCCGACCGTTGCCCGCCACTGCCGTTGTTACAGGTCCAGTACAGCAACCCGGTATTGGGAAAATATGACATGCACGTTAAACTCAGAAAGAGTGTGTTGGCCTGCTTCTTTATTGCTGTGCTCCTCTGCACATGCAACTAACTGAAGTAAAATGCAACATTTTTGCTGGTATATTTACCCATTATGCATTCGTACTAAACAAAAATTAATATAAATGTAAGTTAAACTATTCCTTTTGCATTTAAAAAACCACTCGCATACAAATAAACTCCGTGACTGATTTTATTTACATGTTTGCAACGCTGGCGCGGCAGCCACAAATCGATAAGGGTATCAGCGACTTTGAAGTGTCAGCAACCTGGCGCGGTCGAACAAAGCGCACGCCGCGTGGGGCCCATAAGCATTACATGCCTCGTTGAGAGAAATACGCTGTGTGAAATATGAAAGGAAAAGTTTTTTTCCTCTAATTCGGCACCATAAAATTGTGAATGTACGAAAATTATACCCGTAAATACGTTAGTCACTGGAAAATTATACGTTTTCAACTAACGAAACCTGCATGGTGTGACACTTACTCAAAACCAGCAAAAATTCAAGAAAATTTTACAAAAATGGATTAAAATTAAGTTCATTATAGCACAGCGATAAAATGTAGTAGTAGTTGGGTCCCTATCTTTAATTGGTATGCCACAGTATGGGGAAAAAAAACTGCGAAAATCTGTTAATATGCAGCTGTATTCGATTCCAGCTATCACGTGGACTGTTATGTGTAAGTGAAATTGGTTTTCATTTAACAATGTTTGACCAACATACGCCAAGTTGTTTGAAACCAAACACAGTTGACAGCACAATGACCAGGAACGACTACTGAAAAGCAGAACCGGTTCATGAAAACGGTGTCAAGGTAGAAAGGGTGGGATTCTATTTATAAAACAATGCGCTTGGGGAGAGCGGCACAAGAAATTTACGGAAACGAGGTGTCGGCCGAGGGAGTGGAGTTAGAGCATACAGATAACAAAAGCACTCTTCACACGGTCACGAGAGTCCCGCTGCAAGTCTTTCACACAATCTCGCCGCACAGTTTCAACTCATGAAATTACAATTTTTCATGGAATATTTTTTGCGGTTTTTTGATTGTTCCTCAAAAAGACCTCGTTAAACCTGTGTTCTCATTGTTACAGTGGTCGCTACAGCAGGATTCTACTGTATCACTTTTCATGAGTTGAAACAAACATCTTACTTAGAGAAGTACTACTAGATTTTTTATACCTACACACCAAAAAAAGGGATAGGAATGTGCCACATTCATTTCCCCTTTCAAAACGATACCGCCTTTTCACTCCCATCTTAACCTTTGAAGAAAAGTAGCGAACAATAAGGGAGAATGACCAAGCAAAGGATAGCAGAGATACTGCAATGGAAAGTTCATCAGTAGAATATAGTCTTCAGCTTTTGAAATAATGTTCAAAATGAGAACAAAGACTTCTGTTGGGGAAGAATAAAAGTGCTGACAACTACAATGTATTCTCTATCAGTGGTTTTTCAGGGGATTGTCATATTTCCATATTTCTAGTATTTCAGTAGATGATGAATTGACATGTACGTCAATAAAATACAATTTCTAACATTATTAAAATGCATGTTGAGTATAATAAATAAAGGTTATCTAATAAGTATAATAAGAATGGATATTTTAGAAAGATCATCTTACTGTATGTAATTAAGTAATCCATTAAGAAAGTGTTTCACCTCAACTCACCTAAATAAAGAATATAAATTTGTAGTGGAACGTTTCTAATAGGACACTGCTTAAGACGTTTTCTTGCATAAGAAGACAACCCTTTTAGGCACAGAAAATATTGCCATATAATTTATGTTAAGTCGAACCTTCTAACAGTATACCGTCACTGCACATGTTTCAAATAATAAATGCCTTAAGTTATTAGAGAATATGGATTCCAGTACTTTATCCCTGACACCATCCATCACACATTTGTACTACAGTGAAGTCTCTTTTTTCATTTTCTTCAGTCTTTTTCTTCTTTCTTTTTTTACAAAGGATGTGCTGATCTCTGGCATAGGAATACATCTCAAAGGGGATGTTGGTAGTTAAAGGGTATTTACACATTTGTAAGATCAATAATATTATGTTTTGAGTTCTTTTGGGTCATTATTTGTGCCTGTTGCTTGTAGGTGCGAGTGTGGTGGGTGGATGATCACGTCTCCATGTGCTGGCCCCAGGACCTGTATAAGGTCGGAGAGTATGACAGTGATGAGGGAGAATTGTGGGATGATGTCAGCAGTGATGGCTCGTGGGAGACTGAATCGGAGGACTGCTTCATAGCTGATGATGTGTGAGTTTAGTTTTATAATTTTGCAGTGTGTTGTTACCACAAAACTTGAGAAAATATTCACAAAAAGAATTCACGCAACTGCGTGGAAAATGTGTCTTCCTTCTTTGTGTATGTGTGCCTGTCGACAAGTACTACACAGTGAGTACTTCAATTCCTGTCCTTTTATATATAGTGGAACCTCTATCCATAGAATTTCAGGGTACTGACATAAAAATTCTATAGATTCAGTACTTATGTAGGTGTGGACTAGACATATTGGTAGGGTTGTGCGAATATTTGGTATACCGAAATGAAAATGAAAAGTGACAACTTTAATTTTAGTTTCAGTAAGAAGTCTTGTTACCGGAAGTTTTAACAAAAAGAAAATTCTCAATTTCAATTAATTTTCTAGCATTTAATGAATGTTCATTTAGTACACCAGATAAGATACTTTTGGGCAGTAATTCATGTTGCTTGTTTTGACGCGTGACACATTCCGGCATCTATGATGTGCAATCAGCGTTACGACTTTGCCCCATCCTTGAGGGCACCACTCAGTACTCATACTGGAACAGGTCATGTAACCCCAACATTACTGAAGAAGTGGGACACATGCCTACAGGGTACATGTCGGAAGTTAATTAAGACACATGATCCTAGCTTGTACTGTTTGCCCAGACTCACTGAGAAGCCATCATGCCAACACGCCCCGACAAAGATTGTACTGCCTGATTGAGCCATCGCTCACTCTAGCGAAGGTCACGCTAGTGTCGGAGTGTGCTACTGAAGTTCAGCACGTATTTTACCAGTGCCTGCGGTCATGATAAGCACTCCAGAATTCTCAATCCCTCCGGCCGAGGCTAGCATCCTCTGCATCCCTAATCTCTGAGCTCCTTTGTGAGATAAGTATAAAAGGACTGGCATGGCCAACACGCTTCAGTCTCTGCACCTCTACTGCTCACAAAGGCTGGAGGTTGCCATCGGGGTGCGCGACCACGGGTATGTCCGCATATCCCACTGCTCGCAAGGGCCAGGATCTCTACCAGCCGAAGACATCACCAACCATAAGCCAACACTACTGCAGTCACCACAGATCCCGCAACTTCTGGGAGGCTGGACCCCTTCAGAGGCTTCGGCAGGAGTCGTTCCTTCCTACCACCCCCTGGTGTCGAATCCAGAATCCTTTGGTAGTGGTCACGTCGACATCCTTTCAGGAACTCCCTTCTTCCCTTCTCCCACCGGATGGTGTGGAAATGCCGAAAACTACTCTTCTGGTAGCTGTCCGCCCTTAGTTGTTCCCTCAGAACACCCCCTATTAGACGTTGTTGAATACTTTAACTTAACAAGTAATTTTTCTAGCCAGAAGTAATTGTCTTCACATGCAGGGCTTCTGCTTACTCGCAATTTACACATAAACAAACACTTTTCAGGTCAGCTGACTCGCATTATTAAAACCTGCGAGTCAAGTTTACTTGCAATTTTTTCGTTTCACACTGATAGTCATTAACTGCATCAAAACACACATGAGTAGAGACACCTGTTTTTCGGTGCCGCGAAATAAACACGAAATATGCAGTTTATCTCATAAAAACATTAGAAATATGCAAAAAAATACATTTCTGTTGTGAATCCTCATGTTTACTGCGCTTATTCGGTAAATCGTTTTGAATATGTAGTCTGTATTGAAAAGTCTACACAATCGGTATATCCAATATACACCCCAGAAGCGATATCTCCAACGAGCATCTACTCCTATGGGATATCACTGTTTCGGAGGAAACTAATCTCGGTGACTTTTTAAAATAAACTAATTTTGTTTACATTTCGTCCTTTTGCCCTTTTTGTCGCATAATTAATGTAACCTCATTGGTAATATACAAATGTGATAAATAGAAAAATTACTGAACATTTATCTCAAAAATGTTAACCAAATTTTCCATTGGCACTAGTTTCTGGCCCCACGTTCATGGGGCAGAAGCACACAGTATGCTTCATAGATTCGTATATATATGGTGTTACCAAATGTATTATTTTTTTTGGTTACTTTTTTATGTTAACATGTTTTTAAAGTTATCTAGGTTATGTGATTATGACTTGTACCTTACACCGTTTTAGTGTTGTTTTGACCAAGTAACATATTAGTTAAGATTATGTTTACTATATTGGTGGAGCGGGAAACTTTAGTTTATCACATTTATCATCTTTCGCGGGACGAGGTTCTTTTGCACCTCTTCTTACGACAAAGTAGCAATTAGAACTTTATATTGTTTTGATGATGCAATGGAAAATTTAGCTCGTACGGAAATACATTCAGATTACTATAATTCAAAATTATGCAAATAGTCTTGCAGTTACCACGAATGTGTTGAACGTTTCCACCGATGATTGTGCTTTACTGTACTCACACTTTTATAATGCATATTAAATTGTATTATATTTAATATTCAACAAGAAAAGAAGCATAAAAAGATCAAATTATTTTCTAATAAAATTTAGTAAGCTCTTTCTGACTCACAATTTTTTTGGCTTGACTCATCATTTTCAAGCCAGCGAGTCAAATTTACTCAAAAAATTTTGGGCCTAGAGGAAGCTCTGACATCCATTAGCTTTTTCTGCAGGTCACCTTCATCTGGCCATTCACGTTAGGTTTAACTTCTGTCACATGTTGCATTAGCTTAGGAGGTAGTGTGTAGCCACCTTGTTACTATTACTTTTCGAATATAACACGTGATTTTCACTATATTCTCTGTATTACAATTTTCGTGAATGTACTGAATTATTCCTATGTAAGTGTTACCCCCTGAGGAAATGCCGGCAGACTATTCAGCACTAAGCTAAATCCACACACCTTAAGGGACCACCTGAGCTCTGCAAAATTGGTAGAATTTGACAGAGGCCATAGCACTAGCAACTCCTCCATTTGTGGAATCGAGCAGACTAGGTTGTTCCATACTCCACCACCACTTCTGCTGGTGCCAGAAAGGGGCTGGAACTACCTTAGGCTGATTGACTCGCTGTAGATACTACACCTGGGTATTCTGGTCAGGAAGTAACTTAAGTAACCCATGTTCCGTCCAACGCTCGCAAGGGCCAGAGAAAAGAAACACAGGGTGCTGTCTTGTTACAAGACTGGGTAATCCAGAAGTACATAATAGTAGGGGTGGGCAAAGCTGGATATTTCATTTTGAAGCGAATATATAAATATTTATGAATTCCAATCAAATATTGAATTGAATATCAATTCAAAATGTTTTATTGACAAGTATACAATGCACCAATTATATTATTTTTTATAAATTTATTATCTGCGTACTTTTTTTACAAGATAGGTAAAAGGCAGATAAAAATGAAATTTTTTCCACCGAGTTGCAAAAAGAATATAGTTTTTTACCATATACCGTATTTATCCGAAAGGAAGAAAATAATTTTGTGACAGAAAAGGAATAAAAGAAATAAGGTGTGTCTACAATTCAGGGTAGTCTTCAATTCAAAACCTAGGACCACAAATACTATAAATGTGTGACACTGCTAGATCTGTATTTAAGTGTGTGTTAGTTACACGCACAACATTTCTACGGGTTCTATTCATAATTTTTTCTCAAGAAGCAGTTAATCCTTCAAAATTGGCATGTCCTGAGACAGGATTTTGACAAATACTTTTCATTCTTAAATACCATGTGTTTGGTCATATTTTTGTAGTGCTGAGATTGTACCTGTCAACTTTGATAAGGGTCCCCTTATCTGATGTCACCCAGAGAAATAATTGTAGTAGTAGTAGGGGCAGGCGGGTTCTAATTCACTAGGCGAATACCATGTTGATGTGATGGTCTAAAAATAAGAGTTTGTGGATTAAATGCTTATCTGATTAATGGCTAATCCTAATCCAAAAAATTTGCAAATGGCTGCAAAGAGGAATTGCTTTGCTGGGAAGCGAAATGGCTCAAGTTACATTATATATGATGTACAATTATTTTTTTTCTTATATGACAAACTTTCAAATCTGTCTCAGAATACGTGGAAAAATCCATTTTCTCGACTAAATTTAATTCATAAAATCATAATCACATACATATAGAGTCAACACAATACTTTCATCATGAAACCATGCTTGTATTTTACTAACAATTTTTAAAATTTTATTATTGAAAAGTGAGATTTGAATAGCAGTGGGTTCAATTTCATACTTTTCGCACCAGTTAAGTCTGCAAAACTTGCAGTTTAATATCATATTTATCACACTACAAAACTCTTTTGTACATGAGGAAAATAAACATACAGTACTGGTTAAAACGTGAGATGCCGAATTAAGTTTGGAAAGATAATTAAGTGTTTAGTAATATAAAAAGATTTTTCTCAGATAATTCTGTTTTGCTATATTGTGAGTAAAATTAGATACTGACAATTATTTTATACCGAATGTAGTTTGGTCTAATTTTGTGGGTATTCTGTTGAGTTGAGGTTATGTTTTCATGTTTCACTAGCCATGTGTGTGGCAAACGTGGGATAAAAACATTGATATTATTAAGCGCACATTGTCTTCTTTTGCTTTTTGGGCTAATAATAAATAATTTAAGTTGCCCAAAAGTATTTTTTTGTTTCGAAGTTTGAAGCAAAAATTTGATTTCGAATACGAAGCCGAATATTGAAAATATTCTATTCTGATTCGAATTTTCGAAGTTTCGCCCACCCCTACTCAATAGGGAAGTGAGGCAGCTGCTTATCTTCTGCGGGTTGCTTAGATCGTTTCTTCATGACGTACTCTCAGAAACGAGGTGTACGGAGAAAGTTGGAAAAGGCATTACAAGCCCCAGAAGGTAATACAACTTACCTGCCCCTTTCTGCTACTTCGCAGGGCAGAGTTCAAACAGCCGGCACTACTGGGAGGCTTCACCCCTCAGTACTCCCACAACCTTTGTTCCCACCTCTAAATAAACTTCCTGTTAAGCCTCACCCAGTGGTAGAGGCAGTATTATAAGGAGAACTACCTCTGGGTCTTGCCTGCCTTTGGTTAGGGACCAACCTGTAGGCAATCCAGCACCCAGCAATTTCGGACAACCAGAACACCTGCAGCACTTGAGGTCTTCCAGAACCAGTAACTGACCAGTCGCCTTCCAATCACCTGAGCCAGACACCAAGGTAAACCTTCTCTCCTCCAGGTAAACCAGGGACAAAAGGTCAGTCAGAGCAAAGGGTCGTGATAGTGGCTGTAGATTTCGTGCCAACAAAACAAGCCACTAGACACCAAGCCAGTCTTGTATAATGGCCAGGCACCTAAAAGACATTGGCCCCCCGTCTCCTTTGTTAAAGTGGCCACTACTAAAACACTTCATTAAAACGTTTTTGGCCAAGTTGGGTGTATTTCTTAACCTCCCAAGTCGTTGGTCCAAGCCTGATGCAAATATGCCCAACGTATATAACCCCATCCCAGCTGAGCATGTGTCAGTTTTATTATATTTTATAACTGAAATAACTACAAAAATGGAAAAATTTAATGTAGGCAAGACCCCCTCTAGTAAATATTTCATATCCTACATTTTTTTAATTTGATTTTGCAATAAATTTTTTATAATAATTAACTTGCTAAAATGTAATGAAGTTTGTTCGTCTTTCGTTAAGGCTGAGCTCTTATAGCATTATTTTTCATTTTGGTTTCAGTTTTACAAAAGTTCATACAGTGAAACCTCGTAATTGCGAGGCTTGATAACAGTACAAAAAATCCTTGTATGTACGAGTACTCGTAGTAAACAAATGTATGCATTATAATAAGATTCAAAGTAACTAACAACGTCATGAGTTACTAGAAGGGCGGAAGCTGTATTATGATGTACCTTGGTTGATATCTCTGCTATTAAGACGTACACTTCAGAAGTAGGATGACATCTGTGTTTATTACGAGGAATGTGATATGTAATTGCTTTGCGAGTTATTTGTGAGCTCTGGATTCCACAATTTTCACACGTCACCACAAAAAACAGCAAAAAAAATGGCCAGCCGCAATGAACGTGTAAACAGCACAGCCATCCACCCATCTCTTGTGATATTTTTATATGTGAGTGCACTGTTAATGGCTGTGTTCTAATTCACAGTTTTAGGTAAGTAAGTGTTTGCGTGATCCATTTTAGTACACAAAAATGATGACTTGCAGTAGAACTCTGTTAAGATGTTTTTCAAATGACAGGATGCTAAAAAATTCTTATCTGCAGGATGGACACTACTTGTATATACGGTACAACGAAGTTTGAAGATCAGTAACAAAATCAGCAACAGTGTAACAAAATATGCAAATATCAATAAGAATTGATTATAGGTATTTAAAAACAAATAATGCACGGGCTTCCTAATCATAGTTTTTTACTAAAACAACTGCCTATATAAACAAGGGCACGAGCCAATGAATGACATACCGCGGTACGTTTGCGCTACGTCACTTTTTCCCCACTGTTCTAAACCTTTTCCAAATGTTTTAATCCATATGTCCGTCGAATAATAAATAGTAATATGAGACACCAAACCCCTTTAAGACTACAGCATTTTTTTTTTCTTTCTACAGATTTTGTACCTGAAAAAAATACATATTATTTCCGCTGGCACCAGCAGGTAAAGTGAACAGCCAGAGTATTGGATCAGCTTGCGGCATGCTGTTCAGATGTCACAAGATGGCAGTTATAATATTGGGGCACTGGCATTTAGTTAGAACCGCGTCACTGGATCAATACGAGCATGAGCAGCATGCTCATAGCAGTGTTGCCTGACGTAGTGGCCATTCCACCGTTGCCACATCATCTGTTTCAACACAATGCAACTGACCACTCGTTAAATGAATGTGTCATCGTGGTAAAGTAATTACTGCAATTATTACACACATCTACATGTAGTATATTTACTGTAATTTTTAATTTTTCTAACACAAATCACTCGTATCTACGAATGTGCACATGAAATTACCACTCGTAAATACCAAACACTTTCACTATAAATAGCATATACAGACTGACGGTGCATTACAAAATACTCGCAATTATGAAAGCCTCGTTAAGGCTCATACTCGTACTTGCGTGGTTGCACTGTATCATCTTTCATTTTTGTTTTATTACAAAAAAAGTCGCATTTGCGCAACCCTACATTTTAATCAACCCAAAAAAAACCAACCTCATTAAACTTTATGTTGAACACATTGATAGGCCTATGTTAGGTATTTGTCAAGTTTAACTAAAAGAAAACCATTCAAATGGGAATATTACAGAAAACATTCATAATATGTACAGTAGAATCCTGTTATAAAGTTCTCATGGGAACGAAGAAGTGTTAACTTGTATGCAAAAAAAAAAAAACGAATGATCCACTCTAATTTTTTCCGGTACACTCACACTCAAACTAATAAAAAACTGTATTTAAACACCTCTTTGAAACTATGTGCACAGGAAATAGCTACCGATTTAGTGGAAGTATTATTCATTGAGCAACTAACACAGTTGCAATTACTTGCTAAGAAATAAAAATTTCTTGAATATTGTGATTGATAAATTGCAGTGAATAGGATTTCCTTAATTTTGTGTTGCCCTTTTTTCGTCATCTTTCCGGGCATATTTATTTGAGTTACATTTATACATGTTGATGCGTGACACTCTCTTGGAATATATGCAACCATGACTCCGTCTTATCTGTGGTTATTTCCTTGGCACACAAGGTGGGGTCCGAACCAGTATAGTATCTACCAGAGTGGCTACAGGTTTCAACCCTTGTTGCGGGGAGTAATAGACAAGTCAGTATTATACTGTTCGCCACATGCAAAGAGCTACGGCCTCAACCCCCCTCTACAGAAGAATGAGTGAGCCAGCGGTCGAGCAGCAGAAACCATCCTTTACGGTCAAGGAATACTAGAGCACGCCGAGGGGTAGCGCCACCTGCCATGTTTGAGCCACTTGCAGAAGCCGCAGCAGAGCAACCCTTGGCTCCACCTCCTTGGTGACGTCTTGACTGCCCGCACCCCTGCAGCCTGGACGTGGGCGGGCCGACAGCTATATATATACCTGCGCGTGGCCCAAAACGTCCCGTTGTTTGCCAGCTCTTCTCAGAGCCACACAGCCTTTACAGCGCGCTCCACCACTACGTTTGTTGGAGCTCTTTCCGCTCCTAGTTTTCCAGACAAACCAATGCCGCCGGCAGTGTCAAGCACTTCGCTTCTCCCTGTCGCTATGTGACCGTCATTCCCTTCAGTGGGATATCTCTGTCCCAGGAGACAAGACAACCCTCTCTCCTATACCATTGTGAATTGCAGCTCATTCCTGCAAAAAAAGGAAGAGGGCAGCTTGTAAACTACTTGCTGAGAAACAATACTATTCAGTATCCCTGTTTGTTTATTCTTTCTCTAATCTCATTATTTTTAATGTAAAATAAAAAAGACAAACCGAAGTGCCGCACAAAAATTTTTGTTTGCCAGGAAATTCTGTTGCTTTCTTTCTTTCTTTTTTTCTTCCGGAAGCGTAAGTAAAGGTCATGCTGTATAAAAAAAAGAGCAGAATAAATGAGGCAGAAGAAAGCAGACAGCAGGAGTTATTTATCTGTTGACTCGGGGGGATTGCAGCTCAGTTGCTTTTGTGTACCGCCCGCAGCCCGCTACATGCACGTCAATCTGTAGGCAAGGTGGTCACTTGCTGCAGAATGCTTCGCCATCTGATGCGCATACGTAAAGCAACCGGCTGTTTTAATGTTCCTTTTGTTACACAAGAATTTAATTATTGCAGCATATATTGATGCGTGATGTACCGGGAATATGTACTCACTTTTCTCAGTAAAATGGTATGTCCATTTCTTTGGTTAGGAGCTAAGCGACATGCTCCTATAAACTGGAGACTTATTCCAGATGAGCCTTCCCATTATATAGAATGGGCCTGGTAGCTATACAGTAAGAAGAGGTTTAGGTCATAGAACAGCGGGAACCAGATATGCAATGGCTGGTGTGTGAGGCTGTTCAGGCTGGTTCAGGTGCTGTACTACCCACCAAGGGTATTTAGTCAGCCCTTGCTTGTTCGTAGGGGCAAACAGATCTCTAGGTATTTCAATCTCAACTGGGTCCTGCAGATGTCGGAAGTGTCTGGGCCTGTGCTCTTGGTTCTAAACTAGCTAGATATGTGACCAGACCCAACTTGTGCTGACGACCAGAAGCTAGGAGAATTTGCTTCACCTTTTCCTTGAACCCCCTCCGCTTGGAGTAGGGCATCAGGAGTTTTACTTACCCTATTACTACTGCAACAATACGACAGGATCTGTGTGTTCAGCTTACATGTAAACACCATGTGCAGGCCTGAGACTGGCGGACACCTTAATTCCTGCGTCTGGCACAACGATGCAGTACACGCTGGAGGTTCAGGCCACACCTGTCCAAGGTCGCACTCGAGTGTGTGAGCTTGACCGAGTCTTCCCAGTTCAGGGAAGGTTTGTCTCTCTTGGTGGTATGCTGCAGTAGAGAGGCCAATGGACACCGACCCGACAAACTGGTTCAAACAGTGCGTGTGGTAAAAACTTGTGTTTTGGCTTGTTTGAATAAATTTCTCAGGATCACCTGTAGTATTGTTACGTGAGGGTAACTACAGAGAGGTGCTAAGTCTACAGGAAAATAACTCAAGTTAAAAGCTGACCCACGTATATTTTCCATTAAGGTGAGACACGTGATGAATGCACCCTAGTTCCTGGTCAGTGGCACAAGTCTCGGCCGAAAAGTTAGCATACAGTTCACTGAAGGCCGTTAGAGGCAACCTGTGATACACTGGGGCAATGGAGAGTTTGATGCGTAGAATTTCTAAACAGTCTTCTTGGGCATTGTTGTGACATGTGGTAGATGTGTACCGATGTTGCACTCTGGGCTGACACGGAGCTAGGTAAACAAAGTAAGGCGTGTTCAGGATTAGTCCTTAAAAGGACTTAAGGAAATGTCAATCTGTAGATATGTCCCTATACCTCAGGCGTGAAAAGGTAAGTTAGGTACGAAGCTTTGGGAGAGTCCCTAACTACATAACTTAACCTTCCAAGTGGCGAAGCGGTGTAAACAATCCCTATTGTAAATGAAGGTCGAGTGGTCAGAACCCGAGTAACTAGCGCTGGGAACGTAGAAGGAACAATCTGGTCAGAATCTGAGCGGCTAGCGCTAGAAATGAAGACTGGCCATTCAGGCTGGTCAGTGTCTGAGCAACAACTGGTGCTAGACTCTCCTTAGTATTAGTATATACTAATTTGGGCTGCTGCTGATTTGCTGGTGTCACTAGGACGAGGGGTGGTCGCAGAGCGGAGGGTAGCGAATGCATGACTGACGGCTGTGATGTCACTGGCCAGCTGGGCGGGGAGAAAAGTAAAGACAAGCAATACTCCTACTAATTCTATCTAGCGGGGAATAAAAGAACTCGTTTAATTTAAGTATTGCTACAGTGGGCTGGTGAATAAGACAGTCTACACGGTAGAGTGTACAATTTCATTTTACGTCGGGACAAATGAAAATGTTAACTTCCAACTCCGAAGCAAACTGACTTAAGGATGGAGCGGAAGTGGATCTCCATATCAAACATTTGAATTTTACATGCACTTTGGGGAAACTTTACTAGGAATTATATATTATGCCCAATTTCGAATTAACAAAAAAAAAAAAAACAATCTTTGCACAAATTTGATATCAAATCAACCTGACGCATGCCATCCTACTGCGCAGCGAGCATGCGTGCTCTACTTTTAGACTTTGCCCCATCATGCGCTGGTAGAATTATGGGGCAAGTCACATGCTGGCAGACAATTAATCCCATGGCTACATGGTTGATCCATGCAGTTCAGGCAACTACAGACATGGATATTTACTGAGATTGCACTGCCCACCCATAAAATGACATGCAGTCACCACCCTCGAAGTTGAAGCAGCACCCCTGCAGCCAATGTCGTCACTGCCGTCCGAGCCTTGTGGAGAGGTAATAAATATGTCAGCAGCCTCCAGGCAGGAAGATAAGAAATGTGTGACGCAGCCCACTGCCCTGTAATAACCAACCCCTGCAATTCCTGCAACTGGAGGCTAACGACCTCTGCACCCCTGGTAGCAACCACCAAGCTGCAATTTTGAGTATATAAGGAGAAGCAAAACCACTCTTGCCAGTCCACGTCGGCCTGCCGATCTGTATAAGGTCGGGGGGCTCTCCAGGGTCTGCAGAAGACTCCAGCCTGAAGAAGGCTCTTCTTCTCCAGCAGCCAGCAAAGGCTGTACAACAACTGGAAGAATGCTCCTCGACTCACACCAGAAACTCCAGTTTCCACCCCGCAGCCCGTGGAGGAAATGCCCTGGTGAAGCTCAAAGGTATTAGGACGTCCCTACCCCTGTCCCTTACCTGAGTCAATCCTTGCACTCTGCGGCAGCAGGCCATAATTGTCGTCCTTTCTGGACAAACCAACCCTTTTAACTAATTGCTAAGGGCATGGAAAATTCGTATTTGCAATAAAACAAATTGTAATGCAAATTGTTATGTTTTAAAACAAATAAACTGGATTTTCTAAGTTTTCGAGATAATACTATAAAAATTTTTTGGTAAAAGTACTTTTCAGCTGCAAATAGTGGTGTATGAGTTTGATAGCAAGTTTTAATTCCACGAATTCTCAAGCGTGAGATAATATTAATAAAATAAGGGAATAAAGAAACTGAGAAACTACAACCTCGCTTCTGCTATGAAATCATCCCTACTGCGGAATATCCCATGGTATTTTGCTCAGCAGATGAGATAAAGGCTTTCGTTTATTTGAAAACATTTATTCTCTATCGACACAGAAACACTATATAAATAGCCTAAGTTAACGACAAACACACTTTTTTAACCTCAGATTACGTGTGTAACATAAACAAAAAAATCCTTAGAGATCATACAGCACTGCTGTTAGTAACTCAAAATTTTCCATTGTTTTGACGTGCTTTCCTCTTTGTTTCTGGGTGATAAAGGTTAGGACGCTGACCACCCTTTGGTTCATCGGAAGAGAGGGGAGTCAAACCCCAGTGTGAGACGAACTGGGATTGTTTCCCGCCCAGGGGGTTCAATCTTTCGCACTACTAAGGTTGCCAACAGGCGGGATGCCAGCGGTCCCCGGGGTGTATGAGTGGTGATGAAAACAAAGGGTATTTAAATGAGGGTACTGGTCACGATGGGTGATCTGGCCCGAAATATAGGGGCTATCTGCAGAGGTCTCGTCGGTCGGCGTGTGGGAATATAGTTGGCAGGGGCAGGCTTTGCATGAGGTTCGGGGACGATCTTAGACGGGAGTCGAACCTGGATGATTTCCAGAAGCCAACTTTATTAAGCAAGAATTTGATGGGTCTTTCTCCGGAACTACCTCGGTTGGGGTAACGCTTGCTACCGGTGGCAAAGTCTCATATTGGGTAGGGAGTGTCCCCTTTGGGTCGTATTCCTGCCAACAAGCATGTAATAAATAGTCTAATGGGGACTCTTGTGTGGGTGGTAGGAGGGGCGAATTTGGCCGGGATATGAACTCTGGTTCCGTCGGTGGGTATTCTACCTTGTTCGTGGTTGCAACATTAATTTCAACAACATTGTAAGACACACTGTTCTCTGCGCCTTATGCGGTTCTCAATGCCACCTTGTTTACTGTGCATTGGTACAGCCATCTACCTTTCTGCGGATGTACAGTCCTTGGGGTGTTACTTTGGCAGTCGCACCCAAGGCCCTGGACTTACAGTGGTGCAGTCCGCTATTAGGACAACGTTGAGGGTAAACGAGGGAACACTGAAAACCCAGGAGCAGCAGTATGTCCTTTCGGACTCAAAACATTTACAAGCTCTGTCTCCTGTGGAGTTCAGGTGCGCCTCGCGGTTAGTCCTCAGCGAAGTGTTCTATTCCACATGTTCCCAACTCTACCACAGTTAACAAAATAAAGGATCAGGGGCCTAATGCTAAAATTACGATAGGCAAACAAATTCAGTTCACGTAATATTTATCACGCTAAAGGAAAGTGGGAAAGTCCCGGCTGACTTACACAAGATTAATAGCTAGCTAAAATATCAATTAAAATATATTATGCACTGGAATCAGGCAAAGGTGAGCCTGGTAAATAGATAATAATAATAATAATTAATGCAAAATACTATTCTACACAATTAACAGCGTATCCTCAGCAACGGGGTTGTTCAGGAGGGCATTAGTGTTGCGATGACCTGCTACCACGGGAGTTAAGGAACTTGACTGGGGTAAAGGGTTGTTGGGTACAGGACATTGGATTACCTCTGGAGAGAACTGCCCTTGTGGTCAGCTGGTGTGAACGGGCCTTCTCAAGCTGCTGGGCAGGAGATCGAAGCCGTTTGCATTTGAGGAGAGGAGAGAGGTCTTTGCAGATCAGGGAGTGCTCACTGACCTATGCAGCCAGTGAGGCTGGCGTCTGCTGGAACATGGTAGCCGACTTCCTTATGTACGAAAAAATCTCTTGGTCAGCGGTCTTCCGGGGGTGCGTGTACAATAGCCTTCCAGCGCAGGGGTAGGTTTATCACGGTTGCGGCGCTGCCACTCATTTCTTATCTCCCCGTGTGGAGGCGACAACAAATTAAAACACAGCTTTCTGAGGCTGGTGGGATGTGACGTCACAAGGTCGTAGGGGTGCTGCCATCTCGTGGACGTGCTGAAACTTCTTCCACAGCTAAATGTACGTTAGTGGTTCGTCAAAAATGTTTATTTATCTGCGGGGATGGCACTTGCATGTGGGATTTTGGGCAGGGCATACATTACATAATTAAATTCGTTAATCACTTTTACATATTGCGCTGTCGGAGTCTCCTTGCTCGATACGTGAAATCACTTTGTCACTGTTACTGACTTGCCCCGAGCTCCTCTCCTTGGCTCGAGATGGGGCAAAGTCGCCCTTAGAGAGCGCATGTGCGCTGGGCAGCATGTTGGCATGCGTCAGTTTCGACTATCGATAGTAGCACTGTGAAAGATCATTGGTGGTCATATTGCAAGCCTGCGACGAACAACAAATAAATTTTTTGGATGTTTCTACAATCTTAGACATATTTTGTTATTGCTTCTATAAATTTTCTATTGCCACCTGTTCCAGTTTGGACTGATTTTGCTTCTGAGGTGTGGGTGAAGTTTGTTTGGTTTAAATATTTAGCCGCTTTGTATTAATGCAATTCAACGTGCTGCAGAATTTGCAAAACATGGCTTTACTGCAAGTGACGATAAAACTATATTTTGTAAATTTTTCAACAAATCTGTGACTTGGGACCGTAGAGATTTGTGCATAAAGCACATTGAAAGTGAAAAAACAATAAACAATGAGCTGAAAATTTAAACTTTAAGTTTATATTCTTTGTCTCATTTTACAAACTGTTAACTGTTGTTTTCATGTGATTTTGTTTGTATTTACAAAGTTAACTTTTAACCAAAATTAACACCACTTCCATAAAAAATAACACACTTGTGCTATCATGAGCCAATTAAGATATTTTACAATTTTATAATTTTATCATTCATTAATCTAATGTCCAAGAAAGTAATTGGGCGTAACAGCCAGATTAAACGTCTAGCCTGATGAACACTTCAAAGAGAGACAACTCAATCCACCATCGTCGAGCACCCCAGTGAGCATACGCCAATTGTGAGAACAGTCGACCCAACTAGGGAAGAACCTCCGATTACTGAAAACTGCAGTTCCTACTTGGATTCACAATTAGAAATCTGTTGGCAATGGCTGGATCTAGATCATGTGAGTTATTTAACACCCCTAGTACCCGAGCCAATAGTGAAGCCCGTACCACAGCTGTGCTCTGTTATTCAAGTACCTCCTGCCACTTGGCAAATATGCACCTCCGCCGGGAAGGTTCTGAATATAGTAGAGGTGGGACGATACCACACTTTCAATACTCGATACTGTTTTTTTTTTAAGCACGATACCCTTGATACTTTCGATACTCAATACCTTGAGTAAAAAATAAATTAAAAGTTTCAATGATATACTAAAATTCAGAAACAAGTGTTTTCAGTTTTTAAATGTTTTATTAAAGTTGAAAATATAAACATATTACAGTGCATTAAGAAAAAAATATTTTTCAAATTGAATACGCTGACATCTTGGGATTTGTTAAAAATAAATAGCCTTAGCATTTATTCATCACATGGTTTAAAAAATAATTTTACAAATGTTTCAAGATCAAGTGATTGTAATAGAAATGATTTCTCAACCATGAACCACTGTGAATAAATGCAGAAATGAAACAAGCGTTAACAAAAGTCTTCTTCAGCATTGCCAAATGTGACAGAATTTATGTTGTGTAGCATGTAGCATAATGGAAGTAGCCTAATACAGTTTGTCGTAGTAGCCATTTTTTCGTACAGTAAATTTTGTATTTTTATAATTTATGTATTTTCTCTTTGTTCCAAAAAAAAAATGTGGGAGTACAAATTACACATCATATTTCCATCAGTTATCAAATGCGATGAAAATAACCGATTGCGCCCTGCAACGAGCATGGCTGGCCCTGGAGTAAGCATGGCCGGCCGCGAAATGAGTAGTTATTAGCATTAGTGCGGTAATAGGAATTATTATAGTAGTGTGTAAGTTTAGAGTGTAACCAAATTGTTGTGACCTAATTTTCGAAATGGTATAATATGCTCGTTATTTGGAACACATAGAGGGGACTTGCTTGTTGGCAGATTGGCAATGCTGTTTGTTATGAATTGTATGGCAGCCACCTATGTTTACTTCAGAGCTTGGCTGCTGGTCGATTGTATATTTAAAATTTTATGTGACCGAGTAATACTCATTAGCGCTCAAATTATTGCCTACTGTTGTGGAAATGCTAACGTTATTGCTGCTATTTATTGTTATTTTATGTCTATACAAATGTTGCTCAGTAAAAGTGAACAAGTGTTTTGCCTGTGGAAGAGACAATAACTTACGAACAAATGGAAGTTAACGTCATGAAAAAACAGTGCTTAAAGATTACAGAAAAGAAATAACTCTTAATGATGTTCTTGTATTTAAAAAATTGTACGTGTTTTAATTATTTGTGGTTTTTCATGGTGTTCATTTTGAACAGCATTGTATTAGAGCCATCATCTTAACGTGTTCGGAATGTGAAATTTTAAGTGTTCTTTCACTGATGGAGAGCTGGAAAGAAGAGTTTAATTCTTCAATGTAATTGTTTCTGTTGCCGGTATTTTGCATTTTTCTGAAGCTTGCCATGTTCTTTGGAACTGCAATGTCCTCTTTCCAACATATTTTATTATTAACATGAGCAGCCTGTATTGTAATATAAAACTTAAAAAATACAGCGACATTCGGCAGGATTTATTTAACCAACTACGCAATTAATACTTGACTTACAAACATATGCAAAAAAGAGTTTTCTTAGCATCAAAGCAAAGTATTGTCACGATCGCACACCTCATTACACTATCATACTCATTATTTTATTTTGCGTTTAGTTTAATTTTATTAATGACAGCTGGCGTCACATATTTGGACAGTCTTTATGGTAAGATCAAGCTCACCCTGGGGTTTGATTCCCCTCCAGTATACCCCAGCCCTTCCACCAACCGGTGCCCTACTTAACTAGACTCCCCAACCTGGGCAGATCCGCGATCCGCTGAGCCAAATATCAATCATATTTTATTACACCGCAAATGGGCAGTCAACTCACATCCCGGAGGGAATTAGCACTTACACCCGCCGTACATAACCTGTCTTCACTCATAGAACCAGCAGGAAAGAGCAGCGTAAGGAAAGGCAAGACAGTGGGAAAAGGAATATGAATCCCATGGAGTGCATCCAAACCAAATCGATGAATCCTGAAGATTTTGTGGATTCAACAAATCTTAGATTTTGTCTCCCCATGCCTATTTACAAAACATTGTCTCATGAGGAAATACCTACAGTATTTAAAGTATATTTCAGCTACTTGCTTTGTGAAATTATTATTGTGAGTATAATAAACATTTGTTTATTCCAATAATATCACATATGATAATTTTAATGTTTCAAACAGGCAGAACCATTACGGTGGTGGTTTAGTAATTTATATTTTGTAATTTTTCATTTTCGAAGCGTACAAAAGTAATTATAAAAATACGTCGTGTCGTAAATTTTGTAGACAAAACGAGTCCTATGACCATTTTGTTAACAAAAAGTGCCAATTGGAATGGGGCCTCATTCTTGCCTCTTTCTTTATGACTACCATAACCTTGACCTTGACATGCCACGAGTGATGTCAGATACATATCCAAGACGTTTACAGCTTATAAAGATATTAAACAAAATATTTCCAAATGGGGTACTGATTATAAGTGATGTTTAATTGTGTGTTTTATTTATTCTAGGTGCCTGGAAGAAGATGTGGAGAAATTATTGAGGCCCAAATTGGCAGCAAACATTGAGAAGGCTCGCATTGCAATGTCCCGATTAGAAGAGATATTTACACAGAATCCCTCCCTTTCGACAGCGGGAGTCATGCGACAACTTCTTGATGTATATAAGGATTGCAGGTAGAATAAAGTTTCACTATAACAACTGAGGGGACCAAAAATGTTGCTTGTACGTAGTAGTGAAGTTATTTTTACCAGAGCACCTCACAAAAGTTTAAACAAGGGTAAAATATATACGTAGTTCCTATTTTACACTTTTGTAGGGACAGATGTAAATTGGTGAAAATGAGTGAAAAGAGATAAATGGAAGGAAACAGTGAAACTTGAAAACTTCATATCTAACATATGACATAGGTTATTAATTAGCAATTCCTATACAAGTTGAATATGTAGAGTTTAAGAAATGTTCTTCTAATAAATTTGAACCACTTATTTCGTAGGCCCATAATTTGTAGTAATGACATTTGGTTTTAAGACATTCCAACTATAGTCCATTCCCCACTTGAAGCAACTTTCTCGAAGCCCTGCTAAATATCCACTTGCAGGCGCGTTTCATATCCTTCTGCCAAATGTAAACAAACATTGCCATGTGATGCCATATAACATCTGTCAAAATCAATTTTTACATGCCATTGTGTGTGTACATGTGTTTACTTTCGCTACACCTAAAAATAAACATTGAAATATGACTTCTACTTTTATACCTGAATGTGTTGTTTACTGTTTACAGCTTTTCAAAGAATTCTGTCTTAGGTCTATTTCAAAAACCATTTCGTACGAATATTATTCACAGTTTAGGCCTATAACATTATTTAGGTCAGCTTTATGACATTTTAAAAATGCGTGATTTAACAATAGTTCTAAAGGTGTATGCTAATTAACATATTTGTTTTCCACAACATAGCACATTGCACGTAATGCACGTTAATATTTTGCCGCGACTGTGTTTAACACTGTCCTAACAGTGGGGTAATGAACTATAGTATTTAAATTTTTATTATTGCTCTGTGTTGGGTTATTTCTTTCAAAGGACGGCCTCAGTTCGAATAACGAAGGAATAACCAGTCCAACGAAAAAGAGATATTAAAATCAAGCACGCAACTCATATTGCTCATTTTTTTGTTATACAAACTTAAAGTATAGCTGTGAACATGCACACAAATAAGCCTACCGTAACTTTTGTTACGCTCATATTTATATGTATTGCTACTTACTGGGTATTAGGTTTATTGAAATTCATTGGGGCTGGGCTTGGTTATTTTGTTGGGATTGGTGGTAAATTATGTTACATGACTGTATTTCAAACACCCAGGGGAAAGGTACAATGTGATAAATAAACAGACATGGATGTAAATAAATAACTTTGTTATAAAAACATTTCTCATTTAAAACGTATAAATAGTTTACATCAGATATTTGAAATCACGCACACACACTCAGATCCAGCGTAACGATCACCACATCGCCACGCCACGCTATTAACGAAACACACCGTAATGTTATATTTATTATTACTGTGGAAACACAGATTTATCACAACATCGTAACTTGCTTAGGTAGGTTTAAAAAAAAACAAAGTCTACAAACGTGATGTAATTTGAAGTATTTTTCTGAATAAGTATAATTTATGCTTCGTTTGGTAAAAAAGCAACACGCTTTGTCATGGCTCGCCACGTCTGCCAACCTCACTTTGTTTCTGCCCCGCTGTTATATTTAAATAAGTATTCAAACATTAAAATCTCTTCAATTGTAAATTACAAATTCAAAAATCATTATTTTGCTGTAATAAGTATGAAATGTGCTACAATTGAAAACAGGTACAATTTGCTGCGTACTAGTGAAGTTAAACTTCCAGAGTGTGAAAGAGACAAAGCGATAGAGAGAGGCCATACTCAGCAGTGTTGCTTTCTTGCTCGATAAAACAATACCGTACCATTACGGCCTACTCTCAATATTTTCCGCTGTTATTTTAAACTGTAAAAATTAGATATGTTGCCATTAGGGCTACCTAAATATATAAATATTTCAATAGGCACAGTTTAATTTACAACTAGTATACTAAAAAACTAGGTTAAAATAATATTTTAACTGTGAACTATTTCTTACCGGCTGTTGTTAATTCATATTTAAAAAGAAATAAATATTACACGTTATAGAAGATATTAAGGTAAAGTTTCACTTATTCAATAATACAGTACTCTAAAGTTAACCACAGTGTTATATATTTGTGGAATACAGGTTATTGAAAAAACAGGTTGACATGTTATGCCTAGAGTGTTTTTTCAAATGTTGATTTTCATAAGTCGCTTCCAATCGGGTATGGACTATACATACATACTACGTATTGAGACGTGCCCGGTTAAGGTCGGCTTGGCACGATCGCCTAGGATTTGTACGCTAGGCCAATAGCGTGGTTTTATACAGGTTTGTCAGTGGTTGGCAAGAGGTGTTAGCTACTGACAACTCAGATGATCTCCGTGATGCTGATGAAGCTGAAGTTTTGATCCTTTGGTCTTAACTCAATGGGTGCTGGGTTTCCCTATGCCGTATTGATGATTCCAGGCAGCAGATTCCTGGTTCCAGAACCTGGGATTGACCAGGCCGTACATAGCCTCAGTCCTGTAAACCAGTCCTTTCAGAACTGGGTGAGACTCTCAGCTGGTGCGAATTTGCGGTGGAAAATATACAAATACCACAGGAGCAGTCGTGGTTGCTTGGCGCCTTAGTGCAGCAGCACTGTCCCGTTCCACCTGCCTTTCCTGCATATGAGGGGTTAGTGCAGACAAATGTTTGGCAGCAAGAAACACTAGGTTTTGCTCCCTACGCCTTTGACAGTGCCTTTCCTTGTAAGGCATAGAGTGTCGCTGCTTAAACAGCACATGTGCACCTGACAAGAAACAATTTAACAGTGTCAGTCCAGTAGCTGCTTGCTGGCAGGAGCTCTGTAAAAGTCTCCACTGATCCCCCACACTTGGTAGGCTGATTAGAGATGTTGAGCCATTTGGACCACCAATTCCTCTACTGGATATGAATTCAGGCAAGGTTGAATGGCAAGACTCAGGCTGTGGTCACTCCAGCACTATCAGTGCTTGAAGCAAGGGTATATAACCTGGGCTTGTTGCCCCTCCTGAAGGTATTCCTAGTGGTTGTGACTCCTCTGTTCCTCCCCTCCAGCATTACCAGTGCTCGGGTGGTTGGGAAGAAATAGGTGGCCGTCTAATGGGTGTGTTTTAGAAAAATACTTTGTTCCTCTCTGTAGTGCACAGCGTGAATTGTTCCTAGCAGGCAAAATGGAAAGGTACTCTGTAAATGAAAAAACGTAAGTATAGAGAATAGAATTATGTTTATTGAAAAATCAATAAACACGTGACTCGTGCTACCTCCTACCGAACAGTGGGATGTTGAAGGTTACGTACGTTATCCAGATGTAGGCGACCTGGTCCTAGGTTAAAAAGGGAAAGATTGTTGTAGACGTGAAAAATACTTTACTACTAAACTCTACTAAAGAAAGCGGGTGTCTAGAGAAGACGAAGTGAAGTTAACGAGTGTTACCATGTTTGATGTTCGTTGGATGACTGGCCGTCATTGTTGGAAGTAGCCACTGGGAGCATACTTAAGACTGGGTAGATCTCTGGAGGTCCCAGCACTGAGCAGTGCTCGGGATTTCACGAGAGAGGATGCAAGCAGGACTGCTGGAGCCTCGCTGCGCACTGACTTATATAGTGCTGAAGTCTAGGCTGCTACAGCAGGGTGCCGTGGAGGCTGGCATGGGAGGTGGGAACCTTTTTGTCAGTGTTCCTTGGTTCGAGTATCTTCGGCAGTGTTCGACTGCACCCGAAGTGGCCGAAGCTTGTTGGTACTTAGCTGGGGGAGGGGGTGATGCGTAACCTTATGGCCACGTGCTCAGCCGTCCGGGAGATTTAAGTGGCCGAAAATTTGTGCAAAGTGTTGTATGCCCAACTCTCACATGGGTGGTTGAAGTAGACAACTCTTACATATGTTGAAGTAAGGGTATACTTCACATAAAGAGCGATGAGTTGTAATCATAATTTATTAATATTATAAGTGACACGCATCAGTATAAAGATAGATTTTTCATTTATGTCAGTATTTGAAAACAGTAATATTGTTGGTATTTGTTTATTTAATTTTTGCCACTATTTTCTAATTCATAATTGGAATCAAATTGCATACTAATAATCCTTTCTCATATGGTACAGTTACCATACCATTCAGCCTTTAGTCCTCAAGCAGATATGGTAACTTATTTCCCTTGTGCTAAGCAGTTTCAAGGTTCACATTTTTACTTTCTATTGAAACAGTGTTGTACCAAACTTTAAACGTTTCTCAATTCAATCACTCCACTCATTACAGACGGAAAAATTGTTAATATCTAAGTACAGTTGGATCCTGATTTTGAGGCCTTAGGGATTCGGAGAATGGCCTTGTAAAATTGTTGCAGACCAATTTAATTTTGACCCCCTCCACACACACACACGCACCCACACATACATGTACACATATTCATGTGTGCATGCACATGCAGATATTGTGTTAAAAGTGAATTTCTCACATTAAGATACTCCAGAATGGTACATACAAGATATGTCCCCTTGTTTTAATAAAATTAACACCAGGCACCCAGTCACTTTCAGCGATTGTAAACTCTATTTTCAGTAGCTTCTCGCAGGAAAATTACTAGTTTCATTACAAAATATTTAAATTATGTTTAATGCTTTGGCATATTCAGAATAACGTAATATATACCAGAGAAGGTTACGTGCAACCACTTATTGATGCCAAAAATTAAGTTTAAAAATTGCAATGTAATTTCCCACAGTGCAAATTTTTTTCCCAGTTACTTCTGACAGGAAAATCAGCTGTTTCATAATTGCGAATATATAAATTTATTTTAATACTTAGAAGCCCTCAGCAGAAAATAATACCAAAAGAAGTTACTGTTAACTATCAGTTGTAAAACCCCAGGAAATTTGCTTTTGTTATTTGAGATTGTGAAATAAGCAAATGCTTCTCAAAACACAGAATAATTGTGTATGATTGGCATGTAAAACTGTAAAAACATAGTTGGTCTTCCCAAATAGCATCTTCCGTACCATCTAAGGATACAGCACTTCTTAAATACCTTCACAATAGATTCAGGCAAAATTCTGTTCTATGATATCGAGCTCCATTTGCAACATCAAGTTTACAGAAAGTTTTTTATTTTATCTGTTGATGTGAGAGCACAATCACTTGCCAGCAGTCATTGTGAATTCAATTTCCTCAGGTGATTTTGAAATGGTTGGTTGACAATGACATTGAGGACTTGCAGTTGGGAAGTCATGCCCAAAGGAATGATAACCAAGTCTGTCGACGAAACCAGTATGGCCCATTTTCTTTAGCTATGCAGCCGGCCTTCGGCACCAAATAACTAAAAGCTAGTCTATCATCAGTTTGGTTGTCATTCAGCCCTTCTCTTGACAACAAACGAAAAGTTTGTTGGGAAAATTTTGTTTCGGCAGGTTCTAACTTTAGTATCACAAAGGGTGGCAATTTTCGTTCATCTGATGTAACTGCTAACATTACAGTTAGCCTCAGTTTTTCATTACCGGTGGTCCTCAGTGTAACCGATTTAGCTCCTTTCAAGTTTACTGTTATATTGCTAGGCATATTGAAAAAAACTGGGGTCTCTTGAGCATTTTCATTCCATCCCAGTAAATAATTATGTTCCTTGCGTGAAGAAATAACTGACGCATGTCAGTCCCGGCTGATTGGCTGCGCTTGTGTCTGGGTTTCTTATGTGGTGCTAGGCGAGTCGCGTCTGAATGGTTTCTCATCTCCAGGACGCCCGACCGGAGTACAGAACTGACCCAGTAGGCCGTCGACTTGGCACAAAGTCTGGTTCAACGAGTTTCACCCTGCATGGTTAGGCTTTGGTGGTGGCACAGCAGAACGGCGCCTGTCGTGCAGGTTGTTTCTCTGCCCCTGTCCCACGGCCCGGGATACACTCAATTGGAGGGTAGGGTTTGCGTGTGAGGTGCTGGGTGTCTGTTCTGGTATACTGGTGGACCCTTCACTGAACAGTACTTTGTGTACTATAGGATGACATCCTTCTGCAACACGGGTCGGTGGCTCAAACAGCTCGACAGGCGTGACGATGGGTACTGTGCGGTGAGCTGTCGTAGCAAAGCAGCCTGTTCACGTGGACTCAGTTGCCCGAACCCGCTGGGAGGGATGCGAAGTCCCTGTGGATTCTTAAGAGATAGCCCTTGCCTTCTTAACCTTCCTCTTAACACCACCCTTACGGGTGTAAGGCATTAGGCTCTAATTCTAAGTTTGGGTCTGCAGGAGGTAGGCAGTCAACGTGTCAAGAGTCCAAGTGTAGGTGCTAATTGCTGCCGCCAACACTGCACCTCACTCTTGACTCCCCCACCGGAGGTAAGAAGGACTTAAGCTGCAAAGTCTTGGTTGCAGGAACCACACGGTGTTGTCCCAATGGGGATGGTCTCCCCTGCACCAGAGCGTAAACCCCCTCGGCCCCATGAAGTGTGCTGTGGGAGTAGTCCACCCCAGCCGGCAAGCTGTATGTAAACTGTAAATATTCGCATTTGCAAAGTATCATGGGCACCTTCATGCATGTGCTTTTTTTTTTTTTTTTTTTCATTGTGTTTATATGAGTGCTTTGTTGGTGCAGTCAGAATATTGAGTGAAACATAATATTATCGGCACGTGTTTATTACTTCGTAAAACTGCGTGTTCTGCCATTTTACTACTTAACTGCCATCAGCAATGAAACAACACAAATAATATTTACGTTTCTGCGGCTGTGTCTGAAATGGCAGATTTTGTTCACAAAATGATCACGTTACCCGATTTTGTATACAAAAATGGTGACGTATTTGGTAATTAGGTTTATAGTATTTTAATCTAGCGGATGTTAGCAAAATTAAAAATTGACAAAATCAGCATCATGTTGGTTTTGACCTACGTAACAGATGCAATATGTATAAATAAAAATTTTTTTTTTAACAAATAACTGTTCATGAAATACACTAGGCAGGTTTAAAAAGCAAGTACGGTAAGTGTTGTGCTTTGTTTTTGTTTTGCAACAATTTTTGCCATTATTGCATAATTTATTATTTTCTTATTTATTAATGTATTCCCAGCATTCCAGTGATGATTTATAGACATATTACGTCTGTTTTAAGCATTAAATTTAGATAAAAATATTTTTCACTGTTAACGTAAAAATGTATTTCTGCGAGTGCTAAACAAGTGGCTGTCAGAAACGTCCGAATTGAAACGTATTAAATGACAAATTACAAAATATTGAATTTATCATTTCGTACACAGCCTAAGTTAAGTTTTTTGGTTTTAGGAAATGTGCAGTGTTGATTTGACTGATTGATTTTGCAAATAAATTTAATGTGTGTGACTAACAAATTTGATTTTAGTGAAGTAATTGTGCTAGGGTTTCCTTAGAAAAACACGTGTTCAAGAGATTGCAAATTACAAACAGTAAGTTAGCTTGTTTCATAACTAATATAAACCGTTGCCATAATGTGTGAAATGCACTTGTCCTAAAAAAAACCCCACTTTCAACTCTCTTGTAGTTAGTAAATAATATTTATTTATTTGTCCTGTATCGTGAATCGAAAGAGTGGAAGGTTAACTTTGATCAAAGTAGGTGGCAATTACTGCATCTGTATGAACAATGATGAATGGTGCTTTGTTTTTTCATTAAAGTTCAATCTTTCTAAGTTATAATAATTTTAATGTTATTTCCGTACAAGCAAAATTTCCCACTGCTCCATCAAAATAATATGCAAAGCAAAATGTCACACACAAGTAAGTTCAAAACAATGCCTTCTCAAGAAAGACTGTAAACAACCCACCTGCTCCATGCCTTATCGAACTTGGCGATTACAAAAAATAACCAGTTGGAATGACAACCTGACTATAATATCCTGCAAAGTCACTGCGGCGGGATTTTCTAACATATTTTAACCAGTTTTATTTTGGGGTTTGATTATAATCAAATTGTGAAGAAACAAACACCAATGTAATATAACGAAGACTGAATTGGCAGCTGAGTATATGGAAACTTGTTACAGAAGAGGAGAAGAAACCGTGCACAAACCACATGAACTTTCTTGATTTGTTCTGCAGAATAAAATGTGATTTTCTGCAGTTTGGAGCTGCTGCACTAAAAGTGATTTCTATCCCAACATCAAACGTGAATACAGAAATATCTTTCTCCAAGTAGTCTTTTGATCGTAAATGACAGAGAAGATCTCTTGCCTGGAAATGTAGAACTGTTAACAATGGTGGCTTTTTCTTGAACTTGCAACTAATATTTTTCTTTTTTTATTTCTGGAAACAAGTTAATGGAGAGTTGTTTTACTTAGATAGCTATAATGGCATACCATGTGTACTTGTTTTGTAGTGGTTGTGATTTTGTGCTCGATTCTTTCGTTAGCTTATGTGTATTTATATTCTTATGTGTAAATATAGTATGTTGATTTTAAAATTATAAAAATTCCTAAATGCATATCTCTTTATAAAAAATGTTGGTTTAAATTGCAAAATAATTTTTTGTGACGATAAAGACAAAATCTTAAATTTTTTATAACGAAGTACACATAAAACAATAAAACCACAAAATCTGAGCCCTACTTATGAGTGCAATATTCATTTCTAAAACATCTTTGTTCAAAATGAGATGATTTATTAATGAAACAAATTAATTTCAATGAGCAGAAGTCTTTAGGATAGAAATATACATCCCACAGGGTCGTGGACCACCTTGTACCGACACCAAAATTAAAACATTATCTCATGTACTATGGATATGTTTTTAGCTAGTGCGAAGGCCAACATTTTCCCTAAAATGATATAAATAAACAAACAAACAAAAACTTGTTTCTTCACATCAAAAGTCAGTTGACATGCTTGCACACAGCTGGTGTGAAGGACGTGACTGTACTTTTCAAGGGCAACTGTGACACATGTGACAAGTGAGGCAGGTTGCAGAATAAACAGGTGCTGCTGGCAAGCCGTTATTATTGATGTAATGTGTTGTGTCATGCTGCTGCCAGCTGATGACCAGTAGCAGCAGAGGAAATGGTAGTTAAGACAGGTCCACAAACTCTGTGTGATGGTAGAGGGGGCGGGTAAAACTGCCACCATCCAAAGTTTATAATCTAATCATTTACATTAAAGGCATTGGGAACTTAATGCCAAGATGGTCTAGCGTAATTTATAGGTCCAACCAGTAGCCTAAGGCCTTCTTCGGAAGGGGTGGAGTACGCGGAGGATTTCAACGCAAGAACAGTGTGATGTTGCTCTGAGACCCCTTCTATTTGACATTTATAATAATGTCTCTCAAATCACATAACCTTGAGGGAGCACCTTACAACTACTCCCTCCTGGGACGATGGCTTGTTCCTAACCTACCTTAATGCTCCATCCCAAGATTCAGCTTACCAGTTTAAAAGAGTGGAGTTTCTAATTCCACACATGTACCTCTTACCATTTTTATCACAACCAACAATTAAATTATAACTAGTGACTCACCATTATAAGCCTAGGTTAGACTTTTAACAATTTTGTAACCCTCCTCTCACTTAATTTAGAACAGCCAATTTCCGTAAATCCAATTAAATAAAATTGATATAGTAATTACTAAGTTGGAGGTAAAATGCTGGGTGTGAAACTTTTTTTCACAGTGGGTACAATACCCGTGGATGTATATTTTTTGTCCAGTTCTTTCAAAAATGTGGTAAACATGTATAGAAACGTGGGACCTTTTTCCACAGACTTGCCAAGACACATCTGACACACCTCCTAAATAATCTGTATAATTGACATTACGTTTCTGTGTTTCAGAATTCATATCTAAAAATTAATTGATGATGGCTTGCTGATCTCAGAGTTAAAAGGGACGTGTAATGCTATGCGTTTCACACCCACAAACTATTGTCACTAAAATTCCAATTACAAGGGAAACATATCTAGCACTATCTCTTGCCACATCCGCCAGAACTTTCCTAACACACACATTAATCCTCTTTAACCTTATAAAACTAGCATCACTTAATTATTACTTAAAGCTAATACAAACTGAATTCACACCTTTAAGTTCATTTATTTCCTATTACTGTGGCAGCGGTTGTCTAAACTTGGCTTTGACGAAGTTTATGTTACAAGATTTACAATGCCCTCTAAAGGTATTGCAAGCTGTGCTATCATTAGTATGTTTGGAAATTACTATAGATTGTGTGACTTGCTCTGAACTTCCACATCCAGGACATATTCCCTCCAGAGCCTCTCTTAGATACTCGCCAAGTTCAGGTTCCAGTGAATCAGGTGCAGTATCCATAATTTTCGTATTTGCAAAACAAACTATTCTGTTGCAGTTCAAGGAAAGAAATATATAAAAAGCAGATCTTTCCTAGAGTATCTTTTTCTAAAAAATTGGTATCAAGCAACTTGCTTCAGAAGAGGTCCATAGCTAACTTCAGGAAAGCAAAAATGGCCTTTTAAATCATGTGAAGCTAAAATTTCAAATTTTAAGTCTTTCTATTCCGTTGAAATTCTCCAAGAAATCAGACAAATTGGTTACAAGCTCTTCACGTACAACAAAATTATTACTGAATTGACATCATTGTTACTGTATACCTTGTCTCACTCATCTCGCAAACTTAACACTTGAAGTAGTCTGCCCAAATAGAAGTATGCTGAAGGCATGAAACCTGCTGGATGAACCTAACTTAGGATAGTCAAAGTCCAATCAATACTTCAGTTGTACTTTACTCTCCCCTCAGCTCATCGACACTCACACGTGAAACCTGGTAACACTATTCCAAAAATTATGTAGAAGCCCTGAGGAACTCCCAGTCTTTGCTAACATCCAACGCGATCCTATCAACTCTTCACCTCTACTGCCGGCACCCTCACATAACACTTGCGTCAAACAATCAACAGGACACCTGGATATCCATCATCTTAAGAGGGTTCGGCCAGGTTACCTGCTCCACGAGGCTGCTCGGTCTGCACAAATACTCAAAATTTATAAAATGTTTACATAATTCTCTTAAGACACACAGCCATAGGCAGCTTCGTGACGAATATGAAAAAATCAACTATACTTTACTCTCAGCCAAGTGAATCCTACACTAATAAAGGCATTTTGACACAAACATGACATTGACAACATAGTAGTGAACATAAAAATATTTCAAGAGCTCAGAATGGCTGCGAGATTTCCAACAAAGTCAGTCATGGTTTCAAAATAAAGCCCTTACAACCAGAAAACAATGACATTAGAATACTCCAGGGCAGCTATAATTGAAAGCACATTGACACTATTGAACCGTAGCTCAAATTAGAATCCACACACATAACAATTTTTTGAACACTCAAAAATCAATAGTTCATACAATGCTTTTCAAACAATGCGATTGTACACATATTTAAGGCACCAGGCCAATTCTCCACAAACACTTGGATAAAAGAATAAAAATGCTACTATAAAATACAATGGATTGGTATTTCACAAATAGGAATTGAGATTGCACAATTAAGCATTCCAATGTACGCATTGCAGACCATTACAACAATATGCTTACATTAGTGCACGTTATGTGCACTTATATACATAAGGAGAATTTGAAAGTTCCATCAAAATTTAAAAATTCAGTACGTTTGGATAATTCAGAATAAGCTTTCTTTTAAATAATAAGGGTGTTCCATAACACGTTAACCAGATTAAAAAAACATTAACCAAGCCCATGTCACCCACCATGGCAATATATCTCAGAATATATTCATCAATCCTATTGGCTAACCTCATAAAAATTAAAGGCTGGCCCCAAAATCTAAAACACAGTACAAAATACAAATAATAAAAAATAACAGGGCCGGTGACTAATGACGATTAATACCCCAAGAACATTTCACCTCAAACCCAGTTTACTACCGGTGCAGAATGAACCTACTTACACTACTAATGCTGAATGAACCCATTCTCACTACTATAGGCTATTCACAATAAAGTGAGCACTTTTGAAAGTCCTCTTATTTGGGATAATAGTCAATAAATATGTTTTATTTTAGCCGTAGATGTTAACTTCCGAGTGCGGTGGAATCTACACAATGTGATTATAATTACATGGCAATATTTCTTTAAAATAGTGGTTAAAGGATAAAAAAATGGCTGAAATAAAGTAACTAGGGCCTCAAAAGTGCTCACTTTACCGTGAACAGCCTATAACATTCTGTATACCAGTGCACCTTACTTTCATTTATAATGACTAAGTTTAAAAGGAACTAAATTATCACAGATGAAGAGATTGTTACACAGCAAGGTTTGCACATTATAGGTGGAGATAACCCTACTCAAGACCCTCTTATTACGCGGGTACTTAATGAATGTACACCAAAAAATGCTATGGGCTGCGAAAACATTACGCCCATCCAAAGCCGTAGCATGTAAAAGGGAACATGTTAAAACTTAAGATAAAACTCGTTAAAAGGAAACTGACTTTGCACGAGGGCGACCCCACACACGGCCCCTTAAAGCCTCATGTGATTATACAACAAACAAAACATTGACTTCATTTTGCTTCGCTATTTGGGTCTTTACTGCTATCATGTTAAACAAATTACAAAACCCTGCTTCACTGTGGTCAATCCAAAAGTCGCAGCTCGTTGACTAACCAACAAGTTAACTAAAACATGATTTCATTTGGCAAACCTGAAAGGAATTTGGAAAAGTCAGTGTTGTCGGCCCCGGCAATTATGCCCATTCCATAGCTCGACATGCCTTACCCAGGAGTGTTTAAAACCCCACAGCACTACTGCAATAACTCACCGAAGTATTGCTGCCAGACATCACGAAGCTTGCACACTAGCAAGCACAGGCATGGCATACCAAGTAGCTTTTTGCGCACAATCTAAGCCATGATAATGTCATAGTAGTAAGTCGGGCAAACAGACGTCAAATGACCCGCATCAAGCAGGCGGGTTCTTCCAGCAGCTAAAGCACATCTGGTGGCTATTGCAGAGTGAAGAAGAATGCCCGCCGACACTCAGGCCTACCTGGTCCTGGCTGGATGAGTGGTAAAGGGAGCAGAGAAGAGGAGGGATTGTGGAGAGGGGAGACAGCAAATGGCAGGCCACCATACAAACATACGGCCAGAAGAGGGACGATATGTACAAAATCGTCACACTATGAAGGGGCCTGTCTAGCAGGTAGTACACATTCACAACTTATTTCCAGACATTTTAATATATAATATTATATTATGATCACAGAGGGTAGGGCAGCTTCCCGACAGTTGTATCCAAAGTTGAAACCGAAAAACGTAAAGGAGTCGCCAATAAACAAAAATAAAACTGAAATCCAAAACCGTAAATAAAATTGTATTGCAATTAAAATAATACAAGCAGTTCATCAACAGGCAATGCAGTCAGTTTCAATTTATAATCAAAATCGTAGTCGAGAAGTCAAAACTCAAAGTTATAACAGCACTATTGAAAAATGTGTCCTGAAGCTAAACATAGCACACAGTGACTTGACATGGTCACAAGATAAATGGGATGCTCATGAGATGGATAGGAAAAATCAGTAACCTGCACTCTTATTGGCTACAACTGTTGCTATGCGTGCATGAATGGATGGTACTATGTACTAGGGGAGGGATGGGCGTTATGACGGGCAGGGAGAGGTGAAGAACAAGGGAGCCCTCCATGATGTCATGTGACGCACAAAGTCTAACTCGCTAGGCACGCGCCTACTCAAATTACCGCAGCCGTAGTGTAAAATAAATTTTATCCTCCCCCTTTTTCTTTTTCACTAATGGTTTAAGGGTGCCTACTTAAATGTACCTACATGTTATTGCCATGGGCCAGTGAATGTATTTTTATTAGGTTTTCATTGCATTTTATTTCATTTTAGCAAGGATGTTTTGTTCTTTCCGTAAATTTTTGGAATTTTTTTGGCAGTTCTTGAAAACCTTTACTTTGGATTACTGTTTTCATTACTCACATGTTTGTTACATTGGGGTTTGACTGTATTACATCTTCAAAAGCAGTCAACAGTCCTATAATTAAGTAGAAATGATAATGTTGTCCAAAAATTTTCAGAAAATCATTTTGAATACCATATTTTGTTTTATTATGTAATAATGATTTGAAAAAAAAATTAGTGTTTCTAAGTTATAGCATTTTTATGTACTCAAATATAGCACCTGAAAGATGCTAAAATAAAAATTAGTACGCTACAAAACATAGTGAAATTACCTGTATGTATTTTGTCTATTGTGATACATCTATTATACAAACAATTTGTGTAATGTCGCATTATGAGTAACATGAAATCCACATTAAAATACCTGTAATAGCTTTGGTTTTCATTTAAGTGTATGATACTGTGTAACATAGAAAAGAGCATCGTTGAAAATCGTCTAGCATTCGTAACAAAAGTTGCTGTGGACGGGCAAAACTGGCAGCATTATATATCCTTGATTTGGCCATGGCGTGGTGAAATCATCACCATGCCTGCAATACCCCTTCAATCCCTTTTTTTTCATGTGTTTCATTGATAGGTCCATCTCTTTTGTGCACAATGGAGACAGGCCTTGAATTTCAACAAAACAACACTGTGCAAGGTTACGAAGAATGGAACCTAATCACATGTTTCATAGATACTTAGAGCTGCATGTGCAGATAGGCAACTATAATTACTGTTCCAGCTGATTTAATTTAAGCCTAATATTAACATGTGCAAAAGTTAATGATGACAAAAAGTGACGTTTGTTTCTCCTTTTGTACATACTACAGTATTTTGAGGCTTGTTAAAATAATCTGGGGTTTTGTGCATGTTACTGATTTCTGAGATAATGTTATTGTTGCTTTTTCTCTGCCGAATACAGTGCAATAACTACAGTACATTCTCATTACATTTTTTGACAACTTTTGTCTCAGTGATTTTCTGTAATGTAAACAAAAGTTTTCCCATCTCAAATCATACAACCTGTTCACGACTAGCCTTTAATTTCATATGTGGATTGTTCGCTGTGTGGGTGATATCCAGCACCTTTATTTGCATCATTTTTGCGAATATTGTGCAATAATTTTTCCATAATTTGCATGCTAACTTTAGGGCTTGATTTAAATTCAGGAAATTTCCCAGTTTTTGGACACCAAAGTACTTGCCTCATTGGATATATTGTCTACAGCAGTTTCTACATTTTCTGCCACTTCATCCTACATTTCTTGTTCACTGAAATTTCATGTTTGACAGCCGTTTTCTCATCCTATGCTGTTCTTGGAGCAACAGATCTCATAACAGATTGCTTGTTGTAGGAATTAATTGTACTTCTTCATTCCTTTAGTTAAATCGGATAGACACTTGCCTTGATGCTCCCTGAAAACACTGGGTGATCTTAGTCTTCTACTTTTCAACATCATGATTTAGTCACTGAGAATAAATTGCTCAAGGGAAATGACTTCTGCTATGAAGTGAAGAGTTTCCAGAGTTTTCTTTGTTATCTCTCCATGGGGTGGTCAAGACTGTTGCTTACTGGAAAGTTCAGTGAAGGCGTTGTTGGCATTTCTTTAAAAATCTACAGTACTGTATTTAAAACTAAAAGCAAGGGTACATGCATTATGCGATAGGGTGGGATTGTGCAAGTAAATACAGTATCTACAAAAAATAGATATAACAACGTGTGTCTTTTCCAACCTCTAGTTGCAGTAAAATTACACATGTAACAATGCCACAGAAAACTAGTGACCCCCCCCCCCCCCCCCCCCTTTTTTTTTCCACATGAACAGTGAAATTTTTCTTTTTTTCTCCGCGTTTTCTGGTTGTGTAATTAAAAAACCCTAGTTATTGTTCATTGTTACTGTCTTGTGTCACAATTTTTATATTCATATTTTTATTGTTGGTTTGTTCTAGAATGATTGGTCTTTGTCAGAAATGGTTATAACTTATGTTGAAGTTAGTAACTCTTTGCCTTTTCACAGGTATTTGGATAAACTGATGGGGACATCATTCTTCCACGAGAGCCATTTTCAAGGTCTGTTGGAACGTGTTCGAGAACGTGGCAGAGCCAACGTGGCTCAGCGTGTTGCAGACCAGGTTAGCCGTCTGTTCTATGACTCGAATCATGACTGCAGGACAGCTTTGACAGTTGGTGACCCTGGAAGTGCTCCAGAGGACTCTGGGTTGTCTTCCACAGAGTTGTCAACCAAAGACAGTAATGGCAGTAGTGGCAATGAATCCTTCACGTCGGGAGCATTCTTTGTTAGTGAAAATCTGGTCAGTTTGGAGAGGAGAGTGACAGCTGCAGCCAATCAAAATAAAATGGACATTGATGATGTGGAAAATACTAGGACTGCTAGTGCAATACCAAATGGCCATGGGGAAAGTCCCGAGGCGGTGAAGAGTCCCACTTCGCCACCTGTTGTGGTTTCCAACTCTCACGTTTGTGTCAAGCTATGCTCATTGATCAAAGCCCAGTTGGTGAAGGCACACGCGGAGGTAACACGTAGGTTTGGTGGCCACCAGGGTCAGATGACTCTTAGTGAAGCGTTTAAGACGCACTCCCCAGTTGAGGAAACAGAAGAGGAAAACACAGCACCCACTACTGTGTTGGCATCGTCAGAAGACACAGGGGGGCAAACTCAACCTTTGCTGGAGAAAGTGAAAGATGGAATAATGGACGTGTTCAATGTAATAGTGCGGTTGAAGACGAACACAGTGCCTAATGGTGATGAGGTTGTTGAAGAGGTGAAAGAAGATGCACCTGTGTCGTCCACAGCTACTTCAGAGGAACTTCCTGTCGTCAGGGAGTATGGAGAGGGTAAGTTTGCTAATTTTATTATTTACAAGAGTTATCTTTGAATGAGTAGTGTGATGAGGGTGAATGACAAGATGTAGATTTTTGGACATTCGCCATTGCGGACTGAGCACAAAAAAATACTTAAAAAAGACAAGCAACCTATGGACAAGAAAATAAATATATGTATACAACACTGGAAACCAAAAATCTCCATCTTGTCATTTACAAGAGTAATTGTGAGATATTTTCAGTACCAGCTATTGCTAAAATTTCACTCTAGACGTTAGAGGTCGTTACTGCTGTTATACAATAATGACTAGCAGAATGATTCAGCTGGACGAATCAATTCGTTTGGGTCAGTTCAGTGTAATGATTTGTTCAAAATAATTGTTTATTCTTTTTGTTTACTGCAGTTGTTAGTCTCATGACTCAGTCTTCCTTTTGTGTTTTTGTTTTTTCTGCCTCTCATTTTCGGCTCTGTCTCCATTTAGCTAGTCTTTATATGTTATTCTTTGTGTTAAAACGATTGCTAAAGGACATGTTATTTATTTTCGTGTAAGATTTTGTGTACGGATATGTGAACTCTGAAATTCAAAACTTCTGTGTGGCATTGTTTGGTGTCAAGTTACAAAACAATGCATGTGCAGGTGGTAACTGTTGAGAGCTAGTAGTAACACGCTGCATGTTGTGAAGACCATCCCCCACTCATAGCACTTTTTGTACAAGCTCTAATGACTCTTAGACTCCTGATTCATTTACGAATGAATCAGACTTTCTGATTCTTTCATCATCTCCACCTTTAATGTTTTATGGTTCACGTTCTACTTTCGAATTGACTCAAAACAATTTACTTGTTTAGTAGTGAACGAGTTGTAGAAATTTGTTCACTCGATGATTAGTTCATTTTGAACGAATCATTGGTGAACGGCCCATGCAAATGCATCATGCTTGATGTTTTACAAGAAGTTGACGCATCACGGACATCGACAGGTGTAATATCATGTTGCCAAAGTGACTAGTGGGCGCTAGGCTAGGCGCACCTTGATGTCAGGTGCCTCTAATCTTGGCACGGAACGGGTGCTCGGCCAGTGTTCAGTACTGGTCTAGTAGTAGCTTTCCAGCAGGGAACAAAATCATGCTCTGTGAGCACTACTTTTCGCTTTGAGAGGACCACTCATTCTGGTAAACCTGGGCAACGTACGGCCGGTTGTTGCAGCTGTGCCAGCTGAGGCCTGACTTCTTGCACTCTCGGGGCTGCCCCTTAGGTGGGTGTGCTGGTCGGTCTAGTTGTGTGGGATTCAGTTGTCAACGAGGTACTATATGTGGTTTTTGTGGTGTTATGCAATTCATACACAAACTTTGCCAGACATCCAACGATAGAGAGATCGTCACTATGAACAACTTACCCTGATGCCATCTTGAGTTCCACTATTCTTCCGGGGGTGGCGTGCACTACTTCCAGGACCAAGTATTCATGCACCCAATCACAAAGTCTGCTGACACATATTTACACACTTGCTTATAAAAAAAATACTAAACATTACCACCCACAGAGACAGACTGAGGTCTCCAAATTTTATTCACAATACACATTCACTATGTGCAGTTAAGTCATAACTGGTAATGAAGCACAACTGAACTGGCAGAGGATACAACTTGTGTACAGGTCTGCACAAATGTCCCTTCTGTGTACGTAAATCCACCACTTGAGTAACGGCATCCTTTCCAGGGTGGAGCTTGACGACCCTCGCTAAACACCAGCTCTTCTCCAACCAGAATGAGCTCTCCCACAGCGAGTCATGGTTGCTGGATTTGCCACTTCCTCTCCGGTTGTAGTTGCTGTAAATATTCTTTATACCAACATATCCAGAACTGGTTGGCTAGTACACATAGCATTTTCCATCTTCTGGACAAACATATATTGCCATTGTCAACTTCATACGATTGGGGTACAGCAAAGTAGATGCCTACAGATGAAGTGCCTGGGTGTAAGTGCTACCATGTCACATGGATCAGAAGAGACAGGCGTTATGGGCTGTGAATTTAGGACAGCCTCAACTCAAGTGGTAAGTGTCATCAGTTCCTTGAGTGTCAGAACTTGATTGCCGATTGTACACCTGAGATGGTATTTGGCTGATTTAACTGCAGATTCCCACAATCCCCCCTGACGAGGAGCTGCAGGAGGTAAGAAATGAAAACTGATGTCATGAGCGAAAGAAAGTTTTCCAGGAGCAGGGATTTGAGCAATTAGTTAAACAACTCATGAAGTTGCCTTCTAGCACCAACAAAGTTGGTGTCACAATCGGAATACAGACTAGTACATAAACCTCATCTTGACACAAATCGAGTGAGAGCAGCAACGAAACTGTCTGCAGTCAAATTGGTTACAACTTCAATGTTGATAGCTTTCGTGGCAAAACATTTTTAAGATAGATAGGTATGCCTTTTGGGTAGCACACCGATGCAGCTTATTAACTGTAATGGAGATAAGTCCAGCATAGTCCAATCCAGTCTGCACAAAAACTCCAGCAGGTGTGACTCGTTCAGTGGGTAAATCAGCCATTAGTGGAGGACTGTTGACAGGCCGGCACCAGAAGCAACGTGCGCACTTGAAGACCCGAGACCGGATCAAGCCTCGAGCTGACAAAATCCGAAACTGTTGAGACATAAGAGACTGTAGTAGTTGTGGTGGAGCATGTAGGTACTTTATGTGATGATAGTCTACCAAACCTTCAACAGCACTATGGTCTTTTGGCAATATGATAATGTGCTTTGTGACATATTCAACATTTGATGTGACTAACTCTGCAGTCGCGTAGAACAAGGTTTCTACCCTTTGGAATTGTTTCAAGTCATCTTTAAAACATGACCTTTGGATACATCTACACATTATGGAAGTTGCTTGCTCTAATTCAACAGATGATAGGATTTTGCTACTAGGAGGTTGCCCCTGGCAGTGTTTTACAAAACGCATAACCTAGGCCATAACTCTAACAAGTTTTGACCAAGACGAGAATTTCTGTAACAGTGGAAGCTCTTCAGGGGGCTCATGTGTGCTCACAAGAACCAGCTGGGACATGTGAAGTCTCATTCACTAGGGACAGTGGCCACTGGTCAGGTGGATCCATTAATCATTGGGGGCCATACCACCAGATGGCATGACAACTTAGGTCATGGAGAAGCAGACCACGAGAAGCACAATATGCAGAATTGTCTCTAGAAACAACATGTTTCCAACACTGAGGTGGAACCCATTCCTGGATTTGAGCAACTCTATTTGCGACAATGGTTTGTAACAGGTAGGGTTGAGTCTTGATCTAGGTGAGAGCTACACTAGTCAGTCCACGCATGACTGACAGTGACTTTTAAATGTTGAATGAGGAAGGCATTATACAATAGTGCATCAATTTTGCCAGCAAATGAGCACCACACAGCTCAATTCGAGGAAACGATACTTGTTTTAGTGACGCTACTCTAGACTTGGCCAGTATGAGATGCATGTTCACATTCCCATCAGAATCACTATTTCTCAAATACATGACAGCTGTGTAGGTTCGTTCAGATGCATCTGCAAAGCCGTGTAGCTCTACACAAGCTGCATCAGGACAAACAAAACATGGCAAACTAAGGGTTTCAAGGTGGACAAGTCCCTCATATACTGATTCCACTTCTCTCGTGTTGGTGATGGTAAGGGGTCGTCCCAACCAACTCCTTGGGTCCACAACCACTGTAGCAGAATTTTTGCCCACACTAACACTGGAGATGATCAGCCCATGGGATCATAAATGCGAGCTATCTGTGACAAAACAAAACGTTTGATTGGGACACCATTGCAGATATTTAAATGGTAAAAGAAAACATCAATCTCTGGGCTCCACTTAAGACCCAGAATATTCACTACATGCTCAGATGAGAAGTCATGCACTTTGGGATTCTCATGCTGAGATACAGGAATGTTATCCAACAGCTGTAGCTGGTTACTTGACTATTTCCTAAGTTCAAATCCACCCGTTCGTAAGAGGTTAATCAACTGATTCTTTAGCACAAATGCTTTCTCCACCGATGATGCACCAATACAATATCATCTACAAAAATGTGATTTTGAAGAGCATTTTGTGCCAGGGGATAATGGAGACCCTCATCAATGGCCAACTGGTGTAGGGTACAAATCGCCAGAAATGGAGAAGATGTGAGTCCATAGGTTACAGTATTATGTTGGAACACTGCAGGTGGGAGAGGATGGCCTTCACGCTACAGAATAAGTTGATATGGTCGATCATTCTCATGGACTGGAATCTGCAGATACATTTGCTTTATGTCGCAAGAGAAAACCACACTATAGAGTCTGAACTGTAAGATGACATTGTATATATCATTTTGAAGCTTGACTCCAAAGAGGAAAGTATCATTGAGGGATACACCATTTGAAGTCCTGGCACTACCATCAAAAATCACCCTCAATTTGGTGGTTGAATTAGCCAGTTTGTACACACCATGGTGAGGGATAAAACATTCAGAGGTTTCTAAACTTTCTACCTGTTGGGTGGAGTGGGTATATAGTTCCATATGACCTGAAGTAGCATAATCAGCCATGAAGTCCTTATATAGTGTTTTCATGTCTGGTTGAGATGCGAGTTTGCGCTCGAGAGCATAGAATCTGTTTTCTGCATTTACGTATGAACTTCTGTTACTCTGTCCCTCAGATTTGAATGGGATGCGAACCTTGTATCTACCCGATTCATCTCGAGAGTGACTAGCCATGAAGTGACTCTCATAGAAGTCAGCATATGGTTGTTTCACAACTACATGAGGGGGTTCCTTAGTTTCCCAAAACTGTTTGAGAATTGAGTCTAGTGAGTCCTCAGTCCCCACAAACCTGGAAATCAGCTCTTGATCAGAGCTGGCATTCAGTTCAGGGTATTCTCCCAGGAGCATCCAACCAAACTTAGACTTCAGCACAACAGGCATGTGCTGACCTAGTTCAAGTCGCCCACTCATACAAACTCGTGTATAGATGTCAGCACCCAGCAACATGTTAACAGGATCAGGTTTGTCAAACTGGGGATTAGTTAATGGAAGCGACCCCAATTGGTTATGAACACATGGATCCACAGTTGTTCGTGGTAAATTGCTGGTGATTTTAGAGACCACGAAAAGCGAGTGAGTAAAGGAACATTGAGATACAACAGAGGATTGGATTTTTCAACTAACAGCTCCCTTCAAGTTGACTGTACCATGTGCGAGACCACAGACCCTTTCCTTGACCTTTTAAACAGGTAAATACACCACTTGAAGGATGTCATGAAGGATGCCTGAGCCGCACTGCCCAGTAAGCATCTAACCACGTGCAGTTTACTATCAGCATCATACACAGTTACCAGGACAGTAGATAACAACACTGAAGTACGACTACGAGCTGAAAAGACACCCACAAATTGTTCAATCTCAACATCAGCACTTGAGGTATCATTTTCAACAGGAGTTATTGGATTAGGCCTAGATTAACTATCAACATGAAGTATAGTATGGTGCCTCTGTTTGCATCGAAAACACGTATGAGCTGAGGAACATGACACTAAAGTATGGGCTGTTCCCAGGCAGTTGAAGCAGAGTTTGTTACTGCAAGCTATTGACTGTCTTTCTGAATGTGAGGCATTATCAAACTGAACATTTATATACAGAATGAGTGGTCTGCTGACAGACAATACATGGCTTTAACTGATTGGGCTCAGAATTAGTTACAAATACTGATTTGGGTGGTTGTTACATGACTTATTTTTTTAAAGTTGGCCCTCTGGACTATTTGGCTGGTGCTTGTTTTGACTCCTATATCAATGGCACAGTCCATAGTAGAAACTCTACAAGTTCTGAAACCGTAGGCATATCATTAGTCCGCCGTGCACGCGAGCTTTCAAACTGTGCGCGCAGCTCCACATCCAACTTTCTCATCAAGACTGTGACAAGAACAGGATTTTCCTCACTTACATTACAGCCTAACCCCTCTAGGGCTTGTGCATTTTCATTGAATGTGCGGACAAAATGCCTGATGGATTTGTGATGTTGACAGAATGCAAATCGAGGATTCTGTTTATATACAATGTTGTCAGCTTTCTCAAATTTTGGTACTGAGATGTAAGAAGTTCCCATGCCACAGGATAGTTCTCAGAAGAAATTGGAAGATTTTTTACTAATTGTAAGGCTTGTCCTGTGAGACAACCCATTAAATATTGAAGCTTTTCAATATCAGACAGACAATGATTTTTGTGAATGGTGGCCTAATACAACTGCGAAAACATAGGTCAATCTTCCCACTGACCAGAAAAAGTAGGCAAATTGATCTTGGGAAGCCTTACATTTGCAGATGGACCTGCTACAGGTGGAGTTAATTCACTTTGAATAACATGCTTACCCAAAAACGAAGCCACAATACCACGAGTGTCAGATAGTAAGCTAAACAGCTCATTATGTTTAGAGGTCAAAATATTTTCATCCAAGTCATCGGGAAGTAGATCTGACTGCAGTAAGATGCCACATATTGAATTTCAAGTACTACCAATTGCCTTCATTTGTACACCAAGTGTGTTTACCTCATGCACAATTTCTGCAGTAATAAATGGAGCACTTCTTAATGCCGGAAGACGCTCACTGGTGTGCCGTAATTTAGTATCCTGAAGTTTCAATTTCAATATAAATGCCTTGAAACTCGTGTCAAAAAAATTCTACAATGAAGAAAGCTAAAAAAAAAATAGTCGGCCTACAGAGAAGACAAAGCCCTAACCTATCGTGTCATAGCACAAATGATGTTATGTACATCTGATTAGGTGCAAAAATCTAAAATACTCTGGCTAATTAAAAAATACACAAAATAACAAACACAACTGAGAAGAGAAAAATGGGTAAAATTACTCACCCACGTGGCAAACTAATTTGTGATTGAGTGGATAACATCACAAAAATGGAAACTAAACAGCACAATCAATATTACATAAGCTATCATAAATAAAATATGTTGAATCCCTTGTAAATGGGGAAATGAGGGCAGATATCTTGTTTCTTCACAGGATGGCTGAACAGCAGGTGATTTTCTGTGGTAGTGTCGATATTTGATTGACGAGCACGGGAGATTGCAATTACGTACCACACGCAATCGAGTGACGAAATAAATGCATAATCGTTGATTGGTATTACACGTGATGCAATCCGGCCCAGAGGACCAAAAATGTAATGCAATTCATACACAAAATTTGCTTGGTAACCAATGATAGAGAGATTGTCACTACGAACAACTTACCCCGACGCCATCTTGAGTTCCACTGATCTTCCGGGGGTGGCGTACACTACTTCCAGGACCAAGTATTCATGCGCCCAATCACAAAGTCCGCTGACACATATTTACACACTTGCTTATTAAAAAAAATACTGAACATATGGTGTCCTCCAAAACCAAAGGTTGGCGAATCCCACGAATATGCCCTGGTCACTGAGGTAGGCCTGAACTAGTGGGTGTATTCCCTCAGTGATTTTAGTAGGTGGTTCAAATGTAGCGGGATTGTAGGTTGGCGAAACTGGTATGGAGAGTCTGTGAAGTTCTGCTGCATGCTCCCATGGACTGAGATGTTCGAACCCGACAGGAAGACGGTTAAGCTCCAATTGATATTTAGAGGCAGCTTTTGCTTGTTTCACCCTCTTATGAACACCACCACTGTGGGTAAAGGGCATGAGGAAGGATAATTCTACAATCTGAACTCGCAGAAGTGGAGCGGTTGACATGTGGTTGTCTTAATTAGTGTACGTAATGTGGCCGCCAGCTAATGCTATATCTCACTCTGAAACTCCGTCACCAGGGGTGCGAGGTTAGTTAAGCTGCATAACAATGGTGACAGTCTCAACACGGAGATGAGGTCCTTATAGTGTTGGTCTTCCCAGACCTGGAAAAGTACTCCTCTCGGCACCAGAATCGAGATGAGAAGAGCAGTCTCCAAGCTGACGAACTGACCCTGAGAGAATTGTGTGTGTCATGGCTCTACTGTTCACTACATTGGGTGCAGAGAACGTGTGGTCTTCAAACTTTGGTGTGGTAAGTGTCCCAGAGGAACTGGTTTCCTCAGGTCCGGGGAAATACTCTCCTCTGCACTACTAGGACACAAGAAGGGCAAACCTGAGACTGGCAGTCCAATCACTCGGAAAGCTGTATCCTAGTGTCGTCACTCCACCATTCATTACACTAGTGCAGAGAAAGAGTTGCCTTAGAAGATTGTTTGGTTATGGTGTGAGGTATTTTGACAGGAAGAATGAAAGCCCGGTCAGTTGCTGGCCCTCGTATGGGCCTGATGATTACGAGGAGAAGTACTGTGTCTATGGGAGCATATTCGTAAGTGAGCTAAACTGTGTTTATTTCTTTTAACGGAAATAAACAGTAATCGTGAATGTACAACATTCTATCCACATGAGCTTATGGAATTTAAACACCCTACGTAAACACAAGTGAAGGTGACGACCTGCTTCTAGACTAACAGGGTAGGCAGTAGTGGTTATGAAAATAACCTGACTTAAACGACACTAGTACTGTTGTCCTGAATGGACTGGTACGTGCCTTAGTGTTGCCGTGACATAAGACGTGAGGTGAAGGATCTTCGGCACCTCGAAGTGAAGTCTTGAGAAGTGGTAATGTATTCAGCACCACTAAGACGCGATGAAGACCAAGGTAGGAGTGTTGGTTCCCTCTGCACATTAAATGCAGTGAAGGAACAAGACAGATGTCAATTGCTTGACAACTGGTCAAGAGCCTTGATGTGGCCCTCTGTTTATACTGCTCGGTGGCGTGCCCCTTGTTCGGCTGGCATAGGGGGTTGTCCTGGAGAAGGGGTAGCAGCTGCGAAGAGCATGACATATGTCCTCTGTGTGTGATGTCAGTGGCGAGTGCTGCATCCAGGCTCATGCCTCGGCGATAGTACTAGTAATGGAATCTAGCAGCGCGCTGCTGTACTCGGTTGACCTTGACGCATGGCTTCAGTGGCTTGGCCGGTGTATAATTGTATCTGGTGTGGAGCATCATTTGCCTTGGGTAGATATAGCAATTCCTGACATCTCTTTAACAGCGGCAATAAATCAAACTCCATTGAAAGTGCTCCAAGGTTTGCACTGATGAGTAGAGTCAATTAAATAAGGTGCAGAAAGACATCATGTGTCGAAGTTATTAGTAATTCTTCAAGCACGTGGAAAATCTTCTCACGCATCAATTTATTGTTGATTTATAATCGCCAAATAAAATATTTAATATGTACTGACGGTACTCATATTTTTGATGTGCCATATGTTGTTTTATTTCCCCCTTGAAATACACACCATATTTATTATACACTGAGTTTTGCAGCTACTCATATATTTTCTTTCTCGTAGTTCATAAGTTGTGTTATTTTTTCTTGAACTTTTTTTTATTTATGAGTTATAAGTTGTGATTAAGACTACCAGTCAGTAGATTCATTAATGTTTCTGAATGTCTAAACCACTTACAGCCGACTCGCGTATCATAATTGCGTGTACCTATAAACTGTATCCACAGTTAATTTTCAGTGGTCCTGGCAAAACCCCTTTATAAATAATGATAAAGCTAACCACTTGTATCATTTATTGGATGTTGTGTCGATCAAAGTATATTTCAGATCTCGTCACCTAAGATTTCCCAAAACTATTGTTTTTAAGCTGGTTGTTAATGCAAACGTCTAGTAACTAGATGTGAAATACTTAATGCGCATCGCCATTTATCCCTACTCTGCGGTGCAGTGTCTGTCTTCCCAACATGTCTGCGGTGTGATGTTACGTGTATGTAGCTTGCTACTGCCCTTTACACACGTGATGAGAGAGGAAGTGGTTACGTAGCAACCAGCGTGGCGACCTAGCATCCTCTCTTTCCCTTCTCTTACAGGCATTCAAGAGGGGAAGCTGTTGTCTAGCAAAAGGAAAAAGCACATACCCCCTCCCCCCTCTTTTTCTCCCTCATTCTCTCTCACTTTCTCTCTTTCTCACTCTCTCTCGCAGCCATGCACACTAGCCTTCACATTCCGGCCGCTAATAAAGTGCACCTGGCAAACGTAGAAATTTTATCAAGATTGTCCGGTTTTCCGTTGCTCAAAATAGTTGCACCTATCATTACTTGTATTAAAGCAAAAGGTTTCACCTGAAAATGTTACGCAAAACATTTTAACTAGGAATTATTATTTGCAAAGATGTTTGCTTTTGCGATTAAAGTTATTTTTTTCCTGGCGGTAAGGTTGGTGTTTCATTGTATCTGGTGTAAAATCAATATGATTTTAAAATGTAATATTAATTTATCTCAAGGGGCAGCATCTTCGTCAATAAAATTATATCCCCAGAATCATATACTTGACCTCCCCTTGCCGTTAAAAATTGTTTTAACATTGAGCGACTTGTATTGATGCGTGACAGTCCCGGCTGGTTGACTGTCCCTATTCTGGGTGATTTACTCAATGCTAGGCGAGTCTCATCTCAAGACGGTTATTCAGTTCTGGGCATGGGGGCCTGCCCGGTGTACAGCACGGGGACCTGGTGGGTCTGTGACTTAGTACGAAGTTGGGTTCAGCAGGTTTCACCCAGCGTGGAGCGGGTTTAGGTTGTGGTGCAGTAGTGCGTCGTGGTGGTTCGCTAAGTGGTGGTACTGCCCGTTTCCACTACCTGGGTGGCACTCGACTGAGAGGTGGTGTGTACGGGTGCGGTACTAGGCTGCGATTCTGGTGCGCTAGTAGACCTTTCGCCAAACAGTGCCTCCTGCACTATGGGGTGATATCCTTCCACAACTCTGATGGGTGTTTTGAACAAATCCACTAGCGTGACAATGGTCGCAGGTATGGTGAGACGTCTCAGCAATGCAGCCTGTTCACGTGGATTGAGCAGTCCAAACCTGCTAATAAGGATACTTATACTTAGCCCCTGTGGATTTTTCGAGATAGCTCTCGCCTTCTTGGCCCGTCTTTCAACTCCACCCCTATGGGTGTAAGGCATTAGGCACAAAAATTGGTGCCGCAGGAGGTAGGCAGGTAATGTGTGTGTGTGTTCCAAGTGTGGTTGCAAATTACTGCCGCCAGCACCGCTTCACTCTTGACTCCACCAGGTGGAGAAGGTTCGAGCGGCAGGGTCATGGTTGCGGGAACTGCACTGTGTTGTCCCGTGGGGTTAGGTTTCCTTGCACCTCTCGGTACCACCACTGAGGTTGCGAGTTGAGCACGCTGGCCAGCAAGTACATCCCACCGGGAGCATATCTAGTACAGACTTGCCAACTTTTATGATTTTTCCCTAAAATGTACAAAAATCATACCCTTTTTACGATTTTACGAAAACGCCTTGATTTTTTTCGAAATTCCAATACTGGGAAAAATCTCAGAGTAAATATTTACTAGATACAGGATATTCAATTCTTTGATATCTTGATACCTTGATGTATTGAGTGTCGCAATGTGCATATTGATACATTTGTTCGATGCGTGGCTTGGTCCGCCATTTTCACAATTGTCATGTAGCTGCACCGTTAATTTTGGTTCTGCAGTTTACTGGGTTCGCAAAGCCGGTGAAATGAAGTGTTATATTTATTTCATGATTCAGTCATTTAATTTGTATTGATGGCAGAGAAACGTGTAGTACGGATTGCAACAGAACAACATGTGTTCAGGAATTGCAAATAGGAATTACGAACAGTAAGTCAGTATGTATTGTAAATAACATATTTTAAACGGTTATAAAATGTTTGGAATGTATGTGGCCTAGACCATTATTTCAACTCTGTTTTACAGTAAAAAAAAAAAAATAACACGTTTATTGTATGGAAAAGTAACTTTGCCAAAAATATTTACGTCCTAATGTGTTTAATATTTGATTTGGTACTACCTACCAATTTATCCCGTTTTCTTTTGGTAAGTTTAAAATTTGACAGATTATATAATAATTTGAATGTTTCTTTCATACAAGCAAATTTTAGACTCTTCCATTAAGACAATATGTAATTTAAAATGGCAGTCCCATGAAGAGGTACAAAACAACGCCGTCTCATGAAAGACATTAAATTAATGTCGCTTCCAACCGCATCCAATCCACTGTCAATAAAATTTAATGGAGCTCCTGCAGTATGTATGAATTTGTCATAACAAAAACAAGGTAGGTTGGAATGGTAACCTACATTGATCATAGCATTTGTTTACACTCATTGTTTCTTTCATAGACAGAGCTGTTTCACAATGATACATTGCGGCTGTGCTACATTTCTAGCACTGTCAAAATTTAGTGAAGTTATGTTCGGTATTCTGAATGTAAGTATATATTTTGATTTTTTACTTGCCATTTGTATTTACAACTGGTATTTCATATTTGTTGTACGGGTTTTGTGTGTGTACAATCTGTGAAAACGACCAACACAAAACAACAAACAGAATAATAAATTTATTTTATTCAGGTAGCAGAAGAATCGCTATTGTTTTTGATCCGGTGATAAACAATTCCCACATTTCCTCTATCTGACTTAATGCAGAAAAAAATATAATGCTTGTTTTCTAAAATAAAAACTTGTAAGTATTCTTGGTTCGAAAAATGACATGTGAGTATTGCACATTTTTGATATCCAACTTTTAAATGTCAAAATTTTTTATTTTAAATCATTGCAGAATAGGGATTTTGTATATTAGAATGTGAATTTTTAATACTTTTATGGTAAACACATTAATACTATAAATGTGAATATAAATAGGGAATGGACGTTATCTTAAATGTATATTTCAGCCAAGGCAAGGAATAGATGTAGTTTTGCTTTGTGTGTCATACTAAGCAAACACATTTCCGTGATGTATAAGTTTTTCTAGTGAAAATCATAGTTTCTGCTCTGAAACACTGAACAAATGTTAGATTATATTAAATTTTCATTGTGAAATTATGGAAATTGCTGGGGCAGAGAATGGGTGGCCTTCCAAGAAGGCCACCCATTCTCGTACTGTTTGTACGAGAGCTTGAAGTACGTACCATTTGTACCTGACAGAAATAAATTTTTCTCTGTTTTATACATGAACACAAAGCTTGAACACTCTTAAAGCTAGGTTACATATCACTTTTTTTTTATCACAGTGGTAAACAGTCTTAAGGTAATAATAGAATAAGGTACTAGGACATGTTCTATATTCACTAAGTATCTTATTATCTAACATGGTTCCCTTTATATTCTGGGAGATTATTTAACTTGACAATCTGCTCGGGGCAGGAGTTTATGCACGAGGTAGGCTCGTGCCTCCTTTTGTTGTTACATAAATGGAGGTCATGCTACATGTGCGAAGTTGCATTAGGTCATGGGCATCTGGTCTCAGTCACAGAACAATGTGAAGGGTTTCACTTGACATGAAAAGTTTTGTGCGCATACAAGTTGTTAGGGTTAGTTAGTACACATTATTTGCGATGGTCTCCTTCTCGTGGGAGGTTAGGTGGTGGTTATGATCCACATTATAATTACTTTATTGTACACGTGCGAGAGGTTTTCCCTATGTTAACCTACAAAATTTACAATAGTTTTCACTTTCCCTTATTGAAGGTTACAAGCGGGATCCTCACGTAGCTAACACAAAAGAATTGTACATGGGTTGGAGGTTTTTCGTTACCTCAAAATTCATAAATGCTATGCATTACATTTTTCCTATCCTACTGAGGTTACGTTTGGGTTCACTTGACAAGTACAAGATTTCAACTTAATAGTTATATCTTAGGTCTAGGGGTTACGCGTTACAGTGTGATTAAGGTTAGCTCGCATTTGTGAGTCACTGTGTTTCAACCACCTAGGGAAAAGGTACAAGGTTGTGATAAATAAACAGAGGTGGATGTAAATAATTTATTTCTTCATAAAAACAATTCACACTTAAAACGTATAAATATTGCACATCAAATATTTGAAACGGCCGCACACACATAGGGCCAGCATAACGACCACGACGCAGCCACGCCAAGTCATTTCACACACAGTGGTTAGCGAAACACACTTAACAGTATATTTATTACTGCTGTGGAAACACAGATTTATCGCAAAATCATAACTTGCCTAGCAAGGTTTAAAATACACGTCTGCAAACGTGATGTGGTAATTAGAAGTATTTTTTAGAGGAATAGAAATCAATACTTCGTTGAGCACACAGCAACAGAACGCCTCATCATGTATCCACTTGACATGTCTGCCAACCTTAAAATTTGCAAGCCACCTGCCATCACTTCTAAATGTTAAATGTATTAAATTAAGTATTCAAACATTAAAATCTCTTTTCAGTTGTACATTCCAGATTCAAAAATCATTATTTTGCTATAATAAGTATGAAATATGCTATAATTTTAAACATGTATAATCCAGCATACTAGTGATGAGAAATTTCTCGAGAGAGTGTGACAGCGAGTTTGGGGGGGGGGGGGGGGGAGCGATAAGCTCCGCCCAGCCGACAGTTTCGTCGGTCAAAAAAACAAACACCACGTCACTACGGCCTACGCACGTGAACTGAGAAGTATTTGTTATTAGCCATTGCCAATACACTGTTGCTCTCACTGTTTTTAATTCATATGTAATACGAAATAAATATTACAAATTATAGAAGATATTAAGAAAAGTTAGAGTTAATCTCAGTGTTATGTTTGTGGAATACGAGTTATGGAATCAACAGGTTGATAGGTTACCCCTAGGGTGATTTTTCAAAGGTTTGTTTCATCAAGTCTCTTCCACTCGGGAATAGACTATAATGGTGAATCGATAGTGCCCCTTGGGGAAAGGGACGAGGAGTTATGGTACCCCAATGGGAAGTTAGGCCCTTCGAACTTTCACACCATCTCTCAAAATGTTCCCCCTTTTTTGCCTTTGGTGTGTGCTATATGGCTAATTTTTTATCATATTTTGTTTGTAATTTGGTATTTTCCTTTCTTTTTAAGCCATCTATCCGCCAAAAACAAGTTGGAGCCTTCGAGTAACTTCCCCTACCATAAGTGGGCACCATAATGTGTACCATAATTATGGTATAAATTTACCCTGGCCCATTTTTCTCATACCATAATATGGTACGTTATGTCATAATTTTGAAATTTTAAACAATAATTTTGAATTTGTACCATAATTGCTTCTGCACCTCCCCCAGCTTTCCATTATAGCTATTGTACATTCATGTCGGTCTTATAAATCACCCACTATTATTAAATATACTATAATTTTACCATTTTTTACAACTTTTTATTTAAGTGCGTGCGTGATACAGCACGTGATTCAGAATCATGCTGCGAGAATATAGAGAAAAAGGGATATAATTTCCGTCAAATGTGGCATGACGTGTCAGAAGTGGTTTTAATCACACTTTCTTGAAGTAGTAATCATAGCTGGAACAGAAACAGGTTCCGCTTTGGGAAGCGCAGAGCGTGATAAGCCTTGGAAAGTAACTCGTGAAATTGGTGGCTAGTGGCCCTGGCAGGCCCGTGGCACTACACTGTAAACAATTTTCAAGAAGCAGAATATCTCATTAAATTATACAATAACGCAATTGTTGGTTGTGCTGTTTCGCCAGCATATAGTTGCCACGTGATCCGCTAAATAGATGCACTGTTACTCAAGTGTGCAGTTGCTGTGCCTGTTACTAAATGGTTGTGCAGTTACTAAACATGCAGTTGCCAGGTTTCCCGCTAGAAAGCTGCGCTGTTTATTGCAGGTAAATATACAGGACAACACTCTAGAGCCTGTTCCTCCATAAACCACACCCATCTGATCATCTACCATGGAAATTTCTGTTTTTTTTTTTTTTTTTTTTTCTGGAGGATTTTTTCACGCTACGGAGCATGTATGCAATAATATGTTTTGTTAAAATGTTACTTTGGAAAACCATTTCATGTCCTGTATAAATTTCCATCTGTAGAACAGGCAATTTTCATAACAAATTTCACGTAGTATGTACACCTTACTTGAGTAATTTAAATTTTGGACCTTCACTGAGTTTTTTAAAACTTATATTAAAATTTGGACAATGAGTATTTTAATGTATTAATATAAATACTATGAATGTTTTAACAGTAACAATTAAACATTTTTATTCTAATAAATAATACAGCTGAACTAAAAAAAATTCTCTGTCAAAAAATTTATTCTACTCTATTCTAATCTGCAACATTGTTCTTCAAAAATATTTTATAAAATAGTGTGCATCTAAGAATTGGGTAAATACAGTACTTAGTATAAAAAAAAAAAGAAATGTTAAATCAACCATGGCATGCTCTGAAGCAACTAATATTTAATGTTTTCATTAACAACTTTTAACCAATTTTTACCACAGTACCATTGTGTACTGAAATGATCATCACCTCCATAAGGCAGTGATGTTATAGTGTATTTCTTTTGTATATTTTCCACCTTAAAGTGTGATTTTCCAAAAAGCGATGAAAGAAAAATGGTGAGATTTTTAATGTTTAATAGTATTATTTTGTACCTATGTTATTGTCTAGTTTTACAGATTGTTAGGTAATTTTGCTTTTATTTGTGTGTACATTTGTGTTCTGTGTTCATTTAAGTTTGTTGTGACGTATTAATCGCACTTTTTTTTCGGCATGCCAGCTATGATGGAAGATGACACACGTGTAATGATTTTGATTGCCTATTTCATGTAAGTGGGGTGAATTTTTACAGTTCTAGAAAAGTAGCACAGCTACAAAGTATCATTCCACCACAACTGTTCTGTCAGTGATGAAAATGACGTTTGTAAACAAATGTTGAAAGTCCAATGCACATTTGCATTTTCCTCATGTTTCCAGTCATGGCAGGCACCGAAAGACTGACGTTAGCTAACTTCCATCCAGTAATGAAAACAGGGCATTATATCTGGTTTTGGGATTCAACAATTTTTGTTTTGGCCAAGTAAGTATGCTGGAACTATTTTTATTTTATGGGAAAAATGAGAAAAAGGGGTTAGGGCAATTTAGTGTCTTACGTGATATGGCATTCTTTTATGGTTCTTAGGGGTGTGTCATTTAAGTTGCATATTGTTTTAATGCAGCAGTGGAAAATTTTGCTCATACGGAAATAATGTTAAAAACAAAATTATTTCAGAAATTTTAACTTCAATGAATAAAAATGTGGTAAACATACCAATGTTCATACAGATACAGCAATAAACACACACACACACACACACACTTCTTTTAAAGTTAACCTCACGCTCATTGGATTTACAGTTTAGACCAAATTAACAAATTTTATTTTTACACCACAAAAGTGTTGAAAGTGTGACTTATTTAGGCCATGTACATTTCAAACACTGTAGTAACTATTTAGTAATATGTTGTTTACTAAACATGCTAACTTAATATTTGTAATTTGCAACCTGTTAAACCTGTGTTTTTCTATAGAAATCATTGCTCAGTTACTTCACGAAAATCATGTTTATCTATCACCAGTATAAAATAACTTATTTGCAGAATTATTAAGTAAAATCAACACTTCACCCATTCCCTGAAACCAACAAACGTAAATGTCAAAGCGTAAATTATATTTGTGTCACTTCATGGCAGACACAGGTTTGAAAATGGTGGAATGAGTCATTTTACGAAGTATTAATGTACCAATAATATTACACTTCACTTGATGAAACACACTAAATGGTACCTACAACCATTTCACAATGAAAACAAATACAAAAGTAATTTAACTGCCGATAAAATATTCAGACAACAAGGTAGTTGCATAAACATAATGAGAAAGAGCACATGCACAATGTGCTGGAAATGTTTAACTGATCATAAGTGTCCACATGTTCTAACATAATCATAATTGCAAATAATGTTTTTGAAGCCAATTCACTAAAAGCCCAAGAAATTGAATAATGTTGCTTTAAAAATATAATTTAAACCATACATGTTGTAAGTATAATTAAAGTTTTCATATTAGTTCTGAGTACTATTTTCGTCGATAGTTATCATCAGTATCCCCAACATAACAACATACATCCTGCAACAGTTCATCAGCCGATACAATACTTTGCAAAGAAGAGTATTTACTGTTTACATATTGTGTAGGCTGGTCACATCCTGTCAAATTTTACTCCTTTTATATGAAATGTAAAATATGTTAGTCCCTGGTTTTACTCTGCTGTTGTAAAACAAAGTAGAGTGAAATGCGTAATTTTGTACTACAGGTTTTTCCATAATGGATTCTGCTCCCAGCAGCCACAAGTTCAAGTTGACGATGTTCCAGCCGACAGATCCACAGAATTTTTTCAAGACTGTTCGCAAGGAGATCAAGCTACTTGGAACTTCCCTGCCTCATGGCATCTGGGTAAAGGGTTTCGAAGATCGGATGGTGGGTCCATAAGTACATTATCAATTGCCTGTGTTCAGTAGTCTGTAGTTTTATCTTTTTGATTGAGTGAAGGTCTTGCATAGAAATGGAGTTGTTACTAGAGATGTGCCATTCATTTCTTCGATTCCTCCATACCTATAGATTCTATGATGTATCGAGGTATCGAAATAATAAAAAACAGAAGAATTGATCATTCAAATTTAGGTGAATTATTGTTCCAGCCATAATTATTATCAAGAAAATACAACAAATTTGTGCAAGAAAAGCTTACAGCATTTTCCAAACTTGTGAATGTCACTGTAATAATAATCACGTTATAGTGGATTCTCTATTATTTGTTCCTGTTATTAATATTTAATTATTTTGGTCCTGTCTAAATTCCCATATAAACAATGCTAATTGCAGACAGCATTCAACGATCGCCAGTAGTTTGTATTCCCGTCACGTCCGTTCAAAACAGATGGTACATTCACCAAAGATTGTGCACATCAGTCGTTTTTGAAGACTATAGGAGTATGAGTGGGTCCAAACCTCATGTTATCGATATCGATACTTTGTGGCTGATCCTGCCAATAGTGTTGATACAAATCATTTTATTTTTAATTGTTTATGTGGTGTTCGAAAGTATATAAAAAAATGTTTTGCCCTTTTTTAAAAGTATTTTTATTATAATGATAACTAAAAATGTAATCTTAAAAACCTTAGATACCAGTATGATGCACAATGAATATAAATTATTTTAAAGAATTTTAAAGCTTATCATGTATTCATGTAAAGCAACACCTCCAATACCTCTTTTAATTATTACACAATATCAACATAACTACAAACAAAACTACATTACATAGCAGCAACACTTGTAATAGCTATTTAAATTATTACACACATGCACAACTACAGACAAAATAAGAGTATGACACTACAATAGCATAAAACACTTTTTCCTGGATATTTTGGAACATGATTTTCTTTTATAGGCATATGAATACATGTAATGGAAATAATTTTTACCTCAAATTTTTATTTTTTAAATAATAAATGAAAGCAGATGTCAGATATGTGATGAAACTGTATGTTTGGGCTGTACATAAACAAAATCTGTCCTTGAAAGTTAAAAGTTAATGATTCATATAAAATCCATTTTCTTATGGAGGAAGACAAGTTGTCGGACCTTCTCTGAGTTGAGATTACTTCTCCGTTTTGTATTTATCAGTCCTGCAGTACTGAAAAGTCACTCTGAAGAGACTGACTCTGCTGGGGCAGACAGGAATTTGGTCACCACCTTCTTTAGACTCATATTTCGAGTTCTTCCAGTACACAAATATGTTCTCATGAATTTGCAACAGAGGTTCTGATGCTGTGACTTCTTCTGCAGCAGATGTGCCAGCAATTTTTTCCACTCTTGCCTGTGAAAGAATGTTCTGGTACAAATAGCTCATGGAATGGTCACTTACACTATTATTTACTTTTTCTTCAGATCATTCAGTGGTCTTTTCTAGCTCTGAGTGTACCTTTTGAACTTCACTAATGAGCATATTTTTTTGAACCTTGGGTCAAGCAGGGTTGGCAAAGTATAAAGCTTATTTTGCTTCCATGTCATTGTAATGAAGTTTGAGTGAATGGATTAGATCATTTCTATACGCACACAGTCCTGGTTTATCACATGATTGAGAAATAAATGTGAGTATGCCATTGATGATGGGTGTTATCTCTGAAACAGTTGTTGATTCCAGGTTTGTGGTTAGTGTTGCGCTGTGAAAAGATTTCAAAATTTCAAGAATTTGTTCATGTAAAGTCCACTCATTTGAACTGAGCTCAGTTGTCAATTTCAAAACTGGAGTCAGCAAACTCACCGCTTTTCGTTGCTCCAACAGACGGCTCAGCATTTGGTAGGTGCTGTCCCACCTAGTGGGCTCATCTTGGATGAGTCTGTGCTCAGGGAGCTTGAGTGTGCGCTGGCAATCATTCAATTGCTGGGTCGCTTGAACTGAATGTTTGAAGTGGCCTACAATTCTTCCATCCTTTGCACAAATTGCAAGGTATGCGCACAGCAACCAAAATATTTGACACCAAGAATGTCCATAGCACATGACATATTCCTAGCGTTGTCATGAACTACCACATGCACTTTGATTTTGATGCCCCACTTTTTAAATGACTCCCTAACTCGTGTTGTGATGTTCACATGACCGGAATGTGATATTGCATCAATGAGAACAACTTCTAAACAAAGTGATTTCAACTGTCAATTTTGATTGCTAAAATGTCATGTGATTGCCAAGTATTCATAATTTGAAACAGAGGACCTTATGTCTGTTGTTATGCTAACATGTTCTGTTTGCAGCAAAATTTTTCCCAATGCAGCCTTTGCTATCTCAAACATTTCTGGGATAACAGAACATGGAAATGTTTTGTGTGTGTGGGTATTGTGTACCTAGGTTCAAGATAGTTTATGAGAACTTTGAAACCTGCTTTTTCAACTATGTTCGAGGGAAGATCTTTACCGATCATTCATCCAACCAGTGGTGTTATTTTGACAGCCTTTGGATGCAATGATTCAAGAGGCTTCATACTCCTAATCATATTTTTAATATTAAGCTGCTTTTTGACTGGAGTAGGTGTGGAAGCGCTAGGTCCTGGGTTTGAACGATTGTCAGTACCAGTATCAGTTGATCACACAGTACTTGTTTCAGCTAATGCTTTCACAATTTTCAGTTTTTTATGGCCACAGCAAGTATTGAATCTGAATTTCTCTTTAAATTTGTGGTTGTGTAAGCTTTTGCAGTTGTATCAACTCAGGAAATATGCGCTTTACACATTTTATAAATGGCTTTGTGATGAGCATCTTGTTAATATTAAAATACTCCCAAACTTCATTTTTTCCATTTCCATCCATGTCAGATTAAAAGTTATCCTACAAATTAGTATGCAGACCTACAGGCTCACTTTTGTAATATTTGGTCAGCAGACACCAGGTCCAACTCAATTTTAGACGTCCACTATTGGCACTAAGATGCACTTCATTTTATATGTATTATATATAATATATTTTATTTTACCCCAGGAAGTACGACACTGTCAATTATAGAGTTTTTATTAACACGTTTACACTTATAGACAGTGTTTAAAATAGGTGCCAAACATTTACCCAGTAGCTTTACTGCAATGCAATAATTCAAATTTATCTGTTAAAATCATTTATAGGCCTAACTGTCATAACGACACGGGCCCCTCTTGAGTTTTACTGGCTAAGATGTGATTGCGCTGATTGCTAATTGCCCTCTTTATTCCGGTGGAGGTGAAGGGAATCAAACCCCAGAGTGAGGTGGAATGATATGAGTTCCCTCCCAGGGATCTTCACTATCCTCACAACTAAGGCTGTCAAAATGTGGGACGTCAGCGGTCCCAGGAATATGAATGAAGTGTCAGTCTGTGATTATTCGAGGGTGATGATGGCGTTGGATGATCTGGCCAAAGTGGCAGGATTTATCCGCAGCGGTCTTCTTGTCTTCTGTTGTGCGGGGACAAAGTTGGTCAGGCTTTGGTTTCCCCGGGGTGTGGATACGAGCTTTGGTGGGAGTCAAACCATAACTATTTTCCGGGATGCCAACTTTATTTTACAGACATTCGGCAGATCTTCCGTGGGCGGGTGTCGAACTCAGATCAATTTGCCAGTAGCTAGCTTAATGATGATAGAGGTAGTTGGATCTACCTGTGTGGGGGTTACCTGCCGGTCCGGAGTAGGTACAGGCATCGCAGCCTCTGGTTTTTCCGGGGAAGTATCCTTCTGTTCGTCAGGTGGACACCAACCTAACCAACGTTTTAGTGGGCTCTCATGTGTAGGCGGTAATATTGCTTCATAGCACAGGGTTAGATCAGCAGGTTAACTGGGTAACAACTCTATTGGGTTTAATTGAATTAAAAGGCCATTGGTAGTAGGCTGTCTACCTAGGGCGCATCTCTCATGGCGCCTCTGGTGGCTCCTAATTCCGCCGTGTATGGTGCATTGAATTTAGGGCTGTCTACCTTTCTGTGGACATAGCAGTCCTAGGTGGGATCGACTTTACAATTGTTCCCAAAGACCTGCCGTGTGATGGACAGTCAAGGTATTGAGTCGTACGTCGAGCAAGTGACTGAGGATGCACTGAAAACCCAGAAGCAGCGGCGTGCCCCTTTTAGGTTTAAATGCCAATCCCTACAGGCTCCATCTCCTGTGGAGTCCAGCACACCTCACTACTGTTTACTGACGTGTCTAATGCTCACACCGATTATATTACACACACCTGAGTAAAATTATACAGATATTAACCCTCAAGAAAATAATTAGGGGAGCTACTGCTACAATTGCGGTAGGCGACATACAAGGTTTCTATTCACGTAATATTTATTACGTCCCAAAAGGAAATATTGCGGAAAGTACCCGGTTGATTAAAATACAGAGTTAATTTTAGCTAACACAATTTATAATTAAAATAATTATTATGTAGCAGGCGAAGGCAAGCCTAATAAAATAATTAATAAAAAAAATACAAGAAGTTACATGACACAATTTACAGTGTATGCGTTTAGGGGGAGAGGTTGTCCAGGGAATGCTAATCACACAACGACCTGCTACCGTAGGAGTCAAGGAAGTTGACTGAGGTAAAGGGTAGTGTGTACATGTAATTGGATTACCACATGGAGAGAGAGCTGTTTGTGGCGGTGAGTTGGTGTGTATGAGCCTTTGCAAGCCGAAGGGCTGGAGTGCTAGCGGCCTTCTCAAGCTGCCGGCTGGAGAGAGTGCTGCCTTCCCAAGCAGTGGGTTGGAGTTCGAGTAGTGTTTCAAGCTACTGGGGAGGAAGGAGAGTCTTCACAGACTGGGTTGGGCTCGCAATCCTATTCGGCCGGCGAGCCTGGCATCTCTGTTGGACCACAGACCTCTATTTATACTTGAAAAACTCAGCATCAACAATTCTTCGGGGAGCGGGGTAGTGTAGTCTTCCAGCGCAGGGGGTAGGTTTATCTGGGTGCAGGAGGGCTGCACATTTCTTATCTCTCTAGGTGGAGCCAACGACAATTTTAAACACCTCTCTCTGAGGCTGGCTGGACGTGACGTCACAAGGTCACGGGGTGCTACCATCTCTGGGGTTGATTGGAACTGTTTCCACGGCTAACTGAAGGTTTGTGGATTTTCAAAAATAATTATTCATTTCGTAGGGATGATGTTTGCATGTGGGATGCATTTCATAACTAATCTCGTTAATTATTTTTACGAAATGGCTTGTCCAATGCTTGACGTCTGTTAGCTCGACACGTGAAATCATTGTTGCTAATATTTATGACTTGCCCCGAGCTCAGGTCGCTCTTAGATTGAGTAAAGGTGCCATAGAGAGCGCAGCATGTTGGCATGCATCAATAATGAACAACCATGTATAAAATAATAATGCATTTGTAATTATGCCCACAAGATTCACTTTGTCTTATAAATAAAATTATTACTCTTGTTCCAATAACCACAAATAAATTTAAGAAACCTGATTTTTTATTTATTTTTTTAATTACGTGTTCAGAAATGGGATCATTCAGTTAACAAGAAAAGCTATAAAAGTTGTTTACAAACTGACTAAAATCTTTGCTTCAGAACATCCTGCAATAGCGCCAACCTACTACTACAAACGGGGCAAAAACATAGACTTTTAGGGCATTGGCGTGTTCCAGATTGCGTTATGACCTCGATCATGAGCATATGTATTTCACACTACGTGTGCTGAGCTGCTTTGATGAAGAACGTTCACATGTAATGTTTTGTTCACGATAGAAAACAAATATGTTTTTGACTTTCACGTAAAACATGTACATGTTTGATGTTCGTGTAAAACATGTACATGTTTGATGTTCGCGTAAAACATGTATGTATTGACAAAGGAAATATGTGGTTCACAGTGAATTCTACTTGTCGTGCGTCCAGCCAATCAAAATAAATCCAATTTTTGTAATAATTTAAAAGAAAATAAAACAATAATTAGACCTACACGCTCTCGTTTAGGAATAAAATTTCAACAAGATGCTTTCCTGGCACATTTTTTCGATTGATTGGGCATTGAACGTGTGGCAAGCAATATTTTTATATGATTCAATTTTTTTTCGCAGTTTTATGTTGACATATACATGATAGAAAAGTTTGTTTGACAAACATGATAGCTGTAAAGGGTGTGTGTGTGTGTGTGTTTTTTTTTTTTTTTTTTTTTTAAGCAGATACCAGTATTATAAATTTCACTACATTTTATTTTACGAATTTAACCAGGTATGGGTTATTTAGTGTTAAATATGTAGCAATACCAAAGCCATCCATACCAGTTTCCATTTAATTTTAAATCAACTGTTACTAAGATAAAAATAAAATTAAGAAAGTTGTTTTTTGGTTTGCAAAAGTAAAATTTTTTGCTTGTGAAAACACGTCCCACAAGATAACCAAATGCGGTAATTTCCATGATGATTAAAAAAAATTGAGAAAGCAATAGCTGAAACAAGTACTGTGCCATCAGCTGATATTCGGGTGAATACTGTAATGTATAGTAAGTAATTCCGCACCAATTGTGGGGGGATACGTTTTAAAAAACACTGTGTTAGAAGAATACAAGCTTTTATGGGGAAAAGGGTTATAGGTTAAGTCAACTGACTATTTAGTGCTTCTTTAATAGAAAATCAGATGCTGTACGCACAAAACAGTAACTAAACCCACTGTTGGAGATGCTTTACATTTGAAATACAACACAGCACTTTATTTATCGGTAACAGATATGAAGATACATAAAATTAAATCTCTCGTGTGTTAGGGCTGGCAGCTAAAATATTGCCGCGTCCGCATAGCTGGGCGAGCACCTAGATCCTCTGCAGCGTGGCTGCTGTTGCTTGGCCCTAGATCTTCGGTCTGGGCTCTGAAGTTGGTGGTGATGCTCGTGTCGGCCACCCCAGATTACTCTGGCGTGCAGCCGGCCTGGCTGCCACCACTGCTGTGCTGTCGTTACAGGACTGGTTCACTTCGTAACAGCGTCCCAGTATTGGGAAAACATGCTGATAGATGCGATTCACGTCAGTGCGTTGAATTTATACGAAATTTAGGCTGTGTGTTGGCCTCTGCACTGGCATGATGAGGCCTGGCAATGTTTACGGGAATACAAAAATTAAGTGCAGTCTACTTGAAATATTAATTATTCTGAATTTTAAAAAAACTTCTGATGTGGCCTATACACACACACACAGCCCCCTACTCGCCAAAATATGGTAACATAAGAAACATCAAAATTGCTCACCATAAAAAATTAGCATTTTATGTAGCCATGGGCACACACAAACTTAAAAAAAATCATTACAAAAAGGACATGGAATTAAATTTGAAGTTATCATACATACACTGATTAAGAAACTAGTCTGTAATGTGCCGCTGTTTTTACAGCAAAAGAGGAGGAATGAGGGAAGTAAAAAATGACAGGGAGGGTAAGGCAGAGGCGGCGGTATGTGACAAGGACAAAATTCTCAACGACCCGGCCTACAACTCCCCCACCCCAAAACACCCCAGTCTCCTTTTGACATGTAGTAATTTATTGCTTCTCGCTGCGTGGGACCACAAATGTCTATGATGGCAGGTTGAGAAATGTGCGACCACTAACTTCAGTAATGGCTAGGTTTCCATAGACTGAAAACCATGGATGATAGAAACTTATACCGTGATTGGAGAAAGGTCTACAAAAACAAATCAGCGCATAACTGAAGCCACGGTTAGCGAGGGATTACTGTATAAATATAATTTGCCAGAAAATTAATGACATTCATAAATAGTCAGTGCGTACGTTACTCCAATGTTGTTGTGCACACGAATGTTATTGCTCTATAAGAACTCTGTATGTCCTACAAGTGCTCCCCCCAGGCAATTTGAAAGTATTTCTTTGCATTCTTTGACAATTAATAGTTCAGAAACCACGCCTTTCTTTTTCCCGTAAATGTAACGCGTGTTGCGAGTTACGCTATGCTTGGGCTTGGTGCTTACTCTTTATTTGATGACAGAACGTGGCAAATAGGCATTTCCAGGCTATAAGTTTATTCAGAAGACGTGTGTCTATTGAAATAAATTAATGTAAATCCGCCAATCTCCCCACAAAAGCTACGGAAAATAAACTTACACTTGGTAACACAAGTCACTTGATCAAACAATTTTTGTTGACAAGGAGGGGTCAAGTTTACACGTCTGGACCCAACAATTTTTATTGACAAGGAGAGGTCAAGTTTATGCTTCTGAGCCCATAATTTTATTCAGAAGATGATGCCTTGTGAGTTAAATTAATATTTCTGTTAAAATCATGCCAGGTGTGATTAAAAAACAACTGTGCAAAAAATTTCTTTGTTAAGATATATTGCCTAACATTTTCAAACAAAACTATTTGCTTTGAAATACTACTGATGATTAGGGACAGGTATTTTTTGCGAAAAGCTTTCAAGACCAGTTGTACTCCAAAACACTTTTGTTGATATGTACGTTCATGGCTGGATGATTTTGAATGTCATGTGCCTCAAGTGTGTGTCCGCGAATCATGGGCGTTCAGTATCGAAGAACTTCTTACGATTGGCCCAGTCAAATGGGAACATGTCTTCTCATGTAGACATGCTGCCAATAACCAAAGGAAGTTGTGGTTGTGGACGTAGGATATTTAGCATGGCCATAAATATTTTCCCGAAATACACTTGTCCCTACTAATGACAGGTGCAACTATTTTGAGCAATGGATAATCTTGGTAAAATTTCTTAGATTGGATTATCATAGCATACTGGTGACTGCCGTGACTTGACCTTGTTAGAGGTCAGTCTGCGGAGCATTTGAATGCTGTGTGGTGCAGTGCGTTTGATAGGATGACCGTGCATCATTAAACTGGGATCACATGATTAGTTTTATTTAATGCTTCACATACTCTACCAATTGCAATCTTATCTGGTGTGTAAGTAATGGAAGCAAGTGTACATGGCCAAGAGAGGAGGCAGGTTTGTTTTATAATGTAAAGGAAGAAAGAAAGGTGTGCTTCTAAGAGAGGTAGACAGAATGAGGAGAGAGTAAGAGAGGGTGCAAGGATGCTATGCAGGTACTATGTAACTGCTTCCCCTCTTGTCAGGCGTGTGAGGGGAGGTAGCATGCAAGAGCCAGACTCGCAGACACCATTGGGTGAAGTGTCGCGTCGTGCCACAGTAATGATAAATGGCAGTGCATTTAACGTATTTCCCACCCAGTTATTAGGTGTTTGCATAAACAACCAGGTTAAAAACTATTGTTGAAGGAAATTTTAAGTGACGGGACCAAAATATATTATGATTGATGCAATATCTGATAAACAATAAAAGTGAGTAATTTTATCATTATTTATATAGGAATGTTGCTGGGACCACTGAAAATAAACTGTGGTTACGGTTTATCAGTACATGCACTTTCGGTACATTGAGAATCCACTGTATTTCTAAAGGTAAAAAATAGTAATGGTTTGAATTCAATTTTTTTTATCAATTACGATTTCCATTTTGATTCTCAATTCCAAGTCATTAATTTTTTTATATACCAGTTATTAGGGGCCTATCATTATCCAGTGGTGAAAATGTTCCAAAATAAATATTGTTACAAAGTACAAACCTTTGGTATTAACATACAGTAATAGCTAAATATGCAATTATGCTATTGAAACAATTTACGTCCTATCTAATGACTATCCTATAAAACATCTCAGTGTAATTTTTTTTATTTTAAGTATTTATTTCACGTTTGTTTATGTTTTAGAATGTGCTTTGTAATTTTGTGACTTATGTATGTTTTGCATTGAAGCTAGAGATGTGACTGGTACTCTAATTTTGAACACAGGTTTGTTTTGTGAATTTAAAAGAAGATTGATGTAATGTAATATTATTATATATTTTCTGTATGGTTAAGGTAAGTAATTTTATTTTCATTATTTTGTTAATATTTGAATTATACCTAGTCCTTGAGGTACGGCCAAGTATCAGGATCTCAGCATTTACTTTTATTTATGTCTGCAATGAATTGTGTGAGCAAAACTTGTTTTAATGTTATTTATTTGAAATTTTATTAAACTTTGAACGCTTGCTTTCATAATTTATTGTGTACATAAATTTGTCACGTGGCATTTGAAAAGACGTTGCAGGCTAGACCCGCCGGCTTTTTGAATGCATAGGCAGAATGTTGTATGTAAAATGAAGCAGATGTGACGTGTGTCACTTTACACTATGATTGACATATAAAATTAAGAGATGGCACAGTATTTTGTAAGTTGTGCCACACCAATGTATTTACATAATTTTGCCCAGTTGCAGCAGTGGCATTAATTTAGTAAGTATAAATAAAATCAATTTCTCCTTATTCAGTATCCTAGTAAGGAACTATGTTCTTCTATCCTGCTCATATAAAAAAATTGAAATGACTACCAAAAGGTGCAGTTAAATGTATTTATGTGTGAAGCATATTTTTATGCCCATAACAATCCCTGATGACCAGTTTCATATGTTTTATTGCTCAGCACCAGCAAACATTGGAAGGTTAATGTGACATACATATTTTTGCTTTCGTTAAAAATTTTCCAAACTTTCAGCAGTAATTATTAAAGTGATTTACCAAGCTAGTTATGAATAAAGGCCAGTTTTAAACCATTTAAATTTGATTTGAATAATTTCAGAACAGCAAAAATTTATTTTGAGTTTAAATAATGTTTACAAAACCCTCCATTCTTTTATTTATTGATAGCATATATACAGTCCTACACCACCACCACTTAGGAAATAAATAATGTTTTTTATTAGCAATATTTCTTTTGCCACAATTTCCATGATTTTTTTTTTGTTGTTTGAGGTTTACCTTTTTTTTTTTTAAGAATGTCATGCAGAATTGTGTTAACATTTGAACGTTATGGATATAGTCTGTTCCTTTTGGTGTGACATGTCATGCCGCTTGTTCTAAACAACTGCTCAATATGAACAGTAGATGGTCTTTTACTTCTTGCAACTCGTATTTGGAAGATGGCTGTGAAGGAACTTTGGGATTGTAGAGCTTTCATGTATGGGTCATTCCATGTCATTTCTACAAAGATTTGCTGCTGTACCATGTTTGAAAATCTTTATTTATTGCACAGTTATTTATGTGTTTGGAGACTTCAACCAAATTGTGAAAAACAAAATATTAAAAAAATTAGTTTTAAGTTTCCAAAATACATAAATACTTACTGTACAAAAAATAAAACAATTTTTAATTGTGCAGGGGCCAATTTATTACAAATTTGTTGAAATGGAATGGCATGACCCCCACAATTATATTTTACACTGTAAATATAACAACACATACTAGTTATTGGCTTTTGCTTTTTGAAGAAGTGTTCTTTTGGCAGACTCCAAACATTTTTGTCTTATAAATGGCATTCCCTTAAATCTCGGATTCAAGAGGTGGCCAGAACCAAAATTTCATGTTTTTTATGCCTTGGAATCTTTGTTGCATTGATGACAGAAAACCATTTTTCAGCTCTTGAAGGTCAGACCCTTGTGGTGGTGTTTTTCCGGTTCATGGTTAATTACATCCACTAATGGAATTATCTGCAACAGAAAGTAACAGATCTTGATCATTTGTACATTTATAGCAGATGTTTTAATTTCTAACTCACATAGACTTGATAACATTCTTTATTGTATTACAAGTTGAGTTTTAATTATTGGCAAACTATATGTAACCTATTTAAGAATTATGAAAGGTATTAAAGTAAAATTAGCTAAAATTTACTATTGGGTAATACATATTTTGCAGGGTGAGGTTATGTAATGACGTGTGCCACTTATACTACTAATTAACTACGATTACGACTCATCGCTCTTTGTGTGAAGTATACCCTTACTTTAATATGCGTAAGAGTTGTCTACTTCAACCACACACATGAGAGTTGTGCATACAACACTTTGCACATTAGTTCTCGGCGACCGAGCATCTCTACAAGATGATGCAGCCAGTGGGCATCCCCCCCCCCCCCCCCCATTTTTCCCTGTGCTGAGAGCCTACAAGCTGTCAGCCACTTTGGGCACGGCCAAGCACCGCCGAAGATGCATGAACCAAGGAATGTTGACAAGAGGGTTCCCACCTCCCATGCCAGCCTCGACAGCAGAAGGATGCCACACGCCTTCCCCACATGCCGATGTGGCAGCCTAGACTTCACACTATATAAGTCCGTGCACAGGGGGGCTCCAGTTAGTCATTGTTGCATCCTATCTCGCGACATCCCGAGCACTGCTCAGTGCTGGGATCTCCAATGATCTACCAATTCTTAAGTACACCCCCAGCAGATACTTCACAGCAACGACAACCAGTCATCCATCTAACAGCGAACACACTAACACTCGTTAACTTCACTTTGTCTCTTCTAGAAACCTACTTTCTTTAGTACAGTTTAGTAGTAAGGTATTTTTCACGTCTAGAACAATCGTTTCCTTTTTAACCTAGGACCAGGTCGCCTACATCTGGCTAATGTAGGTAACCTTCAGCACTCCACTGTTCAGTAGGAGGTAGCACGAGTCACGTGTTTATTGATTTTTCAATAAACATAATTTTGTTCTCTATCCTTACGCTTTTCATTTACAGAGTATCTTGCTATTTCGACTGCTAGGAACAATTCATGCTGTGTGCACTGCCGACAGAACAGAGTATTTTCCTAAAACCAAATTAACACACCCATTAGATGGCCGCCTGTTTCTTCCCAACCACCCGGGCACTGGTAGTGCTGGAGGGGAGGAACAGAGAAGCCACAACGACTAGGAATACCTTCATCCAAGGAGGGGCAGCAAGCCCAAGTTATTCCCTTGCTTTGAGCACTGATAGTGCTGGAGTGACCATAGCCTGAGTCTTGCCGCTCAACCTTGCCAGAATTCACATCCAGTAGAGGCATTGGTGGTTCAAACAGCTCCATGTCTCTGATCAGCCCGCAAAGCGTTGGGAATTAGTGTAGACTTTCACAGAGCTCGTGCCAGCAAGCAGCTACTTGACCGACACTGTTGAATTGTTTCTTGTCCAGGTGCACTGTGTGTGGTGTTTAAGCAGCGACACACTATACCTTACAAGGTAAGGCACAGTCAAAGGAGTAGGGAGCAAAACCTATCATTTCTTGCTGCCAAACAGTGGTCTGGACTCACCCCTCCCACGCAGGAAAGGTGGGCGGAAGGGGACTGTGCCGCCGCACTAAGGTGCCAAGCAGTCGCGACTGCTCCCGTGGTATTTTTATATTTTCCGCCGCATATTCGCACCTACCAAGAGTACCACCCGGTTCCGAGAGGACTGGTTTACAAGACTGAGGCTAGGTACAGCCTGGACAATCCCAGGTTCTGGAGCTGGGAATCTGCTGCCTGGAATCATCAATACGACGTGGGGCAACCCAGCACTCATTGAGTTGAGACCAAGGATTGAAATCTCAGCTTCATCATCATCACGGAGGTCATTGAGTAAGTCATTAGCTATCACCTCTCACCAGCCACCAGTAAACCTGTATAAAACCACGCTTTTGGTCTAACGTACAAATCCTAGGCAATCGTGCCAAGCAGACCTTAGTTGGGCACGCGTCAGTAACAATATTTAAATGCAAATATTTATACACTTTTTAGAATGACTTACCACTGCCTTTACTTGATAATTGATTTTAAACAAAATTTTTGAGTCAACTTACCTCAGAAAAATTGGTATTCTCTGAACTCGCATAGTTGCGTTCCCAAAAATATCCTGAATATTAAAAAAATTGTTCCAAAATCACCCACTGGCTGTTGCTTAGATCATGATTACAATTAACCTCATTCCACATCAGTGTTATGGCCTGTTTTTGTTCAGCAAGTCTATTGAGCCTGTGAAGTGTGCTATTCCATCGTGTAGGTTCATCCTGAATCAAGCGGTGAGGTGGAAGTCCAGCTGCTTTTTGATAAGATCGTAGGAGCTTTGAGTTTTTTGAAGTGGCCTAAGATTCTTCTGCATGTTGCACATAAATTTGAAACAACCTTGCATTTGAAAAATCTATCTTTCAGGACCAGCTAGATGGTGTGCATTGATGCGTGCTCTACTTTACGACTTCCTCCCATCTTTGAGCACAATGTTCATACAGAAGCAGGTTAATCAATCACAACCATACTGAAGAGATGGGACACGTGCCTACAGGGTACCACATTGCGCACATCAGAAGATACTACAGACACGTGATCCTAGTTTGTAGTGTTCGCCCAGACTCGCCAAGAACCCATCACGCCAACACATCCCCCACCGAAGATTGTTGTACTATTGTGTGTGACCACTGGAGCATCCGTAGATTCCACCACTCGCAAGGGCCGGAATCTCAACCCAGCTGAAGACATCGCCAACCAGAAGTTTGACGCTTCATCAGTCGCTGATCCTCTGCAGCCACCGCAGATCCTCCAGCTTCTTGGAGACTGGACCCCCTCCAGAGGCTCTTGAAGACATTGTTCCGCTCCTACCACCGGTGTTAAACCCAGAACTCCTGGTAGCAGGTCAAGTCAACGTCCCTTCAGAACTTCCCCTGCCCACTGGACGGTGTGGCAACGCCAACAACTATCCTTCTGGTAGCTGTCCTCCCTAGTGTTCCCTCAGAACACCCCTGTTAGTTAGACATTGTTGATTACGTTAACACGACAGTAACTTTTCTAGCCAGAAGTATTCACCTACATTTTCACTTAATTTTTTGTCCACGTCGTCTTAATCTGGCCGTTCACGTTAGGTTTAACGTCCATAAGCAAGTTTTATTAGCTTAGGAATGTTATTGTGGTGCCACCTGTTCTATTACTTTTTTAATACAACATGGGTTTCTTCAATCTATTCTCCATATTTTAATTTTCTTGACAGTACTTAGTTAACATTTCATAAATGCAACCCCCTGAGGAAAAGCTGACAGACCATTCAGCACAAAGCTAAATCTACACACCTTAAATGGCCATTCGAGTTCTGCCAAACTGGTAGAGTTTAACAGAGCCTAAAGCACTAAGAACTCCTCCACCAGGTGAATCGACCGGACTGGGTATTTCATTTGTCACCACCTCTGCAGGGGCCGGAAAGAAGCTGAGATCACCTTAGGTTTATCAACCCCTTGTGGATACCGCACCTGGATACTCTGGTCAGGAAGTGGCTTGAGTTGCCCAACATTCTGTCCACCACTCACAAGGGTCGGACGAAAGGAACACGAGGTGTTGTCTCATTGCCACAAGATTGGATATCCAGAAGTACACAATAGGGAAATACGGCACTGGCGTATATTCTGCAGGCTGTGTAGTTTGTTTCCTCGTGCCGTACTCTCGGAAGGGAGGTGTACGGAGAAAGTTGAAAAGGGCCTCAAATCCGCAGGGCAGATTTCATACTGCCTGCAAAACTGATAGCACTCCCCTCTCAGCCCTTCCACAACCTTTGTTCCACCTTGGATCAAGCTACCTGGTGCATATCACACCTTATAGTAGAAGCTATCTTACGTGGAGAAGAAATCCCTATGGGTCTTGTCTGCCCTTGATTAGGGGACAACCTACAGGTATCCAGCTTCCAGAGAGCTTGGACAACTGGGACATCTTCCAGAGCCAGCAGCTAACCAGCCGTCCGCCAAGCAACTGAGCCAGCCACAGAGGAGGAATATTCCTCTCCCTGGTAAAACACAGGTAAAGGGTCGGTCGAGGCGAAGGGTCGTTACAGTGGAGAACCTAATCCCAGCCGGGCATATGTCAGCATAAAACAAGGAATGTATTCAAAATGTTGATGCCTCTTAATGCTGAAACAATGTTGCACCCATTATCTCCGACAACTGCTACCACCTTATTTTGAAGATCTCACTCATGTATAGTTTCTTCTAGGAACTTTTGCTGTAGAGTGGGATATCTCACAGGTTGTTCACCCACAGGGAAAACATGGAAAAGTCAGGGAATTTCATGTGACAGGTAAAAGTGAGGGGATTTTCACATGAGATAAGGAAAATGTTAATTATGTGGTACCTGTAAAAGTTGTTAGTTTTGTGAATACAGGCTCAATAGATTACAGTAGAACCTACGTTTTACATTCCCCTCAATTACATTTTCCCCTTAAATACACCAATTTATTCAGGTACCACCATTTTTCCTATGTTCACAATGTATTAAATTTGTGCCATTTACACTGCAATTCAATATGGTTTCCCTTGAATTATACTTATTTTAAATTCATGTTGTTAACAGAATTTGCAAATTCATACATTGTAGTCTTGTTTATAAAACACATTAATGCAGAGATTGAGAGTGCAATAATATCCATACAGCGTAATTTCATTGGAAAGTAAAGTATCACCTCTGAAAATGTTTACACTGGGAAAGAAATTATTTATCAGATCTGCAGCAGGATTATAGACTAAAAAATTACATAAGTTGAGATGAATATATTATTCTGTGATTTGGTTCTAAATGAAACATAAAATTTCCGTTGGAAAGTCAAAGAATTGAAATGTTACCAGTTAATGTAAGACACAGTAAAGGAAAAAAATGCTATTCTTCAAGTTAATAAAATATTTCACTACAAAACTGACATATATAGAAAATATTGGTTGAAACTAATGTATGATGCTTACCGATCCAAGAATGTTGTGGGAAGGATTCTCTTACCTCGTCGACATCTGGCTGAGCCACAGGTACAGCATGTGGTAGGGGCCCACCGCTCTTGGTGTGGCTTGGCAGCAGGAGTTCCGACATTTGGGCTGTCTCCAGGTCCGCGTTCGACTCTCTCATCATGCATGCAGTGTCGACCGCTAGTTCTGGAGTAGCGGCAGGCTGGGGGGATAGGTTGTCAGGCTCTTCAGTCTCCTTCGCCTGGTTTCTTGGTCCAACGGGCTACGCCAAGAGAACTCGCTGATCCCCGGGGTGGCCCGCTCATGTGTGATGTGTTGTTTGCAGGCATAGCTAGTAGGCGTCGAAGGCAGGTGTCTGATGGAGACTGCCCTTCGACATTTTGGTGGTTCCATTTGCATGTCGTGTGAATGTGGTATTGTATAGCTGGCAGTGGATGATCTGGTTTTAGGTTTCTTAGCAGTCCGGGGTTTGGCATTATGTCTGCCGGATCATCTTCGTCATCCAATGGGTCGAAAACTTGGTCGGTTGCTACCTTGTTTTCTGGTTCCGGCAGTTCTCTGGGGAAAGGGAGAATCTGGCCCCTTGTGGCCTTTCGGATACATCCCTGTACATCCTCCACCCAATTTCCATGGTCTTGTCATCTGACTACTCGATACGGACTGTCCCATTTGTCAACTAGTTCAGTGCTGAATTTATCACTGACCCTACTGAGGGGGTGACTTTACAAGCACCACTTCGCCAAGGTTAAATTCTCTCACGCTGGTCTTAGGTTTTGGGTACTTCCTGCGAATTTAATCGTCCAGGGCGTCTTTAGCTTCTTTGGTACGAGCTAGCGTAGCAAGTTGGACGTCTTCAGGTTGCGTTTATTGGCTGGTAGAGGAAAGGCCTCTACCCACCAAGAGAATAGATCAGTGACAACTAGGAGGTAACGGTTGCCTGTCATGTTCCTGGCATATGGCCCTATTAAATCGGTGGCCAGGTACATCAATGCTGTCTTGTGTCTCTGGGGTTTGGCTGCTGGTGGGGCTCTAGGGTATGCTTTCCCTCTGCAGCAAGTGTTACATTGGCTGATGTAGTGTAGGGTCTTGCGCCTTGGTGTCCTGCCTGTGGGTGGTCGTTATGTTGCCGGCATAAGTCTTTCCTTAGCGCCCAGGGCACCCATATTTTCCAGAGGGTGGTTGGTTGTCCACTTTGGGTTCAGACAACAAGTTCGAAGTGGTTTGGTGTTGTTCTAGCAGCTGACGAACCTCTGGGTCCTCTTGATGGTGAACAGTTACTTGATGTCTTTTATTCGGAACTGTAACTGTCTGAGCTATTCCTCTGGGCCTGGTGTATTTGCTGGTGGGGAGGGGGACGTCATTTTATCCGTTTCTTCATCTTCCTTTTCGCTTTCTTGGGTGGTGGGAAAGTGCATCTGGTCATTCTCCCCTCCCTCCCTGGACAATGCTGAACTTCAAAATCAAACTCGGTCAGGAACATATACCACTGCCCGGGTTTGGCCTTGGCATTATGAGACTCTTTGAGCCATTGCAGTGCTTTGGAGTCAGTTCGCAGGATGAAGTGTTGTCCCTCCAAATAATAGCGGTACTTACTCACTGCCCATATCACTACCAGACACTCATGTTCATTGGTATGGTATTTTTGTTTAGTCTCATTCAACCGGGCAGATGCATAGGCGATCACTCGAGGCTGAGCACCTTCTTCTTGTTGGTATCATTGTGCCTAGGCCCTTTTGGCAGGCATCAATTTGTAGAATGAGAGGTTCATCGCCCTAGGGTTGGTGGAGTTGTTACTCGGGCCCCTACTTCCACCTGACGTCTTTTTCTAGAAGGGGGTGTAGCAGGGCCATCAGATTTGCTATGTTTGGTAAATTGTCTCATAGACTATTGTGTAAATTTCCTTCGGGAGACATTATGTGCCCAAAATAGTCTATAGCCATTTCCTGAAGAAGCTCTTGGACAATTTACATGTTATACCATGCATTTCCAACCGCTCTAAGACTCTCTGGGTGTGGTTTAAGTGCTCTTCCCATGTTTTTGAATAGATGATAACTACGTTGAAATACATTAAACAAATTTTACTGACGACACGTGGTTGTGTTTCTCTTTGCTGCGTTGTCTGGCTGCCTGCAGGTGGAGGCGACTGAACAGTGGCCAACATTGTTTGCGGTGGGGCATAGTCGAAGAAGTCTTCATAGTTCACAGAGGGTATTTGATATAGAGGGATTTTAGATATAAAGTTATCCAAATCGAAGAATGCTTCCTGATATTTTTGTATCGTTAAATGGATTGGATGCGGTCCTTGTGGTACCTTTGTAGGTGGTTCAAACAATGGTGATGGTTGTGTCAACTTTGATTGCTTCTCTATTAGTTCGTTAAGTAAATTCTGTACATCCTACATCAATTTTCCCACAATATTTAACACCACCGTTACATAGGTATGGCATGAGTATGCCTAATATCACGTATTCTGCCATGTGCTACTGTACACTTTACTTTCCACGGGGTTTGCACATTACATTCCTGGCCTGGTCTTTTACAGCGGTGGGTGGAATAAACAGGATGTAGAAGGCACCATGGTGTAGCAGTGAACAGGTGAGGTTTCACTGTGGTTCCTGTGGTCAGTGCACTCCTCTCTCCTATCCTCTGCCTTTTTACAGTGGTGGGTGGAGTAGGCAGGTACTCTGATCACTTGATACCACGAGTGAAAGGTGTATGTCTGCCTTAAGGACTGTTTTACATGAGGCGCCTGCTGTTTGTTCAATGTTAAAGAATTAATTATAGCCTTAAGGGCTTATATGAAATAAAGTAAAATGTTATAAAAAAGGCCTTAAGGGCATGTTGCAAGTAGGGTACACTTTAATATAAATGAAAGAATTTTATAAATTACATTCAATTTTATTAAAAGGCTTTTAAAAGACAACAGAGGCGGCACTCTCCTGATAATAATAAACTATTAATTAACAATTTAAATAAAAAAAAGGGTTTGATTTTAAATCAGGAGAAGGTCTCCTGATAGCAAGTGAGTAAAACGTGTGTGTAAATAGTTGTGACCAAAGTTGAATAAAATAAGCCATAATTAAAATATAAAATATTCCCAAAATAGGAACGTGTTTTTAAGGAACCTAACTAAATTGAGTATGCAGCACCAGAAGGGCGCTGAAGAATGGTGTGGCTAGCACTTAAAGGGAATGTCGTCATTGGAGGGGTCCAAGGAAGACCTGGAGGAAGGTTACCAAGGTAGGGTAGGGTAGGTCGTTGACAGCGTTGGCAGGAGCTTCTGGTGACGTTGGTGGCCGGAAGGCCTCTGAAGTTGGAGATCGCCGAAGAGGTGGACAACCTTCTGGTAGCTGGTGGGATCTCCGGAGCTCATGGTGGACATTGACAGTTAAGGATCTTCTGGAGGCTGTAGGTTACCAATGGAGCACGAAGAGTTCTAGCTGGTAATTTGCCTTGTTAGAACGTCTCGTGGCCATTACAGCGAGTGACGGGACTAGAGCTTACCTTTAATGGCTAACACCTTTCATTGGCCATTACAGCGGGTGAGGTGGTGCAGACTGCTCTGAGACAATGTTCTGGAGGTCCTTTTATACTAATCTCTCCAGCTTGGAGACACTGTGAAGGGGGAAGCTGACTCCGGCCTGTGGAGGTTGGACTTCTGACGTCACGCATGGGTGACTTTTTCCATTATCTGCGCTGCGCTTGCCATGTGGCTGGAAGGTGATGATATATATTTGCCTTTCCGTGAATCATGGAAGCTGTGATGCTCCAGTGGGTAGTGCTCTCTTCTCCAGCGGTGGGACTGATATACACGACTGTCGTTCTGGAAAAGCAGGCAATTAAAACTGCTGGGAGGTATGATGTATGTAACTGCTTCTTGACGTTTAGTAGTGCTAATTAGGATCATGTGTTATAGTCTTAAATTGGGGGCTGTCCCAAGGTGCTCATGTACACACATGTCCCTTCTCCCTTTCTTCGTTCTTTGATGAAATATGACTGGCCCATAAGGAATAGTGCTTTCCAAGATGGGACACAGTTGCAACTAAAGTGTGCTTCCCAAAAGCACAGAATTCATCACGTGAAGATTAGCTTACAATCAGACTATGGTTATGAACATTGTAAACAAAGGGTGTTTACAATATATCTGGGAACTCATTACATTTGCACAGAATGTGGTATTTCCACACGTTCTTTTCTCTTTTTATTATTTTCTTATTCAACATGTGGCTGTAAACACCTCAGTTTAAGAAAATTGCATATTCTGAAACTTTGCTGTTATGCTCAATTGATGAGATAACCAAATTCATGGCCAAACTAATAAATGGCTAAATTTAAGTTTTCTTAAGAAAATAATTAAATTTGCAAAATAACTATGATTTTTCTTGCAATCATGTAAAGTTCATGTCCCTATCAATTGCATTTGTATTATTAATTTTCTGTCTTTCAAGTGATACATGTGGTGTAAATTTTCTCTACAAGTTTTTCCACAAAAATTTTGTCAAGCCAGTGACAACTTGCATGTAGAGATTTGTCTTACGACAATTCTCTTGTGCTATGTTTTGCAGGATTTGTACAGTGTGATGGTGCGTGGGCCAGAGAACACGCCATATGAAGATGGGCTGTTCTTCTTCGATTTTCAATTGTCTGCAGATTATCCAAAAGCTCCACCGTTATGCCATTACATCAGCTACTGCAGTGACCGCCTAAATCCGAACCTGTATGAGGATGGCAAAGTGTGTGTCAGCCTGCTGGGCACCTGGAGTGGCAAAGGAACTGAGGTGTGGACCTCCACCTCCAACTTGCTGCAAGTCATTGTCTCCATTCAAGGTTAGACATCCTTCTTTTGTATTATGTCTTAAGTGTAAGGGGAAACGTCCAATTGATAAAACCATCCCTACACAATACTCAATTTCTCTTACCTTCTGTTATACCCATAGGCACAACAGAAGGCATACAAATTTATATAGCAGAAGAGAAGAAAGAATGCATCAGTTCATAGCTACACGTTACCTAAAGTGCTAACAGAAAATTGTAAATAGCAGGCAAAAACAACTCTCAAATGGCAGACATTCCGCAGTTGGCAGGGCTGCAAATGCAATCAAATATATGTAGGAGCTTTGTGGTACATTCAAAAAGTACGAAGACAATTTTTTTTTCCTGAAGGCTGTATTTATTTAAGTTTCTGTGTAAAAGTACTATGCTATTATTGTCTGGTAAATAATATTAGTAACGGCTTATGTGTAAAAAACAAGGTACTGTTTTCACATTTATGTACAACAGACGTGACTAATTAAAACATTAAATTATTTAAATATATGTCTTTAACAAACATAATAATATTGTGCTTCCCGTAATTAAACAATTTTATACGTTAGGTGGCCAAAAGAAGGGGAAAATATCACAATACTAATAATAAAGCTTTTATGAGCTACATGCTTAAAGTACACATTTACAAGTCCGTTTTCAAATTGTGTGTGTAGCACAATGGGTTAGTGCACGAGTTTGTACCGTAAAGCTTTTGGTTTTAGAGTTCAAGTCTCCATTTTAAATTTTTATTGATTTTATGTGATACATTATTGTTGTTTATAATTTATGTTATTGTCAGAAAACGTTTATTTCTAGAATTTCTTTGGATAAAAGCAATCATACACAAGTAACTGCACAGTGCAATCTGCTGCGTGTGGTTTTTGATTTAGCTTTGTTTTGTATTATTGCGTTTAGACAAAGATATTGCAGAAATAAGTGTTTTCTGGCAATAACTTAAATTATAAACAGTAATAATGTATCACATAAAATTAGTAAAAAAAAATTTCGTGAGACAGAGATTTAAACTCTAAAAACCTAACATTTTTTGCATGAACCCACGCACCAACTTACTGAGCTATGGACACAACGTCCTTGTTAGCTGAGTATTTTCAAAGTCGTGTTTATTGTTTCATTATGACCATGGGGGTTAATTGAAATGTTTCCTGTAACTTACATGTACATTAAGTTTCATTTTGTACATACACATTTTACAGAACCCGCAATTTTTTTGTAAACAGATATATACGCCTTGAGGTGGCTACTCAGGCGTCCACCATCTTGTCTGTCGCAGCTCCGAGGGTATAGTAGAAATTTAGAACACGTTCTATTACCGTTTCGGGCATGCCCTTGGGTACAAAAACCCCTCCTGAGGGAGCTGGATTGTAACCTACATGGGAGCAGAATTGCTAGCAGAAAATGGGTTTGAAAACTGCTACGGAAATGGGTATATTGTAGGGCTGGCTTAAGAACCTTGTGAATGAGAAAAAGGTAACTGGCTACACATTACTTAGAGAAGAGTGGAACAGGCGGTTTGAGGACTAAGGAGATTGTAGTTTAATGCCTCATGATGCTGTGTATAGAAAACACCAATCACTAAATATTGTTAATACCATTTTGGTATATCTATAAGATTTGATTTGTCTTATTTGCACATATATCTTATCTCTGACATGTATTTATAAAATATAGCAGAATCCTGATTTTGCAGTAAGTCATGGTACTAAAGAATGACTTTGTAAAATCATTCACTTTTTTATAATCATGACATACTCATTTAGACCCCCCTCTATAACGAAAATTGTGGTAAAAGAATTTTTTTTCGTGTGTAGAGTCTCTTGTTTCAATCTCTCTGGTACAAGTATGTGTTTTCCAAATGAAATATTTCTTGATCACTCACTGCGATGTCGTTTGGTCCACCGGCACTTCTGGAGATGTCTACACTTCCATGGTGGTGAAGACGACGTCGTATGCCATTGAGACATTGGTGTTTGTCGCCAGAACGCTTCGTGGTAGCGTCCGGGGATGTATGTCATGCGTCTGGCACGAGTTGGCTGGTCCCGTTGTTGGCTGACTGTGGCATCGCTTGGGCCTGGGATGGAGGCCTGGGGAGAGCTATAACCTTCTTGGGGATGACATCGTTCTCTTGCCTCGCTGGCTGTGGGGCTCTTGGGAATCACCTAACTGACATTGGGGTGTTGCTGTGCTCCTGATACTGGAGGGGCTGCTTCCTTAGCACCAACGTTTCCTAGCGTCCTGGTATTGTTCCTTTCGTCTGGAGTAGCCTTGGTTGTTCTCTGGGGTAAGTTTCTGCTGCTTACGCCCTCTGGACCAGGCTGGTCGACAGATGTCTCGGATGTCTGAGGCACCTCTATTGGATCCATCTCTGCACTGGTGACGTTCAGAGTGGCAATATCCTAGGTTTCAGAGTGCACTTCAGGTAAAGCCGCTGAACTCGTGTTGCCAAGGTTAATAGAAGAGAAAAGGAGGGGTAGCAAACAACGTGACCGCACGTCATTTTCGTCGGTGATTTCTACGCCCTCAGGAGGTGGCGTGGATGGAACGAAATCTGGGGGCAGCAGGTATTGTGCCTCATCCTCCTGATTGTGTACTTCTTCCACTAGGTGAGAGAAGGCGGTGGAGATGGTTACGCCGTCCGGCAATGTTGTCTCATGGTTTTCCTGGTCTCTATTAGGCAAGGGGAGTGGCCGAGGGAGTAGGCTGAATGGCAGCCTCTGCCGCGATGGTCGCTGGAGTTCACTGGCTTCAGTTATTGGGCTCGTTGTGGGGTGAGGTGGTGGTTGTAGGTGACCTGGGCCAAGGTGCCCAAAGCACCCTACACCCCGGATGTATACCGAGGTCTTTCATCTCGGCCATTAGGTGGATCCCCTTGTCTCACCCCTTCAAGTAGGTGCACCAAGGAGGATCTTGGTGTAGCGAGGAGGGTCCGCATGGACACTCTGCCTCTATTTTGTTGTGTGTTTTACGGGTCGTTGGAGCCACTCTTAGGATTTTACAGTCCGAAGGGCTACCTATCACTACCTTGTACATGACAGGTCTCTCGCTGCATCTGGCCGATGTCAGCGAGATTTCCTGGTCGGGTTTTGAGGGTGGTGTCTGGGCGGATATGCGTCTCGGACATTCCTGGACTGGGATGATCCTGCTAGAGGCAGGGGAATGTTTCTTCGGTTTAACGCCATTTTAGGATTCATGCTCCCTTGGTCTGGGAGGACCAAATCTCGTGGCAGAGTATGGGGGAGGCTGATTGTTCCCCTGCTGCTGTCGTGCTCGATGGCGTCGGGCTCGTCGGGCCTAACTCACATTTTTCTTAGGGGGCTTTGGGGCAGAGGGAAGGGCAGCCTTGACCAGGTTACCCTCCCAATCGATGACCAAGCTCCTGTCTCTCTCCATTAAGGTGCGTCGTTGCTCACAGTCAATTATGCAGCGCTGAGTCTGCAGCCGGGGTTGCCCCAAAATCATAGGATCCTCTAAGCTGGGGGCAACTAGGAATAATACTTCAACTGTGTGTGTGTACACCCCTATATTAGGGGTAATTTCCCGGACAACCTAAGGTGGAGGTTGAGTTGCACCATGGAAACTATCTGCCTCATGAGTGTCAGATTGGTGCATTGCAATTGCGTATGTAAGTCACACCTAATGAAATTGGCTGCAGCGGCTGTATCCAGCGTGGCTATGGCAATTTTATTATTTCGGAGGGCTTTCAAATGGGGTTCATCCAGGGGAGACGGCTCTGTGTTCATCATCTGGAGCCTGGCCTTGACCTTGTTCGGCCGGGTCGGCCCTCTGAGGGGGCGAGATGCGGTAATGCGTTTGGCACGTAAGTCTCTTACTTCCCCTCTCCTGCCCTGCCAGGGGGGGGGGGAGCAAGCTCCGTGGGAGTGTCTCCCCAAACAGTCCCTGCAGGGAGGCAGAGTGAAGACAGATGGAGGAGGGGGCTGACTACGCACAGCTGGTAGTCTGGAGGAAGAGACCGGGCCTGCAACCTTGGAGTCGCTTGCCAGGGTGTCTAGCCGGGTCTGTGCTCTGTTATTTTGTTCCAGCTTCCTTTCCCTCTCCACTAATTCGTCAACCCTTCGCGGCCGAGGGATCAGCAGGAGGTTGTGAAAGGAGAGGAGGAAGGTGCGCATAATACTTCACGCTCGCTGTTGTTCTCTTTCCGTGGGGTGTATCAGCCTATGTGTTTGTTCTTTTCAGCTCATAGATATCTCTTTCCTCCTCAGATTGTTGGGTTTGAGTGTGAAAATCTGTTATTAGGTTCAAAACTAGAGTTGTTCCGATACCATATTTTCCGATACCACTACCGATACCCCGATACCAATGCCCTTCGCACTGAATTTTAAAAAAAGTATTACTGTTAATAATACATTAAGAACATCTCCTAGACTCATTTAAATAAAGAAAATAATGTCTTGAAATACTGTAAATAATTTATTGTAATCCGGCACAAAATGCAAGCTGCCCTAAAACTTTCAAATCCTCTGAAAATGCAAATAATATGACACCTAATACAAGTCAAATTTTAAATATCCCACATGCACTATCAGCTAAGAGCGTACAGAGAAGTTATTGATCAGGCAGTGTCATGTCTGTTGGTTAATGGGGGAGGGGAGGATGACCTCTCCATGCCGCTACCTGTTGGTGACACCTTGCACGCTTGGCAAATATCTTGTCTTTTAAAGTAATAAATCATGTTTTACTGTAAAGAAAACTTGTAATTTTGAGACACAAATGAGGCGATTATAATTGATTTTCACTGTCTTTAATAGTTAATTCAAAACCACCTCCTCTGATTTTCCCATGAGTTACGTTGCACTTGGCTCTGTGCTTACATACCCATTATTAGATGGCAAAAGGTGTCGAATAGGCACTTACATATTATCAGTTTACTCAAATATGTGTGTCTATTGAAATAAATTAATATATATCCTCCAATTTCCCCGCAAGAAGTTACTGAAAATGAACCCTTATAATACAAGTCGCTCAATGTTCAAACAATTTTTTACTTATCAGTGGTAGAGTATATGCTTTTGGGCATATAATTTTATTCTTGAAGATGCTGCCCTTTGAGTTAAATAAATATTAAGTTTGAAAGTCATGTTAATTTTATGCCAGATACAATGAAACACCAACCTTATCGGATAAAACAACCTTTAAACACAAAAGAAAACATCTTTACAAATAATAATTCCTCATTAAAATGTTTTGTGTAACATTTTCAGGTGAAACCATTTGCTTTGAAATACATTTGATAGGTGCAACTATTTTGAGCAACCATACTGTATTTACTCGTGTATACCGTGTACCATGATTTTTGCAACAAGTTCCAGGGAAAAAATTTTTTAAATAAAATTTTATCAAAAATTTGTGGCACACTGTTAAATTCTTTTTTACATTAATGTGTGGTGATTGGTGATATGTTTGGAAAATACTTTAATTAAATAACTTGTGTGCAAAAAGCCAAAATAAAGAAATTCTGGAAACCTCTTGCTCCTACTACTCAACATTTCTAGCTTCATTTTTTCATTTTTCTCCTTTTAGCAGTGACCTGTTCTTTTTTTTTTTTTTTTTTTTTTTTCCCCTGCTAGAATGTCACTCTATCCTTATCTAAAAAAAAAGAAGGGTCTCCTCATCCTACTCTCCTCCCCCTCCCCCTCCCCCTCCCCGATCATGGCTCGCTAGCCTCTGCCATGGTAACAAAGAGGGAGGACTGAAATTAGGAAATTATCAACTGGCAACATCTGGGTGTTTTACAAGGGGGTGGGGGGTCGACCTAAACATACTGAAGGGTCATTGAGAGAGAAGGGAGAAGAGTGATGTATGAGCAAGAGATGAGACAACAGACAGTTCCACCACTTCCCTCAACTTCCCCCAGCAATTTATGGCTAACACTCCTCCTTTTTTTTTTCCCGTGTATAGGTGCACCTCAGAATTTTTTTCCTTTATTTTGGAAAAAAAGGGTGCGTTATACAGGACTAAATACAATATTTGTTTGTATTTTTCTTTTTCTTTAATGTGCGGCGCATACAAACCGAAATACTGGAATTTTGGTGCCTAAAGAAAATAACCTGACTTCATTGTCTACAACTAATACTAAAGTATCGGCCTGATACCATACCTGATACAGGTACATCGGGAAAAGGCGAAGTATCGGCTGATACCGATACTTAGTATCGGTATCAGAACAACTCTATTGAAAATCACCTCGTCTTCGGTAAAGGGTGTGGTAAGGCGGGATTGCAATTGACCCCACTCCACTATAAATTCTCTGTACTTCTCCTGCCACTGTTTAGCCTTACCAAACTGTTTGTGGTATGCCTTTCCTACCCACTGTTTGACAGGGACTTCCAGGTCTCTCATCTCTCGTTCGCGGTCATTTACAACTGTTGTAGGGTTCTTGTGAGGATGACCACTAAATCTGGGAGTTGGGCTTCAGTCGTGTGGAGGTAGGTTGCGAGGCTTAGCCTCGGTCCTGGGTTCGATGGTCGGTGTTTGAGGTTGCATTGGCAAGCATCACACTGGTAGCCAGTCAATACACCAGTGGTAATACTCAGTCACACACATTATACAACGTATAGTGTGTCTACCCCGGCCTTCGCACTCAGGCCAATTGCAGAGTACTATCTGCCTTTGTCGACAGGACTGGCAGCGGAATTCAAAGCCATCTGTAGAACGGGGGGTATCTTGCTATCTCAAGACAGGTGTATTGGAATTGCCGTTGGCATTGAGCGCATTGGGTAGAATGCATTCTTTTGTGCTGGTGCAGTTAACTACCGAACATCTTGTGTCGATTTTGAGGAGATTATTATTGGGTGCCTCTGCCTGTGGGCTTCATGAGGGCTTTGTTCTGCCCCAGACATGATTGGTGACAGGTTGTTGAGTGGCACGGGGTGTTTATAACAGACTCCATGAAGTCCAGTATGACTACACGAGAAAAAAAGGGGGTTGACTGGTTTGTTATAGCTGCCAAGGCCGAGCTACTTGCAGTTAAGCCCCATGTTGGGCGCCAATTGACGTGTTGCGGCTTCGAGGTACAAGGTGGGAGGGGTTTGTTCTTACTTGAACTTCCTTGGCCACCATTAATTAGGAACGCTGATTCCACTCCCATTGTATGAAGTTATTTAGTCTCACCGAAGGTGTCGAAAGGGTGTGTTATGTGATTACCTGGCTGGGTCGGGGATCTTCCCACACTGGAAGGTTTAGGATTACACACTTCCGACCGAGAGACTTTGGCAGGAGGAAGGAAATCAAACCCCATGGTAAGTTTGATCCCCTGCTTACTGTGAAGGTTGTTAAAAAAAATTGATGCCATCTGTCACATAATAATAAGGGAGAGCCTGACTAGTTTGAATTTTCGGAATCTGTCTTCCTGCATCCTTTAGAGGGAGCCGGTCGCGTTTGTTTGCGAGTTGGAATAAAGTCAGGGGTCACAGTTATTACTCTGTTGCGGTTAGAAATATGAGGAGGTGTGCGGACGCTAATGATTTTTCCGACTACCGCACGCACTTGGCACGTGAGGCTAGTGGGTTGTGTTGTCCGAGCAGGACAGGAATAGGTATGTGGTTCAGGTACTGGAGGAGTGATGACTAAATATCCAAAATATTCAATCTTGTGGTAAGGAGAATCTATTCCAAGAACTGTATCTCCGCCTTGTACAATGGCCTCGAACTCTGGGTGCTCAGGTATATCTAGTTTTATGCACAGACCGAATAATGGCTCAGTACTAGAATTAGCTGTGAGGGTTTCTGGATTGGTTGTTGGAATGGCACTACCACGTAAAGCCTCTAGTTCTCTCTGTAAAGCTCGTCGAGCTAGTCTTCATAAATTGCTGTACTGTCCCTTGGGTATGTAAGGCATTTCTAGAAATAATTAGGACACATAATTTAGTGCACACCCCAGAATCACTAAGCGATATCTGGTCCCTGCCATGTCCGGCCTTGTTCAGACTGGGACTGAAGCAGGGGATAATAGAGTGGCCTGTGTTCCTGGGATCGTATCCCGCCTGAAGGTCGGACGATTCGGAGTGTGTTCCAAGATTAATCCGGCCTTGCTCATTCTGGTAGTAATTCAGGGATCACCACTCCACTTGTCCCTCTGTGTAGGAGTGCCCAACTGAAAAGTGAAGTTCTGTCACAAGTAATGGTCCCTTTTTGTTAGGAAAAAAAACAAAGTGTAATTCTCAAAAAGCAGGACAGCAGCTGGTATCTCCTAAATTCGACCTTGTTTAGGCTGGGATTGAGATGGGGGTGAGAATATCAGTCTTGTAATTTTGAGAGTACTTCCCACAGGTGGTTGGATGGCCTAATTATAAACCTCGAATCTCTCAACCTTGCTCAGGCTGGAGATAATATCAGATCATTAATTCCGCCATACCTTTCAGTGAGAGAGACAGTTTAGTACCCAGTTAAAAATGAGTGAAGGGCAAAAGAAGGTATTCTCAATATTTTTATTACACTGTAACATATTTTATACGTTCTGAAAACACTGGGATGCATAGCTGTAAGATGATTAATAGTAATAGTTTTATGGCATGTGAATGCAACCTACATAAAAAGCAAAAGCTCTGAGAGTTTGGGTGACTAAAAGAGGGGAGGGGGGGTTGTAGTCCAGGGAGGATGTCTGCGCTACCTGTTACCGCAGGTGAGAAGGAAGTGGTTTTCCGGGTAGAGGAACAGTTGAGGACTTCATAATACCTCTGGATACTGGCGTACTGGTGGCTTCCGGATGCTGCTGACATTGTTTCTGAAAGTGTCTTCAGAGACTGTACTCAGTCGCAAGGAGTCTAGCAATGGTGCCCTGTCAGACAATCTCCAGTATTTTCAGACTGGGAACAGTACGAGTAGCACAGCTTACCCTGGAGACTTTAACCGCGATCACACTGGCGCAAGTGGCCTAGTGATCAGGACCACTTCCCCGGTGGTGCCCACGGATTTACTCAAACTGAAGGGGCTGGTTCCTTAGCCTTACTCATGCTGGTGCCCTCAGCCTTGTTCAGGCTGGAGGGCCGGCGAACTCTCTTGTGCCACGGATTGGCACATCCTTATATACCAAAATCTCTTGAGGGGTGCGGGGGTTGCTTGCCTCTCGTCACAGGGGTCATTTATGCTGGGCTGGAGGCCACGCCACCCTTTTCTTATCTCCTATGTTGGAGGAAGCTGTTGTCATATCTATCGCCTCGGCATGAGACTCTGGTGGCTGAGGCGACCTTGTAGGCGGAGTGCTACCATCCTGCTGCAACCTTGGGAACTAGCTTCCTTGTTAGCTGGGTGTCGATGACTCGCTGAACATTAAAATTTCCTGGGCGGGAAATAGGTGACTGCATTCCAGATTCGGGTGGACAGTACATAAAAAAAAAAATTTATTTTTTTATTTATAACTACATGTGGGTAATCTCTCACTAGGCTGGGAGCGATCCATTAGGAACGTGATCAATTGAACTGCCGCGGTATGACTTGCCCCTCTAGTGCAGTAACGTGAAGATGGGGCGTAGTTGAAATGTAGTGTGCGCATGCCCAATGCACAGGGCTGTGCCATGCATCAATGTCCAAGAAGAAGGCAGTCAACAGCAATGGCAAAACAATTATCATGAAAGCATATAAACCACTATTTGATTGAATAATTTTGACAGTCCAGTCCAAACACTGAGTCGTCAAATGACAAATGTACTCTTTCATCCCGTAGGACCTTTGCCATGGGCTTTAGCAACTCCAGATGGTATGTTGCGAAAGACAAACAAAGCTGCTTCAGCAACATACTTGTAGGCAAATGTTACCCCAGTTGAGGAAATATGTACATATTGTGTGACAGTGTTTGATGGTATGGCACTTGTTCAGAGAGTAAATGGAGAAGGATCTAATTGTGGTGAGTGGTGAGTTTACTATGTCTGTCTTAGCAATTACTTTGTGTGAAGGAATTTAGAGTCAGAGGATTGACATTGTGTTTGACAAGTACAATGAGATGTCTATCAAGAACAACAAAAGAGCAATTAGAGGGGAAGAACTCTGGCACCAATTACAGAACATCTCCTCTTCCTGGACTGTTAGGCAGTGGAGGAAATTCCTAAACTACATAAGGAATAAAACCACTTTCAATACATTTCTTGTTAGCGAATGGAGAAAACTAGAGTATTTTAGTAAACTTGAGAACAAAATCGTAATCATGAACTGTGAAGATAAATGTTACAAAATCACATCTGAAGGGTGCAGCAACGTCCCTGATCTAAATAGTACACATGAGGAAGCTGATGGTCGAATTTTACGACATGCTGCTAATGAAGGTTACTAGTCAGTGAATACATTCAGATGAAACAGATGTATTTATTATGTGTTCAGCATTCCATGGCAGCATCAAGGCCAAACTGTTTTTGAAATGTGGTACTAAAATGTGCATGCGAGTCTTTGATATTAACAAAATAGCTTCCATTCTTAGTAAGAATGTTTGCCAATCTCTGATAAGCTTTCATACATTTACTGGGTGTGCCACAATAAGTGCATTTGCAGGAAAAGGGAGAGTAAGTTTCATTAAAAATCCTGTCTGCAAACATGCATACACAGGAAACATTTTCGCATCTCGGAGGTGAATGGGACATGTGTGAAGAACTAATGGACAAATTGGAGGAATTCATGTGCTTGCTGTATGCACCAGAATCTTCTGTACATAATAAGAACGACTTGAGATATCAATTATCTGTGCGAAGAAGGGTGCACTACACAGTTATCAACTTCTACCTTGCAGAGACTGTCTCAGAAACATGCCCAGCATGCAAATTATCAAGCTGCTATAAGCAAGAAATCTCTTCAGAATCATCCACATATACCTAGTCCAAATGGGAGAGGCTGGAAGTTTTAAAAACACCAAGGAGTAGAGCAACTGGTAGTGGACTGGATGGAGGGGCAGCTAGCACCTCAGGTTGTCTTAGATCTCCTTGCTTGCAACTGCATTAGGAGCTGCAAACTCCCATGCTGTAAAAATAACCTCAAGTGCACTGACATGTGCAGACTTCCTTCTTGTGAATGTAACACATGCAGAATGTGTCAACTGACGTGAATTTTAAGGTGTTTATTAAACAACACATTTACAAAGTAAAACCCGTATTGTGGGACAAGTTTATTCAGTTTATTAAAATGTGTATAGCTTTGATGTTATTATGTTTGTGTTCAATCATAACATACATGAATTAAGCCACATTTTAAAACAGTTCCTATTACCAATGGTAAGTGAATATTGTGCAGATAACATTAAATTATGTCAAGGACACAGCATAGTGTTAGTTTTATTATAATAGCTATTTTATTAATATTATTATAGCAATGTAAAAACTCATCAATTTTTGTTATTATTAAATTTTAACCACTTGTATTTATATGTAATTTTTCCAAGTGGTACTAGGATAAATTCTTATTGTATGTTTCTCGTATATGAAAACCTATCACTTGACGCGTGCCTGGTTACTGACTTTATTGCACGATCGTCAAGATGTATTGCGCTAGACCAAGTGCGTGGTTATTGGTTGCTGACTGGAGGTATTAGTTAACCAGTGTACGTCCAGTAGCTGATTCATAGCACAAGCTCAGTAAGAATCCCCACGGATCTCCCACATTAGCGGGCAGATCAGAGACGTTGAGCCGTGTGGGTCACCAATACTACTACTGGATGTGATGTCCAGCCAAGGGTAGACCACAATACCCAGGGCAATACCGCCCCCAGTACCTAAGTGTTCTAGTTGGTGATATAACCTAGGTTTGTTGTCTCTCCTTGGTGGAAGGAATTCCTAGTGGTCGTGGCTCCTCTGTTCCTTCCCTCCAGCACCTGGGTGCTTGGGGTAGTAGGAAGCAAGAGGTGGCCGTCGAATGGGTGTGTACCAGACTGGAGGTCCCCAGAAGGGGGGCCTCAGTCAAGCTTGTTCGGATTTAAAATGTTCCTGGTTTCCGTCAGCATTACACAGTGCAAATTATTCCTAGTGGGCGAAGTAGATGTTACTCTAGAAATAAAAGCGTTAGGATAGAGAGCAAAGTTGTATTTATTGCGGACTCAATAATCATAGTGACTCGTGCTATCTCCTACCAAGTAGACGGAGTACTGAAGGTAAAACTACGTTAGCCAGGTGTAGGAGACCTGGTCGTACACTAGAGGGAAAGTGAACTATAGGCTATTCACAATAAAGTGAACGCTTTTGAAAGCCTTCTCATTTGGAATAATAGTCGATAAATATATTTTATTTTAACCTTAGACATTAATTTCCGAGTGCGGTGGAATACACACGCTGTGTTTATTACATACACTGCAATATTTATTTAAAAAGGTGGTTAAAGGATAAAATATGGCTGAAGGAAAAAAGTAACTACAGCCTCATAAGTGCTCACTTTACCGTGAACAGCCTATAGAAAACTAAATATGCTATAACTACTGAACTAAAGCAGTCTTAATTGCGGGTGTCTGGAAGAGACAAAAGAAAGTTAAAGTTATAGTAGCAGGGTATATTCGTGTTCGATGGGTGTCGAAGACTGTTGTCGTAGCAGAGAGTAGCCGCGATAGATACTGAAGACTCGAGGTTCGCTGGAGGCCCCAGCACTAAGGAATGCTTGGGGTTAACTATAGAGAAGAATAAGAATGACTGCTGGATACCTGCCGCGCACGGACTTACAGTAAAATCTCATTACAACAATGTCTTGTAAAGTTCCAATTTTTGTTATTTATAGTGAAATATCTTTAAACTGAAATGTCACTATTCTTTGAAAGGACTCTCAGTAAGGAGCCAATTTTAGTTATCATCTTTAATGAAATAAAGTGCAGTAAATTATGTACAGTATATGCAAGATGGTTTTATCTGTTTAGTATGGGAACATCAAATTTTAGTAAACTCTCAAAAACTACAGAATAGGATTACAATAACTTTTTTTTAACTTGCAAATTTCTACTTCCAAAAATATAAAAGCAAATGACCTACCACAAATAAACTAGGTGCAAGACAATCAACAATATACCCTGTTTAATTGGAAAAACAAGCTAAGAATGGTTAGAACAAAGTGATGGCTGTTCATACAGTTTGCTTATTTTCCCTGATCCTTTAGAATTGTAGAAAGTGTAGATGCTACACAACTAAACTCTTTGGCCGCGTACATTTTTATCTTCCCTTTATCTATTTCTTTTAAAATATCTATCTTTTCTTTTAAAGAATACTGCTTGCCTTTTTTATTCTTATCACTTTGATCACCCATAGTAATAACGCAACCAAATATTAACTGTGCGTGGAATACTGTATTGAAATCCAAGCCGTAAATACAACACTTTCAAAACAAATAATAAATCACCAGTGAAGCAAAAACACCATAGATGGAACAATGTGACCACAAAATGGTCGAAACCATAGCCACATAAAAGTGCCTGATTCAGTGCCATTTACTGTACGTACAGCAAATGTTGAAAAACTGAAGGCGATTATCAGATGCCATGTTGGATTTAAAGTTAAATCTAAGATGGTGTATGTTTCCTTCAAAAACGAATGCTTTACAATATATGGCAGTGAGAGAAGGCCGTCCGCCATCTCGCACAAAAAATTTTGCAGTGAGTGATATAAACAAGTGCGATAAAAATTCATTGGCGTCTAAAATAGGTTATGGAAATTACTATGACGAGTCAGATAAAGAAAGTAGTAAGTCAACGTTTTGACCAAAATACAATAAAATGCTGTGAATATGGTGCTGCAGGAATGGATAAAACGTACAAAATGCTTTTGTTGCAATGAAAATACGTTTCGTAAATCTGAAACATTTTAACCTTTTAAATATATGCACCATGTAAGGGAATTAAAGATTATTCATTAAACTGAAATTTTCATTAATCTGAATTTCGTTTTAATGGTGTTTTACTGTATATAGTCAGAAGTCTAGGCTGCTGCGGCGGGGTGCGGGGAAGGCTTGTGACGTCCTGCCGTGAGGCTGGTGTTGGAGAGGAGAACCCTCTCATCAGCATTCTTGGCTTCGTGGATGTTTGGTGGCACTCGGTCGTGCCCAAAGTGGCTGACATCTTGTTGGCACTCAGCCCTTGGAAAGGGGGGGAGGCTGCGTGCTCGCTGGTTGCGTAATCTTGTAGCCACGTGTTCAGCTGCCTGGTAGATTTAAGCGGTGCACAACAACTGTGTATTGGTTTTACGGTAACAACTCTCACGTAGGTTGAAATAAGGGTATACTTCATGTGAAGAGTGATGAGTCATAATCGTAGTTAATAGTAGTATAAGCGGCACGCGTCACTTTATTGGACTAAAGCTGAAAATCTAGTGATATTACACTGAAGGCAAAGAGATACAACTTCCTATCACATATTTTTCATATATAAACATCCATATGTTGCTAAATGTCATATTAGAACCCATCCCCCCGAGTGGTACCAATGGCTGAAAATGGAGATCCTGGCTCAAGGACTATTGTACATAATGTCTTCAAAACAGGCTGCAGTGCTACTGGCTGGGATATTCACGAGTTTCTGGGGTACCTGTACCCACTTTTTAAGGTGCCCCTTTTGGAGAGAAGATTATATCAGTCCGCAACAGACAGCAGTGATTTTCCCTTCAAATTTTTTAGCCATAGATGATTGGGAAATATACCATTTGCAGATAAGGCTTTCGAGATGATACCAAAATTGAAGTGTTTTATTGAAAATGTTGATAAAGGTAAAATAACAAAACCTACTTGCAATTCATTTTCTGTATGTAGTGAAAAAACATATCTTACATAAATAAGTGACACAAGTTGTATGCTTGAATTTACTGCATTGTTTTGTTGGACTGGTTGTCCCTTCGTTTTAATTTTTATTCCGAACACTTTATTAATAACAACAGGTTAAATACTACTGTTGTTTACACCACAGTTGTAACAAACACCATCGTGGCAAAATATTAATGTGTATTATGTGTAACATGCTATGTCAGCTTTATAACAAATAGTTATAAAGCTGACCTAAATATTGTTACAGGCCTACATTGTGAACATTCGTAGGAAATGGTTTCTGCAAATATGACATAATTCTTTGAACAGCTGTAAATAGCAACCAACGCATTTGACAGTTATAAAAGTAGAAGTCGCATGGCAGTGTTTATGTTTACGTGTAGCGGAAGGATACGTAATCAGTAACCAAAAGTAGAAATTTGGCAGGGCTTCAGAAAAGGCCGAAGTTATCGTGAATCAACTATATCACCAATACAGACATTGTTAAAAAGTCAAACAGCTTTACGGTTATAGATCTAAATTATGAACACTAATACGTAATGGTTTTTGAAGTATGCCAGAATTATTTGGAACAGCTGAAAAGGGTAAACAATGCATTTGACAGTTGAAACGTAGAATTGACATGGCAGTGTTTTTATGTTTACATGTAGCAGAAGGGTACATAATTGGTAACCATAGGTAGAACTTCAGTAGGGCTTGAGAAAAGTTTGAAGTAACTGTGAATGGCCTATATAGACATTTGAAGTTTTACCAGTTTTTTTATACAATCGGTTACAGGTACTGTATATTTTTCTCATTTGTGCTTTGTATCTAGTGACAAACAGTGGTGGGTCATATATTGTGCTTATGTAAGAAAAAAAAAAGAAGAATTTATCAACTTTGATTCCAAATTCACTGAATTGTAAATCATTTGATTCCATTAGAATTGATGGACTCAATCAATTCAGATTCATCCAACACAAAAAATAACTATTTTCCTGAATCAAATTACATCAATACTTTGTGGGGTCCTTATAAGTATGTAATAAATTTTTCTTTTTTTACATATGGTTCTGGTGATGCCTGTTTGTAAAATCTTTAATTAAATAACTTGTTTGCTAAAAGCCAAAATATTGTGACAGCGTCATGCCATGAATTTTTATGAAGGCAGTTAAAAGAATGCCAGTACTCTGGGGTTGGCAACTTCCCTTTGTTTTATTTGCTTCTATTTTGGCAGAAACTGTGGTGAGCTGCTTCCTTTTTTTTTCTCTCATTCTTATATGCTTCATGCTGGAATGTGACACTCCATTCTTCCAAAAAAAAAAAAAAAAAGTGTATCGCCTCTTCTCTCCTTACACTGACTCCAGACATCAAAATCAACTTTTTCCATTGTCGCAACCATCCACAGACATTAGTTTCTGCTATGTAAAATCACGGAGCTGCTACTATGGTTTCCATTTTTTTTTTTGGCATAATTTATATTACGGAATACTTACACTTAAACTTAGCAGTGTAAGAAGCACACCAGACTTCCGGTATTCATCATAACATGTGTTTTTGCCAGTGTATTGCTGAAGCGCAACAATGGCAATAAGGAAAGGATGAAATAATGGTCACTCGCAGTGTGGTACAGTGGTGAGATACTACTTCTATGTTTCCCATGCGACAGCATTGTTTTTCAGTTCTTCTCATACGAGGAAATTATGAAATTAAATTTAGGGTTATGCGAGATCCCGATTTTTGAGAAATACCACATTCTTGAACAGCAAGCAAGAAAATAAAAATTCTCGAAAAAAGTGGAAATTTTTTTTAGTAAACAAATTTTGTTTATTTTTATATGTATGCCAACAAATAATTATGCTATCCTGCCTTATTCCGCATGAGATACAATGAAAAGAATGTGCAGTTAACCTGTTATTAATTTAGGTTTGAATAAAGCATAGCATTAGAAAAAATTATTTTAAAGTAATTGAAACACAGGTTAGGCAGGCCCACTGCTTACATTAACCACCACCACACCATATGTAAACTGTATTTAACAAATATGACATGTAATTTTGCTGCTGAAACTGTGCAAAATCTGCCTACGTAAAATTCTAATGCAATTTTTGCATGTAGGGGACGGGTGTGGGTTTGAATTGGTTCAAAATACTTTCTTTCCAAAGTACTTTCTATTTTCCTGGTAGCTGTGATTGGTCATTATTTTGAGTTTTGACCATATTCAAATAATTGTGTCCTATATTTGATGAGAAAAAATCCCACATTTAAGGAAGAAAACACTATATTAGAGGAAGAAAGGCTGATATTCTAGTGCAAAAGTCCAATACTTGAGGGGGAAAGGTCTAATAATTGAGGGGAAAAAGTAATATATTCAAAGAAAACAGTTTTATATTCATAACATGTTTTTCTCACATGAACAAGACATTTGCATTTTTGTCCAAATTCACAAAAATTTTGCATTTTCCATTTTGTTGTGATACCTTGAAGATGAGCATTAGGTCTGGCTTCCATGTTTTATAACAGTACCTATTGACGTTATGCATATTTATGGATTTGCAAGTGTGGTGGTATTGTTACCACCAAGATTTCAAGGCTTCACAACCTCTTCTAGCCAAACTAATGACACCACGATTAAAGGGCAAACACAAGTAGTCAATATGGTTGGCAGCTTTGTTAGTTTAGGCATGTGGTGGGTCGTATTTTAATGAAAACTGTGGCATCTATGTAACAATACAAGACTGTGTTTAAATTGTGTATTCCCCAATGTCTTAGAATTTACTCTGATTGCTAAGAAATGTGCATCATTAAGTTTCATGACAATGATTAATGCTATTTCACGAGGACACTGTATGCCCACCAAGTTTCCACCTGTAAGCATATGTTTGTCTATCAACTTTATAAAATTTCAGTTGAACGGTAATATCGCAGTAAGTGTTGGAGTGTACCAGCATATACAATAGCAAAGGCTAGCTTTTTTGGCCTATATCAAAGCGTAGTAATAATTATGTCATGCACTCCACGTAATGGTGATTTTTGTAGAAATCTGTATTTATGAAAACTGATTTAAGTGATCAAACAGCATTTTGGTTTTAAGAAATATTTTATACAACAAAGTTCATTCCAAAGAGGTATTAATAGCAACACAACATTACTAAACAAAGAACAATAAAGAAATCCATTATTTTATACATTCAACAACTGTATCATTAGGTTATATTTCTGAACATTGTTCTTGCTTGCAAATACTGTACCTAGCAACAAAGGAAATACAACTAGAAAAATCAATGGCCTTAAACAAGTTTATATATTTAGAGAAGACGTCATTAAGTAATATGTAAATAGCTAGTGCCAAAAGTAGGCATATTAGCACACAAACTTAAAACTTTAATATTTTTATATTTCATTTGAACAAAAATTATACAAAGATGGCTGTAGACTGACTGAAGATTAGGAAATATGTAGGCAAAATCACAATGCTAAAAACTCTAAAAGTGTCCCACTTTGGAGTGGAGAACATATACAAAATGCTTGTATTGTAACCAATCACTTGTGCGAGTGGAAATGTCACTACATTCTGGGCATGCATTTTACAGCAGTGCTTGGCAGTTATTACATTATTGATTTTTAAGAACATTTCCAGAATTTAAAAGAGTGATACCATTTTATATCTGTGGATAGAAATAGAAGGTACCTATCAAGTTCTCTTGACCTGGTTACACTAGAATAGTCTATCAACTAGTGACTGGAAAATATCCCTAGTTTATATGTTCTCAACATGAAGAATTAGAAATTGAACAATCAAGAAGGTGTTTGAGAATGTTTTAAAAAGTGAAATGAAATTAATGGTTAGTCAAATAAAAGGTCTGTTTAGTAAACAACTCGTAAGAGTTTAAGTTCGTAGTGTAAAAAAAAAAGTATTTGTACAAACTTGTTCATTTTAGAAGTTCACTGCACAACACTGTAGCTACCATGATTTTGTCATCTTATGTTTGCCCTTTTATACTGTGGTTAGTAATATTAATTATGTGTATTATGAAAAGTAGTCAATTCTTCACCAGAGCAATGATGCAATTTATAAGAATAAGAATGTCTTGTAACTTAATATTTATGAGTGGCAATAATATTTAAAACTGCCTTTTTACTGTTGGAGAATAAGTTATGCAGTATAGTAAAATTATCTGTTTCATGGTGACTTAGAAATAATCTGAAAGTAATATTGGTTTTGTTTTTTTGCCCAACAGGGTTAATCCTTGTGAGTGAGCCATACTTTAATGAGGCTGGCTATGAAAAACAAAAGGGCTCACAGCAAGGAAAGGAGAATTCGCGGATGTACAACGAGATGGCAGTCCTGAAGCTTGTCCAGGCCCAGACAAAGCTGATAATCACGCCACCTCCTATCTTCAAAGAGGAGATCATGACTCACTTTAGACACAATGCTTACAAGTGAGAAATTTTGTTTACCTCTGGTCTTTCATTTCCTATTGCTTTAAAAATAATAATTTTAAGTACAGTGAAGCCTCATTAGTGGTACAAGAACTGACAGCATTGTGTAAAGTTCTCATAATGAGTGAAAATAAGTTCACTATTTGCTTGATTCTTATGCAGATTCTGCATTTTGCAATATACCTCCTCATAACAAAAAATATTTGTCAAGACAGCATGTTTATGAAACTCGCAAACATGTACAGCTACCAGTCAGGCAACAATGCCGTGACATTTGGGACATGCAACAGGGCGTGGTACCAGAAAAAGTGTGTGTTAATTTTATCTGTTTCCCTACAGAGTATGAATTTTTCAATCCAAGACCAGGCACCAGGCAACAACTTTTTTTGGTTGGTGTCACTCTCTTGAAATGTGGAGATGGGGACAAGATGCCACTGCATTGTGTGCTATTAGCTTCTACGTGCATGTAAAGGAGTAGGATAATGAGTTTAGATGTAAATAACGAGGTATAGTAGACAGAGGAAGATAGTGATGGAATTTAGTAATGACTTCTCAGAACATATCAGTTGCAAATCATGTGCTTGATCACCTAAAATTGGTAGTTTGATATTAATGTATATTTCTTCTTCACAATGAGCAGTTGTACCATCAACTGGCAATCCTGAAGACAGGGCTGTATTACTAAATTTTCTCTGGTCAGCAGTTCTTCGGGGTGCGGATGGTACGGTAGCCTTCCACCACGGGGGCACATTTATCGGGGGTGCAGATGCACTGTGATTTTCTTATTGCCCCGCGTGGAGGCGACGACGAATTAAAACCCGTGTATGAGGCGGGGTGGCTGTAACACCACAAGGTCACAGGGGTGCTGCCATCTCTCGTGATTGCAGGAACTTCTTCCAGGGGTCAGACACAAGTACTAGAATTTGTCAACAATAATAATTCTAATCATGGGGGTGCCTTTTGCATGCATAATTCTGGACAGGCAATGGGGATTGCAATTACGTACATAATATGCAGTGATGTGATCGGCAACCCAGGTTTGTGGGCTTCCTGGCGCGATACATTTAATTTGGATTGCCGCTTATATGTTCCACCCCGGAGCACATGTTGCTCATAGATGGAGCGAAGTCGTCCATAGAGTGTGCAGTCGCGCTGCGCAGCATTCTGGCATGCGTCAATCTGCCACCCCCTGAGCAACAAAGACCCATCTCCGGTTCTACTCCTGTGCTGCCGATCTTGGAGGTGGAAGCCCCAATCATCGAAAATGTGATAGGCTTCTGGGCGAGCACCTGCTCTGTGCGTACTGCCCTTGAATGGCTAGCGGGCATCTGTTATCTGGGCTGCGTGCCATATGGTTACAATCTCTGTGGCGGCTAAACAGTCTTTTCCTTCTTTCCCTCTTCGGCCTCTCTCCCTCCTCTTGGTAGCGGTCGGGACTTGAGGCCATCTGCTTCCCAGTGCTGAGCAGTGCAGTCCCGTGGCATTTTCGTTACTCTTGCTTACCAAGGGAGGAAGAAATTTTGAAGGAGGTTGGGGAATATGCCATGTTAATACTAGGCCTTCCTTGTTCAAGAGCAGAACTACACTGGTGTAATAAAGTGAAAGAAATGTATTTATACAGCATATGTACAAATATAGAAAAAAATAATTTTATTTTTACGTTAATGTTAATTTTTGTGTTCTCTAAAAATAAAAGTGGTTTCTTAATGTGCAAGTTTTTATCCAGGAGTTGTATACTGTGGCGTTGGGGTGATAAATGGCTTACATTCTGGTGGTCGCACAGTATCCGTGGCGTTGGGGTGATAAATGGCTTACATTCTGGTGGTCGCACAGTATCCGGCATGCATTAAAATTTACAAATTTTAATTAATTAATTAACACAAAGAAAATTATGAATTACACGTGTGACTTTAAAGTTACTCCCCTAGATGCATTATGGGAACAAGACACTGAAAAATGCTCAACTAAAACAAAATATTTCTGTCTTCGTAGTCTTGAGGTTCAGCTGTTATAGCACGATTTGTGCGTGACATAATACACTTCACTTTGAACAAAAACATTGGGCACTGAACACTATCTCTTACGAACTACGTTATGTACATTATCAAGAAATGGTTACAACATTATAAGTAACAATCACAAGTTCAGACACTCTTTCATACTAATGGGTAAAATAATATTCCCTTATATAGCAGGATGGGTTGAGAGTGTTTATTATACACAGGTACTCGCTGAGTGTGTACAATCTGAAAAGGGTTGTCATCTGCCTAGAGTGCACGAGCATTTAGAGGTCTGCTCTGGGCAGAGGGTTCATGAACACAGGCAGGCATGGGCCTCCATTTACCATTATATGAAGGGGGCTCAGACAAGTGAGCGTAATGAGTGTGTGGAATGGTGCATCACTATTTGGGGATTTCACACAGGCGTGAAATAAATTACTTGTGCTCTATGAGGGTGAGACAGTTATGTAAAACACAATATTACACTCTTACATGCTAACAATGGTTACACTTTGGCATGTATCGTATGTGAAAAAAAAAAATTATTCATGGGTAAGGCATCTATAAAATATTTATCCCAGTTTGGAATGATTATAGTGGGATGTAAAAATGCTTATATTTAAACACCCTACAATGGCATACCATAAAAGAGGTTATGTACAATATTCTGGCTAGATGCACTATACTGGTGTACATGGCTAAGGAGGTTAATGTGCAATTTAACATAAATTCAGAATTTCCCGTGTTGCTCTCCTAGTGAGGTTACAAGCTGGGCACACTCTTAAAGTAAACTTTATACAGGATTTTGAGTTGACTTACTACGATACAAGGTTAAGTTTGTGTGTTACAATTATGCATAAGGGTGTCAGCTTAACTGACTGGGGACGAGATTGCATTTCTCGTGGTTGTTAGCGTAAGGGCGTGTAACTCGCACTGAGTAGAGATTACGCTTGCCATTCTGACGGTGGTACAATTACATGTTACGGGGTTACACACAATTTTCAAGGCCATCTAAACTAAGACACTGGGGAACACAAATTATTACGTCAACCCACTTGATTAAGATAGGAATTTTCCTTCTAAGGAAAATACTAGGCTAATACTATGTGACTTAAATGTATCAAAATCTGTAGTCTTGAGTTTCTTAAGGGGCGTGTAAGTTGTAATAAAGGGATACACAAAATATTAGAGGTTATGGCCTCAGTTCAAAACTTTGCTTTAACACAATTTACAATGTTACAGGATTTACACAGGTTACACATAGCAAATTTTATGAAGGTTTCGAATTTCTGGGTGGCGTGTTACAGCATACTCTCAGTGAGTTCTCGCCTCATGCGCTTAAGTAAGTTTACAAAATTAGTGAAAGCAATGTCACCCAGTCGCATGGTGAGGCATGGAGATGGTATCATCAACGTTATGTTTACGGGCTCGCTGGTGGGCTTCAGCTTCGCACGTTCACTTCCTGACAGTGCTCACCGAATTCTTGGATTCTACGTTAATTGTGTCTTTCTATTTTCTTGCAAATACAAATGACAAAGTTTATTGTTATTATTATATTCTGGTATATATAATGTAGATTTTTCACTGCAAGCAACAATATAATTATTGTATGAACTATTTTAATGGCATAATTTTGGTCTACCAGTGCTTAATGATGCAGTATGCTATAAACAGTTTCCTACATAAATATGTTGTAGAATTTTAATTAATCTGCTAAGTTTCTTTTTACAACCAGATAGTATAAATGCTGAACAATTAAAAGCCAATTGTGTTCAACTTAAAATATCACACAATAAACAAAAAATTACCAAGAAATCATAAGCTAAAGCAATAGAAACATGATTGTTGATATCGTAATAGCTGAACGTCTTCAGCAAAATATTCCCATAACATTTTTCTCAGCCTAGGCCTTCATGTTTTGCATGTTTTTGTCAAGTATTATTTGTGTTGCTGTGTCTTTATAAAAAGTGAAGTTTATTACCAACAGTTTAACATGTAGCAAAACACAAAATAGTGAAATCTATTTCCAAGATAAAAAATGTGCCAAAACATTAAAATAGTTATTTGAAGGCTAACTTAACTAAAATAATCTTCATAATACATGTGTTCAGATAGCTTGTATAAGGAATAGTTATTCCACACGTTTATCTCAAGGTCATAATGCAGCCCCATAGTCATTCAGTTAATTAATGGAACAAAGCAGTGAAAAATAAATAAGGTTTGCAGGTGCTAACTACATGGGTGCTTTTATATTCTCTTATAGCACATACATGTTTTATGAGGTGTTTACTAATTTTATTTATTATAATACACTTTATCGACTATAGGAATGAGAACTGAAGGGTTTGATGCGTGACGTCCTTTAGTGGCGGTGGATCGTCACGTTTGGGGTAGTTTGGTGTGGTCTGAGGTCAGGCACACCAGGTTTAGTGTAATTCTGTCTTATTACTTAAACACCGGAAACCCGGCCAATGTATAATTCTGGGTGCGTAGCTGTTCTACTGTGCCCAAAATTGGGGATGGCCGTAATGGTCTTGGTGATGATCGGACATACTAGAGTTGGATTACGTGGGTAATTGGTGACCTGAGGTGGCTTCTAACAGTGCTGTGGCACTGGCAGTGGACTGCTAGTGCCGGCATCGGGATCTAGTGCACTGGCAGTGGACTGCTAGTGCCGGCATCGGGATCTAGTGCACTGGCAGGTCATTTGCTGCCAGTATTGCTAGTGGCCCTGGGTGGGCTCTCAACCAGGTGTTTGATAGGCTGTAAGAAACTTCCTCTGTTCCTTAGTAACGCTTGAACTATCGGATGAGGTGTCCCTGCAGTCTTGACAGATGGAAGGAATAAAAATGATTTAGAAACTGGGAGGTGAGCCTCGCCAGTTGTCGGGTGGCTTGAGCTCGTTCCCGGGGACTAGGACTGCAAAGTGCAGTTGGCATTGGGTTAAGCACTTGTTTGTATTTGGAAGCTGTAGTTGCCTTTTTATCTCTCCTTTTGAGTATTGCTTCGATGGGAGTATGGCATAGGGATGAGAACTACTACAAGTTCCGCACGGGTTAAGCAGGTGACGAAGGTCCCTAGCTACGTGTTTGGCCTTGTGTTGAAGTTGACAGACCAAAGTGACACCCCTTGCTCCTTACGCGTCCGGCACCAGAAGTGCGGTGGACACAGAGGGTTAGATTACAATGGCTGATCATTTCCAACATTTGGGTGTGGGTCCAGAAGCGGTCAGGCCCTCAGAACCAGGCAGATACTCCCTCTGACACCAGAAGTGCAGTGGAGAAGTATAACCTGAGCTGACTGACTAGTTGCCCTTTGGATTGTATTCCTAGTGGTGGATGCTCTACCTTTCCGTACACTGGGGTTGTACAGAATGAATGGCCATCTAATTTGTATGTTGTGACATGCATGGGTCCTTTAGGGGGAGCCGGCAGTCCTGCATTATGGTTCATAAATTAATTGAAGTAATATTTGCGGTCTCCTGCTTATCCCTGGTGGACCTGGTATCTACGTAGGAAACAGTATAAACACACGTGAAAATAGTACCCGGTGTTATCTACTACCTCCTATCAAACAAGAGTTGACCAGAAGTAAACTACTGTAAACATGTGAAGGTTACTTGGTTCTATGCTGCACAAGGTAGAAAAACTAGGTGGCTATGATAACAACTCGATCTAACTGTCCTAACCTGTTGTCCAGCAGGGAATTCTGGGGCCACTTACCAGAAGGGCAGTGGTTGTTGCCGTACCAGAAGGGTAGGCAACTAAGAAGGGGATCTGCAGGCTTGCTACAAGCTTACTGGTGCAAAGCTTCTGGTAGGACTGAAAGCCTCTGACGTTGGTAGAGCCTCTGGTACTGCTAAATGTAGATTCTCTGGGAGTTTCTGAAGATGATGGCGGCGATGCTGAATAGCTTCTGGTAGACCTCGAAGACCTGCTTGTAGCAGAGCGCCCCAGCCTACGAGGTGATGAAGCGAGCTACTAGAGATAGACTGCCATATTCTGGCTGTGTACAGGTACTTACAATGTGCTGGGCCTGTCCATGTCCAAACTGAAGTGGGAGGTGTGAATCCACGTGTGACATCTCACGAACAGAGCCAGGTGGTGGTAACCACCCTCTGCGCTCGGCTACCTGGCTTTAGGCTGCTCGGCAGCGCTCGGGCGCTTCGTGTCAGGTAGGCTTGACGATCTTCGGAGCCCTTCATGGCACTTTGGGGAGGCTGGTTCGTTTTCTGGCTGCTAGCGTGACGTACATTTCCACGTGTCTATAATCGCCCCTGCAACAAGAGGTGATCCTGTAGGCACTCATGTTTGACGGTCTTTGGTTTTACACTTCCTTGGGTAACATAAAATACATGACTTTATGAAGCGTAGTCATTTATAATAATGGCAGGAGCGCATGCATCATCTTAGTCTGATTGTTACATAGCTAATGCATTGTTGTGGGTAGTCTGCATTACTGTGGATGATCTTCATATTGTTTTTGTTTTATTTTGTAGATTTGTATCCTTTACGTAATGTTGTGTTTGAAGTACAAAAGAACATCTAACCCACAATGGTTAAATGACACTGAATTTGCCTTGTGGGTGACACAGTGTGATAAAGATAGGTTTTCTGTAAATTTTGTAAAAAGTCTCTGCTTCTTAATAACATGGGTAAACAAGCCCTAACTAGTCATATGAAAAAAACAGAAACATACTTCAGCGAAGTGTGGAAGGGATATCTCGTATGGTATTGGAGTGTTTATGTAGAAGAAACAGGAGAATGAGACAGACGGAACAGTGCCTGAAACAGCAAGAGAAGTATAAATGTCAGTAAATGAACCAGTCAAACCTCCATCAGTCAACTCACCGCCTGCATAAAGCCCCACAGACATGGATTGGAAACATTTCTTATAAAAGAAGATATAACAAGAGCAGAAATACTGTGGTGCATACAAACTGTTACTGTGCCATTTGTCAAAGTCTGATGCAGGAATAACTATTGAGATTTTTACAGCTATGTTTCCAGATAATTGCTAAAGTATTTGTGCTTGGAAAGTCAAGAATTACATACACCATTGTTCATCAGATGGATCCTTACTTTCTTCTTCAAATTGTTAATGGTGTCTCAGACAGTGATTGTTTTGCTGTATCTTTTGATGAGTGTCTCAATAAAATTAGCCCAACTCAACAAATGGATTTCATAGTGAGGTACTGGAGCAAAGAAAAAAATTAAGCTGTCAGCAGGTATTTGGGGTCATCATTTTTATGCCATACTACATCTGCTAATGTATTAACAGCATTCTGAAAGTAGGTCTTACCCTTCAATTTGAAGCATTTGACACATATTGCTATGAATGGCTTACATGTGAATCTCAAATTTTCCCGAGAACTTCAAGAGCCAGACAATCCTATTATTTTAGATATTGGTACCTGTGGACTACACAGCCTACACAATGCATTCAAGGTAGCCATCAAGTCAACTGGGAGGAACATTGTTGAAGTTTTGAGGGCTGTATATAATTTTTTTAAGAACTTTCCATTTCAGAGAGCTGATTATGCTAATTTTTCAGGGTCGGCTAAATAAAAAAAAAAAATATTCTGCAGTTCATTGATTCCTAAACATTGAAGTTACAAGCAGAACTCAAGATATTCTGAAGCATTTGCATAAGTATGTAAAATGGGCTACAAGAGAAAAGAAAGAACGGGCATCTACCAGTTACCAGGTCATGAAGAAGTGTCTAGAAGATAAAATGATTAGACCTAAATTAGCATTTTTTATTAATTAAAGTGCTAGCTTTAGAAATGGAGCCCTTTTTGACTGCCTTTCAAACGGGACAGCCAGTGGCAACTTTTTTGTATGGAGATCTGTCACTAATAGTCACAAATTTAATGGCCAGGTTTGTAAAAAAAAAAAAAAAAGGAAGTCTTGGACAAAGCCACAAATGTTGCAAAGATAAACACGAACAATAGTAAAAATTTAACTGAAGTTAACGAAGTTGATGATTTGGGAAATGAGACACGTGATGCCATTAGAAAAGTTGTGAATGGGAACCCTTAAAATATTATTCTATTCAAGAGAGATTGCATGAAATGCTTGCAAGCATTTTGCAACAAAATACTTGATTGATATTTGACTGTCTTTCTGTGATCCAAAAATAATTTCTAAAAGCCCTGAAATGGCTTCAAAGTAACAATACATGCTTGGAAATATTTGTTCAAAACAAATTGATTATGGGAATGTGTGTAGACAGATTGGAGAATAATTTCAAATCACTTTGTTTGAACCCCATTTTTATTGGAAAAAATTAAACATTACACTAGGGAAACACAATTGGGCTCTTTCTAGAAAGATGTGCTCGAATCTACTGGGTCAGATGATTTAATTGTATTGTTGAAGAAAGTGTTTGTTGTTTGACATGGGAATGCTGCATTGGAAAGAGTGTTTTCTATGAATTGTTTCTTTTGACAACCAGTCAGAAGAAGAATCATGAGTTGCACAGAAGCTTGTGTAGAAAGGAGGGGGAAAAAACAGAAAGTTTTGATGAACTGAAAATAACAAAGATTATCATCCACTATGCTCGGAATGCAAGCTCTAGATACCATGAAGCATTGGAACAGAGGAAGAAGAAAGAAAATGAAGATGACCTCGCTAGTGCGAAAAAAAATCAGTAGGAATTGTCAAAGTATTACAAGAAAAGAGAAAAAGACTCTTAGAAGAGGTTCAGCAGGAAGCACAGTTGTTAGAAGATGAAATATTTTCAATTTCCTAGCACTGAAAATATTGTGAGGTTATGGATTCTGTGGTATCTCACATTATTTTTATTGTTATAAGGTTTCACATGTTTCCATTTCCCATGTTAATAAATTTAGATAACTCAATTAGCAACTAACATCTTCAACAAATATTATAGTTGTACTGGAATTAATACTTATTTCAAGAATAATCATATAACTTGTGCGTTTATTTTTCAGAAACTGTGTTTTGGAATTTTGTTCTTCGTTAAGTAAATTTTGTTTTTTTTTATAAAGTTTTATGGTTGTGTACTTGTTTGTTTGTAGTACAAATTTCACTTGAGATTGTATAATATTAAATATGTATGAATTAGTATGATTAATAGTTCATTAAAGCATACTTGTTTGTTTGTAGTACAAATTTCACTTGAGGTTATATAATATTAAATATGCATGAATTAGTATGATTAATAGTTTATTAAAGCATACATTATTCATGTAGTGAACAAAAAGGAACTTGCGACCTTCCATTAAAAAAAGGCCCCCTGAGAAAAGTGAATAAACCTCTCCTATTTGTCTTACTATGTTATCCTGATAATATGGCCAGTCTACATGAACTCCCCTTTCTGTCAGCATAGAGAGATAGCAATTACACATCAGAAGATAATAGTGTGCATATACAACATAAAACTGCCCTATAAATTACTCTCTTTCCACCTCACACTGCCAAGAACGAGTATGATCATAATTGTAATGGTCTGGAAAAATTTTCATGGAGACGGGAAAACCTGGAAAGTCAAGGAATTTTATATTTAAAATTGTTTAGCAACCCTGATCTAGTAATTTTGCTCGTTGTCACGAAGTTTGTTCAGTGTAAGTTACTGAGAGCCATTCTAATGACAGTTGCTGTTCTCACTGTTCAGTTCATCGTTTTGCTACAGGCCTAACGGAAATGTTTCAATTACGAATATTGTATTTTTTTCTAGAATCCATTGCCGAACTCCCATACATGTGCATGCATACACACGTGCACAAATTCAGTGCATTGGTGAATTTATGCTTTACTTTTTGTTCAGTAATGCTAAAAATATACTTGGTAAATCTTACATATTTTGATTGTGACTTCAGATGCACTTTGCTAATACAGGACATGATTTATTATTGCAGACTTATCCAGCGACTGGAAAGCTGGCTGGAGATCTCGGAGAGGTACAACAGTGCACACCCCATAACCCCCACGAGTCCTACCAGCTTTCGGGAGCTGCATGGTCAAGGTGAGTTCCACTGTGATGAAATTATAAAAGTTTGCCGTCAGTGTAAGATAATGGAAAGAAGTATGGTATGGCTTGTTTACAAACTGTAGAATTTTGTTATAACTTTTTTCAAGGGGTCAGTAAAATAAAATGTTCACATGCAGAAAAACTTTATAAGCAAGAAATATTATTACATCTGTACGAACACATAAAGCAAAACAAAATTCTGATGTAATAACATTTATGTATAAATAGCCTGTTAATAATTACAATACATGAATTACGTATTTTATAGTTAACACTCCTTTAAAATAGTCACGTGTTACATGTATTGTATTGATGCGTGATGCTTGGAGGCTGACAAGGTCATCACTACGTTAAGAAGGCTGATTTTGTCGGGTGCTAGAGCAGGCGCATATTTTTTCAGGAGGTTCTGAATTCTCTTAGTCTTTACGTGGTACTGGTGCACGTCCAGTGTAGAGGACTGGACTGGTAGCTTTCTGCAATGTACTAAATCGGGTTCTGTGAGTGTGATCTTTCACTTCAGAGTATTGACTTTCAGTGGTAAACCTGAGTGATGCATAACTTCAGACGGTGGTTTGACCTGGTTCGTTTCTGACAAGTGAACGTTAGCTACAGGTGAGTTAGAAATACGGTGCTCGAAGCTTGTGTCAGCTGCCGGGGTCGGATCCACTGGTTCAAGTCTGAAGGTGGAGTGTGGAACTTCCAAGGGCTGATCTAGCTGGCTTTAATGCACTGCAAATCAGAGGTGTGTCTCCCCGTTCAGACATGTGGGGGCCTCAAAAAGGTCATTGGAGTCCTCGAGTGTGACTGGTATCTGTAAACAGTGCAAAACTTGGGTTTGATACTTTGGCAATAGCTGATTGAGCATGGTGATGAGGGAGGGGGTAAGCTCTTGCAAGCGTACAGGGGCAGTTAGCACCTGTTTTTTTTTCTTGCGTATACCACTCCAATGAGAGTAAGGCATCTGGATTGAAACACACACATCACGTCCGTGAAGTGACTGCAGGTGACTTGTAGTCCTACCTGGTGTAAAACCACGTGATACTTCTACCGACTCAAAGGACACCCTATCTCAATACTCTGAGCCTAAATGCGGTGAGCACTGAGAGAGTCAGGCCTCGTTATTGTCAGTCCCTGCATTTGGGTGAGGGTCTTATAAGGGGACGGTCTCCCCAGACTCTGAGAACACTATCTTCGGCACCTAAATGCGGTGGTGAGAGTGGGATACTTAATCTGCAAGCTAACCTCAGAAGACAAGATTACCTAATGTTTACGCTTCCATTCTGGACTCCATAGAGCACAGAATGGGTGGTTGTCCAAGGTGCTTGTGTGGGTACTCAGTTGCAGGGTATGGCTTGTGCGAGTAATTTCCCCAGGTCACTTGCAATTCCCTTAATGGTGTGAGGTACAGTGGGAGAAGTGCTATGTCTATGGGAAAGGATACCCTCGAGTCAATAAAACTGTTGTTTATTCCTTTTGATGGGAAATAAAACAAGTGGTGAATCACAACCTCCTAACGTTGGCAAGAGCTTCAGGAAGCTTAACCCTACGTTATCCAGGTAGAGGCGATCTGGTTTTAAGCTTACAGTGGTGGGATAGATGAGTGCTATGAAAATAACTTAAACTGGTACCACTCCCTAAGCATGTGTTGCCCAGAAGAGGCCACAGTGTCTAGGTGTGTAGACAACTTTTGGCATGAATCTTCAGCACAAATGCAGTGAAGACTAAGCATGTTGAGAAGGGTGGCTCTGGCGACGAGGCATTGTGGAGACCAAGGAGAGGAGTGTCCTTCAGCATGAATGTGGTGAACGAAGGGTAGACAGAGCTAGGAGTGAAACGAGCAGAGTAGGTCTCCGACAAGGCTGTGGTGGAGAGAGCAGACGGTGTGGCTCCATAATGAACTGATGAATAACTGTCGTTTAAGGGCGACATCCCATTATGCTGGAGAGGGGATAGCTATAGCATATCTTCCTGAAGGGGCGACGTCACCGGCTGGCTTGGGGAACGAGAGGTTGTGAAACGTACTGGTGTCATCATCTAGCGGTGTGCAGTGGTACTCTGTGGCTGGTCGTTGCATGGTCAACAATAAAAATTCCATTGCTATCAGGCGTAAGACTAGCTCACTGATGAGGCAAAGTCGTTTATACCATTGTTGAAAAGATGTAATGCGTCAGTAAATTGAGAAAAATAAAAATAATAAACTGCAAGCATAAAATATAGAAGTAAGCTTTGTAAAAATATAATTATCACTGCATTTTTTAAAAAGGGTCAGTATTTGTTTTTGTCATGTTTTTGCTGCCATCTCAAAACATTTCTTCATTTGCACAAATCACTCATAATTTTGTTAGTTTCCCCAGTTTAAATTTGCAACAAAGTCACATAATGTGAAAGAACCAAACGCAGATTGCTAAAGGGATGTTACACTTATTATTAATTTTTGTACACCAACAGACAAGCCACATACGTTTTTTGAACTGTGAACAATCGTAATTAATAAATATATTTAAAAAAACTGTTGTGGTACCTATAGCTTGGATTGATTTGATTGATCATAATTGTACCCTGAGCAGATCACATGTAAGGGAAATGTGAAGTTAAGTTATTCATTAATCCAAGATAACATAACCTATATTAACATAATGCAAAACTATGTGTAGAGCTGAGCAGTTCACAGAGTTTGTTGATTATGCAGGGCCGATCTCACGCCCATCCTTAGTGGGTCTAGCAGCTGGTGGGCAGCGCCAAGCCCCCCGCCCCCCGGAGCGATGGTGAAGCAGTAATTGTTACTCATTCTGGGATTTTGTTGGGTCTTCGGGCCTACGTTGCTGGGTTTGGCCACTTCTGTTATAGAGTGTTGTGCCTTAGGGGCCATGCTTGCGAGTGGGTTTCCTGGTAGCAGAATAGGTAGGTGTGACGTTAAGTGGTCTGACCATCCTAGTGACGTTAGTGGGCCGAGTGAAGGTTGGCAACTTCTTCTGTGGTGTTAGTGGCAGCAGAGAAACTGCACATGAGGCATGTGCCAAAGGAGACATTGTGACAACTTGGACGAACTGGTAGCTGACCCCCTCTGGTGAGCAGTCTCCTCTTCCTTCCAAGTTTTTACCTGTCTGGCACCTTAATCTCTTCTCTCCAGGACTTCAGCCAGAGCTAGCTCCTGCTTGGCTGCTTTACCTCGCCCAGCCCTATGGAGTGGCATAATAGAGGGGGGGTGTATCAGATAGGCAGATAGTGGGTGGCCAAAAAGGGGTATGCACGGCCTGATTGATGGTAGAGTGCTGCCTGTTGGATAGGGTAGGTAGCCTGGACTACTGGCATCAAGTCTAGTGGTGTGGCGAGCTGTATGTCGCTGGCAGACCCAAGTACCAAATTGAGGGTTACAGTGTCAGGTTTAGGGGTGTCCGTTCTCATGGCTACTTGGTGAGCGGAACATCGCTGGCGGTACTAAGCATCACATAGAAACATATCTTCTCCTTGTCAGGGGTTGGCCTATCGTTCTCCAGCAAGTGACCTGGCGAGCGAGACGTTGCTGGCGGACCCAGGCACATACTAGAAGGGCAATAGTCCAAAGTGACAACTGCTCTGGTGTTTCCCAAAAAGACGGGCTTCCAAGCTTCAAGTCGTGACAGTTCCCAAAAGGTGAGGTAGAGAACGAGGTTCTGGCTCATGACTATCACTGCAAGAGTATTGCTAAGTTTGGTGACAAAACAGGAGATAGCGATAGCAAGTTGAAGAAAGAATACAGTCTAGGAAGAGACAACTCAGTCAAGTCACATTTAGGTCTGATTATTGAGAGCTCAGTGAACACACACAAACCAGCTTGTACCCTGACTAGGGCCTAAAAGGCCGATCCTAGGTTGCCAATCGGTAATTGACCTAGTCTCGGAAGACGCTGCAGCGCAGGGGGTGAGGTCCACCCCGATTCATCAGTACTCTAACTCAAGTCAACTCCGGATCAGCTACGAGGTAGCTGGAAGCACAGCATGCTTCGACGTACTGGCAGGCAGCAAGGAGGTGTCGTGCAGAGTAAGACTCTCAACAGTGCTGCGAATGGCAGTGAGGACTTGAAATCTGTTGACTCTCGGGCAGAGTGACTTTCTGCAACTAGAGGCCAGAGGAATGTGTTGAGAGAGAAAACGTAGAGAGAGCGGCGACTGTGAACCGCTGTAGATGGTCGAAGGCGGCGCGTACCCCTCTCGTAGCCGAAAGCTGAAGGGATAGAGCAGCAACGTGCTGTGAAGCGGGTTGTGGCACAGCAGACGTCAACAGTTTGGCAAGCCAACCCTGGGCTTCAAGACATGCTGTGGCATGTACGGCGTAGCAGCTGTTCTTAGGAGAGGACCATGGCTATGGTGAGGTTAGATGAGAGAATGACATCGCTCATGGCAAGTCAGATGATCTGTTACCAATCTTGCCAATTTTTTGAGAAGATTATGGCTTTTTAGTAAACCTACAAATCCCTGGAATTTTATGTAGTGAAATTCTTAAATAAGACATAATGAAAGTAGTAAAAAATATAGGGAGTTATGGAAATTTTACTGGAAAATGTAACCCAAGCAAGCAAAATAGATTACTACACAAATATTTCTCACTAAATTAATAGTAAGGCATGTTTCCCAAAGTCATTACATTGTTGGTGGTTACCCAACAATTGAAATAGATACTAAAATGCAATTAAGTTATGTAAATTTATACTGTAAAAAAAGCTTGGCCATAAATACTGCAACCTTGGAGCACTTACTGCATAATTACTGTTATTCAAAAGTTTATAAACCATAGTTTTAACACACATCACTTAAGCTTCATTAATTTTTATTAGTCTCTATTAAAAGATGAATGGCCAACCTATTTGAAATTGGCTACAGTCAAATTTAAGCTTTTGTTTTTTATTACCGCTAGCACAAAATTTCTATAAAACGTACTAATTCAGTACACAATCACATATTTTGCATCAGCTGCACAATATTCCCTAGCCAGCTAACTTTGTTTTTTAATATTCTAAATGCTGTTTGTGTAAAAGTTGCAAATTTTTGTTCAGTAATTGTACCAATATTCGTAAAGTTTCAAGAAATAGTGCACTTCTCTTTCTGTCATTACTAGTGCTGTGCTGGAATGAAGTTTTGCCATCTGGAAAAATTTGGGCGGGAAAATTAAATTTCCAGTGGAAATTCGGGAGAAATTGGGGGAAAATGTTTAGGTTAGGTATAGAAGTTTGTGGGTTGCTAGACCTAGTAAATAACATTCTGTAATGACTTGTTCCATTAAAATAAAAAATAAACATATAATAATGACTGTATGTGCTAGAATTTAGATTAGAGCTAGGAAAACATATTTGTTTATATTTTTGTACACTTAGTTGTTGCACTACAAATTAATCCTCTGGGTTTTTGGTAGTAAAATGTGTGTACGTTGAGGCAAATTTTCTCAAATTAACTTTCAGGGGTTAACGTCCGTAAACACACGCACTTTGTACCATGTAGTGCAATCACAGGCAAGTCGCATTGGGCAGGTTATGAAGGCTGCACATCTGTCTGGTAACTAAGTTAATTCTTCTATTGATAACGCAATGAAAAGTAGCTAAGTAAATTAACTATGTTTTTCTCATAGTGAATTTGCTACGTTTGGAGTTTGTCAACATCTCTGCGATGAGTAAGCATAACACACAATTAAAAACAAACTCATTCCAACGGAAAAACAAAGACAATTTGCTGGCGTATTACGGATTGTTTTATCAAAACCCATATTTAAAAAAAAAACGGGGTTAGATCTCAGTAAAATTGTTAAACATTTGCAATCAAATTAGGTATTCATCATGCAGTAGCTTATTTTTACGTGAATGTTTGAGTTATGCATATAAAAAGTCATGTCCTACATCAACCAGCAATTGATACTTGCAACTTATAGATGTTACTCGCGTACGTATAAAATAAATACAGTGCGCACAGTTTACAGTAAATTTATATTAGTGCAAGTTTGCAATCAGTTTTAGTTCATTTTCGCATTAAATTTGTAGTGTTAACGTTGCATAATATTTTTTAATATATGAATTTGGCCATCTATGGACCGCAGTGAACTCAAGACTTCTGGTTCGTCTTCTTCTTTCTTCCTTCCCTCCCAGAACTTCCTCATGTTTTCTCCAACTGCTCGTCTCTGTTCTTCAGTCCACACTCTCTTGGGTATTGGTTTTGGTCTATCCTCCAGAAATCTTGCATTGTTGATCAGTCGCCTGATATTCTCTCTGTTGTTGAACAATTCTTCTGTTATCCCAACTTTTTCTGCATCTTTACCATCCATCCTGCTGTGCATTTCAATTTTGCGATGTAATTGAATATTTTCTTGATGAGTCTATTCTCATTCATTCTTTTTAGGTGTCCATAGAATTTCAGTCTTCTTTTTCTCATTGTGGCTGTAATTTTGATCTACGTGTTGTCTGCATTTTTGAGTGGTCCCAAAATCTTTGGCAGGATTTTCCTCTCTTCCAATTCTCGCAGTTCTCCTTTCTTGTTCATCATCAGGCATTCTGATCCAATGTTGCTTCTGATTTGATGACTATATTATTAGGAAGAAATGTAACATTACACCTATGAAAACAAGAGGAAGCCATAGACTTTGGAGTTAGGGCAACTGCAAAAACCAGTAGTATCTGTTCCCAGATTGGGCGGCTACGAAAGGCATCTGTTACATAATATATGAAGTACAAAAATCTTTTTACCTCATGTAACAAACTTTGAAATCTGTGAATAAGCGGAAAAATTGAAATTTTCTCTACAAGATTTGATTAATCAAATCATAATCATTTACATAAAGTTTATACAAAGCTTCTCACACGAGACCCTACTTTTATCATAGTTGGAACAACCTGCAGACGTGAACATAAATTTTCCCGAGACTAATGGGAAAAAATTATTTCCCGCCCAACGAGAAAATCGTTATGTATTCCTGAAATTTTTCCTGAAGTTCGGATCCCGCCCATCCCTAGTCATTAACAAAGCATCAGCTGCGGCTGATGGTGTCGGGTACTTCAGTACATACTTCTTCAAAACCTTGCACTCTTCACTCTTTAGTAGCTGAACAAACTTCCATCTGCGCTAAGCAAAGGTTCTGCTACACTAATGTTGTAACTCTGCTAATGGGCAAATATTCCACAAGTTTTCTGTGTTCTACTTATATTTTTGAAGCTACGAGCCAACTGTATACAAAAGCTATTGACTGGAAACTTAAGGATGGCTTCATCACGTTTGATTAAGTTTTTGAGGTATGGCCAGAATAGGCCACTAGATTACTGATTTCATTGTAAAAAATCGGGTGAACACATTATCCACGCGGATGCACAGTCACGCTCGCTAGACCAGCTTCATCAGGTAGAGTGTGGTGGCACACTGCCGTCTGGTGAGCAGTGGTTGGCCAACAGTGAACCTAGTGGTCAGGTGGTGAACTAGGTTGAGGCAGGTTTAATGTGGGAAAAGTGATTATCTTATGTTTAAGCCAGGTATGCCTTAAAATGTGTCAAGTATTAAGAGACTGTGTAATATATGCTATACGCCAGGAAAAGCAAAAATAGCAATGGAAAAAATAATTTAAAAGTAAAATAGTTTTATTACACTGTGGATAGACACAAGGTAGCAGAAACACAACATGTAGACAATAAGATGTGGCAAGAATAGCCTGCTAGGCTATACTGATTTTATCTGTTTCATCAACTTCTTCTGTTTGCATATTTCCAAGTTTTTGTTTTGCTGCCTCTAATAGACCCCAATTTAACTCCAACATACCATGTATGTTAAATACAAAAAGAAATAAAAAATTACAGACACAAACATATTACAAGAGCGGTAGCCACAAAACCCTATCGAAGCCCTCCTAGAATAAAAAAATTATTGAACCACCTGTCGAAGTTTTGGTCTTCGTCCCCTTAATTATCTGAATTAAATTACAGGAAGAACAATATTGTGTTGACTAAAGAAATATTCATTAAAATTGGGCCAGGGTGTTGTGTCACTAAAGCAATCATTACTGTAACATCTTTATTTAGGAATTATGCCATGAATGATACAAAGGATCTACTTATGTTGACATCATCTTACTTTATATCTCATGGATGCCAACCACTGGCCTGTACAACTCTCTCACTTTTGCTCTGCGACTGCTTCTGGTCACATAATGTCCTTTGCTTCCACCACTGTTTGTAGATGGTATTGTGGTTGAGTCTCAAAACCTGTAAACCCTTAACGTCTTGTGAATCTGTATCCACATTTCCTTCAACAATCTCACTGTGCTCAAAACCCTTGAATTCTTCCTTGTCATTTTCCACTCTACTCTGTCTGATTGGTGCTGTAGAATTTGACCCACCCACTTCAGTTTCCTCTTGTTCCGGAACACTGTCTTTCTGGCCAGTTCCTTTGAAATGAGAGAGTTGTAGATGCCTGGTATTGTGTGTGACTACCCCTCCCCTACTGTCTTTCCTGACCAAGTAGGACCTTGTTTCACTGTGTTTTGCCACAATAACAGTTGGTTCCTAGAAGTTCTCATTTCCCGTTTTGGTGACTACCCTGTCACCTTCCTGAAATTTAGCAGTTTTCTTCTGGGCTGACCTATCATCAGTGTGAACTTCTCGTGCCTAGCTTTTATGGTAATATTAACCCCCTCCTGTATGACAGGTTGCTTCATTGCAGTGGTTATGGGCATTCTGGCTCTAATACATATGCTAAATTATATTTGTGTTGGAAAGCATGAAATCCTGTTACATATGAGATTACTATTATGCTCTCGTAGCAAATCCGTGTGGGCAGTACCCTCAGATTTGTTCTTGCGCAGGATTATCATGCCATTCCCACAGCATTTTCCACCATGTCATTACTGTGGTAGTGGGGACTGCATGTACTCAGTGTGATTCCATATTTGTTGTAATGATGTTGGCATTCATATTTTATGGATGGTTGTTGTCTGCAATGAGAACCTTAAGGAAATCCATAGATATTGAAGGTGTCCTGTATGGCATTTATTATACATGCATAGTATTTTGTGGTTTATGGTCGTACGTGTAGCCATTGGGAATAGTATTCAATCAGTACAAGGAAAGCATTTCCAGCCTCTTCTAGGATATCAGCACCCACTTTCAGATATGGTAGTCTGGGAACTTCGTGAGGTATGAGTGGCTCTTTCTGATTAGCCCTTCTGAATTTCTCACATGTTCTGCACCTGGAACCATTGAATGTCTGTTGCTTTCTTGCTCTAGCTTTTGCCTTTTCAACTCTCCATGCCCCTTGTGTACTAAGTTTACAACATATGGCAGCAGTGCAATTCACAGTACAATTTTGCTTCCTAGGAACAATGTCTTGTCTTCAATGTTAAGATTATCTTGAACTTTGTAATACGCCTGATATTCCTGCGGCAGCTGGTTGGCAACTGGTCAACCCCCGGGTGCATTTTATATATGTCAGAAAGGATTGGGTCTTCATTTTTCTTGTCGCTCTTTGATAAATGAGCACTGATATTGTGTACAGTTTTCAAAATGTATTGTTTTCCCTGGTTTCAGGGCGGGCATGTGTGACATCGCATCTGCCAAGTGTAAATCTTTTCCTCTTACGTAATACACATATAGGGTATATTTAAGAAGCTTGATCCTTAGCTGTTGAAGTCTAGGGGACCCTATTTTACCTATGCTATTGTTCATGACTGGTACTAATGGCTTGTGATCGATTCGAACATTACATGTATGACCATAGATTAAATCATGAGACTTTGCTGTCACAAAATATGTGGCTAGTAGTTCTTTTTCTGATTGTTAATAATTCTTTTCACTGTCTGTAAGGAAGCTCGAAGCTGCTAGTTTGTTGTTTGTTACAGAAGTCGTATGCTGGACTTATGTAACAAACAACATCCTAGCTCATATTGTGATGCGTCACATTGGAGGATGATTTCTTTTTCAGGGTCAAACATTGCTAGTACAGGTGCAGATGATACTTTCAGTTTCAGTGTGTGTGAAAAAATTTTTGATGTGCTGATAGCCACTGCCATTTGACACCCTCTTTAAGAAGTTCGTACAGTGGTGCCGTGTTGCCATTTGGGGTCAGAAGTTAATGATATAATTGAAAATACTATTTGTTGCAATTCTTTATTATTGTGGCGGGGGAGGGGCTTTAGGTATGTCAATGTTGCTTTTTCAAGATCTTCTTTCATGCCTACTGCAGTAAATACATGGCAAACATATTTAACTGCAGTCACTTTGTACCAAAGTTTATCGTTGTTGAATTTTTTAATTTTTGCTTTTGCCCTTTCCGCAACTTGGCACCCCGTTTCACCATGGCTGGCCTCAGTTTCCCTCATGTAGAGTAAATGTCAGAAGTATATTACTGTGTAAGTTATTTGTGCAAAGTTGCTCTCAACTAAATACTAGAAGAGTTGTGTTGCACTGGCTATTCCAAAGGGCAAGGCAACCTAAGGTGCCAATAGAGGCCAAACAGGCTGGAGAAACATCATTTGAGGGAGGATTCTTCCCGTAGCACAATGTGATGGAATCCTTTCCTTAAGACTAAAATAGAGAAATTTCTTTTTGTGCCATTTTTTCTCTGATGTCACTGAGTTTGGAAACCATATAATACTCTTGTTTAACATGTTTATTTAGATCAGTTGGGCCAAGACACACTCTTTGAGTTTACCATTGGATTTCTCAGTAACCACAAAGTTGCTTATCCAAGTCTGTGCATCAACCTCCTTAACTTTTTAATGACCTATTTTTTCTCTAATCTGTTTAGCTCTGCCTTTAGTGATGCTCGCGAAGCATGGGGTACCCTCCTGAGAGGCCAGAACACTGGTTTTGCTCATACGTCCATGATATTCTTATGTTCTCGACGAAAGCAGTCCAGACCACTGAATACATTGTTGTTCTTCAGCACAAAGTTGTCCTTAACTCTCTTGCTGACCAAGAAGTTGACTTACTGAATCAAGTCGAATGCTAAGCAGCCAGGTATTCCCAGTAGTTGCCACCAACATGAAGTTAATATAAGCCTCAGTCTCCATAGCTTGGCACAGCCAAGGTAACTTTACTCACTGGAGTAATGACATCATCCAATGTTTTTACATTAACATTTGTGGGTTTTACTTGAAACTGATTATTGACTGTTTTGAAAAATATAAAATTGTTCTACACTAACCTGAACACCTGTATCTAGTTTCGCTGCTGTACTTACCTCTTCAATGGTTATTTTTGCCCCTCATTCATAAAGGCATGTAACACAGCTTTGTGTCAAATTTAACCTGGCCCCTAACCTTATTGGAATGCAGGGCTACGCTGCCACTGTCACAATAAAGACTTTCTTGTGAAGTATCTGATTGAGCATGTTCCACCACTTGAATCTTTCATACCCTACATGACCTTGCAAAGTGATTGCAGACACCGCACTTCGCAAATTCCTTCCCATATGCTGGACATGCCTTGGGTTTATGAACTCACCGACATTGGCGATATTTGAAGCCTCCCCCACTATCAGTGCTTTTATTTGCCTTTTCGCATTCGGGAGGACCCAGGTTCGATTCTTGGTCTGGCCATCCTGATTTCGGTTTTCCATTGTTTATCGAAATTACTCCAGGTGAATGCTGGGATGGGTCCCAACCAAAGGCCATGGTCAATTCCTTCCCAGTCTTTCCCCATTCCATCTTCCTTGTGCAACTCTCACTGTCTCTAATGACCTTGCTGTCGACGAGACGTTAAGCCTACTTACCAACCCACCTACCTACCTTTACTTGCCTTTGTCTCTGTTCGTTAGAAACTTGCATATTTATCGTACTTGCTATCACCACTTTTATTGTGTATGAGGTGCACCTGTTTGCTCTGCTCACTTACTCTCAATGTGCTGCCGCCTTTTCCAATGTGAGCTTATCTATCCATAACAAGGTTTCTTGGACAGCCTCGTCTTGGACACCGTGAACAATTTGATTGTGCAGCATCATGTTCTCTGCACTCTCTGCATCTCTCTGATTATAATTGCAGTTGTTGACCAATTGGCGTACAGTAGTAAAAAAGGGGTCAAAATGTTCTCTTTCTTGGCATTGCTGATTGAAGACATACTGTTTATAACTTTTCCACCTACAGCCATTGTAAACAAAGTTTAGTGCCCTATCTCTTCTACCGCCGGGTACTGACGTTCATGTTTTTAATATTGGCTATTCCAACCAACAACTCCACATTCCTGCAACATGTTACATCTTTATTTAAGTATCTTGCTATGAGTGATACAAAAGATCTACACTTGTTGATGAAATCATACTGCATACTGTTTATTTCCTTGGTGCCAACCACTGCACCCTTAACAGTTATGTACTACTAACGTTCAACACACACATTGAAATGACTACACAAAATATTAAAAACGGTTACAAATCTCCATGCCCGTGATTGCCATGAAGCACATCGTACAAAATTACAATTTCAAAATGCAAACAAATGAATTTCAAAAAATACACAGCGCAACCACATGCCTCAAAGCAAACACTATAAAAATTACTTAAATGTTACACACCACATCATCATGGCTTACCAGTTTAACAGCATGCCAGAAGATATCACAAAAGTACAGTGGCAAGTGGTATTCCAGAAGGCAAAAATGCACTATCTGGAGCAAACAGAATGGAAGGGGGACCAAATAACTTAAGGCAGGGAAGGAGCAAGTTAAAGGAAAGTGGCATACATGCACCCACACAGACAACCAGCATTATAGACTGGCACCACAATAGTGTGCTGATGCACCATCACCACAATAATACTGCACTGAATTTTAATGGAAAAGCCCTATTGAGTAAGTAATGTATTGTGGGTATACTCAGCTCACCAAATTTTCATTATTTGGTGGTCTGTGAACTTCGATATTGTCACTTTGTGTGTGTAGGTACAGTTTGATTTATGTTTGGCATTAGTTTTGATTGAATAACTCTGATTAGTGTCATATGTTATTGAAAGTTCCGTTTCTTCATATTACTGTACATTGTAATTTTAAAATTTTCAAAATTTTCCATTTTACTATAATTGACTGCATATTGTATGTTTATGAAAAGTGCTGTGCATACTTGAAGTGAAAATATGCCCAAGTTATAATTTCTCTTTTCTTGGTTTCTGTTAGTAAAAATGTTAATTATAATCTACTGAGGTTGCCTTAATGTGTACAGTGTTCTTTATATTATAAAGTATCACACCTGGCAACTGTTGGCTGCCAATATGTTTTTTAATACTACTTTTTTGAGGCCATTATTTCAACATCAAATTTTGGTTTATCAGACAACTATTTTTCTCTGTTTGTAGCCATTTCGGAGGCTCTGAACGCACAGCTGCCCGAGTTCCCACTTATTCCTGCCTCCAAAGGATTCTGTCTGACACTTCGAAAGTCGTTGGTCACCTTTCGGGAGACCTTGGCATCAGTCGGCGTTAAAGGACCCAGTTAGCAGCCGGCATGACGCCGTCGTCGCGTCTCGATAAGTTTCACCGTATCACATTGGTCACATGCTTATTATTTGTACCATTACTCCCGTCTTTATCGATTATTTATTGCATCATATGTATATATATCCACATTTCAATTACCCTTTATATTTTTGTTGGCAACAATGTATTGTTCATACTGGCAGATTACATGTTTATAGAACAATGTGTGATGAGTCATTTTTGGTTTATAGAAGATTATAGCTGATAAATCTGTTAATATGTACTACTACTATTAATATTACAAATACTGATCTCCTAGGCTATGTCACACAGAATAAAGTGTTGATAATAATTATCACATTTATTGTGGCATATATCACCAAAAAACTGCTACCTGCATTATTTATTTCAAATGGTTTTAATCATGTTTCATTGTTGCGAGTTTTTAGAGGAAAGTACAGCTGTGAGAGGCCTATTACAAAGCTGTGTTGGCTCAAAGCTGTTGGCATGCATTGTACATTACAGTTTCCAGTAATGAAATTGTGGTGTGTTTTGCTATGAAATGCAAACTTCGAATACCAGGGAATAAAAAAATTCCAATTACATTTTTGTAATTTTTTTTTCACTAGTATAAATCATTTTGTAGTTGTCTTATGTGGGCATATTACCTAGCTAAAAATTTATGGTTTGAACATATTGCACATATAGCTTGCATATATTATTTTAGACTTTGTTCCCCCAATTAAATTAATGTATTTAATTCAAAGTAGCAACTTATTTTTCTTATGTTGTGAATGTCCTTTGAGGGAGGATAATTGGTAAAGATGTACAGTTTAATTATGGCAAGATGTTCAGTGTAGTCTTTGGCTGGCCAACAGAATGGAGAGAATTATATTGGTAACATGAGAGTATGGAAGTATGTTCGTATGGTGTGTGTTGTTGATACCTGTACTTAACTGCAAACACAATAATAAAATATGTTCAGTTCTTCGTTGAGATAACGTTTGTTTTATGAATTTCTTTTTTCCTTCCTGACTTTCCTTGTACCTCTACCTATCGTGTAATCTTCAATAAAACATTTGACATAACTGTCAAACAAGTCAGTACTTATTTCTTGTGCCAAAATCAGTTTAATTTTTTTTATATAAATGGATCTAAAAATTACTTTTGTGGTTCAGTATATTTAAACATGGTTGTGAAATCCGTTAAATCCATTATGCACAAACTATTTATAATATATGTTTATTTCATTCTGTATAATTGATAGAACTCTGTATCTACATTCAAATATTTTGGAAAGTGAAATGTTCCATGTAATGAAATACAAATTTAGTCCACGTAAGTGCCCTAAGAGCAATGCATTTTACACTTGTCTCTCCCAAAGCTCATTACATTTAAAACTGTAAAAGTAAGTGTGATTAGACAGAAATGAGGATAGTTTTACACCTGCCTGTAGCACAGCAAAAGGGTTCCTTTATACCAACTTATTTTGATTTTATATATTTCTGAGTGATCAAGAACTTGGAAAAGTTCTATTATGTCCAAAGTAGAGTATGTAATATTATGCACACACCTAACATAGTCACGTCCTAATTCTTTACTGTATGTTCCATACTATACTGAATATTGTTGGCGTTACACTTTTCACAATAGTAATGATTATGTTAAGTTAATAAAATATTTCTAACGCTGCTCTAGAAACAAAAAAATTGATGTGCGACATGTATTTTGCCTAGTATTTTTTTCAACTCCGCCTCATATGCTTGCAACATCATGTCATCCGTGCGGGGTTTGAACCCCAGACTGCTTGCCTACAAAGCCAACACACACACACTCCTTAGCCAGGGACAACCCAAGGAAATGAAAGTCAACCCACCCACTACAATATGCCAGGCGCCACTAGTTTAACCACCCTCCACGAGCGACAGAAGTTGAAGTGAAGTTGGCATGCTGCCTTTTACTGGAACCAGTGCTTATATCAGATGCCTTATGGGAAAATTTTGTTACTGAACTTTCAGAAAATATAAATCAGTTCTGGCGGATATCCAGAGTGCTCCGAAGTGCTAGCAATAAAACTCCATCAACGCCTATTCTTTCCCCAACAGGACTAGCTTACGACCCCCAAACTGAAGCAGATTATATGGAAAATCAATTCACTCCAAAATGGTGTTCGGCCTCTCTCAAGGTGCTGTAAATCTGAAAGGAATGATTAGTTGTAAGATACGATCTTCCAGGGAGCCTCAGTGTACCTCCACTTTGTTGTGTCAAAGATCACTAGTAATCTGCCACGGGATTCTGTAGATCAGCATGTCCGAATCCAACTGGGTTCCCTTCCTCTGGCAGACCCCCACTTTGACAAACCGGCTCCAATTGATATGTTGCTAGGTGCTGATGTTTATGCACGTGTGTGTTTGAGTGGCAGGTTGGAGTTAGGACAGCACATGGCTGTGGTGCTGGAGTCAGTTCGGATGGGTACTGCTAGGTGAGTACGCAGAGTCGTGCACAGATTCCTATCAATACGTAGCCTCAATGTTCATTGGCATGGAGGATCCATTAGATTTGACTCTAAAGCGGTTTTGGGAAGTTGAAGAACCACTATGTGTTAATACAAAGCTGCTAGATGCTGACTACTGCGAGAAACATTTCAAGGACATCCTTTCGCGGGATGACATGCGGAGATACAAGGTTCGTCTTCATTTCAAACCTCAGGCTCAACCTCTTGGGGAATCGTATTTGAATGCTTAATGTAGGTTCTGGTATTTAGAAAAGAAACTTTCATTACATCCTGAAATGAAGACCATGTACTCAGATTTCATGACAGACTATTCTGAGTCAGGCCATCTGAAGGTGTATGTTCCCTCCACCCAGCTGACTGATGCTAAGGAGACAGCAGAATGTTCGTTCCACATCATGGTGATCTAAAGATATCGAGCAAAACCACCAAATTTAGGGTGGTATTCATTCGATGGTAGTGCCAAAAACCCATTGGGGTCTCACTCAACTATGTTCTGCTTCCAGGACCCAAACTTCAGAATGAAATCTGTGATGTGATTTTGATATTCAGGTTGTAAAGTGTAGTATTCTCCTGTGATATTAAGCAAATGTACCAGCAAATTTTAATCCACGAGACTGTGACCGACCATACCAACTCATTCTTTGGCGTAATGATTCATCCCTTCTGCTCACAGTTTTTCAGCTGAATACGGTAATCTATGGCCTCTCACCCTCTCCATTCCTTGCTAATCGAACATTACACCAGCTGGCCTTGGCTGAAGGTGCCCAGTATCCTCTTGCTGCAAATGTTCTACACAATCACATTTTTGTTGATATTGTTACGGGAGCAATGTCCATGGGGGAAGCATACGTTGAAATTCCAGCTGATTGAACTTCTGTGTCAGGGTTAGTTCGAGCTCCAGAAGTGGTCCAGCAATCAGCAGCAGCTCCTCGATGATATTCCTGTAACTCATCGGGAAACCCCTAGAGATCTGGACTTTCCATCTGGCACTGTTGTAAATGTTCTCGGGTTGTACTGGAACCCAGAAAAGGACTCATTTTCTTATCACTTGAGGATCATCACCGGGGTTGCAACGAAACGATTTGTCCTTTTACAAACAGCACGAATATATGATCCTATGGGATGGTTGTCGCCAATCATTGTGTGGGCTAAGATACCAATGCAGTGGCTATGGACTCAAGGCTTAGGTTGGGATAACCCTCTTCCATCTCCGGTCTTGGAGAAGTTGGAACCAGTTCTTTGATGGGCTAATAGAACTAGAAGTACTTAGCCTGCCTCGTTTCATGAGTCCTGTTATGTTGTCAGTGTGGAGCTGCATGGTTACTAGGTTGCTTCGGAGAAAGCCTATGCAGCTGCTGATATCTCAGGAGTGTGGATACTCAAGGGAATGTGTGTGCGCATCTTGTTCTGGCAGTCATGGGTAGCTCCACTCAAGCAGGTGTCTCTTTCTCGATTAGAATTGTGTGGTGCTCATTTGCTGGCCAAACTTATGCTCTATTGTCATTCCTTCCTGGTACAGCACTTAAATGTTGCTGCTATTCATGCCTGGACCGATTCCAGTATTACTCTGACTTGGATACAGACCCAACCCTACTTATTGAAAACATTTGTGGCAAACTGTATTACACAAATCCAGGACTGGGTCCCTCCCCAGTTATGGAAATGTCATTTCCAAAGACAACCCCTCCGATTGTGCCACCCATGGCATGCTGCCTCATGAATTCCTCTCGCATGACTTGTGGTGGCATGGCCCTGGCTGGTTAGTTGACCCTCCAGGACAGTGGCCAGTGTCCACAATTAATCAGATGGTGGACAAGATCCCAGAATCAAAGCCTTCTCAGTTTGCATTACTTACCACAGATGACATTTCTGAAGAACTTCAAGTATAGCAACAAATTTTTTCGTGGCCCAAGCTGATTCGTGTCATGGCATATGTAAAGTGTTTCATCAATCGCATTAAAAGAAACAGCCTTGTGCATGTGGCACCCTGTCTCCTGCAGAATTTAAAGAAGCCACTGTTTTGTTGTGCAGATGTATCCAACATGAGTGTTTGTTAGAGGATTTGAAACGACTCAAAGAAGGGAAACCTTGCTCAACACAAGTGCAGCATTTGGTACCCTTCTTGGATGAAAATGGTGTGCTCAGGGCGGGTGACCATTTGTCACATGCCGACGTGGAATTTTCAGTAAAACATTGTATGATAGTACCTAAAAACCATGTAGCTGTCGAAGCTGTGGTAGACCACTACCACACTAAGTATTTGCATGAATCACCTCGGTTGTTGCAATTACTTTTGTCACAACAGTTCTGGATTCTCTCAGCCAGGTCCTTGGTTTGTCTGAGAGTTTTTAAGTCTGTACATTGTTTTCGTTGTCGGCATGTAAACAATCCTTCATTGCTGGGCGACTTGCCTTCTGAATGTGTCGCATCTGCTGGGACCTTCGAACGGACTGGTGTGGACTATGCCTGACCTATCACAATAAGGCTCAACAAGTTGCATCGTATGGTCACCCAGAAAGTCTACATCTCCATTTTTATATGTTTTGTGACAAAAGCCATACAAATTGAAGTAGTTACAGACTTGACTGCTGACAGTTTTGTTGCAGTCCTAACCTGATTTGTATCGCAGAGAGGTTTGTGTGCTTCTCCACCCTGACTGCAGGACCAATTTCATAGGAGCTTCAAAACATCTCAGGAGATCTTTCACCCAGCTCCTCCGGACTCCACTCGTGGAAAACTTTGTCTTGGCCCATTCAATTAGTTTTCATTTTCTCCCTCATGCCAGTCCTTGCCAAGGAGGATTGTGGGAAGCTGCTTTAAAGTCTGCTAAATATCATCTCAGGCCAGTAATTGGGAACCAAATTTTCACTCTGGAAGAATTGATTACGCTCTGTACTAGAGTTGAAGCAGTCCTCAATTCCAGGCGGTTAATTCCAACTTCTTGAGACCCAAATGACTTTGCCACCCACACACCTGGACACTTTCTCATTGGTAGATCTATGGTAGCTGTACTAGAGTCCATTCTGAGTCATAGTGGCATATGTTTATCGAGAAGGTGGAAGTTGGTGTGCGCATTAGCAAACCATTTTTGGAAGCAATGGTATGGGGAATACCTGCAGCAGCTGCAACCTCAAGGTAAGTAGCAAAGCCAACAGCTAGCACTCGAAGTTGAAGATCTTGTTCTTGTGGGAGAAGAGCACTTACCACCCCTTGGCTGCTGCCTAGCTAGAGTGGTGAACATTCATCCTGGAAGAGTCGGTGTGATCAGAGTGGTGGACGTGTGCATCATCAAGGTACAGCTGCGTAGACCAGTACATAAGCAGTATCGTCTACCTGCATAGTGAAGTCTGCCAGTGGTGGTGTGTAAATATGTATACTATCTATTATGTAAACTGTGTTATGATTGGTTGGACTGAATCTCGAAGACCTCTGCCTGTCTAGGCGGGCTGTATGTTGCGTATTATGCAATCAGACTTGAATATCCTTCTGCAGAGACCTACTTTTTTCTACAGCAATGGCGTAGCTGCAAGTAGTTCCGATGCCAGTGTGATTCAAGATGGCAACGTGATAAGTTTGCCCGCGGGCGTGTCTGTCAATATACGCACACATTCGTGTGTTTGTTCAGTCTGTTCTAAACAACCAGTATCCTGGTAATATTTCAATTACTACATCAAGTTGTATGGCATTTTGTTACAAATTATTTTTCAACAGTTCAATATATTTTTATTGATCCAATTGTCCATCTATAAATGTCAGTTCACCTACATCACATGCACTCATGCACCCTCACACCATAACTGAACCCCCACCATACTTGACAGTAGAACGAGGATGTTGGGGATTTATCCCCTCATTGATCTCTCTCCACACTTTTGATGGACTGACATAACCAAAAATGTTGAATGTTCTGTCGTCTGGAAATATTACATCAGCCCTGTAATCATTCCCATGCTGTAAGTATACCTTCGTGAAGTTAGGTCTCTTCTTATAATTACATTTGCTTACGTAAGATTACTTCGGTGTTCTTGCACTATAGTCACTAATGCTGAGTACTCTGCTCACTATCATAGGTGATAGTGACTTTGAAAGTATTTTGTTGGTCTCTTGCAATGGCGCATGAATTGGCAAAAGGTCTGACGAATTAGTTTCACAATATACCTTTCCTCTCTACGCGAAAGTATGTTTGGCCATCCAATCCTCGGTTTGTCTCTCAGTATGTATGTACTTTTATATCGTTTTATGATAATTACACAGCCGCCTAGATGGGAAGTACTACAGGAGTCATATGAGCATATGAAAATATTTGTTACTTTTAACGGGTTGTATGAATTATTTGGGGTTTCTTTGTGTTTGTTTTTTCAAGGCATTATTTTAGGTTTTGTATGTATTGACTCTACGTGTTTCTCAAACCTACAATTCACTGGCTTGTTACACAATGTTTTATTCGCTTTGATTTTTTTTTTGCAAATTTTTCGGACAAAATATTTATAGCATGTATACAGAGCTGCGTGGTGTTTCTAAACTATTGATCGGTACTGTATGTCTTTCTACCTGCCACATCACGTGCACAGTGATAGAGTGCATTCAGTTTAACTGCACAAACCTCCGTGACAAGACCCTTTAGTATTTAGGTTGGTGTGTATCTGTCTACTCCGTGCTTACACTTTTTTTTTTAGGCCATTCACGGTAAATTGAGCATTTTTGAAAGCACTTTCATTTGGAGTGAGTGAAGGAATTTGGGCGGCTCTTAACATTGGGGTCTTGAGAGCCAATGAGGATGATTGAGGTGAGACTGGAATAGCGCCGGAAAGAAAAGGCGAGGGAAACGGAAGATCCCCGAGAAAACCCGCCCACCAGCGGCATCGTCTGGCATGGTTTCCACATGCGAAAATTTGGGAGTGATAATGCTGGAATTTAAATGTAATAATACTCAATAAATATATTTATTTAGCCTTAGACATTAACTTCTGATTGTGGTGGAATATACATACTGTGTTTATTACTTACATGGCCATATTTATTTTAAAATGTTAAAGGATAAACAATGGCTGAAAGTAAAAAGTAACTAGGGCTTCAAAAGTGCTTACTACCATGAACAGTCTTTAGCAGATATGTACGCAAGTCAGCATGCATGTAAGAAATAAATTAACCTGAACTTATTTCCAGCTTTCTTTACAGCGTAAAGCCAGCCACTTCACTTTCAACGTATTTTCGCCGTTATGACAGATTTGTGTTCGGTCTCTTTTTTCGCCTGGTCATCTTCATTTTCAGTAGTATATTTCTATAAAATTGTCACGTATTAATAGCCTGTTTTTTATCTTTAGAATTACTGACTTATTAAGAAGATTAATTTAATGTGTTATGTTAAAAAAAATATATATTGACTTCATTGCCGTTATTTTTGTTGTGAAAATTATGCCAAAGTTGTTGGATTCAAATTGCTATCTCAAAATAATATGAGCATAACAGGAATCACTATTTCCTTATATTAAAACTAAAAGGACAAACAACGGTAAGAAGAAACCTGCGTTGTTATAGGCAATAAAGAGTAGATGCTGTTCATGAACTCCTCGGGGTAATGGACTGCTTGCAACCATTTTTAACACTGTCTACAGATTTGTACTTAATTTCTGCCCCTTTGAAAAACTTAAGCAAACCGTTATATTATATTAATGTTGTTCAATATTCGTAACATCATCTCGTTAGGCGATTGCCAGCTATTTTCGATTAACCCCCAAACTACATAATAAAGATTGTATAAACTGATTTTTACTAATAGAGCATTTCTAGTTGTAATGCAACTGGAATATATTCAAATGTGAACAGAAGCTCAGTTTTATTTTAAAACTAAACCTAAACAAATGACCCCGTCATTGTTATGACATTTTCTTATAGTAGAGTTGTCTACATGATTGACAATTTTATATCTCTGACCGTTCCATTTCTAAGAGATCGTTCAGTTTTGTTGCGTAAAGATGGCGACAGTGCAGATGGAATAGGCTTTATATAAATTCACTCTTCTTCGAAAATGGTGTGTGATAATATTAACTGTAGCATAAAGTGTGATCTAAACACATACTGTATGTATAGAGAATCTCTTAAGGAAAAAATACAGCGTGATGTGTTTCACTGTGCCGGAATGAAGGGGTGGGAGAAACTGGAAATCCCTGGGAAAATCTGCCGACCAGCAGCATCGTCCAGCACGGGAATCCGGGAGAGACCACAGAAAATATTGTTTATTCACTTAGATAAGAATTTTCCCTCATTAGCAAGTTATTTAAAAAATTTGCTTATTGAAAATCTATTTTGATAATATACAAGATTCAGTAACAACTTTTAATATTGAAAATAATGACAAAAGGAAAAAAATAAATAAAAAAATAAAACACATTTTTGTACACTATTTATTTATTACACAGTCAATACAGAATGCAAAATACAAGCACAGGCCATTTTACTTTTTCGAAATTGTAACTATTCCATACATATTTTTTGTCTCAGGTTAACCGAAAGAATGTACACTTTGCATTATTTTAGTGGACAGTCACATGCAAGGTTAAGCAGTTATCGAATGATGGTACTCATTAGCTTTTTGCGAAAAGCAGCACCAGTCTCAGGATTATGGCGATTTCCGTCATCTTAGCCACTCACGCCCCCCCCCCCCCCCCCTCCCCGGTTCACAATTGGTCGTCCACCTCATCGTCGCCGCACTGCAGATCTTGCTCCCCTGAACAGTTGGCTCCACGACATCCACCTCACCAATGGTGGGACCACCACCAACAGCAGGTTCGGCATCCGCAGCACCAGGAGTACACACTACTGGGTTGCTCTCATCTTTTTTCGTTATTTTAGGGCTAGAAATAGTTTTCCTCCCATTTGAGAAGAAAGAAGAGTTAGGTGTTAGGCCCCCTCGGTGACGACACTCCCCTTCCCCCATCCTGAGAATATCAAATCTTTGACAAATAATTGCAATGGATGAAGATGTCCAGTCAAAGAAACGTAAATCGGATGAGTTAAAAACTCCACAAATGAAGAGGGTCTTAAATTATGTTAGCACCGTGATGGATATTGGGTACGATGCCTATGTTATGAATTTGATTAGTACATCTTCAACGGTTTGGAAATTATGGCTGCATTTTACAAAATTATGACTACATTTTACAAAAGGCCTTAAATGCATAATTTACCTTGTCAGAAAGGTCTTAGGGCTTTAGTGAAGTTAGCATCTTGTTGGATAGTGGATGTGATGTCTATGTCATGAATTTGATCACTATATCTTCAATGGTTCGGATATTATGACTACATTTTACAAAAGAGCTTATCTCAAATTAAACTTTTGCCGGATAGGGTTTATGGCCTTAATAACCTTACCATTATATTTTATGTCGGATACGGTGTCTATGTTATGAATTTGATGATCATAGCATCAGTGGTTCGGAAATTATGACTATTTACAAAAGGGCTTTCTGCCACAACCAACAACCAATCACAGCACAGGATTAGCACTGCAACTGGCACTGCAATTGACACCGCCTCCTAAGGAAACGCCACAAACAGTACCAGTTTAGAAACCTCGTGTTTGAGACCCTCCCAGGTTAATCGTATTGCACTACGCCTGCCGATGACCAATCAAATCTAGGATTAGTACACCCCTTCCGGGGCCTCGAATTTGAACGAAAAAGCGCAGCAGGCGCAGCCAACTCAACAAAAACAGCCTGATCTAAGGCCAATAACAGTCTACCATACTGTGACGTGTAATTACGCCACAGTATGCCGCCTCAAGAAAGTCTAGCACAGCCAACTTTAACCGAGTTGCCCCAAAGGGCGTATCATACCTCGCCCAATCACACCAAGATTATCGTAAGGGAATCCACATTTTGGACTCAATTAATGTAGGATATTCGGTACTCACTCCGAGAAGTGAGTTACCAATTAAAGTCACACTTAAGGGGATAAACAAGTTCCTCACAGAAGACTGTATCGGACTGGCCTGGGCTTCCAGCTAATCAGTATCACGCCCAAGCTATCCATGAAGGGCATAATTGACCTTGTCAGAAGTTAGTCAGACAAACTTTCAATTACGAGGACTCTGTGGCCTCGTGATTAATGTAGAAGAATACCAGCGCCCCCACGACCCTGCCCAGTGCAGTAATTGCCAGAGGTTCGCCCATTCCACCCGCGTGTTGCCTCCAGACGCCGACTGTGTGGTAAAGACCACATGACCCAGGGTTGTTACTTGACAGATCGTGATGACTTGTCACTGAGAAAATGTGTGTGTTGTGGTGGCCTGTGATGCCCATTAAGCAGAAAAATGGCGATATTTGGCCCCACAGGAACTAAAAATATAAAATCTCAGCCATCTTCTGAAACTCAGTTGGGTGACCAGACCCCCTCACCCACCCCTCCAGCTGACAAGGCAGGAATTTCTACCTGCCCGACCAACCAGGGGCCAGTCAGCCCCCATTGGCCGAGCAAGATTCTGGCAGCCATACAAAACTTGTATGCTTAGTCAGCCAAATGGACACAGACTGGGCACTTCACTGTCTCACTTGGAGTCTGATCGAGGAGGTCGGAGGTGAAGGAGCTCCAGGGACGACCAGCAAGAAAGAACAAGTCGATAGAGAAGAGAGAATATATTGTGCAGGGAAGAAAAGAAGAGATCGAAGAGGCGAGGCAGGCGAGAGGGCGACGAAAAAGAAGAAGGGAGGCGCGCCCTGATTGGTCGATGCTCTCTGTCAACCCCAGGGAGCCCTGCTAAAAGTCAGGGGGAAATGCTAGAGGCTTCAGTTGGGCCCCAGGAGGGGGCGAGGGCGCCCGAAAGAGTCCCTGAAGGAAGAGCCCTGCAAGATAACTACCAGCAGCAGCTAGGGAAGCAGCAACAAAAGGACCAGCAGCAGCAACAGTGCAGAAAACTCAGCCAAAAGGGATATGGGCTGCCCAAGAAATTAGGAAGGAAGTCCCAACAAGCTTCCAGCCAGGAGCAGAGCATCTACAAGAGCAGCAGGGCAGCTCCAGCTTCAACGCCAATACGAACACCCCTGGGAAACCTAATGGTGCCAACAAAGGAGGCTCACCAATAAACAACACAGCAGTCGGGGTAAGACCCCCAAGGCATAACCCGAGCTGGGTCAGTGGCTGTTGGGGTAAGCAAACAGGCAGGTCGTGTCCAATCAGGCAAAGTAAGTGAGCCAGATTTTACCCCACCCCAGGTGATACACCCTCTGTACTCTCAAGGTCCCTGGGGTGGAGCAGGTGCCCTATCACACGGCAAACATAATCAGGATAACACCATTACAGGCAGTAAATACCAGCACTAATCACACTGATACAGAAGACTCTGAAGACACAGACAACCAGTTCATCCCAGTACCCGGGAAAAGGAAGGCAATAAGAAGCAAGACCAGAAGAAAACACCGCAACTAATAGTAGCAGAGGAAACCCACAGGAAACGAGATGATGCAGAAAACCAGGAGAAAACAATAAAGAGGAACAGAAGACCACCACCAATAATCATAACAGGCCATGAACACTTTCTGAAAATTGCAAAACAAATTTCCCAAGCCACAAACCATAATGCAACACTAATTTACAACAGGCAAGTAGGTAGGGTGAACACAAACAATGAGGAAGACTTTATCAAAACTATGAGTATTCTAAAACAAAGAAAAATTCCACACTACACTTTTAAACCAGGAACCACTGTATCCATGACTGTACTGGGAGGTTTCATTACATCAATACGCGAATAAGAATTAGAGAAGCTGCTAAAAGAAGAGGATATCGAAGTAACAAGAATAAAACAAATGAAAAAGGAAACTGATACACATGAATTGAAGCCCCCTTCAGCCAAAAAGAAAAGCTAATAAGCTTAACAAGCACAGCAGGAATTAAGGTGACAACAAAACCATACTTTAAGGAAAAGAAGCCACTACAGTGCTATAAATACCAGGGTTTTGGACACCACAGCAGCTGCTGCGGACAAGAAGAAAAATGTGTCAAGTGTGCAGGAAACCGCCATAGCAAATACTGCCCAAGGGATACAGATGCCAACATCTCAAAATCAAATGTGCGAACTGTGGAGAACCTCATTCAGCAGGAGATAGAAACTGCCGAAAATGGCAAGAAGAATTAAGCAAGCAGGACAAACAAAACAAAAAGCAGAAAACCAAGAAGATAACTCAATCAAGAATATGCCACCTCAACCTGAAATGGGACAAAACACAAGAACAAGAAAAGGGACAATTTCTGCCATTGAAACAACAGGCAACAACAAGTGAAAACATCAAATAGGAAGAAGAAGTGCTCATAAATAATACACAAGAAGCGATTAACTTTTGAAAACCAAGGAATTCCAATCAGTCATCAATAAAATTCTAAAAATAAAAGAAAAAAAACAGATGCTCAGCCCAATTCAAAGAGCAAAGAAACACGATACTAGATGGATTATTGGAAATAACACACTCAAGCACCTACAAGTTACAAAATAAGAAGAAGCAGTAAAACAACAAAGAAAGGAATAACAGCCCAGCAGCGAAGACTAATCCGACCCAGAAGAAGAGCTAGAAGTGGAAAAGGAAGAAGGGAAAGAAGAGGAGGAAGCAAGTTTCCAGAGGCAAGCAGATGACAGGAAAAACTTAGGTTCAAGTCAAGAACTTCAACTACAGGCAAAAATCCAAACATCAGAATAATGAGTAGTGCAAAGAACCAAAACCCGCAACAACAGGTCAAAGAAATTAAAATCCTTTTCTGGAATGCAAATGGGCTACGACACAGAGATTACGAATTCCAAAAATTCATGGAAGATGAAGCCATTGACATAGCATTAATTACAGAAACCAAACTATCCAGTAAAACAAAGTACACCCATCCATGGCACCTAATTTACAGAACAGACCGACCTGGGGGAAAGGGGAGGCACACTAATTGCCATTAAAAAGAACATAATGCTCACACCAATGGGATCGCAACAAGACTACACAGTAGTAATGATTCCCACACAAATAGGTGATATGGTTATAGAAGCACTGTACAGCTCACCGAGAAGTAAGGAGCTGCAAGAAAAACTATAAGACATCATTCAGAAAATTCCAAACTACATCATAGAAGAATATCTCAATGGCAAAATCCTTGAAAACATGCAAGAACAATACCAATCCACAGTGGCTGCTCCAAACGAACCTACATACTATCCATATAACACTAACTACGAATCCAGTATCCTTGAATTTTCATAACCAACATTCAAGCTATCGCGAATATGGAAGTTAAACAGGAACTAAGCTCTGACCGTGTCCCAATAATTACAACTCTCGCCCTTCCAAACAGCAGACAACCATATCAGAAGGCATTACTCCTAACCAATTAGGATGAATTAGAAAACAATTAAAAATGACTATCCAGAAATCACAGCACATGAAATATATATATATATATATATATATATATATATATATATATATATATACACACACACGCACGCGCGCGCACACACACACAGAGAGAGCGAGAGAGAGAGAGAGAGAGAGAGAGAGAGAGAGAGAGAAGCCAAATTAGTAACTGTGACAATCAAATACTACATCAAGAAAGCCTCAACCACAAGCCAAGGAAAGGGCATAGCAAGAACAAAAAACCAAGAAATTGAAGACCTAATCAAGGAAAGAAACAGGAAAAGAAGACAATACCAATAGTCAAAAGCTCAAAAATGAACTGGACCAAGCCAATAGACTTATTCACACAAAAGCAGAAGCCCACAAAATAGAAGTATGGCGAACAGCTGTGGAAGAGGCATAAAAGGACGAAAATGGGATTTGGAAGCTCAACTTCAAACCAACATGGAAGAAGACAAAAACCTACACTCCAGTTATCCAGGGGGAAAATGGTATGAAGTATGAAGCGCAAGAAAAAGCAGAAACCATAGCAGATTCGCTGGAGAAACAGTTTGAACCACATCACCAACTTATCAATGAAGACTTGCTTAAAGAAACAAGAAACATAATTAAACAAAAACTCCAGAAGAAAAATAAACTTAAACCAAGTAAAATTAACACAACAGAGGTGGCAAAAATATTTAAAAAGCTCCCAAACAACAAGGCCCCAGGGCCAGACAGCTTCCCCAACGAAGCTCTCAAAAGACTACCACCACAAGCTATTGAATAAATATCATCACTATACAATAAGATGTTAATTATAGGGAATACGCCAACAAGCTGGAAGACAGCAAAAATCATCATGCTACCAAAACCAGAAAAAAATGCCATCTTCCCACAAAATAGAATGCCCATAAGCCTCTTCAACACACTTTCGAAGGCATAGGAAAACCTAATCTACGAAAGACTACAAAAATAGTTGAAAAGAAAAAAAACTGCTACCAAACCAGCAAATGGGTTTCAGGGAAAACCACTCAACCATACACGCACTAACCAGAGTCACGAAGTACGCAATACAAAGAATGAACAAAAAATAAAAAACAATAGTTGTCTTCATGGATATAGAGAAAGTGTTCGACAAGGTACACCACCAATATCTCACTCACAAACTCATAGAAGCAGGCATCCCAGACACCTACTGGAAAATACTCCACAATTTTCTGGACAGCAGAAGCTTTTATGGCACACTAGATGAGAAGAGATCAACGAGATTAATTGAGTCAGGCGTCCCACACGGATCGATACTATCTCCACTACTGTATGCGCTGTAAACCAGAGATATCCCAAAATCTAACTCAGCAAGCATCACATTGTATGCTGACGACACTAACATCTACTCCAAGGATAAGAAACTTTTCTATGCTAAAAAAACTTCAGCAATACCTCAAAGAACTGGAGGCTTATTGTGACAAATGGGCAATAAAGGTCAACCCCACGAAAAGTGCACTCATAGTCTTCCACAGGGGAAGAGAGAATGATTGTAAAATACATCTTAAAAACGAAGAAATCCCAATCAAGAAAACGATCAAATACCTGGGTGTCGACCTTGATGAAAAACTCACTTGGAAGGAACATATCAACAAAGCTGCAAATTCAGCCATAGGGAAATTCCTGCAGGCATACCCACTTTTTAAATCGAATAAACTGGCCACAAAAACCAAAGGACTGCTATATGGGGCAACAATAAGAGCAGCCATGCTGTATGGATGTGAAGTGTGGGGGACAGCAGCGAAGTCAAACATGAAAAGAACCCAAATAACCTAGAACAAGATACTTCAGAGCATTTTGAATGCTTCAAGATACACAGCAACCGAAGCAATCCAACAAAGAATGAACACAGAGTACGTAATAGAATTCATAAGAGCAGCAAACAAGAAAATCAAGGACCACACGAATCCTTTTATCCGGGTACTGGGGAACTACGGACCGCAGAACGCCAGGACCCTAATCTTCTAGCACAGAGAAGAACACATGCACACAGGGACGGACAGGAGACAGGAACCAAAGTAGGGGAGTGCCTGGTAGGGCCAGTGCCGGTGGTGAGTTTCACCCTCGAGCGCAACGCTAGCCAGAGGGGCCTGCCAGGAACCCTGAAAACTGGGGAAAGCCCCCAGTCCAACAAGGGAACTAGTTAAATCATACAAAACGCTCACTAAATAGCAGGTGTACAACCCACCACACCGATCTAAACTTTATGTTATGCATTTATTACTTTCGCAAATGTCAAAAGTTCTATTATCTATTAATATTATCAAGTAAATAAACATTGCAGGCAAACCCGACACTTCAAGTTTAAGCTCAAATGCCTTTTAGATTCAAGTAGGGAAGCCTCGCCTGGGCGCATATATTACCCAGGAGGGGGTAGGATTAAGATTAACATCAATACTACCCAAATTAGATTAGGACAGTGGTTACACCTAACACAAACATACAGACAAACAAAAAATAGAAAATAATATATATATATAATAACAAATTAATTAAATATATATAAATGATAATAATAATAAAAAAAATTTAAATTTTCTTTTGCATTAGATTTATTTTAATTTTTAATGTTTATTATACTAGTATAGACACCAAGGAGAGGTTTATACCCCAAAAATAATAATAGGTATTAGAAAATTATAATTTATGACCATGGGGAGGAGGTAAAGGTTGCTTCAACCAGGTACTCCAGAAAAATAATTGCAGGAAGTTTCCGTAAGCTTGGCTTCTAATGAAACAAGTTCTGGGACTCAAGCAGACGAAAATAAATGGACGCTACCCCAGCACCCAAACAAGTCGACATGCAAAAATTAATACATGGGGCTAAAACAAGCAAGCTGAATGAGCAATACACCGCTTTCTGTGTAGTGCTGGAGGCACTCTGCAATTTACTAATGGTTTGGACCGACCAAACCAAATCAGCTAAAGAAAAAGGGCGAGCTCTAACAGGGGCAGTCCTTTCGATTGTGAAAGGACAGCAGTCTGATGATTGCTAATAGTAAATATGATGCCTTTTAGATTTAATTTAGACAGTAGTTTAACTTTCTGGGATGCTAATGGCATTGCAGTAAAGAACAAGAGCTGAAAGATTTGATTTCTCACCATCAGATCCCTATAATTGCAATAAACGAAACTCATTTAAACTCACAGCATAGATTTTTATTTCCTGACTATAGATGCCTTCGAAAAGATCGCGAGAGATACGGCAGAGGTGGCATGATATTAATTCACTTCAATAGTGCGAAATTAATACAACTTCAAAGACTTGAAGCTGTGGGAATTACCATTAAACTCGGAAATCAGCATGTTGCCATATATCCAATATACTGCCTGGCAGGTCTCACACTTTTGCGCGCAGATTTAGATGAATTAACTAATGCATGTCCAGTTTTACTCGCTGTGGGTGATTTAAATGTTAAACATCCCGCTTGGGACAGTCTCGCGCGCACAGCCAATGGGAATACTTTGTTTAGACACCAAGAGCACCATAATTATATAATTTACGCCCTTAGCGAACGTACTTTAGGCCCTCGTCATGTAAATTATAGGCCCGATATACTTGATATCGTGCTAAATAAAGGCTTTAATATGGCCTTAGTATTTAATGTGCTCCATGAGTTGGCTTCGAACCATTACCCTGTCCACTTGTCTTCCAATGAACTTTGAAACTGACAATACACCAATTCGAAAAATTAAGGATTATAAGCATGCGAACTGGCCCGGCTTTAGGAAATATCTAGATGAAGAAATTAATCTCGCAGCTCCTATTAGTACTCCCGATGAATTGGACTCTGTTGTCGAGCGCGTCACAGAGCTAATTCAGACCGGAGTGAATAAGTATGTCCCGGAAAAGACATCGAGGATTAACGCAGATAAGCTTCCTGGTAATACCAGGGAACTCATCTCACATAAAAATCCGCAGGCTCTATTCTCGAACTAGATCTAGGCAAACCAAAGCCCAGGTTAACAATCTTAGAGAGTGTATAAATTCTAAAATCACTGCCTGGCAGTCTAATATCTGGAACAATAAATTATCCCGCCTATGCACTCAGGATAAAAGCCCATACCACATGACCAAAAGTTTACTAAAAAGCATTCTCAAATCCCGCCTCTTCAACGCAATGATAGTGTGGCCTATACGCCCCAGCAGAAAGCTGAGGCTATGACAAATCAATTAGAATTAGCTTTCCAGCCCAATAACTTTTCCGCTGATCCAGCTTTTGTGGCCCAAATTTATAGGGACCTCCGAGTGCATCTGCGACAGCCCACAGTGGCTGAACCAGACCCCACGCACGCTGAGGAGGTCAAGCATATCATTAAACGTATGAAACGCCGCAAAGAACCTGGGTTCGACTCCCTGCATTCCATAGTTTTCAAGCAGCTGCGTGACAGCATATTTGAGGCTATAGCCGACTGCATTAATGCGAGTTTTAATCTTGCCCATTTCCCCACTTCCTGGAAAAGTGCCACAGTAACTGTGTTTCCCAAGCTAGGCAAAGACCAGACCCAATTGGAAAATTACCGCCCTATCAGTTTGATGTCCACGCTCTCTAAGACTCATGAACGAGTGCTTTTGCACCGCTAAAATAATCATATTCGCGAAAAAAAAAATTATTTCTTAACGAGCAATTTGGCTGTCGCCAATTTTCGGCAGCGGTATTTTTAGACGCGACGAAGGCCATTGATAGGGTTTTCCACACAGGGCTTCTATATTATATCAAACTAAGTTCCCAGACTGCTATGTTAAGCTTCTGGCGTCGTATTTGAATCAACGCTCCTTCTCGATCTCCATTGAAGGAACACTTTCTGCAAAGAAAAACATTAGGGCTGGCGTCCCTCAGTGCAGCATCCTAGGACCAGTCCTCTACAATATTGTTACGATTTCTCTCTCTAAAAATTAAGTGGGTTATACCAAGTTCGTTAAGGGATGGAGGTCGTAATCAAATAAAATAATAAATTATAATTTTCATATTTTATTACAATAACTACAGCAAAATTCTCTTAACTCAAATTCTCACAATAAATTGAAATCACTTACTGTTCACAATTGACACCAATTAATCAAATTTATAATTACGACAAAGAAATCAGTGAAATTAAATAATAATTAAAGAACAGTCCCAATAGACAGTCTATCACCCGATTCAATTATTTTATAATTTATGCGTCCATATTTGACAGTTCGTATATTTACAATGAAATCAGTATTACACTTCAATTCAGTCCCACCTCAGTTCAGTCCATGTTCCGCCAGTCGCAATGTTCTAGAGTCCTCCAAGCGCCCTCACGCACAGTAGGCTCCACTCGTCGGTTTCACACCCTCTCGTCCATTCAAACCACGAACACCTCACTCGCCATCGTCCCGCAATCTCCATTCATCGTCCACACTTATCTTTGCTCGCGCACACTCGACGAGGTGGCCTCAATAAAAACTGTCGGCCACTGGGTTGCGGCAGTATATATAGTGTCTTAGGCCGCCATCTAGAATCTTCCCCAACTCGTGTGATGCGTCGCGGAGGGCTGAGGCGCCAGTCAGTCTCACCAGAACATTCTTGCGTCGTCGCTAAACATATCGGAAACTCTAGCAGGCGAGAGGAGGTCTGTGACGCCAGCAAGTCTCGCCGCTGTCGGCATTCACGGGATTCCCAGAAGGGGTAATCAGGAGGCCGCGAGCGCATCGTTGCAGGAAGAGGGGAGGGCCAGGTGGGTCTCCGATTACGGCGCGGGGTATCTGAGTCGATGTCAGCTGCAGCACGTAACAATATTTATACCCATTACATACCACGCTCCTCTCGCCATAACGACTTATTACCATGGGTGTTTATGCCGATGACGCAGTCATCTACACCCACTCCCGTAAAGCTGAACTTGCCATTCAGCGATTCCAGGCACAACTCAATGAGTTAGAAAATTATTTTCTCCTGTGGCGAACTAAAATAAGTGTGGGTAAGAGCGAAGCGGTAGTCTCCACGGGCCACCGAAATATTCCCCCAATTTCCAATTAACTCTCTTTAGAGAAAATATTCCCACCGAGGAAAGGTTAAGTACCTCAGTCTTATCATGGATAGTAAATTGACATAGCGACGCCACGTGGAGACAAAGCGTAATATCGCTTTTGCACGCCTGTCTGCCTTATATCCACTATTAAATTGTAGCTTCGGTTTATCACTAAAAAATGGGTTACAATTATACCAGTCCTTGGTTAGACCCATTATCACATATGCAACCCCTGCATGGGCTTACTGCACTCCCACTCATTTAAATTCTTTACAAGTGGTGCAGAACAAATGCCTAAGATTGGCTGCATTCCCATCAGGAACTTGCATGCAAAACTTAAACAAGAACTGCTACAAGATGTAATTCTCAAGCAGGCCCAAACCTTTTATCAATATCTTGAGGAACATGCTTATCCTCTCATTACTGCCATAGGGGAATGTGATATTGATGAGACCCAAAGCTATAAGCGACCCAAGTCGCTTCTAGCCCACAGACCCCCTTAGCCCCGCGTGTAACACACTGCCGTGCCAATCATATTAGCACCTGTGCAGCCTAAATAGACTACTGCAATAGAGTAATCTGAGCATTCCTGAAGGAACCGCTCAACCTAGATTAAATGAATCAATAAATAAAAATATCTACTTTAATTATAATAATACACCTCTCATTCCCAGCCAGCTGCTTGTAGGTATGGTACGTTCGCCACTGCCGATTCCAAGACTGCCTCTTGTCAGATGAACTACAACATCTAAAGATGCTGTGGCGATAGTGTGCTCTCTGCAGTAGCTGGTGAGAGCTTCCACACACACCACCTAATTCTTAACTTTAATTTTACATTGCGGTAGAATAATCTGAGCTGCACTAAGGGGAGGCTCAGCCTAGTTTAGTTAAGCATTTAAAATTAGTTTAGCCTCTCTTCCCAGCCAGTTTGTACCAGCCCTTCGCTACTGCCAATTTCAAGGTAACCACTGAACAGTTATACCCGCAAATAACTGCATCTCCATGCACTCGCAGCATTATGGGTGGAAAAATAATCCATTACAGCCTATGGCTATGGAGGCACGCTCGCTGCGAGGTAGCACAGCATTAATTTAGATACATATGTCCCCGAAGACATATGCGGTTATAGGATTATTCTTACTATAGGTCACATAGGTCAGTTAGACGATTTTAATCAGTTTATTCTTTCATCCACATGTCCTTATCGTCTTTTAATGGTTTAGTAAAAACCATTTTAAAAAAAACCAGCCCTGCTGACACTTACTGGCAGCTCACTTTTTCTCCTTTAATTTTCAGGTTCACTGAAGATATCGGGGTGAAGAGGCCCAATAGCGCCACTTCCCTCACCAGAGAGGGGTGCAAGCACCATTCTGGTTACTGCCGGCATCATGATAATGAATTAATAAAGACCCCGCCCCCTCTTTATTAGTCTTTTCAACTCTACTAAGAGCATGTTTCCAAACATTGTCTCCTGTAGCAATCTATTTAATAAAATTTAATGCATGCAATAATTTTGAATTTTCTTCTCTGTCGCAAGGGTTTTTACGTCTCTCTTGACGGTTTTCCCCTTCCTCTTCTCAGTTAAGACCAGCTCTAAGTACACTCAGGGAGGTAGTCATGACCCCAATTGCATGACATGGCTGCCCAATTCCTCTTTGCCGTGATGCACGTCTCCTTGAATGATTTCCTTCCTGGTAAGCGTAAGGGGTTAGCCCTGAGACGTAAATAAATCCCGCCCTACCTTCGGGCCTTCATTTCACATATCACTTAGACTAAGGCAGAGTAGAAAAAAACTTTACACTGCTGGGCAGCATCGCCGAATAGGTGCAGGTTCGTTTCCCGAGATGGAGGCAGAAACATCCGTGGTGGATGCCGTCACGAGTGTCTGGCACCGACAATGCACTCGGCGGTGTCTGGTCGTCTGGTTGGCAGCATTCTTCTTGGACCCAGGATGCTGGGAAGGTTCGTGCCCGCCTGGGGTAACTCCATGGAACAGTCTGGTGCGTGGATTGTAGCAGGCGTCTGAGCCGAGGCGATGATTTGGTCGGTGGTGCAGGGGAGTTGCATCTGCAGCGTCGTGTGGAACACGATGCAGGCTGATGGCCCCGGACAGTCCAACTGAAACTGTGTTGGTTTGTAGACATTTGGATAATGCGCGATATGCCAATGCTACATGCCACTACCATCGCAGATCTCGGTGTAGGTGTGTAGATATCCATCTTCTGCGATGAAACTGTATTCAACACTGTCATAGTCAGGCTTGGCATTTACATAAATGGTCGTAGGACAGAATGGAGTCATGGTGACGCTCAGACCTCTAGGTGGCGACTAATTGAGACTAATTCCTAACTAAATTCCCCTCTTATATTTCGGATGATTTCATGTCTAGTCATAGGCAGTAGATTCACAGTCCAAGGACGAGGAACACAATTTGAGTAGTAGCTGTGCGTTCCTCCACTAGCATGTCCAGTCAGGTTCTGACCTGTCGCAGATGTATATGTGCTGGTCGTCATAAATTTTCGCCAGCTTATGCAGCGAAGGACAGCCATACTCGCACTGCACATCGATGATTTCCAATTCGTTTTGTACAAGTCGCTCAGCCATTTTTTCTGCTCGGGCCCTGCCATGTAAACCGGTGTTCGTGGATACTGCATCAGCAAGTCGTGCGGCACATTTCCCACTTGGTGGTACGAAATCTTGCCTTCATCCCACTCCAGTCCATGGTGGTACTTGGTCAGCCAGTCGTCCGTCTTCTTGCTTTTCTCGCCCAGGAGTTTCCAAGAATAAGGGGTGCAGAAGGAGCGCGTGTGCATTATGCCATCGTCGTTGTAGGTCACTGCGATCTTCTCGAGAATGTAGCAGTTCTGGCTCTGGAAGCCTTGCAGATTACAGTACATCCTGATACAAACTGAGATGAATAGCAGTGATCATCCCGCTTATATATGCTTAGCTCGCCATGTTCACCAGCCCCGAAAAGCAGTCGTAGCTCACTACTCTATCGTGCAAAATCAAACAGTAGGCAGCAGTGTTCGCAGGCACATTTTCCTTGGAAATAATTTCTATATGACAATCCACTATACTGGTTTTAACTTGCTCGTTTTGTTTGGACGTGTCGAAGACCAACAATGGCGCTGTTTCACAGAATATTTCTAAGCTCAGGACGGGACAGAACCCTCACCCGTAGTAGGAGACTTGAAACTGAGTATATATATAATACAGTAATGTAAATCCTTCTTGGTCGAAGGAGGTGTTCAAATACATGCATGGATAGTTTTCGCTATTCAAAAATATATTACGTTCTGGTCGTTGTAGTGATCAAAGGTCGATTAGTCTGCCGAGATATTGTGGTGCTTGTTCGTTTGAAATGCCAGTACGACGCAACAGCGTTTTTTTGTGCTTGGAGACGTCTTCACGACCCAGTGTTTTCGCGTGGCAGATGACAAGACCGGGCATGTAACCAAACTCCAGCTCCTGAAGGTTATATCGATAATTCTTTCTTTCTTTGCATAGTTCAGTAGCTTCACGCATTCGCGGTCGCTCGAAGTCATGTGGGTAACGAAACACTCCATGTTGGTCAGGGTTACAGCGTTGGATTGTGGGTTTTCTCCGGCTCCCAACACTGCATCAAGATGCGAGGTGGATAGCAATATCACTAGTTATTTTTTAACTACTATTATTATTTTCTTATAATCTTTGTCGAAACCCAGTACCATTGATAGTGGCATGCTCACCTCGAACTGCCTTACGCGAAGATGGGAACTTTGTAGCCATCTTCCATCCCCCAGCCTCCAATTTCTACCATGCCGAGATTGTTAGGCATGAGCGAGAGGTAATTTTTTATGGTGGTGGTTATGCCTGTATCCTGCGTTTCGTCAATAGTAGCACTGTTTAGTTCGTATATTACTCACCCGAAAAGGCGTAAAATAACGTTGCGAGCGAACATGGTGGTGGGGTGTGTCCTGTCCTCTTTCGTGAGCATACCTCAGATGCACTGGAATGATTGAGAAGGCAGGGTGTAATTATCTGTGGTGTATCGGGGTTCGAACTTCATGCCCGAGGACGTAGGGGCCGGTCAGAGACGGATGGTAGCAATGCAGCTCAAACTTGTCGATTCTGTTGTCGAATTCTGCCCACTGGGTCATGTTCAATACGTTGTCGTTTTCCATGCCAGTTCACTTTCAACCCTACGCAACGTAGAAACTGCTTGTTGGCACGTGTTAGCACACCCGTGTCTCGAGCTCTATTGGCCCTGGGTTTAGTGCTGCGCTCGGCTTTATGCACGGTACGCCTAGCGAAACTCAATCCCATCGTTTCAAGTGCAAGTACAAAGTGGTTTTATTCGTTTCTGGAGTCTATCCGCTTATCGTCCTGATCGACGATTGACGCGACCACTTCGTGTGCGCTCTTCGTGATTACGGGAACATAAATTATAGTTTTGCGAACTTCGACCAGTTTATAACCTGAGGGGGGGGGGGCATCGGCGTGAACTCGTGCAATATATTTATGGTTTTACCATTGACGTAGCAGCCGCTCGCCAAATAACTCTTAATGCGTACCATGTTCACCGGAAATATGTTCACTGGTCGCGAGGATTCGTACATTTTGCCAACTTCATGGATTTACATCTCGAATCCCAGCATTGGCCTAATGATATCCGGTTCTGTGAAATCGATATTGGCACAGAAAAATATTTCTGCCATTAGTGTGTTTTGGTTATAGCATAGCTCGAAAGTCATGTCCTATGGCATGGATTTCTTGATGGAATCGGCGATGTCCTTCAGTTCATATGTGTTAGTGGGAATGTTGATTTCCTTCACGTCTCCTGCCACTTTTTACCAGAAGGCAGAAGTCACGTTTTCTTCTATGTTGGATATGGAGTTGTAATTTTGAAAATCCGCAAGTGCGACGACCCATTCACCTTCCAGATCCAATGGCGGGTAAAACGTCGCCCTCAACTCGGATGTCTTACCACTTAGAATGATAGACACCGACATACTGACTGGAGAATATAGGTGAGAAAAACTTTTATGTAAAAGGTTAACGAACAATTATTCACCTGTTATTTATTTTTATTCTACCGCACCAGAAAGCGAAGACACGTGTGTACGCTGTTCCAAGTGTTCAGAATTTAGCTCCATCTCATAGTTGTAAGTCAATTTGCAATTCTTCAGGTACAGTTGCAATTCGGGTGGTGGATGCAAATTCCCAAAACTATCATAGTATACCGCACGTTTGCCATGTTTGACATACCAGTGCGAGCCAGGTCTGGCTATCGTGTCCAGCTTGTTTATGGCATATTCGTCATGTTTGGGTTTAGGGGGCAAAGCATCTCGCATTAACACACTGCGGAAAATGAGGTATCTTCAATTTGTATGCAAACAGTTCCGAATCCACGTTCGTGAGCGGTCGTTTCGGTAGATATTTCATTAGCGCCTCCTCCTGTTACGACACTTTTGCACACATCCTCCTCGGTAGGGCTGTCGTACGTAAAGTAACTGGTAATTTTTTACCCATGGCGATAGCTTCTAGTTTATGGTTGTTGCGGCAGTTTTCCTCCAATTGCTTAAGTTCGTTCGAGGCTCATTTCACCGCACTGACAATATTTGTTATGGCCCCGGCGATACTACCCAGAGCACCAATTGCAGGTCTCAAGGCGGGAAGGAATCCTCCCATTTTGTTCTTCCCTCCCTCTTGGAACTTCGTCTCGCTTTCTTTGCCCCCACACCCGTATTCACCTTGGCATTCATTGCGCTGGAAATGCCCCACGCAGCTATTTTTTCACCGAGTCCGGCATATGACGATTTTCTTATCTCGTAGCCTTCTGTGCAAGTATCTTGCATGTCTGATGCCTGGCTTTGCGATCCTTGTGCTGGGAATAGGCGATATCATGCCACTTGCACGCTTGGTCCAGTAAGTTGATGCCCGTATCGCTGTGTGCCAAATTTTTAGCTAGCTTAGTTCCTGACCCGCAAAACCTGTATCCAGGAACTGTCAGCTCGAAAGGTAGATTGTTTATCAGCGTTTCGACGATCCCTCTTCCATATTTGATCTTTCTTCTACGAGTCATCACACTCTACTACGCTACGAACCTATATATACGCGACCTTTTTACTTTTTCGTTTCAGTATCATTATAAACTTGAAACAGTACGGACATAAAGTGCTTATGAAGCATCTTCTTTGTAGTTTCTGTGGTAAAGCATTTATAGCTCTGGGCTGTGTGCATCGACATGAAATAACGACTTGCAGAATGAAAAGTTCGAGTGTGACTTTTGAATGAAACATCTGTCAGAGGCAGTTTACTCGGAGTGATATTTTGAAGAGAAAGTCTAGAACTTGTAGCACTGGTTCTCTGTAACTGCAATCTACACCGCAATTAGCACCACCCGCACTGCAAATTGTGTAGACCTTACATGGTGAACTGAAACTCTAAGTGGCTTGAGCTACTGCCGAATCTCGTTCGCGAGTATAGTTCTACCATTCATTCTACCACTCATGTGAAGCCCAAATATATCGAGGACGACTCCATGCTTCCTTCCATTTTTGCTATTCCGACAAGGAGGGACCCACGCAAGCCCAAAACCAAGATCGGTGACCTGGTGCGGACCTCCAAACAGCGTGGCATTTTCCACAAGGCCTATTGTCACAACTTGTCGGCAAAATTGTACAAGGTTCGCATACGACATTGGTACCCATGCATGTATTACCTCGAGGACCTACGAGGCGAACCCATCGTTGGAGGCTTTAACGCAGAGGAGATCCAATCTGCGAAGTTTTCCGCTGTTTATTTGGTGGAAAAGGTGCTGAAACGGTGTAATGGACGAGTGTACATGAGGTGGCTGGGACACACGAAATGTGACAACTCCTGAGTTGACGAGGACATTCTGAAATAGTAGGGCTACTTACCAATTTTTTAAAAAATATTATATATATATATATATTCTTATGTACATGAATTGTTTTAAAATAAATGTATGTTTACCTTACTTTGCATCATTTTATTCTTGCCCGTACTTATACGAAATATTGCGTTGGAGTTAGCTAGCTCTGTGGAAATGCTAACACAGCTCTTCCCACCCATGTTGACTTATGCTATCTAACAACATGTAGATTGTGAAAACGACAGAGAAGCATCAACACGTGCGGACTCCAGTAACCTGACACTGTGTAGGTGCAAGCCTGTGAAAATGCTAACACAGCACTTGCCATCCAAGCACAGATAATTTTTAAAACTTTGATTATGTCACCTGCCCTACCTGTCCGTGCATGCTCGCGAACTCAACTCCAGTAACCCTAATTAATAAAAAATGTAATAGAAATGTGTTTTATTTCTAAGGTACGTCTTTTCATTATATATCGTAAAAAGAAAAGGCTTTGAAAAATGCACTTAAAAAATAATTATGACTAGATGAAAAATTTCATATTACAAGTCTATAACTATATGGAAAAAATTCTTATTGCTGCCCTATGTAAGTTTAATATAGTAAAAACAAACTTATATTAAAATATTTGCTATGCATTAGAATTATCGCGACAAAATATTTATTCGTCCCCCGCACAAATACCATATTACTTCTTTTAAACCCTTGTGCCAGCATGGGTACCTATAGCAGAGAGATCTAAGGTTCTACATGCTTATCCAAGGTTCGGCAGTTTGATATCACCCTTTTCCAGACGATATTTTAAGCACTGCAAAAATTAAATCTAGAACCAACATGGCGGCCGAGCGAGAGCGACACCAGCGCCCCTAACTGGCAATGAAGAAACTACTGGAAACAAAATCGTGGATGGTAGTAACAAGAAGGTGGATGGAAACAAGATGGCAACCGAAAACAAGATGGCAGCTGTGACATCATCCAAGATGGTGAAATCCAAGTGGGAGGCCGAGCTACAGTCACCAGCCCTTGCCCTAGGAGGAACTACATCTATCTAATGCCGTGTTACAGGAGACGGAATTATATGATAAAATATTTTCATAATCTTCACAAGCTAATACAAAATATCGAAAGTGTTCTAAATGCAACTAAATTATATAAGAAAATATGATGAATTTACACATTGTATGGAATACTGACTCACACTACAAAACCACGGGTTAATAGTTAGTATGCACTTGCTAGCCATGCAAGTGCTGTGATCTGTTGAATGGACCTCTAACTACTTTGAGAGGAAAGTAACACATGTTCCTCTTTTAGTGACCCGCGCCCATGGTACCTGCTTGGAGTTGGGGATTCATTAGGGGAACATGTCTACTATTATACACTATCGACCAAAAAGTAATTGGGAACCTGTCCACAATGTCTGCTCGGTGGTTGTCACCCCGTTATAATCTCGTAGGACCACCTCTTGCTGCTATAACAGTAGCCACCCTGTATGGCATGCTCTCTACGAGTGTTTGCAGGACATCCACGAGGATTCGTCGCCATTCCTCTTGCAACCATTCCATGAGTTGAGCAATGGATTTTGGCCGCGCCTGACGAGCCCTCACCCGGCGATCCAATTCGCCCCAAATATGCTCTATAGGATTGAGGTCGGGGCTCTGAGCGGGCCAGTCCAATCGGCGAACATTGTTGTTGGCGTACCTCTGCATAGTAGCCCTTGAAACATGGCACCTGGCACTGTCATCCTGGAACTAACATGGGTCCATTCCGTAAAAACGCCACAATGTTGGGAGCATTCATTATCCAGAATGTTACAATAGTCCTCTGTGTTCATGCTACCACAGTCAAACACCAACGGTCCTACGCCGAAGGCCGTGAAACAGACCCACGCCATCACTCCACCACCACCGAATTTCCTAATTGGCACTATACACTCCGGCAGAAGCCGTTCCCCGGGTAGACGCCACATCCATACACGTCCATCGGACCGGAATAATGTAAATAATCCCGATTCATTACTCCACAGAACCGATTTACACTGCTCCAGTGGCCAGTTGCGATGGTCTAAACACCACCTGAGTCGCCGAGCTTTATTGCTTGTCGTGAAATGGGGCTTATGTGCAGCTGCTCTTCCGAAATATCGAAGTCGGTGGGCCTCTGTACGCAATGTTCCAATGGAAACCGATACTCCTGTTGCTGCATGAAACTCCTGTCGGATGGTAGTCATGGGTTGTGCCCTATTTTTGACAATTTCACGTTTCAGGGTTCTGCGATTTCTGTCGGTCAAGATTGTGGGTCGCCCAGAACGTGCAGCATTGGCACGATGCCCATCGACCTTCCACTTACGCAAGACGAATGCGACCGTTGATTTAGGCCTGTTTACATTCCGTGCAATCGCCCGGTTAGACAGCCCACTGAGATGGCAGCCCACAATCACGCCCTTATCGAAGTCCTATTGCTCTGTACCTCGTGCCATCTCCTTGTCAACTGGTTCTACACCGGCCTGTAGCGAATGGCGGCCACACAAGTCAACTGACGTACTGAATTACCTATCTTCAGGGTGCCCAATTACTTTTTGGTCAATATTTTATAAACGAGGTAGGCATGAATTTTTAATTGTAAGATCCTCAAGTCCTTGAATATGGCAGTACAAATAGGCTGAACATGTATGTATGTTTGTGACATTTCTGATGAAATTTTTAGTAACATGTAAGTATGTGATATGCAAGATGGTGAGAAAGGGTTTAAATAAAAATTCTCAATTCTTTTATGTTTGTTTATTTTTAAAAAGTATTGTAATTGATACAGGTTTAGGCCTACAAGATACCAATTCTTTGGTTGTTACATATGTATTAAAATATTGCCTCTATGACGTAACAAGTGCCAGGGAAAAGCCACCATTGCATATGTTATAAACTTGGAAGGTAGCATTTTGTACATACTATATCATGTATGAAAACTTAAAGCTGAAATGACCAGGTGGCTTTATGAAAGTAAATGTACAATAATTTAAGCACAATGTAATGAAAAATGTAATTCCGTACATCAAAGAAAAATGTAACAAAATTCCACTAATATGTAGTTTTTTTTAAATTAATTAATAAATCCACAGACACATATACTTAACTTTTGCACCACATAGCATTGTTTAAAATGTGAAGCAAGACATACTGTGCAGCCAAATTAACGGTGCACCAATGTATATACTTATTTCTTTAGTCATAGAATTGGTCTTACCATCTTTGTGTAAATTGCAATAATATGTACATGGTTGAATTAGAAAGTTGTGAAGACTGATTAGCTTAGTATTAATAAAGTTATTTGGTATGGCATTACACTTGCACATTACTTCTGTGTCTCAAACACTTACAGTTCACTACAGTTGTCACAGAAAGTAGTGAGTTTTTTGTTTTTTTTTTTTTTTTTTGTTTTAAGTGTTTTGTGGTTTTAAGAGCATTGGAAATAAGTAAATTTATACGATGTTCACGATAAAGTGAGCACTTTTGAAATCAACCTCAGATAAAAGTCACTATACCTATTTACATATATTTGAACAGACGAACTGAGTGACATGCGCCCAGTAAACTTGGTAACGATGAATGAAAAGTAGTTCCATAACTTAACGTCGAATAAAAAGTGTCAGGCAACCATCTGAAATAACGTAAATTATTTCTTACACTTTCTGATTTTTTAATGCATCGAAGTGTAAAAATGGGATATTTGCAAAACATTTTCTTCGGTAATAATTTCACAGTTGCACTAGACCGACGCATGAATGAAGTGACGAGGCCCATGGAAATGTTAATTTGGCATAAGGTGGAAGAATACACAACGTGCATACAAGTAGACCTTAAACAGGGCTTTGAAAAGTGTTCATTTTACCGTGAATAGTCTATAGAAGAAAAATGAATGGTAAAATAGAAATATGGTTCAGAGCACAAGTAGATCAAGTCCGTTCTGTATAATTACTGGTAAAATTCACTATGGTAATAATTCTGACAGAAATCTAAATATAATCAATACTTTGTTTCATATGCGAAATAGTAATGAAGATGTGGGCCAAATGTTATCTGGAAAAAATAATAAATTGTTTACTTAAAGCTCGCGTTTCTCATTCATATAACTACATGGACTTGATGTAGTTGGGCACTGAACCCTCCACAAATGCACACGTAGTTAAATCAGTGTAAATAAATTTTATTTTTGTTGGTTGATCATTGGAATATACTTTCAGGTGTCATTTTCCAAAAACCTGTATATTTTGTATCCAGCACTCGTTTGAATCAACATCAGTATCTGTAGCAGTTGAAGAACGAGAGAGAACACACCTACTGTTGCTTTGTTAACACAAAAATTGATACTGAATGGTTCTTGAGAGTCTTTTAGGATCCTGGTGCAGCACTCTTGGTAACTTTGTTGAAAATATGAGTTAATGCAGTCACTTTTAAGACTTAAATTATTTATTGTTTTAGTTCATTGCCATTTTATCCTATATTGATCCCTGTGTTGTGCATATATTTCTGTCTACCATGTAATATTTTGGATTACTCAGAGTAGGGATTATGAACATACATAAAATTAAATGATATGCTATTTACCTAAAATGATGAGTATTGTTTAAAAATATAATTTACAAGTTGTGAAAAAATCGTTTAAGTGCTTTGCATGTTACAAAAGACCTAGTCAATAATACAATATAATGTTAAATGGTTTGTAAGTAATTTATTTTAGCTGTGACTCAGTACAAATACTGGAATGCTTCAGAACTTCAAAAATGTTTATATTTTAAACTATTAAATTTTAAAATACTAAGCCACCTAATTATGCCTTTTACTTACTAAACGTTGCTATTTTAATAGTGACTTGGAACAATTTATCCATCGAACCATACCTCTGAAGATTTTAAGCTTGGGTAATTGTAGGAGGTTGTTTATTAATGTTTGCAAATGTTTTTGCTAGCTGTGCTGAAATAGATAGGCTACATGTTTCTCCAGTCCACTCCAACATACCTGCAATATGTCCTTGTGGCAGTCAAAAAGTGCTCTGTTAGCTGGATACTTTGTGATTTTAGACTTTTCATTTGGTAGTGCTTACGACCATGGGTAATGTAGTGAGTGTACAGTATACGGTTGTGTTTTTATTACACTTTATTGGTAGTACATCAACGGCTGTCAGTGGATGGTACTGGATTAAAATTCATGCTTGCTCAGGTCACAGTACAGTGAAAATCCTGGTAATCAGACCTTCATTACTCTTGCATGCACATATATGCTGCGTGCATTCTTACAAATATAATTTTATGTGAGTGCTGTACAAGTTGAAAACAGTATAAATTTTCGGGAATTTTCCTTCATATGTCTTGGTGCATTTTAAAGCAATTATTTGCCAAGCTGATGTAAACAATATTTGAGCTCATAAAATAAAAAAATCTGGTTTTATACATTTGATAGAAACTTTCAAGCAACTAGACAGTAACACTTAAAATTATCCAATACATTTAATTTATAATAATGTAAATACAAAGTAAAACAAATAAATTTCAGTTATTGTATAAGTAATTAAATCTTCGCGAGTGTCGTAAACATTTAACACATGGATGATTGTTCAAATCATCCATGAAACTATCAAAAATTTGCCTTAATTTTCAAAAAGCAGATTAACACAATAACAGTTCCATTGACTCAAGACCAGTTGTTTTTGACAGAGATTACAGTTTTGTATAACTTTCTTTATTGATACCATTTTCAAAATTTTCCATGCATATTTTGGTACAGATAAATCTGTTTTGAAATGTAAGGACTTTTAAACATAAATACTTGTTACTATTTAGTTTGCTGATTTTGGAAGCTTAATATACTAAACTGAAATACAAATCACCCCATAAGAGTAATATTTGTCATTTAAGGCATGTTATTTTGTGTTCCCTATTTCACAAAATAGTTACTTAATAGAATTTAATTTAAGAGAAATTGTACCATATTTTGTGGATGTCATATTTTCCAGTACGTATTAATTACATATTTAACAGTGCTGTTGAAGACAAAACAATTTATAAACTTCCTTGCGTCTTACAAAACTGAAGGATACAACATAACAGTTCTCAAACCCTCTTAAAATATATAACTGCAAAAGTAAAAAAATTTCTAGCATTCTGAGAAGTTACACAATGCTTCTATCTAGAAAGCATAGTTTTTCCAAATGTGTTCTCAAACATAAATGATAACTCCAATGGAGTGTTTCTTAAAATTACAAGGATAGGGCAGAAAAATACAAATTTTAAAAACTTGCACCTCTCAATCGAATTTCCATTCTGGAGATTATTCTCTTCGTATAACTTAATATCCTGAATTAGTAAATATTCTTAATTAAAATAAAAAATGTATTGCATTTGGAAAACAAGCAAATAAACTGCGCTCTACATGCATGTGTAGTGGTGGCTATCACAGATACGCTGGGTGGTCCATTGTGTCTATACCCTTTCAAGCACCAATTTGTGTGCATATGCTTGCACACGTGCGTGTGTATGCACACAAAATCCGGAAACAATTTTATGACTTACTGTGTAAAGTTATTCCTAAGGGCAACGTGTACCAATGAAGTCGAAGTTAAAATATTATCTTATTACAGATATTACTTGAAGTATTTAAGATGGATCAATGCAATTCTCTATTATGTGGGTAAATGGACAAAAATGTGTAACCACTGAAGACCATGTTGCTGTTATCAATTATTTACTGGAAATAACTAGGGTTGGAATTCCTGTTTTGGTAGTTTTGTGACTTGGAAGCATAGTGAATTCTTAACTAATAGTTATTGATCGGCATTTGAAAACTAGCCAAGAGGGTTGTCTTGTGTTTACACACTACCCTAAACTCCAAATTGTTGAGAAGCTCATGCACAATTTCGATAAAAAAAAATACTAGGATTGCCTGCAGGTGGACAAGAATAATTACACTCAAGGAGATGGAGTTGTACAAGAGGGACATATGTAATAATTAGAAAATGGCAATTTTGCATTTTTTTCTGTGTCAAGCTATAATTTACCATCCTGTAGGTTCAAAAAATTGTAGCGTTTGTTCACCGACTGCTGCCTGGATGAGAATCCATTCCTTTTCACACAGGACTGAATACGATTCAGTCATGATAATGTGAAATTTTATTGATTGGCGGAGAGGTACCCCAAGATGCATCATGTGAAATGTGGTCTGGTGATATACATATGACAAGCAAACGTACACGTGTTTAAAGTGTAACCTGTCACTGAATAATAATGAGAATTTTGCAAGTCTCTAGTAATAAACGTCTTTAAAAAAAAAAGAGCTTCACGATAATCCACACGAGCCAGGTAACTGATTGGCATGACGTAAAAACACAAGTCATCGTGGTGTACATTCAGCCAGCTTTTTTGCCTATTGTTTTGCACACCATACTGAAGTAATGCATCATTTTTTTCCCTTACTAAATATGAATTATGTACAATCCACTATATCTCGTGCCTGTTTATAGTAGGCAACTGATAATTTCGGCAATGAAAGAATGTTCACTCTCGTATATCTTTATTAATTTTTTAATATTTTAGGGAAAAGAAGTTAATGTATTAACAGATAGCTACATTAATGGTGAGAAAAGTATGTTACCTCTTCTCCCCAGATGCAGAGTGCAGAGAGTTATAGGAGCTCTTCGGTAGAGGGCCATGGACCACCAGACAAGTGCTGATTGGTTGGCTGCCATTACCACATGGTTAGTAGTTGTTACTCATTCTGTACATTACGTCAAGGAGGAGGAGGTGGAGGAATACAGGCAGGTGAGGAAGGTCATGCAATACACCCCAGTATCTTTTCTTGTTTTAAGTTGGTTCTATTTCTTAGTCTGCTTTATGCAGAAAGGGCACTGTTTGATGATCCCAGGAGCAGATCCAGAGAAGACGGGGCCACACAGGACATAACTCATCCCCCACCCAACCCAAAACCCTCATATTGACTTGAGTTGAGAGATTTGGGCCGCTCTTTAACAACGGAGCTTAGACTCGCATTGACATTGTCATAAAACTCTCCTGTAGATATTTTAAAACTAAAATGAAGTAATATCGGACTTTTTAAAAATACTGATTTAATTTAAACTATTTAATATTGTTTTACCTCCCATGGCACAAATTGAAATTCTAGAACCGTACCTGCACAGTGGGGAAATAACTCCTCCATACCTCTTGCTCCACCACCATCATCACCACCACCTAAAGGCTATATCACCTCCTTCACAATTATATTGATCCCATATTCATACCAAGCAGCACACAGGTTATACCATTTATTTCCCATTCCTCTTATTCCCCAGCCACAAGAGGAGGGCAAAGTGTACCATATCACTGTGCCCAACAAGTATTTCCTATATTCCAGCCCATCTTTGGTTGTACAAAGTCTTTGACTTGGTACTCCATCTCATAAAGAAAGGATTGTTTGTGCAATAAATTTCAGTACATATCTGTGTAGTGCAGTTAACAGTTGCATCATTGCAGCCATGAGATAAATATGCACAACAGCTCGATTTAATAATAGTTTTAATGTTTTGCTCGAAAATATATTTATTGTATTGCTAACTAGTATTGTGGACCTTCAGAATGCCGACTGATAGTCTGGTTCTATTTTTTTTTCATATAAGGATGGCTTATGTATTTTCATATTGGCAACAAGTAATTTATTTTGTAATCATGTAACTATTTCCTGTTTTATATGTAGATGTCGATAGCAATATCTATGTTTGTGAATATTGTAGGGGTTGGCAGCACTTGTTTTTGTTGTGAGACTGTGGCATGTAAGGGGGGTGTGTATTGTGTTGTTACTGATCATCATGGCAGTTGCAACAACAATAGTAAAGTGTGCATAATACAAAAGAATGTGCAGTAGTTCATCCACAACATTTTTCTAACAGTGGATCTTAAAGAGTCTAGAATATTGCATAAGTGTTTTGCTGTTATTTACCTATCAATTGTCATTTACACTTCGTTAGCTATTACTTCCCCCATTGCATGGCTGGTTTTATCTGCCATCATGTTTGATTTGTTCTGCCCGCTCACGAAGAAATATTTGTTGCACACTGTGGCTCTACTTTTGATTGGTTCAGTTTTATAATTAAGGCGCCCTTTTGCCAGGTAGCATCAAGAAACTCGCCCAAAAATTCACTTCAAAAATACAAGATCAGAAATTTCTTTAGCAGAAGTCCATAAAGTAAGATGTTCAGGCTGAAAAACAGCACACATAAGACTTCCTCTGAAAAAACTTTGGTTTATTAATATTTTACTTTATTTCAGTATTATTTTTTTCCTCTGTATCAGTGCATTTCAACATATACTTTACCATTCAACCACTCATGCGATTATAAAAATTGTTCATGGATGTTCTTTTAAGTAATGCGCATAAACACATACAATTGCGCTGTAAAATTTATAAGAATCACCTTTTTTAAAAGTGGGAAAATAGTATAGACTTTATATATATATATATATATATATATATATATATATATATATACACACACACACACACACACACAATCTTTCCCTTTTAAATTTTCAAAAGTATTAAAAAAACACTTATGAAAAAAAGTATTAATAAGGCGCGGCAAACATACAATAATGCGCTATAAACTCTCTCTAAAAAGTTTGTATTCAGTGTTTATAATTATTCATTATTCTGAAATGTTCACATTTCTCCCAAACATCCATAAAATGAGTGTTACCCTAACCGAATGAACAGGTACAACCTTTCTGGATTGTCCATTAAAATCCCTTTCGAATTTTATTTAATATGAAATTTACCTTGATATCAAAACCTATCTGCACTAGGTTTTAAAAATGCTGTATTGGTTTCTTCTTTTTCCTTTCACACAAAATGCTTATTAAAATTGTTTGTCAAATTAAAAACAGATATTAAGTTAACTGGTGGCTCAAAACTTTGTACATTAGCTTCACTTTGATTAAAACATTATTTTTCTTTTAATTAATTTTTGCCGTAATTTTTAAAACAGATAAAACGACAATTAACCATTGTGGAAATTATACAAGTCCTTGATTACATATGGACTTAATTTCAGCTGTAATTTAACACATCCAAATTTTACTCAACTGTTAATTCGATTGGTGCCAATTTCTATCTTATTTTGTTCAATTAATATTGGAAAACATCTATCTGCCTAAAAAGGGCGGCAATTACGCCCTTTCCCGTGTGACCTGAATGGCCTTATCTATTTACAAAATTAAGTCATTATTTGTCTGTGCGGACGACGACCCAGGAATCAGCCGAATTCCCCGAAGAAGGCTGATCCCCGGGTATTTATACGTCAGAAATGTTGTTGGGCCCTGTCCCAACCTGGAGGTTTTCAAATCCCAACCAATAGGAACACAGAGAAATTTCAATGATATTCTACACAAGTGTCAAAACTCGTTGAACACCGACTTCCGCTGGGCTAACGCTCAAGATTCCCGATTCCACGTGTTCTCCAGGCGAGGCGCTTTCCGGTGATGTCAGCTACACCAGCGCCGCCACGTGCCAGTCTCTGACACACTACACACGACCCCGCCGCAGTAGGAATGCCGATCTTTACCATAATAATCGATTTCGTGAATAGATTAATATCGAAGTAGAGAATATCGATGAGCTTAATATATCGGTAGAAAAAATCTAATTACAGCAAATCGTTCTTCAATTTTTATTTTTAGCCAGTTGTACGAATATGGCTTAAATTCTATGAGCTAGGATGTTTAAAGACCATTTTCATATTAATACTAAACTACCAGATACCATTATAACCAAATATCCTACGTTTTGGCTTCAGTAATATTCCATGTATTGAGCTTAAAATAATTTAGTTTCGGATGATGACGTTTTATTTAGTTCGAAACATTTGTGGTATTACTAGTAGTTACACAAGTTCGTTGCACAATTTGCATGTTGCACCATAAGGCGCCTTAATAAAAAAAAAAAACAAACGAAGCTTTTCTCAGTTCCACATGGTGTAGTCATTATTGCTGTAGCCTGTTACAGTCGATTAAACAACAAATAACTGCTACAAAATTTAAAAATCACGAAGTATACATGACCACATTAGTTGCTTATTTCTTTAACCTTAATAACAATAGTATTCAGCCTCAACGTAATAATGACATAGAAGTGCACCATGGTCTTGTGAACCAACACATACAGCTAGAAAAACTATTAACCAAATTCTCGTAAAAATATGGCCAAGAAATTACATTCCATAAATATCGAATGATCCATAAATACGATAATCAATGTTCAAGAAAATTTGTAACGTCAAATGTCACACAAATTAATTTCTGAATCGAAAACCAATTCTACAAAAAAAAATATATGGATTCTTAAAAAAATTAACAGCATTAAAATCGATTCAAGAATCAATATTTTTTAAACCGATTTAATCGATTAAAAAAAAATTAATCGGCATCCCTACACCGAAGTATGACGAATTGTTCGGTAACGAGCGGAAGCTATGTTGGTGTCCATCTTCACGTGCCGGGCTGCAACTTGTCGTTACAAGGCATTGACGTGTTATTCGTGTACGTATATGGCAGAAGGTAATAAATCATAGTTCTTAAACACGTAGCAGGTAAAAACACAATTTGTAAAATGTATATACGGGAATCCAGGGTTAAACTTTTAAACAGCCTTGCTGTGTAGGTGCAGTGGCGGTTTTAAAGGGGGAGGGGAGGGGGGGGGGGGTGGCGGAGGGGGACCTGTAAGGATGAGTTTCGTTAGTGCATTTCATAAGGAAAATGTACAAAGTTAAAACATTACGTTTATACACATACATATTCGAAAACAAGTCACCATATACGCGTATGCACACACACACACACACACAAGTGTGATGCATATAAACATTTTTAATACACATATTTATACATACGATCACATATTTAGTCCTATATTCATTATTTGGCGTCGACGTTATGTCTGGGAGTTCTTAATAGAAATACTCTGTTACAGAGTTCGGCCAAAAAGTAGCGACGTTAAGGTACAGAAACTCCTAAAAAATATGCGTGGGCAGAATAATGCGTGTGTCAATGCATGCATGGAGAATTATCACTTTTTTTTTTTTTTTGTTTTAACTCAGCAGGTAGCACCACCATACATATTCCGCATTTAAATATTTCAATGATATTGAAATCGACATTAACTACTTACGGATGAGACTATCTCCTTTTGTTGTATTCATTGATTTATTGCTGACTTAGTATGTAAGAAGTAAACTTAAAGTTCTTCTTAAAACGTTTCGCTATTTACCATATCCTGTGTTACAGACATAATCATAAATTCCTATATACTAACGCATATCTCTGTCACATTCACATTGGTGAAAATTCACTGCTGATTAAATTAAGTGTTTACTTTATTTGGTCTAGATTATAACTTAAAATTAATTTCACTCAAAACACCTTGAGCGAAAAACATCTCGTTTTATGTGAGAAAGAAAAATTTAGAATGTTATATTGTTGCGAAACGATAGCAAATCAAATAAGGATGGATAATCTGATCGCTTTTCTCTGTTTCAAATGTAACCAATTTAAATAAAAGTATTTTATTGAAATTAACAGAATGCACAAAAATGTCAAGTTTTTGTGTTGTTTACACATTGCAAAATTCGATATTGTTAAGCCACTTTTTACCCCCACTCTCAAGCTTCATTTTATGTAAGCGAGGATCTTTTTTGCTCGAGTAAAGCGTTGGCCACTAGCTAGAAAGTCTGTTTCCTGTCTTTTTTCTGCGTGTTGTCACTTGCTCAGGAGGGGAGCGAGCGCGTCAGGTCGAAGAGACACTGGTCAGGGGGGCACGCTCACCATATAATAAACAAAGGTGCGAGGTTTGCGTGAAGGAGGGGGGGGGGGGTATACAGGCACCACGACCATGCCTTCACAGTCCTCAGTCTCTAGTGTGCAGTGAATGTGTCAACTTCTCAGATCTGAAGTATTCGTGTTTGTACATTATGGTGTCGGGTTGAATGCACACCAGGAGCGCGTGCCATCATAACGTGTGACAAGAAAAGAAATAATTCGTTTTCATATTATAGTAAACTACCGGAGAGTTAAGAAACTGGAGACGGCGTTTCTGATACTTTGACACAGGTTCGTTTTCTATTAGGTTATTTATAACGTAAACGTAGTGTAGTGTAGGGCAACTTCCTAGTAATAATTTTAAATTTCATATTGTCATGCCTGGCCATTAGGAAACGGAATGTTAACGACCTTAAATATAAAACACTACGGCATATTCTATATGAACTTCTCGCGATTGGTTTGCAATGGAATTTAATTTTAGAGGGGAGAAGTTTTCAGTTGTGCTGATAAATCACTACCAGTATACATTTCCATTAGTAGCTTGTTCAGTACCGCATTAAACGATAAATGTAATTATATTGTTTCAAAAATTAGTCTTTTCAGCTTACCGTATGTAGTTCGTGAAATGTTACAACTTTTAATATGTTTTCTCGTAGAGCTTTGCCAGTAAATACGTGTTTGTCAACATTGACCAGGTTAAAAATTAACTTCAAAAACTGATAAATCAAGCAGATTGTTTGGGAGAACTCGCATTAATGTCACGTAACATGAAATTAAAATGAGTATTTTGGTTTACGCAGCATAAACTGCCAAATAGTTCTGCTGTGGAATTGTTGCGACAGTTTTCGGCAAATATCACGGCTCCCGTAGAAAATAATTGCTCATTTAATTTTTGCGTTACTAAACTCTCTAAAGCAGTGGTTCCCAACCGATGGTCCGCGGACAACAGCATGTGGTCCGCGAGAGCATCTGGAGTGGTACGCGAGTTAAGGGCCCGCGTTTAAGTTATTTTCTGTTGTTGAGGCACGAGAGCATGGAGGCGATAAGGATGTCATTGGCACTTTAGTAAGATCAATTTCAGTTGTGAGTCACTTAGAAAATCTTACGAAAGATACCGACTTTTTCTTTTCTAGTAACAACATTTTTTTCAACCTGTAATGCGCGAAATAAGTTTTTTTAATATGCGTGTGCTAAGTATTACAGAACTAATATTGATAATAATAAATTTTGTTCTTACTAACAAGTTGTACGAAGCTGCCATAGAAATTAGGGTTAGTAGGAAGTTGAGCGGAAAATGGGCGAGGGATAGGGAGGTCCGTGCTCTAATCAATGTTCGACCCGAGTGATCCGCGATCTCATAAAGGTTGGGAACCATTGCTCCAAAGGAACAAAATGCGCCGGCCACCTGCGCCTGATAACCCAATACTGCGTCGCGTCGAACAACAGCTGTACGCGGCTGGGCGCCAGCACAGCATTATGTTATTATTTTCTAAGGAAACTATCATATTTGTGTGTGAGAACTGCCGCAACAACTAAATAGCATAATTATTTAGAAATGTATGTTGCATAAACCAAAATAACAATTTATGTCTGGTTACTGCCGTAACTTGGATCAAGTTACGGTCGTGACCCACAAATGGTAGAAACCCTTACATAAAAAAAAATACATGCCAGTATCTTGAATACAAAACCACTGTTACAAATGTCAAATTGTAATATTCTGGTAAGGACATGACCTGACCTATCAGTTGTTATCGGGTTCACCATTACTTACAGGATTCTTTGTGTATACTTTAATGGCTATGTTCGTATTTACTAAAAACTCGTTATTGCATTGTGTGGTGTTTGTTTCCAGGAAAAAAAAAACTGGTAGTACAAGTGAAAGAACTCATTATTTTGCAAAAAAATAACCTTACATTTATAAAAACATTTTTTTTTCTCAGGGGGAAGGACCCTGACGAGGAATGAAACGGGAGACATTACTTGACTTCTGCTTTTCCACAAAGAAGAAAACCTCCGATGCTGTTGGTTGTAGCCCTGCTGAAAATGCTATTGATGAAACTGACCTCTCGCTCTCAAAATCTGACTCATTTATAGAAGTGAATGATGGGGAAAATTCTACAATGGTTAATATGGCTGGCTGTAGCATGAATTTTAGTAGCGATGGAAATTATGAAAACGATATTGGCAACTTCATTGGAAAAACATTGGATGAACCAAATATACACAGCTAGAATGTAGCAGGTTAGAGAAAATCGTGCCCGACTTCTTAGCATAATTGATAACATAGTGTTTCTTGGGAAACAAAATATCGCCTTTCGTGCACAGGGATGACGGCACACTTGAACTTCATAGATGCGATTCTAACATTAGTAATGACAACGAGGGTAATTTCCGCGAACGACTCCTTTTTAGAGTGGAGTGTGGCGACAAATTTCTCGAGAAGCATTTGTTCACAGCCTCCTCGACAAAACGGTACACCAGTAAAACTACACAAAATGCCCTTATTGAGTGCTGCGGAGAATAAATACTATCAAGTATCCTTGAACGAGTTCGAGAATCCAAATTCTACAGCATTTTGTTCTATGAAACGACCGTTGTGTCACACATTTCTCAGCTGTCTCTCGTACTGAGGTACGAATATGAAAAACACATAAGATAGGATTTTGTGGGATTCATTAATCCAAGGAAACGAGAAAAATTACTATCTCCACAAAGTGACTCTGATCAAGACGAAAATAAACAAGAAGAGGATGAACTTTTAGGACCAGTACTTACTGGTGTGAGGTTAGGCCAGGTTGTTCTCAAAATGCTACAAGACTTGCAGGTAAATCCGAAAAACTGTGTTGGAATAACAACTGACGGATGCAGTGTAATGACTTCAGAACTCTGTGGTGCCATTACAGAAATTCAGAAGGTAGCAGTTCATGCATTTCGTTGTCCCTGCTACAATCATGCATTTAATTTATCATCTACTATTCAATGTGCCAGAAATACAACCGGAATAATGAACCAAGTAATTTCCTTTTTTACTGCATCTTCAAAACGAAATGCTGTTCTAGTATCAACACTTGGAGGCTAACTAACTAAGCTGTGTGATACTCGATGGGTCGAACGTCATGATGCAGTGTTACAATTTAAATCTCAGCTACCCAAAATAGCAGAAGCATTACAGATTGTTTCTGAATGGAAAGAACGACAGTCAGCTGCTAATGCCAGGGCACTGTTGCTATCAGTCAGTGATCCAACTTTTATTGTGACAATGGTATGCCTCAGTGACGTTTTATCGGTAACACTTCCACTGAGCCGGTTTCTCCAGAAGAAAGAGCTAGACAGGCAAACTGCCTTTGACTCCATCGAAGACACAATTAGTGTTTTGAGCGAGAAAAGAAACGAGCTTCGAGTTGGTGATGGCTTTAGTGCCCTTTTTTTTAAGGCGAGGACACTGCAAACGCATTAGGTGTGGCGATCACTGTAGCTCGCACCACCAAGAGGCAAACATTGCGCTGCAGCGTTCCTGCAAACACTGCTGAAGAATACTTCAGAGAATCTATGTCCATACTTATACTAGAAGCTCTAGTCGAAGATGTCAAGTCACGTTTCCCCAGTGAAGTCCTTGACGTTTATATATTGAATGTGTTTTTACTGGCCGTGGAGATGACAAAACATTAAATTCTTGGCAAATAGGTACTGCAGATTGTTGCGGTAAATGAAAACGATCTGCAAAACCACCTGAAAGCGGAGTTTTCGTTGTGGACAGCTAAATGGGAAAGGCGGCAAGGGAAAAACGAGCGTCTTCCACAGTATTGTAGTGAAGCAGTTGAGGAGTGCGACAGCGTGCTGTATCCTAACATTAGAAATTTCCTGTGTATATTGTTTTGCTTGCATGCGAGTGTTGCTGGTCCCGAGCGTACTTTTTCCACTTTGCGAAGAATTAAAACTTGGCTCCGGTCACGCTGTAGGCAGAAACGTCTCAATGGCCTTGCAATAATGCGCATACATAGGGATATTTCAATTGACAAAGAGAAGGTAGTTAGTAGTTTTGCACAAGGTGCTACTCGTCGAAAATCCTCGTTTGTGGTGTGATAGAGCGTAAGTGGCTGCTTTCTGAATGCCAAGAAATTATGTTACGGAAAAAAATTAAAAAGAATTTTAAAGTTTGGTCTCAGGATATGTATAAGTAAAATGAAATAATAGAGGTGACTGTGCAGGAAAACAAATTTTCTGCTGAAATACACTTATTTTAAGAGATGTCGTAATATTGACCATTTATTTGACAATTATGTTCATTTCTTCATTTAAAATTTACTATTTAGTAAGAGAAAGTCGCAGGTATTTAAGCTTCATCATCCTTATTTCTGTTCACAATAAAAGCATATCCATCCTGCATTTCAATAATTGTCGTTTTGTGTATTCCCTCCCCCTCTCTATTGCTAAAGACATATTTTCAAGTTTTAAGAAATATTATATCATATCCTATAGCATAATGAAACCCAATTTTTTTTACAGATGTGATAATTGTTACCAATACGGTAAAGTATGTATATCCAGCCACAGCATTACTTCAAGATAACTTTTATGTGCTGTCAGCATAACATGAATACCAGACAAAACTCGTATGACAACGTAAGATGTTCGAAGATAATATTTTAAAAGCCCTTGGAATGTGCTGTGTTAGTATATAACTGTACAAAGTATGATTTATGAAATGTTTGTATTATGTCTTAAGGTCATCCCTTTTTACAAGTTTTTTTTTTGTCGTTTACCTGTAAAAATTTTAAGTGATAGTATTTATGCTCAATATTTATATTGCAAATGATGATAATGCGCATATAATTTAAGCATTTCTGTATATAAGGTATTTGTAATCAGATTGGTCAACATTATTGATAAAATGTCAGCAAAGTAAGTTAGAACAAAACTTATTTTTCTCCTTGTATTGTGGTTTATAGTTTTTACGATACAGTTAATCAGAATACTGTACAGTGAAAAATTTTAAGTGTTCATAATCAAATCAATTTTTTAATGACTACATCGAATGAGAAAAAATCGTCAAAAATGTTGGCAGTTACACTCTATCTTAAAGTTTTTCTTATTTCAGAAATTTTTTCTTTCCTTATATAATAAATAAGTATTAGCCGATAACCACACACAAGTAACCAGGCAAATTCAGTTTATCTACGACTGGATGAAATGTAATTACAATATACCTTCAAAGTTTATTGCATCACAAGACAACCGCCCCCCCCCCCAAAGATCAATGCTTAAATCCGCCACTGTGTAGGTGGCGGGCGAGCAAGCGAGGCCAGACGGTTAGAGCGGGCAGTCGACTAAGAGCACAAAATTCTTGAATATTGTGACGGTCGTCACATAATGCTGATTTCTGTTGTGTTATAACGTTCTGAAGTATTATAACATTCTCAGTTATTTTGTGTTTGTCCTGCAATCTCCCCCCCCCCCCAACATCTAATTTTCAAATTTTTGATGTAAACTAAAGAAATCCAAAATTTTTCAGACAACAATGGCAGCGTTTATGACGTTTCGATGACGTCATAACTGCCCAAATTTATTTGACCAAACTTATTGGAAGCAGTTTGGCTGAAAAATTTGCACTGTGACAGGGGCGTTAGGAAAGATTTTTAAACGCACAAGTGTTCTGCGCTGAGGCTTAACAAATCCCAACTAGCAATAAATTCAGTGAGGCTCACAATATTTTTCGTTATATTTATTGGTTTCGTTGTATTTCATTTAACTATAGGAATATCGGCTCCAATATCCTTGAAATAAACATTGCAGGTAAGTCACTGCTAGCCTTGGAAATGCTGAATGTTAAATAAAGTCCGTTCCTGATGGGACTATCCGTTACCACAAAACTGTCCGTTTCTGACCACGCCTATGATGTGAAATGAGCTATCAAGTTTCACCACCAGAACTCCGCTAGAACTAGTCAAATAGGAAGTAACGAGAATAGGCTTGAAGCCTCAGACCAAGTACTCCCAGCTCATTCTGCCAAGCCACATGAATGATGTCTCAAAGCTAGTTTCTGCTCTATCCACAGATCTGTGAATATCTTCATAGGCTGTGCCCTATTTAAAACTTTCCTCATTTTCTTACAATGCAGGTTGTGTGCTATTCTGAAACCAGAATCACAAACATGGTACTTCCATGTTTCCCAGCCCATCAAACTGTTGACTGCCAACTCCTTGGCAACCTACAATAATAGCATATTTCTTAATGTAGCTCAAGCCATAAATTCTAATTTCATTACAACACTTTGAAAGTATCAAATTCACATTTGTACAGTAGCTAATTTGATTGTGTGTTTCATAATGTACAGTACCTACGACTATTTACCTAGCATTTTTTTAATTGTAGGAAAATGTGTACTATAGAGATGTTTTTTATGTTCCTAGTTATCAAGTGTAGATCAAGTTGGGATAGAATAAAATTGTTGTGATTTATTACAATAATTACATTTACGTTTCATGTTATTCATCTATAAATGTTAATGTATTGCTAGTGCAAGTAGTAAAAATCAATCAAATTAAGTGTATTACTTAATGGCGGAAAACTAGTAACCTTGTGGAACAAAAGTATTCTGTACTTTATCTACTCGTGTACAAATGTCTAAAACCGTACATGTGTCCTAAAAATTATAAGTTAAATATTTTTTCGCACTTTTAATCTTGCATGGTACAATTGTCAAGAGTAGAGAATACTTTGACTTCTTCAAGAAATCAGTGCCACATACACTTTTTTGTGTGTAACTGTACGACATAAATTCAATACATGGGCACCTTTTAGTCTGAACAATAATATTGTTGTGTACCGATATTAGAGCACACGAGTGTGATTCCCCTTCTCACTCTTGCAAATACACGGAGAGAAAATCTAACAAATATTTGTTTGTATATGGTCAAATATATATTTAGTTACCCTAAAAAAAAAAAAAAGTTTAGCAAACAACATTTGAAAAGCAACAAAATTACTTTTGTCCGTTTAGCAAAATATATATTTGAATAAACAAAATTTCTGTGTTGGACCAAAAAAAATTAGACTTTCAACTAAATATTTCGTTGAATCAACTGTATATATTTGTTTGGCCACTCATTTGACTAACTTCGTTCGAAAATACAGCTCGAGAGTTTGTTTGTATTTTTGTGACAATTAGGATAGTAACCGTGTTTGTTAGTGCATCTATTGATGTTTAACAATCGTATAAACACATTAATAAAACAATGCAACAAAAACTGACAAGTAAAGCTGTAAAACTTGACGTATTTGTTTCCACACGTCGGCCAATATTTGCAGTTTATATATTTAAAAGCTTACCGGTGTCATCAGTTGTCACAATAGTTGAGAATTACCCTGCCCTCATAGCTCAGGGGTAGGGTGGCCGACTTGTAGTCGGAGGGTCGCAGGTTGAGCCCCGGTGCCGCCGATGCGGCAGACTTTCAGTTCGCTTGTCGCACTGAGAATTTGTCAACAAGTCGGTTTCACACGAGCTCAACAACAACTACAGCAACAACTACATCAACAACGACAGCTACAATGGCAAAAAAAAATTACTGAGGCGTAGCTGCTCGGACGCAGGTGATCTAGGATTGATACTCGGTCGAACTTGAAAAAATAATATTTATATCGGCCCAAACTGTTTAATGTACGTGTAGCCAAACAAATCTTTATTTGCACCAACCAAATCTTAGAGTTTGGGGCAACCAAATGAGAACAACAAAATAATTTGGTTTCAGCAACAAAATATTTCATTGCCCCTATATTTGGTTGCACCAAACAAATCTTGTTTGATTCAACAAAACCTTTTTCTCAGTGTAGTCTGTGGATCCACTTCTGGCACAGTGTGGTCAGTCAGATAGTTAACATTCTGATCTGGTAATCTGGAAGTGCAAAGTTCTCAACTGCCTGAACGCGACTTTCAGTTGTGACACTAGATTTTTATTGGACGCAAATATGTAGCAAAGTGTTTTTTTTGTAGTTTCAAATATCTCTGGTTCATATATTTTAAGATATAGCAGTTTAAAAAAAATGGAGTGTGGCTGTGTTGGGGACATGGCCATTTGTTTTGCGTGAATACGTCTACGTTGACGCGCTCGGAGGCCTTGAAGTTTTTTTTTACGTTCCCGGCACCTTTTCACTCGATCATATGGGGTTTAATGGGTATCACGGATTGCTTTTTAGAGGCTCTTTCCAACCTTATACTACTTCTGTATGTGTAACTTTTTTTTTTTTTTTAATTTTTTACATTAAACTCATACAATTTCACCATAACCTCGCCACACAAATGTTTTTATACACGCAATCGATTGATCTTAACGAGAGCTGTCGATTGAAACTTAAACTATCTTCGTAGCTTCTCCTAGTCAAAAGTTATACTACGCGGAAGTTATGAGACGCGACGAAACGAACTCAAAATTGTGCCCCCCCCCCCCCCCCAGCCACACGCGATGCTTCGTAGCCCTCACTCAACGTAACATATTCTTTGATCCTTTGACAATCGAGTGGTGTTATTGAATTTTGAATGTAGACTATAGATTCGGAGCTGTAATGTCAAACTTTATCCACCGAATTTGTTATCATCGGATTTGCTGAGTTGTCACCCACTATGGTCGCAAATCTAAAGACGTATTCACGTCAAAAGCAGTTTTATGTTATGTTTGAGGACATATATACATTATATCTTGTAAATATCATCCCATCGTAGTCTGCAGTCGAATACGACGATGTACAGACTAATCGTAGCTTATAAATACCAGCTGCATCTACAAGTAGTCATAATTTGCTAACTGCAAGAAACGAACAGTTTATGCTTAAAATAGCTTTAAAAAAATAATGAAGAGGATGTTATGCGAGGGCATAAGTGCGCTGGCCTTGTTAGCTGTAGACGGTAAAAAATATTGCGAAGAAAATAAAAATCGTCCCAAGTGACGTCATATTTTCCAACAAGGCAACCGTGCGTGGTATTACTTTGGAAGCAGCAGTCGACAGCAATGGCACTGTTTCATAGGTGAACCTATTGGGGGCACATTCAATCGTTTCTTCAAAAACACATGTCTCAAACACGCTGCAATGTACTTTAAACATCATGTAGTCGACCACCTTAAGTAACTGCAGCAGCGTTGGCCTGAAGTTTGGAATGCAAACTACCTATTTTAATGACCAAACAGAGATGAAACTATGACCTTAAGAGAGTGAGGCATGCTTCTGTGTGGCCAGAGAATATTTCTGCTGACCGAGAAGGGTTCGAGAGCAGCTACCTGAGGACCGAGTGAAAAAAAAAAAAAACCTGTTTGGAAACAACATTAAAACAAGTGCAAGCTAACCTGTGCTGCACCAAGGTAGGGAAGCATTCAGTAAATGTTGTAAGATATTGCCACTGCAACCATAAACCACTCAAAAGTTAAAAAACTAACTCATAATATACATTAAGTATAGGAGGAGAAATAGTTGCGTAGTCAATAGTTCACCTGCAAAATTACAGTAACCCAATCTTCCCATGCTCAACTTCCTTCCCATGTAGCAATATTGTTGTAAGACATTTATGCTAATTAATTAATTATATACTCTCCATGCAGTTTTTTGTGGTAATTGTTTTTACATTATGTAGTTTTAACATCTACACATGTTTTATTAAACCAATGCATTAGAATATTCAGCATAACAAATATTGTTACAACTTAGCTTCCGGCATCCATAATAAGTTAACATTGCCTACCATGTGCACAAGACAAGAGATGCCCCAAGAAGATCACTTTAAGATTTTTTTTTTTTTTTAAGTAACAGCATTTGTTTATGTGTGTTCAAGTGGGGGCTATGATGGTTTAGTGGTCAGACTACATGCCTCTCCTCCCACCTCAGTGACCAGCCTCAATTCCTAGAGAGACCGCTCCTAAATTTCACATACATGGAACATTGGAGATGTTGCTCTTGGCCGGAGGTTGTTTTAAATATACACACCAGCTTCCTCCAACATCGCATTCTGTTAGTGCTTCATCGTCACCTTGTTTTAACCCCACTGGTGGTTAAGACCACGTTTGACGTAGCCGCTGGAGTATTGGCCTCCCGTCAAGACAAACTGGGTTTGATTTTCAATAGAGCCACTCCTGTAATGCACGCGGGAATCATGCCGGACTATGACACTGGTCTGCGGGCTTTCTTAGAGATCTTGGACATCTCCCGTTTCCCTCACCCTTGCGTTCCATTATTACTTCATACCCACCTCTCTCCATTACCTCGGCTCTCTATACCCCGTTAAGGGCACAGCCCAAATCTCTCCACCTTTACAAACACTATATATATATATATATATCGGCCTCTCTCTTTATTTATCTCTGTGTCTTGATTTTTTAGTCGATTCGTAAATATAGAATTTTATAATTTTTAAACTAGAAACACATTGATTTGTAGATTTTTTTAATGGGAAACTAGTGTTCTATTTTTCCATTAGTTTTAATTCTTAAATAAAATGGACAAATCATCCAAATAGCCCATCATTTTGAAATTAATTCTACTGTCATACCTTTTATCCTACTTGTAACCTCTTTGCTAGAAAAAAAGTCTACAAATTAGACTGTCACCTTTATATCAAGTTATTCAAGCAATGATCTGCATTATATGAAGTTTCATATCTAGATTATTTAATACACTTCTTTGTAAATGGTAACAATGTTAAACCTAGACATCTACATCAATTATCCGTTCATGGGTCTTGATGGGATGTGTTACATACTTGTACTTGTGTCGTAAATATCAGGAAAGAAAAACTTTTATAGTCAATTTTTTTTTATACAGCTACAGTTCTACTTGGATCTGCAATTATATTTTGATATAGCCAGCAGCTACTTGTCAGTGTGATAAATTGACAAATTATTACAAAATTCCTATTAACAGACAAATTCTACTGCTGTCATAAGAGGCAACTGCATATGTCAGCTCTCGTTGTTAGTGTTATGTTATTCTGTTGCGTGTGCTGGTGTAAAGGTCCTCCGAAAATTACAAATTACTGCTACTACTTGTTGACATAGTCTCACTTGCATTTCCAGTCTGTAATGTCTGATGCAGCAAAGATGTACATACTAGGAAACCAAGCAGTTGTTGCTGTAGAATTACGTTGCTGTTTAAAAAACTCATTTTCTTTATTATTTCCTGTCTAGTTTTGTAGAGTATGGTAGTGTTTCTGATCTGTTCAATCACATATTTGACGTCATGCTGAAACATTACCAAAAGTAATTAAAAAAATATCAAGTTTACTGGATTTAACGCCCCTGCAATACCAGCAAATTAGGATGTTTACTGTGACATAGTAGTACAGAATAAACGGCAAGATATTATCATAGTTGGGTTTAACAGAAAGAATTACACGTGAATGGTGCTATCATCATATTATTATGTATGGAATTGTTACTATTTTCATTCATAATGTTTCAATAAAATTAATGTTTACTGTCTTATAGTTATAAAACGCGTGGCTAGACTCTGCACAGAACTTGTAATGATGAGAGACGTTGGCGGCAGATTATACATGTAGCTGTAGGTAAAGTACAATAATGTTGATGAATGATATGATACGTTATTATAGTGCACAACACTGTCGACCAACTGTATTCTTGCAAAGCATGCCTAAACTAAACTAACATACTGTAAGCTCTTTGGCTACAAGATTAATTAAATTTAGGCATGCACAACTTTTATTTTAGTCACTATAGAATTTAGCAATCCACCTGACATGCATGAAAATGTGGTTACCAGTAAAAAGTGGTTTGTGACACACTTTTGTCATTTTAAATTCTTCATACGTCTTCTGCGTGGTTTTTCGTTGATGCGAAAGAGTAATTATCCTGTTACTCAGTTTTCGTCCTCCACAGAAATAACTTATATAATTATTTTGTCAGATACGTTTGGTACTTCAAATATTTATACTTATCATGTTATGTGTGTGGTCAGTTCAGTCATTTTTTTTGGAAACCTGTATTCCTACATTAAAATTCATCCGTTAGGAATTTTAAGTCATTTGTTGATATCAACTCAATAAAGCATTGCAGTTCTTACAACTTTGTTGAAATCACATTAGTTAATTTCAGAATATCAACATCAAATGTAACAAAAACTAATTTTACACATTGGTGTATACACCTATGGTAACTAGGCCATCCATTGAAATGGGTAAGTTATGTCTATTTTGTATAAATGCATTTCTAAACCACAAAGTATATTCTGTCATCTCTCTGTGAGACTGAAGTTAGCTCATGCTTGCAGAGGGAGCTGCAAAAACATGTCTAAAGGCTGTTCACGATAAAGTGAGCACTTTTAAAATTAACCTTAGAAAAAAGTCACAGCCCTCACCTGCATATATTTTTACGGTAGCACTGAGTGAAATGCGTCCTGTAAAGTTGGTAACGATGGATGGAAACTAGTTGCATATCTTAAGTCGAATAAAAAGAGTTAGATAACTATTGGTGATAAGTTAAATATTTCTTACGCTTTCAATTTTTATTTAATTCATCGAAGTGTAAAAATATAAACAGATTTCTAAGATATTAATGTTCCTTATAATATTACAGTTTCACTTGATCGACGCATGAATAAAGTGATGAGGCCCATGGCAATGATAATTTTACATAAGGTGGAATAACACACCACGTGCATACAAGTAGATATTAAGTAGGGCTTTCAAAAGTGTTCGTTTTATCGTGAACAGCCTATAGGAATGTAACATGTGTATGAGTTGTGGAGTTGTGCGCATGGAGGCGTAGAGGAGGGAACCTCCGAACCAGCCGAGTTAGGAGACGAGTGAGGATATGGGGCTGTAGCGCATGATCTTGGAGAGCAGGATCCAGAAGACGGAGGCGAGCAGGCAGAGGGCGACACCGCCCCAGCCCAGCTCCATGCTCCAGCCGCTGGAGAAGACGCGCGCCGCCAGGAAGGTTCCGTCCAGCGTCTGGCGTGCGTGCAGGGCGGCCGCTGATGCGAACACGCCGTCCACCAGCATGGCGCTGGCGGAGGAAGCATCGCACTGCAGCGGCCGGCTCTCTGGTCGCGACTTCACCTGGTGCCGCTTGAAGTGCAGGATCGTCAGTGTGAACAGCGCGAATGTGGCTGCAACACAGGTCGTATGCGCTTTAGCCTGCTGCTTATAGTAAACACTAGTGATGTAGTGCTAAATTAAGCAGAGCCGGAGCTCTACCTAACCCCTCACTGACCACCTTCAGAAAACGCACAATTTTAACACATAAACTTTTTTTCTTTACTTTTACTCAGGATACCACTCTAAAATCTCCACCTTAAATAACAGTGTAGAATTTTTGCTTTTACATTCGAATCGTTTGTGTGAGTTGTATATTCTCCTGAACGATGCCCCCTTAACCAAGATGTTACGAATATAGAAACCTGAAAAATTCGCGAGTTCAATGACCTGCACGCTAGACTCTACGGTCGTGCGTACATATATGCAGATGTCAACTGTGCATTGTTTGTCTGCTGTCACAGAGGAAGGCGACGACTGGGCCATCGTTCTCCAGGAGATTTCAAACTGTGGGTGGACCAATGGCTAAAGTTACATAAACACACGTGTTTTGAATTCTAGCTTGTTCCGAAATAAATCCGCGAATTCTTCAGGCCTCTATACATATGGGATTGATTCCCACTCTTCCAAGGAAGGTCCAGGCTAACAACGTACGTTTATTTTATTATTTTGTACTGAAACAGAATAATTCATTATTTTTGCTTTCACAGTCACACAACCAGTGATGGAGTTGAGCTCCGGCTGCTTGGGGCAGTACCGGAGCGACACTCTGGTGTGCTCCGGCACCACTACACCACTGGTAAACTCCACTGCGCGCGTGATCATTGTTTCAAAGGCAACTTATTATTGGCTGGAAGCGATACAGTATGGTGCTTCAAAGCACTCATAATGTGGCGGGAAGACCTTGTCACGACAGTTGATTACATAGTGATATGTGAGGCATAGTTTCCTGCTATTGTGCGTGTGTGTGTGCGTTGGTGAGGCATGAACTGACAGGGTGACAGAGAAACAGTGATTTCGTCAGAGTAATATGCAGCTCACATCATGCGATGATGTGTAGTCTGATTAACCTGAAGCCACTACACTAGGATGAATTATGTATGTTAATTATTTCTACAAGACTGCCAGTTAAAACATATTGTTTAACTATTTTTTGGTGCTATGAATTTTAGTTGCATTTTATCGTTACTTTTAGCCTACTCTCCGAATGAAATACAGTCTTATGAGATCACTTTCCTGTCGGTATGTGTGAATGTGCATATGTGTGTGGCCCCTTTAAATTTTTGAATGCGTCAACCAAATTTCACCAGGCGCTTGTTTTCAAAACGGCGGCCTTTTTAAGGTGTATGATGATATGTCGTCTCAAGAAACATTCAACATATTTAAACCAAATTTTGTATGCTAACAACGTCACATTAAATAAATCTTTTAGTTTATATATTGAAAACTACTCAACCAATTCTCACCGATTTTGGTATGTAAGTAATACTGTGATAGTCCATGTAAACTTAAGTAATTGAAATTGATGACGCATTTATTTTTAAAATGGTAAACTGTGTTTTTTTTATAACTGCCATACCATAAGACCAATTTCGACCAAATTATGTATGCTGACAGAATCTATTCCTACAAGCTATGCCAAGAAATATCAACTTTTGTACGTCATTTTGAAAGACAGCGCCACATTAATAAATAAAGTATAATGTATTATCTCATAAAACAACTAACCACTGCCTACCAAATTGAGCAAACAGGCAGTAATGTGACAGGTAATCTATACAGATATGTTTTAGGTAAATCAGACACTTACTTTTAAAATGGTAGCTTTATAGATATTTTAGCATAATGTGATATATCGTCAAAATCATGTAAGTAAACAATTCCAAACTCAACTTTGTATTCCGGGAGCATATATTATAAACATCATATGTGTCTACATGAAACCTCTTTTGCTCACCATTGTGTAAAATAGCGCTGCACGAATAAATACATTTTTATGGCATATCTCGGGGAAACAATTGACCGATTATACCAAATATGGCAAAAAAAGTAGTACTTTGTAGGTGACGTAAACTAGTATGTTTCAGGTAGGTCAGACATTTTAAAAATGGCGGCCATACAGCAAATTTTAACTTTGTGTGCTATATGTTCGAAACCATGTATTATTAAGTCCTAAATAACTTTGTGTGCTGGCAGTATATATTTCAACCATCAAATATGTCCCCACAAAGTCTATTTTGTCCACCATTTTGTAAGATATCATCACCTAATAAGTTAAAATTGTGTGATATTTCCGAAAGAAAAAAAAAGGATTTCTACCTAATTCGGCAAACAAGTAGCACTACGTCAGGCCATGTAAAATAGGCCTTATATGCTTTTAGTGGGCGAGAAACTTATTTTCAAAGTGGAGGACGTATGAACATTTTAGTGTAGTAATTCTACGAAACCATAAAACAAATTTCAACTTAACTTTATATGCTGGCGGTATCTATTATATCCATCAAATTTCTCTATAGTGGGCCTCATTTCTCCGCCATTTTGTAAGATTGCCCTCCATAAGTTTTTGTGTTATACCTCGGGAAACAGTCTACCGATTTCTTCCAAACTTGGCGAAGAAGTTGTGATGTGGTAGGCCATATTAATTTATGTGTTTTAAGTTTGCAAGATTTTTATTTTTATAATGGAGGCCATTAAACCGTTTTGGTTTTGTGTGTTCTATCTACGAAACTGTGTAATCGATTTTAACTTAACTTAATATATTGGCATTGATACTGAAATGAAAAAAAATTGAGGTTTTATGCCATATCTCATGGAACATTCAAACGATCCCAGCCAAAGTTTTCACACCATTAGTGTTGCTGATGACCACGTAGATTTACATGATTTCAGTGGGGTCAGACATTTATTTTCAAAATGGCAACAATATAAATATTTTTATATGTTTGGTATATCTATTTAACAATGTAATAATTACTAGTCAACTTCTAACAAAAAACAGCTAACACGTTGGGAAAGCCAAAATGTATGTATTACTATTTGTGTACATTGACAACTCAGAAAAACTTAACTCATATTTAGACACAACTGGCATGTTATTTGTAAGCATAGGGAAACACAGGGGTAGAGACTGAAATGAGGTAGGCGACCACCAAGCCACTTTAGTTTAAGTCCAGTATTTCTTGATGAATTCTATTTAATTCTTATTTATTCCCTTATTATTTCTGGACTATCTACTATGAAAAATCCTAGTGCAAGAACTAATGAAGACACACACTTCTAAAATTAGTGAAAGTGGCCGTACCTAGCCTATCAAAATCCCTGGTATGCGTAGATCCACTGAATTAAGTTCAAACACTGAAATATCTTGTTGAAATTAACGTTACTCTCAAAAAAAAATTTAAAGTCAGCTTCTTGAAAACAAAAATAAAATCTGCCTATCTCAGTGTGAGTGAAACTCCCCTCAGATTTACCGTAGGCAAAGTCTTAAAGCTGGGACGTAAGTTCACTTAAAACAATATGGCGTCGCCGACAGGGGAAAACCTTGAACATTATGGCTGACGCTACATATGCCACCTTAATCATGTACTATGACGGCCTTATCTTTTTTGCAGAAAACGCGCAACTCTTGTTGCTCTCTTAGACGTATATTATCATCAGTGCAAACAAAAATTAACCGACGCAGGTCTCGCAGGCAGTAGGACTTAGTTAGGGTCTCTCATAGATGTGAAGATACCACTCGTACACGTTCGTGGTCTAGCTCCTATATCCTAACTTTCTAATCCTAGCAGAAGGGGCAAATCGGCACTCTCTAATGCTGGACACGCTTAAAATGACATAAAATCACAAGGAGAAGCCATGACACCCTAATAACCTACAGTAAATCCTACTTTGCACCCACGTACAGGTAAGAGTCCTATCTGACGTCCATGCAGCACGATGGTTGATAAAAGAGATAGAGAGCGAGACCGTTAAGCCCTTTTTTTTTTTGCTGGAGCTAACTTAAATTGAACCTAATGTTCCAGCCAATGGGAAGTCAGAATTCGAACCTGTGGGCAAATGGGCTACAAACTATCTAAACGCCCGTACGTACCACTTTCAACGTCCTAACTGTTAAAAGGCATAGAATACTAAGTCTCGAAACATACACAATACAATTAAATAAAAGGAAACACAAATACAAGACCATTAAAAATAAATATAAATATTAACATTAAATAAACACAAAAATGAAAACTAGCTAGGATCCTGTCCTTACACATAGTAAAATTGCCACAGTATAATCTAAGGTGAAAGATTCTAGCATGATAGAATGAAAATAAAAGTGAGAAAAATATTAAAATAAATGCTGATGCAAATTACATGAAAATTACATAAGTCTCATGTGTAGGAAAACAATACTTGCATAGTGAGGAAACACATAAAATTTAGCAATGAAAATTATAACTGTTAACATAAAATATGTTGATTAGCTATATAAAATAAAGTATCTTTTTCATGTGGTACAAAATTTAACCAAATTAAATTAAATCAAATTTTATACTAAAAATATTTATTAGAAACATTGTATATATGACCTCTTTTTAAGGCAATTTTGTAAGATAGCAGCGATTAAGAAAATACCGTTTTTATGCCATATCTCGGGGACCATTTAATAGATTTCCATCAAATTATTCGTACAAGTAGCGCTATGATAGGCCATGTAAACTTAAGTGATTTAAGTGGCTGAGCCACTTATTTTCAAAATCATGGCCTTGTAAATATTTCAGGTTAGTGAACCTTATCATTCAAAACATTAGACTGATTACATACAAAGTTTATGCTCCTTATCCTACCCCCGTGATGCAGTTGATTGCATACTAGCTTATTTTTACGAGGATTTCTGTGTTCGAATCCCTAAGACATGTTTGTATTTGTAATTGTCTCGGTACTTTTGCATGTGTTTGTGGTTTCATATCTAATGATATTGCTATCAACGAGACCTAAATGCCTACCTACCATCTAAGCTTTTAAGAACTTCATTAAAAATGATTTGTACCCATGAAAAGAAAATAGACTCGTAAATTATATCAGTAACTTCTTGTTATTAACTGTACTGTCTTTTGTAACTGCATAGACGAACCCCTCCCCCAACCCCCTACCGACGGTCCGCTCGTCACGAAAAAATAAGGCAAAAAAGCATGTGTATACGACTTATCAGAAAGTGTGTCCCAAAGTCGATAGTCCCAAAGTTGAAGATGAAACAAAAAGACGAGGTAAATGCACATTTTACAATTTTTTTTTTTCGATCAAACCATGAGCTTCTGGACAATGTGTTAACAAAGATCCGTGGCCAGTGTAACGTATGTATCCATTATGAAATTAAATTGTGAATAAAATTGTGAAGTCACCGCCACCTGGTGTCCGCCAATAAAAGTTCTAGAATCCAGCACTTTTTCCCCTCTACCCCACCCATTCTTTCTGCCTCTTTCAACCCTCAGGACTCAGTCAGCGCAAAAAAAAAAAAAAAACAAGAGCGGTGTTTTTACGGACAAGCCGCAATATGCCATGGGGACGTGCGTATGAATATGCATGTGCCCCGTGCTTCCTGTTGATTATTCTACCTGAAAACAACCACATGTATATGCCGCACATGCAAGACATATATTATCCCCTCCCTTCCTGCGGTGTTTACGACAGCTGGTCAATACCGTTTGGTAAAGGTCAAGCCGCACAGTATTCCGAGGTGGTCGGTGCCACAGCTACAGAGGATTCAGATCCAAATCAAGGGAGCGAGATCATTTCAAAGGCTTCAGACCACCTGCCACCGGAAGTGAATTGCAGTCTGCGCTCGCGTGAGAGTTTAGCGTTTTAGGAGATAAACTGTAGCCAGAACGTTGAAAGGGGCAGTCAAATTATCCCGGGGCTAACATATACTCTAGGAAAAACTTGCACCGTCCCCCCCTCATGCAGCCTTGTCTTGTAGAAAAAGTGCACAAAGCTACATCGCACCAATACACTTATCAAGCAGAAAAAATTTACCATTTACCCATTATGTAAGTTGAGTAAGGCCAAGCTTTTTATTCACTTTTGTTGTGAAGTAATTAACACTCACGTAAGCATACAAAATAGCATATATATGCTAATAACGGTAAGGTGAACACTTTTGAAAGCCCTTTCATTTGAAATCATAGTCAATAAATGTATGCCTTAGACGTTAACTTCCGAGTGCGCTGGGATATACACACTGTGTTCATTGCTTACATAGGAATATTTATTTTAAAAGGTGCAAGGATAAAAAAAAAATGACAAACGAAAATGTAACCAGGGTCTCCAAAGTGCTCACTTTATCGTGAATAGCCTATAAATTACAAGCGTATATTGCATATTTGCTGCATATTAGGTTATTTGACATAGTTAATTATACACCATTAACAAATAAAAGTATTATTTCTTTAACGCAATACACAAATATATGTGGATTTCTCCATCGCGAACATAAACCTTTAAACTAAATTTATAAGATTCAGCCATTTAAAATTGTTTTATTTACTAAGCTTGCTATGCTCCGACCTGACATGAAAACTCAATTGCCCTCATAAAAACCGCGTCACGATTACACTCTGGTTAACGTTGGTTACAGCGGTCGTGCAACTCTTGTCACCACAAAGCCATATGTGTTTTTGCTACCCCAAACTGGAGCCATCACACGTCACATGTAGCATGTCCACGACGGACAAAAACAGCGCATTTCCTCTCCTTGAGTATGACACTATCCCCACTCGACCACGTGACCGGGAGTCCCGAAACTATGCTCTAATGCTCTGCTCGACAACTGCTTACAAAACTGCTACGTTTCCAATGATTTCAGGAGTAGTTTCTTGCATGTGCCCGAAACTCCACGGGCGGAATCACAACTAGTAAAATAGATTGTAGAATGACAGAACCAGTCGGTGATAGTGTAAGAAGGGCCAGTAAGGGAACTTGTATACGTTTCTTAAAAATGTATAAACAAGTTAGAATGAACACTACAACCACGTCGTTGCAAGCCGGCAGTGTGCTGCCACCCCCCTCTATCGACCCCTCACCCGATTGCAATGCTAGTTACATATCACAACCCCGGTAAAAGTGTCGAAAGTGAAAAACTTCCGTTTTTCTTATTTAAGTTACCAAACTATGTACTGTATAGAAACTCATCTTTCACAGTAAAATAATGTATATGTGAGTTGTAGCCAAGTTTAAAATGCATATACTTCACTGCTATATTTTATTATTCAGGATGGAGCGGAATTCGACCAACAAACTTATTGAGGCGATTCCTTATGCAGAATAAAGTTGAGAAAGATGCGGAACACATCCTACCTAAAATTGATTTTAATTGAGTTATGAGCCATTGAAAATCGGGATTGTAAACAGTATTTTTGCGAAATATCGTGAAGGAAGTAGCAATAGTTTATAATACGCTGAACATTATTTTATGTTATCGGGACCTCCAATCTAAGAGCAAACTCTCATTAATATGTCCCACCACAACGAAAATAGCAGGAGTGGCCACCCTTTTATTGCATTCAACTTTTTACCGTCAGGAATTGTAAACGTTTGATGCTAGTTGACTGAGCAGTAGGAATAGTTAACAAAATAGGTGCCATTGTTGTGACTGCTGAGGACCAACCGTTTTCATGTAAAACGTGCACAGAACTTTCGGCGGCAGCAGGTTAAAAAATATCCCAGGAAACAACTTCAACACAGATGAAAGTGAAAATTCAGTGTTATGTAATTATGTAAAAAAAAAGTTTTGTCTAACTAAACAAAATCAGTCAGACGGTGGAATTTAATACCGCTCAACTTTCACCAATAGAGCTTCAAATCAGTTCAACTGAGACGAAGGCAGAGATCGACCAACTCAGCACTCCAGTTTAGAACGATCTTACAATGAAGCACCGAAAATCGAAATAGGCAAGAACAGTGATTTACTAGAATTTTACAGACGACATGAGAGTCCATTTTTAACGTCTGAAGTGCGATTAGTATTTTATAGGACATCAAAACTTTTGTAGGACAAAATATTATTTATTTAATGTTTCTCTGCAACTAATTATTTTCAGTGTAACTTTCATCAGTTAATGAGAGCATAAAGGTAGGCTACCACTTTTTTTGGGGGTGTAGTAGTACATCAGACGAAAATATTAAGAGTAATAATAAGATCCATGCAAGTAAAGGCTGTTCACGATAAAGTGAGCACTTCAGAAATGAACCTTAGACAATAGTCACTGCATTTGCATGCATATATTGTAATGGGTTGCACTGAGTGACATTCGCCCAGTAAAGTTGGTAACGATGGATGGAAAGTAGTCCCAAATCTTAACATCTAATTAAGTGTGTTAGGTAACCATTTGTGATGACTTAAAATTATTTCTTTCGCTTTCTGGTTTTTTAATGCACCGGAGTGTAAAAATGAGCAGATTTGTAAAGTGTTTACTTTTTAAATAACTGCACAGTTTCATTTGACCTACGCATGAATAAAGTGATTAGGCCCATGACAATGTTAATTTTACATAAGGCGGAAGAATTCACAACGAGTATACAAATAGACCTAAGCAGGGCTTTCAAAAGTGTTCAATTTAATGTGAACAGCCTATAGCAGTTACTACATGCCATTACATTTTGTAGCGGCCAGATGAGAGCCGCACACCAAATTACATGTTAAGGTACGACGCACTATGGATTTTGAGTGCTTGCGAAACATCACGCTAACCTACTGAGGGCGCGGCGTATATAAGACCAGGAACACTGCCCCCTCCCCCAGAGTCACGTCAACACCAGAGGCAATACTACGTTAGTTGCCGGAGCTGGCAACAAGAGCATCAAGACATCGAGGCTTGGAGGAACTTCCAGGTCCTCTCCTGTGTTATTGGTGAGCATACCTCGTGCTAGCGGTTAGGGCGCAAGAAATACTTAGAGACCCCGTCAATCCCCTTTAAGAATAATATTTAATAATTGGCAAGGTTAGGGACTTGGGGTTGTTTCCTATATTGCTACTTAACGGCACCGAGCCGCTTGTGAATAACTGTTAATTTAATATTGTATCAGTGTAACGTATTGTATCATTCCTATTTGCATATATATTTTTTTATTTATGTTAATAAAGTGTTGTTTTTATGAACCCCGGTTGGTTAATGATTTCATAAGCTACGCCCCATTCTTATAAGTACGTTCTCCCCTTCCCTTGTATTGGAAATACTTCAATTAAATAACTTGGTTCAGTGGTCAGAGATAGAGTTGGAAAGGGGAGACATTACAATTTGCAATCCAGCAAAATAGTGTTAAGTAATATTATGACACCAAATAACCAGTAAATTACTGCAGTAAATCGTTCTTAAACTAGTTTTCAAAATTTAATGAGATTTATTACGCAAACTACACACCTTTCTACAGTACATTTTTCGCATTAAATAGCCATTATTTACATTTAACTGTGCGTATTTATTTATTGACTTGCTACACTTGACATGCATTTACCTGAAAACTGGGATATTCTACTAATTACAGTATTCTACTGGGGGATTGGGGGGGGGGGTGCGATGTGTGGAATAGGGTATAGTGCAGCTAGAGTGAAAGCATGGGAGGGGCAGGGCAGGGGCGCAACGCGGTTGATACGCTTCTGCTTGACAGCTCACACTTATCTGGCGGCTAAGTGAAGTCTTCAAGTATGTCCGAGATCTATCCTAATTGTGCTAGTAGAGAGACATAGCCGATTCTATAGAGTATGTCTCACTCCTAGATTGTAGTTTAGAGTACGCAGCGCACTCTTTGGCCAGGCGGATACAGATTTTCAACAGTCAAGATGTTACGCTGTGTTGAAAGAATAAGTGCATCATATGAAAATATTGAAGAAAAATTATCGCTTTGTACAGTATTCAATAAATATAAAATTGTTTAGATTTTTATATAGCAATGTATTTTTAGATGGGGCATACAGTTCGGGAGGCTTCGCGTCTACTCAAGAGGGTCCCGAGGTTTTCAGCGTTTCAGCATACGGCTGGTTATGTATACTTGTTGTTATCAGATGAGTTGTTAATATTGGAAAGCCCGAGACACTGAAAGTAAAATTTTGTGGCGGTCACGGAATTATTTTTTGTGGCGTACACAAAAAAATTTGTAGCTGCCACAAAATAAGTTTTTGGTTATTTTGTGGCAGTTACAAAATTTTTTGTGTACACCACAAAAAAATTTGGCAGGGTGAATACCAACAAAATAATTTTGTGACCGCCACAAAATATTTTTTTCAGTGCAGGGATGTGAAGCGTCTCTCTATCCTTTTCGAGATTTATATGGCTGCAGTTTTGTAAACGTATAATACACTGTGATGATCCACAGAAACTGATAAATAAAGAAAGTGTTATTCATTATCTTTTGTTTGCTGAACTTCATATGATAATAGGTATTTCCGAGTCATGAGGATGCGGACTTTAATACGAGAAAGTTGTTTAACCAATGCTCTATGGGAGATATTGAGATAAATTAGGCAGAGTTTGAGTGTGTCGTGGTTAAATATGATCGATATATCCAACAAGATACAAAACATGCGATACACAATTTTACCGTCCAGAGTATTTCACTCGGTCACATACAAGGTTGGACATTAAACTGAACGAGAAATTATTCTAATAAAAGCTGTAAAGATGGAAGCTGGATGGGCTTTGTAGGAATCTGCGCATCTCTGACACCGTGAGTGTTAGGAACGAAAATATCTTGGAAATATTGATGATACTAATATATTCAGCGGAATGTTACATGCTATAAAATAGGCACTTACTTGGATGTAGATAGAGGGGATGTCAGCGCTTACCTCAAAAGGAGTCGTTGTGGGAGCGATGAGTTCCAGAGGATCAGAGGTGTTTGTGGGAAGATAATTGGGAATGAAAGAAGAGACTACATGGTAACTTCTAGATAGGCGAGTATGGGGCAGCGCCGGAATGAGGGGCAGTGGAAACGGAAGCTCTCCGAGAAAACCCGACGACCAGCGGCATCGTCCGGCACGATTCCCACATGCGAAAGTCCGGTAGTGACCCCACCGGGAATTGAGCCCGGTTCGCCTTGGTGGGAGGCGTGTAGTATAACCACTACACCACCGCGGCCCCGCCGTGGAAAGTTAAAGAAAATTAGTGATGGAAAAGAAACTACAACTCCTTCAGTTATCCGATTATACAGTATTACAACCTGCAAACCGTGTTCTCTCATCACCTCGCAATATTCTACAGGAAGTTAGCGACTGTCTTCCACGCCTCAGATATCTACGATGAACGCAGCCGACTATCACGGTCAGTCTCGTAGCCTAAAGAAGGAAGTATCCCTTCCATATTGGATTTATTTTTATGTTTCACAGTAGCTCACTTTTCAGATCGAATATTTGAAAACGAGGGCTGTCAGGGGACACGGCTTATCTCAACAGATATTTTCAAGTCCACGATATTTTGTCCATGTTTTTTATTATTGCTGTATGCTAATCTCAATAAACGTTACCTAATTATTCATACATTTTGAGTCTCACATGAGAAAATACAGACTGAAATCAGTCCTTTCTGATTTCATGGAACTATGTAAAGTAGCAGTGTATGTAATAATGTTTGAATTCCTATACTAAATGTTAAGCTGGGCTCACAACCATCCGTCGGTTTTTTCGTCTTCTCAGTTGAAAGCGACTCACAACAATCCGTCGTCCGTCGATCCGTCAGGCCAGAAAATTCTCAGTATTACCACGCAACAACACGAACTTTCTCGCGCATAGAAAAGTGTTTTTAATGAATGTCATAAATATATTCTCTTTCCCTGGCATAATTTAACAGCATCTCCTCTGGAAATTCACAAGTCCTCTTCAGTTCAATTCAAATGCGAAACATAATAAGTAAATAACTTCACTGCCTTGTGTATTTGCGACAGTCACCTGGTCGCCGAACATTTAGTGATCACTTTTCTCTGGCTATGCGCGCATTCCTCGGCCGTCACGCTCCCCTCCTTTGCTCCTAGTTCTCTCCCCTTCCTCCCCTCCATTCCCCTACTGAGCCAGGCTTGAGTACTTCTCCTCCAGCTAGTGCTGAAGGCACTACCGCGGCTTTGCTGGTCTGACTGGCGGGCTGTCTGTGTTGCGCCGGGTCGTGCAGGGCGTCCTGAACTCTGGGCTATGTGTTCTCTACGGTCTGGAGAGGGAAACTTCCTCAGCCCGCAGAGAGATACAAATGCTGCAACCGCCTGGGTGGTATAAGGGCCCGAGCACACCCCGCTCTGAGCTTCGGCAATGATAGAAAAGGCGGCGGCGGCTGAAGGCACTTCGCTTCCTGCAGCTCTACAAGACACTACGCCTATAGTGGTGTTTGTATTTATCATCAGTTATGTGGGTTTCGTAGCCGATCCGGCTTGATGCCATTCGACGGCCTTCTAGTTGACAGCGACTTCGTCGGTTTTGTCGGTTTTATCGCTGAAACTCATCGATCGTCGTGAATAGCGGTTCATATACGCACGAGAGAAACATTGCTAGCATGCCTTCTTGTTTGTAAAAGCAGAAATATTGAGTTGGTGAGTTAGAATTTTCTTGTAGGAGAATAATTTCAGTAAACTCTCGTGAACATGGCGGTTAATGTCAGGCACCTTTTGATGGGCTAATTCGTGGCAATGTCTAAAAATAACTTTCACGAAATTGGCTGCTTCGTGTTTTGATTTTGCTATTTTCTTCCTTAAAGGATTGGTTATTAAGTGCTGGGACTCTGGTGATTTTTTTTTAGCATTAATGCAGTTAGGTTTGAGCCATGAATTTCAGCAGTCCTAATGTTGTTGAAACTCCCGCGAAGCTTAATTGCTGATGTGAAGGTTCAGGCTTTAAGAATCGCGGCTATGATAGAGCTGTTTCAGTCGCCTGCTGTTCTGGAGTTTGGACCTTCGCCAGGGTACTTGTTATGGAATTCCGCTGGAGTTTATTTTGCAGGTTGGCTACGTTTGGTATCGCGATGCGGCGCGACCGTGTTCTCCTGTAAATCGCAGCTAATTTTCGGCATTTTGTACGCCAGACGTCTAGCTTCCTCGTAACGTAATTTTGAAGGGCGCTTACGTACGAGCTATTTAAATTTTGCCATGGTTTTACCGGTCCGGTGATAGTTTTTACCTGCAAAGATAACTGATTGGCGGTTGCCTTGTGTCACAGTATTCAGGGCTCACATCTGAATCGCTAACGAGCTGTGTGTACCTTGAGCGCATGTTTTAATGCTCAACTAATTTCGTTACTAGGTTACGCGTCTGTTGATTAGTAATTATTTTAGAAGGCTTGTGTTTTGTAATGCTTAGTGCTATGTAAAATGGGGTATCTTAGTTATACCCTCGATGAGAATTTTTATGTAGGCAACTCGGCTTAAGTTTAAATAAGTAAACTGCCTGTGATTTTAAAATACTTTCTCAGATATATGTGTTTTCTAGTGGAATTTATTGAGCACTCGTAGTCCGTAATTGTATGTACATGTGTATTTTATGGGAGTTAAATGAAACTTTCGTATAACCTGTTTTCATTGCTATTCTTAAGAGTATTTAGTTAATGTGGTGACAGAGCCTTTTTATACTTGTATACTTAATATTTATTGAATGAGAGTATATATATAAATATTATTCCAGGCCTTTAATATTTTATTGTGGTTGTTTTAATTTGTATTTGTGGGCCTTATACTCAGCTGTGGATGATTGAGAATGGTCTCAAGACACCTCTTGTAAGGCGCAAATGCTTTAAATCATCTTTGTAAGGTATAAACTTAACTGAGAATTGCAATTTGTTGTTGCTTACAAACTTTAAAAGTTGAGCTCAAGAGAATTTTTGCTTACCTGTTTGTGATACAGGATTGAAGTACCTGAACCTTGCTAAGCAGCCTTAATTTGAGGCTGAAATATTATCCAATGTAGTATATGATATTAGCTTCACGCATATTATTATGTACTCGTGTGTCTATGCATTCAACATTGGCTGCGTGGAATTTTGATGGGAAAAAAAAAAAAAAAAAAAAAGCGTTTTGCGAAAACAATAAACTGCTTTGTTGGAATTTCTGTTCGTATGCACACAAAAGTTCCCTTGTTCCCGTCCTGCACGGCACAAGGGAACTTTAAAAAGAAAATTATTCAGACATTAAACAAGTGGCTGTTTTCCGACAGCCATGTTCAAGGAACGATATTACAAGGCGATGGCCCATCCGTCGGTCCATCGAAAGTTAAAGTTTCAGATAAATTTGACGGATTGACGGATAGAAAAAAAAGTTGCCTTGCGATTGTTTGAAAATCACGTGACCAATGAACGAACGGGTGACTGATGGGTGAAACATACGGTTGTGAGTCCACCTTTAGCAGTAAGTTATAAAGAGACAAAAACAAACACACGATGGCGACGATACCACTACCTTGAAGAGTGCGGCAAGCAGGATGTCACGCGGGATAGGCAGGACGTACAGAGCGTCTTACACTTACGTTGCAGTGTGCCGTGTAATGGATATTCACTCTCTCTCTCTTTCCAAGATATGAGTTCTGTCTTTAACGCTGCCCTTGTTCCTGAGTGCACTGTCGCCCGACAAGTCATGTATTTGCAGCCTCAAAATATGCCATTTTCTTTACGTGCACGCCATGCAGTCTAAATTATGGAGTTTCTCTCTAACAGGTTTCAGTCTCGAAGGAGTCGCTTAGCTTCGCGTTGCAGGGTTGGGTTCTCTTAACACTTTCAGACCCACGTTAATTTATGGTTTCAGGTGTTGCAAATAAAGAAATTTATGAGTCTTAGACCATCAGGACGGTTTGCGAATCATTAACCCACAGGTAAGATCATTGGCAAGTGTGCTTCGTACTGTATAGTACAGACCAGAAATTATCTACACTTGCGTTATGTACATAATTGTGTACACTGGGTCTGAATGGAATAAGAGTTGTCAGGGAGGTAAACACCATTTCCTTCGCCACCCATCTGTTACGTCGCAAATCTGGAGTAATCTGGCAACAGTGCATGCGTGCCATTCACAACTGTAGTGCAGTCTAAGAGTGGGGCGCTCTGTACCTAAGGTTTGTTCGCGTGATATGATTTCCCTACTATCTGAGAGCAAGAGATATTTTTCACGAGCAGCAAAGTAGCAAAAAACAGCAGCTATTCTCGGCAGGACGACACGAACGACGAACAGAAGAAAACTAACACGTCAAAAATTAATAAACAAAATTTCATTAAAAATATGTTTATAATCATTATTGTCTTTGTCTAATTTACGTCTATGAAAATTTTTGGCTACTCATGATAACTTACTTTCGAGGATAAATGTGTCCTCGTTATTTTCATTTCCCTCTGCTCTTCTTACAGGATACCCAAACATATTCTCTTCATCAATCTGCGTAAAAGCAAATCACTATTCGCAATTGTCACTCTCAAGACACTTAGACATTTTAAATTATATTTTGGCGACCATTTTCCTTCAGCCTTGGTCGTTTCTATATTCCTGCTGTACCTCGACGATAAAGAGCAGAAATAACTGATTTTTATAGCACAAGTAGCAACTGCTACCGCCACCCGAACAGCGTACAAAAAAAAAGTGCTTCCGGTAGCACGAACGGCAACTAGAAAAAAATAGCACTAAACTAGCAGAATAGCAAACCACTCGAACACACATCTAGAGACGGACTCACCTGCCAGCAGGTACATGACGCCGGTCACCAGTACGGCGCTGATCTGGTGCGTGAAGACGCCGAACGCGCCGACGAGCGCAGCCGAACCCAGGATGATGAGGCAGACGAGGGCGCACGATATGGACAGGTTCTGCATTCCTGCAACACACCACACACGCACTGTACCCAGTATAGTCTCTCCGCGGCTTCTCCACGCTTATTTTAGTCGGACCTTCGAAATACCACCCCATTTCTGATTATTTCCTAAATATGCGATGAATTACAAGCGTTTTATACTTCTGTTGACGTTAAAATACCTAACCTTTGGTTAAATTTAACTACTTATATTTTGTCCGTAAATTATAATATTTATTTTATAATTAATATGAATTAAAAAAGTTATAAAACAGGCGTGTTGGTAATGCCTGGTGAGTAATAGTTCTTATGCAAAATATTATTACACTGAGTGCGCACGAGACTTCTAAGTGACTGGTGAATATTAATTTAATTTCTCTCGGACGAACGAAATTGTGTGGGCAAAACCATAAGTACATATTTTAAAATATATTCAGGATGCCAGTAACCGAGTACCGATTGTTAAATATCCTTGATTTTTTTAATTAATAGTATGTGTATAAGATTTAGATCACATGACATGTGATTTAGTTGGCAAAGTTAATTAGGTGCGTAGAAACTTGCGCTCCCATATTCTGAAATTTTCGAATTTTCGGTGCTATATTTTGAAAACTAAAATCATTTGACTACAAATATTTACATATTTGTAGTCAAATATGTAAATATTTTTTATTTCACAATAAAAAAATTATCGTGAAATATGACCTTAAAACTGTCCTATGTTTGTCCTTGAAGTGAACACCTAGATTTCATTTCAAATACCGCCTATGGAGTGACTGTCATACTTTTTTTTTATTATGGTTTGAGATTATTTATTATTAAATTTACAATAATTTTTAGGACCGAATGACGTGAATTGTATGGGAGGCGTATTCTGTTTTAAAACAACTCATATTCCAACTCCGAGGTCAAACGGCAAGAAGCTAATATTATACTCCATATGTATCTCAAATATTCAGCGTGGTTGGGTTGCTCTAGGAGATTATTTATGAGTTGTTTATTTGGAAAGCATTTCGCATGTCTGTTCTGAGACCATTGTTAGACAAGTTTGAGTGACTACAGACACATCATGAACACCTACGCTCTTTGTGGTAAATCAAGCTCGTTAATCCAGCTTATATATATATATGTGTGTGTGTGTGTTTGTGTGCGTGTGTGTGTGGGGTGTACCAACCCAGATAAAAAACAAGAAGAAGAAAACTTCGCCACGCAAACGAGTTGTTATGAGAAAGGGTTCCATGTCACGAACCAGTAATTTGAAATTAAAATTTTTCGTAGAAAAGTTGGAAACTGCTTTTTTTAATTGCTAGCGTGTATTAATTAACCTGTTGTTAACACGCAATTAATTTCCTATCCTTGAGAATATGCAATTATATAGATTTTTAATAACCAGTCTGAAATTAACACATTTCATTAGCCGTTTTGTAATACGTCTTAATGCCAAGCCTGTTTTATACAAGTATTTATCACCCATCCCCACCTTCGCAAAGATCGACTGTCAAGCAGGTCAGTGCCATACAGCCTCCTGTACTCAGAAGTTGTGAGTATCGTAAGTCCAGTATGGTATCCTGCCCACTCACCCGCCTGGGAACCTTCTCGTGGTTTTCGGAAATAGCTTTCACTTGAGTGCTGTCATGAAAATGATGGAGCGTGTGGGGAGAGAAACTCACGCATGCTTAACTCCAAATATGTTTATATATAGTTAAGTGCAGTTTATTAATGCCTTTGTCAGTCTCCAAATCCCTCCCGAAGGCCCTACTAAGAGCCACAATGACTACCCGTGAATGGTGTTCGGTCCAGAACGCGCTCCACAGGGTCGGATTCAGTAAATACAGAATGGAAATTATAGTGCATTTTGTTGTTTTTTAAAAGCTTAAAAGGCGAAGAGTTAGGTGTAGAATAAATCAAATAAGGGCTAAAGGAAAAAAAAATGGGCTATATTTGTTTTTAAATTATTTATCATACAAATTATGGTACATTCCATTAGTAAAATCCTATAATTTTAATACAAATTACAAAAATTATATAAAATACTTTACTAGAAAATATGAGGGACAAGTTATTATGTAACATAAAAAATATTATTATGCCCAACTTCAGTAGAATTTATGGTTTTTATAAGCTGACCGGATTTTTTTTCAAGAAGTTCAAACTTTTTGAGATATCAGTTTGATAACTTTATTTTAAATTCGCTAGCCCCTAAACTGTAAAATATAAGTTGGTATATAATAAACAAATAAAGCAATTTAAAAAACTATTGCTTGCCTTTTCCACAGTGTAAATTTTATTTCCAACATTATTTTTTGTCATGTCAAAGTACACCATTCTTCCAAATGCATTCTTCAATTAAATAACAAAAAAATATACTCGCTCCAAAATGTAGTGGTTATATTGAGTTTTCAAGAATATTTGGAAATGTTATTTTTTATATATGTATCATAAATATGTTATGTTTTCTTAACACTTCCAACTTATATTTACGTTAATATTTTTCTCAGCTTGATATTCTTAATATGAGCTATTTATAGCTAAAACAATTTGCACATATTTACCGGAAACAGGATTTGTACAGAATGTCCGAAAAGTCTTTCCCTTCTCACAAACTTTATTTTTATCCACTACATGTAAGATAGAGCTGTGAAAGTGGTGCCAAAATGTTGGCAAAAAAACCAAGTTTTTTGTTGCAACGGGACAACACTTCAGTAGGTCTCCATGTGAGCACCTTTTGTATCCCATGCAGCCCGCACCAAACATTCACCTTTGGGCTGTACGTGGTACACTCTGACACCTCACCAAGAGGCCCTCAACCCCAAATACGCATGCTGATACGTAATTCCAACGCGTAGCATCGTTGGGCAATAAAACATGAATAATTTTGCATTTCGTATGCACGAAACAATAAACGTTTGTGTAGGATATCACAGAGTGAACATGTTGACACCTGTAATTCACGTGAGGTCCTACGCGCTGATTTCTTGGGACTTCGGACAAAAGACTGTCTCACTGCTTCCACCCTTTCAGCTGAGGTTGATGGTCGGCCAGTTCTCAGCAAGTCAGCAACACATCGTGTTCTTGAACTTGTCATACAACAACTTAATGCTCTCGACATCTGGCGGCATCTTTCCAAACGTTGTCTGAAAGTTCCTATGCACTGTTATTGGTGACCGGGTCTCGTGGTACCAGAGGACACACTGAGCTTTTTCGGATTTGTTAACGTGTCCGGTTTCCTGGGCATTGCAACTGCTACACTATAGCCACGTCATTGAAACCTGCAAATAAAACGTGGTTAGTTTTCCAACATTTTGACACCAGTTTCACATCTCTTTCATACGTATAGCGGATATAAGTAAATTTTGTAATCAGGTAAAGACTTTTTGTACACCTGTATATTTATTTTCAACAGCTATTTATTTATATTTGTTAAATATTTCGAAAGTCTTAGTTAACTTATATTTTTTACCCAAAACTATTAACCATTACTGATCATTTAAATTTTGCATCGCCAATATGAAAATTTGTCCCGTCACCTCTAATACAGTGCTTTTCATTGATTACACATATTTTTGTGCACTTATTTAGCTAAATGTATTATTTTGAATGTGCCTTTCTAATGTTTCAATTGTACTCAATTCATAATCATAGCAATTTTCTTATTCAATTTCACTAAAATTATTACTTTTTAATACATTATATAAAATTATTATTAAATTTCTTTTACCTACAAGTGCCAAATTTGTAATTAAATATTTATTTTTATTTTAAATTTCCTTCCCTGTATTTTTTTTATTCTGAAGTGAAGGCAAATCCATCTTCTTATTATCTCATAATCAACTTGATGAGCCCTGTTATAATCCCAAAAAATTTTTATTCATTTTAAACGTTAGTTTCTGAATTACTTTTTAACTGCTTTTGTAAAATAAGAAAAAATATATATTATTTGCATACTTACAAATGAATTTTAGAAATATGGGAAGCTCGTATAGGAGTGCATTTCTTCCAGCAGATGAAACAGAGACCTTTAAATAGTTATAATAGGATACAATTTCATATCCCTATAGGTGATCGATATCCTTCCTTTCTAAAGGTGGTTATCACAAATATACATTTTTTTTTTTTGCGTTTTCTGTTTTCTGTAGTAGAAATCTTAAACCAGGAATGTGTTGCTTAAATATCTGATTCCCTGAATTACTTCAACAACGATAAATATGTGGTTATAACCGCAAACTTAAAAAACTAAAAATAATGGAAGTTAATATTAAATAATAAGTTAAATCAATTGATAATGATAAATTCTAAGTTTTTATTCGAGAATAATATGAAATTACTTGTGGAGGAGGCTTTGTGATTGCTTTCACTTGAAATAACTCTGATAATTCATATTTGTATATAATTTAAAGCTTATACAAAGCATGGTAAAACTGTTATTCAAATATTACAAACAATGTGACCAACTGTTAAATATGAAATTAATATCGCAAAGTCATTTACAAACTATACAGACATCCAGAACTTGAAAACTTTAAATATTGACAAATTTTATTGAAAGTTACTGAATGTTCTAATATGTCTAATTTTAATACAAATTATTAGTTAAACAATATTCAGTTTAATGCCAGACTTTCAGATTGTTACTTTTCAAACAAATAAAAAAATATCTAATCAAATGGTTTATGCTCCTATGTTCACTCATTATAATGGTAAAAATCTTTTTGTAAATAACTTTTTTTAAAATGATAACTTGAATCTGCATTCTGATGCTTGAATTATTTTCATAAAGTTCAGTAGCTCTAAATTCACATTTGAAATTATGTATCGGTACAGTGATGCATTCTGATGTGATGGAGTGTCCTCGTCACATTGTTGGTTTACCTTCTGCCTCCAACACTTCAGATTTCCCAGTTGTTGCGTGTGCGATAAACTGTAATGTACCACTCTTTTAGACGTGTTTATAGCGTCCACAGCCTGTTACTGGGCATGGGAGAAGGTGAATTAATGACTTGCTCCTGTGCTGATAAACGATTATGTACGACGGGATAATGTTTCGCCGGTATGTGATTCTACTTGCTAATCATAGCTGTTGTGCGGGTTGCTGCGTGAAAAACCTTAGGCGTTCTGCATGGGTGCCATGAAATGTCCTTGTTTTTTAAATTGTACTGGAGGGTACTAACATCATCCCTGTAATTGTTTGTGATTTGCTATTGATGACAGAGTGTGACGTAATATACTGTAGAGTGTTCTCGAGTCTCTCTGGTCTGTGGCTGTTGGGCTGTCCCGGGGGCCGCGGGGAGTGAGTTCGGGCGGTATATATGCAGGTGTGACACCTCGGCAAGGGGCAAGGCCAGCGCTCCCTCCCGCAAAACCAAGAAGGCAAATGGTTAAATAAAGTTCCTGTCCACTCACTACTAGATTTTCATCTGTACTAACAAGAGCGTGTTTCCGGACACTGTTTCCTGTAGCATTTCTATTTCATGCATGCAATATTTTGAATGATTTCCTGTCGACTGGGTTTTTATGGTGTCTATGCCGGTTTTTCCCAGTCTCTCCTTATCTATAGTCTTAGCTATATGTACACTTAGAGAGGTTGCCATGGCCCCAATCGTTGGCCATGGCTGCCCAATTCCTCTCTGCTGCGATGCATGTCTCCTTGCATGACTTCATTCCTCGTAGGAGAAGATTGTTCGTCCTGAGACGCAACTACCTCCCGATCCTACCTCGGACGTACATCTAACACTTAGAATTAGGGTAGGTTATGGGAAAAAAAAATCAAGGAGGGGTAAATTGTTCCCCATATTCACCCATGGCGTGGAGATCCTAATTTCAGCGCGGAAGAGCGAAGATGGAATAGGCGCCAAGACTGAACTGCCCTGTTTTCCGACGCACTCGACGATAAGTACGGGGGTCCTGCATTCAATTTGCTGCCGGCAATATTATTGTGCTGGGTTAGCCAGCGCAGATATATTGACAGCAGTTCAACCTCAAGGACGCCTGCACCCACAAGCCCCGCCCCCTCTCTTCTATATTTTTCCTCGTCATATTAAAAAGCACGAATTCCACACCATCTGTCTCCCGTAGTATTTTCAGTAACGCACGGCCAAGTTTTAAACGTCTTTCCTCGCGGGAGGGGGAATTGGCGGGGGGGGGGTGTGTTACTGTGAAAATGCTGGTTTTTCGCCTCTCCCTTCATAGTTATAGCCTCAGCTACACTTTAGGGAGGTAGTCCATGGCCCGAATTGCGGCCACGTCTGCCTTAATCCCTCTCTGCCGCGATGCATGCCTACTTTGCATGAATTTCCTTCCTATTAGGCGTAAGGGGCTCATTCCTAAGATGCAATTATCTCCCGTCCCTACCTTGAACGCACACTTCACACCTAGCAGTAGGGTGGGCTAGGAAAAAAAACAGGAAGGGGTTAGACATCGCCGGTCAGCCATCACCGGATATCCTCGAGGAGAGATGGCCAGACAACCGGAGGCGGCGCACGTATGAGAATACTATGCTTCGCAGTATTGGAGATTCCGTGCGTGACACTTCAAAACTTAATGCATGTGCTGGGGCTCTAACTTCAAGGCGGAGATCCTGGACTTGGTTTTTCCTCAGAGGTGTTAGGGGCACTTAACTTCACCCGTACAGTGAATTTAGTCGCGCAACGGGGAGGTGCCTTCAGAAAAAAAATCTATAACGCTATTTTGTACTGTTTTATGTCGATATTCATCAAGGCCAATGTTAAGACTATCATTTTTTACAATTTTATATTTGTTATTGACGACACTTGTGAATTAAAAAATGACTTAGAATCAATTTTTTAAGAATGAAGTTTGAAATGGTGTTTAGATTATAGACTTTATTTAATTGTTTTTAAACATAAACGGTCCTGTTTTAAGAAAGTCAATAAACAACCTTAAAATGCGCCACAACTACTGAATTTTGGGCAGCGTTGCTAGTTTTAAAGACCTCCTTGCCGCACTACCACGCTGTCCAACTTCGTAGTTGTGCATTGCACTAAGGCACCTTCAGACCACGGGATTACAGAATAAGTCTCGAGTAAACCATAGATCGCACCTTGGGAAGAAAAGTGCCACAAGTGCAAACATTTTTTATGAATTTAAATAGCAATTCCGCATCTATATTTTTATAGGGCCAAGTGTAGTAGGTAAGATGTTGGTGGCAGGGCATAATTGTGACCGTGTAGTACTAATGTAATTCAGTTGTACCTAGTATTTCTATATAGCCATATATGCCTTATGGCCATATTCCATGCAAATGTGTACGATACTTTTAATTTTTTTGGATTTCTATACAGCCACATCTGTGTTTATTGCAATTTAGAGGAAATGGAAAGTATATTTCATCTCATGGTATTGGTACACCTGACCAAAACATTAATTTCATTGTTGTGGTGTATTTGATTCCATGATATTGGCACACCTGACAATCTCAGAATGCACGATGTACAAATCAAGCTCTGATTTTATAAAAGAATCAAATGCATCTGTAAAGAATCAGGTTATACACGTACCTTATTAACGTAGGCTCTCGACGTAAAATTCCACTATATTCATCATGGGCACTGGCACTATCCATTGCTTAATTTGGCACAAGGGCCGAGATAAACGTGGCCCTAGTGAAATTTTCTTCCTGCCTAAATACCTTTCTGAAGAGGGATAGTGTTTGTAAGCCCGTTGGTTTTTATTGGGATAACATTCGGGGCAAAATAAAAACAAGTTTACTGTTTCATTATACATGTTTGCTGTAATTACATACACTATTCATTCCCTATATCACATATTTTTAATTGCTGGTCACACGCAAAATGAAGGTGATCACATGCGCGCCCTCATTGAAAAACAGAAGAAATTTATATTGACGGGAGGACCAATTTATTTCTGCTAAGAAAACTCGATTACCTTTTGAAATAAATGTAATGGACACAGCGGATATGTATAACCTGAAACAACTGTGCACTTCATTTGGATCGAACTTCAGCGTAAATGAAAATGTTGAAAATGTTTTTTGGGGATTGAAATAAAATATATAAAAATGAAACTGAAGAACCCAATAAAATTAAATATATATTATGCTACGAGGCTAATGAATACAGCATCATTAACGTTCTTCGCCAAAAAAAAAGGATAAAGTTCAGAGACTCATGAACTTACTCCTACATACACATAGGCCACAGGAATCAGTGCTGCAAAGAAAAGAGATACCCTTCTACTGTGTGGAGCAAATCAGATAAAGCCACAGTACCACGATTTCTTTAGAAGCCTTCGTGTTTGTGCCGACCTAGAGGAAGGAAGTGCTAATTAAGTGGGAAACAGAATTGCTTCAAAACCTTTTATATGCTCAAATTCATGCATGCATTAAAAATAATGATTAGTTTATGTCATGAATTTTGACTGAAACGCAATTCATAATAAATATTATAAACATGTTATTAATATTAATTAATAATTTTCCAGTTTTTCCAACTGAAGAATTATGTTCATTTTGTCTAAAACATACTTATATCTTGTGAAATATATGTATTTGGCCACAATGCAACGACTTGAGATTCTGTTATATTTAAATATGGCCACAAGTACGAAAATGTATTTATAATTAAATATATCACATGTTATCTAAATATGAAATACTCTTTATAAAGAGCTTCCAATATTGTACCCATTCTAAAGAAATGGAGTTAGTATATTAAAAATCAAAATTTGCAGAAAATTTTATATATCAAACTGTAAATAACTCAGAACTGCCAGTTTTGCACTTGAGGCCGTATTCTTCCCAAGGTGCGAAATGTGCATGTCCCTTTCTAGACGAAGCCTTTCACCTAACAGCTTCCCGGCATAAAAGAGGGAACGTGGAAACTGATATCTCAATAAACAGTAGTGCGTGTAGACCAAAGACTGCCCATTAACCAAAATGCACGTAGTTATTTTTTTACTCCAGCATACCAAGGAGGTGATTAGTGTGATTTACGAGAACATTAGTCACCTCGTTTCCCCTCTTTGAACATGGAGTTAGGAGTATACAGGAGATGGCATGTTGTGACGTAGGTGAAGCTGCTGGATATAGGTGGTTTTACTATGGACTCTAGTCGCCATCTTGACAGTAACCCAAAACATCGTGTTTACATTAGAATGACTTTGAGAGAAAGGTTACATTCGAAGCATTTTGTGTTGAACAAAGAAGCTGATGAATAAATAAATATATATATCACAATTCACGTGTGAAGTTTTACTACTTTATTATTGGCTTGTGTTAGATGTGTAATCAAATAATTTCCTCATAAAACTACCGATCGTGAGAGTGTGTACCGCGGACCAGTATTGGGTTATGTGCGACAATAATCACGTGTTTCATATATAGTTCTCATATATCAGGATTTGTGTAAAACTATTTTCTGAATAAATTATTAAATAAAGTATAGCAAGTGTGCTACTGTTGTTGTGTAATGTATTGCAGGTTGCATATCAGTAATGAGGGCAACAAAACGGCGACCAGCAGCCTAGCCGAATTTCTGGCAGGCAAAGTTTATATGTTCCTGAGCCACAAATAAATAATTATTTGCTGGAATTTATATTTAAATTCCTAACATTGACAATATCTCGAGAGGTTTGTTTCCAATGTGACTTTATCTCCTTTATACATATTTAATGTCAATATAGCAAATGGTTTCTGGTAAATAAAATCAAATCCCGTTTTAATTGTTCCCTCTCTTTACATTGCATTAGTTCTCTGTTGTGATACAGTTTTACACTTATTTATGTGTATACCGAATTGGAAAGTGACCAAGGGAGGGGGGGTGGCGGATTTGCAGGCGGACATTGACAATATATGGTTGTGGACCACGAAAAATAAAATGAAAATTAATGTAAGCAAAACTAAGGTAGTGAGGTTTACAAGGAAGAAGGTGATAAGCAGGGACATGTACAGATGGAAGGGACAAGAGATAGATGAAGCAGCAGAATATAAGTATCTAGGGACTGTACTGCAAGGAGAACTCAGATGAAAAAATCAGGTAGAGAGGGTGGTTGCAAAGAGAAGAAGGGCTCTGGGTATGCTGGGAAGGGTGCTGAAGGGAGTCAGCTGTGAGGTGAAGGAGATGGCATATGGCAGAATGGTACGGCCATTGTTAGAATATGTTGCAGCAGTATGGGACAAGTATATGGAGTTGGAGGTGCGAAAACTTGAAAAGGTGCTGAGAAGGGCAGCAAGGTGGGTGAAGGGTAGGTGGAGAAGGCAGGGTCAGGATGATGAGGAAGAAGGGAACTATAGGCCATCAGTAATGATGAAAGAAATGGGGTGGAGCTCATTGAAGGACAAGAGGAAAGTTGAACGGCTAGTCAGGATATACAAGATGGTAAATGAAGAGGGAGGATGGTGAGGGCTACACTGCAAGCTAAGTAAGGGGGTGTTTAGAGGAAGAGGAAACAACAGTGAGAAGCTTCAGAGGGTGTGGAGGAGAACAGAGCGGGGTAAGCAGTCCATGCTTGTGAGGTCTGTGAGGGAGTGGAATGTGTTGAGGGAAGAATTGGTATGTGAGAGGGGTTGGTAGGTTCAGGAAGGGAGTGGAAAAGGAGTTGGTTGGGTGAAGAAGAGGTGAGAGAGCTCGTCACCGGGCGGTAGCCAAATTGCGAGTGTGTGTATATATATATAAATTTATTTATATATATATATTTATTTATTTATATCCCTTATTGCAGGGTACAATTTTGTTTCTTGCATCTACAATGTTGGACAGGGTTAAGTTACCCTTGGTACATAACTAAAACACAGAAATTAAAATTTTTACTGAATTTTCTGCACTGGACAATCAAGTATTTTAGAAATTTTTGAGAAGAAATGAAAAAGGGGGGAGGGGGAGGAACAGGAGACATTTATGGATAATTCTATTCCCTATATCTACAAAGATTGTGTTACATATTTCTCCAAAAGTGCAATTTAGTATCAAGGGCTTAGTCAGTCAGTAGCCACAATTTAAATTCAGCCCAACATGTTAAAAAAAATCACTTTGGGAGAGAAAATTACAGTAGGATATTATTTCTATAAATACACTTTTAGGGATAGTAAAGGAACCACCCTATGGTTAGGTTAAAATGTATGAAAATTTATTCGATAGCATTTTAGGTTACTTTGGGTAGTTTAATTAAATTAGGACACACTGTTGAACTACAATGGGTGAAAGACGCATGCACCGCAATGATATCAATCACAAGCGCACATGTACTAACCACTGCCAAAGTGGTCCACATACATACTTGTGACAAAATTTCTTTGTTATTACCTACCAACTTGTGCAATTATTATTTTTAGTGTGAAATTCTCTCTTGAATACATTAAAAACTATTCAATTTCAATATCTCAGAACCATGCTGCAGAAACTTGACAAACAAACACTCCTCTAAGAAAAAGCATTATCGCTGAAGAAATAAAGCTCTTCTCTGCCCTTCCCATGATGGGGGAGGGGGGCTGCAGTGGGTGTAGTGGTAGGACGCTTGCCTTCCACCAATGTGATCCATGTTCGTTTCCCTGTGAGGTTACTCACAGATTTTCACATATAGTAATTGTGCCGATTGATGCTGCTGGCTGGCATGTTTTCTCGAAGTTTTCTCATTTTCCCCCACCCTTGCATTTCAGTGCTGCTCCATATCTGCCATATTTCACCCTAATTGGCTCTCAATACCTTGGTTGTTACAAACCACCAAACCTCTCAACTCCTCCTGTCGTAAGATGATGGAGACCATGGTGGTGTAGCGGCTAGAGTAGTCGCTGTTTCACAAAGCACACTTTTTTTTTTGCATTCCCTATATATCCAATACACTTTGAAAAAATTGTCATTTATTACTTTTTTAATTTTTGTTATGCAATATGGCTATTTGCACACAATTACATTAATATAAATATATAACATATAAATAGTATAATTTACACACTTCTTAATTCTAGCAGCTCTACAAACATGTCAAGACTACATTTGATTGCAGTACAAGATGTTACAATTCACGTACAGATAGATATTAAAGTATAAATATGTAAAGTCTACATTAGATTGAAACAACTTGAAGTCTCCTTATATCGATCTTGTTCTGCGTTATAGAATTTATCTTAATGTAAGTATTCTTCTACGGAATAGGAGGCCTTATTTAAAAAGTATAATTTAACAGCGCTTTTTAATTTCTGTGAACTGTTAATTTACTTCAAATGACTGGGTAGGTTATTTATTAGATTTTTCCCTAGCATAGTATGGATTTGATGTAAATTTTGAGGTTCTGTAGGAGAATAGGTGAAGATGATCAGCTTGTCTGATGTAAAAATTGTCTAGATCACTATTTTTAACTTTTTAAATGTTTTCTATGTGAAAAACAATACTGCGGTACATATACATGCATGAAAGAGTGAGAATTTTGTTATTTTTTTCCCTTATTACTTATTAATCACACTATTTTCTTCTGTAATCTAAAATCCTTTTTCCATTTTGACGATTTATCCCAAAATATGATTCCATAACTTATTATGGACTGAATATTTGAGAAATAGTATGCAAGTATTGTGTTATTATTACAAATCTTTTTAAACGTATGTATCGCAAAACACATTGAACTCAATTTTTTACAGGCACTATCAACATGCTCATTCCATGTTAAATTACTGTCTACAATGAGCCCTAGAAATTTAGTATTATTTACTGTATGTAAGCCCGTTCTCTTCTATTCTTGTGCATCTTTCATCCTGCATTGAATGTTTATTTCTTTGTATGAAATTCATGAGCACATATTTGTTTACATTTAATAGGTATTAATTTATTATACTGGAACCAACTGGACATCTCAGTCACTGTTTGTTTTATATTTCCTTCAAGAACAGCGTTATTTGAACTAGTTGCCAAAATGTTTGTGTCATCCACAAACATTTAGCTGAGCCGTTGGTAATTTGTTCTGTAAAATCATTAATAAATATGAAGAATAAAATTTGTCCCAGTATTTATCCCTATGGCTCTCCTACGCGAGTAGTTCTGGTATTGGACATAACATCTGCAATGTGATTTTTGTCATAATATCTTATGGAGATGATCTGTTTTCTGTCTTCAAGATATGATTTTAAAATATTATTGGTTGCACCTCTTACTCCACACTGTTCAAGTTATTGCAATAAAATATTGTGGTCGACACAATCAAAAGCTTTTGAAAGATCTGCAAATATACCTGTTGAGAATTGTCTTTTATCAAAAGAAGTTAATATTTTTTCAGTAAAACTGTAAATAGCTTGTTCTGTGGGCCTGTCCTCTACAAAGCCATACTGATGCAATGAAATAACCTTGTTTTTTTTTTACTAAGAATTGTGTCAATTTATTTACTATCAATTTCTCTAAAATTTTTGAAAAGTGCGTAAGAAGAGCAGCAGGCCTATAGTTATCCATCAACTCCTTGTCACTTTTCTATGTATCGGTACTACTTTTGCATATTTGAGTCTATCAGCAACAATTCCCTGGGCAAGACATTCATTGAAAATGTAACTGAAAGGCAGTTTTATTACATAAGAACACATTTTTAGCAGAGTCATAGGTTCCTCATCTATTCCACAGGAAATTTTACTTTTGAAACTTTTAATTACATTTATGATGTCTTCTTTGGAGGTACGTATGAAAAACTGTGTGTTAGCATTCCAAGTGTTAGGTCTTTGGGATGTTTGTGAAATAGTCATTAAAACTATTAGATATTTCCTTGCTATCAACTTTCAAGGAAATGTTAACATGTCCTTGCCTAGATTTCAATTCGTTATTAATAATGTTCCACATTGCTTTTGTTTTATTTGAGGAGGAAGCTATTTTTCCCCCCATTGTATTTCTGCTTTGCTACTCCGAGTAACTTGTTATATAATTTTTCGTATTGCGTACAGTATAATTTATGTTTATCCCCTGGGTTCTTAGCATTTACCCATTGTTTTTAAACCTCTGTCCTGAGACTGTCAGACCTTTACTAATCCATTTTATTTTCGGGCTACTGCTGCATTTTACAGATTTGAGGGCAAAGGCATGATTAAAATGACAAAGAAATTCATTAATAAAACTGTTCCAGGCAATGTTTGGTTCAGTTAATATATAAATTATGTTTGTTCTGGAGAGGTTGTTCGTGGTTATTTCGGAAATGTTGTTCGTGGTTGTTCTGTAAATATCATCCAATTTTTAATTTACAAGTAGGCTTTTAAAAATTTTAACATTTTCATATAAATATCCGTGATTCATCATCAATATTAAAATAAGCTTATGTCCAATAAATTGCCCTCAAAATTTGAATTTTAAAAATCATTAAGAAGGGAGAAATAGAGTTGAAAGAAAATCACGCGATGTTTTTCTATTTTACAGATCATGTAATTATAGGAAAAGATTGGCTTTATCTAAGTTTTCTTTATTTTGACTACCTTTTGAAAACGATAAGAATGTATAAACATGTCATTTACTGTAATGATTACAGCCTACCGTTATATACATAACCGTCTAAACACACAAGTAAACTTTATTATTTAACTAACATTTTAGCGACAGCAGGTTCATTAGAGAATGGTAAACCAAGAACACAATGAAGGGAATGCTAGGAAGGAATTGGTCAAATTGTCTTTATTGAGTGACCCCAGAAATTGCATGGAGTGAGTTCGAGAAACCATGGAAATTGCAAACCATGAAGGCTACATCCAGTATCTATTAAAAATTTGAGAACTGATTTAGTTGTAGGCCTATATTCTTGTAATGATCAACAGCTGACTTCTGATTGTCACTGCAACTCTGATGACTTGGGGAGAAGAAAATTGTAAGAGTGGAGTTTGTATAACGTGAGCCTTGTATTGGTTTACGAGGTGATTTGCCATTACTAACAAATAGATTTAATAAACTCCTACACTGAAATAGCAAATCGGCATTTAGAAAAATACGTATCTGCAGTTTTATAAAAGTGCCTGTACCTCTAACGAGTGCGCAACTTACAGGTTATACCTTAAATTCACGGCACGTTAGTAATCGCAACCACACTTGCAAAAATTAAACACACTGCAATTGTTAATTTACAAACTTACGCCGATAACATATCCCTATACACACAATAATTGTGCGATATCTTTCACAAATGTATCCACGGTATATAAGAATACACTTAATATTGGAATCGCATGGCCCGGCTCGTACGCATTTTCATACATTAGTATTAGTTTTCGTTGGTCGCCGAATAAATAAAAAATAGATTATAGTTTTAAGGAGTGTTTACATGCCAAATTTACATTTCACAGACGCAAGAGTAACACAAATCTAGAGAAAATTCAGAACAACTAGTGAGTTCATATAGCACTCGCAAGACTGTTCCATTTCAATGTAAACAAAAGTTGTCTCTCTCCCGCATGGCTGCTTCACTTGTAACACACTCGCAGACCACTTCAATAGCGTATTATATGCGATTTTAGTACGGTTAAAGTTTTACCATAACTTTGAAAAGCTCCTATAGTCGTCAGAAAATTATTCCCTGGAATATTTTCAAGGCAAATATGTAGGGAATGGGAAGCAAATCAACAAAAACACCGTATACAACACTTCCATCTAAATTTAAATAATTTATAACTTTACATATTTAACGGCGAAATTTATATCTAATTATCTGAGGCAAACACACTCACGTTTTATGTATATTAACGTTTGTGTCAAAACCGGTTGTATATTAATTTATGTCGATTTTAATACTCATCAAAATACACGTGAAAGATAGGCCGATACAATGTTTTTGGCTACTGTTAATCACGTGACCTTTTTTTACCGGAAAAAAAACCCGTCTAACTCCACGCTATAAACAGGCTTCACTTTATAACACTGCACAGCATAGGAGATAGCCACCCCTTGTCTTTGCCGTAAAAGAGGTTTACAAAACTGTTCTACCGTCTTACACGCAGAGTAAATTAAAGAAATTGTAAACAATTTAGAGTTATGGGGAGGTAGTTTCTCGAGAATAATTACAGTTTGTAAAGTTCCTGGCTTTCATGAACCAGCACTCACGTAACTTGCCACTTAATTGAACGCAATGGCGAACAAGCTGAAGACACGGAAAGAAAGACGCCACACACCTATAGTAATACGAGGTAAGTTCTGAAAGTTCTGCGGAGTTTCTTTCATTGTGCTAGTTTAACAGCTCGGACTTGGCACACTGCCTGCCAGCCGTCCTCGACCCGAGAAGACTTGCTTTGCTCTCCGGGCAACAGTCATCTTCACACAGTAGCTTGGACGTGCCACATCGCTCATCGCGGTGCACTTTTCCTTCCACTAACTACCTCAGTTTCAAACACTTTCGGTTATTTGTTCATGTTTCATTTAATTCAGCGTGGTGTCCAATCCCGCCTCCTGTCAGACAAGTCTACCTTACGGCTGAATTGTTGCCCTTATTAAAATTTAAAAAAATATTTATTTATTTATTTATATAATGACACGCGTATTAAAGTGCCCCCGAACAGCTGAAAGCATTGGTAGGGATGCACTTATACATAAACATACAACAATTTAAATAACAAATAACAACAAATATATAACAAATAACATTTAAAACAAACCACCACCAAATAACACACAAAACACAGACGAGACATTGCCCACCTGCCCCCCAGGCAGGTGGGCAACCGGCCTCTAACTGCTGCGTAAGGCGTATGCCCGGTGGGATTTGTCCTCAACCGCAAGATTGGGAAGGGGCTCTCCAAGCCTGCCTGTCTCTCGGCCCCGAGTGAGGAAGACAATCTCCATTTCAGAGCGAGGGCTGCACTTCCTGGTGGAGCTGGGCACCGGTAGGGTATGCCGCTCTGGGAATGTCGTAATCGCCTCATGTCCACGAGGTGGCCCAGGGGTGGGAAAGGCGAACATACGCTGTTCATTGGGTGTAAGTTTTTTCCCCGGTGAGGCATTCTCAACCACTTCGGGGGTAAGGCGTGTCTCTGCTCGCTAGACTTGCTACCGGTTGGACGGTCGGTCATCGATGACCCACTAGTGCCATAGAAGATAAGTGGTTGCACGGGACGATTGGCTGGCCCCACTGGAGGTTCTCTCTGGTGACCGATCATGTGTTTTGGACTCGTGCGGTAGTGGTTAACTCCGTAAGCTGGAGGAGGTCTGGAGAGATTCCCACTCTTGTGGAAAGACCGCGCGGTGAGCGGCAACCCGCTCCGGTTGTGCCCTGGAGAGGCACTAGGGGTATGGATAGAACCCCGGCCAGACCACACGCTCGGTTTCTGAGTGCAAGGGTCTCAGAACCTCTGTGGTAGAGGGGGCAAGGATGTGCGGATGTGCCAGGTTTGGGCTTGGGTCTGGCCAGCGGTCGCATTAATCCTGGTTTCATTGCGGTGAGAGGACGTGATTCCTCTTCCCCACCTATTGGGAGGCCGAAGCGCGGTAATGTTTCCGGGCTAAGAGCGCTGCGATAAAATACAAAAGTACAATGCCCGAGAGGTATTACTGTATGTACGTGGCCACGCGTACTGTTACTGCCGCCTCATCACAAGCGGAGTAAGAATGAGGCCGGTGATTGTTACTCAGAGAAAACTGATACACATCGCAAACAACTCCTCAACCGGAAAAATATAACGAATTTATTAATGTTCACAAAATAACTGGGTCTGGCTGACATGGTGATATAACACCTAATGCCAACAGTTCTTGTAGCCGTTAGTGGACCAATGGGAAGGAAAGACTCCAGGCCGGAGTGGGCGTGGACGATAAGAGTGATGAAGTCTCCGAACTAAAACGGAAAGAGCAGTCGGCGACTGGACTTGACGGTCTGCCACCCGGGGGCGCGATTCTTGTACACTTTCCCGATTATCGGGAGCCGATTTACATCGTGGGGATTATAAGTGAAATAAAAGTTACCATATCACGAAGTGTAGCGGTCACATACATATCAGAATACCGTAAATTCCACTACACCCGGCTAGCGATGCTCACGTAATTGGGCTCCCGATAACCAGCTAAGTGAATGAGAATCACGCCCTTGAACACAACGAACTTAGTAGTAAGCGACTTCCAAGCGTGTGAGAGCGAATCCCATTGCCCGTTATTCACACTTCCAGTTCCTGGAGATCTGGTGTTGTAGAAAAGATCTACATAAAGAAGTTAATAATAATCACTTTGTTTGTTACTCCTTGTTATTAGCAAAAACTTAGTGAAGAAGTTGGGGCGGCTCTTAACAACGAGGACATAGGAGCGCTAAAACTTAGTGAAACAAATCCCATCTTACCTGCTGCTGTATCAGTAATCCCTATAATCCCTATGGTTATGCATACTGCCTGGTATATAACAATATGCTGTGCCGGCCAATGTACACAACTACTATAGTTTGTCACAAAGTTCTAATTTTACTTCCTAAAGGGAAAAAGTAACAACAGCTCGTATTATACTAATCGTAGCAGTATCAGACGAATCATCTCCATAAACCCCAAAGTCTTTCCAGCATAGAGTATCTCGAATATCAATTTTGTTAAAGAATTGGCAATTAGGTTCCGGTGAATTGCTAGCCCGACAAACAACAATGCAAATATACAGCAGGCAGTTTTATCAAAAAAAAAACTTGCAAAGGAGTCAGGCTCGCTACGGCCTATATAAAGGAAGGGCGATTCCAGTGTCTTATGCCTTGAGGGTGTACAATCGCCCTGAATATTGAACTTATATTTTGGTGTATTTTAAGCTTTTTGTGTTGAACTCAATTTATTATTTGACTTAAATATACGGTTGTGAGGATCTTTCTCAGTGGTTTAGAGCTACTCTATAATTGACTCAAGACGTACCCTTTCCTTGGTTTGACACATTATTATTATTTATTTCATGGGTTTTATACTTATTACATTAACTGGAAACATATCGGAGAACCTGATATTTTACACATTTAAGTTATTCTAATAAAGCCTAATGAAGCTACCATTGTGATTAGGTTTTGTTTCGATATTTGCCACCTTGCATGATGCCGAAGGCTGGTTTGTAGATGCACTACGGCGGGCGGCACGTCGTCATCCTCCTGGCTCTCTGGGACGTCTCCCCTGGTTGGCGTCGAGGCGATAACAGGCCTCCTTTCAGTCGTTTGGCTCGCCTGTATTATGCTGCCGCGGCCTCATTATTCGTCCGGCCGTGATTTGGCAATTTCGCGTACTGTTGTCATATTTCAGCTGCCCGATGTCCTTTTACTCTTGATTCGTAGAATGGCGCGTTTATGCAAGCAATATCGTCATGGCTTGCAGTTGTCCACGCCATAACAATTTATACTAAGCACTACCTCAGATGGCATCCCTTTGCAGACGAGCAGTAACATTATTCAGACTGCAGCCTATAACGTGAAGGTAAGGGGATTACGGCTTAAATTCTTATAACAATAGGGTTGAAGACGATAATTCATCTCGTTGAATAACTGACCGTAACCATTATACTATGCTGGGCACAAAAATCGCTACATGCTCTTTCCTTATGTGAAATATTATTAAATCATCAAGGGTGATAGATGAGAGTAGAATTAACAGTATTAGTCTTTCACGAATACAGGGCACGTTGTTTAGCGTCTGCAAAGCACGCGGTTAACATGAGGTAGAGCTCCCTCTCGCGGCTAAACAGAAGCGAAACGACGAGGCATTCCATCATACAGGTGGCGGATAGTGTCCTGAGCTACATACAAACATGTTTGCTGCAACTGCACACGTAAATCAGCCAGTGTTTGGGCAGGTGGTTAACGGTGGAGCAAACGTCGCCCCATCTTATCCCATACGTCTTCAATAGGGGAAAAATCTGTAGATATGGCAGGCCAAGCAATGGTGTCCACATCGTAAAGAGCCTGCTGGGTAATGCGAGCTGTCTGGAACGACCATTATCTTGCTGCATGATAGCATTAGACATATAGCGCAGAAAATGGGGCCGCAGAACCTCATTGACATATCGCTGTGCTGTCTCCAAGTCTTCGACAACCACAAAGACGTGACCAGGAGGCATAACTAATGGTAACCTGTACCATAACACATGGTGTCCTGCCAGTTTCGATGCCAAACCTCTGCTGGGACCATGTCTGCATTAAGATTGAAGTGGATCCATCGGAGAACACAATGCGTCGCCATTCCTCTGTCCAATGTTGAAATTACTGGCACCATTAACGGCGTGCCGCACGATGCCGAGGAGTCAGACAAACGGCGTAGAAGACACGCCGTGCCTGTAGACAGGCCACATACAAATGGTAAAGAACGGTCCTTATCGAGACCGGCAAATGCAGCGCAGGCCCCACAAACCGCAGGGTGTCTCTGAATGTGGTGCCACGTTCTTCTACTGCACGCAGGTGGATACGACGATCTTCTCTACCTGTAGTACGTCTAGCAGGACCAGCACTTACTCCTCGTGACGTACGATCTGTACGTATCCACGCCTACACCATAGTGGTGACTGCACGGCCAAGATGAATGGCTATACGACGAGTCGACCATCCGTCTTCGTGCAGTGCGACCGTAAGACCTCATTCAAATGGGTCTTGGGTGGTGGTATTCTTCGCGAGCACGATGCTGAGGTATACTGATCTTTCTCTTAACTCGCAAACTTAGACCGTTACAGCCTGTTGTACAGCTATTTAAGCACCAGGTTCTAAGGGTCCCCTTTATCGCGTGTTGCATTGATGTCACTTTAACCACCTGAATTACGCAATTGCCTTCGTCTTATATATATGTGTGTGTATATATATATATATATATATATATATATATGCCTATGTACTTTTCCCGTAGTCTGCATAAAGAGGAATCGTGACAATTTTATCCCTGTCAGTGTGTTCATTTTGATGTAGTATGTGTATGTATGGACACACGCATGTAGTATACTGATTAAAATCTACAAACCATGGCTGAAGATTCTTTAAAAAAAAGGAGAAATTTGTAACGATACATGCGCATGGCTTACATTTTGAAGTGAGATATAAAGGAAAGATTCGCCTGTGAAGTTAGAACTTTGAAAATCCTGTCCCTATCCTCAGTTATCCAAAATAGTTGATATTATTTCCTGTATCTCTTACTAAATTCAGGAGCTTTATCGATTTATTGACGCCAGATTATTATCAGAATTCCAAAATTAAAAATATATATTGATTTAGGCCTTATGCTATTTTTCTTAATATAAATGGTTTCTAAAGAATTTGTTTAGAGATTTATAAATCAAAAATTTTGATGCTTGCAGGTATCTAACAGTCATCACGCTTGAGATTCCACGTGAGCATGTATTATCAATGAGTAAAGTTATATCTTTACTCAGTGGCATTACATACTTCCCCTTTTAATTACTGCTATGAGTCATGTTACCGATTGTAGTATTTTTCCTTTATTTGCACAGGAATCCAGTCACGCGGATGTTTAAGCCGTCTATAGTATGTCATTTTGCGTGCTTCTATGACTAACGCTGTTATTCTGCCAAGTGATTGTCTGGGATTTATTACGTGATGTTTGTGGTTATCCAGGTCTTCTCCCCTAAACCCCTTCCCCGCTAAAGCATGGAAAAAGTTGATAAAGGCAGTGTTCGCAAATTTCATATACATCAGTTGAGCTACGAGGAGAAAATTTTGAAATATAGCGCCATAATCGTTTGGAAAATATGAAAATGGGATTTACTCTTTTGAAAAAAAATTCTCAGTCACCAAGTTTAGTGTAAATCGGTGGGAATTCACTTTATAAAGTTATGAAGAAAGAACAATCATACAGAGTAACAGAGGCAGTATACTTGATGTCAACGTATCTTGTTAACGTTCTTTAAGAGGGACGTATTCAAGGAACAAAATATTTGGTAAATATGAACACAGTGATTATCAATAAACTTGAAAAGATCTTTTGCCTTCCGGTTGAGTAGTAAATAAAAACCGATAAGATTAACCGTTGCCTATCTTAAAATTCTGGATTAAAACAAATGTATCCCTACATTTTAACAAGTAAAATACAATATATGTACATCAGAACTATGAGTTTCTTTCCGACATACTGCTAACGTTTTAAAATGCTTTCAGTGGGAGTGACTTACATGTTTTATCCCGGAGACAGAGTAGGATCGTCACCTAACCGATGCTGATAACAGCAGCGAAAAAATTACCCAAAAAGGAATCACACCTATGACCTCTCATCACTGGTCAGCCGCTGACTGTTTCTTTAAGGGATATTGAAAGTTCTCGCAGTGTGCGAATTCACAAAACAAAGAATAGCATTTGAACAACTTAATATATTTTCTTGGGGTTATATTAATTGACAAAATATTTTAACGTTGGTTACTATGACACACAGCAACAGTCGATACATTCTAATAAATTATTAGGAATATTTACCATACCTGTGTATATGCTTAGTGAGAAAGCAGGAATGGTAACGTTTTCCCCTATATATTCATTGTAGCATTCCTACATTTTCTCAGGAAGCAGTCAAATGCATAGGGGAATTGCTAACTTTAAATAGTAGCGCTGCTAAACATTCCTATATCTGCAGCTTGATGTGTAGTATTATTACTATACAGTGCATAGGTTAAAAACTTCCACTACAGTTTAGGAAGTGTACCATAAAATTCTTTGCAATGCACAGTTTATAGTTATCGATTTCAAAATTTATAACTCTTCGCGAAAATTAAGGCTATGGGCCTCAAATTCAGTAAATATGCGGAAAAAAAACTGTTTCTAAACTAACAAAATAACATTATCTACAATTGTGGTATTGAAATTCATATATCTGAAAGATAAAACGCGTAGTCTGAAAACAAAAATTTAAACGGGAGATTTTAAGAAAATGAAGTTCGGTTTAAATTAAGAAGTTATTTTATTTTGTTGACATAGAGTGATTTTTATACATTTAAAAGAATTATTTCTTCTTGTGTATTGAGCTAGCGGTTTCTATTAATTATTATTTGGTAAACAGTCAACAATATTTTTACTCGAAAACTATAAATTGTCGCACTTGTGCGCATCTCGCCTGTATTTTTGCTATACTTATTTTTCAAGATTGCAGTTATCAATTATTTATTGAATAATGCATCTAATTAGCAGGTGTATGTGTGGATACATAAAGAGCGTTATTTAATATAATGCTTTATTGTAACATATGTTAAATCCACGCATACCCACGCTGCTTGCACGCTTTAGTAAACTGTAAAAAATGGTAAAATTACCCGACAAGTGTAAGGTCATATTCGAAAACTTGTGTGGGAAACAGTTTTGATTACGTGTAAGGTATAAAATTACCGCACTCTGGAGTAAAATTCACTTACATGGTAGTGACAAATCCCATACATGGATGGGAAAATTACCTTACGACGTGTGGAACCCCTAGTCGATTTGTAACTATTTGATAATTGTATAATATACATTTTTACGTTAAAATAAATCTTTATTGTCTAGTCATACAAGCTGTCACGTGGCTAAATTTGACAGCAATATACGCATCCTGTTTCCAACCACGCGTTCTTAGCCAGTAATCTTCCCAGGTTCAATAAGGTCATCTACAGTCTGCAACGCCCTTATCCCCAAGGACGTAGCAAGGCGGACAGAAGGTCCGTAAATCAAAACTCCCAAAAGGAAAAACAAACTCTCGTAAAGCAGGGAAAAATTTAAAAGAATAACACTGGCACTTAAAACACAAAATGGTGAAATATTATAATCAGTAAAATTCATGAGTGGCTTCAAAATGTATTTATTTTATTCTTTTTGTAACTCTTATTTTTTCATTAATTTTGCAATTCACATCTCTTACCGTATATTAATTTTTCATACAATGATTCATTAAACACCAAAGTCCGGATATTGAACAATACATTAAAATAATAAATTTGTGTAGCCATCAGCTACAATTTATATTTACGAGTTCGTTTTTATTATACTGCTGTCCTAGAATAAAATTCCTCCAAAATTAAAGGCGGCAAGCTAACTCTTTACTGGCAATAAGTAAATATATATTATAGATAATTTTCTCTATTCACAATGATCAGAGAGTACATACCAAGATAATATATTTTTATTACTATAGGTCACCATTTTTACTAGTGGCAAAATTACAAAAGGTAAGTATTCTTATTCTTCATTCAATCTAGTACCAAGATATTTTTCTTTGATTTTAAAGAAACACCAATTTAGGTTGACAAGTTTTAATTGAATTATTTTCCAGCATATTTAAAGAAAAATTCATGGCTTTATATAATGGTTACGAGGCCAACCAAACATGACGCCTCCGAATTTTTATCTTTACAAATTCCAGCAACAAAAAAAATACCAATTTCCGTTTGTTTTGAATTTTAGCTGGCTTAAAAATTCTTGAATTTAAATTGAAATGCCATGTAAAACACACACGAAATTCCCATTTTTAAAACTTGATGCATGACTAGCAAACAATTTAAGAAATGATGGAATATTAAAAATTGCTGCCAAGTAATTTCCTCATGGTTCTAATATTCTCAATTAGTGAATATTTTCAAAGTTCTCTCGCCATCTTGGCGCCTGTCTCCTACCTAGGACACCAAGTGCGCCTGCTGTAAGTGCCATAAGGACTATGCAGATAAATTTATTTAATCATTACTTAACTGGTGGCAACGTGACTCCTTCTGGGGCAGTGGCAGAATACGACCCCAAGGCAGAGGTGCACCTCCCATTTATACAACTCACAATGCAATATCCCCGGGAGGGGTTATCAAATGCAACGACCAATAGTATTACACAGAATTACACAAGACCATTTAAGGAAAAAGTTCGTTGAAGGAGCATTTCTCCCTGTAGCGGTTAATTTAATGTAGTCCAAACCTCTTCTTAGGACCGCACACATTTCCAAATATGGGCCACATACGTGCTAACACGTCACAAAACTCCTGGCGTTCAAGCAGGCTGTAGCAAGTGATGTCACAGGCGTGGGAAACCTCACGTGCCCAGCTGATTGGCCAGTTGAACGTGACGACAGCCTACTAGTTCCTCAGAACGCCGCACGTATGTGCGCGCCAGCAACCAAACTGCCGGGTGCCCGCCATACATGGTGGGACAGAGCTGGTGGAAAGTCACTACGCCGAAACGCTGCGGGGATCGACGTCAGTGGTGACGCCGTCGAATTGGTGCAGCCCACCCCGGGCTGCGTCGTCACAAGGTGCAAACAGCTGGTATGTGGTAAACCCACGTCTCCTCTGCAAAATTCGGGCAGGTAGAAATTTGAAATTTTTCCGCGATGAAAATTATTTTTTAAGCAAACTCAGTGCTCAAAAGACATCGAAATTTTGGGTGTGGCATCACAAGTTCAATGGCCGAGTTAATGTTTCCGTGTGTTGCAACAATCTCTTTGATAATAAGGCCACCTATATGCCAAGTGCCGGAAGTTGCCTCTCGGTGCACGATAAGACACCAGGCACAAGCCGCGTGATTTTAATTAGGATTTTCGAACTAACTCCGAGGCATGTAGCCGGCTGTTGGCCGACATCGGAACAGTCAAAGAGAGTATGTAATTATAAAAAAACCTTGAAAAATGGAAAACATGTTGACAACTTTACTAAGCGCACGTGGTGTTTGTTTGCCAGACGGACTGCGATCTGACCTCCAGCTCAAGGCCGAGGTAAGCTCGTGTGAATATACACTGCTCTCAGAACACTTATGCTCAGGAGGATCCCCAGCATCCGGACCAGACGTCGTCTCTGTGTCAGTCTTTGTCAGTTTTTGTTTTGTTTGTCAGTCGTCTATATGATAGTTCTTCCTTGACTTTTGTAACTAACAAGACATAATAAACTTCGCTACAGAATCAATCAGCTTGAAGAGAAGTGAAGTGACGATATTTGTACGGCTCTTAACATCGAGGTCTTAACAGCCGATGATGGTTATTGAGGTGAGTATGGAGCAGCGACGGAATGAAAGGGCGGCGGAAACGGGAGATCCCTGAGAAAACTCGCCGACCAACGGCAACGTGCGGCACGATACCCACATGCGAAAATCCAGATCGCCTTGGTGGGAGGCGAGTGGGTTAACAACTCAGCCACCGTGGCTCCTTCAATCAAATTGAGTTTCCAATCTTAAGTGCAAACCCACGTACGTGCCTTGGTAGCAGGTCTTACTGCTCGGCGCTTGCCACTTCGTCGCGTCCCCGCAGTTCACCTGCGGGATACGACAATAGTGTATTTAATATTGCGGTTAGCGATAGTTTCGTCAATTCAAATACATTATAGTCAGTTAAACAAACTCCGCTGAAATATATTAAATAGCAGAAGTTCTGTCAATATTATGTTTTTGGGCTTCACTAATTGCGAAACCATTCTATGGTCCTTAAGCCGTACAATGACCAATGAAACATACCTCAGTGTGCCCTTAATTGCCTTCATTTCAAGTAGAGCTCTTCTCCGTGCTATTTTTACTCTATTGGCACACATTTCCTACACGGGACGGGATCGATAGCCAATCATCTCTTGAACACCCTTTTTTTTTGCCTCTCTCCACTAATACTTTCAAAGCTCTTAATGCACAGTAAGAAGAAGCACTTTACGTTCGCTTTAGGGGCGCCGTTTGGCTGGAGATATCTTGCTTGTTCGAGGTCTAGACGGGCGAGAACCTTAAGGGCAACCTTGGTACATACGCGCCTTTAATATCTGATCGCCTTTACGCACAATACACTGAATTTGCGTGCATTCACGCTACCTCTCTCTTACTATCACTATCTCTCTCTCCCTCCCTCTCTCTTTCTCCCTCTCTCTTCAGTTCGCCTATATAGGATTTTCAGTGGTGATACTGGCATTTTATGGTGTAATGACAAATGTGTAGTTACTGCATGCCCCTAGCCTGCACCGGAGGTTTTATATCTAAAAGTGACCATAAACCACTCGTATTCGCCCTTTTTAACTTTTTGAAAATACACTTAAGAGGAAGAAATAGAAAGCTGAATCCAGTATTCCGAGTTTAAAATTTTATTACATGCTATTCATTAGCCGACATCGCTTGAAAATACTGGCCAGATTTTGAATGGCAGCTATACGATCGAAGCTCTTTATTCCATTTCCAAGCCTGGGCTGAGCAGGCTGCCTCCGGCTAAAACACATGAAATCGCTGTCGAGTCCGTCTTGCGGCATGTGTTGCATATGTAGGCCGTTCCCTTCGCAACGTGCCGGGACACAAAAATAAACGTAATACATGATACGCTAAAGCAACAAGAAGACATCGATAATGGAATACGCAATCTTGCCTGTCGCTTAGCAAAATTTCTCAAACACCAGACCGCTTGGAACCATATGCTGTCTTCTGGAGGACAGCGTACGAGCAAAGCCGGCTGTCATAAGCAGGGTAGACCAGCTACTAAGCTTCAAAGGAATGTCACATGGGAGGAGCAATGAACAAGTCACCCGAGGAAAAAACAAGAATTTACCGATATACTATAACTAATGAGCCTAGTTCCCTCTACATAGTTGCCAATCATTTTTAATGAAGTTCTTAATAGCTTAGATTGTAGGCAGGCCTTGACGTTCCGTTCACAACAATATCATTCCAGATGGAACCAGACACACATGAAGCAATAGCGAGACAGTTACAAAGACACACACGTGCTCTAACCGGGACTCGAACCCCACAAAACCCTTTTACTGTAAGCTGGCGTGTAATTATAAGCTATTCACTATATAATGAGCACTTTTGAAAGCCCTACTTAAGATCTACTTGTATGCACGTCGTGTGTTCTTCCGCCTTATGTAAGATTAATATTGTCGTGGGTGGCATCACTTTATTCATGCGTCGGTCAAATTAAACTGGGAAATTATTAGAAAAGCAAATATTTTACAAATGTGCTAATTTTTACACTTCGATGCGTTTAAAAAAAATGGAAAGCGAAAGAAATTATGTAAGTTAACAGAAATTGTTACCTAGCACTTTTTATTCGACGTTAATTTACGGAACTACTTTCCCTTTCATCGTTACCAACTTAACTGGCAGCATGTCACTCAGTGCGCCCGTTAAAATATATGCAGGTAGGAGCAGTGACTTTTTTCCAAGGTTTATTTCGAAAGTGCTCACTTAATCGTGAAAAACCTTTAACTGTATTACGGAGATAGGATTGAGGAGGTTACCAGGTGCAGGTTGGTGAACGGCGTTTCCACATGTCGCTCGGCAGTGACGCCACATTATTGGCAAGAGCGGATGAAGTTCGCGGTAGAAGAAGTTGTTTCACTTCTGTACTTATAACTACTCTGTAACGAAGCTGAAGAAGTATTTGGGCCCGTGTCGTGGACCACTACCGAGAACCGAACGAGAATAAACCCCCCCCCCCCCCCCCCTTCGGTAAAAATTATGACAATTTTGGCATTCAAAAGTTAAGGCTGTTCACGATAAAGTGAGCACTTTTGATATCAACCTTAGAAGAAATGTTACTGCCCCTGCCTGCATATATTCTAACGAGCGCAGTAAATGACACTCGCCCAGTAAAGTTGGTAACGATGGATGGAAAATAGTTCTATATCTTGACGTCTAATAAAAAGTGTTAGATAACCATTTGTAGTAAGTTAAACTATTTGTTTCGCTTTGTATTTTTTTAAATCATTGAAGTGTTGAAATGAGCAAATTATGTAAAATTCTTACTTTTCTAATAATTTCACAGGTTCACTCGACCGATGCATCAATAAAATTATGAGGCCCATGCCAATGTTAATTTTACATAAAGCGTAAGAATACACAACGAGCATACAGGAAGTCTTAAACAGGGCTTTCAAAAGTGCTCATTTTACCATGAAGCGCCTATACTTGTAAGTCGAGAGCTGTAGAATTCTCTGAAAATTCTGGTTGTTTGCTTCTTGTTCTTCTAAGGCGAGTCCCACAAATATTTGCGGCAACTTTTATTTGTTATTATTATTATTATTTAAAGTATTCGTACTTGTAGGTTGTAGGCATTCTCGTGTATGTTATTTTTCTAGCCCCTTTAAAGCTTCCCCGCCCCCCTTTTTTTAGAGAACTTATTACAGCTGCCCTTTGACAGAATGCCACCACCGCACCACTTAACTTGCCGAGTCCTCGAGGCTAGTGAATGTTTTATATTTCATCAGCACGCTCAGCCTCCTCCAGCCCCAGGCTTTCTTTATTCATTGCAGCATGGCTCGGCTCGTTTCGCACGCCTGCCAATTGCCACATTAATTATTCCTCTCGCCGGAGCAAGGGACTGGAGTTCGCGATGTTGCTGGTCATCACTTCGAAGCAGCCCGCACAGTAATTTGCTTCTCGGGGATTCCACCCCCCCCCCCCCTCCGGTTGTGTGACACTCGCGTTTGAGTACTCCAACTTTAGGGAGCTGCAAAATTCGCGTTGTTCTTTGCCAACAGAATTCAGTTACTGATTTTGTCTGTGGTCCTGTACGAGCATGGGTATCCGTTCTAGCAGAAGCCAGTGAACAACTGACACTGACTCGAATGTATCCACTACTGTCTTTAGTGCATGTCACACACACAGTGGTAAACCACTGATTCGCAGTGAAATTCAACCACTCTAATTAGTGAAAATGGCTTCACTCAGAATCAGTGTAATACTACTGATTGTTTCAGTGAAAAAATTTCACTGGTTGAATTAGTGACGGCCGACTGCAGTGGCGAATTAAATTTTGCTTGTATTTTATGTACGCAAATAATTACGTGAAACAAACATTTTCACGATAGTTTGCTATTTAAATTGTGCATTTTACCATAATTTTAAAAAGTAAAAAAAAAAATTCTCACTGGTCCATTAGTCAAAATATAAACCACTGAGAAACAGCGGAAAAAGTGACTGACAAACCAGCGGGAAATTTCACTGAATCAATCAGTGAAGAAAATATGGAATTTTTTCACTGGTTCATCAGTTAAATTCACTGAAGTGACTGTTGTATCAGTCAGATACGTTTGACTGATTGAGACAGTGAAATTCTCACTGATTCAGATTTAGAGTGCAGCTTAGTTTTATGGTTAGGTTTCCATTATCCTCGTATGGTGGAAGCGTGGTTTTCAGTTCATCACTTCATGAAAAGTTGCAATTATATATTTTAGTATTTATAGTTAAACATTTTGTCTTCTGATATAAAGATGTGTATAGTAGGCTGTTCACGGTAAAATGAGTATCTTTTATAGCCCTGCTTAAAATCTACGTGTATAGACGTGTATTCGCCCGCTTTATGTGAGATTAACATTGCCAAGTGCCTCATCACTTTATTCATGTGTCGGTCAAATGAAACTGTGGAATTATTAAAAAAGGAAATACTTTACAAATCTGCTAATTTGTGCACATCGCTGCATTAAAAAAAAAAACAGAAAACGAAATAAATAGTTTTAAGTTATCACGAATGGTTGCCTAATACTTTTTATTCGACGTTAAGATATGGAATTACTTTCCATACATCGTTACCAACTTTACTGGGCGAATGTCACTCAGTATATCCGTTAAAATATATGCAGGTAGGGATCGTGACTTTTTCTAAGATTGATTTCAAAAGTGTTCACTTGGTCGTAAACAGCCTTTACAGTAAAGTCTCCGTCTGCAATAAATCGTTCCTGCCAGCGATCACAAGGCCCTCAATCCCGTGCTGAAAGAAATGTGGCTCCTGCAAGGCAAGAAAACAACAAAAGGAACCTCGTATTTCAAGAATAACTTATACTCGTAAATATTTGGTATAGTCCATTCGCGGTTTCTTCACACTTTTTTAAACAAATCTTTGAAAGAAAGAAAAACACCCCATGTGTGACCTGTTTAGTTGTTTCCTAAATACGGTACGTTATATATCACAAGTATTTTATACTCGTGTTAACATAAATGTACCTACTTTATTCTTGATTATATTTAACTTTTGACTATATGTGATATATATATTTCATTTATAACTTATATAAATAAAGGCGCAGTGCAAATAGGTGTGTTGGTAATGACTAGTAAGAAATAGTTCTTATGAAAAATAGTCTTACACTGAGTGTGCATGAATGCGGTGCTTTGACCATTTGGTGTAATTTTTTAAGCTTTGTTAATATGAGGTGGAGGAATATCGTGGAAGTAGAACTTTAGTATGGCTCCAGTAAGGTTGCAAGTAACTGTGAACGGGCTAAACTGTCTCATCGAACACTATTAAAAAGTTTTAAAAAACACGGCTGCATTACTTGCATTCAGCATAAGATCTCACTAGGTTCGTGGACATGCGGAGCTCATGATATAATCCTCCGCACGTAATTTTTCTGTTGGGTTTTTTTGTATGCAAAGTATGCTACAAACAAAAGTGGTATGCTACAATAATTAATCATATTAATTACAATTTACCTTTACAGAATTAATTACTTGCAGGTTATAAAAGACTTAGTGACAAAAAGTAGCTTTAGTTTCGATCATTTAATCAAGTTATAACCACATGGTGGTCGCAATGATGAGAACACTGGAACACTCACTTATGGGAGGACTATTTTTTTTTAAATAATTTTCTAATGGTCACATTATTAAACAAATTATTATTAGATATAACTGACTCTTTTACAGAGACCATGGCCAGTTTATCATGCCGGATGACGCATTTATGACCAAACAGACAAAAACAAATTTATATGTAGACCCTACTCAGGATTTGAACCCCCCTCCCCGTAGAGCGCACACACCACTACGCTACGGAGGTTGGATAACGGAGCAAAGTGGAATTATTTGGAACTATATATGATTTTTTTTGGCTTATTTATTTATAGCGAAATGTTTTACACGTCCGTAGCAAGTTACGATCTCTTCTGCTTACATAATATTTAATTAACAAAACAGTATTGAGCAGTAGGGAATGATTTACTAATGCTCTGTGAAATACACGCATTGTAAGAAACTGTGAGCTGCCCTCCCTTTGTTGAGTGAGAGAACCGTTAAAAGTGGCAAAATAAGAGATCTGTTGATACCTAAGAAGGGAACTTGCATTAAAACGTAAATATTTCAGAAAAGGCCTGTATGTGAGTAAGCATCACCATTTGCCATATATAAATGTTTTGAATGTCACCCTAACAGCTTACAGATTGATTTGTGTAAAGCTACGGTTTATTACATCACACCAATGAGAAGGTGGTCTGCACTTACTATACAATAGTCGCTTAATGATGTTTTTAATCGAGGAAAACATTTTCAATGCCGATTTTTCTGCAATACATAATACATACATGGACACTTTCATGCGTTTATGAAAAATTGTTCTCGTAAATTTTAGTAAAATATTTTTCAGCTGTGTGTTTGTCTACACGCCGTGTTTTGTGAAACTCGCCAGTTCATAAAGGAATTACAATCGTAAAATAATGTATATTGTACTGGAAATATTTCTGATTTTTGCAGTAGGACTTTGCAATAAATCGGCACATATAAATTACCATTTGAAGAGTACTCGAGCATACTTCAATTTACTCAGAGCGAAAATAATTAACGTACGCAGGCCGCAATTTTAAATAAAAAGCGACTAGCCAATAAGAGAAATACGGCGAGTTATTCATTTTTTGCGCGTCGCATCGTAATTGATTATTATTCGGAGTGGTTGCGATGCTGTCAACTGGACCATTAAGGCCGAGCTACGTCATGGAAATAACACTGAATTGTTGCGCTGCCTAGTAGTTTATGGTTGTTGATTGCCGCACCAACTTCCGTTATAGGCTGTTCACGAATATGGTGCGAGAAACAAACTTCGTCTATTTGCAGGTCCAGCGAGGCACTGCGGGATTTTATCCAACACCCTGTGAGAGGCTAGAAACTAATGAAGACGACGCTACGTAGTGTTTATATGCAAGTGTCAAAGCATATGAAAGAACAATTACCTTTCACAATAACTATGTTAGCTCAACATTTGTTGGAACAGCAGAAATTAACAAACTGTCAATAACTCTCGCACGTGGTATATTTACTTAGTCGTTTCATGTGTAATGTGTAACGTGAAATTTAAGTGTAGTCACATTTACTGATATCTATTGTATAGCGATAGTTTAAAAAATGTTCCCGCGACATAAAAATAACGCCTGAGTGTTTTGGTTCAAAATATGCCACATGTCTTCGTAGATAACATTTTAAAATAAATTTCTAACTAAACTGTATTTCTATACGTAAACACAAATTTGGAATGGCGTGCTCGAAACTATTTGGACACAATTTACTCTGGCACGGCTTCATTTCATATGAAAAACGCTGTTTCCACAGCAAGTTTGCAATTATTATGGATGTTCTTGCAGCAGTAGTATGTGGTTCGTAACAATCAACTATTAAAGTTGTTTCAAAATCTCGGACTGATCTGCAGGTCCTGAGGCACAGACACTAATACGATAAGAACAATGACAATGGTTACTAATGTCCCATTCTGATGTTCGCTCATAAATATCAAATTATTAGTCATAATGTAATGAAATGACTACGGACATACCTTTGTGTATGAGGGTCATGTCACAGCAAGTGTTGAAAGTGGTCGCAATAAGCATCAATGCATGCATGCACACGTCTCTCAGTGTTACGAAAGGTAGCCAACAACACCCCTCAGGATCACGGCGTCAGTTCCCTGACGAATGTTGTCCCGTAGCACCACGACAGTCCGTGGCTTATTACGATAGCCGTTCCCTTTCAGCATGCCTCATAGGAAGAAGTCCGGTGTGGTAAGGTCAGGCAGGCGAAGTAAAAAAGTCCATAGGGAGTAACACATCATCCAAATAACTCACGAACTGTCGGAAGATTCCCAGATGACGCTTGTATCTACTGTTGTGTTGAAAAATACGGAGCCAATAAAACGGCGCCATGATAGAGCACACCACATTCCAATTTTTCCGTATAGAAGAGGTGTTTAATACACATAATGATGATTCTCAGTAGTCCAAAGCAGAATATTCTGAAAATTAACGACCCTACTGAGATGGAACCTTGCTTCGCCGGAGAAAAACGTGTAATCAAGGATTCTTGGATGTGCACTGACAAACTGCCGGAACCAATAAGGACAATCGACTCTCTTCGCTTTGTCGGCATGTATGAATTGTCGCTCAGCGGTAACACGATGCGCATGGAACCTTACTTTTTTTTGGCAACACGCTGAAGTGTTCTTGTGTGGAACTTATCATTTTTTTTGCGACAGTGCACGCAGCGAATTTTTTGACGAGGTCAGCAATATATGTATTTCTCACTTCCTTTACCGTTGTGTCGGCAGTATCCAGAAATGTTCCCCTTATTTCCAGTTTCTTTGCCAAATGTTGACGTTGCAGGCGATTCCCGGCCCCAAACATTGTGCAATAAATTGTCGCTGGCACGCATTTGTGGACGTCGTTTCTCCAGTACGCGCGCGGACAGTAAACACACGCTGCTCCACTGAGTGCCGGTTCATGCTGTATTCGAACAAACACAAGAACCACCGTTAAGTGAGTCACAACGGCAAAGGACAAGAACTCAGATTGAAAGCACGCGTCTGTATTAGTGGCATTTAACGACCGTATCGTCCAGACGCACGCACATGCCCAAGCAAGGACTAAAGACCGTGGCGCCACCTCCAACGACGTCACCACACTTCGCATAAACAAAGGTAGGTCCGTAGCTGACTTAATTACATTATGACCAATAGTTTGATATTAATGAGCGAACATCAGGGTGCTGAGAGTGAGTGAAACTTCCTGTACTTAGCTGACCAGGAATCTTCAACCGTGCAGCTTACAATATGGGACTTAACAGCAGTGATCCGCTCACTAATGACACAGGTGAACTCTACTACCTACAAATATAATAATTTCTTCTAGAATTTTTTATCAAATATTATTTATATTTTCTATAACATCCACTGCAGCCATTATATTGTTAAAAATGTGTCTAGGGCTACTTTAAAGATGAAATTAAAAACAGGAACTTATCAAATGTTATGAAATACGTCTCAATTACTATCCGTGGCCCAACAAACCCTATTCAGTGGCTTAGTAACGGCTAAATCACTAAACTTCTGCACATTATTTAAGCCGAGGTTCCTTAAATTTATCACCCTAGTAGCGTTATTCTTTTTGCACAAGTGCTGCTTATTAATTTTTGCATATGAAGTGTTTTACTTAATAAAAGTGACATTCAAAACCATTTCTTATATGAATAGCGGTATTTATCTAAGTGAATATACCAGGGACGGCGATAACTATTAGAGGAAAGTGTGTGTATGGTACAAGAGTAGTTCTCTTTCGTGCCAAAGTATTAAGTATTAAATAACTGACCGAAGAGATACTCGTTAACTGTTCTTGTGAAAGTGTTATTGTGTAGTATTAAAACAAGTTTCTATCAGTCGGTAGTAAAAAAAATTATGGAAAACTATCTAATTGGACTGACATCGCAACCAATTTTTCTGGTGTTTTTTTGTTTATTTTACATTAGCAGAAAAACCTTGACAAAGAACATGTCACAGAACGTCAGTATGTATGAGGTGTGTAATAAATGACATGAGTAACTTGAACATTTCTACATTAACTCGACAGAGGAATTACTGTGTCAGGAAAGCACTTGAATACATCATATTACTTTGCCCTCGAGTGTTGACACAAGTAAAGTTACGGAGAAAGCGCACACGTGTTATACATGTATAACACTTGTAAATTTAACTACACTTCTGAAATAAAAAGATAAAACATCTGGAGTACAATATTGTTGTGCCATGTGGAGGCCGCAGTTCACGCAGCGGCTAGCGTGCTCGCCTCCCATCAAAGCGAACCGGGTTCAATTACCCGGCGGGGGCGCTTCCGGATTTACGAACGTGGGAATCGTGCCGAACGATGCCGCTGGTCGGCGGGTTTTCTCGGACATCTTCCGTTTCCCCCGCCCTTACATTCTGGTACTGCTCCATTACTCACCCCGTTGAACCCCCGCCAGCTCTTTTTATTAGTAAAACATGAATTATTATTATGCAAACGTGTATAATGAGTGTGTGTATATATATAAGGGAGTACTAGAGAATCTGTATCACAGTTTAGTTGAAAGTTTCAATCCTATATTCAGTTTGCGCAATTTAGATGTGTATATCTGTCTCTAGCGAGTCTCTATTGATGCAATCAAGTTTTCAAGAGTCCTGTGTACACCTCACGGAAGAGCTGCGCGCTAGGTTATGCATGATTCGTTTCGGTCTCTTTCCACACGCGTGTTAATGGTTCGCGGTCCTCTAGGGCGAGTCAGGAAACCAGTGGCACAATAAAAGAAAAGGAAGTAAGGAAGTATGTACCGATTTGTTTAAAGACTATGAAAGCTCTGATTGTAGTGGCGAAATTCCCGGTTCTCTACGTGTATATTAGCCAGATTTTAAAGTATAGCCCATTGATTGTTACTTCCAAATTTTCTTAAAGCCTTGCTTGTAGTTATTTCAGGATATTTCTGTGCCTTATGTAAACAAAGCTAAACCGAGTCTAGAAAAATCACACCAAAGGGACAATGCACAATATTCGTGCGCACTCACATTAATTATATTGTTACGATTTCTCTCTATATAAATGAAGTTGGCTATACCAAGTACGTTACGGGATGGAGGTCTTAATCAAATAAAACCATTAATTATAATTTCCGTATTTTATTTCTTACAACTACAGCAAAATTCTCTGAACTCGAAATCTCATAATAAATTGATACCTCTTACTGTTCACAACTAATTACTCCAATTTCATACAATCTATAATTACCACAAAGAAACCAATTAAATTAAATATTTATGGAACAGTCCCAATAGACAGTCCATCAAACTATTCAAATATTCTATAAAATATGTGTCCAAATTGACACTTCGAATATTTACAATAAAATCCGTATTACACTTCCATTCAGTCCCACCTCAGTTCAGTCCATATCCCGCCAGTTGCAATGTTCTAGAGTACTCGAAGCGCCCTCACGCACAGTAGGCTTCACTCGTCGGTTTCACACCCTCCCGTCTATTCAAGCCACGAACACCTCACTCGCCGTCGTCCCACAATCTCCAGTCGTCGTTCACACTTCACTTCGGTCGCGCACACTCGCCAGACGGCATCCGTCAAAGACTGCCGGCCGCTGGGTTGCGGCAGTATATATAGTGTCTTAGACCGCCTCCTAAAATCTTCCCCAACTCGCGTGATGCGTCGCGGAGGGCCGAGGCGCCAGCCAGTCTCACCAGAACATTCTTGCGTCGTCGCCAGACCCATCGAAACCTCCAGCAGGGGAGAGGGGCCGTGACGCAAGCAAGGCGCCGAGCAGCGCGACAGCCCGACCGCCTGTCCATTATTCACAGGTTTCCCAGAAAGGAGAGTCTGGAGGCAACCCTGTCGCAGAGGAGGGTGGGGTGGGTCCACCGCCACAGAGCCGGGCAGCAGCGCGTAAAAATATTTTGCGTAAGGACTATTTCTTACTAGCCATTACCAACACACCTGCCTGGTTTTGTTTATAATAATTATAAACGAAATGTTATAAGTTATAGCTAAAAACAAGCAAAAGTTCACTCTAGCAAAGAATAAGGTTCATGGTATATTTAGGAAACCACCAAAAACGTGGTTTTATTCTAAAAGCGTGAGGTTATCGTGAATATAGTCCATTCACGGTTTCTTCGGCCTTTTTAAATCAAACCTTTGAAAAAAAAACTCCCCATGTGTGACGTTTTTAGTTATTTCCAACATATCCCACATATCACAATCGTTTTATAGTTGTGTTCATAAAAGTTACTTTCTTGTTAAAGTGAAATATTATTAATATTTTATCTATAAATTATAATGCTTCATTTATAAATTATATATATATATACACGTGTCTGTCTGTGATTTTAGAATTTTACACTTTTTATTATTTTTTCATATAGGATAATCGATTACTAAGCCATATTTAATGTTATATTTTTTTTGTCTGTCTGTACGACCGGATTTAACTTAAAAACCACTTAACGTACTGGCTTGAAATTTACACATTATATAGATAATAATAGCCGTTCTAACATAGTCTTTGTTTCATCGTGATATCTCAAACGGTTTCAAAGATGTCATGGTGATCAGGGATATACATAGGTACATAACACGATTAATGCATAAAAAACATTGTAGAAACAATAGCTCCGTCATTTCTCCTTTCTTTTTTCTATGGGCTGTCCTCCTTTCCTTCCCAAGAGCCGCAATGGCCCAGTGGTTAGAGTTATTCCAAGTGGGGCAGTAGTGGCTTAGTAGACATAGATATCACATTGGTAGAAGTCAGCGTAAGTTGTGGTGTGCCTAAATCAAGAGCGCTATCTGCTGTGATGTTGGTTTTCTGCAACGTTTTAAATCCGTTGGCATTGTAGGAATTTTTTCGTGAGAATTTCTCTGAAGATTTGATCAGAGATTTTATACGACGTTGTCCAGATTTCGATATAAACACTCACATGCCGGAAATAAATAACAATGCTCTGATTCTACTCCAGGATGTAATTGTTTCTTTGAGTGATAAAACGATTAATGAATTTGAATTACCAGCACCTCAAATTACTTCGCAGTCGGCCATCAATCGAGAATTCTTTGACCAATTGAACTACGACTCAAACCAACTTGACTGTGTAATACAAAATTGTGAACCAAAATTAAATCTCGAACAAAGACAAATGTATGAACAGATACTGAAAAGCGTTGAAGCCGAAGCTGGTAGCGTGTGTGTGTGTTTTTTATGCACCAGGTGGCACGGGGGTACCTTTCTCATAAATCCAATTATGTCAAAATCATAAAAGAAAAAATTGCAATTACGGTTGCATCATCAGGTGTAGCTGTGACTCCATTACCAGGTGGTAGACTGCGCTTTCAAATGTTAAAAAAAAAAAAAAAAAAAAAACCTATAGTTGCTGATCGCCTAGAGTAACCTGTGTGCAGCATTAAAAAAAGCATTCAAAGAGGTAAAGTCCTTCAAGACTACTTTGTCACTGCCTCGGATGAATGTACAATGGCGCATTAAGTCTCTATTGAAGCTGTCGATCGAACATTACAATATTTAAGGGACGATAGCAAGTGGTTTAGCAGTTTTACAATTTTATTTTCGGGAGAGTTTAGACCAATATTACTTGTTGTTACTCGAGGGACTCGCGCAGACTAAGTTCCAGCATGCATAAAAAGATCAGTGATATGGAGGCATATCCAAAAGTTACATCTAAAAGAAAACATGAGAGCAGGTGCTGGTAGTGCAATATTTTCCAAGATATTGTTAGATGCAGGAGAAGGAACATTTGAACACAATGGCAATATGGAAATTATTTTACCAATGACTCTTTGCAAAGTTGTTGAACAACAAAGCATATTACTCACAGAAATATATCCGGACGTACAGAATCTCAACACAAAAGAGGATTCCTGGTTGTGTGAAAGATCAATTTTAGGATCAAAAAATGATCAAGTGAATGATATTAATACAAAAATTCTTAAAATCATTCCTGGGGACACAACAACATAAATATCAATTGATACAATATGTAATCAAGATGAGGCTGTCCACTATCCAGTAGAATTTTTGAATAGCATTTCTGCATCTAAACTGCCTAATCATAAAATAGAGTTAAAAACTGGAGTACTGATTAAATTACTCAGAAATTTGAATCCACCTAAAGTTTTAATGGAACCCGTCTAAAAGTAACTGGATTACAAAGACATATTATAGAAGCTGTTATTTTCACCGGATGTAAAAAAGGATAAATAGTTCTCATACCAAGAAATCCAATCACAATCTTAAAACTGTCCGTTTCAGTTCAAGAGATTGCAATTTCGCGTTAGTTAATTTTTTCTACTACAGTTAATAAAGCGCAAGGGTAGACTTATTCCAAAGTAGGCATAGAATTGAGTAAAAGTTGTTTCAGTCATGGACAGCTATACGTAGCATGCTCTCGAGTTAGTGATTCGACAAAATTATTGGTGGTTGCTCCTAAGCGTAAAACCAAAAATGTTGTGTACAGGGGGGTTTTAGTCTAAATAATTAAATTACCAAATATTTTCACTACAATTAGCCAAATCTTATTACGAGACGTAAACACCACAGTCAAATTACGTTTATCAACTACCACGGTGGGATAGTCGGATATGAAATATACAATAATAATTGCTCTGATTTTTTATAGAAGAGATGTTGCATACATTAACATAATAAAGTAACACAAAGCCGTCTTCTTTCTTTGTGTCAATACAGCCAGAATATTAATATAGTTTATGCACACCACCTTACTAAAGAACGTACACGTATCTTGCCTGCAATATATGCGTCACACGATTCCAAGTGTCCTGCCACATGCATCTGCTGCTCGTGCCATGCTGTAGGCCTATTCCAAGTAGTATTAACATTAAATATAAGCAGGCAGAATATTACCACGTAGCACAAAATAAAAAATACGCGACAACGTGTGGCGCAAAGGTAGTGTACTATTGAGCTATTTGCATAACCATACACTCCGATAGGCTTATAAAACAGGATGAAATAAAATCGTGTATTAATATCGTGTTTTAGGTTGGGTATATTGTTTACAAAATTTATTACAACTGATAGTAGAATATTTCCCCCCTGAGGAAAACGTCTGCCTGCCCCTTGCAGGCTCTGGAACCAGACGTTCGATGCGAAGAACACTTACCTTAGTTTACCACACTTACTTGAACCAGCGACCATTTGCCATACTCTGAAAATTATGCAACTTACTTCCCATAAGGACATGCAGAAATTATGCAGAACTGGGTTATTAGTGAAGGCGAAGAAGTGAAAACAATTATTCATGCAAATAGGAAAAGACGTCAGACTACTTCCAATTTCCAGCCAAATTGTTTTAATGCAAATTCAGTTTCTTTCATTTAATTGATATGTATTCTGGCTGTAAATGAAACTAATTTTAAAAAAATCTTGAATGGTAATAGCAAAAGGTTTATGAAAAACATTCAAACTAGTACTGCCGATAGGAAGTAGTCAGACATAACGGTCGTAAAATACCCTTATTCAAAAATGTAAACTAGCCTGACGTGTCAGTTTTTCACTTCAAAAATCACTGAATGAAAACGTATGCAATTATTACTTGGAGAATTTAACTTGGCTCAGCTTAGTGATAGAACAATAAAAACTCTGTCTCTCAGGTTAAATTATGGTTAAAATATGCTGGTTCTTAGCTGTTAAAAACGCCGTGCTAACATGGCGTTGTTTAGAATTTTCTATTACAAATGGCAGCTTTCTTAGGCATATACGATGTGTAGACTAAACTCGTAGAAAAACTAATAGTGTAAAAAAATAGTTTACTTATAGGATGATACCATTTATAGTAGAAAGCAGGACCGGATCTCAGGAAAATGTAGAGTAGTATTCAAACTTCGTAGGATTAAGGTGTTTCTTAACGTGGCTCACAGCTCACGGAACGTCACAGCGTCTAACTGACCTAAGCTCCTAAACAGCTGCTTACAATACGGAGGGGTTTACAGCACACTTCTTGGCGTAGAATCAAAACAATATTAACCAAGCAGAATAGAAACCAAGCAGGTAGAAACTAACATGCCCTAATATACTACTTAAAATAACTATGCTACGTCCAACTTCTGGACGTGCGTCCTGACTTACGTCTTAACCCGTTGAAAAATGGCGGCAGAGAGTGCGATCTCCTAACTGAAATTACCCGCCTAGCCCTACGCTATCACACTAGCCAATGGGAAAGCAGGGTTCAAACCTGCCAGCCAATAGGAAGGTTTCCTACTCAAACAGTTAATCTGACACACTCCTAACGGCCTAATTCCCTAAGTCAAAGAATTAGGAGTCTCGTAGAAGGTAATAAAAATAACACAATAAATTCCCCGAAACAATTAAAATGGTGTGAGACCAAGAAAATAAATGAGAATATTGAATTATTAATTAAAATACAAACAAACATAAAATCTAGCTATCTAAGGAATTTAAACTTAATTATTGCCATTCTAACATCTAATTATTCAAAATCCTAAACATACGAAAATTAATCAAAATAAATAAAAATGAAACATATGTGAAAAAGTATGCAAATTACAGTGGTTAACATAGACAGTGTAGAGTGTGTAAAGATATATATTCGGATGAAAAGTATCCTATGTCCTATATTATAACTCAGTAGCAAACTTTCAATTCCGTTGAGCCGTTACGGTGTGAATCTGTGTGATCGAGCAACAAATATCTCAACTTCCATCCATCCAAACGTACGGAATTATAATATTAGTCGAATTATAGAAATTATATACAAATTTTACTGACACAATTCACGCTTTATTTCAATCTTTTATTTAAATCGCATGTCAAAAAATTCTAAACTCCACGCGAACGAAGTCGTGGGCACAACTAGTTATTTGAATTAAAAAACAGGGAGAAAATAGGTATTTTGGGTAGTGCCTAGTGATAAATAGTCCTTATACAAAATACTGTTATATATACTTAGTGCGCACGAATTCGGTGCGTTGTCCGTCTGGTGTATTTCTCAAGACGTAGTTACGCTTAGTTTGCATAGGGGCGGAGGAATATCTTGTAAGTAGAACTTTAGCAGGGCTTGAGAAATGGCTGAAGTAACCGTGAATGGATAATATATGATAAATGTTACGTTCGGAAGCGCGGCGCGATGTTGGTACGCGCCGCGTAGCTCGGACTACAGGCTCCAGACTCCAGCAAAGGCGGGTCGATAAGCAGTCCCAATAACCCTGCAGCCGTCTTACTGGAGTGACTGGCGCCTATTGACCAGGCAGCCGCCAGTAAACTTGCCATCTTGGAATTAACGTCTTTCCCCCTCCGTAACTTAATTTTATGAGTCGATATTTATAGGCTGTTCATGGTAAAATTACCACTTTCGAAAACCCCGCTTAGGGTCGACTTGTATGCACGTTGTGTATTATCCCGCCTTATGTAAAATTAACACCGTCATGTCCTCGTCGCTTTATTCATGCGTCGGTCAAGTGAAACTATGAAATTATGAGAAACGTATGTATTTTACAAATTCGCTAATTCTTACACTTGATGCATAAAAAAAAAATACAGAACGTGGAATAAATAATTGAAGTTACCACAAATATTTACCTAACACTCTTTATTCGACGTTCAGGCGCGTAACTACTATCCCTTCGTCGTTACCAACTTTACTGGGCACGTGACACTCAGTGCGCCCGGTAAAATATATGAACAGTGACATTTTTCTAAGGTTGATTCTTTAAGTGCTCACTTTATCGTGAACGGTCTTTTAAGACCAAGCCAGTCGAGGCTTAGGGGACATCTTAACAGGTATTTCTAAATCCAAGTTATTTTTCTTACACGATCAGTTTCACATCTGGAACCGTGATAAAATATTACCTAATTATTTAATAATGCCAGCATCACATGAGAAAATACGAGTATAATCGAAACCGTACAAATTTAAAAAAAATCGTTAATGTACTCTCTACGTCACGTTCAACTTTGATTTTCTATGCCTAGTCATATAATTTAATTACGAAGATTTGTAAGCAAAATTGAAGATAGGATGGGTACTACCCCGTCAAGGGTTAGGCCAGTCTGGTGCATGAACTGCTTTGCAGAGTATTTGAAATCCTGTTTCTATAACGAAACTATTAAACGTGTACCCAGTATATTTACCTACTAAAAGACGCCATATCCCAGATGACGACGAGGAAGGGATGGTAGACTACTTTAAAGTTACCCCGCGTGCTGTAAATATTATTTCGAAGCCCTACAATAATAGGCTTTCCCAGACTGCCGTATTTTAAAACATACTGGCCGGACACGAGCTAAAACTACGATAGGAGCCTGTATTAAACTTTGCTGCAGACTTTTCATCAATAAAACGGCAGGGTTGTAGCTGGAATGTACACGCGGCACTACGAGAACACTGCACGCCAGTTAAGAGCCATGCGCGTAATGGCGATGGCACACTTGAAGCGCGTGCTAGTGTAACCCTTATAGCTCCCACGCTTCTCGGCCAAAAAAAAAAAAAAAAGAGTGAACTGATTCAGGCAGGTGGGCCCCTTAAAAGGAGTATCTACTGAAATATTTTATGTGAACTAGTAGTTTGCAGTCGACCTCCCGTGACGCAGTCAGTTGATTCGTCACCGATCTGGAGTGCGGGAGGCTCTGGGTTTGAATCCCAGGTAAGGCATGGGTGTTAATTTAAGTTAGGTTGTAAGTTAGTATGTAACCCGCCCCATGCTTAGCTTTCGACCATAAAACCGGGGGACATTAAAAAATTAAAAATAACCTTATATACACACATGACCTTTTATGGCTAAACGTCGTATTTCCAGAACATTTATTTACCGAGATACGCGTATTCGTTCAAAAACAACTATTTTTCTATTATAAAGGGCTTTTTTAACGTCCCCCAAGAGGACTACTGATAGGGTAGGTCAAGTTGAGGGTTCAAGGAAACCTCACATTGAGGGTTCAAGGAAACCTCACATTGAGGGTTCAAGGAAACCTCTCAGAGCGATAGTAAAATCAGTAAGGGCAGTGACAAAAATCGTGAACATTACTAATGAGACGCTCGTTGTGCCAAAGGGCACGGTAATTGGATTTGTCGCACTTGTCAGTGACGTTGCTGGAGTACTAAGCGTAAATAGCGTACCCCGAATATCCGAGAGAAGTTGTATAAGTCTTGGGTCGGAACAAAGTGATTTAGTGTCGCCACAATTAGAACCACGGGAGAAAATCCTCGCAGATGTCCCTAGAAATAAAGATAAAACGTGTTCGATTCCAGGCTCCGAAGCAGCAATTCCCTCGAATTGTGTTAGCCATAAAGTGAGTGAATTAGTTAACGAGGTCACGGAACAGGACAGATTTTGTCGCTGTGTCCCCAAAATCCGCCGAGATAGAGAATGCCGAGCAGAGGCAGTTCCGATTCCAAATAAACCCCGAGTCCTGTCGTAAAAAGTTGAAATGTCGTAAACATTTGAAATGTTGTAATAATTTGAGACGTAATAATTTGATATGTCGAGATAATTTGAAGTGTCGAGATAATTTGAGATGTCAGAGTAATGTGAAAAGTAGTAGAAACAGAGAAGTTAACTTTGAAAATACGTACGTAAATGAAAAATCGGTACCGATGTCAGATTGTTCACGTAAATTGAGGTATATGAGCCGAATTATGTACAGACTCAAGGTAGTCAGAGTTGTGAAACTCGCAAGGAAAATAGTAGTAAATGAGTGAAGCAGAAGGGCAAAAATTAAGTTACCAGAACTACCGAAAGATGAATTTATGGAGGTAGAGAAAAATTAAAACATTTGAGTAAGAGTGATTTTAATATAATGTACCCAGTGTTAGTGAAGTTTACGTACATATTTCAAGTGGAACGTAGTTCGAATTTCGGGTGCACGAATTTGTTGAAACATAAGATAGAACAGGAGAAGCCAAGCCAATAAAGCAGAATACATATAGAGTATCGCATGCATTGAAACCAGTAATTGCAGAGAAAATAAATGACATGCTTGATAAAAATATTATTTCAGAGAGTAAATCACCTTGGCAGTTTCCCGTAGTGATGGTGAAACAGAATAATGAAGACGGCTCTTTTAAGATGATATTTTGTATAGATTTCCGTCAGCTTAATAAAGTTACATAGCAGGATCCTTATCCAATTCCGAATGTCACGGAGACGTTAGATTCCTTGCACGGGTTGAAATATTTTTCAACACTGAACTTAGCGAGTGGCTACTTCCAAATCGAGTTAGAAGAAAGTGATAGGGAGAAAACGAGTTTTTCTACATTCATACGGAAATATGAATTTAATAGGCTCCCATTTGGACTGTGTAATGCCCCAGCTACATTTGAGAGGTTAATGGAGAATTACGTTCTAACAGGGATGTTAGGTGATCAGAGTTTATTTAGTATACCTTGATGACATTACAATATTTAGTAGTACTGTGAAAGAACATGCCGAGCGCATGAGTAAAGTTTTGGAAAGACTAGAGGACGCTAATTTGCGAATCCAGCCTAGTAAGTGTTCATTCGTACAAGACCGTGTAGAATACTTAGGGCATGTTGCAAGTTCAAAAGGCGTAGAACCAAATCAGAAAAATTTACAAGCAATTAAATAACTCCCCAGACCTAAAAATGTCAATGAAGTTCGCTCAGTGGTAGGTTAATTTCAGTATTATAGAAAATCTGTACCGAATGTTGCGGATATTGCAAGACTATTGACGAAGTTAACTAAGAAAGATGAACCATATGATTGGGCAGCAGAATAGGAGGAAGCTTTCAAAATTTTAAGAGAAAAATTAGTTTCATATCCGATTCTTGTGTATCCAGAATTTTCACAACCATTTATTGTGAGTACAGATGCTAGTAATTATGCCGTAGGCGCTGTCCTGTCTCAGATGAGGAACGGACACGAGAAAATAATCGCCTATGCCAGTAGACAAATAAATTCAGCAGAAAGGAATTACAGTAAAACGGAAAAATAATTGTGCGTTTTAGTTTTTGCCACAAAATATTTCAGAGCGTATTTGTACGGGCGTAGATTTACCATTATTACTGATCATGCTGCATTGAGATGGTTATTGAATTTGAAAGACTCTAGCTCGAGACTCACTTGATGGGCACTTCGTTTAGCAGAATTTGATTTTGAAGTAGTCCATAAACTGGGCAAGAAACGCGCGAATGCAGATTGTTTGTCACGAATGGTAAGTGCGATAATTTTAGAAGATTTAAATAGAGAAATAATTAAAACAAGACAAAACGTGTCATAGTATAATTAATAAGGCAGATATGGAAGGAATCCTATACAAAAGGGAAGAGGATAAAGTTTAAGTAGTTGTCCCAAAGACGCTCGTGACCAGCGTAATTAGTCATCACCATGTCACTCCATTTTCTGCTCACCAAGGCGTGAAGCGAACTCAGAACCTCCTCAAATCTTTGTACTGGTGGTCAAAGTTGAATAAATATGTAGATGAATATATTGTGAGGTGCGATGATTGTCTTAGGAGTAAATGTACGAAAATGACGAAAGCGCCATTAGGTTCTTACCGCAAGTAAATTCCTCATTTCAGTTGGTATCTCTAGATATTTAAGGTCCCTTACCGATGAGTGAGAAAGGGAATAAATATGTGTTGACATTTATATATTATTTCACAAGGTACTGTGGAGCGAAACTAATTCCTGATCAAACTGCAGAGACAGTAGCGAAAAATATTGTCCAGCAGATTATTTACGGCATGGTTGTCGTCAAAGCCTGCTGACAGCTCAGGGGAGAATTTTTGTGTTTAGGTTAATGTTAGAGACGTGCGAAGTGTTAAAAATTAAGAAGTTACAGGTGACCCCTTTCAGACCACAATGTAACGGACGTGTTGAGAGACTTCATCGAACCCTAGCGGACATGATATCTCATTACGTAGATGAATGCGGCAGTAATTGGGAAGAATATTTGCCATATGCAGTGCACGGATATAGGACGGTTCCGCATTTAGTGACGGGTTATAGCTCACATTATTTGTTATATGGGAAAGAAGTTAGGCTACCCCCTTTAGGTGAATTGAGTAGTCAGCCTAATTTGTAAGAGGGAGGCATGACAGCCAAGGAACATGTAGATATTTTGAGTAACAAGTTAAAAGAAGCACATGGAATAGCTAGCGAAAGGAATAAAGTAGCTTTTGAGAGACAAAAATAGTTTTATGATAAGAAATCAATATCACCAGATATTAAGGTAGGTGATTACATGTATCTACACAAGTCAAGTGTTAAGGAAGGCAGAGTATCTAAGTTTCATAAGTTTTGGTCTGGACCTCATAAAGTCTTGAAAAAACTGAACTCAGTCACATTTGAAGGATTATTAGACAAGAGAAAATTGATTGTGCACAGTGATAGATTAAAGTTGTCTAAGAATTCTACAGAGCCAAGGATCTCGTGTCTATGCAAAGACACAACGTGTAGGGAAAATGCCCCGCAGGTTATTGATGAAGTAGAATCAGTTGAGAAATTTTGCGACAGTGAAAGTAATAAAGAATTTAGTGAAGAAAATATCGATGAAATTATAGGCTCAAAGTCAAGCCCAATTTTAGCAGACATTACAGAGTTAGCAGAAATAGGTAAGGTAGAGGAAATATGTGTTGAATGCCCTAGGAACGACAGCACCCTCAATGATAGTGAGTACTATGATAATGTAGAAACTGACGACGTTTGGGAACCGTCGCGTTATTTAAAAGGGAAAATTCGTGAGAAAATAGGTGAACCTAATGACAGGCATAATTTGCGTTCAAGTGTAAGAAACCTTTCAGTGGAAGAGGAGGAATCATAAATAAGTGATGTGTAGTATCAGAGTGTAATGTAACCTAAATTAAATGAAAAGTACGAGTTCAATACGAAAAACTAAATAAGAGGTGTATTGGTTTGCATTGCAGATCACACCATAGGCGCTGGCGTGATTCTGGTCCAAGAAATGGACGACGTATTATCAGGAGACAGATGGATAATATTAATAAACATACCCATAAGAAAATTGAAGAATATTAATCAGGAATTTAGGAACCAACTGAACATAATTAAAGGTATGAAGTTGTCTGGAAAACAAGAGATTGAAAAACCACATTCAGAGCTAGATGTTCTTGATAGACTAATTGCAGAATTAGGGGAGGAAGTAAATGAATTAACTTTGATATTACCCAGAAAATCGTTTCTGAAATTTTTATTTGGTACACTTACGAATTATTATTAACTCCGTATTCACCAAGTCACTAGTGAGTTGGGGACGAGACAAGAAAAATTGATTCATATAGTAGAGAAACAACTAACTTTCGTGAAAGGGATGAATGCCAGAGTAGAGAAAAACTCGAAAGACGTAGGCATTTTAGTAAAATAGTTAGCGAAAGTAATAAAAACTTCGAACCCCATGACTGCTTGGAATACTTTAGCAACCTCAATGATTAAAATAAATCACAGATTAACAATTAGCAATTTAGGGGAAGCACTTAAATACAGTAGTTTGTTAAGATAATTAGAATTAACTCTTCAGACGTATAAACAAGAGGTAATAAAAATAAAAATGGTGTTGGATATCATCGCGACTGGTAGGTTGCCCACTTCGTTATTGACTCCAGAAAATTTGTCCGGAATTATTCAAGGTATTGCTCTTAAACTATCCGTGGACAAGACTTTGATAGCGGGAACTGATTTAGATCAAGTTTACCGTTACTATGAAGTAACGACGGTACATCCACTTGCTACAATTGATAGTATATAGTTGATAATTGAGTTTCCTTTGAGATCCGTGAATAGGTATTTTACAATCTATAGAGCTCGCCCTTTTCCCCTGTTTGAGATACATTTAGAGAGATACGTTCAGATAATGCCAGATGCACCTTATATCGCGCTGTCAGAGAACAGGCAGTTTTATGCGTTAATGTCTGAAACAGACATGAGTTAGTGTAAAGGTGGGAATAATATAGTTTGTCCAGCTAACGTCCCGAAGTTATCCATAAAGGTTCCGAATTGTCTAGTGAATGTAATATTGTCACACCTGGTTACGACTATAAGATGTGTAAGAGAAAAGTTCTAGGTAACTCATTCGTACCAGTGTTTATTAGATCAGTAGATGGTGATAGTTGGATTTATTCAGTACCGCGAACGATGAAAGTTACTAAAATGTGTCCTTATGAAAAGAGTGAAGCACGCGTGGTGGAGGAGTGGATCTCGGCACAGGGAGTCATCTCCCAGGTAAGCAGTTGTTTGATAATTAATGAGAGAATTCAGCTGTTACCACACAGTTAGAAGGTAACACATATCAAATACAAAGTTAATGACGTCAAGTTCTCTCCAGTTCAGTCCTTATTAACAAATAGTGAACAAGTGTTCATTGCATCCATGAAAACCGGCTTCAATATTGGTATGTCAGAGTTAAATACACAAGAAGATGTAGAGTTGAATCATAGCATGTCGAAAATTCATGATTTGAAACATAGAAAGATTATGAGTCAACACATCGAACGTCACAGTCACTTCTTGTTGGGGTTCGTTATGATGGGATGTGTGATACTCGTCATCTGGTTCCTGAAACGGCGCCTGTGTGAGACACTGGCAAGGTGTTCACGCGACTGCCTACTACGTCGGAAGGTAGCTGATACCACAGAGCCTGCCCCACTTACCGAGGATCAAGCAGGTGCCATGGAGATGTGTGCTAGTTCAAGCACAGCTCCAGCACCACAAGCGACATTGAGGATGGCAGCCACTACATGCTTTAAGAATTCCGTAATACGTCGAAGTGATTCAGTGTTGATGTCCAAAGGCAAAATTAAAGTAGAGTCAGTGAAAAGCAAAGTAGAGTGCGCGTAATTTTGAATATTTAATGCTACAGCAAGTGATATTACTCTAGGAATCCAATATTCCAGAGAGCAACAAACATAAAATGTCCCAATGTGTTTATTCAATTGTTTGATCGTAATGTAATGATTGATTTTATATGAAAACAAGAGACATTTAAGTTTGAACAATGAAAACATGATACATTGTGTTATGAACACACACACACACACACACACACACACACACACACATATATATATATATATATATATATATATATATATATATATTATATATATATATATCACAATATAAAAATGATGATTGAACTATTAAACAAAAAGGAATAACCTTGGTACGCAAGACAGAACTGTAACAAATATTTGCAATATGTGTTGGTATTTAGTGTTTATCCAATGTGTATATTGTGTACGTGATTTGTTTCAGCTGCACTTAAAAAATATTCAAAGGCGAACTTAAATAATGAGGAAGGTGACATGGTACTCCCCATTTTGAGTTCAGCTAATTTTAAAGTTATTTGATGGAATAGCAATTAACTTCATTCCCTTTTATTAACTTTTATGATTCAGTTGACCGCGAGTAGGGAAGCAATTTCATAAAACTTCAAGAGAGACGACTCCTGTGTCAACATCGCTGCTAGGCCAATGGCTGCTAGTTGGTCGACCAGAAACCTGAATTTCCGATGCTGGTGAGTCTACATCCTATTGTTTCTGATAGAGCAATTGCGCTCCCAAATGCTATACTTCAACCAGCTTCACTTTAAAGACCGACTCACATATAGCCTCAGCCATATATATTTCCTAAGTTTTGCTCAGCCCGAACAAAACATTTCTAATGACGGGAGTGGTGTAGTGCTGTGGGTACTCCGCCAGTTTTCCAGTTCAGAGAGAGAACATTTTAATGAAGTATTTTCTCAACTATAGGCTGTTCACGGTAAAGTGAGCATTTTTGAGGCCCTAGTTACTTTTTACTTTCGACCATTTTTTATCCTTTAACCCCCTTTTTAAATAGATATAGCTACTTAAGTAATAAACACAGTGTGTATATTCCACCGTAATCAAAAGTTAACGTCAATGAATCAAATAAAATATATTTAATAACTATTATTACAAATGACTATTATTGCAAATGAGAGGGCTTTCAAAAGTACTTGCTTTAACGTGAATAGCCTATATCAAGCTTTGCGATGCCGGCAGCAGGAAGCTGTATCCGCCCTGATACGACCTGCGGTGATTTCAGCACCGCGAGACTGCGATTGTTAACCACATTTGACGGGAAATACGTCCTGATTTTCGTGATATTTTAGTCCCATGACTCCTGGAATCACGCGCTGTATCACGCGTTATTTTCCCATCACATTATTTCGACATAACACTGTGGGGCCGTGTGCAAAGTTCAGTTCATTGGCTGACGCCCTAACCTTTCTCTCTCATAGGTTGGCGACTCTTCTCGCCTTGACTTCTCATTGGTGGGAGACTCCTCGTACGCGACTTCTTGGTGGAGGGAGACTTCTCCCCACTACACTCATGCTGCTCTATTATGTCATGCACGGCCTGAGGACGAGGGACTTCAGCAGAGGACGCCAGTGACTGCACATCACCGCCTGGGATGACTCCTGAGCTGCGCTGAGACTCCATCCTCCTTCATCACCGTGGCTCTAATAAGTTTTTGCTTCCAGTCGAGTTTTTATTTGGTTTTATATTGCCAATTCCCACGTCAACTTCTGCCACATCGCCAAATAAGTAGATGTATAATTGCAAGTGTAGACGTTTCAGTGTTTGGTTTTATTAAATGTGTTAAATTGACTTAGATTATTTCTTTTTTAGTGTTTGTGCTCAGCCCTAGACCGCTCGGGCATCACACAGTATTATTACATACAATTGAGATGGATTTTTAAAATTAGTAAAGGAAAATAAAATGTTTTCTTAAAAAAAATAAAATAAAAAAAAAAAGCCAAATGAATAAAATGCAGTGGATCACTTCTTATTCTTCTTTTTTCCTTCGACTCTATTGGCTGAAGGCCTTACGTACACGACACGAAATAATGACTTATAGGCTTGAAACGGTCCTGGAAAATATCACCGTACTGACTTCAGTATTTTATTCCACCTAACCAGCTATCTGCTATCTGAGTGCTAAGCTACCAGGGTTATGAAGACTTACCAGTATGCTGTCCCCTTCGAGGGCGAGCGAGGAGCTGACGGGCAACGTGACTGCTCTGCTCGACTTCGGATTCAGCGCTGCATGGCGCCGCCAGCTGACTTCCCCCCTCCCCGTACCAGCACACTGGCTCCAACCCTTCATTGCAGTTGGCCGTCGCTAGGAAACTCTACGTCATCAAGAGATTTAAATTAACTGATTTTTGTAGTTCCGGCAAAACCCCAATACTGTTCTTCCATGTTCCTCCACAATCTACAGCACTAAGGTTGGACTATATGTGATGGGTGCTGATACCCTGACAGGCCATATAGCACCGGACACGTGACAGGAGGAAACACACACCACACTCACATTTAAAATGTGAAAGGGGAAAAAACAGGCAGAAGGCATTTTGCTGCCATGTTTTAACAGAGGAATTTGTAATGGGCGTATTTTATATTTTTAATACAGGGCAAAACACAAGTTTGGGCATTTATAAGAAAGTTAAGTAATAGTTCAATTTTTGGTAATGATATTATGCTCAATTTTTTCCAATATTTTATATGTAGTCCTTTTTGGGAAAAGTGGTAAATTGTAATGTATTTATACTCGCGTGCCCCTATTGGCACCCTTTGTATCCTTGGAGCCGGTTTTCAGGCATAATTGTATTTAACCAGTCTTTATCAATTTTGTATAACATATTTTTTGGACTTTATAAGAAAAAAGAAAAATAATTTAGCCCAATACAGTAAATAAAATTACATTTGTGGTTTGTTCATTTCTCAAAATTTTGGGGGTAAAAACTCTACAGTATCAATGGGATTGGAAAAACCTTTTTTTTTTTTTCAACTCTACTAAACATATTTTTAATTCTGCAGAATATCTAGAGCTTGGTATGACAGTTGGTGAGAGCTGTGGTCTCTGCCACAGAGTTTGAGTTTCTTGCGGGTGCTCCTACTTCCGTGACAGGCTATTTACGGTAAAATGAGCACTTTTGAAAGCCCTGCTTAAGATCTACTTGTATGCACGCTGCGTATTCTTACACCATACGTAAAATTAACATTGCCATGGGCCTCGTCGCTTTATTTATGCGTCGGTCAAGTGAAACTGTGTGATTATTATAAGAAGTAAATATTTAACTAATTTGCTTATTTTTACACTTCGATGCATAAAAACACAGAAAGCGAAAGAAATAATTTGAGTTATCAGAAATGGTTATGTAACACTTTTTATACGGAATTACTTCTCATCCATCGTTACCAACTTTACTTGGCGCATGTCACTCAAGATGTTTGTTAAAATATATACAGGTAGTTTCAGTGACTTTTTTCTAAGGTTGATTTCAAAAGTGCTCATTTTATCGTGAACAGCCTTTACGGCAATTTTCCTACACGTATGCACGTCAAGGATAATCCTACACGACATGTACGCGATCACCATGAACCGTTTCGTAAATATACCTTCTTTCATACTGATGATACGTACACGTTCATTACTTACATGTTTTTCATTGTTAATGGACCTTTAAAAGTATATAGGCCCGAGCATCTATTTTTTTCGAGTCCGAGGCACAGTGGTACGGCGACACGGCCGACAATCAACACTCGCGCCCAGCGCCCCATCGCCCATACGCGCAGAGCTCTGAACCGACCAGCATTGCTTCCGCCTTTACGATTCCCTGTGCAAGTTAGACCTGAGACAGTGGTTCTTTATCACACGCTATGAAATCACACAGGTGAAAACTACAACTGCCTGGTTTTACTTTCTCCTGAAGGCTTTTCACGATAAAGTGAGCACTTCAGAAATGAACCTTAAAAAAAAATTCGCTGCCCCTGCATGCATACACATTAATGGGCGCACTGAGTGACATTCACCCAGTAAAGTTGGTAACGATGGTTGGAAAGTAGTTCCATATCATAACGTCGAATAAAAAGTGTTAGGTAACCATTTGTGATAATTTGAGATCAATTCTTTCACTTTCTGTTTTTTTTATTAATCGAAGTGTAAAATGAGCAGTTTTGTAAAGTATTTACTTTCTTACTAATTTCAAAGTTATAATTTGACCAACGCCTGAATAAAGTGACAAGGCCTATAGCAATGTGAATTTTACATAAGACGGAGGAATATACAACGTGTATATAAGTAGATCTTAATCAGGGCTTTCAAAAACGCTCATTTTACCGTGAACAACATATCCTTCTTAAGGAAACCGCGCATGGAAGCTATAAAAATGCAATGTTTTACCATTCTTACGATTTTTAAAAACGGAACCATACGGGCTTTGATAATTCGTTTTTTTTTTTCTCTTTCCTTGCAGAAAGTCGCGCTGCCAGCATAGTTATTTGCTGATATACGCGTAAATGTTCAAACAACGAATATACAGGAAATATGCCCGGAATACTAACATTTAGGCTTCATTCTCATTTACGCAGATCATGCCAAACAAAGCGGGCTCAACCTATTATTGTTCGCGTGCAAGTGGATTACCGTTTTGGTGTTTGGTCGGAAGGTCAGTTTATTATCAGGCTTGTTCCTTTGTTGATTTCAATAACGATTTTCTGAGGAAGTTGAAACGTAGTGCAATGCAGCATAATTAAACCACCTCGTTGTGATAGTAAGGATTCTATATCATGCACCACATGACAAAATTATGAATTGTGGCTGATGGCAATATTTGTGATTCAGTTAGAGAGTAAAAAGAAATGAATACTTTCCCAAAGAAATATGTTTGCTGGGCTATACTCTGTTCAGGACCCAGTATGTAGAATGCGTAGTAACTCACCTTTGCCAACCCCACTCTCGTTACAGGCAAACTATTATTTGCCACATTAGCTGGGAAACTTATTATTCTTAAGTAAACACACATCAAAGCACTTGTTTAGTCATTTCGAACTGGAAATATGTAGATGAGGGATAGGATTAAATGTGCATACTCAGAAAAAGTGTCAGACTAACAATTATTAAATAATTTTATTCAAAAATATTCAAATAACGTTCAAATTCAAAAGATCTGTTTGTTTTAAGCTAGAAAAATAATCCAAATAATCAAATACCCTTGATTGGCAATGAGCAAAGGAAAGAAAATAGTATTCAAACTAAGCTGCCGTTAGGAAGTGGTCATGGTTAACGATAGTTTTCAAATACCCTTACGTGACACGTATTAACAATATGAATTAAGTTTTTTAAATAAACGTAGTCCTCTCAAAATAAAATATCTTTAATTTAGTTCAGAAAAATATAACTTGACTGTCTCTATTAGGTAAAACACTTGACTTCTCTCTCAGATAAAAATTATGGTTAAAGTGTACTGAAGCTAACACAGGTGCCTTGCCAACATGGGGTCGTGTAGAATGATCTACGCCAACGACGTAACGTAGCAAAGTCTAAGATGAAATAAATTAAAAAACTTAATGAAAAATAGTTCTTGCAGTGAAATACCCGGTTGTAAGCGAAGGCATGACGGTGTATCTTGTAGAAGGAATGGAGGTAGGAATTGCAAATCTGGGTGCGGTGCTACTTAACGGGGCTCATGGCTCACGGACGTTACAGGTCTAGCGAGCTACCTTAAACTTCTAAACAACTGCTTAAATAAAACTATGCGGAGTGCTTATTCTCTCAACTTGACGCAAAAAACACAAATAATAACTGCATCAAGCTGTAAGAGCTGAAACACCCTAACTCCTGAGTTAAATACCTTCGCTGCGTCCAAATGTAGGACGAGCGTCCTAGCCTTACGTCTGGTGCAAGTGAAGGTTGGTGGCAGAGGGAGCGAACTTTGAAACGGCCCGCGCGGCCTAATGCTGAGCCCTCCACCCAATCGGAGTACAGGATTTGAACCTGTTAGCCAATCGCAAGGCTTCCTAGCTAACCAACTAAAATGACACATTCCAAATGGCCTAAATCCCTGTTCCATAGAGTTACGGGTCTCATAGAAGTAATAAAAAAAAACAAATGAAATTCCCTGAAGCATTCATAATAAAGATGAGACCAAAAATGGATAATATTAGTTGTTAATTAAAAATATAAACAAAAGAAAACATAGCTATCTATTTCAACTAAACATTAATTATTGCCATTCGTACATCTAAATTTAAATATCCTATCCATATGAAAATGACAAATAAAATAATAAAATTACGAAAATGAACATATGTGAAACATAGATAAAATATCAAGTATTATGCATAACAGTGTCTAATGTGTGGAACAAACATTAATTATGACAAATAGGTGCAGATAGTGAAAATTGTTACCTTATAAAATAATTGACGGCAAATTAGACACTGCAATATTTTTTTTTTTTTTTTTTTAGCCTCATTTAGAATTTTAAGTGTAGTACGAAGTTAACTTAATTATTTTTAAGTGTCTATCATTTTGTTGTATAGTTCCAAAATATTATCGTTTACTGCTATGTTTAGGTTCATTTCAAAACTACAATTTTTGCTTATATTTGGAGCAAAATTGACACGTGGATTCAAATATTTCGTTATAAATGCATGCATTTAACCATAGCAAACTGTTAAGAGCGTCGGCCACAGATAAATGTGTCATTACAATCTTTATTTAACTTGACTTGTTTGTATGTACCAAAGGTGTCTGTCCGGCCTCTATGCTCTGAACTGGCGTGCAGTCTGCCTGCAGCGCGAAACTATTTGTCGGGTTGCAGCGCGAAGTGGGGAAGGGGCCATCAGTATTTAACTTCACATTTTTTGTCTTTTTAGTCTCACTAATTGTTTTTATTGTTAATATATAGATTGACTATTTATACATTTACAGATCCGTCCGTCATCGGGATCGCAAGTGATACCGATGACGGATGAGTCTGTGAATGTATAATTAGTTTACCTATATAATAATAACTAAAAAAAAATTGATGAGATTAAATAGTGAAAATTAAATTTACTGTTAAAACAACATTTTATTTATAAATGCACTAGAAATAAAAATATAACTATAGGATTAGTTGTAGAATTTGTAGAACTTATAAGTCGTGGTCGAAAAGCCGTAATAAACTTTACTACAAATTAATATGTTTGTATCAAAATATATAAAAACTTGGCGCAATACATAACGTATACCTTATTTGCATAAGCGTTGTAAGCACATATCTTGAGTAAAGTTTTTAACTATTCACATTATAGAATGTGTAATTCATTTTCGTAAGCGTAGTAAGCGCACGTCGTGTGTAAGGCTCTTAACTATTCGTAATATAGGACGTATAACTAGAGACCTGAAAAATTCGCAAATTCAATGACCTGCAGGCTAGACTCTACAGTCATATGTACAATATGCCAATGTCAACTGTGCATTGGTTTATCTGCTGTCACAGTGTAAGGCGACAATTGGGCCACCGTTCTCCAGGAGGTTTCAAACTGCGTGTGGACCAATGGCTAAAGTTACATAAACATACGTGTTTTGAATTCTAGATTGTCCCAAAATGAATCCGCGAATTCTTGAGGTCTCTGCGTATAACTCATTTGCCCATACATAGTTAGAACATATTTTGCATAATGTTCTTAACTATTCGCGCCAAGCTTTTATATTACAAATATAAATCGATACAAACGTATTAATTTGTAGTGAAGTTTATTACGGCTTTTCAGCCATGTCTTACAAGTTCTACATATTCTGTAATTACTCCTATAATTTTTTCCCTTTCTAGTGCATTTATAGATAAAAGGTTGGTTTAAAAAGATTTCTTTACAGTTAATTAGTTTTTATATTTGAACCCTATAATGTTCAACTTGTAGGCATTGTCTGTGACAACCTTATCCTCAGATAAAATATTTTTAGACTGCATAGTTTTCACAAAATAACACGACAAATAAATTTTTTTACTGTTATTGTGATCTACTAATAAAATAAACCAAAATATTTGCAGAAAAAAATGCATCTGAAAGATCTTGTCTTCATGCATTTTAAGGTATGTTTAGCAAAAGTCAATTTATAAAAATTTATGGGTAGCCGAAAATCAAAAATATGCAAAAATTTCCTTATTTTCAGCAATTTTTTAAATTGTGAAAACATTTCCTTGTGCAATTTAATAGATGTCTTGAAGTAGCTCTTGACATCGTCTTTCAGTGTGAATTACGTTATTTCTGCACGCAAGATGGTTTTCATTATTTGTAAATCACAATAACAGTAAAATTATAATTTTTTACCTGAAATTTTGCGAAAACCATACGATCAAAAAATATTTTATCCGAGGAAAAGGTAGTCACATATAATGTCTACACGTTGAACAGTGTGCGGCATAAATATATTAAAAAACATATTTTTCCGTGGCCAACGCCCTTAAATCAACATACATCGAGAATCGATGCAAAATTGTTTGTATAAAACTTGTGAAACAGTAAGTCTCTTGTAAATAGCAGTAACGGCTGTTCTTTCCACGAAGGAGTTGCAACTTTCGGCGTGGCTCGTGCAGAAACGCGGGCGGTTTCTGATTGGCTATACAGCTTTCCGCTCTGTCTGTTCGGCGAGATCAGCGTACACGTGAATGAAGAGTTATTCTCTAGCAAACCGGTAGCGACGAGACACTTCCTTCCTTTCTGCACTTCGTGAGAGAAGAGAAAAAGGGGGGGGGGGCTAGCCTCGCGTGCGGGCACAGATTAAATAACTGCATTAACGTTTGCCTGCAGTCAATGGCATACAGACCCATTTTTCGAAGGGGGCAATCTAAAGTACGAAGAGATTTTTTTTTGTAGTGGGAGGAGATTGCTATCAAAATTGGAAACTTGCTAAATTTCCAATGACAAAGTGAGGGGGGTCCGGGTGAATGGTGTTTTGTATATAAAGGAGATCTTACACCCCTAAAAACGCGGTCGGTAACATAATACCCTTTCCTTTTGTAAATGGCTGTTGGCACCGTACGTTTCCATCAAACATTGTAACACTTGCGTTCTGAACCATTTATAAAGACAATCTGTGAATCAGCACTTATAAATAAACAAAAATAGTCGTCCTGTTAGTACACTCTCAGGCGAAACGTTTGTAAGATAATTCATTTGAAAATTAAAAACAGGACGTGTGTTGCATGCCGGTTAAACAAACCACAATGCAAATAAAAGGCAATTTAAATGAGTATTTTTTCAGGGGCGCTCAGATACCTTAATAACTGCTTGACGAGAAAAGTGGTACTTAATACTACCTTGTATTTTCGTCAGGAATACCTACACTGCCGAAGTTTGTCCACATGTTTTAGAAACACGTTGTATAGCTTCAGTTACCTAGACCCAGTAGATGTATTCTTGTCCAACTTTGTGTGTTTTTTAGTGTCGCCTTATTAACATTTCCATCGAATATATATAGCATTTTTATACCATTCTAAATGTCGGATAGTAAAGATGTTACGCAAATTCACTGCATTCTTTGTAATAAGTTGTAAATGGTACAGACACGCGTTATTTATCTGATCAACACTGAGAACAAACCATTAACTTCATGGTTGAGAACACAATTTTCAATTTTGCATGTTGTATCTTTTTTTTTTTTTTACGTGTTTCCTATGTAACTACTGAGTCAAAACACGGACACTTTCTGAAAATCAAACATACCATTCAAATGAATAATTTGTAATAAAAAGGGCTGTCGTATGTGCAGATGTATGCACATGTGTGCTATCCTATTGAATATGAAATGAAATATATAATTTTTCCTGTACGGAAAAAAGTCTAGACGATTCGTAACACTATTGAAAGTCCTTAGTTTTGATTTATTATAAATTGAAATCGCCACCGTTACTAAAATGAAATAAACATAAATTAAACAGCCGTGGACAATGCGAAACAAGTCTGAGTAGCAGATGTCTAAAATGTTCGTTAGACTAACTGTCAGAAATGTGAAGAAGCCAACTGTTGCCAAAACTTTAAAATGAAATTCATAGATTGCTGGAGCAACTGCATTCAACTTGATTACATAGCGAAATCATGAAACTTCTCTTACCCGGAATACTGTCACTATCCGAAGTTGTGTAACAGTTTTAGAAGCAAAGGAAGTCGGGTAGCGAAGATGGGAAAAGAAGTTCGTAAAGAAATGAAGCTCATCGTAATCAATCCCGTGTCGGACATCTCCGCTGCTTCTTTCAATGACGTCTCCCTTCTTTTCTTGGCGTGAGCGCCTAAAGCAGAACAGCGCAAGACTACCTTCATCAAGGCGGCAATTTTCACTGCTAAAGGGAATTCCGTATTTTAAGCATACGATCAAGAAACGCAAGGAGACAACTTTTCATACTTCATACGTAGTTCTTCACCTTGAAAGCCCGTGCAATATTTGCACACTTAAGACGGATTGTTATCAAACCCTAGACGTCTTTTAGCACTCAAAGGCCTAAATGTAAACGTTGTATTGTGATTGGCTGCAATATTTTTCCAAATGTTTCATGGTTGGATGGACACTTTTAAAAAACTATAATTGAAAATATTTCCTTGTTGATAAATGTTTAGCGACTACACTGACATAGTCCAAATAAAGTTGGCACCAATGAGTGAGATGTAGTTTAAAATATTCACACAATATCAAAGTGTAATTTTCTAGACATTTTAATTACTTTCTTTGGTTACGGTTAGTTTTGTGCGCACAGATGTGATAATCAACATATCAGTAACATTTCAAAACCACATTTTGACTCAACCGTGTGTTGTAAAACGGTCATTTGGTACACACACACACAGTTAGTTTTACGTGTTTCGGAAGGATACAAAATATGAAGAAAAGGATATCTTATGCTGAACTTCAATATTGTTCAGTTAATGCCGAATAGCTAGCAGGGTTATTCAACTAGCGGCAGTTGATTCCACGTAATCTGACGAAGGAACAGAAGACTCGCCGAATGTCTGCATCTCTGGGTCACCTGCAGCAATAGCACGAGAAAGAGTACGCTTTTCTGACCCGTATTGTCACCGGGGACGAAATGTGGTGCTACGATTTTGAGACCATGAGTCTCATGTAAAGTGGGAAATTACCAACTAGTTACCCAACTTGACTGTGAGCGGCGCTACAGCCGACGTCCCGTGTGTTAGCTTGACCACCTGTTGGTCTTACCTACACTGCACGGCGCAATATTCGAGCAAAGTTTATTTTCCTAGAATTGTATATACGCAAAAGACTTGTGTGCTACTGTGCTATGTAATAAAAATAGACCTTTTACCTTGACTGGTACTGTGATATACACGATAAACTATATACGTTTACCTGTTGTTCATCGGAGCCCGAGCCGCGGCAGACCGTCATGCTGCAAGGCAGCTGTTAATCTGAGCGGCCCGGAAAACATGGTTCATTGACTTGCCACCTTGGGCGCTAGTGTAGGGGAAGGATTGTGTACCAGCGTGGAATGCGTGTTATAGAGGGCACCACCAGGACGTTACTTCTTGGAAATTAACTCCTTCTTGGCGGTGCCGATGCTTGTCATTCGCTAAATTAAAAATTAACTGTTTGTCTCAAAAGTAGTGGGGTGTTTCATCACCCAAACTTGTACTATATATAATCTCAGCAGCCGACTGGTCCCCAGAGACTCGGCTGCTGGTTTCTAGACACGTCCTAAGTTACGTATTTAACATCATGTTGTAGAGCCTATATTGGCCAGGTTAAAAGTAGAAAAAATCGACTTTCTTGCCTGTCCATGTCGCTGGTTGAAATTATCGTGGTAGGCCTAGACAATTGATTGGAGATGGCTATTCAATTTATTAAAAATTATTAACAAAAGGCTGTTAATTTTAATAATGGTTTTGCTTCAGCATTAGTTTTGTTACCAAAGTCATGTTAAGAAAATGCGTTGTTGTAGGTTGGTAATCAGTTATGTATAGAAACATATATATAAGAAAATAGCTAGTCTTTTCTAATTTTTCTTTGTCCTGAAAAGAAGTACATTTGAAAGATATTTTAAGCATAGGAATTACAAGGAATACTTAGCGTTATACTTAAAAGGAGAATGATCTCTAGCACGATTTTAACAAACGCTAGTGAGAAAATACTACTGTACCTGAATTATGGGAAAAGGTAAAATAGGAAGCTGTGCCATGAGAGATTTTTAAGGCGTTGCTGTATTTAATACACACCAAAAGTTGTGATTTTCAGCCTTATGAAAAGTTTATATGTTCATGCTGTGTCATGATGTTTTAAGGGCTGTTTTAATCTTGATCTATTTAGCTTGGAAGTGTACTCTATAAAAGTATTGAATAGCCAAAATGTACTCAGTCTGAATGAACAAATGAAATTTTGTAGCAGTATATTTTGCGGAAGTAGTTTTTTGTAATTATTTGGTGATTTTGCATGGGTTGTACTGAAATAATTTTCATGTACAAAAGCTTTTCCCAGACAGTATGTGTGTTTCTAATTTACAGAGATACTGTGCTCTTCAACTAGTCTCAAGTTTTGTTTGCTGGTTTTATATGACTTGTGGTTTTCTTGGTTACGTGACGTTTCTCGTGTCGTCCTGATTTGGAGGACGTAGCGACTAGAGATCTCCACAATTCTGAACCCGAGAGCAAATGGTAGAGCCAGCAGTTTAAACACATTCATTCTCCCCCGCCGAACAAAATCAAAAACCATACACATAAGTTCCTTGAAAGCCATGACGATTTTCTTCTTTGACTGCAAGGGTCCTCTGCTCATCGATTTTCTCAAGCATGGGGACACAATAAATGCACAGCGCTATGAAGACACTTTGCAGAAACTGAGACGCGCCATAATGTCAAAACATCCTGGAATACCATTAAACGACATTATCCTTCTTCGTGATAACTCCCGCCCATACACTGCAAACTTGGTGAGGAACACGCTTCAGCTATTTGGTTGGGGACTGCTCCAACATCATCCCTACAGCCTAAATCTACCCCCATGTGATTTCTGCATTTTTTGAGCTGAAGATACATTCATGACGAGGATGTATGTGACTAGGCACAGATGTAGTTCAGTAGGCAGCCCACAATATTCATCTAGAATGATACTGATCACCTTATCTCACAGTGGGATAAACGTATTAACTATTTTGGAAATTACTTTTGAAGCAATAACGCTTTTTGGCGCTTGACCTGTTTTCATTTTACTGCCCCATATACTATAAGAAAGCCTCCACAGAAAGAAATCAACCAACTTTCGCCAGATGAACGATCAAAAATAACCAAAGATTCTGACTTAAGTGATTGCTATTGAAACTGATTTGTCGCGTATGCAATACGTGTGTGTTAACTGAATTGGCTCGTCATTCAGAACTTTTAATTTTGTATTTGTATTGTATTTTTTACTGGTATCTGTATTATTACCTATTATTTTATAATGCTTAACTCTGCATATTATATTAAGGGTTCACCTATTAATGCAGACAATAAGTGCAATGTCTAATTCGTTGAAAAAATTAATAATTTCATTCTATTCATTAATGCTGTAATACTCACTGGCGAAATCCAAAACGTGCAATTCTGACTTTTCAAATATAGTCACTTTATTTATTGTTTCTCAATTACGCCATATAGGATGAACAACTTTGAATTAACAATTTTTTCATCAATCAATTTGTAATCAGCGACCTCATAAACCTCAGTGTCAGAACTTTTGAGCCAATAAATTTTATTTTCATGTTTATGGCCGAGTTTAGGGGGAAATTTTTTATTCTGTGTTGGCACAACTCGCCGATCTCAGCCCGGGGAAAGTGACTCGAGGCTACTGCTGTTTTAGATTTCGTAAGGCTATTCTAGAGCCAAACTTTTTTCCTTCAAGTTTTTGAGAGTATTTTATGGTTTTGTGACATGGTGTCATAATACATCAATAAAAATATAGATTTTTGCGCGCATATAAACGTTTTAACTTAAATTAATAATCGTGAAAATTTTAAAAAGTTTTTTTAATACGAGGTTTGGTTTCAGCTAAAGGGATTCTTGAAATCACAGGACTGGCGCAGCGGCAATCTCTTTGAACACCCACACGGTTCACCTGCATTAAGGGTTTAACTTATGATTATTTTGTCTTGAATTTTAATTAGGTACCTATATAGCGAAAATGAAATTTCCGCGAACCACATAACACATTCTCCAAGGAAATATTCATGACATTCTGATGACATAGACAATATTTTAAATTTTGAGATCTTTACGAAGAAAGTTATAAAAATAAAATATCTATAAATATCCTGTTAATTTCCTGCCCTGTTCGTATTATTATTTCATATCACAACGAAAAATAATTTGTAGTGTGCTAAATGAATGCTCATTAGGTTTTGTGACTCTGGCGTACTTAACGCAGGCAGGCGTTATCCCACTGTAGCGACCATATCCCACTGTAGCGAATTTAAATCTGCTTTTATAAACCTACTACGGAAGTATAAATATTTCTCACTTCCCTCTAATTTCGCGTCAGTGAAAACAATGCGCCTGAAAATATAAACCATGTCGCTAACAGCCAGATATCATTTGTTACCTTGGCAACACTTGCCGACGGAACCGATACCGGACCGCCGATTTATCAATAGTTCGTTTCCGCTAGCGAAGAGAATAATATTGGTCGCAGTTCCAAGCCCATGATTAATTTTTGTGCGGTTGCAGCGAGGCACAGCGACAGGCCCAGAGGGCATGAAGTTTTACTGGGCGGAGGAGAGGGCCGAGGGTTGGTGAGAACAAAAGGTGCGTAGCATAACAAGAGAGCGCGTTCAGCAGGGCTACTAATGGAATGGCTAGAGGAGGGAGGGGGGAGGGGAAGGTGGTCTGTGACCTGCCCCGAGGCTGCGAGCCAATCAAGCGGCGTACGCAGTGAGGCCGGGGAAATTGGCCGACCTGCGGTCCTGTTAGGACCCTGTGACCACGGCTCATGGCTCATTACATTGTCCTTCTCTTGTAGCTTCCCAGGCTCGCCCTCGAAAAGGAAACTATTAATCGTCACGCTGCAAAGCCTGCGATTGCCCCTGTGACCTATCGCCATTTGCTAAACATCGTAACTGTTATATACTCATATTTCGTAACAAAATTAATTATACCAGGCCGGCAGTATTCGCGACATGACAGCCGACGCAACTCAGTTTCTAAGCGCTGAATTCTGAGTCCTCTACACTCTAAATCTGAATCAGTGAGAATTTCACTGTTTCAATACGTCAAACGTATTTGACTGATACATCAGTCACTTCAGTGAATTTAACTGATGAACCAGTGAAAAAAATTCCATATTTCCTTCGCTTATTGATTCAGTGACATTTCCCACTGATTCGTCAGTCTTTTTATTTATTTTTTTCGCTGTTTATGGAGTGGTTTATTTTTTATCGATGACCAGTAAAACATCTCAGCTACTTCCTCTCCGTCTCTAATTATTTTTTACTGGTGTATCAGTGAAACTGCGTGTAAAAATGGCCGTTAAATAACGTGTAGCAACAACGAATAGACGAATAAAACTAATACAAAATACTTTCTAAAATGTGTTTCGTCTTACAAAACGCCATTTTACGAAGTAATATGTACACACAGCTTTTAATTCCGTTTGTACGTCTTTAATTTACATTCCATGTAATCGTCACAGCGCTCTGTTTGAAGGTTTAAACTGCATTTAATGTGGTGAAGAGAGTGTTCCATACATATATTATTCGTGTTAACAATCCTAAAGATACCAATCAAACCAAACACGAGAAATATATGCATACAACTTCAAACTACACAATTTCGCAGCGGAACTATAAGATATATATTTTCCTTCTATAATTCAAACTTGACGTGGTAGCTTATATTGCAAGGCAACGGACAAGAGTCGAAAGGTGTGCGAGTTCATTCCCGGCTTCCAGCGGAACTTTTTTTTATTATTTTAAATTACAGAAAATTGCACAATAAAAATAGTAAACTATCTGAAATATGTTTATTTCACGTAAATATTTGGCTACATCCAATAAAACAATATTTAATTCACCACTGCAGTCGGCCGTCACTTATTCAATCAGTGAAATTGTATCACGTCACTAATTAAATCAGTGAAATTTTCTCACTAAAACAATCAGTGGTTTTCCACTGATTCTAAGTGGAGCCATTTTCACCGATTCCAGTAGTTGAATTTCACTGCGAATCAGTGGTTTCCCACTGATTCGAATTTAGAGTGTACAATCACGTGGTCCCATTCTTCTGTCTGTGCATAGAAGTTTTACACGATAACCAAGTTTTAAACTTAACTTTATGTAATGACATATCAGATTTTTAATATAGTTTAGTATACAGAACTGTACACGTACAATTAATGTATTAAGTGCATGCGTCTCGTGATATAATCCCCTCCAAATCGACATGTTGCTTGACAAAGGAAGGATAATAAGCACAAAGGATTTGGAGCACGTACTATTACCGCTCAAGGAAATAGAAATCTCGGGATTGCTCTGCGTTCTTAGATTCCCAGGTAGTATTAGCAACTGAAATCCTCATTAGTCATTAGGAGGCTAGATGGTCTTTCCATCTGATTGCCAGCCAGCTGGTTCGTCGCGACCGAACTGTGGGGCGGTGTTGTGTTTCGAGCAGTGGTACTACGAGGAAACACGTATACGCGCCGGAAGGCTCTGGGCGACCCACAATTACCACCGGCAAATACGAAATTTTCGTCGTCTCGACAGGTGCGAACTCGACCAATAGCGTTTCCTTCCACCACCCAGAGACATGTATGCACCCCCACACTATTGCGGAGCGACTTGCCGAAAAAAAAAAAAAAAAAAGATGCTTTTACTCCCAAAGTCCCTTACGCCGTCTTCCATTGACACCCCGATAACGGTGACTTTGCCTGCGGTTTTGTTCCAATCGGGTACGACTAAGGTAAGGCGTTGCATCGCCCTGAATGATGATAGCAAGTTTTGTTTGGATACGGGTATGGAGGGGCTACTGGACAGTGATCAATTCGAGGCTTCATTGTTCAGCGGTACACCAGCAGAAAATATGGCGTCGTGGTGTCGGGAGTTAGTCTCTTAAGATGTTCCGCTCTTCCGTTGTAGTGACTAGTGGAACACTGGCAACAGGGCGGTGCGTTCGAGAGAATCGTCAGCCTCATGCGCTTCCCTTCATGACGTCACTCCGACGGACAGTTTCCCGAAAGAAGAATGCCCGTCCACATACACCACGGGTATATAAACTGCTCACGGTTCCGCCTTATGTACACTCTAAAGAAAAATATTTTTAAATTTACCATGTCAGCGTATACTGCGTACAGTGACAATGCGCGAATGGCCAAATATTTTCCAATACATGCATGGTAACGTTCCTACAGTTGCTCAGGAAAGATTCAAATTCATAGGGAAGTTCCCAACTTCGTAAAGGAGCAATGATAAACATTCCCATATTTTCAGACTGTCATGCAGTATTATTTCCATAGACTGTATAGGTTAAAAACCTCCATTACAATTTAAGAAGTTTACCAGAAATTTTTTTACAGTATAAAATTAACGTTGCCATGGGCCTCATCACTTTATTCATTCGTCGACCAGGTGAATCTGTGGAATTATTAGAAAAGTTAATATGTTACAAATGTATAATTTGTACACTGCGGCACATTAAAAAAAAGCAGGGAACGAAAGAAATAATTTAAGTTATTACAAATGGTTACCTAACACTTTTTATTCGACGTTAAGATGTGCAACTACTTTCCATCCATAATTGTCTCACTTCACTGGGCGCATGTCACTAAGTGCACCCGTTAAAATATATGCAGGTAGGAGCAGTGACTTTTTTTGTAAGGTTTATTTCGAAAGTGCTCACCATATCGTGAACAGCCTTTACCAAGAATGTCTTCATGATTTTAACTCCCTTTCTCTTTTTCTCGACCAGTCTGGTCAGCAGCACACAGAGCGCTAGTTGTAACAACTATGGGAAGATCTTACACGGGTTAGTTTCATGCATCTATGACTCCGTGTGGAACCGGATAGCGGCATGTAATCAACGCAAGGGGCGGTGCAACAACGTACTGAGAAGATACGTTTAAAATTTTCGGTGATGTTCAATTTTGCCCGAACAAACGGCTCTTTTGTCTTGATGTTTTGAAAATATATAAAAACTGTTATTACAAGTGATTCTACGTATACTAAAGCTTCTAGATAGATTTGTAACGATATTTCAAGTATGTGTACATTTAATATAGTACTCGGTGAAATGATGAAAATAATAGACTTTAATAAAACCAATTTAATTATCACTTTCTTGTTAGCTATCCACTGGCCTTGATATGGCAGCATAGATATGCCAGCTTTTTGTTTTTTGTAACCTGATATGAATAACACTAAAATAATTACTTTAAAACTTAGTTTACTTCTTGTGTAAAAGTATTATTCCACAATGTCGTTAGGGTAATAGAACTCTGCACTACAGAATTTAAACTGCGTGAACTGGCCCACACCAATGAAATCTGATAGCAAAATTAATGAGAATTGATTTGCTAGACTCGATTAAATTTTGCTCGAGCACTGAACCCTAGTGCTATGCATTGATTCGTCAGTTACCAGCTGCTCATTGACTGAATATCCGATCTTCCTCTTACTGTTTCAACTCGCTGTTTCTGCTTCGCAGTGTGCGCCTTTTTGTAGTGTTAGTACCTTATGTCAGAGATGAACTTTTCTCTAAGAAATCATTTGTACGTAAATTGATTCACAAATGTCCACATTAAAACAAAGTTCATTGAAGTTTTTTAATTAAGAAATGTAATTTTTATTAATAAAATATATAAATTATTGCTTAAAAATAAATAAATCCTAACAATAATTTTTAATGAGGCTACTAGCATACAGGCGTACATAATATAGTTAATGTTCTCGTAGTAAGTGTTACAACATACACATATATCATATTGTTGTATTTAATGAAGTTAGAGTATGTAATAAACATTTGTATGCGACCTTTTTTAATGCATAAACTAGCATTTCTTAACTGTTAGCTAAAATCACACGCAGGTGCCAAAATCTAATATATCACAGTTTAATGAGATTAGTGTACCCACGATACAAAGCAAACTGCCGTTCACTTATAACAGTAAGAGAAGTGAGAAAAATCATAAATACGAGCATCTTACCATTGTAAGACATCGTTCACTGAGAAAATGCATGAATGTTACACTGTTCGTTACCACCCTGTCACCTAACATTAAATAAGCAACAACCAAGGAAACTATCATAACTGGAAACTTGCATCAAAGCTCGGAAAAATTCACCTGTATGTTCACACACAGGGGTAATTGGTGTCACTAAAAAATACACTAAAACACATATCACAACATGTACACCTACTCACCGTAACCGGAAATAGTTTTTATGCGCCACAGAAGCCAACTAGTTTAAAAGCAACGTTTTAAGTGTTATTTAATGCCGAATACTTGATTTAAGACCATGGAAATCTTCTCATTTCTTTAATCAGCTAAAATATGCTTCGATACGTTCGGCTCCTTTTTATGATTTTAATATTAACGTACTCCAGTTTCTCAGATTGATTTACATTGCCATATGATAGTATGTATTATTCGTGACCGCCGTGAAAAGAATGAACGCGAAGTGTGTCCGTCGTTTACGATCTTTAGTTAGTCGTGTGATCATTAATGTTTGACGTGATCCCATTGTGGCCGAGTACGCTGAAGGCTTACGCTGAGCTGCAAGCGAGAGACGACTCTAGCCCAACCGTCAGCAAGACATTGGGCCGTAACTCAAGTGGTATATCACAGAATCAGCTCCGTACCTCCCGTCGTCTTCGGCTGCCTGTGCGTCACTTTATAGCGTAAAACACGTGCTTAGATTTAATTAATTGTAAGCATAACACTTGTATTTATTTGCGCCTACAAAATCGTTACATAGAATGACCACTTAATTTACATAACTGTAAAGCATTGTTCCAATCTTGGTAGTACCAAGGCACATAAGTGAATGGGAGACTTGTAGCCATTTATCTCGATTGGACGAAACTCGTAAGCCATCAATCATTTTTCCAATACAAACTGGAAGGAAACGGATAAGTGGAAGGGCCCTGAAAAGATGGAGTGATCAAACAAGCATGGAAACGAAACAGGCCGGAGGCTTAACCCGTGAAGAGTACTATAGTGGTAAACCTTTAATCAAGCAAACAGCTGTGCCATTAAGCTATACGTTTAGTTTATGTTTTCCCCTGTTCTGTGCAGTCAACGAGGTTTTGTTAGCACACACAAACATTAGATTACCTGCCACGACACACTGGTCGCAGGAGACGGTCCGTCTTTTATTTACTATTCACACCTTCACACTATCCTTCGAGTTGACAGCAGTCTACAGCATCCTACCTGGGAGCACTCGGGTAACTCTTATATAGGCCTACAGACATACAGAAGTACCAAGAGCCTATGCAGTCGACGTTTTTTTAAATATATATTTTACAACCAAGAACCTCATATTCAACTCGAAAATGTAACATACGCCATTTATAAGGCAACACCTTGGTATGATAACACAATTCCACTAAAAATTGTGGGGAAAAAAAAAAGAGAAAAAAAAAAAAAAAAAAAAAAAAAAAGAGTCCAGTGAACCGAGAAATGAAAATTGTAGACGAACTCAACAACAGTGTATATTAAATACGATGGGATAATACCGTAGAATATTTTATATTTTCCCGAAGCACAACTCTCCATAGTTACAGACGCAGGATGGATGTTTTTGAGATTGGAGCTAGATGTCTTTAACCACGTTGTCAACTAGTCTCGGTAAATTGCGAAGTGATTCCTTTGATATAGATGTACCCATTTTATGATTGGCTGCACGGGACTCTGAGAAGGGACCATGCATGTGTCTGACTGGCTACTGCTTGTTGCTTATTGGCTACTGTAACACTTACACCTTTTGGCCGGATGTGTACAATAAGACTAGGGTTTTTATGGTTGCGATTCATGATAGGGGCTGTAGTTTAGGGTAGAGAAACTGGGCTTGATTGACTGTAAGACTGTCTGGAATAAATTCGGGTTATTATCGTAGTAACAGAATATTACAATTACAAGATGCACTGAATTATCGGGAGAGAAATGTTATATTAAGTGTTAATTAACTGTCTAATGAGAACCATATTACATTACCGGATATGACCCACCTTGAGTTGAGTCCGGAGGCTGTTGTACATGGCGGTTACGGCGGTCGGCACAGCTGCTCTCTGGAAGGGTTCATCGCGGCCGTCGTCACGAGGAGAAAAGACGACGCCCGCCACTCAGCATTGTTCTGATATCGGCGTTGAATGGTGCAATCTGGCCTGATTCCCGGTTAAAGGCTGTTGACGATCAAGTGGGCACTTTTGAAATCGACCTTAGAAAAGTCACTGCCTCTACCTGCGTATATTTTAACGGGCACACTGAGTGACACGCGCATATAGGCTGTTCAAAATAAAATGAGCACTTTTGAAAGCCCTGCTTAAGATCTACTTGTATGCAAGTTGTATATTCTTCCGCCTTATGTAAGATTATCATTGGCACGCGCCTCATCGCTTTATTCATGCGTCGGTCAAGTGAAATTGTGAAATTATTAGAAAAGTAAATATTTAACAAATTTGCTCATTTTTACACTTCAAAGCATAAGAAAAATCACAGAAAGCGAAAGAAATAATTTAAGTTATCAGAAATGGTTACCCAAAACTTTTTATTCGACGTTAAGATACGGAACTACTTTTCCATCAATCGTTGCAAACTTTACTGGGCGCATGTCACTCAGGGCGCCCGTTAAAATATAGGCAAGAAGGAGCAGTGACTTTTTTCCTAAGGTTGATTTCGAAAGTGCTCACTTTATCGTGAACAGGATTTTGTAAAGTTGGTAATGATGGATGGAAAGTAGTTCCATAAATTATCGTCGAATAAAATATGTTAGGTAGCCATATGTGGTAATATAAGTTGTTTATTTCGCTTTATGTTTTTTGTTTTAAGTGTAAACTTACTTTTCAAATAATTCCACAATTTCACTTGACTGACGCATGAATAAAGTTCTGAAGCCCGTGGCAACGTTAATTTTACTTAAGGCGGAAGAATACACAACGTGCATACAGGTAGTTCTCAAGCAGGGCTTTCAAAATGACTCGTTTTACCGTAAACAGCCTATAGGAGCAGTGATATTTTTCAAAGGTTGAAATCAAAAGTGCTCACTTCATTGTGAACAGCCTTTAGGGCGACATTCTGGTCTACACTACTGTCCGGATGTACTCCGGACACTTGGGCAGGTGACATCAGGTCAGATTTCGGTGGCGTCATCACTAGCTGTCCCCATGGGACTTCTAGGGCGCACAGCCAATTCTTCCCCATCCCATCTACCGCAGAGCCATCCAGTATGGCAGAGTGTGGAACACGCCGGGGTCAAGCTGCCACACGGACTGATCAGTCGAACGTGCTGCGTGGGCGGAGCGCCGTTCGTTCCACAATGGCGCTCGCTCGGATCGTTGCGCTGACCGCGTCGCCTCCCACGCGCGACGACTACTATCGGCGTCGCCGTGCTGGCCTGCCGCCCGTACAACCCACTGTGCAGCGAGGTCAGTCGCCTCGACCTTTCCCAGTTCGCAGTGCAGAAGTGTGCAGTCTTCTCTACGGTGCGACCTGCCGGGCTCGAACCCTGGCGGGGCCGCGGTGATATAGCGATTAGACTTTTTTTTTTATTTTTTTTATTTCATTAACTCTACTTAGCTGTCAGTCATCCAGGATGTTCAATTCTAACATGATTACTACAATTTAACAAACAGTATATTAGCTATAGGCTTTTCATAGTAGAGTGAGCACTTTTTAAGCCCATTTCTAAATTATTCCTTTCATCCAATTTCCATCTTCCTGCTGCTTTTTAATATAAACATTGCATGCAGTGTAACCAATAAACACAGTGTATACATTTCACCACCCTCAAAATTGGATACCTATATATATATATATATATATATATATATATATATATATATATAGGTGGTTCACTTTAGAGGGAGCACTTTTTAAGGCCCTCCCAACAGGCATTAACCACTAATAAATATATATTGTTGCAACCTCAGGTATCCAATTTTGAGGGTATATATATATATATATATATATATATATATATATATATATATATATATATATATATACATTCACAATTATTTTTGTAGGAGGGCGGCTGTTCGTCTGGGCGCCCGTAATTTAAGTTACGAATTCCATTTCTATTCAAAAGCATCATTCACCCTTCCTAGGAAGGTAGTGAGCTATTCTGCCCAGACCGAGACAGCTCTCCGACGGGTATTCTTTCGGCCGCCCCCCGTTTCGCCGCCCCCGCCGGAGCAGACCAGGGACCGGGATTCCCACGAAACCGCCCGCGCGACCTGACGCCGCCGGCCCCTCACACAGCAAACTAGTCTTTCGGCCGGTCCGTCATGGCACCCAACAGTCGAATGGCCCCACCTACGAACCCGAAGGCCCCCAGCCCCCGCCCTATTTGTAATATTATATTTTGTTATTTTTATTTTTCCCCTCGCCCACCGTTTTGCTCCAATCTAAGCATCGTCCAGAATATCGAAGTACCCCTTCTGGACACCCAGGCCTTCGTTTCTCGGCGGACGAAGGAATGGCAAGAGCTCCCCCCTTTTATTTTACACAGACACATACACAGACGCCAACCAACATATTATCACTAATCACATCTTCCCCTCATTTATATTTTCTACTCAGCAGTTCCTTCCGTTCTTCCTTCATCTGTTTCAGATCTTGTCTTTCTTCTTCTATTTCTTGCTGCTTCTCCTCCTCTTTTTCTCTCTTCTGTTTTTCTTCTACTTTCCTTCTCTGTTCTCCTCCCCATTTTCTTTCCTCTCCTTCTTTCTCTTCTTTTTTTTCTCTTCCTCCTTCTTGTTCTTCTATTTTCTCCATATTTTCTTAAATTCTTCTTGCATTCATTTCAGATCTTGTGTTCTTTATAACTTTTTCGTGTTTGAAGCTTTTCAATTTTACTTCCCCACTGCTATTCGGCAAAACTTCAATATTTACTGAAAATTCTGTTTTGGTATCTAAAAGAGAGGGTTATTTATAATTTTTATTCAATTTAAACGATAAAACACTAGACAAACACAAGCACTCACACAATAATTCCCTTAGTTCCAGCACACTCTCATCCGCTCCCTAGACTACTCAGTTAAATCATCATTCATAGTTTTTACCAAATCATATATTTTACTAATACTTTCATTTATTATTTCCACAATTTCTTTGTATATGTACTATGTTTTTGTAATGGCCATTTGTCATTAAAAGGTTTTAATTTCTGTTCTAATTCTTTCCTTTCTTCTTTAAACATGTCACACAAGTACAGAATATGGTATACCGTCTGAGCTCCCTTTTCACATTGACAACTGTCGTCTTTTATTTTATTTATTTTAGCTAAATATTCATTAATTTGACAGTGTCCCGTTATTACTTTTCAACACACTATTATTGTATATTGCTTTTACTTTCGTACCATTGTTGTATATTTTTATATATAATTTTATAGTAGTTAGGCCGGTTTCTGTTGCATCGTACTCTGTTTGCCAATTTATAACACTTAGTTTATATATTTATTTCTTTATTTTAATCTTTTAAACTAATAGGTTGATTATTTCTATTTTTTCAATACAAATATTATTGTGCTCTACTATCTTCTTATATGTACTTCCGTTGTATTCTATTTCGTCTACTTCATTTTTGACTTGATATATCATATTTCTATCTTTTATACTATAGTTTATTGGGGTTACCTTACTAACAGTTATCGCGGATACATATGATGTTGATGTTAAATTCATTATTTTTATCAATACATATTTGTGATTCTCTTAGTATTCTTTTAAAGTGTGTGTTTTCAATTTTATTTTTGTAACAAGTACTAGCATATTGTATAATATTACGGTATAGTGCCTATTATATTATTTTCTTCTTCTTATTATTATTTATATTCCATACCGTTTGCTTTAATTTTCAAAATATATTCTTAACTTTTTCTGATATATATTTAACATGTGGGACAAAACTTAATCTATTATCCAAAATAATGCCCAAGTATGCTATTTCCTTTTTAACTTTTATTGTTTGTCTGTCATACTTTATCACTGGCGGTATTTTACCTAATTTGCCTTTTAAAATTATGACAACTGTTTTCTGTACTGATAATTCAAATTTTTTCTCTTTCACCCATAATAAAGTTTTATCCATTATTTTTTGTATCCGTTCTTCTATTTCCTTTCTTGTATTGCCTTCTATCAAAATTATACAATCGTCCGCTAATGCCACCACTTTTGAATCCTCATTATTGTTTTGTACTATGTAATCATTTATTGCTAAATTCCGTAGACTTGGCCCTATTACTGATCCTTGTGGACAGCCGCGACTAATTTCCCTTTTTAACGTTAGCTGATTATCTTGTACTATTATGTTCCGGTTATTGAAATAGTTCAATAAAATTTCTTTCCATTTTTTCCTGATTGATATTTTATTAATCTGTTCTTTAATGTCTTTCCATGTCACTGTTGAAAATGCGTTGCTTGTGAATATTGAAATGATAATCAAATATTTTTGAACTTGTTTCTATTAAATTTAATAAATTATTTAATGTCTGTTTGGTTGATTTTTTTTTCTCTAAATTGAAATTGGTTATCGTGAAGCGTTTTTTTCTATCTCTGATTTAATTTTACCAAAAATTATCATTTCGTATATTTTGCTCAATGTTTATAAGATACGTATTGGTCTGTAGGATGAAACCTCAGTTTTTAATTTATTCTTACTGTTGTATAAAAATACTATCTTTCCTGTTTTCCATATTTCCGGATATCTGCTTGATGTATAGCATTTATTTACAATTTTGTTAGTGTTAATTTAATTGTTTCCCAGCCTTTATTTATTACTTCGATTTTATCCGTTCGATTCCCGGTGCTTTTTTAACGCTGCATCTTTTTATTGCATTTTCAATATCTTCTTATTTAATTTCTTCAGATTCCTTTTTCTCTTCTTCTTCCAAAGTATGTATTTCTATTTCATCTTCTGTTCCTTCAAGATTAGGTAGTAGTTTGTCCATCATAACTTTATATGTTTCCTTAATTGTTGTGTATTTCCCCCCAATTTTTATGCTACTGATGGTTTCTTTTTTCCTCAACTTCTTCCTTGCCAGTTTATCTACTAAATTCCATGATCCCTTTCTCGGTTCTTCATTACAAATTCAATCAATTTATTATTCTTGTTTATCCTGAATAAATTTTTATATTCCCGTCTAATTTTTTTGTAATCTTCCTTATAAATCAATTTAGCATTACATTCACAACAGATCCTATATTGCCTGTGTTTGTTACTTTATTTCTCATTATTTTTAGTTCGTTATTCCACCACCAATTTATGTCTTTATTTGTAGTTTTATTTGTAGTTTCTTGTTTATCACATATGTTAACTATTGCTTCCTGGAATTTATCTATTGTTTCTTCAATTGTATCATCTTCCATTCTGTCATCTATCATCTTAAGAACGTTTTTTAATTCTTCATTAACCTTTTCCCAGTTAGTAACTTTTAAATGTAATCTTATCTCTATCTTGATTTCCTGTTGAGTTTCAATTTCTATCTCAATATTTACTTTATTGTGATCGCTTATACTATGGTTTATTATCCAATTTATAATCTTTCCTTCCATTTCTTTTGTAGTTATAGTTAAATGAATATTCTCTTGTCCGTTGATGCTGTCAAATGTATATAAATTACCTTCTTCGTTACAAATTAGCCAATTGTTAGCCATACTCTGTTTCCTTTTTTAGTCTTTCACTTGCCAAATTGTAAAATGAGCAGTCCTTATCGAATACCTTGTGGTTTCTTTGTTCTCCTTTCTTTTGTTCCCGTATGCAGTTTATACATATATTATGTTCTTCTTTACATGGTCTTGTTGTATATCCCTCTTCTCCGCAGTTCCCACAAATTTCTTCTTTTTGTCTGCATCATTTTTCGGTGTGTCCATATATGTGGCATTTTTTACATCTCGTAGGAGACACAAATTCGTTAACATTGTGTGCTCCCCATCCGCAGTATATTTTTTTCTTATTCAATATTCATTTATAAATTTTCTGGCTTGTCTCTATTACTATGTTCTTTGTTTTGTTTACCTCCCTTGTATCAAAGCAAATTTTTGTTTCTTTTTGATGTTCGTCTAAGTCGAGATCTTCACTCAAATTTTGATTATACATTTTTTCCAAAATTTCTTCTTTACCTAATACCGCTCTTACTCCATATACCATTATTTTTGGGTTTCTCTTCTGTAGTCTGTCAAACTTCATTTTCACTTATTTATTCCTTATTTCTTCTTCTAATTTTTCTGCTTGCTCTTTATTTGGCATCGCAATTACTATGGCATGAAAATTTGTTTTGATAATCTTATATATTTTAATGTTATTTTCATTTGGTCTAGTGTATTGTGTTAATTCCCTTTTGGTTTCTTCGCTGATGTCGTCCTTAAGCATTTGTTCTCGCGTTATTATAATTTTGACTGGTTCCATTTTCTTTTTCCTAATCCAATAATTGTTTTCTTCTTTTTTTTCTTTTTCTAGTATTTTTTTATTCTTCTCTTGCTCGCTTCTTTCTTGTTTAATTCCCTTCATTTCAGCTTTTAATTCTGCTATTTCTAATTTCTGCTGCCAAACTACATCGTATACTTCTGATAATTTTGTCATGTTTTTCCACGTATGCCACTTGTTTTCTCTTAGTATCGTTTCCAGCTCTTGTAACATTTCTTTTAATATTTTGCTATGCACATCTTATTATTATTCTATTTCTAGAGCAATTTTTTCATTATTATCTTCCTGGTTTTATTCTTGGTTTTCTTGTAATATCATGTCTTGATTTACTGTTGGTTCTCTATTGCTCGGAGATGTTCTCAGTGTTTTTGCTGATTTAGAAACTGGCGATGTTTTATTTTACTACGCATATTAACACTACACTACTACTGTTGAGATTTCTGCCTCTCCGGCTCCTTGGCCCGTCCACTTTTCTTTTCTTCTTTATTAATTCTGTGTCCCAGTCCTCCCAGCGCCACCTCGCAATCTTGATTATATTATTTATCCTTTATAACCGGCCCCCCCCCCCCAGTTTTCTTTGTAGCGGTTAGACTGCCCGCTCCCCACCATGACGCACGAGGGTTGTCTCCCGGCGGGGTCACCCCCGGATTCTCGCAAGTGGGAATATTGCTGGACGATTCCACTGGTCGGCGGGTTTTCTCGGGAATCTTCCACCCCCCCCTGCTCTTTTGTTCCGACGCCGCCCCATACTCACCTCGTTTCACCCTCATCGGCTCGCAAGACCTCGAAGTTAAAAGAGCCACCCAAATCACTTCGTTCATTCGCTCGAGTCCTGGCCAAGCCACTGGCTTGACGGCGAGCTATGGCGTCAGAGGGTCACGTGTCGCAATCAGCAGTTAGGCGTTCGCGGACCAGTTATTGTGGGTGGACTAGGCCTAACACACGCGCCTAGCGCGCCATCGCTCTTACGCGCAAGACTGGCTTGCAGAGTTTCCGTCATTACGTTGTACTACACAATTTACATCTGTGACATTAGGACATCGTTACACGCTACAAATGTATAGTAAGTTATTCACAGTAAAATTGCCAATATTGAAAGCCCTGCTTAGTATCTACTTGTATGCACATTGCGTATTCTTTCGCTTTATGTAAGATTAACATTGTCACGGGCCTCGTCACTTTATTCATACGTCAGTTGAGTGAAACTGTGAAATTGTTATAAAAGCAATTATTTTACAAATCTGCTCATTTTTACACTTCGATGCATTAATAATAACATAAAGCGAAAGAAATAATTTAAGTTTACATAAATGGTTGCCTAACACTTTATATTCGGCGTTAAGATACGGAAGTACTTTCCCATCCATCGTTGCAACTTGACTGGGCGTATGTCACTCAGGGAGCCCGTTAAAATATATGCAAGCAGGAGCAGTGACCTTTTTCTAAGGTTGATTTCGAAAGTGCTCACTTTATCGTGAACAGCCTTTATTTGTATCTACTTATGCCCTGCCTTTTAGACTCCCACCTACCCAGAGCTTTCCTCCACAATTTAGGCCGAGAAGAGCAGGAGTGTTAAGGGCGACACTGCCACGCAAATCAAGTGCCCCGTCGCCGCTAAGTTACACTGCGTGTATCTACGGGACTTTCAGCGGTGACCCTATTTTATTGATGGCAAGTCTGTAGAAAGGTTAATTGCAGGACCCTTGAGTAGTATGGTGTGGATATAACATGTATATTTTGAGATACAGCGCTTCGAAAAAGCCGTTTTTTGCCATTTTGCAGTACTCTGAAATGAGGTTTCTAATGTAAAGCCTACGTGATGTCTTGAAAACACTCAACAGCGCTCGTGTGATGTGCGTGTTCTTTTTGTAGGTCAGCATATTGGACGCACGTTTAGGCCGTGTCCGAATTGACAAATTTCGTAATTTCGTTATTTTGTAAATTCGTGATTTGGTAGGTATCAGTACGTTCTCGACAGTCACTTGTTTAGCACTCGTGGCAACAAATTATTACATTAACAGTGCAAAATATTTTTATCAAAATTTAATGCTTAAAACAGGCGTAATATATCTGCAATCATCACTGGAATACTACGAACACGTTAATAAATAAGAAACTAATAAATTATGCAATAACGACTTTTAAAAAAATTTCGGTGTGTATGTGTGTGTGTGTGTGTATATGTATATATATATATATATATATATATATATATATATACAGGCGTAATATATCTGCAATCATCACTGAATACTACGAACACGTTAATAAATAAGAAACTAATAAATTATGCAATAACGACTTTTAAAAAAATTTCGGTGTGTATGTGTGTGTGTGTGTGTGTGTGTATATATATATATATTATATATATATATATTATATATATATATATACACACATACACACCGAATACATATATTTGTTTTAAAAGTCATTTTATTTACGCATTCGCGCATGTGTTTTTAAAGTAAAAACAAACATGTCGGTGATTTTGTCATTTTGATTTTTGATCAAATCCACTAGATACAAAATACAAAATACCAAATTATTAAATAAGTTAGAATTTTTGTATACAAAACGGGTCACGTGATCATTTTGTCAACGAAATCTGCCAGTTCGGACACGGCCTTAGTAATTCAGTTGGAAAACGTGTATTTCAAACACACTGCAATGCAGAATGCCGTTCAAGAGCCAGGCAGACGGGGGCCGTTGAGGAAACTGTGCAGGCAAACTTTAAAAACGCTTTCTTTTTTTTACCATTTCATGATTATTTTTTATTTTTTGATGCGCTTTATATGATAAAAACGAGTCCACGCTGCCTTCGATATATTTTTTTTTGACAAAAAATCGTATTCCCAAAACATTTATTTACTGAGATACGCGTATTCACGCAAAGAACGGTTTCACAGGAAATAATATTTTAGTGCATATTCTTCTAGACATGTAAAATGCCCCCGATAAGTCTGCCAGATTGCTACACGAAGCTATGTCGAGATTTCGCCGAGTGTGGATTTCCAAAATATAAAATCGAGAACTCAATTAGCACAAGACTTTATATATATATATGTATGTATATATATATATATATATATATATATCGATGGAGTTTCTTTTGGTGATTATTATTTTTTGTTCGAATTGACGAAACTGTCGAATAAAGCAATATTTCATACTATGCACAGTTTTCGAATTAAAGTTTTTGACTGTTTTTCGAATAATAACTTATAAAAATCTCAAAATAAGTACATATGCCAAAAATAATTGTTTTGGAATAAATAGAATGTTGTATATTACTTTATCAAAAGGAAAAAAATAAAGAAATTAATTTAAACCAAATTTTATGCGCTTTCAAAATAAATGTTTTTAGAAAAATGAATTTGTCTTTAATATATATACATTTTAATATTATCGAGTTGTAGATAATATTATTTTGTATATTTTAAAACAATTATTTTGGGAAATATATTAATTATGTGGGTTATATCTTTAATTTTCGCATAAAGATTGCAATTTTTTAATTTAAAACTTTAAATTGTATCAGCTATTGCTGTATGTGGTAGTTACAAGCATTCAAATATCTTCTCAATAAATGTAACCCCATCAAAAAATGAATTTGTTCAAATTCTGCTCTTTGGGTTTATTTTTCGGAAATTCCGGCACTACGAGCTGTTTCTATAGCCCTTAATAAGATAGAGGGAAGTTTGTCCCCTCCCAAAGCTGGAAAAGCGACATCAGAACTTTTTTTTTTTTTTTTTTTTTTCCAAAGTTTTACGGCCTGTAAACTCTGGGCAGTATTCGGGGAACCGCAAACTCACTGGATAACTGGCAAAACTACACGAGTATATATTGGACTACGTCACTTGAAGCAGTTGATATCTCTGAAGGTCACGAATACACTTTTGACTTAACATTTAATATTTATATTGATGTGCTCGTTTAAAAGTAATTCGGTAAATATGGGGGCTGCTCGTTCTCCTACGTTAAAACTTAGTTCGTTACACAAAATTCAGTATTCATTACCGACGATTCTATCATGCTACTTCATGGTGAGAATGGGATTCCCTAGCGATATGAAAGCAAGGTTGGCAGACAACGCACAAAGAATTTAGTACGCATCGCTGCACGCAAATTACCATCAAGTCGTAAATTATATAATGTTGACTGCCCACTTCACACAGAGCGTGCTTAGTCATGTGCACTGCACTCGAAGTATAGGCTATTCACGGTAAAGTGAGCACTTTTTAAAGCCCTCGCATTTAGAATAAGAGTCAATAAAGCGATAGACGCTGACTTCCGATTGCGGTGGAATATACACACTGTGTTTATTATATCTATTTTTAAAATGTGGTTAAAGGATAAAAAAAATTGTTTAAAGGAAAAAGTAACTAGGGCCTCAAAGTCCTCTCTTTACCATGAACAGCCTAGTTTATCTATAGGCTGTTCACGGTAAAATGAGCACTTTTGAAAGCCCTACTTAAGATCTACTTTTATACACGTTGTGTGTTATTCCGCCTTAATTAAAATTAACATTGTCATGGGCCTCATCACTTTATTCAAGCGGCGGTAACGTGGAATTGTGAAATTATTAGAAAATTAAATATTGTACAAATTTGCACATTTTTACACTTCTACGCATTAAAAAAAAACCAGAAAGTGAGAGATATAATTTAAGTTATCACAAATGGTTACCTAACACTTTTTATTCGACGTTAATATATGGAACTACTTTCCCATCTGTCGATACCCACTTTACTGGGTACATGTCTCTCATTTCGCCCGTTAAAATAGCAGGTAGGGGCAGTGGTTTTCCATCCCCTTCCAGGTAAACTAAAGAGCAGTTCTTTGACTCCAGTCTCTCTACTTCCACACTGAAAAAAAATTTGTAACTTTTGCTTAGAAATAATTTTTAATTTTATAAACTTTTTAACGGTGCAAAAATTACCCTTGTGAAATTATCTACTTGTTTCTAAAATTAGATACGTGTTTTTAATGGACCTCAAGAAATGTTTCTAGTATTTGGCCCGTTTTCACGAACTTAGGCAAAATGGCGGACACTCAACATCAGATTGTATAAATAGCTCTTTGTGCTAAACCTAATGGTGATGAAAAGTGTAGTTGTGTGAAAAGATAATTGAAATGAAAATTTAAATAGATTAAAACAATTAAAAACAACTAAAATAATCCTAATGAATTAATGAATGTGTGTGTTACAATGCGTGACGCCATTACACAACTGCTTGTATCCATTATTAAATAAATAATTTCGTCTTAAGTCAAGTTGGTAGTGTGATTAAAGGTGCGGGGATATGCAGTACCGCGAGGGACGTGTGTTAAAAGCCCCTTGCCGGAAAGGTGTAACTTTTTTTTCGTTGTGTTTCGAAAGAATTGTTTTCCTTTTCTCTCTCATTTATTCCTCACATTTGTTTTCTAGAACAAAAAAAATTTATTTCCACTTCTGGATGATGTAAGCTGAAATACAAGCTTATAATTTGTAGTATCACAAATATATGTACTGTAGATATTACGGCAAAACGTTTTGTACTGTACTTATAATAATTTTCTGCAACAGGGGTTTCAAGAATCTTTCTATTAAACCGTAACATTTTTTTTACAGTCTACGCTCTTCAATTTAAGATATTTGCCATCACCGTGTAGTACACACTGGAAAAACAAACAGTGCCAGCAACATAGGCTGGTTTCCTTTAACCATAAATAAGTGTACCCATTGTAGTATAGTATACTTTAGTGTAATGCAGCTACGCCAGTATTCCCTCTGGGTGCAAATACGCTGGCAAAATTGAAAGAAATTACTTTGGTACGGCTTTAAATGCAATTCTGCTGCATAATCGATAACGTGAATTTTCGTGGCAGATTTTTCTTTGATGCGACGTAATAGTATGGGTGAATTTATTATTTTACTTATATTACGGTGCATATTTAGGATTCGTGAATATTAAAAAAAAAAACCTGAAATCTGTAAATACATGCCTAACAGAGTTCGACATTCCCAAGAAACAAAACCCTATTTTATATTTATTGTCCAGTAGTAAGATCTAACTAGATTCAAATTAATTCCAAAACGGAATTTTCTAACAAAACAGAAAACACGCATTATCGATGGTTTCATTAACTTTGCTTCGCCTTCAAATACAATTTAATTGATGTTTCAGTTCGTCATATAAACCAATGTATTTTTTAACAGTCAATAAATAACAGGCATGCCAATTTCACGCACATTTATGTATGTACTACGCTACTCAAGAACTGGTGTATTTTGGCTGCATAGATTATACCAGCGTAGCTACAAGGATTAAAATAATCTATCATATTCGATTGGTCTGACTTCACTCCCCGTTGAAAGAGGCTACTTTAGTGCGGCCATGCCTGCCTGTGTAGCCTATACATAGAGACCTGAAGAATTCGCGGATTCATTTTGGGACAAGCTAGAATTCAAGACATGTGCATTTGTATAACTTCAGCCATTGGTCCACACGGTCCACACTTCCTGGAGAACGGTGTCCAATTGTCGCCCTTCATTCTGACGGCAGACAACCAATGTGCAGTTGATATCGACATAATTGTACATATTACCGCAGAGTCTAGCCTACGCGTTATTGAACTTGCAAAGTTTTCAAGTCTCTACCTATACAGTATTTTTTATGTTTATTGTGCAAGGAATTATTTGTATAGGCGGTGCATAATGACGAGCATAATGTAGTCATGTTTATTTATAACGTGGCAACTCCTGTCCCCAAAAAAAAAAGACGTCTAACCTGAAAATCTATTTATAGTTGCACCCATAGACTAAATATGAGGTAGACCGTCTCGCTGGCTGCGCACAACCAATCTCCGTGTCCCAACATTGAACTGTTTTTCCGCCAACACGTCTAGCAAAAATGGCGTGGATTGGGTTTGATGTAAGAACACGGTTTAGTAAACAAGTGATTTTGATATGTTTTTATACTTCCTCTAATCAATTTGTAATGCTTTTTTATTACATTCAAATTGGTAAAAGTATTTTATTAATATAATAGTGCTTGTCATTTAAAAATTGAGATGTAAACAAACCCATCCATCACTGTTGACCATGTGACTTTGACAGTTGTGTAGGATTGGGGTAGGTCAATATTGGGTACATGCGCAGAAGACGAATAAGCGGTCTACCTCATCTTTAGTCTATAGTATGTTGCAGAGCTCCAGTTATAGACATATATATCTAATATAAATATAGCAGGTGACACAAGAGGCGCAGTACAGCCACTAAAATCGCCCGTTCCCTGCAACTTGCATGGTTTTACGTTAAAACGTGTTCTATATTCTACTTTTGCAACATTCGTGAATTTCTGAAAATTTTTTTGTGTTAAATTAGAAGCAATTGTGGCATACTGCGTAAATTTTCGTCTATTTTTTTATTTTGTGGACGTATTTTAGTGGGTATAAGGGAATAGGTACACTGTAAAATTTACTAGTTAATTCCTAAACTGTAAAGGAGATTTTTTAACAATTCATTGTATGAAAATAATATCACACCAGGCTGTAAATTTAGGAATGTTAAGGGTCGCTACTGCAGGTACAAAGTTGGTAGAGGCTGTTCACGATATAGTGGGCATTTTTGAAATCAACCTTATAAAAAGTCACTCCTCCTTCCTGTATGTATTTTAACGGGCGAACTGAGTGACATTCGCCCAATAAAGTTGGTAATGATGGAAAGAAAGCAGTTCTATATCTTAACGTCGAATAAAAAGTGTAATAGGTAACAGTTTGTGATAACTTTATTATTTATTTCGCTTTCTGTTTTTTTTAATACATCGAAGCGTAAAAAAGTTGAAACTTTTTAAACATTTACTTTTATAATGATTTCACAGTTTCACTTTACCGACGCACGAATAAAGTGATGATACCCATTGCAACGTTAATTTTTCAGAGGGTGGACGAATACACAATGTGCGTACAGGTAGATCTTGAGCAGGGCTTTCAAAAGTGCTGAGTTTACTGTGAATAACCCATAAATGCGATACTCTGTTTACTCTTTCCTGAGCAAACGTAGAAAGGCTATATGCTGTTCACGGTACAGCGAGCACTTTTGATACCCTAGTTACATTTTCCTCTCAACCGTTTTGTACCCTTTAACCAACATTTTAAATAAATATTGCCACGGAAGCAATAAACGCAGTTTGTATATTCCATCGCACTCGGAAGTTAACATATTTGTCTAAAATAAAATATATTTATTGACTATTATTCTAAATGTCAGGTATTTCAAAAGTGCTCACTTTATCGTGAATAGCCTTTACCATAGAATAATGGGTAAAAGAATTTTTCTACTTGCGCTTTCTCACTATACGTATAAACTGACGTGTTAAATTTCGGAATAATTACTTAGAGAGCATGTTAGGCTAGCTCAGATAATATCATGAAGGGGACATGAAAATATAACTCACTGTGTTGCCAGTCTGCTTTACCCTCTTCTGCCTTGTTCGTGTCCGGTGCCAGGTAGTTCACGCAGTCGGCCTTTGTGAAGCCGATCCTCTGGATCATCTCTATCTCGTCCTCTGCAACAAAACACAACGCTCTGTCGGTCACGGCTGCCACAATGCGTGCCGAGGCACTCCACAAGCGCCTGTTGAACTGTAATTGGCCACCCTGCAGCCGGTGCGGGAAGCCACAAAGCAGTGTAACTACGTTAGCAAGCCCTCGGGAAGGTGCAGTTAAGTGTGCGATATGAGAGAGTGCAAGAGAGGCGGAGGTAAGGAGGTCTTTGTTCGAGGCGCAGAACTGGCTAGGCACTGAAATGATGTTGGTAAAGGCTGTTCACAATATGTGAGCACTTTTGAAATCAAACTTAGGAGAAATTCACTTAGCCTACCTGCATATATTTCAACGGGCGCACTGAGTGACGTGCGCCCAGTAAAGTTGGTAACAATTGGTGGAAAGTAGTTTCAGGTCTCAACGTTAAAAATAAGTGTCAGGTAACCATTTGTGAGTTGTTTTTTTTTAAGTGCATCGAAGTATGAAAATGACCAGATTTTTTAAATATTTTATTTTCCAATAATTTCACAGGTTCACCTGACCGACGTATGAATAAAGTGATGAGTCCCATGACAATGTTAATGTTACGTAAGGCGAAAAATATACAACTTGCATACAAGTAGATCTTGAGCAGGGCTTTCAAATGTGCTTATTTTTACCGTGAACATCCTATAACATATAAACCTAGGACATCAACTCTAAAAACTCGCAAGTAATAAACTATGAAAGCGGAAACAGCTCCAAATCGGTACAAAAATGTCTGTATTCTGTAAGTTTAAGTGACGCTATTTTACTAATCTATTGGTGATCAATATTAAGTTACGGTTACTGTTTAGCCCATGGCTTAACGGTGGTTTGACGAGCTCGTCAGAATGCAGTGAAGAACGACCGAATTTCGAACCAGTGTGGTTTGGTTGACAAAAACTGGCTCAACCAAACCTGAATAAGCCGCATTCAGCAGAACAAATATTTCGCTACTTCAGTAACCATTCAGAATGCGACATACACTTGTATTTAGTTGTTCGTCGTATGACTACGAAATCGTTTTTTTACAGCTTTAAGAACACCTTATACATTGGTCTGCGTGTCTGCGAGGAGAAAAAAACTGAGCACTTTTGAAATCCCTGGTAAAGATCTACTTGTACGCACATTCCGTATATTCTACTTCCGCCAAATGAAAAATTAACATTACCGCGGTCCTAGTCACTTTATCCAAACAAATAACTTCAGTATTCTCAAATGTTTTCCTAACACTTTTAATTCCGCATTAAGAGATGGGCCTACTTTCTCTTCGTCGTTACCAACTTTAGAGAGCATATGCATATCAATGTGACCTTCAATATACATACATGTAAGAGCAGTGCAGTTTTTAAAAGATTGATTTCAAAAGTGCTCACTTTATCGTGAACAAACTTTACATACTAAATATAATGAACTTATCATATATCCGCATTTTTAATAAACACGAAGTCTACAGTAATAGCAATACAGTTATATATATATATATATATATATATATATATATATATATATATATATATATATATATATATATATTACAGACTACTGCGAACTTTATTCTAATACACTTGCTGTACTATAAAAATTGCCTTGGCAACTAGTTTATAGGCTATTCACTGTAAAGCGAGCACTTTTTAAAGCCCTCTCATTTAGAATAATAATCAATAAATATATTTTATTTTAGTCTTAGACCTTTCCTTCCAAGTGCGGTGGAATATACACACTGTGTTTATTACTTGCATGGCAATATTTATTTTAAAAATGTGGTTAAAGTATAAAAATTAGCTGAAAGGAAAAAGTAACTAGGGCCTTAAAAGTGCTCACTTTACCGTGAACGGCCTTTACCGAAATATTTTCGTGTAAGAGCAAACATGTTTTACTGTGCGCAGATGTAGAGAACCAAGTAGGCTCTCATACATATCTGAATTAAACAAGTATAAAAATTCAACTCACGAAGCTCTAATGCGAGGTGTACAGAAGGAAAGCAGCGAATTTGGACCTTGACGCAGTGCACATGACAAAGCATGCTGTGGACGAAGTGAGTAGGCAACTCTAGAACTCAAGACCTGATGGTAATTTGCGTGCAGCGACGCGTACTAAAGTTTCTGTGCAATGTTTTCCGACCTTGCTACCACAGGTTGTTAGGGCATCTCCTCCTCATCATCGAATAGGTATCATGTTAGAATCATGGCTAATGTGATTGACATTTTGAGTAACGAATTATGCTTTGACATAGGAAAACGAGCTGCCCACATACTTTCCGAATTATTTAATAAAATGTTCATTGATATTAAATGATTAGTCAGTGTATTAGAGACCTTCAGAACTATCAACTGACGTAATCCTACAGGTATTCGTATGTTTTGCCAGTTACTCAACGATAGCCAGGCGCGTAATGAGTATAGGGTAAAAATAATTAATTTAAAACATTGACAATAATTTACACTTAATTCTGAAGAAGAGGGGAATGATTAAAAACAAATATTACGATGCCAAGAATTTGTGTGATTTTTTTGGAGCAGAAAAACAACCCGCAGCTTATGGAAACCGCACAAAATATAAACGATAGGCTAGTTAATTATTGGAAAGTTAAACAGAGCGTTTAAAGTCAGCAAGTTGTTATAAGGGGGAAAGAATAAAACGCTTTCAAGTACTAACAGAATATTTCGTCAGGAGAAAATAACAACAATATTAGTAAAGACTGTTCACGTCAAAGTGAGCACTTCTGAAATCAACCTTAGAAAAAAGTCACTGCCCCTACCTGCATATATTTTAACGGGCGCACTGAGTGACATGCACCCAGTAAAGTTTGTAACGATGGAGAGGAAAGTAGTTCCATATCGTAACGTCAAATAAAAAGTATTAGAATAACCATTTTCGATAACTTAAATTATTTCTTTAGCTTCCTGTTTTTTTTTAACGCATCGAAGTGTAAAAATTAACAGATTTGTAACACATTTACTTCTCTAATAATTCTACAGTTTCGCCTGACCGACGCATGAATAAAGTGATGAGCCCTATGGCAATGTTAATTTTTACATAAGGCGGAAGAATACACAGCATGCGTACAAGTAGATCTTAAGCAGAGCTTTCAAAAGTGCTCATTTTACCGTGAACAGCCTAGAGTATGATTATCTGCCTTCGGGAGCAGGATTCGTGATTCAGGATTAGGATTCGCCCACCACCTCTGTTGTCAAGGTGGTACCTGACCACCATATTGGATCTTGGTGACCTTGACATTGACCCTGTGCTCGTAACCTTGAATGACCTTGAACCCTAATAAGATTTTAAAAATCGTAAAAAAATCTAAAAAAAAATTTTTTCCAAAAATCGCGGAACACATAACGCTAACCTCACGTTCACCATACCACCCTACCCACTTCCTCATCATACTCCAGCCCACACAGTGGGCTGGAGTATGCCATATTCTACACAGTGTTGGCTTGTATAGACGTAATCATACCGCGTATTAGGATCGAACATGCCGCGGTTGACATCTTCCACTGGGCGAGGATCTGGAAGCAGATCAATTTCCTCTCCTTCAGATCAGCTGTAGTCATCGACTTCGAACTGGTACTCTGCTGGCTGTGGCGGCTGGTAGTCACGAGCCTGTTAAATTTCTTGCAACCATCGCATATGCAGACAAAGGCATGCTTGCTGGCGAGGGCGAGAAATGGCGGTCGGGCCAGCTGCCGCTGCTTACATAGCCAAAGGTTTTTCAAGATGGCTGCCAGTTCACGAAGTCGTTGCTAGATGGGCGTCCCTTACGAGTGGTGAGCACAAGAGGTCTGCCGGTATGGCTTCCCACAGTCCAGGATGGCTGTGTGCTGGTCGCCATTACAATGCACCATCCGTCTAAGTGCTCCATGGCGACCGTCCATCTTTAGCTTGTAACTGATTGTTCCTGCACCCCAAACTTGACTCCCCGGTTCTTCTTCCACACGCGATATCAGCTCACTTGTAACTTGACAGTCATCGATGCCTAGCAAATTCGCCTGGGCCAGGGCAGTCAAGACGAAGAACTCATGTGTTATCACCGAAGCCATGGGTTTAGCTATCTGGTTGTAGATACTAAGAGAAATAACTTGCAAACTCTATGGTGTCCAATACTACAAAAAAAGAAAAAAATTGTCTTAAAGGCGTAATTTATTGGCCAATTGGCAAATACGATTGATTGATATGGGCGAAGGGGTAATTTTTTTATGTAAGGCCAATTATTAATTTTTGGGGAGGTTTGGGTGAGCGTTTTTTGGGTGGAGGGGTGAGCAAGGGAAGGGGGATGTTATATGCTGCTCGATTTTTAAGATTTTTTTTTTCGATGTTTTGTGAATTTGGGGCTGGAGGTGTGGCAATGGGATTAAGGTTAAGGTCGCCAACATTCGACAATGTGGTCGGAGTCAGTGATGGTGTAAGTTCCTCAACTTTATGTTCGTCGATTATCTGCAACTTTTTTCTCAATTTTTAGATTTCAAGATCATTGGCGTCAAGGTCTCAGACATCTAACATGGGAGTTGGAGTCAGTAACACAATATGTTCGTCGATTTTTATGAATTTGTGATGGGTGGGACCACGTCGCCTCACGCCCTCCAAGAATTATTAATTACAACTGATGACAATGAACTTTTTAATTAACTGGCGGAACCACGTCGCCTCACGCCCCGGAATAATTATAAATTACAACTAAATACAGATAATAATGAACTGTTGAAACAACGGGCCGGACCACGTCGCAAGTCACCCATTCGAATAATTACAGTATGTGGTTACCTGACATTTTGTTTCGGCGAGAAGCCCGTCACGTACGAACTTTTAAACACGCTTGCTTGGTGTTAAAACTTTTGAAAATGACTTAGAACTATTACAGAACTGACCTGTAATTTTCTCCCCAGACTTACGTTACCTTAAAAAGACAGTTGGAAACCTGGGGTGCCAGGAAGACGTATATTTTTGTACGTGCTATATTTTCACGTGCAGCAGCGACCAGCCAGGACGGACAACTGAGTCCCGGGGGTTGTTTCGGCGGTTCGTCGCCCGGTGGTAGCACCATCTGCAGCGGGGGCTGGGGTCTGGTCGCCACCTGATGCCCGCACATGACGTCTGGCATACGCCAGTTCCGGCAACTTGGTCAACAGGCTGGAAGTGGGATTGCGTATCGCAATATTATTGGTGGCTGACTTTTCAATTACGTAGACCCCCTAAGGGGAATAAGTGTCCGCTGCGTCGGATTACCTTATTTGGTAACATCAACCACTATTGGTCGTGAATATCGCGACCCTCCCCCCCCCCCCCTAGGAACAATTGCCATACCACCCATTTCTTGAAACTCCGTTTTGTGTCTGAGGAAAATAATGTGATTGGTAGCGCTAGGGGGCGGATCTGTGTATATAATGACTGTAAATTGCTTCGTTCGGGATCAGTCGGGGGCAAACTCTACCACATAAGTAACTCGTGGTTTCAATCACAACTGCAGACTCTTCAAGCTAAATTGGATCTTCAGGTCATTTTGACGTTGGGCTAGGGTCAGTATGGCAGGAAATTTTAAATCATTTTTATCTTGCGAAATGTTGGTCTCTTAACTGAAAATTTTGATAATGGGCGAAGAAGTAAATGTTACCTTTTGTAAACAGTTTTTGCAAACCCGTAAGAAAATATCTGACCAAGTCTTAACAACGAATTTTAGTGGTTGTAACCACTTGTAACCAAAACAGTAATTATGGTCTTAGTATTTTGAAACTAAGTCTAGTGAATGCTAGGCGATGTTTGGGACACGGTTGTAATTATGGTTGGTAAACAATTAAAAATCTTTACGAAGTTTTGGCGGTTTTAATAATCACATTTACTCGCGGGAGTTAAGGCTGGAATTGCTTAGCAGTGGTTCCTATCCATTTGGGATCGCGAGAAGATTAGAAATAAATAAATAAAATACTGTGTAAGATTTTGAAGTTACCATGTTCATTAATTCGTGACCAGTAAAGTAAGTATGTTGGGTTTTCTTTGTGTGGAAACAAACAAATAACTCTGTAAAATTTAGAGTACATTACGGTATGACAGGAATTAAACCGCCATTTTGTGATAGCCTTCTGTATTTACTAAATGGTCAGTTAGAGGCGTATACATTTCCCGTATTTTAGTGTGAATAATCCAAGTATTAGCTGGGTTACAGTATATTTATTGTACCTGAAATCATTATGTATTTACTCAATTTTATGGTAACTTGGTATTTTAATCAATTGGAAATTTTCCCATATGTAAGATTGATAACAAATGAAAGATTTTCCACATGACATATGAAAAGAATGAAAAGAAACATAACAAAAAATAATTACCACACTTCTTTGTTTCTGTTGTAGGTTGTTTATCATCATTAACTTACCCTTACGCTGTACAGATAAATAGTTATTGCATGGCTTTTTGCCATTGTTGTGTTCTGTTCGTTTTGTTAGGTTTTATGCAAATAAACCTTGCTATGTCCTTGATTTATGACGTAGCACGGTGATAAATTTTTTTGGATTTTTTTACCTTTTTTTTTCTAAATTATTTGTTTTCAAGTTCAGTGGAGTCAAGATCAAGGCAACTGGCATTCAACATGGGTGTCGGAGTCAGTGATGTCATATACTCCTAAACTTTAGTTAGTTTCTTTAGATTTTTTACAATATGTTTTCTGTTTTTCGAGTTCAAGGTTATCGAGGTCGATATCAATGCAACCAGCAGCCAGCAAAGGTGCCTGAGCGAGTGACTTAATATGTTCCTACACCTTCATTATTGTCTCTCAATTTTTACAATTGTTTTCTTGATTTTAATGACTGGGGAGTGTGAGAGGGAGGTTGGTAGGATGGTGCGGTGAGTGTGTGGTAACGCTATATGTTCTTCGACATTCTAAATCAATTTTTCAATTATTTTTTTTTCGATTTTTCTCGATATTTTTATGCGTGGGAGGGAGTGGTGGATAGGGGGTGGGGTGAGGGTGGTTGGATGAGTGTAAGGTTAAAGTTATATGTTCTTCAATTATTTAGAATTTTTTTCCATTTTTGCCATTTTTTTTAGATTTTTATTATTATTTAGGGGGAAGGGGGTAGTGGGCGAGGTTATGTTGTTGGAGTGACCGAGGGGTAGGGTAGGGTAACATTATATGTTTCTCGATTTTTAGAATACTTTTTTTAAAGATTTTTTGCGATTTTTTTATTGAGGTGGTGAGGGTGGAGTAGAGGGGTTTATTGGTTTTGGTTGAAGGGGTGAGTGAGGGGTAGGGTATGGTAACATTAAATGCTCCTCAATTTCTAATTTTTTTAGTTCAATGTGATTCGAGATCACGAGCTCAGGGTCAAGCTCAAAGTCACGAAGATCCAATATGGTGGTCGGGTGCCATCACAACATGGCCTCCCCAGGCCGCGGTGGCGGGCGAATCCTAATCGTGAATCATGAGTCCTGTTATGAGTCAGTAAAGGCGGACAAGCCTGGCGAACAGCAGCGACGCGTCGTTATCCAGGCTAGTGGAAGAATCCGAAACACATTACAACAATAATAGTTTATTAAACATATCATCGAAGCGGCAGCGGATCTCCCCCCCCCCCCCACCATGGTGACACGGTTTTTGGGACAATTACGCTACCAGAAACTATGTAATACTTGGAAACACTTTGTACGGAGTCTGTCTGTCTGTCTGAGGACACACGCCACGCCAAGATGAAGCCATCAAGATGCAGCTTGGCGTGTGCCGCTCGTCGCCTTCCGACTCAACACTCAGCCTCCGGCGACTGTATCATTCGGTTTATTCATATACTGTAATTGATTAGGACCTCCTTCGCTAGTAACTTTAATTTAATGTACATCATAATAGTTCAATTAAATAACTGCTCTGTCTTTATAATTAGCTTAATTCAGTTCTTTCCTCATAATAGTGTAAACGTTCCATAGACCCTAGACGCTAGTGTAAAAATATTAAAAACAAAACAGCCCCAAGGAAGTTAATCCTACTATATGCTATTCACGATAAAGTGAACACTTTTGAGGTCGTAATTACTTTTACTTACAGCCATTTTTTGTATCTCTTAACCAGCTTTTTAAATAAATATTGCCAGGTAAGTAATAAATACAGTATGTTTATTTCACCGTACTCGAAAGTTAACGTCTAAGACTAAAATAAAATTTATTTATTCACTATTATTCCAAACGAGAGGGCCTTCAAAAGTGCTTACTTTACCGTGAATAACCTATACTAATATTATATAGAACAGTAAGAAGGCGTAGTGCCTTTTTTATTTTAGAAGAATCCATTCTAGTCAGTTGAGTGAAGGAGGCCCGATATGTTTGTGAAAATAGAACATTAAAGCTGGGACGAAGGTATAAAATAAATTCAGAGTAATTCGGAAAGATAAATTATGATGCTTATCAGGGTTTCAAGAAATATCCTAAAGAAGTATGAAGTAGTAATTTTACTTCGCGCTCTTATGCCCAGGAAGGTTTAAGGTTAAAGTATCTCACATTATAGGGCCTCCAGGACAGTTGATTACGGACTGGGTGCTCATAAATTACGAGTTATGCCCAAGTTTGCACTAAAAAGTCGCCATTTTGACCTCCTCCAACGTTAAAGTTTATTTACAAGTACGCAAAGTGAGGAATAGAAAGAAGAGGAGAGAAAGGAATGACCGAGTGCGTACGTGCTTAAAATTATGACACAAATACTTCCGCACTATAGGCAATTATTTTATTTTTTAATTTCGCAGTTATATTTTTATGTGTAACTGTAGCCCTACAGAGAGTAAAAATCTCATAATTTCGCAGTAGACCGATATTTGTGTAGGCACGTGTGTGCTAAATATCTATCCGCCACGCCGAAAATACAACATTGCCGTTGGGGAAATTCAAGACAGCAGACTGAGCTATGACCCCAAAGCAGTAACATTTATTTCGTGTTTGCTCGTGACGTTCTAAACACTAATTATTACCGAGCAATTCGCGTTATGCAGTAGGATACCTGAATGTAATTCAGGATGAATTTGTTTCGACCCTACCCTAACGCACTGGGGGTAGTTTTGATCAATGGCATCCATGTTTAGTAAATTTCAATGCAGTTCCTGTGCTTTTCAGCCCTTCATCCATTAGACAAAGATACTCATTAGCCTTGGCGCATGGAAGGTAACAAAAATAATTTTGTTAATATTATGACGGTAATTCGAAAGTGATATTTTCACATTGAAGTATTGTATTCCAATAACTGTGATGCTCCTAATACTAAGTATACTGTTTACTTAGACAATGAAAAGAGTGGGGGGGGGGGGGGGGGAAGAATCTTTTGATATTCCGCTGTAACGAAGTTTTCACAACGTAGTTCATTTAAATTTAATGGGTTGCATAAGGGTTTAAATATGGTTTCAAAAAGGATATATTCATTTTTGAACGCTAGGAGTAATGGAAGTTTGTAAAAACAGGAGCCGAAAATGTTAATACATCGCCGTAAATCAATGGCGGATGCCTGGGAAATTCATTCGTATCGGCACGAAGTTCACTAATATTTAAAAATCACCACTACAAAATAATAAACTAAATGCAAAAAAACAAAAACTTTTAAAACCAACCTTTTATTTGTAAATGCACTAAGAAGAGAAAAATAACTTTAATAGTTACACAATTTGTAGAACTTGGAAGATGTGGTCGAACAGCCGTAATAAACTTTACTTCAAATTACTATGTACGTATCAATTAATATTTAGTATATAAAAGCCTGGCGCGAATAGTCAAGAGCCTTACGCACGATATGTGCTTCCAATGCTTACATATACATTCTATATTGTGAATAGTTAAGAGTCTTACACAAGATATATGCTTACTACGCATACACAAATGAGGTATACGTTCTATATTGTGCCAAAAAGTGCCATTTGGAACACAACCTTAAGATTGTTTAGTGTATGTCCGGCGTTGTTTCCGGTCCACATGCACGCCGATAACGCCGAACACACAGAGCGGAAATCTGTAACAGCCAATAAGAAACCCTGCGTGTTTTCCGCACGAGGCACGCCGAAAAGTTGAGCTCACGCCAAAATTTTCGCTCGCGGAAAGAACTGACTTCGCCGATATTCCCCAGACTGTTTTAACAGTCTACGATGGTTTAATTTAATGAAACATGTAAATACATACATTTATTTTACTCGCAAATTTATTAAACAAACTTATTTTGGAAATCAGTCGACAGGAAGCACTTTAACTATAAACTTTATTTGGAAGTGATAAAACGAAATGATAGACACTTAAAAATAATTAAACGAAAGTCCCGCCACTTTGAAATTACTAAGGGCTTGCAAGAACATAGCAGGCGTCTAGTATGTTGTCCTTTACCTTCTTTTAAAATACGCATTAAAAATAAGGAACGAACCAGCATGGTCGTAAACGAGCTTCCTACCAAACACCAAAATGGTAGCACTGAAAATTTGCTTACATGTGAACAACCACAGGTTCTGTCCGCTCCGCCTATTGTAAACATGTAAATAATTGTATTGTTATTGCTGATCACCCCTTTTGTTGATGTACAACAGGTTTTACCCATTGTGTTTTTTTTCCTGTTAACTACAGTTAGAATAAGTCACAATTAATTAGTTTAAGTCCTGATGATTTGTTTTAAGAATTTCAATGTAAGCTCGAAAAAGCAATCGTTGGAGCAAGCTTATTAACAACGTAAGGCTTTTCACGGTAAAGTGAGCACTTTTGAAAGCCCACTCATTTGGAATAATAGTCAATGAATATATTTTATATTTTCCTTAGTTGTTAACATTCGAGTGCGGTGGAAAATACACACTGTGTTTATTACTTACATAACAGTATTTATTTTAAAAATATGGTTAAAGGATACAAAATTGCTGAAAGGGAAAAGTAATTATGCCGTCAAAAGTGCTCACTTAACCATGAACATCCTGTACACCTAATGTACTAATTTCTTTTGGATGAGCTGATTAAATAAAATTAGACAAAAATTCGACTCAAGCTTTGTGACTGAAAGTACGTGCAACGGATTGTGGCGTCAAGCTAGATTCCAGAAATGTTGAGCGCCGGGGAGAAGGGATTGCAATCAAGCCAGCCTCGTGCAGGCAAACGTCTTTGTTGACATGAGCGGAGAGGAAGCTTATTACCGCAACCGCCGGCACGTCCTGCCCTTCTAACCCCTCCGACCGGTCATAATCCACTTCCCCGTAGATCCTGCCCTTTCCCGCGTACTCCCACCTGCAACATCCGCAGTGCCGCAGACCGCCGAGGCACGAGCCGCGCGGGGCAAACTCCGTCCTCATCTTGGACGCGCGAGCCCGCATCGGGGCTGACAAAACCTTCTCATTAGCCGGCCTGCCTTGCCATCTGGGCTGGCCGCACTTCGGGACACTCAAGCAGCTCAATATCCTCGTGGAAGTACGGCGCAGTTTGCTGCCTCTTTAGATATTACTACTTGAATTGAAATAAACCTTAGAAGAAAATCACTGCCCATGCGTGTATATATTTCAACGAGCGCTCTGCGTAACATGCGCCCAGTAAAATTGGTAACGATCGAGGGAAAGTAGTTCCATATCTTAACGTCAAATAAAAAGTGTTAGGTAAACATTTGTGATAACTTAAATCATTTCTTTCTCTTTCTGTGTTTTTTTTTTAAATCAAAGTGTAAAAATTAGCATATTTGTCAAATCTGCGGTGAGTCCCATGGCAGTGTAAATTTTACATAAGGCGGAACACTACACAACGTGCATACAAGTACATCTTAAGCAGAGCTTTCAAAATTGCTCATTTTTCCGTGAATAGCCTATATGAACATTGTGTAGACGATAATTCCACCATAAGTAAAATTAACATTGCCATGGGCCTGATCAATTGATTCATGCGTTGGTCAAGCGGGAATGCGAAATTATCACAAAAGTAATTGTTTTACAAATTTACTCATTCTTACACTTGCATGCATAAAAAAAAGACAGAGAAATAAATAATTCCAGTTTTCACAAATTTTCACCTAAAACTTTTAATTTAACGGTTGGACATGGAACTACGTTCTCTTCGTCGTTTCCAACTTGACTAGGCTCACGAAAGTCTGTTTAGTCGTTGAAACACATGCATGTATGGTCAGCGACTTATTTCAAAGTTTGATCTCGATAGTGCTCAGATAATCGTGAACAGCCTATATAAAAGTTAAACTATTGATGTGAAGTGAAGTATCAAGAGGTTTGGGTGACTCTAAACGGGATATTATCCCTTCCACTTTGGATTTATTTTAGTTTCGCTGTAGCTTTATTTTCGTATCAAATATCTGAAAACGAGTAACGTCAAGATATCGGGCATTTCTCAACAAATATTTCTAAGTCCAAAATTTTTTGTTTATGATATTTTTGTTGCATCCGTAACCGCAATAAATAATAACTATAGGCTATTCACGATAAAATGAGCACTTTAGAAAGCCCTGCTTACGATCTACTTGTATGCACATTATCATGGGGCGTCATCACTTTATTCATGCGTCGGTCAAGTGAAACTGTAAAATTATTAGAAAAGTAAACATTTTGCTAATCTTCTCATTTTTACAATTCAATGCATTAAAAAAAATAAAGCGAAAGAAATAATTTATGTTAACATAAAATTGTTACCTAACACATTTTATTCGACGTTAAGATACGGAACTACTTTCCCCTTCGTTCGGTAACAACTTTACAGGGCGCATGTCACTCAGTGCGCCTGTTAAAATATATATAGGTAGGAACAGTGACTTTTTTCTATTGTTGATTTCGAAAGTGGTCACTTTATCGTGAACAGTCTTTATTTATTTACTAGGGGTTATCCCGCGACCGTGTTTTCAGTATGGTCACGTGCCTAGAATATTTAAAATGTTAAAAATTTTGGTTATCATACAAAGACTGACATTTTTTTTTTTTTTTATATATATTTCTCTATCCACTGGGCCACATAGGTCGATAGAGTGGGGCCACAGTGGCCCCACTCTATCGACTGAGCCACTAAGGTCCCACTTGGAATCCTTCTATCCACTGAACCACTAAGGCCCCATTATATATATATATATATATATATATATATATATATATATATATATATATATATATATATATAATATATCGACTGGTCCACTTCTGCCCCATTTGATATTTCTCTATCCACTTGGCCACTGTGGCCCCACTTGGAATCGCTCTGTCCATTAAGCCACTGCGGCCCCAGTTGGAATCTCTCTATCCACTGAGCCACTAAAGCCCCACATGATGTGTGTGTGTGTGTGTGTGTATATATATATATATATATATATATATATATATATATATCATTGATCACTGTGGCACCACTTGATATAGTTCTATCCACTGAGCCATTGCGGCCCCACTTGGAAATTAACGCAACGTTTAATCGAGACATTTAATGTAAACAAAAATGATATTCCATTACCTTCATATCTCAATGGAATAATTTCATTTTTATGAGTTTTTAGGGTCAAAAGTCATGATTGCGTAATATGACATTGCTGAAATTCGAACTTGGCCTGTATTTGGCCCTGAGGATTCGCTCTGCAAAAATTTGAAGAACTTCGGTTGCGTTTCAAGGGACTTAGAAGTATTAAAGAGGGACGAACAGACAGACAGAGGCCGTCTGCTTATTATATAGGATAATGTTTCAGCCTCGCATGAGAAAATGCATACTGTAATGAGTCCATTATAATTTAAGGAATTGTGCAAAGTAGTTTTGTATGTAATATCGCGTCTAAACTGTATGTTATAAATATATCTAAATAAATACAAGATGACAAGAATATCACCATTTTAAGGAAATTGGCCATCAATAAATTGACTATTTTAGATTTGCACGAAATCTTGGTCAATACATAGGCAAGCACTATTTTCTCTCATAAAAAATAGAAAGTTTATTTTTTGCATAATGGCATGTCAAAATCACAATTTTAGTGTTTTTGAAACGTACACATAACATAAACGAATCTTTTCTACAGAATATTTAAGAAGGGTGATTGAAAGGTCATGTCTTAATTCATTTTGAGGTTTGCTTAGTAAAAGTTTTCTTACAAATATTCATAGACTGTTGGAAATAAAACATTTCCTTATTTTCGGCTACCTAAAAAAATTGTCGAAATAGTTCATAACGTGATTTTAAATGTTTATTGAAGAATCTCATGGTCATGCCTTATTTCAGTGTGAATTATCTCATTCCGTTAAATGAGTGAGGGTCGGTTACACCATCGTGGTTAGAAACTCGATCTGAGATCGTATCTAAAATCGATACTGAAAACTGTTGCACCTTTCGAGTTCAAAGCTGGACTGGAGATCGAAATTAAATTAATTTCGAACCGCCAAAATTGGCGGTTCGAAATCTCGATCCGAGATCAGCAACAATCGTCGACAAATGTAGTTTGAAAATACACCAACATATAGAACTACATTCGATTGTTTTCTTGGGAAATTAAAACAACATTTTACGTACTTGAATATTATTCAGTAAAATTAGTACAACAATAATTCACTTAAAACGTATAAAATATCGCACATCTAGTTCCATCTATTATGAAAAATACGCCTACTTCCATGACGTCATATATTACGAACCAATAGCAAAATTTGTCTCATACTTAATATCGATCTCTCCTAGATCGACGAATAGGAGATCCAGAATCATGAAATTTTGTTGGTGCAACACTTTTACACTGGAACAAAGATCAAACTGGACTCTGGTTCGGAACTAGGATCATTCGATCTCGGATCGGGCGCGATGTTGGTGCAACCGGCCCTAAGCGTTTTATTATGTGCACGTCCTAAAACCATTGGAATTGTTGTTTTGACATGCCATTATGCAAAAAAATACGGGATCTAAAAGTGTTTATGAGTGTAAATAGGGCTTGTAAATAATGCCTACAAGTTGAGAATTATTTCCTACAAATTGAAATAATGAAATTTTGGTCATCAGCGTCCTTTAGAACGAGGTCTTGAGAACCGATGAGGGTGAAGCGGAGTGGATATGGAGCAGCACTCGAGTGCAAGGGCTGGGATCCCCGCGAAAAACCAGCGACGAAGGACATCGTCCGGCATGATTCCCGCGTGATGTGTAGTGAAGAACAACCGTTGGATGATAAATTGCACACTTTAGAAAAACCTCTTTAGTGACATTCAACACGTAAAAATTTTAAATCGCCCGCCGCGGACATAATGACTATTGTACGTAGGTCTACGTTGATAAAACGGCCCAGTAAATTTGTTAGAGAAATGAACAAAAGTTACATCAAATATCATTATTCTTGTTCTAATATTTAATGGGATTATCAGATGGACTTTGCTATCAATTAAATCTCAGACGAATTTATAATTGCTCTGGTTACTGTAAGATTTTAGTCAGGATCAACTCTGGACTCGAAGCACAAAGAACTGAATTTGGAATTTCTTTTAAAGTTTGCAGAAAACTTTTTAATTTGGGCTTGGGTAAGCACAAGATAAGGAGGCTGGATAAAAAAAAAGATTAGAGGCAAAATTGAGTGAGTAGGTTACAAAAAAAAAACCAATTAAATAATTTTTTTTTACTAAATATCAGCAATTATCATTCCTGATATGCTCTGTATTTTCAGCACTTAACTGCCTACCCTTATGGTGTAAGCAATGGCATTTAAATTTGGTAGTTGTAATGATTTTAATTCCAGCCAATTAAATGTTTTAAATTAATTTTCTGTCTGCAATCACCGTTCCAGTATCATACATATTCCAGTTTAACTGTAAAGGTAATTGTTGATTTGGTATCACAATTTTATTTTTAGTACAACGTTACACATACGATCTCCGCCACGCATGTATGCATTATTTTTCACAGCGCACAGGGAAAAAAAGTCTCCATGAATTAACAGGAGTACCAACATAGTTACGCGGAGTCTCTTTGAATTGCAATAATTCACAACATACAACCAACCGAAAATAGTACATTTTCTTTCGCCTAGACTTTCACAACATACCACCCACTGGAAATGGTACATTTTCTTTCACCTAGACTACTAGCACATCTTTCACCTAGACTACTAGTACAAGCCACTGTCACAAGAAAAAAAATATTAACTCTATAACAAATAAATGAAAGAAACCAAAATCATTCACTCATATGCATTACAATTATTAGGCACAGTGTTATACATAATACAAGTGATTTAGCTCAAAGGTACCTGACGAAGTTTTACCACTGGTCTTTGCATGAACCCCTTTTGGGTTTTCAGAGTAACCACTGTCACAACACAATCTGTATCAGGATGCATTGCGTTTTCACCATTATTGCTATCATCCACTGTAGCGGACACAATTTAATTATCTTACCAGTAACAACATCTTCTCGTTTATCTTGCGTACTGGAGCATTCCACTTCGACATCGATGTAAGATGTGAAGATAACCAGTACTCCAGAATTAACAGATAAATTGCTTCAGCTTTCACACAAACTGCCCGTGCTCCAAGCGATTGTTCATCACAAGTAGTATGTCTTTCATGGAGATCAATAAATGGTGCACCAAATAAGGAGTGTCCAGGAGTCAGGATGTCAAATTCAGATGGATCGGTAGAGAGCGGTCATAGTAGTAAGGAAATCATTATGGCAGAGTCCTTTGCAAACAAGGTGGGTACCTCCTCAAAAGTCAGAACTCGATCACCTATAACTCGTTTCGTGTAGCTCTTGGCAGAGTTAGTTACTGTCTCCCAAAGCCCTCCAAGATTAGGGAGTCGCAGGAGAGTTAAAATACAATTTAATGTTGAGCTGAGTTAACTGGGTGTGGAGTGGTTGCCATGCTGGTTCTGAGGAGATGGCTTGATATTGTTCTCTCAGTTGTCATGCTGCACCAACGAATTTCGTACCTTTATCAGAATGCATTAAGTGGAAGTCCCTCTAATTGACACAAACTGCTTCAAAGCTGCGGAAAGGCATCACTTGAAAGTGATGTAACAAGATCTAAATGCACTTCCTTGGTGGACAAGCAGACAAATAGGATGGGAAACTCTTGATAGTGACTGTCTTTAGTGTCTTGACAGGTTTAGTTACAAATGGCGTGCCGAAAGATGACTGAACCTCTTCATATAGCAAATAATGGAATATTTTGTGTGGTTGCTTTGTGAAGACATATCTGGCTGTGAGAAGGCGAGTTGTCACTCGTTTCAGGTGTGGCAGCGAAGAAAAGGATTCCAACATTTTCAAACAACTCTCTTTATTGTCTTCAGCAACCACCACACACACGCCTATGTATGTTTATATTCACAATACTTGATTTCACAAGACCATTCAATTATATTTACAAGCCAATCATCCTCAGATACCTTTAACCATCCACCGCCATGAGGCCATACTGTACTATTTACCAGCTGGTCTGGGAATGAGCCCTTTAAGACCAAGTCTGCTGGGTTATCTGCTTGGAGCCACCAATGTCTAAACTTCAAACACACTATTTGCCACAAATTGTTTAAAACTGTGCGGTGAAGACTTTAGCATTGAGAGAACTATAGTCTAATATGTCCTCGTGAAGATATTCGCATCAGCTACAGTGTCTGTATGCAATGTGTGTATATAGCTACACACCCTGGCTAACACTAAAGCTCCTGACAGTTTAAATCTGGGAATTGAGAAGATCTCCAACGATGCAGACTTCTATTTATACATAACCAAATGTACCGAAACCAGTCCTGTACTATCCTCTGTCCAAATATAAAGTACAGCTATGTAATTCTTCTCAGATGCATCACAAAAGCCACGGAACTATACACTTACAGTATCAGGGACCCAAACATGTCTAGGAATTTTTAAACCAGCTATGATATTCGACAATTCTTCTACGGGATCACCTCAATCCAGTCCTACTGTCCACAGTATTTGAAGCAATATATTTATCCAAACACAGTGTGGACACTTAAACACATGGATCAAGCAGTCTAGCAATTATTGACACGTTGCCTCGCTTGGTTATTAGAAGATCAGGTATAATTACATGGTAGGCAAACTCATCAGTATTAAGACACCTGTGCAGACCCAATATCTTCAAAATAAGGCACGAGTCACCACCAAAACTGCGGGACATCACAATGCTCTACAGTAATATAATCTAGAAGACCTGAATTATTGGAAGATCATTTACATAGATGAAAGCCACCCAATGCAATAAGCAATACGAGTTCTGCCATGAGATCTTGTGCTATTGAGAGTGATGGTGCTACATTAACTATGTCATCAATGAATATATCACTTTACACTTGTGTCACTCAAGATACGAATGTCCTTCATAGAGAGTCAGTTGTTGCACGGTTCTAATTTTCTGGCATGGAGAGGAAGCCAGTTTTTCAGTGTCCGGGTTTAGCAAATAAATATCCATCTCTTCACCACTGGAGTGTCGCTAGAGTGCACTTATGTTTACAGCCATGTGGGTGAATAAGAATTTGCTGAAACATTTTGTAAATAACTTCTATAAATACAACTGGTGAGACACTGTGATGGTTGCCAAAGCCACAAACCTGTAATTTTTTGTCCCCCACGACGTGTGGGCACCCTCGCTTACTGTTATCAACGAAGAATAGGGCAGTTGTGAGCTCGCTTGCAGTGTAGTCTGCTTTGGTGGAAAAAAAAGGGGGGGGAGAGAAATCCATGGAAAACCACATATGCCTAAAGTTATGTAAAAACTATTATAACATTTCTTTTTTCAATGTAATATATAAATGTAACTTAAATAATCATTTTTTGCCAGAAATTGTACTTTTACATAATTTTTGTGTAGTTGCCAAAAGAAATCTTCTTGCAGAAAATCAAGTGGTAAAATCTGTCACACACAGCATCCTTTATTTTTTTTGCGAGTTATTGCATTTTTTTTCTGTGCTCTGACAGCAGTAACAGCTATTTTTCTTCTCTCGCTTTTTTGGAAGGTTTTGCAAAATGTGGGATTTCAGATTTGAAAGACATGTATGTTGCATGTGGCGGATAGAAGCCCGTTGCAAGTAACAACACGAGAATGTATGATGATTTCTGACGGGTCCTTCTAAAGTTTGCGACCAAAACTTACCTCATCATTCAAGGAAATACCAAAGCTGTCCTCGCTGAGCCACCAAATACAACACGTACCTTGGTTGTAGAGCTTGTTTCCTTATACACTGCATGGCGGGGACTTATGTGCATGGGAATAACGCAGGGTTCCTGTTAACAACTTGGTTACACCGTGTGTGTAGCTTTATACTCTTCTACTCTCAGCACTCGTATCATGTGATTGAGTTCCTCATATTCCTTCTTGAAGAGCTTATATTCATGAGGCAATTTTGGCAATCAGCTAAACTTTGCTTCAAGATGCTTGAATCTAGTCAGCGCTTGTTGTAGGGATCTGCATATTCATGAGCACGTTGCTTAAATGACAAGCGAAGAATGTATCTGTCATCTGGTGTTCTGTAATATAACGCAATGAAATGGTCCTCACAAAACTTGCCATCTTCTGACATTAACTTTAAATTTGGAACCTATTTGATTTCCCATAATCTTCTTAGCTGCATAGCCAAGTAGTTCACACTATAAATTACTTTTTTTTTTAAGTATTTTACGTATGGTTCACAAAATGCCCTCCCAGTCACTACCCAATCAAACACTAAATGGAATACATTAGGTTCGTCTGATATTTTGGTACCAGCCATAGCCTCACTATGCCAGCTGGCAATAACAAATTAACAGACCTAGGGACACTGGATGAGGAGTCTGCCAGATACAGATACGCTAAGTGTCTTTGATTATATATGGCAATGTGTGAACATGGGATAGGATGTGTTATGTTGCTAAGCACTGCAGCTTTTTAATCAAACTGTTTGTCATGACAATTAACTGATTTTACTGCACCTGAAACTATTTCTCTACCACCAAACACTAAAGTTTGTCCAACACATACAACTTCTACTGTTTGTTGGTGACGTGGCAAATATAATCTCTGTATACATTATCCAGTAATGAATGACGTCTGTAACGCATCATCCAATAACACTCTTACAGTTTGGAAGTTCCCACTACTATCACACGCTTGAACAACAAAACAGTAGGTCGACTTTCATCTGCGAAGAGTGAAGGTTATGCACTTCCCTCCAGCCTCAGAACCCAAAAGGAAGGTCACCACTTCGCCTTTGGCCTCAAAGCCCAAGAAGGGGCTGAATTTTGCCTCCAGCCTCTGAAACCGAATTATTATAATCATCTGGAGTTGTTTAGTGAAGTGAAGCAAAGGGTGATGTTTTCGCCTGCACAAAAACTTAGACTCCTTAGTGAAGTATGGCCTCCGTTTGGGCAACTAAAACAAAGCTTGTGCTCCTGCACCAGTTGTACTCTGTCCTCTGTCGGTAATGATATAAAGTTATCACATTTATGAACAGAATACACGTGGTAAGACAAAACCACAGGTGATTTTTTTTACAATGATGCTAGTGTGCTGGCTTCTCAAGATGATGTTTTCACATTTGTCTTCACACTTTTAGAGGGTTTTGCATTCCAATGAGTTCGAGTTTTCTTTCCATCTTGCGGAATTAAAGTACAACTGAACACTCTCTTGGGTGGCTACCCGACACTCCAGGAACAATAGTAATTACTGACATGTTGGTAGTTGCTGGTCCACAGTTAATTCAAACGCTTCACAAATTGTCTGGTACAATTTCTTGAGCAAATTGTTCAACAACAAAAAACTCCAATCTGTAGCGGGAAAATTTTTGTCATGCAAGGCATTCAGGTTTTCCCTTATAACACTCACGAAGCGTAACAATGATTCACGTGATGATGTTACCAGTGGTACATTTAGATAGTTTTACACTTTATGGTTGTGAAAATTCGTGCATTGAACTTCCTTCCAAATTACAGCATAGTTTTCAGAAGTTATGGGTAAATTGTACACAAGATTTTTTTTTGGGATGCCCTTTAAGAAGCTGATAAGGTAGTGCAATGCCTGAACTTCTGTCAAGGACTGGTCTTTATGTACTATAGACGTAAACAGTTCCGAGAAAGAGGCCTGTTCCACCTTATTCCCAGAAAATACAAGCAAGAGCAAAGGCGGTAAAATAGCACGTGGTTGCCCAATGAGGCTCATTAGTTACGACTGTCTGGCTGTGCACCGATTATACTCACGACGTAAATGTCTACAGTTTTTCTAAGTCACTGAAGAATTGCTTTAACGAGTTTAGATTTGGCACTTCCGGCTTTGGTGGACTCGCGCACAGTGCAAAAATAATTCACCTACAAATTTATTTTCTTATCTGAAATTTCTTCAAACAAAATCACAAACTTTTATAATAGTTCATGGCCACTGTTTGCTTCACGTAAAAAGGTTGCAACTTCATTGGTATTCTCAAACACGTATTCAAATATGATCAACTGAAGTTCGGTGGCGACGGCCGCCATTTCCATGCTCGGTACGAGTTGTACTTTGTGTCGAGTTAATTTCGACCCGCCGGTACACGGAAATAACTCTCATGACGTTAACTAGCACCAAATAACCACGGCGCAACAGTTTATTACTTCCATCCAGCCCGGAGGATAAAAAATAATGTTAAATTGGTATCACGATTTTAAACACAATTTTACACACGCAAACTAGGTCATATTCGCATACCTTTTTTCACACAACCCACACAAACAAGTTCCCATGATTCAACAGAAGTGTGAACAAAGGCTATTTGAATGGTAATTATAAACAGAAACCTTTTTCTAGCTACGTTTCTATTAGGACCGTAGATCGTCTACCTACAGACTCCAGTACCAAGGTCGTCAACTCGTTACTTTCTCAACACAAATTTCCGGGTTCGAATCGCAGGTAAACCACGCATATACAAGATGTTCCGAAAGGCATTAAGTATTTTTTTTTTTTTATTGAATTTGATTTTCGACAAACGGACGCCGGGTATCCGCTGCCGTATGTACCTGCGTGCACAACAAGTTGCATGACACTAAGGCGAACTGATCCACGATATTGCTGCCCGCGGCACTCTGCGCCACCTATTGGTCGGAAGGGTTGCCACTGTCCCACTCACAGGCGCGATCGCAGTGGCATATGATGTTTTGGTTGCATGGTTGCCTATGTACAGGCGCTGGCCGCATGTTGCGCCACCGCCGTTAGCCTTCGTGTCACGCAATTTGTTGCGCACATAGGTACACACGGCTGCGGACACCCGGCGTCGTTTGCCTAAATTCAAATTCCATTTAAACATACTAAATGGCCTTTCCGAAAATTTTGTGACAAGAGTTTCTTGTCTCTATTCGCCCACAGATGCTGTGGTTTGAATTTCGACAGGTAGTTTCCGAACATATTTTATATGATGCTTTTTAATTAGTTTACTTTAGTATGCAAGGAAATTTTCGGAAAATCTCCCAAATAAATAGAACCGTTAACAAGGGCAGTTCACAAAGGCATTACTTGATGCAGTCGCAAATTCACTGTAAACATCGTAGGCCTATAACGACAAGTCAACAGGGTGCTGCGTTTACACCCATTGCCTTAGAACAGAACTCCAGGCTCTTATTGATGTAGCTAGTCTTCCAAATGATCAGACCACAATCGTTTACTGCGGCTCATTTGAATGTGTTACTGCCTTGGCGTTTTTGCTTCCAATAAGAAAGAGGAATGACGTTTTGTTTTCCTATCGGGCCGCATAATCTCCCTACAGTTGTTGAAAGCCTTCCGAGTGTGTTATTCTCAATTGGCGAATTCCAAGATACAGTTTTCCCCTCTTCTGCAGCTGTATCACTGGCGAGTTTGAAGTTACGACCACTGTTCAATTATCAAGTTGGCAAGAAAGCTTTAACAACTCAGAACTTTATGTGAATAATTAATTTATCTGGATAATTAGTATAAGGATAGCAAAACTGTCGTCTCATTTTTAAATTAGATTATCTTAAAGTATTTTCTTAGCGTTGTTGTTTTTCTTTGTGAGCTAATATCTCCTTTCTATATAGTTCAAGCTATTTTATTAAGCGTGGGGACAGAGAAATAAATATGCACTATGTTTAACTTCATTCAGTAGTTCATAATGTGTACGTTGTGTTTTAATCAAGTGACTTTGGAGCATAACATAATTTAGTTATAGGAGCAGAATCCTGCTCCTCATGATTTTCTGGAAGGTTTCTATCGATGAACCACGTGGTGGACAATGTGACTACTGTACGTCGCCGCAAGCCATTTGTAGTAGTACTTTTACTTTCGTCTCTTCCATATAATTAAAGTTTCAAATATTCTTTTAAACCTATTAATGCGAGGAAAGCTCAAAATACTCGCGTAAACACCGGCAGTTGCTGTTCAGAGCTTGGTAAGGAATCCTGCTCGTTACCACGATGTTGACAGCAACATAGCGAACAACATGTGACTGAGGTACATCCCCAAATTTATAATTCCAAAGATTTTGCGGTTGTAATTTACAATGTCTTGCTATTCTGTTTTACTTTCATATAAAAGTTTCACGTCAGTGCATCTTACTTGTTTTGTCTATTTCCTTACTACGAAGGTGCGATCAACTAATAATTACATGAGTCGAGCATGTGGGTTTTTGTGAACATAGCTCTACACTGTTTACAGGAAGAGTGTTAGTACAGAACATGTACGTTAACTGGGCAACTTTTAGGTGTTTGTCCGAAAGTAGGTGTCTTAAGCAGGTCAGCCAGGTGATATAAAATAACATTTCTAGCTTCAGCAAACGTATGAATTTGTGTCAAATCAGGTCCCAACTTGGGAACTAGCTCGCGGTGGTTGCGTATAAGTCTGTAGCGGCTTGGAAGCCTTCTTAGTACACGTGATATCACCATACATGCACGTGTCGAAACCTGACGCTTGACTAGCGTTCTGGAGGTCATACGCTATATCTCGGCTCATTGAAGTCTGAGTAGTCTTTCTCAAATGACTTTCTAGTCTCGTAACAGGCGAACCCTGATACTGTCCTTACGGTAACATTTCCGATCATTTGCCTATTTGATTAAGATTCTGTCTAACCTCGTTACATTTAAGGGAGTAATCATCATTATTATGTGAACTCTACAGTGTCGGATTAAGTGTTTCACAGTGTGTACATTAGCTTTAATACCACAACCTACAGCACGGTTGGTAAACAAAACCGGCGTTGTAGAGATCGATAACGCAGCTTCTTAAAGATGGCGGTAGAGAGAGCGTACTTCAAGGCAACACGAAGTGAGCCGGGAGGCGTAGAAGGACACTTATTACCCCTTGAACGCGAGCACGTAGTAAAGCGAGGGACATTTCCACATGACCAAGATTATGCATGTCACCAGTAGCACCAACTAATTTCCGATACACCAAATCTGAATACCAAGTTCCAGCTTCATCTTCTTACGTGAATACATAGATGCATTGCCAAAAACACAAATTACAGCAATATTGCCTGCCTTGCCCTCATGAACCCAGGGATGAATTTAGGCCTAAGCAAGCTAGGAAGTTTCCCAGGGCGGCAGCTTATACAGGGGCGTGGTAGGCTGAGTGGATTTTTACAAAAATTAACTTGTTTATTAAATACACCCAGTTTCACACTGATGTTAAAGAGGTATAACTACCTCCGGTCAACAGCAGACCAAGCCAGACTGATAGCTGCTTCCATTCTTTACACTTTAAATTCGAATCAGTGGGAAACCACTGATTCACAGTGAAATTCAACTACTATAATCAGTGAAAATGGCTCCACTTAGAATAAGTGGAAAAACCACTGATTGCTTCCGTGAAAAAATTTCACTTATTGAATAAGTGGCGGCCGACTGCAGTGGCGAATTAAATATTGCTTGTATTGAATGTATGCAAATAATTACACGAAATAAACATATTTACGTTTATTTACTATTTATGTTGTACAATTTACCGTAATTTAAAAGAGTAAAAAAAAAAAAAAAAACTTCGCGCAACTCGCGCAACCTGCGACACTAGGCCATTGCCTAACCACATGATCTACCACGCTAAGTAGAAGTAATGAGAGGAAAATATAGGAATTATAGTTCCGCTACAAAATCGTGTATAGTTTGAAGTTGTATGCTCATATGTTTCGTGTTTGTTTTGATTGGTACGATTATGATTGTTAAAACGAATAGCATAAGAGTGCACTCTCTTCACCACATCAAATGCAGATTAAACCTTCAAACAGAGCACTGTGACGATTACACGGAATCGAAATGAAAGACATAAAAACAGAATGAAACATTTTAGAAAGTATTTTCTATTAGTTTTATTCGTTTGTTCGTTCTTTCTTTACTTGATACATGCTATTTAACTGCCATTTTAAAAACTATGTTCGACTGCCATTTTTACACGCTTTTTCTCTGGCACATCAGTCAGAAATAATTAGAGATGGAGAGCAAGTTGCTGAGATGTTTCACTGGTCCATCTGCCCAAAAATAAACCACTGAGAAAACATTGGAAATAATGACTGACGAATCAGTGGGAAATGTCACTGAATCTATCGGTGAAGGAAATGTGGTATTTTTTTCACTGGTTCATAAGTTAAATTCACTGAAGTGACTGTTATATCAGTCAGATGCGTTTGACTGATGTAAACAGTGAAATTCTCACTGTTTCAGATTTACAGTGTACATCGAAATGGTCGCCTATACAACTAAATAAAATAGAAGTGTCTATCTGTGATTTTCGAATTTTCCACTTTTAATTATTTTTTGATATAGTATAATTGATTACTAAGCCATATCTGATGTTAAATTTTCGTGTCTGTATGTCTGTCCAGACGGATTTAACTTAAAAACCACTGAACGTATTGACATAAAATTGACATAAAATAACCCCACGACTAACTTAGTCTTTGTTTCATTGAGATATCTCAAACGGTTCCGAAAATATGATGGCCAGGGATGTACATAGGTGCTGGATTAAGCTTTTCTTCTCAAGAGCGATTCCAAATCCTAAATTTGATGCGTACGAAGAAGCACAGAAAAGCTAGTATTCCATAAAATAAACACGATGGTTTTATCAACGACTTCGCATAGAAGAAAGTGCGACGTGAACTACTATAAAGTAAGATGCCATGAACGACGTATGAAGATAAACATCTCACAAAAATTTTGGAATATTGTGAGATAAGGCAATTTGGGTGGTAGGAGTTATGTAGTTCTTTTGTGATCAACAGAGAGTGCACTAACGTATTGAACATGCCTGAGACAAGCTGAAAACAGCAGTTTATAATCGTCCACGACTTCCAGAAACACTCATAAGTGCTACTAATGTGGAATGGAACCTTCGTCCGGAAGATGGCATCAACACGTTGATTACAAGCATCCGCAGCATGTTAGGGACCTGTACAATGCATATCGAGGCCATACGTGGCACTAAGCTGCAGTGACAAAAAATGACCCTCCCTAGTCAGAGACACCATTAAGTCCATTCTGTTGTTCTTTGGTGTTTATTTGTCTGTGGTATTGGAGTCTTTTTTTTAGAAACACTTTGAATTTTACCTTTTGTCCCGGTACCGTCGGTAACTTCTAATTGCTATGCTTGATTTTGTGTATATTCCATACTTTTGTGCATTCCATCTGTATATTCCACACTTTTGTGAGATTTTTAGTTATGTTTGTTCTTGTAGTGTAACATGTATTTCATCATACATTTTCACACGTTTTCTTATTACGGGAAAGATACTGGGCCGGACTGCCTAGGGCAACAGTGCGTCTAAATCCGGCCTTGTCGATAGCGAACCCTGGGCGCTGTCATCTGTTCAGTTGGTGGTGCCTTCATGACGAGCGCTTTATCTTGTGTGCTAAATGTGATTCTCTCGGTTTCTCTATACATGTGTACTACTGGCTCACAGTCGTGCAGGGCGTCTCGGGAATGACACAAGTTGCAAGAAAGTATGCGTGTTTGAAGCCCCGGCAGCGATTACAGGGGCGTAGGAGGCCCGAAGTCATTCCCAACGGGAAAATTCCATTCACCGTAAGTTAGCAGTAATGTTGTACACTTCATACGTAGTTAATATAACCAACGCTTATTAATACAAAATGTAACCAAGTAAAATTATAATGCTTTTACAAAAGCAGAAATGTATCCCACTTCATTTGCATTTTTTCCCCTTCATTTTTCATTTACACCGTCAACCTATGTACGTGCGCGTGCACTCACACGCACACACAGTGTGTTATACCGGATGTATTGAATTCAGCCAACAAATTTAGGCTGTAGGTTCATCACAACAAGATGGAAATTTTATGACATGCGCCCTAATATGATTGCCACGAACGATTAACGTTATAGAAATTGGATCTGTGTTACCATTTCATTTTAAATAATAAAAGGTGTGTTGTTTAAGATGAAACTCTAAAGTCTGCATACAAATTTGCAACTGAACAAAGAAATTAAAAACATCGCAAAATCTTATCATCGCTATATTATTTCGTAGAAATTATGGGGATTTCCTCATTTATTTTACACTGAAATTTGCGATGCAGAAGCATAATTTGGTTCGTAATTACGGGTTATTAACCGTATGTCAAAGATGACAAAACACCTCATCTTCTGTCACTACCTAAAACTTCGAGTTTTCGATATATTTGATCATGAGTTTTGAAATACCCGAATGGTAAGCAACACGCATAACACACTGTACGAAAGGGTTGCAGCACATCAGAAATGGCGATTCCTTAGAGACTGATAATCCTATGAAAATGTCACGAAAAAATCATTTAATTTACAAAAAATGCAAAACAATCACATACTCAATTTTTATATCTGTGTGTCGTTTTATGCATGGAAGCTCGCTGCAGCTGAACGAGTCTAACACGACCTTATCTTATTTCTACTGCTCCAAAACTACTGTGTTGGGAGACGTTTCACGGGTGGTCAATGACCAGTTCTTGACCGTTTCGGTGGGATAGAGAGGGGAAAAATTGAAGAATACAAAGATCAGTCCTCAGGCATTGAGCTTGCTACCTGCCTTCGATTAGGGAAAGTAAAATTATATTTGGTATTTTAAACAGCCAACCTCTTGCTTTGGGATAGAGTAACTCTTGCTACAGAATAATATTATGTGTTAAAATGACAAATTTAACACGTTCACGTTATGGAATATGGAAATATAAATTTAAAGAAAGGGTTATTGTTTCGGAGGGTGCCCGAGCCTGTCGGGCTAACTCTGGATACGTCCTTGAGTAACAAGATCGCCTTCCTAACAAACCAGGTCAGGGATCTAGAAGAAGAAGATTCTTTATTGCGAGTAACAGGTGGACATGCGGCACACGACAGGTGAAGTTACATTGTAAAAAAAAGAGGTAAAATTCCTTACATGTAAGGGAAGCTAATTACCTCTACCTATAAGGCAAAATTAGCTCATCAATGCAGAGTAAATTTATATTTCAAGTAAAGTACTATTCCCTATTCGTACGGGAAAAGTACCTGACAAACGTGGGGGAAAAATCCCACAAAAGTAAAGGAAAATTAACCATATTGTATAATGAAATTAAAAATATCCCGGAGAATTAGTACTAGTAACTATTTTATTGCCTCTATCCTCTGATGAATAGCAACTGAAACTTCAGCACTAAAATCCTCGACTCTTGCTTATGGGTGGGAGCGAACCATTACACCACGACAGCGTGACAGTATCAGTGAATATTAGCGTGTTAAAGGACTGTTTCTTTCACCCCCCCCCCCCTACTTGTTTGTTGAGAATCCTGAAGTGATACACGCGTCGGAAGATAATTCTCCCATCCATGTATAGGATTTTCCACTACCATGTAAGTGAATTTTACTTCAGAGTGAGGTAATTATACCTTACCTATAAGGATAACTATGTTTCCCCCACGAGTTTGCGAATATTACATTACACTTGCCAGGTAATTTTTCCATTATTTTTTACAGTGTACCCACTTGGTAGGGGCGTCCCGCGACCGAACCAAGACGACCAGCAGCCAGGCAAGCTGCAAGGGACGGGTAACTGACAGCTAATGGCAGGAATCCTATTGCCAAGAATGTCTCGCAGACGGACCTAAGGAGGAACGCCGCCGAACGATACCACGTGGTGATAACACGTAGAACAAAGCTGCAGGTAACTGCAAAGTTTCTGTAACAACTGGTTCTGGCACGGGCGTGTTTGGACAAGTGCGCGGTAAACGAGAAACGACAACTGGCCGATGTGGGCCGACAACAGGGAAACAAAAGGATGCGAATAAACGAGTGCGGCTAGGCGTAAGGAGTGCTACTCGACTCACAACAGGCGCAAAACCTGTAACGTTGGAAATGAAAACGTTTGTATATAGACTTGCCTCAGACTTTGCACAGATTTAGCTCGCGGCAGAGTACTTTCGAAAGTTGGATATATAACGTACTTTTTGTCCAATTGTATCCTTCCGACAAATGCGAAACTAGCCTTGTCATAATACTGATGACCTTATTCACGTTTTGATCAAGCGTTACTGTGGAATCGTTATGAAATTATGCTACTATTCCAAGTTTTATGCCTGAGTCATACGCTCCGATACACACACTATACGGCAAGAATGGCAACAGCGGCACGACAAAAACATTTTCAATGTGATTCCGTCATCATTTACGAGGCGCTTGTGGAGTGAACGAATCTCCAAGGCGGTGGACAGAAGGAAATTTTGTAACTCATCACAAACAGTACAAATATTACGACTAAGTACACGTTATAAATGTTGGTTTTATTATTGGTTTAACCCGGTAAATGGCAAATAATCCCCTTGTAAGATGCAAATTTCCCACTTCGGGAAGTTGAATTGTTTCGTTTTACAACACTGTGTAGCCCGTTTGCAGTGCTGCACGCTACGACAAAAAAAAATTTCCTATCCAAAACTGCTGGTCGCGCGACAATTTTCGTCGGGTTGTTGTCAAAAGTATATTGTATTTGATTGACTGTTCGGTTTCATTTTGTCGTGTAGTGCTTGTCGGGATTCCAGCATTACTTGCATAGGCGTAAAACAACACCGAAACTAAATGAAATCTATTCTGGTCCCCAAAATTAAAAAAAAAAAAAAAAACTTATTATTATTATTATACTTTAGACCTCTAAAGATTTTTCTCATATCACTGCCAAATTTGCTGGTAATACGTCGTTCGGGGTTACGTTAAATGGTTGTCCTCAAAAGAGCTATATCCTGAAGCAACAAAGCTCAAAATTAAGCTCGGCATACACACGTACATTTATGTTCCTGTCGATGTATGTAACACTCAACGTATTCACAATAAATCATTTCCGCCTAATGGCAGCGTGATGAGACAGTTATGCTACATTTTACAATACTACAGCGAGGTAAACGAACATGCAAGCATCACATGCGAGGCATCATCAGCTGAAATGCAGATTTACGAGGTGCCAAGAGTTGCAATTTTTAACTGAAAATGTTGAGGTAGGATTTATAACATCTCGGCTGTCGGATCTCGAAAGTCTTTGGAACTAAACTTACTGAATTTTCCGAGAAGGTACAATTTTAACATTTTTCCTTAATTTATATTATTTTACCCGAAATACCGATAATTTCATTAACTTACACTAATTTTTATAGTAACTTTATTTATTTTATAAAGATTGTGGTGGAAAAGTACTTTGGCAGTAAATAAACATGTTTGTCCGCATAACTCACTTGAAACTGATTTTGTGAAACTGGTAAAATGCTACAAGACGAGTTATTGACTGTAAATATTTATAATCTTATTTTTAATTTATAAACTTCCTCTAACGCAGTTTTCATAACAGGAGACTTATGTTTACTAGGCTAGAATTTATTTTGGAAAGTTTGAGAATACGTTGGGTATTAATTTTTTACGCTTGACTAAAACGACCGACCCTGTTGTAAATCACAATTTCACCTTGACTAGGTCAATTAAATGGCTCATTATCTGTAGGGGAATATTTGACTAGATCATTTCAGCCATTGTTACAATTAACATTTTAAAACTTCCAGCCCCTGTGCTAAGTGAAGATTCTCGGCATTCTGAAAATAACGTTTCAATTTCAAATTTCCAATCTCATATTCAGGAATTACTTAAATATAGATACTTAGGGTTATACTTTTCTGTTAAGCATGGAAACAATTATATAAAAGAAACGATACGTAATAAGAAAGCGTCGACAAAGTTCCACGAGCCCATACCTTATACCGTAGGTTTTCCAAAACGTTTAATCAAGTTACAGGAACACAAATAACGCTACTATTATTTACGAAAATTTGTTACAGTGGATATTACGGGCAGAATCCAATATTAAGAAACTTTAGTCATAAATTAATTTGCATTAGTTTGCGTTTTCAAATGGCAATAATTCATACCTTGGGAAATATATATAAAGATGGTGAAGGAGACTATAAACAAGCACTAATATTTCTGTTAATGGTAGTGTATGGAGCAATCCGAAGTTAATAGCAAGATCCTTTGTTACAAGTCTCATATGAGCAAAGCCTTCGATAACTGCAAAAGTTTATGGTTTTTTGCTAGCGAACTGTCACGTGCATATTTTACAAAAGAATCACACTTATTTGTTTACAAGCTACATCGTTGGAAGGAAAGACCAAATTAAAATAGAGGACATTTTATCTTCACGCTTTTCTTGCAACTTCCGCAGCAGAACTCTATTGCCAGTTAATTTTACATTTTAATTGATAATGCAACAAAAACATGTCAACATATCAGAACATTGTGGTGTACGGACAGTTTGAGATATTACAAAAATGGCAATTTCATTTTAAAAAGACGCATATTTAATATCATAATAACGTTATCAGAATTTAATTAAACTCAATCGACACAAATATTAAATTAAGGCCGCAAATAAAACTAGGTATTTAAACAGTATTGTTGTTATTTGTTCTGTATCTGTGTGATTTGGGTGTGCTTATAGGCGCTAATATTTCCACAGCCATTAACAGAACCTTACAATTTTAGAGGGGAAATGTATACAGTGTATTTGGTTTGAATAAATATTTTACGTGATTTTTGCAAATAATCGTAATTAACTTCTCATATTTTCTGTTCTTTAATTAGGCGTATATTAAAAGTAATAAGTGTCAGTTATTGGGAAATCAATAACTGGTTCAGGCGGCGTTAGGATTAAAATAATCCATAAGTAAATATTAAGATTAATTTAAATAATTACTCTTCAGTGTACATTAAATATTTTGAAACTAAGATATACGGTGGCTTTTTGCTCTAATCCATAAACGTTTCCTCTAGAGCGTAGCTGTGGTTCACCGGCACAGTATCCGCTTCTCGTAATATGACTAGTGAATCGTACTGTTAAGGCAGAAGTTTGGAACCTCTTTGTTTTACTTAAACTATCAAAGTAAATTTGTATAATCAAAAAGGATTATTTGAGGGCTGGTTTGGGCTGGTTCTGAAAATAACTCCTTTGTTTGTATTTGAGTGACGGAATATCTCTCACGGAAGTTGGTTTGGCAGCCTCTTTGTTCCATAGCTATTCGGAGTTAACTCAAGATGCACCTCGAGGAGGCGAGCTTGGAAAAGTAAGGAAACTTTATTCCTGACAGTTACATAGACGAAGAAAGATGGCAACTTGAATGGAACTTCGAGATCCCACAAAGCATTGACGTATCGCTTGTACGAGCGTCGTCCATCTTTGCTAGATCGTCCTGGCAACATGGTGTTTCGCTCAGTATGATAAGAGCTAGTCATGGTAAATGAGGAATGTAAAAACTCTCCAGTTTGGGATACTGAAGCAGAAAACAAAACCGTGTGTTGGCTATTCACGGTAAACTGAGCTCTTTTGAAAGCCTTGCTTAAGATCTACTTGTATGCACGTTGTGTATTATTCTGCCTTATAAAAAATTACCTTTTCAGGGACGTCATCACTTTATTCATACATCGATCAAGTGAGACTGTGCAAGTAAATATTTTACAAATATGCTCATTTTTACACTTTGATGCATTTAAAAAAAATAGGAAGCAAAAGAAATAATTTAAGTAAACACAAATGGTTACCCGACATTTTTTATTCCACGTTAAGATATGGAACTACTTTCTCTCCATAGTTACCAACTTTACTTTTTGTATGTCACTCAGTGTGCCCATTCAAATATATGTAGTTAGGACAAGTGACTTTTTTCTAAGGTTGACTTAAAAAGTGCTCAATTTATCGTGAACAGTCTTTATCAGACTGAGCAAGTGTTTTACTCACACTCTAAACTCTAAACGGTTAAATCTTATCCATATCAGCGAATTTTACTGAGAGTTTTAGTCGTAGGTATTCACCGATTGAATAGCGATGTCTACTGATTTCTATTGAACTGTTCTGGAATGACAAAGAAACTTCAGTTCATCCTGTTAGTTCGCCAGTAGATAACGGCTTATAACTCAAGATCAAGTAAAATCATTCTACTGACTGAAATCTCTGACTCAAGTGCAAAGTATACGGTAGTGGGTTTTACAATCTTCGTAGGGCCCTTCGAAGTACCCGGTGGCTAGATCTCGGAATACAGTTTTATTTTATCTGTGGATATATCTTAAACCTGCTTTGATGGAATAGCATCTCAAATACTCTAATTCTTTTCCCGATTGCATCATAAGCAAAATAAATAACTCTTGTACAGCACTCGGAAAGTTATCACTGTAACACAGTTTTACATAAGAAAATTAACGCAGTGATTATATGCAGTAGACTTTTTGCTGCCATTATAAGGCTATAATGAATTGGGGATTAAATTACCGAAGTATGTGCAAATTATTTTTAATAAAATTACAAATCAAATTTTTCCCTCCAAAACGCTAATATGGTTACGTTATAAAACTTAAAAAAAGTTCTAAAATCGCAAATTGTTATATTTGCCAAATTTTAAAGGTTTTGAAATTTTGAATTAAATTAAATGCAAAATATATGCCACCTTGATGTTCATTTGTCCTTGCTCATGCAGCGCTGGGCTGTGATTCTCTTGACGTGTTTCGTATTGATAGAAAGCTAAATAGAAAGTTAATTGTCATTTTAACTGATTAGAAAAATTAGCCTTATCCCAGGGTTTTTTGTTAAACCATATGTTTAAAGTAATCTTGGTACTATCGGTAGAATTAAAGATATCTTCCGAGTCTATGAACATTTCATTGTAACGAAAATACACTGGTGAACTAGACTCACACCTCGATTCACCCCGTAGTTAGACATACATTTTCTTGATAGTTATGCGTTCTTCATACCAACCGAATAGATGAAGATCTCCTACAATTTTTCTTAAAATCGTGAAACATAAATTAAATTTGCATTACATTAATTTTTACATAAAATTAGTGATCCATGCTGCTTGCATTTTCGGGGCTAGTTATTTTCATGTGTTATTTGATAACACTCTTAAAATTTAATACATTCATGACAGTTGCGTTTTTATTGTGGTGCCAAATATTTCTGCCCTTGTGAAGACAGCCGTGATTTCTTTTGTATTACTATCAGTTATATTTTTTTTTTTCAAATTATTACAATAACAATAAATATTAAATCTTAGTACTCATATAACTGCAAAAGAAAATAGTTTACACAATTATTGGGGAAATTATTTTTATGAAAATTAGGAGAAGCTTCGGTCTAACACAAAAAAAAATTGCACGATTATACGACGTATAAAAGTGTGAAATTTTTCATTTCGTTTGGGTAAGTGAACCACGCTTAGAAAACTGTTGTGTGTGACCAATATCCAAGATTGTATTTCCAGCACCGGTTTATTATTTATGTGTACATTCATCTCTGTAAATGCATTCAGTGGGGTATAATATTTATTACTGAATTAACAGCGGGTAACAATAAAATTACCAGCCTAACGGAGTCTAGAAAATTACACCAAAGGGACAACGTACCGCGTTCGTGCGCACTCGATGTAGTAATATTTTGTACGAGAACTATTTCTTACTATGCGTCACCAACACTACTATTGTCTCCCTGATCTTATTCATATTAATTATAAATTAAATATTATAATTTATAGAGAAATTATAATTAACATCTCAATTTAAACGACAAATAATATAATACTTTAATGAACACAAGCATAAAACGCTTGTGATACATGGTAATAACTAAACACGTCATACATGGGTTCATTTGTCAACGTTTTTATTGTAAAACTGTGAAGAAACCGTGAATTGACTATACTGCGCGCTGCTATACGCTCCGCACTGTCTGGAGGCTGCCGGCTGGAATGTAGGTTACCAGGTGCTGATTGGCGAACGATGTTCCAGCATTTTTTTGGCACGTAAGGTTTTTTATTCTACTCAGAACGAGAAGCGCAACGCTGTTATCCTGGAACAAAAATTTTTCTGCGGTAGGTAGAGCTGATGTCGCATACGTACCACCGGAATTTTTCCGTTCCGTATGTAAGTAAACGGGATAATTGAAATGTTCATAAAATAAATGTAGATGTGTAAAACCTTCCAGTTGCATCGAGTTGGATTCAACGTTAAAAATAAACGTTGTACTTCGTATTAGAGCGCAAATTCAACGAAATATATTCACATATTTTTTTTAAATATTATGTCGTAAATTGTATTTAGCAAAACGTAGACATACATAATTAATTCATTTAAATATCACAACTTAATCGAATAAAATATGAATTTTCAGGTCTGTCCTACGTAATTTCCTTAAACGAAAAGAAAAAAATTCAAACTTCCTTTTAATGACGGCTATATTTTTTTCGCACTAACGTTTTCCTTTCGAATCAAGCTTGCTTATGACCGCTCAATGCCAATCACAGTTGTATTTTTACTGTTCGCTCTTGTAAACACCATTGGAGGACGTGAGTGGTACAGATTATGGCTGGGGCAAATATACATCACAACTCGAGCCAAACACTGACATTTATACAAAAATATAAATTACAGCATTTCTGCATTAACCGTTAGCTTAAAAACGATCTCTTTGGAACACCAGCGCACCTTGCGGTGGTAATGTTTCCTATGCCACACTCTTCTATAGTAAATATTGCAATTTTTTTCTTGCTCGACTAAAATTAACCTTACAGGCAGATGGCGCCACTTAGCTGGCGAGTGCGACTGCAATTCGCGGGTATAAAGGCTGTTCATGGTTAAGTGAGCACTTTTGAAATCAACCTTTGAAAAATGTTTCTGCCACATAATTGCATACATTTTAATAGGCTGACTGACCGGTATATGCCAGATAAAGTTGGTAACGACGGAAAACAATTAGTTACATGTCTTAACGTAAAATAAAGCGTTAGGTAAACTTTTGGCAATACTAAGACTATTTCTTTTAATTTATGATTTTTTAAATACATACAAGAGTATGCGAATAGTCTGTAGAATATTTACTTTCCTAACAATTTCACAGTTTTACTTCAACAACGCATGAATGAAGCTATAGGCTGTTCACGATCAAGTAAGCACTTTTAAAATCAACCTTAGAAAAATGTCATTGTCCCTGCCTGAATATATTTTAGCGGGTGCACTGAGTGACATGCGCCCGGTAAAGTTGGTAGCGATGTATGGAAAGTAGGTCCATACGTTTACGTCAAATAAAAAGTGTTAGGTAAGCATTTATGATTACTTAGATGATTTCTTACGCTTTGTGTTTTTCATAACGCCTCAGTGTGTAAAAATTAGCAGATTTATAAAATGTTTACTTTTCTAATACTTTCACAGTTTCACTTGACCGACGTACTATGAATAAAGTGCTGAGGACATATGGTAATGTTAATTTTACATGAGGTGGACGAATACACAACATACATACGAGTACATATTAAGCAGGGCTTTCAAAAGTGCTTATTTTACCGTGAACAGCCTATATCAGGCTTGTGGCAATGTTAACTGTACATATGATGGAAGAACACACAATGCCCGTACAAGTAGATCTTAAGCGGGTCTTTCAAAAGTGCCGTGTTTACCGCGAACAGCCTACAAGTGTCTGTTTGACCTCTGTACTCTCGAGTACTCTGTGTCCAGGAGCTGAATCAGAGCGGCTCCAACTGTCATCCTCGCAACCGCGCGCGGACTATCGCGACGCAGCAGAGCTCCCGTGTAACACCAGCTGGCCAAGTTTAGCGCCTGCCCCTAATGCGATAATCGATACCACTGCGACCCTGCGAGCGCTAATTCCGAGGGGTTGTTTCAGCCCGGACTTTTTAACGTTGTGATTAATGCTCTAATTGTGCCCGACACCAGCAGTGATAGACCTGCATTCCGCTCTCTAATAGCACAGCGTCGAATTTACTGTTCTAGTTTCATACACTGCGTTCCTTTTGCGACGTTGACACTTTGGAATTTTGACAATGTAGTATTTCGGAAATATTTGTATCTAATTAATATATTTCTTTTGCTTGCGTATTTTCAGTTTGTTTAGTTGATATTATATAAATAAATATTATTACTAATAACCTGTTCCTTCACACTCACTGAATTAGTATAAATTGGTTCCTACTGTTGCAGGTCCCTGTGTTTGATACGAGTTAATGACCTCGGTCTCAATTAACCTTGAACTTGGATTAGCTCTGTTTTCCTTCAACTAAAACATTCAAGAATCCCCTCCCTACCCACAAAGAAAGCTGAAATATATATTACATTTTTAAAAGTCATCTAGAAACATTTTTTTTTTTTTTGCTTTCTCGCGTTACCTTGCCAACTTATTAAGTTACCTCGCTCTACACACAGACTTCATTTTGATTAATAAAATTAAAAATTGTATAAACTTTGATTTAATACAGTTTTCGATTGAAATATGATTTTTTTTTTTTTTTTTTTTACGAAAACTTGCAGGTAGGAAATCCTGGGTTTGATCGCCATGCCGTCCTTTCACAACAAAATGGCGAAGTACATCTTGTCGGTAGCACAGTCTCCCATTTATGATCAAACTTCCGCCTTCCCCACTTGTTACGTTTACCACAGATATTTATTTTTAAAATACAAAATTTAAGAAATACAAAGAAGCAATTTGGAAATTTCAGAACGTTGCCAAAAGTTTTCGTAGCATAGAAAAATAGAATATAATCAATTCACGGTTACATCACACTTTCCTGAAGCCCTGCTACAGTTCTGATTTCAGGATATTCCTCCGCCTCTTAAAAACTAAGCTTAAGTAAGTCTAAAAAAATGCACCTAATTACAGTGCACCTAATTCATGCGCACTCAGTTAGAGTAACACTTTGTATGAGAACTATTTATTACTAGGCGCTACCAATACACGCGTTTTCTCACAGTTTTATAAATATTTATTATGAATGAAATATTACAATTTATAAGTAAAATATTGGTTAAACTTCAATTTAGCGAAAAATAAGGTACTTTTATGTTAATCGATGTATGAAATGCTTTTGATGTATGTCATATTTAGGAAACAACCAAACACGTCATACATGGGGTGATTTTACAAATGTTAGATTAAAAAATGGTGAAGAAACCGCGAATAGTATATAGTTTTAAAGACTTATGACCAGGAAGTTGTGGGTTCAACGGAGAAAAACCATGTCGGACCACATCTTCTCGCCTACACAGCCAAAGAAGCAATTAATATCTTCTGCGGCCTATCGCTCGCTTTAGACAACCACCTTCACTCTCTCCGACCCGTCTCTTTCCGCAGCCTTTGCTTTTTTCATCGCATACCCTCCTACCACACCTTCTTTTATAATCCAATTGCCCTACTTTTCGTCCGCCTTTCCAAGCTGTCGTGACATTAGTTCCAGCTAAATCACAGAAAATATATTTATCTCACGTGTGTTATCTCGCGGGCCATCAAGCGTAATTCCAGTTGCATAGACTGACTGACTTAAATCACTTTCGTCAAACCTCCCATATTGGATACAGGCTAGTAAATTTAAAATATGTAATTTTAATCCGAGTTTCCATTTTTTTTTTTTTTTTTGTAAATCAATCAATTTAACTTCATAGAAAACATAACGACGGATATACCGGTGGTAAAAATTTATTTTTCCACATAATGGTGAAATAGTAAACAGAGTATCGCCAATCCCTATTTCGTCCTTACATGTTTATAAACAAACATATCGATTCTATTTAAGTATACTTTCTTTTCATTGCTATCAGCACAATCATAATTTATTTATACTTTTGTAACCATGAGACACCTATAGAAATATTTAATAAGTGCTCTTAGATTCATCTATTATTGAAATTATCTCGTTCATTTGCTATTAATTTACTAACTCTTTCGGAGGGATCAATTTTTTTATGAACTTATCTGTCAGCTTTTTTTTTTTTTTTTTTTTTTTTTTTACATCGTCGAATTTTCTTTTCTTTGAAGTAGGTTTCTCGATATAAACATCGGCTTCATAGATACTCGTGGTGCGTCATTGTTCTGAATTTCTTTCATTTCGTGTGAAAGTCTGGCATATATATGATTCTGACGAACACGATTTTATCCTACACTGTACTTAAGGCATGAACTTCGACTAGGCGTCTTTCAGTTGCAATGTCCACTTCTGTTAACTAGCATACAACATAAACAGTAAGAGATAGCGGCGACAACACATACTGTTTCTCAGAAGGTCGAAAGAGCACTATTCTTGGATGTCCATCCACTCAAACACCCGCACTGCTATGGCAAACGACGTGTTGCTGGCTGCCAACCTCGATACGAGCCGTAGAGCGCCACTCAAATCACCGACGAGAGGAGTGGAATGGGGGGGGGGGGGGGGTGGACTATATAAACGAGGTCACCAATGTGTCGGCCATCTTTACCCTTCTCCACGCTCTGATTCAGTGGGGGCTTAGGGAACTGCCGTCACAGAACGACTTCGAGCTCCAGTGACGAGAGACAACATCGCGAGAGAAGATCCACCACGAGGGCATCCTGAGGTCTTCTCCACGTGCGGGCCTGTGCGACTCGCAATAAAATATTCCAGTGGTTAGTCCAAGTTGGATATAGGCTATTCGCGGTAAAGTGAGCACTTTTGGAAGCCCTCTCATTTGGAATAAGAGTCGATAAATATGTTATATTTTAGTCTTAGGCGTTTACTTCAGAGTCCGGTGGAATACACACACTGTGTGTATTACTTACATAGCAATATTAATTATAAAAGGTCGTTAAAAAAATAAGAAAAAGCTGAAAGGAAAAAGTAACTAAAGCCTCAAAAGTGATCACGTTACTGCGAACAGCATATAGCTGAAGATATCGAAGGGATTGTTAGAAAGCTCCAATAGCAGCTTTAATAGAGGAGCTTTTAATATTGAGAATTGTTACCGATGTCATTGTAATTGAGTTCCAGAATAAATGTTACTTTGTATAAATCTGTGGATAGTCATTTACATAAATAGTATTTCTGGATATTAGAGTAATTATATATAAGTTGAAAGTCAGGACCATAAGTCCAACTGAAAGAATCTCATAACTAAGGTATTGAATAAAGAGAAGCTACGTCCCTACTAGTCTATCTTAGCTAGCAAGCCATTTGTGTTAGGCCAGCCCTTAAAACATAGAAAGCTGGTAGAGGCCTCTTGCTAAAATATAACAACACGAAAGTAAAAAATGTATTAATTAATTAATTCGAACACAATCCACCCACGAGAATTGAAATATATTTTGAATTTTGACTTCTGAGTGTTATGATTGTTAAGTTGAAAAGAGGAAACGGATCAGAAGGCCCACCACATTGTACAATGACAGGTTTGGTCTAAATGGCTCTGGCTGTCGGTGTGCATTCCGGTGGTGGTTTTTGCAGTGACAACTTCCTCGTCCAAGTTTACCACGAAAAAATTACACAGCATACAACTAAAATAAAGCGGCCCACTATGGGTATGTAGCCACAAGTTTAAAACGGGTAGGTAGGGCTTAACGTCTCGTTGACAGCGAGGTCATTGAAGGTGGAGCAAGTTACTCAGTGAAGCAGGAACAAGAAATGAATCGGCAATGATTTGTATTTAAGAACCGATCTCATCCCAGCATTCGCCTGGAGCGATTTTGGAAAACAAAGTAAAGCCGATATCAGGATGGCCTAGCCGGGTGTCGAACCCGAGCCCTCTCGAATGACAGTGCAAGAGTTTACCACTGCGCCACCGTGTTTGGAAGTCTAAAGAGGTGAGTACGGCCCCAGATAACCTTAAAGGAGAGGGAAAAAAACCATCGTCATTGTTCGTTGTCAACCGCAAGAGAAAGGGAGAAATGCCAGCAGTTGCCTAAAGTTGGCACGAGGGGCCACATAGTAACTGAGGCACAAATGCCTGGGTGCAAGTTGGAAAGAAAAGCAAGCCATGGCGAAATACTTATGTGACAGTTTTGTAACTAGTACTCGTGAAAATTACACACACACACACGTGTGCGCATGTAAAATCAGCAATAACCAAGTGCGAAGAGAAATATGTCCTGGCCATATTTTCAGACATAGCAGGGGCCTTCGACAATGCCTGGTGGCCGGAGGTAATGTGGCAATTGAAGAGGAAGCAATGTCCTGCCAACATCTACAAATTCTTGCTGGAGTACTTCAGAAATATGGTGACCTGGTACTCTGCTAAAACAGTTCAGGTGAGAAAAGATCTGACAAAGGGTTGTCCCCAGGGATCGGTTCTACGACCGGTCTGGTCTTGGTGAGCGGGTTGGCTAGAAGACAACAAGAAGAAAATGCACCTACGAACATGGCTGAAATTGAAGAATGGGCTGCGAAGGTCAAGTTGAGCTTCTCCACCAGCAAAACCAAGATCGTGATGCTGAAAGGGAAACTGGCAAGAACACTAATAGTCAAGTTCAATGGGGAGTTTATCCAGTATGTCAAGGAGTACGAGAACCCGGGAGTCATTCTGGATGACAAGAGGAGCTTTCTGGGGCACATTCATTATATTGCTCGTAAAGCAGTGGTAGTGTTTCATAAACTAAGAGCAATAGGGAATACAGAATGAGGCCTTGACATTCCTACCCTTAGGAAAATTTACAAGGCTATGTTTGGAGGTATAGTGCACATGGTGCAGTGATGTGGCATACATGAGCTGAACTGGTGTGGCATAACAGAAAGCTCGTCCAGAGGGTGGCATTGCTGGCAGTCTTGAAGGCATATCGTTAAGTGTCCAACGAGGCACTTCCCGTTGTGGCAAGTGCCCTGCCTGTTGACCTCTTGGTCAGAGAGCGAGGTTTGATAGCGGAAATATCTAGGATTAGAAGGCTAAGTAAAGAAGAACGAAAGTTATACTGGTAGGACACCTTAACATCATGGCAAGAGAGGTGAGATAGTACCACAGATGCCAGAATTATTTACGAGTTGCTACCAGAGGTGGCGGAAAGGATGAAAAACAAGTGAATAACCATGAGCCATTACAGTGTTCAGCTACACACTGGTCATGGAAATTTCAAGGCCAAGCTGCACAGTCTTGGGTTAGCTACCTCCACTATGCTGTGCGTGTGGTGTGGATGACATGCTTCAGCGTGTGCTGATGGATTGTATAAAATTGAAAGATATTAGAAAATGACTACAGAGGGGGTGGCTGATCAGAGGGGACTGCAGCTAGATACGCGTAAAGTAATGGCCAGTAATAAATTGCATAAGTAATGGAATATATTTGCCACTAAAGTAGACAAAAGACTCGAAGAATTTGACCGGTGGTAGCTTGAGCATTCCGATGACACATGAGGTGATGCTCGAATAAAGGCTTCAATGAAGGAAGTCGGAGTGTTGCCAAATTGTAGGGAGGACAGGTTTTACACAGAAAACCAGCAGGAATCTGTGTAGGAAATAAATAAAGAAGGCACAAGGCACGAGATTAGAAGACGAGAAAGTGCCGTGCATTGTCTTACTCCACTGAGTACAGTTGCAGTGCGGGAGTATGGAGGGTGTGCCGGCCTTGGGGCCGTAAAGCCTGTCAGTACACTGGGTAGGCGATGACAGGGAAGCTTCTCTTGACGAGGAATTACGGCACAACGAGCGATGTATTTAGTCGTTGCGTTTATGTGATGCAGAAGACACCTTCTGTTCCATTTTTCGCGCTGTTTCCTCCAACCTGCATCACACAATTCGCATACGTTGACAATAGCGGGTCGAATTTTGCATGGTACTCTGGTTTCCTTCCATCATTGTAGTTGAAAGCTGTAAATATTCACCTCGCCTCTCTCCCGTCGGCGATGAAGATCTCGCGTTGCGCGCATCGCGAAGCAGTCAAACTAGCCACTGTTGCGCTGCACAACCCCCCCCCCCTCCGAGACTCATCTGCGAGTTGAGATGTGAGTGCCTTGGCCACCTGCTGGTGTCTTACCGCAGGCTGATCGCTGTTCGAGAGGAGGATCAATAACAACCCCCACTGCCACTAGAGGCCAACCTTACAATCGCCCCTGCAGATCCCTGAAACACCCTCTCTTACCGCCGCTTTCCGCCTGCGTTTTTTCTCTCGAAGGATGGCGTGTTTTGATTGCAACTAGATTTACAATCATATCGGAGTCTTTCTTTTGGCTTCCCCACAAATATCCTCTGTTTAATTAATTGTATTTATTTATCCACAACATATTTAGCCACTGGCCGATTGACAGGTGTACGTATAATCTCATAAGCTATTCATTACCACTATGAAACTTAAAAACACTTTTATTATAAAGTAAAAGATAGTTAGAGCTGGAACAGGCCCACTTAATAATAATTACACCTATAAGAACTAACTTATGATTGGCTGAAATTCTGAAGTAAACACTAACGGGCTTCACTGATGTAGTTAACTCGAACTGACAGCAATAATAATTTTCGTCCAAGATAAACGCAACAGGAAACAACCACGTATTTTGGAAGAGAAATAATGTGTGCCCTGGCTGTTGGCATTATCGCCAGTACCGCAGTTTTACGCGCCTAACTGTGACCTTCAACTGTAAAGTTGTCGTTGAAACGAAGTGCTCTCATAGTCGAAGATGAAGACATCGTTTATATGTGGTGAGAGAAGTTGAGCATGAGAAGTTTGCCGGGCGTCTATCGAGAGAGATACCGACGTCGTTGAATTCACAACGACGACGCTGCACCTTGAGTTTCACTAACTCCTGGGTATTACCGTAGATATGAGTATATCAGGAGGGAAGGTTGTAGACGTAAACATCGCCCTCCCTCAACATCATTGACTTTGAATTTTGGCAGAATTGGCTAAAGAATTGGCGCAGCATTTTATCGACACCTATGGACACATTCGACGAATGAAAATGAAACCGTCAGACCACTGTATAAAAAATGACGCAAAAAAATCGTGTTCTGCTGAGAACCGCCTTCCTTGTGATTGAGGAATATTCGGGACTGAGAGTTGGCTCACTGGTGTGAAATGGTTTGTAAATAAATTTAACTACCCTTGTAATGCATGGGCTCGCCTCAGGACTAGCGTACATAAGACACTTCACCAAAGAAAATACACATAAAACGAAATACTGACAAAAACAGCTCTACTGAAATTAATAACTAGGCAGCATAGAGAATATATGGTGTCTTTACTAGAGAGAGAAAAAAACTTGCAGATGCTAAGTAGCTTTTAATGTCATCCCTATAATTTCTACTCAAAAGTGAACTCTCTCTCTCTCTCTCTCTCTAAGTTAATGACACTAGCCTGGATTATGCTAAATGAGTTATTAAGCATAGCGTTGATACTCTAGTAAAATAAATACCTCAAAGTTTTCGTAGGAAAAAAAATATGTTTGAGTGGAAAATTAAATTCAAAGACGGTCGCAAAACAAAATTCTGTAATTTCCCTGCCAGCAGTTTTTGATGGTTAAAACTTATGTGTAGATTTTTTCTCCTTGGTTTCTTGAGCATGGCACATCTTCGGCTCTTGCCATAGACCATACAGGACACAAATGTCAAGAAGTTCTCGAAAGTAGAAAAAGAACAATATACAATTAAAAATTACCGCTCTCCATAGGCTAGACTAGTGACATACGTTATAAAGAAGCTCGTTGCCGTGGTAAGTGAGACTACAGTTATACTTACTCTTTAATACAAGTGGAAAACGTTTCTCCAGATGGATATAACAAGTAGATGTGAGAGCAAGACATTTTTGGCACACATTAAAATACTCTTGTAGCAGACTGTTATGTGCAGCAACAAGCATGCTAGCCTGATTGCGTGAGCACAAACATAGGCACCACAAAGAAGTGGAACGAAGCCTTGAGAGCTTAAAAACAAACCCTCAAGGCGGGCCGATTGTTTCTAAACATGGGCCAATATTACGGCTGGAAACGCGACGAACGAGGTCTTTGTCGTCGTGACACTGCACCAGCAAGACGTCCAGAGATGGGGGCGTGCCGTCCGCCAACATGCGTCTAGTCAACAGCCTACAGCATCATGGACAAGGTGGAGTTGGTCCTTAGAAACTAGTCAGAGTGAATTTAATATAACTATGTAATTACTTACTAATAATAATAATAATCAACACACTGTAACAAAGTAAACTTAATGATAGCGCCTCCGATTGATTAATTAACTAATATTTTGTAGCGAGATGTAATTGATAATGATTTCAATACAGGGATGATATAGAGATAAGTGTTCGCCATTAGTTACGCGTAACCCCAACTTGTACGCTTAATATAAACTATTATTAAAAGCCACACTAAAGTCCATCCTTATAAAAAAGCGTAACTAGATGGAAAAAAATATATTATTCAAAAAACGTAGAAGAGCTTTCTGTCTCTCAGAAGTTACAGCAAGTTACAGGAAATAACTGTGCAAAAAAAAAAAAAAAAAAAAATTGAATCCCTCTGTCCCCCGCCTGCCGACGGCCGTGTTCTTGAGCAGAACTTATTCGTGCGCGCGCTTGCCGAAGAGTTCGCGTGGTTGCCCACGGCAGTTTACAAATTGACCGAACTTGAGAGGTTTTATTCACGGGGGGTGCAAATATTACTGATTGTGTGATATTGGAAAATATAGTTGTAAATATTATAATACTGGACCTTACGAGAAATCTGAGTGGCGCAGAACTCCGCTATATCACCGCGCATGAATGTTATAGGCTGTTCACTGTAAAATGAGCACTTTTCAAAGCCCCGCTTAAGATCTACTTGTATACACGTTGTGTATTGTTCCGGCTTATGTAAAATTAACATTGCCATGGGACTCGTCGCTTTATCCATACGTCGGTCAAATGAAACTGTGAAATTGTTAAGAGAGTATATACTTAACAAATATGCTCATTTTTACACTTAGATGCATTAAAAAAACAGAAAGCGAAATAAATCATTCTAAGTTATCACAAATGGTTACCTAACACTTTTTATTCGGCGTTAAGATGTGGAACTACTTCCCATTCATCGTTACCAACTTTACTGGGCGCATGTTACTCAGGGCGCCCATTAAAATATATGCAGGTAGGGGCAGTGAATTTTTTCTATGGTTGATTTCAAAAGTGCTCAATTTATCGTGAACAGCCTTAACGTGCGTGAAGGGTAAAGGCGTGACACAGATCGCGTGACTCCAGTCGATGTGTGAACCGAGGTGGGCGAAGAAACAAAGCGCTGCGCTCGTATGCTGTACACGTATCGCAGTTTCCCCATTCAAACGCGATTCTAGTACCTCGTTTTCTTTCTGCATAACACGATAAGAGTTTCTGCTCAAGAATTACTGAAACCTTTTCTTTTATTTCAAGGTCTACGTGTATGATTAAATTTAATATAAAAAGGACACTTCATACCAGCATTCAGAGTTCAATGAAACTACTAGAAAATATCCGCGAATCAATTAAAATGTTTACAGAAATGCAAGCTACAAGTAACATAAGAAAGCCCTGCCAGTAATTAGCAAGTGAATAATTTCGTATTTATAAAATATGAAAAGTCACAGTAGCTTCATGTGTTAGTGACATTAATTGCCAGTAACACAATGTAAAAATGTCAAAGATCAAGTTTTTCATCTCGTATCTCATGCACAGAGCGGCCAAAATGACGGGAAACCCAATTATATTACAATGCAAACATCTTTGTAAATTTTACCGAGGAGTAATTAGTACATACACGAACCTTTGTAAAAATACAGTAACATCACTTATTCTTCGTAACGTTACAATAGCCTGTAATTCAACAAGAAAAATGTTTGTGCTGAGCAGGAATCACTTTAAACCGCGAAGTCAAAGTTACAAATTGTTAATAACATTAATAAGTAATTCTCTTGAAACAAGTTATTTTTTTTTTTAAATTATGTATGTACTATAAAATAATAACCACTGAATTCAGGTGTGAGAGGGGTTGAAAAATTTCCTTCAGATTCTTTCGATTGTAGAAAACGTCTTCATTGCCTATTACCTTACTTTCATAGGAAAGATAAGCTTCTGCGATCGTGCGGTTATGTGTATTTGCCGTATCCAATAATTGTTTGTAATCAATATAATATACTGTAATAATATTTTGTAGCTATGTAATACCAATAACTGTTGTCCCCAAATTCAAACATTTATTAAATGATAGTTACAGAACTGTAACTGCGAAAATTGTGAAATCCGCCTGCAGATTTTTAATGTCATTTTGAAATGCAGTATTACTCGATGCCACTAACCACAATTATTTCCAAAACGTGGCAATATTTTATACTTGCCGAAGTTAACACTCAGAATTATTTTAGAGTGAAAAGAACTCAAGCTCTTAAAAAATTATATTAGTTAGTAATTCAAAAAGGGATGCTGGTTTAGTCTCGGTGCCGACCATGTGTTTATTTATTTATTTCGTACACGTTTCTTTTCAATTCTTTCTTCCTTACTTCATAGTAATCTAATTTGAGACAGAAGCCGGTAACACGAAATATTATATATATATATATATATATATATATATATATATATATATATATATATATATATATATATATATATATATATATATATATATATATATATATATATTGTAGACCCACGAAATATTTTAAGGTTATCAGGAGTTTTCTTGTAAAAGTACAAAAAAGTTTTTACAGTGTGGTACAGTAGTGTGCTCGAAAGTTGCAAGTCATGTGCAAACAGCTGCAAGTTCCACCTCGCCAGCACACGATGTTTATGGATCAGTCGGCGCGGACAAGCCAAACAAATTGCAGCAACTCGTCGCTATCCAGGCCAGGCTAAGAATCCAAAATCACGTCGCAACAGTTTTATTACATAGACTAAATATGAGGTAGACCGCTCATTCGTCTTCTGCGCATGTACCCAACATTGACCTACCCCAATCCTACAAAACTCCTACACAACTGTCAAAGTCACGTGGCCAACAGTGATGTACTTGTTTGTTTATATTTTAATTTTTAAGTGACAAGCACTATTATATTAATAAAATACTTTTACCAGTTGTGGTCTTCAGCTTATTAAATCCCCATTTAGTATTGTATGTTGGCTTAACTTCAATATTTGATTTTGCATTAATATTCCCTAGTCTGTAGTGTGTGTGTGTCACTGTGTATATGTGTATGTGTGTATATATATACACATACACACATACGTACATACAAATGCACATACATACATACACATACATGCACACATGCATACATACACCTATACACACATACACCTATACACACATACACCTATACACACATACACCTATACACACATTCGTACATAAACACATACATGCACATACACACATACACACAATTACCATGGACGATCATTACAAGGCGAACTTTTCTTCGCCGGTGCGTGCCTGAAATATTCGCGTACACATAAATATTTTCAAATATGTAAATTTAATGAAAACCGCCAATTGACAGTGCCACATCGAACGCGTTTACAACAGAGGAAGATGGGAATCTGAGTGCGTGTGTGTATGCATGTAGGAATTTGTGACACGCGAACGCACACACATTTATTACAAAAAAAAATCAATGTTATTGAGTAGTTCGATATCTTGACGTCGAATTTGTCATAACTTAAAATTATTTCTTTCGCTTTCCGGTTTTTTTTAATACATCGAAGTGTAAAAATGAGCTGATTTGTAAAGTATTTACTTTCTTAATAATTTCACAGTTTCATTTGACCAACGAATGAATATAGTGATGAGGCCCATGGCAATGTTAATTTTACATAAGGCGTAATAATTCACAACCTGTATACAAGTAGATCTTAAGCAGGGCTTTCAAAAATGTTCATATTACCGTTAATAGCACGTAACAGAAATATTCTACACTCTTAAAAATCTGCTGCATGCAAAATTTCTTGTCTGCTATATTGTTAGGCAGCATGTAGACTACTCTTGGAGTTATACGCATTACTAATCAGTCACTGAAATTCTGAAAATAGAGATGAACTGAGTTTACTGAAAAAAGATAGCGGTTACTGTCCATTTTATTTGTTTAAGTGAAAATTATAAACATTGTTTTACCTCCTTGTCGTAATATATCATTGTTGTTTTTATAGACACGTTATATTTCAACGAAACAAGCTGTATTTTCACAAAATATGTTATTTTATTAGCTTCAAAATGTTACAATTTAGTCTGTTTATTTTCATATACAAATTAAAATGGTCAACCTTTGCGAATTTCTCTGCAATTTTGTGTGAAGTAAAGGAAAAGTTGTTTATGTTCGTTTATCGAATAAATTATGCACATCAATTACTTTAACTAATTGGTCTTTTGTAATCAGATTTCCATTTGCGCTAACATTTTTGTAAAATTAAAAACTTTTCGTACATATTTGTGTTACAATATTATTGCAGTTGTTTTTTTTTTTTTTTTTGTAAGTAGAGTGTGGGAAAAAGTTTTTATACTAGCTGTGAGGATTTTTATATTGTGGATAAAACATTAAAGATTAATTAAAAAAATATTTGCAGAACGCGAGTTAGCTACGCGGGGTTTGGTCACAGATTTTGTAGGTAGTTTATTCGTAATTTCTTTACAGTCTTTAATTGAACCTTTGAAAAATCACCCCATGTATGCACTGTTTATTTATTTCCTAAATATGCCATGTATCACAAGCGTTTTAAACCTCTGTTAACATGGGGGTATCTTAGGTTTCGTTAAATTTAAGTTTTACCTATATTTTATTAATAAACTCTAATATTTCTTTTATAATAAATATGAATAAACACAGTGAGAAAACACGTGTGTTGGTAACGCCTAGTAAGAAATATTTCTTATGCAAAATATTATTACAACTGAGTGCGCACGAATTCGGTGCGTTGTCCTGTGGTGTAATAATTTTCTGTATAGTTAATCTTGTTTGCACGGGGAGGAGGAATATCTTGGAAATAGAACTTTAGCAGGGCTACAGAAAATTCTGAAGTAACCATGAATGAACTATACACAGAGACTAAATGGAGTGGTATATATAACTGTCTCTTCAACAAGGTCATCAGGAACGGGAAAGAAATCATCCGTCATGGAGGAACCATTCCAGAATTCGCCTTGATCGATTCCGGGAAACCATGGAAGGCCGAAATCATGATGATCGGACCGGGAATCGAATTCAAGTCCGCCCTAAACAATGCCCACAACACGCTGAAAGACACGCAAATGTTTTTTTTTCAGAAAACTAACTCGGTTATCATGCCACGCGCCCTGTGTAATCTGATAACTTTGGATTCAGAAGCTCGAGTGAAAAGCCTTGCAAGCATCAGTATCTTCCGGCACTTCCGCACGCGTCGAAATACCAGGAGGCGCATCGACCGTTCATTTACAAATAGCAAAGGTCGCTATAAAAAGCTCTATCTGCAGTGGTCGGTGGGGCCCTTTTTCAGGGACACTGGAACCTGCATATATATATATTTTTAATTGCATATTCTCTTGCGCAGAACAATTCCTCGTGAACATGGACTCCCCGGGGTTCCGGGGCGCGTTATGGAATGTTGCTAACTCCACACACCGAGGCCTAGGCCCCCTTTCATTTCGGGAGTTTCATCTCGCTGCAGCAGAGTTTAACTGCGAGCTATAAACTCGTGCAGGAGCCATTAAATAGCCTTTTCAGGGGAATGTTCAGGACGGCGGTTGGGATAGGGGGAGGACTAGAGTGAAGCGATGTAATGTCGCCACCCCCGGACCCCGCCTCAAGCGACGCATCGAGGCAAACTGCTCCAACAATGACGTCATTGAAACTGGCTGCCAGCCAGCAGGGTTCGGGGCGCTTGGTGAGGGGTGTAGAGGTGTGAGAGGGGAGGTGTGTGCGTGCTGCACAGCTATACTAATTATTATAAAGATGTAACGTGAGTTTGTTTGTTTATATGTAACGGCTAATCTCGGAAACTACACGGCCGATTCTTATATTTCTCTCACTGTTAGAAAGCTACGTTCTTCCAGATGGGCATAGACTATGTTTAATTAAGAAAAAAATCCTTGAGAAATTTCAAAATTTGTCACACAAGTCGCGGAAAAATTAGCTACTTGGCTACTTTCCAAGCATACTCTACCAAAACCATTAAAGATAAATTGAAACAAGATTACAAGAAATTGTCGCAAGTTGTTGCAGATAGTTGCAGGTAGTCGCAAGTTGTCGCAAGTAGTCACAGGTAGTCGCAATTAGTCACAGGTAGTCGCAATTAGTCGCAGGTAGTCACAAGTAGCCGCAGGTAGTCACGGGTAATCGCAGGTAGTCGCAGATAGTCACGAGTAGTCGCATATATAGGTATATGTATTTCAATAACTCCATAAAACCTGAGCGAAGCGATGGTGGGCTGCTAGTGCAAAATAAATACGGAGTGTGATCTAAGGTTTAGAGCGGAACACACATAGGCGCGTGTCGAGTCGTTGCATATTAACCACTTCTGCCAGAGATAAATACACCGCTTCAGGCGTTGCAACCACACGTACTTTGTTTGGAACTGCGTATTACTACCAGGCCAAAAACTGTCTCACTAAGTGTTAACTTATGCTTTTTCAGGATTGTCATTATATACGTGTAAGTACGTACATTTGCGTACTAGCAGTGATGTGCACTTGTCGTGTACTTGCTAAAAATATTCGGACATGTCATCGCCCCTTCATGTTAGGCTGGACCCACTTTCTGGCGGAAATATCAGAATCTATGTGACAACAGAAAAAAGAGGTGCATGGTGTTATTTATATATTGTGTATATATATATAATGTATATATATAACAACTTCTATAGTAATGCATTAAGAAGACACAAATAACCATGTAAACATTTGTTATTTATTATGTGGCATGGTTTTGTAACTTGGCATCTTACGAGTTTAATCGCTGAAACATGACTTTAGCCGGGAATGAGGAATTAATAGGAGAATTCAATGGGGTTTGTAATAACTTGGAAATGCAGATTGCAAATGTAATATTATTTGTAAACATACACCTGGGAATGCTGCAGACGTTTTTACAACGCTCAGAATTGTATTCATAATTGGAAGCATACAACAGAACGACATTTTGTAAATGCTTATTAACTTTTAAAAGTTGCGAGCTTTATAACAACAAAACGTAGGCCTAGACGTTAATTTTCACCCCTGAAATGCAATATGGCGACTGTCGTAAGTACGCAAGTATGTCCAGCAAGTATACAATTTCAAATACTTGCCAAGTATATAGCCTGTGTGTACTATACTGGGAATTCGGACAGCGCTAGTATATACATGGTGATGTCGCTTCCGGGGACAGGTACGCACAATTATGCATTTCTTGAGAATCCGGAAACAGCCTTAGACTACTCGCCTCACACCAAGGCGAATCAGGCTCGATTCCCCGTGGGGTCGCCCCAAATTTTTGCACGTGGAAATCGTGCTCGAAGATGCCGCTGGTCGCCGGGTTTTCTCGAGGATCTCCCGTTTCCCCAGCCTGTTCATTCTGGCGCTGCTCCATTATAATCTCGCTTCGCCCTCATCGGACTCTCAATATCACGATGTTAAGAGCCGCCCAAATCTCTCCGCTACCCTCCAATTGACAACAATGAAAATTTGCCACAAAAAACTATATTATCAATATTTAATTCGAGTATTAAAAAAAAACGTAAACATTACATTACCATGCCAAAGTATTTTACTAGCGCAGACTCAATTAAAACCAAGCAGGCATAAGCAGATAGATACATAACACAAACAAGTTAAACTTTAAAGGTAAAAAAATAAATCGAGAATCCAGCACACGAGATAAGAACTTCACAACTGTACTAGTGTCAATATAAAGCTGTGTAGTTTAGCGAGTCCATCAAAAACATGTTCGTGCTTCATGTTGTCGTCTATGTGTGTTCGTATTCACCACTCCGCTCGCGTTTAGTCGTTTCCGTTCCTATACTGGAGCGGCGCCGAAATGCAAGGACGGGGTAAGTGGGAGATCCCCGAGAAAACCCGCCAACCAAAGCCACAAGGGCGTCCTCATGCTTATTTTAATTAAATGTTTATAAATGTCGTAAGTTTAATCATTATTGATTTATTTTGGTGGCCGCCGGGTTTCGGCCGTTTTATAATTTTCTTTGTACGAAAGAAAATTCTCCACTTGTATTTATTTATTGTATTAAATATGTTTCACTTGCTATCACTGTTGATGACTTGTGTCACATTGTTATTGGCAGCAGCTTTTTACGAGATTATGGAACACAGTTTCAGCAACGAATGATAACTTCCCACATAACGGACTTCTCTCATTGGACATTGTTTTCTGTTGTGTCAGTACAAAGCAAGCCACTTCCTGTGCAAAATCGCATATACAGGGCAATGTGGCTGAAACAATCAAAACTCTTCAAGAACACATTTTTCCCTATATATATATATATATATATATATATATATATATATATATATATATATATATATATACATATATATATATACACGTATATAGTATATTTTATGATTTCGTACACTGGCTGATATTCGTGGTAGCTCGATTAAAGTGCCAAAATAATTTTAAAAATTATGTTAATTTTTTTAACGCAAATATAAGAATTTAAACTCAAAACTTCGATTATTACAAATTTCAAAAGGTTATTTTTCACACAAACTTTGGTTTAGTTTATTGAAGTCCCAGGAGTGAGCATGCTGCAATTTCTTTGAAATACGACTCTTGGTTCAATTGCAGTAAGAGCTTGGCTCCCTGCTATTTTGACGTTTGATTTTATTTCACAGATTAAAACTGAAATATGAGCAAAATGCATGACAAATAAAAAAAAAAATTCAGGACATTTAAATTTAACTTTAGACTAACGTAGGTATTAATTTTATTCGATTTAGATATTTTTGCGAATAAATGTGTAAAGTTAAAATTCATATAACTAATTTCACAGATTTTATAAAAAGCCGTCTCCCTCGATTGTCAATTTATTTTTAATACAATTATTCCATACTCATAGGAAAGGAATGAAATATGCTAATAGCCTCTTGAATGACAGTAACGCCACTGCCCGGTTGATGCCGGTAGGCTAACAAGGAATAAACGTACATATCACATTTACATTTATGCATCGAAATATTCACGTCCAGTCTTGTGAAGCCGAGTTTAACAGTGAGGTCGCTGGCCCGGATCTGTTTGAAAGTGTAGGAAATTAAATAGATTTTTTAATGTCTATACAGAAGCGGGCAACGCACGAAGTGCAAAGTTTTAGAGTAATGGCAACACCGAAATTCATGGCAAAGGGAAAAATAACATTTGCGACGATATAAGGTTGAGTGAAGAATAAGAAAGTGAATTGTAATGTGGAAGTTACTAGTACATTGAGTAGCATTTACTGATAAATACAATGTGACCAGGAAGAGAGGAAAATACAGTCCAGAATGAGTAGTGAGTATACTGAGAAGTGTGTACTTATAAGCCAATGACAATAATATCTTATTTCTATAGGTTAAAAATTTTTACGAATTCCTATCGAATTAATGTCGTTTTCAAGCACGTGTAGTGTAAATTTAAAGTTACTTTTGCACTCAAAATACAGTTTATAGTCTATTCGCGGTTTCTTCGCCCTTTTTGAATCAAACCTTTGAAAAATCTCCCCATGTATGACGTGTTTATTTCCAACGCATGACATATACCACAAGCGTTTTATACTTGTGTTCATAAAAGTTACTTTTTTTCCGTTAAATTAAAAGATTATTCATATTTTATCTATTAATTATAATGCTTCATTTATAAATAATTTGATTTCAAAACAGTGAATAAACAAGTATGTTGGTAACGCCTAGCAATAAATAGTTCTCATATAAAATATTGTCACAACTAAGTGGGCAGGAATACGCACCAAAGGACAATGCACCATTGTCCTTTGGTGTAATTTTTCAGACTTAGTCAAGCTTAGTTTGCACGAGGCAGAGAAATATACTGGAATTTAAACTTTAGCAGGGCTTCAGAAAAGTGTGAAATAACCGTGAATTGATCATATTAAGCATGCTACAGATGACTAATAGACATTAAAGTAGTAGGAGCGTGACTTTCAATGCAGCACTACTTCCAACTGTGCAACATGCAGAACTACTAAATAAGTACTACACACAATGCCAAACTTGGGAGAGAAGTAAGATTTTTGTTGCATATAAAAGGAGAATGTGTATGTGTTGTTACACTGTTAGAAATCAATTAATAAGAGTTTGTTTCTAATTGAAATTTAAGCTTATTTCCATTCTGAATACTTTCGAAAGCACATTAAAAAAAATAATTAAGCAAGACTTATTACAATAATTACTCTCGTTGCACGTAATAAATATCAGTATTAATGTTTACAAATATTTTTAATAGTTTATTTCATGCACATACTTTCCAGCCACGAAGGTTTTTTTTTTTTATAAATGAAATTGTTGTGCATAGAATCAATCCTCAGCCATCTGTCTGCCACCACATCACTTCACCTTCTCCCAAACCATCCATTAAAATTCCGACCCAAACATTCCAGCATCCATGTCATTGTTCGTGTGCAGTGTATGATGGCAGAAGGGTTGGTTCTTCAGACAGCAACACACGAGCATGGCTCTCGTGGACCTCGCCACAGCATTCGACTCTGTGCCACAACGTCAGCTCATTTCACGCCTCGCTGCCACCGCATCACCTCATCCACCTCCTCTGCTCGTTCCTGGATGGCCGCACCTTCCAGGCTCGTGTGGAGTGAGTCCTCTCCAACCCTCACCACATCCAGGCAGGTGTCCCACAGGATTCCCTGCTCAGTCCCCTCATATTTACCCTCCACGTTTGAGGACTCAGGAGCGCTTCTGGTACCCACATCATACAATATGCCGACGACACATGCCTCCTAGCATCATCAGTGCATGAACACGTGGTGAGTGAGTGCCACAGAAGAGGACTACATTCACTATAGTCTCAGCTCAGCAAATACGGCATCGGTCTGAACCACGCAAAACCCAAAGCCATCCTCTTCGCTCACAAACACATCACCCCAGAACATCCCCTGAAAATTACAGGCACCGCAATGTATTGGACTGACACCTTTAAATACTTAGGCATCACTCTTGACCATGAATTCAATTTCGTTTCTCACACTGACACCATCACCACAAATACCCGCAAGGCCGTGGTCCAACTCGCATCCGTCCTCCGTCCCTCATTAGGGTCATCCATTTACATTCAAATACCCGTATTAAAGATCGTCATCCCACTTCCAATTTACTTTACACCTGTCCTGCGTGGTCCCATCTCACAACCCATAATATACGTCCTCTCACCCACGTGTTCTTCAGGTCACTACGCCTCATCCTTGGACTCCCACACCCGGCGACTAGAGAAGAAGTACTCGAACAGGCATACATGTCACACTACCAGCACATCGTAGCAGACATCACCGGCAAATTCCGTCATAAATGCACAAGACACACTAACCCACTCACCAGACACCTAACAGACCCACAACCACAAACCACATACCCGAGACGACCATTGCTCTGTATTGAAAATCTCAAGAGAGAAGTGCGTCACAGAAGAGCAGAAGAGGACGCCATCGCCGGGACGCCAGGAACATAACGATGACCGAGTCCAAGGCTAATGGTAGCACCTCCATGATCCCACCATAACCCATTATAAGCATACAATGTCAATAGTAAGTATTCCCTCAATTTTAAATACAAATCAAATACAAAAACTTATTATTAATATTTTATTATACATAGCTAGGCCATCTATTGTTTTTATTGTCCTGCTTGATAAAGGTTTTTCTGTAAAATATACATTCTGAAGCATCTAGTATGGAAACACGTTTAGATACATTTTAATTACAAACATTCTCTTGTTAATATAATTTGTTTGACATTTAAATAAGTGAATTCTGGCAAAGTTATTGTACAGTGTAACAGACTTTATACATTTTTCTTTCATATGCAACACAAACAGTACTTTTAGGACAATATTGGTAGTGTATGTATTACTTTATAAAGAGTTGTGCATAGTATACAGTCGGGTGCAGAGGCACTCTACATCTACTTTAAATTTCTACAAAACAAGGACGCGATCCTCTACTAAACGCTATTAAGTGGGCACTTTTGAAATCAACCTTTAAAAAAAGTCACTGTCCCTACCTGAATATATTTTAACGGGTGGCCTGAATGACATGCGGCCAGTAAATTTGGTAATGATGGATGGAAAATAGTTCCTTATCTTAACGTCGAATAAAAAGTGCTGGCAATAATTTCTCATAACTTAAAAGAATTCTTTCGCTTTCTGTTTTTTTTTGGTGCATCTAGTATAAAATTGAGCTGATTTACTTTTCTAATAATTTCATAGTTTCACTTTACCGACGCATGCATAAAGTGATGAGGCCCATTGCAGTGTTAATTTTACATAAGGCGGAATAATATAATACGCGCGGGCTTTCAGAAGTACTCAGTTTACAGTGAACAGCATATACCTTGCCTGAGGTATAACTGGTTACTCACTAAGGCAGTAGACACTGAACACAGCTGAAGCTTCAGTTTACGGACTAGCTTACAGGTCATCACTTATGTATTAACTACTCTTATGTTTGAAAGTTAATAGTTTCTTAATACGTGTGCACTGCAAATCAAATAATACTTAAATAATATTCTCTAATGTCTTAAAATAAATAATTAGTTTATCTCTCTCGCATGGCTTCTAACTGTTGGAAAAGTGCTGTTTGCTAAATGTTTAATTTTAAGAGAATTTAAGACTGGCACAATTAAAAAAATGTGAGTCATTTGCAACTCTTTACAGTTATAGCCCGTTCATAGTTACTTCCAAATTTTGTTAAGCCCTGTTAAAGATCTACTTTCGCTATTTCTCCGCCTCATAATATTTTGCATGTGAATTGTTTCTTATAGTTTGTACGCTGTAAAATGAGCACTTTTGAAAGCCCTGCTAAAAATAAACTTGTATGCACGTTGCTTATTCTTCCGCCTTATGTAAAACTAACATTGACATGAGCACTATCACTTTATTCTTGCGACGGTCAATTGAAATTGTGAAATTGTTATAAAAGTTAATTTTTTTTCTTTTCAAATTTGCTCATTTTTACACTTAGATGCATTAAAAAAACATGAAGTGAAGGAAATAACATGAGTTATCACAAATGGTTACCTAACACTTTTTATTCGACGTTATCATATGGATCTACGTTCTCTCCATCGTTACCCATTTTACTGCGCACATGTCACTCAGGGCGCCCGTTAAAATATATGTAGATAGGGACAGTGACTTTTTCTAAGGTTGATTTCAAAAGTGCTCATTTTATCGTAGACGGCCTTTATTAGGCATTACCAACACACTAATTGTATCTGTTTTTATTCGTACCAATTATAAGTGTGCGATTATAATTTATAGGTAAAATGTAAGAAATAATTAAATTTAACCAAAAATAATATACTTTTACGTTAATAAGAGTATAAAACGCCTATGATACGTAATGTATTTAGGAAACAACAGAACACGTCGTACTTGGGGAGTTTTTTCAAAGGTTGGTTGAAAGAGTGTATCGTTAGTGTAATGTGAGACTGCGTGAGGTAGGCAGAGAGGAAGATGCAGATAGGTTGGAAGCGCCCGCTGTCGCGAACAGCGCAAGTTGACCGCAGTGCAGGGCAGCGACGTCACCTCCCCAGGTTCCCCAACCCCTCGACGACAGCGCTGATCTACCCAAGGAAGCTCCCGGCACGACACGACATCCCTTCGCCGACACGCAAAGCCACCGCGACTGTCTCCGCCACACTGACCTCGCCACAGCACACATTCCCGGACACACGTCACATCCACGCTCTTTGCAAACATCACAATTATTTTTTGCGTTAAGTAAAGGCGGTTGAAACCTAGTCGTGTGTCTGTGTGTACTATAGGCGCTTGTTACCTCGCTTGTCATGACACATTATGAACGTATGAAGATCCTTTGTGACCTTGATCCCTCACTCGCGTCACCCTGACACGGCGAGAAAGCCGAACGTGATCGTTCAAGCTCAACCCGCCGGTATTACTTGGTTTATAAGCGCCAAACGCATGTGGTTCGGAGCCCACTACAGAAGGCACAGGCCTAATTTAATCTCACTCTTTGAAATTATCAACCAATTATTAAAAAAATTGCTTAGCTACGTATCTACCCTAATCATTTTAAGGATAGTTGCCAAATATTTTACTTACGTTCATTCCCAGCTTTATGCTTGATGTCACAGCCGGTATGTTCTCGAGAGATCAATAAAGTATGACAAATTAACAAATTCCAAAATTCCTTTGAAATTTTCTAAAAATTTGTACATGCATGATCCTGGGGTGATTCCTAACATCATATTTGTACCAAGCTTGCCATTTGCATTACCGTATCATGGTACATCAGAACTTCAGGTTTCAATTCCGGTGGTTTCCAGTCACGACAAACTTCATCTTCGCAGCTTGCACCGTCGCAGTTTCGAACACGACCTGGTCCATCATGAAGCCAATCTCGCAAACACACCTGAGTGCATAGTTTGTCTTCATTTGAAGCTGCAACTATTGCTTCGCATAATGATGATAACCCCAGTAACAAATTTTTGTTGGCTCAACGTCTTTCTCTGGCGTTGGGCCAGCGTTGGAAAACATAAGTTGGCCCAACGTTAAGATGTCACTCGTGGCAACGTTGGTCCAACATGCACTTTTACGTTGGTAGTCAACTGGAATATGATACTCAACCTACATTATTACGCCAATTATAATTTATGGTTTTCTGCACGCTTTCCTAAATTCTCTTTCTTTCAAACATATGCCATATCAATCAAAAAACCAAACTACTGTTTGTTGGCGTTGCGTTGGTTAGGAAAGCGTGTGGAAAACCATAAATTTTGATTGGCCTAATAAAGTAGGTTGAGAATCGTATTTCAGTTGGCAGCCAACGCAAAAATACATTTTCGGCCAACGTTGCCCTGAATGACATTTTGAGGTTGGACCAACTTATGTTTTCCAACATTGGCCCAATGCCAGAATCAGACGTTAAGCCAAAGTTGGGCCAACAAACGTTTCTGTATGTTTACCAACTAGTTGCCAGCAATCAGCCAACCATTAACATCACAATATATTTTTAATACAATTAGTTTATCTATTAAAAAACCACATTTTTAAGCAAACATGAAAAAATATTTTTTTTCTCATTCCAAACTTTCTATGGAGCATTGTTGGAATTATGTTGGTTACACAGCTAACGAAAGATGACCAAACACAGACCGTTTTGGTCCCCAAAATTCTTCCAACATAAAATCAACTGAGCATATATAATAGAAATAAAATAAATATAAAAAAAAAACTTTTAAAACCAACCTGTTATGTATAATTGCACTAAAAAGAGAAAAATAAGTATAATAGTTACACAATTTGTACAACTTGTAAGAAGTGGTCAAACAGCCGTAATAAACTTTACTACAAATCAATATGTTTTTATCAATTTATATTTAGTATATAAAAGCTTGGCGCAATGTAGAACGTATACCTCATTTGTGTAAGCATAGTAAGCATATATTTTGTGTAAGACTCTTAACTATTCACAATATAGAACGTATATCACATTTGTGTAAACATATGAAGAATATATCGTGCGTAAGGCTCTTGAATATTCGCGCCAAGCTTTTATGTTCTAAATAAAAATTGATACAAAAATATTGATTTGTAGTAAAGTGTATTTCGGCTGTTCGACCACATCTTACAAGTTGTACAAATTGTGTAACTATTATAATTATTTTTCTCTTTTTAGTGCATTTAAAAATAAGAGGTTGGTTTTAACAGTTTTTTTTTACATTTATTTTATTTTTTACTTTTTAGTTTCCAACGATGTGTTTGTATCACGAATGTGGCTTTCCGTTGCTAAGAAAGATCCCCATAATGTATCGTGATCGACCAGTAGTTCGCTTTCATTCCGATACGGGACATTCTGTAGGAGAAAACTATAATAATAGTTTTCAGAACCATTTGCCGCTACAAAAAAAGGCACGCGCACAACAGCTCAACATCATGTCAGCTCAGTGGTACCATCACATTGTATTGTCATCGGAACTACACGTGTACGCGAAATTTCAGTTCAATTGATTAACGGGAAGTAGTTTAAAATTGACTTGCAAGATTTCACCCGAAAGTACAAACTAACTAGCTAACTAACTAACAAGGCACGTTAAATAAAACCTGTAAAAATGGTCAGTATCGTGAACAACTTTTATACATATCATACAATAAAGGAAATAACTGTTTTCATTAAGAATAACTATTTCCTAACTTTAACATTAAAGTGTTGGTTGTACAGTGTTGGCCCAACATAAAAATTAATACCAATTACATACCAACTTATTGCCAACATTCAGCCAACCTTGATCATCAAATTAAATTTGAAACAAAAATATTTATGTATTGAAAAACCTACATTTCAAGCAAACATTAAAAGTTATGTTTTTTTCCCTTCAAAAAATATTATTCAGCACTATTGGAAAACATGTTAGTTTCACAGGTTGGGCCCAACTAAAAAAATAAAAGCACCAATCACCAACTAATATTTCAAAGAAAAATTGGCAGTATCGTGAAAAACATTTGTATTGCATAACGTGCAGGCAAGGAACATTGTTTTAATTAATAATATCTATTCCCTAATTTTGCATACAATTTAGGTTTTACAACGTTGGCCCAACATAAATGTACAGACACACACCAACAGTACATCTACCAACTTGTTGCCAACATTTAGTCAATCTTTTTATTTAAAGTTTTCAAAAATTGCTCTTGCAACATGTTGTGACATTTTTTTGATATGGTGAATTGTTGATGTACGTTTATCTAAAGTCTCTCATTAAAATTTTCGAGTAAAACTGTTTGGTTGGCATATTACGTCAGGAAAACGTTGTTTTCATGTATGATTTCTAATCCAACATATTGCCAACTTTTCCACCCAAATGCCAACCGTTGGGCCAACGTATGTTGCTACTTGGGAATGCTTATGACAGTACACTTTCTGATTTACTGCTCTCTCTGAAGGCAAATTACATGCATTTTCCAAGAGAAAAACCTGTGGTAAACAACAAAGACGCTGTCCTTAAGGAGGCGCTATTTGTGATAGGTAATAATGCCATGCCGTTCAAACCGTTGTTAGAAGGTTGATCTCCTCGATACAAACGTACAAATCAGGCCGTTTTAACATAAACACAAACATATGATTTTCGGTAACTAGGGTGTTCAATTCAGTTTAAGTTAAAGGCATGTGCTTCTGCATCGCTGCGTAAAATAAAGTGAATAGTATGTGTGATTGAGAAAGAATGTTTTCTTTGGCCACATAACAGAGCAGGGAATAACTACTGTGTAGTAGTAGAACAATGGTAGTCTTACAAATTGTGAGTAAAAAATCATTGGTTTCATTTTGAAAATTTCATTTAAACCATAGTGAGTACACAATAAACGCAATATGACCAACTGTTATATTTTTGTACAGTGTTTATAATCCATTAATATTTTGACACTATTTATATTAAATGTATAATGTTTTATTTTTATTACGATTATTATTATACAGTTATTTGTAATAAAACTTCTAGAAACAATCACCTGGACCGTAGTTAGGCCTAACTGGATACTTTCCTTAAAAGTGATTTTTTATTTGTTCAAAATAGTGCGTTTAGAGTAAAATCTCAATCCGGATTGAATCTGAGTGCACTGAAGAATCCCGTTTGAAACGTTGCTATAAACACATCCGGACTCGACTGAAGTAGAAATGGAGTGAGCAATCCACTCCAGTTGGTGAGGTGGACTGGAGTGTAGAATCCGAATTGATGGTTTACTCTAAACACTGCCGATAGGAGTGAACTGGGAGTAAAAGAAAATTAAATGCCACTATTTTGAAGTGTATTGTGTGCATGATTACACGCGCGGAGTTTTAAAATTTTGTTTTTAGCAAATACTAAGCTACTAGGGCAATAATGTCCAAAAAGAAGGAAATGCAAAATGTTTGGAACGAAATGTACTTACAGTTTTTATAAGCATAATTTTGGATAAACTAATATTAAAGTTATATTATGGTAAAAAAATTTAAATAGATGTTATCGCCTGTAACAACTGATCCCGTGTGTCTGATCGCCGTCCGCTGTAAACCCTACTCTTCAGGCAGTCCCAGAATAAAATTTCCAACGTGGAGAGGTCTGGAGAGCGCGTTGGCCACGGGACTGGCCCATCTCTTCCAATCCCCTGCGCGGATACTCAGCTACTGCACCATGCACATTTCCGTCACAGTATCCATAAACAAACACCATGTCTGCGTACTTCTGCACCTGTAAACTTTCCTGGCGTTGTTGCACAACCACTCGCCACGACACACTAACAAAGACTGGCCACGCCAGCCACCATAGCAGTGTCTGCTTACGGTCAGATTGGGCACATTATGAACAGTTTGTATGAGACATACAACATGAATGTAGACAATTGTATTTAAGAGATTAGGTAATTCCAATTTTCGTTCTTATTCCATTAAGTCCCTGTAACTCTGAAATGGGGCTGCATAGCCAACTTGTGTATATGAAAGTTTGTGTTGTCAATGATCTTTGTAACACGCTGTATGTCGGTGAGTCGCGGAACACTCTGTATGGGAAGCCAGACATTTTTGATTTTCTAAGCGTAGAAAAAATATGTTAGCTTCTCAATAACTCCGGAACAAAAACAGTTCAACTACTGTCTATTTATTTTTCGAGTATCGTTTGTTTGTTCACGAACTTGTCGAAAGATGTCACTACACAGCTTTCAATCCGTGTTCACATTATAGAGTAAAGATGATGTAGACCGATCTCGCTGGCTGCGCACAACCAATCTCTGTGTCCCAACATTGAACTACTTTTCTGCCAACACGTCTAGCGAAAACGGCGTGGTTTAGATTTCAGGTTAGAAAACTGATTTGTAAACAACTGCTTAAAGATGTTTTTATACTTCCTCTAACCAGTTCGTAATACTTTTTGATTAAATTGAAAATTGTAAAGTATTTTATTAATACAATAGTGCTTGTCATTTAAAAATTTAGATGTAAACAAATAGGGCCTACTCTCATCGCTGTTGACCATGTGACTTTCACAGTTGTGTTTTTTTTTTTTTTTGGGTAGGTCAATGTTGCTGTTGGGCACATGCGCAGAAGACGAATATGCGGTCTACCTCATCTTTAGTCTATGAATTTAACTCCAGTCGAGAGTTCAGTCCAGTCCGAAGTTTTACTTTGGATGTAGTGATATTTATAGCTGAGCGACTTGATATTTGGCAATAAAGTTACATTGCACTTTTTTATGAGCAATCATTGGCCTTTGAAAATAATCTGTTTTCAATTAGGCAGAAACATATGGTTAGTTCGGCATCCATCAAAATAGATCGTTAATAAGTGGGCTCCATTCCTGGACAAAATGCTACATATTCTCAAATATAAGTTGTTTGCGGTAAACTGAGCACTTTTGAAAGCCCTGCTTAAAGTGTGTTTGTATGCACATTGTGTATCCTTCCACCATATGTAAAATCAACATAGCCATGGACCTGATCACGTTATTCGAGCGTCAGTAAAGTGAAAATAAATTATGATTCCATTATTCACAAACGTTTACCTAACGCTCTTAATTCGACGTCAACACTTGGAGCTACTTTCCCTCTGTCGATACCAACCTTACTGGGTGCATGGTAGTCAGTCTGCCTGTTAAAATACAGGATGTTGCAAAATTGCACGTCAATACTTTGGCGAAACATTCTTCACATCTGGAGGATGAAAAAATGTTTTATGAACATAGGTCTGCAAACGCTTATTTTCTGTAGTACAGCCCGTAATACAAAACGTACAGTGTATGGCCCACGGACTGGATCATGTTACTGTGGAATTCCATCGCAGAGTATGTTTGCATGATACACGACACTTCACACTACGACACTACACCTAGAACAGTAGGAATCACACACGGATTAGTTACACATGGGTGAAAGCTTATCGTCGGCACTAAAGGAAATGTTTAAAATGCCTACCATGAGCATGGGCACATGCATCAACCCGCCATTGCATAGACGCCCGAATGCATTGAAGAATCCCTGGAAAATTTCTCATTGTTTCACAATCTGCCACAATACTGATACGGAGGTTGCCCACATCGTCCACTAAGGTTGCCTACACAACTGCCTTTAAATGTCCCCACAAATAAGTCTATTGGACTCAAATCAGGGCTCCTCGGGGGCTGGTATCGGGCTGCGAAAGCCAGCGCTCAAGTATAAATTCGACAAGTGAATCCCTAGTAAAGGCTGTTCACGATAAACTGAGCAATTTTGAAATATGCCTTAGAAAAAATCATTGCACCTAAGTACTTATATTTTAACGGGCGCATTGAGTGGTATGTACCCAGTAAAGTTGGTAACGATGTAGGAAAAGTAGTTCTATATCTCAACGTTCAATTAAAAGTGATTAGGTAACGATTTGCGATAACTTAGAGTATTTATTTATCTTTCCGTTTTTTTAAATGCAACGAAGTGTAAAGATTAGCAGATTTGTAACATATTTACTTTTATAATAATTCCATAGTTTCACTTGACCGATACATGGATAAAATTATGTGGCCCACAGCAACGTTAATTTTACATAAGGCGTAAGAATACACAACATGCATACAAGTAGATCTTAAGCAGGGCTTTCAAAATTTCTCAATTTACCGTGAACAGCCTATAGCATCACGCAACATGCAGGACGTGCTGACCTGGATGTCGGCGAGAGATCGGTGCCAGCAACCTGGTGTGCATTGGGACGGCTACACTGAGACATAGACGCGGGGAAATTCATCGACAGTACCTTGAAGTAGTTAGCCTCTAACGATCGATGACTTCGCCATTGTAGGCTATACATGGTAAAGTAAGCACTTTTGAAAGCCCCCTCGTTTGGAATAATAGTCAATAAATGTATTTTATTTTAGCTTTAGACGTTAGGTTCCGTGTGCGGTGGAATACATACTGTGCTTATCACTTGCATTGCAATATTTATTTAATAAATTGGTTAAAGGATAAAAAAAACGGCTGAAAGGATAATGTAACTAGCGACTCAATAGCGTCCACTTTGCTATGAACAGCATATAGAGCACTAGCGACCCGTCCCGGCCTCGCTCGGGTGCGATTTACAAATATGGCGTTGTTTAGGTTTACAGCAAGTATATACACTAAATGCTTAAGGTAACTAACATAGGATTCATGCTGCGTTGTTCAAAAAGTCTTCGTAAGTGCGCTGAACCTCTATTTTTAATCAAACTTATAAGACAAAAATTGTTACTGTTGGTTATCCTCAAAAGATAAACATATGCTGTCCGCGGACTTTTTGTACACCTTTATGAGATTTACAATTCTGTAGTACATTAATTTGGTGTGTGTCTTATGGTTTAGTCAGCGTAAGCCATGTAAGCGCATGAGAAGTTGCTTTTTCTGACTTTATTAGAAAAGTCGACATTTCTCTAATATCCTTACATTAAATATTAATGTATTATGTACCTAAATCTTCATCAGGAAACGTTATAAATGAAACCGTATAAAAATCTAAGTAGCTTAGAAGCCTTAGCCGAATACACAGACACACGCGGCCGGGCGACTTTGTTTTATACTATATATAGATGTGTCACAGTTCCTCGCCTTCGACCACCAAGCTCCGGGAGTATTGGGATTGTGAACGATCGAGGTATACCCGATAGCCTCGTACCCACAACAACCAGACAGTATGGACTGGAGACCTAGACGAGAACGCGAGCCTTGCAGAAAGCGGTAAACAGCTGTCTTGAGAGGAAAATGTCGGTCACTGTAGGAGGAAATGCCTTGCTAGTTATTCAGTTACACTCAGTGCAACAAAACTGTGATGATATTTCTCGTTAAAGCCTGTTCACCGGTAAAGTGAGCATTTTTGAAATCAACCTTTTAAAAAATTTCACTGCCCATACCTTCATGAATTTTTCCAGGTACACTGATAGATACGCGCCGAGTTAGGTTGGCAACGACGGAGTGAAAGTAGTTCCATGTGTTGACATTAAATCACAAGTGTCAGGTAAACGTTTGTGAACATTCAAATGTTTGATTTTGCTTTTTGTGTATTTTAATACATATAAGCGTAAGAATAAAAATATTCCAAGAAATATCTACTGTTATAAAAAAATTTACAGTTGCCCTTGACCGACGCACGAATAAAGTGACGAGGCAAATGGTAACGTTAATTAACGTTTAAAAATACACAATGTGCATACAACTTGATCTTAAGCAGGGCTTTCAAAAGTGCTAATTTTTTCCTGAACATCCTAGAGATAATCGTGGACGTTAAATGATCATAACAGTGGTCATTCCCCACATCATAGGGCTTTTCCCCGTAGATAGACCACATTTCAGAAATGTACCTATTGGTCACAGCTACAGGCGAGGCCATGCCAGTGAAAGATGAACGTTATAGATGAACTCAGTCTTGGACGCACGTTTTATAGCAGACAAGTGTTGGCAATTGCTCAATGGTAATAAATGGCATCGCAATCCTGCTGCGTGCCCAATAATTTGTTGTCAGGATACAGTGTTTTAAATTTCCAGTGAAACTAAGAATGATGTAGAGAAATGAGTGAAGAGAATCCGGTTCCAAACGAGTCAATGGACAAATCTAGTGGCCTTCAAGACCATTAGCTGGTAGCAAGTACGTTTTCCGAAAATTCTGACAGCTTCTAAGATAGAATGATTGACATTCCTGTGAGGGCACATCTGACTTCAAAGGGACTAAACACAGAGTTACAAGGCGTGTTTCACAGATACCTCCTAATAAATTGCACGTAGTTTCAAAATTTTAGACATCTTTGGATTTCTCTGAAAATTTCGGAATTGTTTCTGCTTTTAAAACCTATTTTGCTTAAGAAGGCATTGAAAATATTCTGAACCAATACGTTTTCCATTGCTCTTTCAGGAACAAATCTTCTTTAAAGGTATGTTTCGCCAGTTTAAGCTAAATCCCTCTGTTGTAATGCTGACAATTTAATTTGCAGATTTAAGTTGTGTGCCAAGAACGTGAATTTCTAAGTCTCTAGTTCTGATTGTGACGTAATGTATGATGTCCGTATAGTTAAATTCACATTTAAACGAGTTTACTGGCGAACGTTTGTTGCAATTCTGTATAATAATGCTCCACTCAAGTTGAAATTCAGATTTATTCTAATAATGCCATAGGGTCAGGAGTTCGAACTTTAACTACGTTAAAATTTTCTGAAATTTACAGAGGAGAGATAAAATTCTGTTCTTTGCCGTTGAGTGAAAAGTGCATAAATATGCAAATGAAGCGCTGAACTGAAGGAAAGTGTGTACACGAGAGAGAAAGTATAATAGGGGAAAAGGGGAGAAAGATTTTATGTTTAAACAATTTAAAGGAAAATCTACCGGTCTGGGAGCGAAAACGGTCAACTCGATAATTTTCTGAATTCTGTAGCGGGAAAGTAGTGGCAGCTGTGGCGAGAGAGATGCGTTAATGTCACCGAACGATGCAGCAATGCGTGACTCCAGAGAGTCTACCTTCGCAGGATTTACCTCATTTTTAAACACAAAGTGCCATACCCTTCTCGCTCGGCCTTGCTTCAGAAACGTATCTACGCTACTGTCAAATAATTGCTGTTATGTACGCAAAAAAATTGTTTTCATTTTATCGGGCTTATTAATTGTCCTCGCCTTTCAATGTTGGTTTGCTAGGCGGCGATTGCAAGGGAAAAAAAGGGGGGGAGGATGGGGCCTACATACCAAATTACAGTCTATTCGCGATTTCTTCACACTTTTAAAATCAAACCTTTGAAAAAAATCACGCCATATATGGCGTGCTGGGTGGTTTTCTAAATATAACATGTATATCAAGCGTTTTATACTTGTGTTAACATGAAATAGCCTACCTTATTCTTTATTAAATTGAACTTTTGCTTTTATAATTAATAAATTGTAATATTTATTTTATAATCAACGTGAATAAATACAGTGAGAAAATAGGTGTGTTGGTAATGCCTAGGAAGGAATAGTTCTTACGTGGGTTATTAATACACTGAGTGAGCACGAATGCGATGCGTTGCCTCTTCTGGTGAATTTTTCTAGACTGGTTAAGCTTTGTTTGCACGAGGTGGCCGGACATACTGGAAGTAGAACTTAAACAGGGCTTCAGAAAAGTTGGTACTAACTTGAATGGATTATTACAACGTCAATTTACGTTTAAAAACTCACATTGTCACGTTGTCATGTTGTCTAAAAAGACAAAAAAATCAAGAGATTACAGGGATTGCTAGTACTACGACAGCAGACATACAAATACATTCTCTAAGATTTAATTAACAAGGATAGAGTAGCCTACAAGGTTACCTAATAAAATTGGAATGCTTATTTACTATTTTGTGTCTTAATTTTTTTCTAACACTAATACTCTACGAAATGGAAGTACGGTAAGGAAGAGGAAATGGGATTCGCCCTCACACCCTAGCATAGAAATTACTTACTCCGAGTTTGTGTGCTGATGACCGACCGCCGTTAAGTCCTGTCGTCAATTGCTGCAATTTACTGCCTACATGAATTAATTACAATCCCATGCGTAACGGCGAGTTCAAGCAGGCTGCTGTACTAAGGCCTGTTCACACCAACATAACATTCGTTGCATAACCAGTGATCAATCCCGCAGCCTCGAAGACCGAAGGTAACGTTTCAACGCCCTTAGCCATGGAATTATGGGCTGTTCACGGTAAAATGAGCACTTTTGAAAGCCCTGCTTAAGATCTACTTGTATACACGTTGTGTATTCTTCCGCTTTATGTAAAATTAACATTGCTATGGACCGCATCAGTTTATTTATGCGTCGGTAAAATGAAACTGTGAAATTATTAAGAAAGGAAATGCTAAACAAATCTGCTCATTTTTACACTTCGACGCAAAAAAAAAAAACAGAAATAGAAAGAAAAAATTTATAATTATCACAGTGGTAACCTAACACTTTTTATTCGACGTTAAGATATGGAACTACTTTCCATCCATCGTTACCAACTTTACTGAGCCAATGGTACTCAGTGTGCCCATTAAAACATACATATGGATGCAGGGGTAGTGACTTTCTTCTAAGGTTCATTTCTAAAGTGCTCACTTTATCGCAAACAGCTTTTAGCCTCTCACACAAGATCTTATTAATATAGGCTGTTCACAGTTATTTGAGGAGTACTTCTGAAATCAACCTTTGCAAAATGTCACTGCTCCTCTACCAGCATGTATTTTAACGAGCAAACTGACGGGCATGTGCCCAGTGAAGTAGGTAACGGCGATGGAAGCAGTTCCATGTCCTAACGTTAAACTTGAAGTGTTAGGTAAACATTTGCGAATAAATTAAAAGTGTTAGGTGGACATTTGTGGACTAAAATAAAAGTGACAAGTAAACATTTGTGAGTACTGAAATTATTTAAATGTAGATAAGTGTAACAATTTGAAAATTTGTTAATATTTATTCTTCTAATAATTTCTTTGCTTTACTTGACCAACGCATGGATAAAGTGGTCAGGGGCAGTGGCAATGTTAGTTGTGCATATGATGGAACAATACAGAACGTACATACAAGTAGTTCTTAAACAGGGATTTCAAAAGTGCTCGGCTTAAATTGAACAACCTATAGCAAAGTGTACACGGATATAAGTTTCAAAGTTGTGCGACACACCGCCGACATTGACCGCCTTCTAATTGCTCCATGTATCTGAGTTCGTGAGGGGTGGAGGTCTTAATATAAATAAATAACAGAACTAAACTTGATTATTTATTTATTCACGCAGCTATTTCTTACAGCATAGAATATCCATCTCCACTATTGCTGTTTTTATTTCTCAGAGAGCACAATATTTCGTGTCTATTTCAACTCTAATAAACGCCCTTCCTAATATATATGCTTGTTTATAGTCAATTAATTCATACTCATTATTAACACACGTTCAGTCAGTCTTTCTGCATTCAGTTCAATAGTCCAGCCTGCCAGTCGCACACTTCACATCTCTGATGCTCGCAGTCGCAGATTTTCCTCCCGCCGGTCACTTCCGGCACCACTCGTTGCTCTACTCGCTCGTCGTCTTTCGCTCGACGACGCACAATCGCCCAAACTCCCAACTCTCATGAAATTCCGGCTAGGAAGCCCGTCGCACTTTTATACTATCGCTGGCCTTGATATGGAAGGTTCAACGCATCCCGAGTCACGTTGAGAGAAACTGAGACAGCAGTACTCACCAGAACATTCCTTCGAAAGACACCCGATGCCCAAGATCGGAAGCGGCACGTGTACATTTCTTTGTGAAAAGCCGCAGCGTCACCGGTTGCAACTGATAGCGTGCACGCATCCATACAGAACGGTCACCTGTAACTATATGGTCGCATATGTACTTCTATGTTCACTTATTTTTTATTGAACTAGCTCCTAAAGAATAATGAATTGATGATTAGTCTCAGTTATTTGGTTTTCATGAGTGTTGCTTAAAAACTGTTTTTATGTTAAATTCAAAACGTGGACTACGAGAGCTTGTAAGTTTTTCAATATTTATTTTTTGGGCTGATTTCTTCAGAAACAATTTCCTCAAACTAAATTTATGTAAAATCTTTTAATATTATTGACTTGGAATATTGGTTCCAGCTTTCTTACCCTATTCGTGCATTGTTTTCTACGAACCCGGAATAAGTTGTACACTTTAAAAGCTTTCATAATCAAGTTAATATATCAATCATTATAATAATATAATACTCGTAATATTTACGGCTTCTTTGTCGTGAGTACGAAAAGTATTGTACCATCACAGTTGACCTAGTGCGGAAATTGTATCTTGGCCGCAATATGGGGCTAAAGTGGTTGAGCAGTTAGACTGCTCGCCTCCTACCAAGACGAACCGGGTTCAATCCCAGGCCAGGTCACTCAGGATTTTCGCAAGTGGGAATCGGCGCCGAACGATGCCACTCGTCGAAGGGTTTTCTCGGGTTCTCCCGCTTCTCCCGCCCTTGCATTTAGCGCTGCTCCATTCTCACCTCATTTCACCCTCATCGGCTTTCAAGACCTCGTTGTTAGGAGCCATCCAAATCTCTCACGCAGTATCCTGCCCCGCACACCGGCATGTGATCCTCGTGCTGGTGATTAATGAGGTCTGGTGGACGGTCTGCCTGGAGACTGTGCCAAGGCATTTTCTCGTTAACCGCTATCGCATGGCATAAAAACGCAGGGGGTTTATCGTTCTCTTTTCAGCCAAATATGTAGTCTTTGATCAATAACCGGGCCCTGGCTTGAAAGCGCACCCATCCCACCATGCAAGGCGGTTTTTGTCATTGGCTTTTGAACGTCAGACTTTGTGAAACTGAAATTTTGAGCACTTCTAACAAAAACGTGGTTTCAAACAGTAGTCGTTACGCTGCAGAAATGGATCGCAGTTGGGCGAGTGCTGTTTCTTAGTATATGTGCTATTCACGGTAAAGTGGACACTTTTCAAAGCCCTCTCATTTGGAATAATAATCTACATATATTTTAACTATTCTAGCCTTAGACACCAACTTCCGAGTGCGGTGGAATATACACACTGTGTTTATTATTTACATAGAAATATCTATTTAAGGAAAAAGTAACTATGGCCTTAAAAGTGCTCATTTTACCGTGAACACCCTATAACTACTTGTAAGTACATTGAATATTTTAGAGCATTATATGGACGGGTACATTTTGCATTTCATTGACTTTCATTGCCCTTTCTTATATTCGAAAACAACTCTGAATGATTTGCACAGGCAGCTTGTGGAACAGTGCCTGAGGCATATGACTGAAGTTTTATTTCACTCAGAGACTTGATTTATAGCCAGTTGCACCGTTGAAGTTCACTGTATTATCCGAGATGAGTTTTGAGCTTAATCTATGATCAGCACAAAGAAATCTGTTACACCAATCGAGCTCAACGTGTTAAACTTAATTTTGAACCGATTGATTCCAAGACATGATCTAATATTAGAGCAGTATTTAGTCGTATTTTAACTGTTGGGGCACAGATTAATGTAGTTTTGTAAAACATAAAATATGATAATCAAAATTTACAAAACTTCTTACATTAATTACGATTAAAATATTATTTACACCTCGTCTAAAACGCGTGGTGTGTGCACCCATTGTAAACAAGAAGAATCAATGATGTGCTGAAATGTTGTGTGGACAATATTCTTTTTTAATAAATCTTGTATTTAAAGTCAGCGACTTTGAATTTCGCATTTTGGCAGACTCTTACAGAAATTTTCATTCACTGCATATCACGTGACAACACTGCCTAGGAATATGGCGACCAAGTTCGCAAATGCTAGGCTAATATCGTCCCTGGTTACTTACTTATTAAATGTGAAAAACTGTTTACAATGAGGAAAAATAATAAAGCTTGGAGGAAAATGAGGCACTCTGAGAAACTCGCCTGCTCTCGTAGATCTCTGTAATGTTTCCGGCATAGGTAATGCGAGCTAGGATCCAACCGAACAAGAATGTGGTGCACAGAGAAAACAGTTAACATTTGCTTTCAGTCCATAAAAAAAAAAAAAAAAAAAAAATCTAAGGGCTAAGCGACGCTAGAAAGTACTTAAAGGTGCTAATTATTTGAACAATGTGATTTTCATTGTATTCGTTTCTTAAATTGTAAATTCCTTATTATTTTTTGTGGTCCAAGTACTTGAAATACTGAACTCGTCGCATTCGAAAGGTTTCCACCAATTAACAAGTTCTGAAAAGTTTGTTTCTCAGAGTTACTCAGTTCTTTTAATTGGGTTTCTATTTTCTGTTGCCTTGAGGTCGGAGGAAAAAAAAGGGGGGGAGCGAGAGAAATGCCATTATCCTTGTTTACAGTATGGTATCTTGGAAATGAGTTTGGTTTGTCTCCTTGTTGTGATGTGAAGTAAAAAACAACATAAACTCTTACCCTCATGGTTTAGTCGTTCATGACGTGCTAAACGAACACACCATACGAAGTTTGTTGAAGGGTCCGGGTTTACAATTTCCACCATATATAAGACAAAGAGTTAAACCTTGAAAAGCAAAACATATCACTGACCCCAGCCAACTACCATTTGTCTCCAACAAACCCCTACTAACTACCAACAGAAGTATTGATCGAATGATCGTTCGAAGGATTGGGGTTGTTGAGGATTGCGAATGATTTTGAGGAGGATTGCTAAGGATTACAGAGGATTGGTGTCGATTGGCGTGTGGATTGGTGTAAGTGTTGATGGCAAGATTGTGAAAGAATGATGGGTTGGTGTTCACGAAGAGGACTCGAGATAAGCCAGTTTATTACCCTCGTACATTCCAAATTTTAAGAGCCTAACTCTAATTGTATTTCAGTTAACGCTAAATCTTTATAAAATGTGATGTCAGATGCTGATCAATACCATGATAGAATATTACTTAGGCAGGTGGTTGCTACTTGAATGAAAGGCTTGGATTGGTCTCATATAAATATATTCAAAAAATTCTGAGTATCATATTCATACCTACATAACAGTCGAGACAATGAATAATTTGCATATACTGGCATCATGTAATTACTATACTTTAAGAGAGGAGACTGGAAATAAAGTTGATACTTTTGGATATTTCTACTTTACTCTATGTACAATTTCAGTACAACTTAATATATATATATAATTTTTGTAATAAAAAATTAAAGAATTTTAAAATCAAATAATAAATATAGATTTTTTTTTATGTGGCATACCCGATGCCTACAAAAACAATAGCTACCAGAAACAAATACAGGGGGAAACCTCAATGTGAGTGGATATAAGCAGGCGAGTCCCAGTTAGGAAGTGTGGTTTGACAGTGGCAGTCGTGAAAGACACTTCGTCTCAGCTCGTGTAAGCAACTGGAATATATTATGGAGCCAAAGGATGATTGTGCATCAACATCTGGGGATGGAACAGTGCTATCGACTTCTTCAGGTAGGACACCTGCGGTAGCAGCATCACCATCGTCTCCTTCTGGCATGGCACCGAAAGTGCCATCAATTTCTTCGAATGGAACGCCTGCAGCAATGCAGCCATCGATGACTTCGTGAAGGCTTCGTTTCTGTTACTGCGACAATATATTTTCCTACAGCCAAAGTGCAAGGAAGCATGGAAAAACTACTTGTGTAAAGGATCCTTCCTGTGCTATGCAACGATTCGGCAACTACAACATCTGTTCAAGCGTGCTGACAAGCTGAAGAGACATAAGAAGAACTGAAAAGGTGAAGTTCGTACAGCTAAGAAACGTCCTGTACTAGCAGTTGGTGATACCACATCGAATTGATTCAACCTGAAACAATCTGCATTCAAGGGTACTTTAAAGAATTACGTGATTGGAAATAACTTTGTATGTACGAAAGGCATCTTTTCATACATACCTGGACCACATTAAGCAAAGGATATTTAATCAGTTAACAGGTTAAGTTGAAGGTCTCATAAAATATAATGTTTGGCTGGAGTGTACCGACGAAAAGCCTCTGCCGTTGTATGAAGCCATCAGTCACCGAGCATTTAAGATTGCGAATCAAGCACTGTTCAATGTTGATAGTATCCGAGGGATTGTAGAGGCCATGAAAGAAAAACTTTGTCGTGAAGAAGAATGTATAGCCAAGGGTTCTGGTTGGCCGCTTGCTAGCATAGACTGTCCTGAGCTGCATAAATGCAGATTATATTCACTATGTGAAAAGTGAGCATGCTGCTGTAAAGACACAATGTGAATGGCGTGGAGAATGTAAAGATAACTGTTTTTATGTTTGTAATCTCAAGTACGTGTGTGTGTGTATGTATATATATTTTTAGTGAAAAATCTTTTATTTTTCACTGGTGTTGTATCCTGCCTGCTTCCCTGACATGCCACTACATGTTGATACTGCGAGCATGGTAAAAAAATTAATGAAATTATGTGAGGAAAATATAATGTTAGTATTTAAATATCTGCTGTAATGGCCTATCACTGGATGTGCAGAATCAATGATATGGTAACAGAGGTATATGTTGAAATGAAGTGCATAAAAATGAGAGTGGGCTAATAGTGTAATACATTCTAAGCAGGCTGGACGCAACAGACTTGGAGCGAGGAGGGCGAAGGTCGAGCCCGGCCTGGCCTACAAGAGCAGCGTGGGAGGGGTGTTGGGCAGCGGGATTGGGGAAGGGTGAAGGGGGGTGGTCGACGCTTTTCGTGACGGATAGGAGTGAGTGAGTGAAGAGATTTGGGCGGCTCTTTGCCGCGAGGTCTTGAGAGCCGAGCGACGGATAGGAGTTTCGGGAGAGAGATGTAGGGATTTTTAGAATGCATTTTTTGTGACTTTTCTCGATTTTATAATTATTTCCAGGGGGTACGGGGTTGGTTAGGATGGTGTGGTGAGTGTTGGGAGGTGAATAGGTAGGGGTAGTGGTTAATGGTTAGGATGGTGAGGTGAGTGTGAGGTTAACATTATATCTTCCTCGAGTTTTAATTTTTTTTCGATAGGGAAAATTTATGGAAAAAGGTAACTTTTGATCAAAAATTGGTTGATTTTGAAGGCAAAACGGGAAATGTTGAGAGTAAAATGGAAAAATTCGTGATGTCATCCAATATGGCGGACGAATCCTGAATCCTGATGCATGATGCATGTGCCAAAACGGGCATACCTAAACAACTATAGTCTATTCGCGGTTTATTCACACTTTTTGAATTAAACCTTTGATAAACCATCCCGTATATGATGAGCTTGCTTGTTTTCAAGATATGTCATGTATCATAAACGTTTTCTACTTCTGTTAATATCAAAGTGGCTTATTTTCTATTAAAATGTACTTACACTTACATTTTATATAAAATTTATAGTATTTTGTTTGTAATGAATACGAACAAAAACAGAGAAAAAATATGCGTGTTGGTAATTCCCACAAGAAATAATTTTCATGCAAAAATTATTAACATGAGTGCGCACAAATGCCGGTGCGTTGTCCCTCTGGTGTAATTTCCTAAGACTCATTTAAGCTTTGTGTGCATGTGGCGGAGGAATATCCTGGAAGTATAACTTCAGCAGGGTTTCAGAAAAGTGTGAAGTAACCGTGAATATCATATGGGTAGAAAATGGGCAACGGGAACATAGGTTCTAGGGTCCGGCTCTGCGGATTTGGTGTCCACAATCTTGGATTACGTCACCGCCATCATATTGGAAGTCCTTGACCTTGAACTTTGGTCGGGAGAAGCGGGAGATCCCCGAGAAAACCCGCCGACCAGCAGTGTCGTCCGGCTCGATTACCACATACGAAAATCCGGAAGCGTCCCGATTCGCCTTGGTGGGAGGCAAGTGGTCTGACCACTACATCACCGCGGCCCCCTGCATGCACGTAGACCTTTACGACGACTACTCTTTAACACAACATCAATGTTGCCACGAGATTGCAATGGTGTCGTGACCGACTGTCATGGAGCCATGCAGAATGGCAGCGGGTTATCTTCAGTGATAAGTCCCACCTTCGGCTTGGTGAAGACGACCGCACATCCGTGTGTGGAGGCAACGTGGGCAGTACCAAGATGAACCTTTTGCTGTCGCACTTTACATGTCCAGACAGCCTGTTGTCATACGATTCCGCCCGGTGTCCGATCACTGTCGGTTCTTATCATGGCACTTTGACAGCCCAACAGTACGTACACGACGTCCTGGAACCAGTGGTCATGCGGTTTGTGAACGTCAACGTCAGTGCTCTATTCCAATATGAAAACGTTCGTCTCCATAAAACTGACTTCTCAAGAGCGTGCTTTGAAGCCATGGATACTCCGTTTCGGCCAGTTGCATCACCAGACCTGTACCTATTGAAAATGTACGGGATGCTATTGGCCGATAGGGCCACGGTGAGAAGTTAGACTACTCGCCTCCCACTAAGGTGAACCGGGCTCGATTCCCGGCGAGGTTGCCCCCGGATTTTCACATGTGGGAATCATGCCTGACGATGCCGTCGGTCGGCGGGTTTTCTCGGGGATCTCCCGTTTCCCCCGCCCCTTCATTCCGGCGCCGCTCCATATTCACTTCAATCAGCCGCATTGGCTCTCAAGACCTCGCTGTTAAGAGCCGCCCAAATCTCTTCACTTAGTTTTTCGTGGCAACTTTAAACTTGTACTTTTTAAATAAGAATGTTTAATTAATGTGTTTTTATTAGTAGTGATTTTCTGAGTTCCACGCACGTAAAAATAAACAATTTACTGATATAACTAATGAGCCCAGGCTACTTTCCTCAACTTGGCTGCAATTCATTTTTAAATAATTTCTTATAAACTGAGTTGGTAGGTAGGAATTGTCATCTCGTTGAAAGCAATATATTTAAATATGAAACAAGATATATATGCAACTGTAGTGAGACAATTACGAATGCACACGTGCCTTACCCGTGACTCGTACCCATAAAACCTCGTACCATCAGCTAGTGTGCAATCAACTTCATTACGAAGGTCGTATTCGAGCATCATTTTCGAATTTAATCAGTCTAATGTTTCGAATGATAGGATTTACTAACCTAAAATATTTAAAGGGTCATCATTTTGAAAATAGGTGATTGAGCTACTTAAAGCACGTGAGTTTACATGGCCTACAATTGCACTACTTACGTGAATAATTACGTAAAAATTGATTTATTTGTCCCCGAGTTGTGGCATAAAACATCCATATGTTTCATGTTATGATCTTGGAGGTCAAAAAAGTTGTGTATTAGCACATTCGATGATTGTATAGGCATACTATCAGTACTCACAGTTAATCGAAAATGGAATATAGTATCGTAGATATAACCCACTAAGTTTAAATTATTTTATAGCCACCATTCTGAAAATAAGTGTCAGTCGCACTTAAAAAATATATAAAATTATATGGCCTACCGCAGTACAACTTCTTCGCCAAATTTGGTGATAATGGGTTTCCCGAGAATATAACATCAAAACTGAATTTTTATTGTGGGTCTAACTTGCTAAATGACTGGGAACTAAGGCTCTGTATAGACAGATTTTATTGTTGTAATTGATACTGCCAGCATACAAAGTTAAGTTGGAGTTAGTTTCGTTAATAAAAGATACTGCGCTAAAATATTTATATAGCCACCATTTCTAAATTAAGTGCTTGACCTACTTAAAACATACAATTTTACACCACATGCTTCAGTGCTAATTGTTTGCCAAATTTGGTAGGTATAGGACAATTCTTTCCCAAGATATGGCATTAAAATATACGTATTCATTTAGAGCTATCTTACAAAATTGCGGGCAAAAGATGCTAAGTGTAGACACTGTTGATAGTTGTAATATCTACTGCACAGCATACAAAGTTAAATTTGAATTGATTATATGGTTTCGACGATATAGCATTCTAAGCTGAAATAACTATAAGGTCGTAATTTTGAAATAAGTATCTGGCATATCTAAAACATATATTTTTCAGAGTCTGGGTTACCGGAAACAATTTTAGCTGCATATAAATTGTTGCAAAAAATGTTCGAGGTGATACGTGTGTTGAAGTTAGCTTAGTTGCAACTTTTATTGCCTTAGTTTAACATAATAACGCAATGTTTGACATAACATAATAACGTTTATGAAACTATGTTGTGCTTTGGTACCCTCATTATTGTTTCTTCAACTTTCGTAGCACTTGAGACTAGTGATTTAATTTCGTATGTAACCTAGTTTCGGGGATTATCGACTCTGGCAGCTCGTACTATTCGGAAGGAGCTGCAAAGAGTGCCACGTGTATCTCCCCCCCCCCCCCCCTTTTTGGTATACTCGCACCATTACTGAGAGTTATAGAAGTAGAGGAGAAAAGGTGCTTCTGAATCAGCTTCTGCTGGCAGGATTCCGTTCAAGGTTTTTGAATTTCAGATTAATTTTATGTAAAATGTAGACATTGTCAACGGGTTTAACTCAAAACCACTTGACACATTGACATCAAATTTACACAGTCTATAGATAATAACACCAGGCCCAAATTAGGCTTTGTTTCATCGATATCTCAAACTGTTCCGGAAAAAATTATGATCAGGGAGGGATATAAATAGGTATTGGAATAAGTTTTTCTTAGGATTTCTGCATAAAAAAGCATCATTGATAAAAACAAGTCTGTCATTTCTCCTTTCTTATGTGTCTATGGGCTGTAAACTTTTCCTTCGAAAAAGCCGTAGTGGCACATTGGCTAGTGTTATTAAAAATGGGGCTGCAGTGACCCAGTGGATAGATATATATCAAGTGGGGCAGCAGTAGCTCAGTGGCTAGAGCACCCAAAAAGGGGACCGCAGAAGCTCAGTGGCTATAGAACCCAATAAGGATGCCACAGAAGTTCAGGGGCTAGAGAACACAATAGTGGGGCCGCAGTAGGTCAGGGACTAGAGCACCCAATAGTGGTGCTGCAGTATCTGAGTGGTAAGAGCACCAAAAAAGGAGGCCGCAGTAACTTGGTGGCTAGAGAACCCAATAAAATAAAATAGCTAAATCAATTCAAATTCCTAAATATATGCTAACATAAAACATGTACGAAGCGATGACAGGTTGTAATTTAATAACGCCATTAAACCTGAAAGAAGAAATATTAGTATTTTTAAAATAAAAACATTAAAGACGCTATGATGTGTTCTATTTTAATAACTTTACAAAAATATCATGCAGATGAAGTCGCGCGGGCCAGCTAGTAAACAATAAAAACAATAAACAAAATGTTTAATATTTAAAGTACATTCCTTAAATATAAAATTGACTATTGCATGGTACATATTAATTTCTGATGCGTTTTATTTTATTTGGTTACACCAGGTAGGGTTGGTTTTGGATTTGACGTGCTGATAAAATGTGTTTGCTTGGCTTGTATTTAACTGAAAGGTTCAATATACGATATTCTTGCATTAACTAAATGTATATTAACATAGTGCAGTTTATTGCGATTTATAAAATTTTAGTTGATGTTTCGTTAGGTAAGGCCATGTCTGGAATAGCTGTTAGTTTTTATAAATGATGCGTCATGTTAAGTGTAGGTTACGCTGGTTGTGCAAAGATTCAGCACGTACGCTGCGCTTAAATTTACCCACTTGTTATCAAGAAAAATTAATACTTAAAATACTCCAACGTAAACTGAACTGACCATAACGAAGCATAGTATGTTTGAACCCAATCCAATTTTATCCACCTTTAGCAAACCTATATGTGTTCCAACTTGACCCAATCCCTCCTTAACCGAGCACAACAAAACCCAACACAAAAATCCAACATATGCCAAACATTCGACGAACTGGAAACTAGACTAGTACTAGCCCCACCTAATGAAACCTGCACGTCTCGCCACTTTCATCTCAACTCGATCGTAACACCAACTAATCTTAACCTAAAGTACACAAAAAAAAAAACAGTTCAGATCTAACACAGTACTGCCAAATCTGCAAGAAAATGTGATAATCTTAATATTATAAATGTGAAAGTTTGTATGTTTGTTTGTTACTCAATCACGTCATAACGGCTCGACGTATTTGGATGAAATTCGGTACAGGTGTGGATTATATTCTAGATTAGCACAGGGGATGTTTTCCATCCCAGAAAAACGAACAGTTCCTTATAGAATAAATAAAATATGCCACCAACCTTTTGAGTAGGCACTGGTTGGTGGTCTGTTTTTTTGTATGTTGCACGCGTTTGGAGCCGTGGGTAACAGCTAGTTTATACTAAATACTAAGGAGATTCGTTCTTAAACCATTACATAAATTTAAATCAATACCAACTAAATTACTGGCAGGTCAGCCTTGCTAATCATAACCACCCAGAAACGTATACTATATTGAATTAGCTTTCACACAGTTGTGACAATTTGAATTAGTCAGCAATTATAACGTTCGTCTATTTACATCATATATTTACAAATGTAAATAAATCGTCACTAGCTGACACGACTTTAACGTAGTTGACTAACTAGCACTAGCTGGAACAAATTTGGAATATAATCTTCACTAATTTGATCAGATGAGCATTTATAACAGGAAATGATGGAAGGCGAACGACAGGCGTGTTTTAGTTTTGGTCAGGTTTGTGTCGTGTCGCTTAACACTGGATTAGATTCGGCTAGGTGGGATAAATGTTTTGAGCAGCGCGGTACATATTTGTGCAACTTGATGCAACGTTGCACTGGTTTCATTGCCTTGGATTATAATTTAAATATTTCAGGTTTGCCTTTCGCTTATGAAGTGTTTCGGTTAGCGCGTGCTTTGGCTAGGAAAAATGAGGGGGGGGGGGGATTGTGGTTACGTCTGTATCCGCTTAGTTGGATGTTAAATTTGTGCTGTGAAAGGTTAGGGTGGATTTGAATTAGTCACTGGTATTTTGTTTTTGTCGAGGCTGCATGTTTCCTCGAGAACCGTTTGCCTGAGAGTAATACACCAAGCAACGTTAAGTGTTTATTTAAGGTACATATGACTAAAGGCTGTTCAAGATAAAATGAGCACCTTTCAAATCAACCTTATAAAAAAGTCACTGCCCCTGCCTGCATACATTTTAACGGATGCACTGAGTGACATGTGAGCAGTAAAGTTGGTTATGCAGGGAAAGTAGTTCCATATCTTAAGTCGAGCAAAAATTATTAAGTAACCATTTATAATGACTTAAATTTATTTATTTCACTTCCTGTTTTTTTATAATGCATCAAAGTGTAAAAATGAGCAGATTTGTGAAATTTTCGTTTTTTTTTTTCTTTTAATAATTTTACAGTTTCATTTGACCGAAGCATTAATAAAGTTATAAGGGCCATGGCAACGTTAATTTTAAGGCAGCAGAATACACAACTTGCATACAGGTAGATCTTAAGCTTGGTTTTCAAAAGTGCTCATTTCACAGTGAACAGCCTATATTACGTCATAATAATCGATAAACACCCACGGACAACACACTTTGACGGGCGATGTTACCACCTGTCAAATGTTCACAGAGTATAAATATCACATCAGGCTATCACTATGCACGAATTACTTTTTTCATCTCGCATAGTTTATGAAATTCTGCAAATAATGTCTTTTAATTTCCAGTTTTCAAGGGTGTGACTCTCTTTTAATGATCAGTTGAGGTCATAAGACATATTAAGGTTTCTACACCTTCTTCCATAACAAATCGTCTGAGTTTGTAACTTGAGTTCAGTACAAGCATGTTTATTCATTATTCTGTCGGGTCCGCAGTGGTGTAGGGGTCAGATTACCCCCTAGACTAACCGAGTTCGATTCCCGTCGGGGTCGCTCCCAGATTTTCGCATGTGAGAATCGTGCCGGACGATGCCGACTGATCGCCTTGTTTTCTCGAGGACCTCCCACTTCCCCCGCCCTTGCATTCCGGCACCGCTCAATACTCACCTCGTTTCACCTGCATCGGCTCTCAAGACCTCGATACTAAGAGCCGCGAAAATCTCCCCACTCCATTATTATGTCACCTGCCTTCGTAGACAATCGGGAAGGACAAGTACACACTGCGGTGTGTTGGAATCCTGGCGTGGACTTTTTTTAATTACTTTTTTTTACGACTTCGTTTCTTGTAAAACTATAGCAAAACTAGCACCACGCGTAACACATTCAGTTGGCAGAACGGAGTTGATAGTCTCAAACCATCACCGATTCAATCTCAGTGCAATGGTCACCGAGTATACTCGTAACTTATGTAACACACTTTGTGAGGCGATTCCTTACGGAAAAACATTACGAAAATGCCGATTGACTTATGTCCGGAAAAAATGTCTAAGGGTAAAAAACATCCCCGAAATTTGGCCTTGAAAATACGTATTTATTTAATAAAATGGAAACCAATTAATACTACGTTACGATATTTAAATGTCATAACTTAAAATTAATTAATTTCATTTTATCAAATAAAGATACATTCTAAAGACCAACATTCGGGGATGTTTTCTACCTTTAGACGTCGTTTCCGGGCATAAGACAATTGGCATTTTCGTAATGTTTTCCGTAAATAATCGCCTCACAAAGGCTGTAACATAAGTTACGAAACACTCTGCAGAAGAATCCAAATTGTTCCGAGCCTGAAGACAACATTCAGTATCGTAAAAGGGCGTAGGATGTCAATTTATGAATACGTTTTAAAACTACGAAAGTGATAAGTAACGTTGTTTTGGTTGTGCGTACAACTGTAAGCGTTTCCTTGAAACCAATGTCATACGATCTTTCTATCGCAAAGCTAAGCGAGATTTTATGATTTTAAAATTTAGAATTTTGTTCAACGTTAACTGCAATGTTCACGACAAAATCACGGAGAAATTATTACGGATGTGCGAATGTCGACAGCAAGTGGTCTCCGCGGTTTAAGTTCGGTCAAAGGATTTCATTAATTAAACGGCCAATCGAGACATTGCAGTGCCCAGTCACATTGCCCAGTCACATGGTTAAAAATCCGCAAATTAATTTCACGCTTTTTCGGAAATAATACAGTAGTACGATGAGAAACGGGACTAATTATTGTACTTATAAAATGTGAAATATTTCCATGTCTTCCGCATGTTCGGGTGTCGGGGGTGAGTAACGTCATGGCTACGCGAAACATTCTTCGACTTCGCCCGAAAATGATCGTTCTTGCGGTAGTAAATTGTACTATCGCTTCACAGTTGATGATATTAAGGTCAGCACAAATCGCCTGTAATGGACGACAATACTTCACACATTTCAGCAATACAGGAAACTGAAACCATATGTGCGCTCAACTTTTATCTAGTATGATTTCACTGAGTACTTCATGAAATCCCAGTGGGTTGTTGGGCGATGTCTAGGGTTACTGCACGTTTAGTTTACGTTTAAATCCATCACGATAATAATATGCCTCATTAATTTTTATAACAATAAATCTTTCTTCGAACAAATACTTAATTCGCGTAGAAAGCTAGGGAACCCGTCTATAGCAAGTTCCATGAACATACTTGCAGTTCCGTATAATTCACTGACACAAAGATCTCTTCACTAAAAAAAAAAAAAAAAAAAAAAAGGAAAAGAAAGAAATTGTTTCCACAATTTTACGAAGATTTGTAGATCATTTGAATCACTATTTTGCCGTAATTTCTTGAAGATATTTAGTAACATTGTGAAGGATATTTTTTTACGATTGAACATAATGTGAATCCGCAATATACTCAGAAAACCTTACACCGTGGTAAAAAAGGATAGTTTCATTAACAGGTATTGATTAGTACGTTATCACCACACGAACCGGGAGAGCGTAAAAACACGGACCCAATAGCGCCAAAATGTTATCAGCAGTTTCGCCATCGGACCGACGATAAATCAGAGCGATCATTACAAACCAAACCCGAGAGCAAAAATAACGGCGAAACACGCGCCGAACGATGTCTTCAACAACGTTCAAACAGCAAAATATGGCCCCAGCCCCGGAGCATAAGTTCAGTCTACGACGAAAATATTGTTTGAAAAAAAGTGATTGTTGGCAAAATTTCGGATTTTCGAGTATTTCGGTCAATTTGATAGGCAAGCCGACGTATTTAATGTAATGCAATATAGCATAAAATTAAAAATGTGAATATCTAAAAATCTAATAATAAATACCTTAAATACCATTAATTTTTGCTAATTGTATTGATAACACTTCATGAAAGTTTTTATAAAAATATTTAAATTATAATTTACAATGATAACACATTCAATACCTTTACGCCTTTGAATAATATATCACAATAATTTTGATTAAAATTTACATGTTATATCAATAAAAGCTTACCTGTACTGATGTGATATCCTTTTGAATATTAAAATTTTTATTTATTTTGCATCCTTATGTTTCGTCCGTCACGTTACTGTGTTTTTTTTTTTTTTTTTTTTTTTCAATTTACATATCTGACTACGAAGCAACACCTGTGAGTGATTCCTAACTCAGCTAGTATCACAGTATCGTGGACTGCAACGTGAACCAAGCCTTGTAAAGTACATTTTAACAGGTGGCCAGAGTCGCTAAGGCGCTTTCTGGCTAGGATAATATGGATGCGGGTCGTGGATGAACCGTCCATATTTGAGCTGTTTTTTATATTGATACTAGGTTAAAGATACTCCCTAGCAAAATATTACCAGTAAAATCAGTGTTTCCGCGTATGTGCGTATCTCTGTTAATAGTTCTGGGAATACAGTGAAAAATAAAAATGTTTTTCAGGAAATGTAAAATATCAACAAGTAAAAAAAAAAAGTATTAAAACGCTTAAAAATATCATTTCAAGGGTTTTCCTGCTGTTGCAAAAATAATTTGTGAGAAATTCAGCTTTCCGGGAATGCATATCGCAATGTTGGGAGGGCCGGTTGCAACACTTCCTTATAGCGTGAGTTTTTTTATAGCCCATGCTATGTTACTTCCAACGTTTTCGAAGCCATACTAAAGTTATACTTTCAGGATATTCCTCCGCCTCGTGCAAACAAAGCTTAACGGAGTCTAAAAAATGACACCGAAGGGACAACGGACCGTGTTTGTACGCATCCAGTATAATAATATTTTGCATAAGAACTATTTCTTACTAGGCATTACCAACACATATGTTTTCTCCCTAATTATATTGATACTAATTATAAGTTAAATTATGTAATAATACATAAATAAATAAAAGGGAAAAAGGAAAAGTTCAACTTAATAATAATATAAGGTATGTTTATGTTAACGGAGGAATAAAACTCTTGCGATACATGACGTATTTAGGACACAATCAAGCGAGTTCCACATGGGTGTTTTTTCGAAGGTTTTATTCAAAACGTTTGAAGAAACCGATAATCAACCATACTAGGATTCTCAACACTAAGCCGTCACCGATCAGACTCCCAAGCATAATGTTGGGACTATAAAAGTGAAGAAAAGACAAACCATTAACAATCCTGTAACACACGCTTTTTGAGCTAGAAGAATAAATAATTTTTAAAGCGTAACTTTTACGTTTAACGAGGCCCAATAGTATTATAATTCACATGATTTATTTTGTATTGAGGCAAGAGATGTTTATTTGTTTCGAAACAAGAGTCCGCAATATTTATTCCGTTTTGCAACAGTATTGTTATTTGGCCGCATATGTATATGTATTTCTGTTTTTACATTGTGTACGTGTACTTACAAGGCCAGTGACTCTCTGAATTTATGATCGTCGAGGTATTTATTGAGTGTCAGTACAGATGATTTTCAATTGTAACCCTCGTGAATGGTCAGTTTTTAAAGACGTGCTTAAGTTGGGTTTTGGGAGAAGGAAGATGGGCATCTTGCTACGCGACGTCAGGCAGCCAGTCCGGATGGACTGAGCACTAGGTTTTAGATTGTTCATAGGGAAGTCCTAGTTCGCACCCCTGGAATTGCAGGCCGTATAATAGAGACGAAGACGCAAGGTGTTGTAAGTAAGAAGTAGGCCTGTATAGCCTCCCTCCACGTAGCTTTCAGATAGGTTAGCTAGAACTCGTGCGACGTCCATCAAGGTGCCACTAAACTGTATGCTATCACTATAAGCCGTGTGCTTACATAGGGAAGACGTCACCCAGGGCTGCTGCGCACCCGGAGAGATGCCCCGTCGGCGTACTTGATCATCGGGAGATCTTCATATTCTACGCCTGACTACTAATTTCAGCTAAGAAATTACAAATAATTGTTTTTTTCGCCTAACACCGTTAATTTGACTTTCTAGAACATTTCCTCACGCCGCCATGTTATGTTCTTACGTACCCAACTTTTTTCGACATTTACTACGGAAAATCTGAACTGAATCCTTGCTCTGCCGCTAGCTGATTTCAAACGTTTTAATTCAAGTAATCACTTTTGAAAGAAATATTAAATATTTTTGACGTGATTTTTTAATATTTCAAGTATTTTTATTCTTAACCATCACTAGGGCCTTAGTGTTTCAAAGGCCACCACTACCCCAAGTAGAATATTTTAATTATGTTGTCAATACTTTCGGAGGCATAACTAATTTACTAATGTGTAATACCGCCTGGATGAAGTATTTAGTTTTTCTGGTAAAAGACAAGTAATTCTGAGCACAATTAAACCTCTAGATATATATTTTTTAAACACAGTCCTCCATTGTTCTTATTTAGTAGCAGTAGCAAGTTTTCCCTGTGAGTTCCTGTTTGTGTATGTGTTTGCCCTGTCCATGAGTATTCTGCTACTAGACTGCAGTGTTGCTGTATGTACAAGTGGTACATATTCTGCTACTAGACTGCAGTGTTGCTGTATGTACAAGTGGTAAATGTTACTTCAGGTTGGTAAGGTCAAGTGTGAGTGTTTCTATTTACAGTCTGGAAGGAGCCGGGCAAAGCAGACTGCCTTCATACGTCACTACATTGAGTTTAATTTCTTGTTTTGGCACTGTTTTAGGGTTAGCGAGGAGTTAGAGGGGCAATAATCCTGGTTTCAATAAGCCCATCAATCTCGTATTCAGTTTGGACGATCGGGCTGCGCAGCTACGGTTGACTCTACCCCAAAAAAACCGTTACACGCACTACAGCTATCGCGACGTCATCCTCATTTACACAGGGTTATACGTTATACTGATCTCTTTTCTACCCGTCTATCATTGTTTCTCATAATTATTTTTTGCCACACCTCACGCACTGTAGGTTATTGTTGTGTGCGAACGAGTAGTCCCAGTGTCCTTGCACTTAAGATGGGTTCAACGTAATACCGAGTGAGGTGGCGCAGAGGTAAAACACAATCCTGGCATTCGGGAAGATACGGATTCGATTCCCGACCCGGCCATCCTGATTTCAGTTTTCCAGGATTTTGCAAAATCACTCCAGGCCAATGCAGGGATAATTCCTTACTACAGACACTGGCCGATTCGTTCGCCATCCCTGAAAGTAATTTTCTCGTTTCTCGCAAGGAAACCGCACAGGAAAACCCTTAAAGTCATATTTTTTAACAGTTTTTACCATTTTTTCTGTTAATCTGTTTAATAAGATAACGGTAAAAAGTGGTGGCTATATATATATATTTATTTATTTTTATTTATTTATTTATTTTTATTTATTTATTTATTTATTTATTTACCTCTTCTGAAAAACAGTTGTATTCCCAGAATTATTAACAGTGATAAGTACATACGCGGAAACACTGATTTTACTGGTAATATTTTGCTAGGGAGTATCTTTAACCTAGTATCAATATAAAAACAGCTCAAATATGGACGGTTCATCCACGACCCGCATCCATATTATTCTGGCCAGAAAGCGCCTTAGCGACTCTGGCCACCTGTTAAAATGTACTTTACAAGGCTTGGTTCATGTTGCAGTCCACGACACTGTGATACTAGCTGAGTTAGGAATCACTCACAGGTGTTGCTTCGTAATCAGATACGTAAATTGAAAAACACAGTAAAAGATTTGACGGACGAAAATAAGGATGCAAAAATATACATATATATGTAACAATATGTTTAATAGGTAGTCAAAAGTATATCACGTCAGTACATTTAAGTTTTATATTATACATATTCGTGTATGTATATATATATATATATATATATATATATATATATATATATATATATATATATAGTTTAACAATATTCTTTAATATGAGTTATGTTTATTCAGTAACATTATGGATACCTGCTTGTACTTTGCGAAAAATATGAGAAGCACTGGAGTGCAGTCCAGAATAAACGTGTTCTTAATAATATTAATTTTTACCATGGAAGTATGTTAGTCTGTAAATTTTTATCAAAATTATTTGAATGTGCTATTGAGGTACGTAAAAGGATTCTATTTCTTAGTATTGCAAATTATTATTTAAATTTGGATTTTTTTTTTTGTTTGTAACTAGTTGCTTGGGACAATTTAGGCTTAGCTCTCATCTTAAAATTACTTTCACAGGAATAGTCATTGGCTGGTTACCAGCAAAGTTTTACACGAAACGAGAATATTTGTAATTTCTCTTGTTTTGAGCTCTTCTGGATGCTACGTTGAAACATCATAGTTAATACGATAAATTCCCACTACTGGGAAATACTAAATACATGCCTATAATTAGACATTGCGTATTCTAACTTAAAACAACAATGTGATTAAAAGTGTAAAGAAGAACGAAACTACTGGGCGATGAACATAATTTAAATATCAATTTAAATAGAAATTCTTAAGAGATCATTAACTAGTCATGAATTTCTCTCATTAAAGGATGTTCGTGGAGTACCTTAAAGTGCCAACCCATATGTTACTGTTCTACATTCTCCATACCCTATGCCTAAGGCCACCTGTTTTTCGCGAAAAGATCCCACGACTGCAAAACACGTTAGTTCAGAACTTTCGCACACTGTAAAAAAATTGAGGTAAAATTCCCGTACATGTAAGGGAAGCTATTACCTCTACATGTAAGGTAAAATTACCTCAAATGTAAAGTAGGCCTAAATTCACATAACAAGTAAAGTACTATTCCCTAATCGTACGGGAAAAGTACCTGATAAAAGTGGGGGGGGGGGGGGAATCCCATACAAGTAAGGGAATATTAACAATATTGTATAATAAAATTATATGTAAAAATATCCCGGAGTATTAGTACTGCTAATTATTTTATTATCCATATTATCTGACGAATAGTAACCGAAACCTCAACACTAAAATAACCTACACTTGGTGTGTGGGCGCGAACCACTCTTATCACGACAGGCCGATGCGCTATCCATTACACCACGGCGACCGTGTGACAGTATCAGTGAATATTGGCGGTTATAGGATTGTTTCTTCCGCCCCCACCCCCGCACTAAGCTGTTGAGAACGCTGAAGAGATGCACGCGTCTTAATGTAATTTTCCCATCATTGTATGGGGTTTCCCACTACCATGTACGTGAATTTTACTCTAGAGTGCAGTAATTTTACCTTACCTGTAAGAAAAACTATGTTTCCCCCACAAGTCTGCGAACATTACCTTGCACATGTCAGGTCACTTTACCATTATTTTTTACAGTGTAGTTGTATGATGTCAACTCTCACGCGTCTTATGTGCCTCCCAGCCTATCACAGACGTTCGGTTTCGGAATAACTAAAATTTGGCCCAATCGCGTGTAAAATGCCTTCTCACACAGACATGCAGCCAACAGCCAAAGAAATTTGCAAGTTCGCACTTACCGAGTTGAAGTATAGCCTGCGCATCAAATGTTTTCGCGAAGAACAGGTGGCTCTGCCTACGCCTCATTTCGTATTTTTACTATCAGGTGTATATAAACATACATTTTGTATGATCGTCAAGGTCATGCGCTGGGGTTAGAGGTCGCCATCTCCTACACGGCAGTTGTAGTCGAGCAACTAGATTGCGGTCTGGTGATGTGATGTATTCATCGTGATTGCGCGCGGCACAGCAAGACTGTGGTGGGGAAGGGCCTAATGTTACCACTGCACCGGGTAGGAGAATCACGCGAGGCTTGGTCTGGCAAGCGGGTCGATACGAGTGCTTGGTCATGATTCCGTGGTCGCTTCTCAGGCATTCCTCAGCAACAACCTACGTCTCAATCGATAATATTATCCATTTCGTACAAGTTCACTAAAGCTTGACAGTTCTGCAAATGTAGAGAGGCCACAATGTATCCTTCCGTCACAGTTGTTTTATATATGAAGAGAACAAAGTGTGTAATCATGGCTATGATTAATGTAGGTTACCATCCCAGTTACCTTTATGTTTATTATGGCCATGTTTTACTGAAGGGCTGTGTTTATTTTATTGCGGATGGATGGGGTTGGGAGAGACTTTAGTGTAACGTCCTTCATTAGAGAGCAGTGTTTTGTCGCACTTATTTATGAGAAAGTATCATTTTGAATTATACATTGTTTTAATGAAAATATGCTTCGTACGGAGGTATAATTCAAATGATTATAACCTGTAACGTTTTAACTTCACCGAAAGAATAATGAGTGAGTGAGTGGAGAGATTTGGACGTCTCTTAACATCGAGGTCTTGTGAGCCGATAAGGGTGATTGAGGTGGGCATGGAGCAGTGCCGGAATGAAAGGGCGGGGCAAACGGGAGATCCCTGAGAAAACCCGTCGACCGACGGCATTGTTCGGCACGATTACCACATGCGAAAATCCGGAGTGACCAAGTTCGGGGATTGAAACCGGATAGCCTTGGTGGGAGGCGAGCAGGCTATCTGCTCAGCCATCGTGACTCCCGAAAGCAGAAAACGCAGTGAATACTATGTTGTTCGTACCGATGCGAATAATGAACACATTCTGTATGTACGTTAATATTTTTGGTGAAGTTAACCTTACACGTGTTGGATTTTCCATATATAGTAAGCGTGGTTTGTTAGGCCACGTACATTTCAAAAATTCTGATAACCGTTGCGAAATCCATTATTTAGAAAACACTTTGACTTACGGTTCGTAATTACTATTTGCAACTCCTGAACACACGTTGTTCTGTGGAAATCCTTGGACACGTTTGTCTACCAATGATAGGAAATAATTTGCAAAGTCATTCAGGCCGTGTCTGAAATGACAGATTCGTTATTTTATAATTTGTCATTTCGTAAGTACAAATTCGGACTTTGTCAACAGTCACTTGTTTAGCACTCGAGGCTACGAATTTTTATATTAACGGTACAACTGTTTTTTATATACATTTAGTGCTTAAAATGGACGTAAGATTTCTACAAACATCACTGGAATACTGCATATATGTTAATTTTAAAAAAATTTGTTGAGAAATATATTATCAAAGCACATCACTTACTTGATTTTTAAAACATGCCTAGTATATTTTATGAAGCGTTATTTGTTTTAAAAACGTTTTCATTATGTATTCACGTATGCGTTTGAAGGTCAAAACCAACATGGCGCGGATTTTGTCATTTTGTATTTTTTGCTAACATCCACTAGATAAAAAATACGAAATACCAAATTACCAAATACGTCACCATTTTTGAATACAAAATCATGACACGTGATTATTTTGTTAATAAAATTTGCCATTTCTGACACGGCCTCAGTAAATTCGACACTTCACCGGTTTCCCGAGACCAATAAACTGCGGAACGAAAATATACATTGGCGCTTCAAAACACATAAAGGTACCGAACATTGTGGACCAAGCCATACACGTGTCGATAATATTACATTACACGCGAGAAAATCCACTACACAGGCACCTCTAAAACTATTTATGCTCAGTAAAATGAAATACAAAAACCATTAACTACGGTAAGATATTCCGATTAACACCAGTAGAAGGTACTCGCATAAACGTGGCGGAAAAATATCACATGCACAATGGCGTTCACCGAGCTGGAAACGTTTCACAGACTGTAACTGTTCGTATGCTCCACTATGTTTGCTAAAACACATTTTTTTTTTTTTTACCGATTCGATGAAAGCTTTTCTTTAAAAACATAATTTAAACCACAAATGTTTGTAAGTATAATTTAAGTTTGAATTAAAACCTTCAGTTCTAAGTACTATTTTCTTCCATGATCATCGATATTTCAAAGATAACAACATACATCCCAAAAAGTCATGAACTGATACAATACTTTGCAAACGAAAGCATTTACTATTTACATAGTGTGTAAGTTGGCCACATCGTCTGTCAAACTTGTGTCTTTATATGAAATGCAGTTCATCTGGGCTAACTTGACTGGCTTGGACTCACCTAAAGATAATTATACTTATAAAGTATCTTGCTTCGCACCGTAAAAAAATAATTAAATATTACTTACATACAAACGAATGTTTGGTATAAGCTATTCACAGTAAAATCAAAACTTTTTAAGGCCCTCCCAACGGGCTTAATAAAAAAAACATTTTTTTTATGGCGTCAGACATTAACTATCGAGAGTTATGAAATGTATAAACTGCATTTAATAGTAACATGGCAATTTTTATACTAACAATTGGTGAAAGAATACAAATCAGTTGAAAGGAACTTTTAAACAAGGACTTTAAAAGTGCTGACTTTACCGTGAACAGTCTATACAAATTAGCATGACGTTGCTCGTTATAAGAGTTATAAACTCTGGAATAAACTGGGAACTAAAATCCAAGCCTCCTCTGAGCAAGATGTCTGAATAGGACATGTCAGCATTATTTGAAAAAGCAAAATCGTGGAGTTACTCCTCCTACGTCTGTCTGCGAAGGAGAAACGCGGGCAGACAGTTCGACATGTCGGTGATTGGTTGGGTTTCCAAAGAACTTCATGTTCCTGAACTATAAGACGTTGTATTCAACAGACAATAATGTTTGTGAAGGGCAAAAAGAGAATTTAGTGAGCACGCCGGTAGTGGCATTAAATGTCTCTGCTGTGTTCGGCACTGTGTGTTTTCGTAAATAGAAACGTATATTAGAATCACTTTTTGGAGCGAAATGCGGTTTAGAAAATACGTCCACATTAAATTTGTCAACAGTGTCTTTACTTCGCAGAACTGTTATGTGGAATGGAAGATAATTCTAATCCGTCCCGTCACAATGCCCAATTTCCCCGTTCAGTCACAATGGCTTATATTTGAGACGTTGCAATGGAGGTGGATTTTATGATCTGCACTGCACACAGTAGAAAACAGCACTAGTGATTCAATCAGAACAGTGACTCAAGAAAACCAGTGATTCACCCATCCCGAGTCCGAAGGGGTTTGTTAGGTTAGGAGGTTACATAAACCAAAATGTACAAAAGAAAATGTCCAAGAAGTAGTAATAGCTCTTATAGGGTATATCGTAATATTGTTTGTGCAGATTATGATGTTACAAAACAGGACGTTACATATTGTGGAAAGACTGTCAGTATTGAGGAAAGTTACAAATTGTTGTCATTGATGTTTAAATTTGGACTTCAAGGTATGACAGCAAAACCAGGTAGTGGGATGTTGGAGTTTTGTTTCTTTCGTAAACATCATGACATGCCTGATCCTGCTGTCAAGGAAATTTCATCATTCCATCCTAGAGACATTATTTGTTGGAAGACTGTACCTATTCAAGAAGCTGTATGAAATCCATCATTTATAACTATTATAAACGGTAGTCCTGTATTGTATACCCGTAAAAAATGATAATGGAATTAGGAGATGAAATATGGTTATATAGGAAATTAGCTCGTACAACAGGAGATGTCAGAATACTTGGTCATGTTGAAATTGTATGTATGGCTTAATCTGTAATACAGGATTTAATGTGGGTCCTGACTTTCATTTATAATACTCGTCCTCAGCTCCCTAGGCAGCAGCCCTAGTGCTACGGGCCGATGCCAGGCGTGCAGTCCCGACATTTGACCATTTTATCAGTGATGTGCCGAGAGGCAAGACTTCAGTTTCGTGAACAACTTTTGCCAAAAACATCACATGCAATCCGATTTGTATTGGCCCCCGGCGTATGATAGACAGTTGCATATGTACAAGTACAGTTTCAAACGAAAAGTTGTCTCGTTGCCACGTCTAAAATTGTATTAATTTGTAACTTAAAGGGTTATGATGTAACGTTGCACATGACGCTTTTTAAGGTGGGTTTAGGATTAAAAACTGAAGAATTAACACTTGTACTTATTTTCCATGTACTTTACGAGTTATAAGTTTTGTAGTTTATGATTTAATTAGCAACTGTTAAGTATAGCCAATCATAATCGTAGGAAACGAAAGCAGCCGACATAATCTGGAAAAATGAACAAGAGTGAAGATTATTTGAAATATACATTTAATTATTTGTGGTTACTGCTTGTGTAATCGTTTTGAAAAACTCGTCATATCTTATAGAAGGGGAAGCCGATGCCAACATTAGGCATTTACGTCAATAAATATGAAAAGGTTAATTTAAGCGAATTCAATAACCTCTTCCAAGAAAGAAAACATGACCACGAACTGTTCTTTAAATTAAGAGGATATAGTATCTCGATTAAAATAATTACTTCCATACGATTTCGCAATACCACATAACCTAAATACAAGTTGTAAAACAGTTTTCCGCCAACAACAACTGTCACTGTGCTCTGATGGGCTACTTGGTCTTTACTTGTACTTAAGATATAAAATATAACGATCTATTAAGTCAAGCCAAGAACGCAAACTACCCGTACACGACCCGCACACTGCAGCCATAAATAAATGTTCATAAGGTTTCTGTTAAGTCAATCGTAAACCCACCCTTAAGTGCGCCGCCCACCTGTCGTTTGAATAGCAGCGTGTTTGATATCCGTGTTTTTTTTACTAAACCACTTAACGTTTCCCCGTTACACCAATGTACGTGAACGAAACACGCTTGTGACGAGGTACGAATAATAAACAAAATACATTATTTACAATATAAATGCTATTCCCGAGCCCTCCAGCGTAGCAGAAATGTCCATTACACACTGTTGTATCTCGCAATATACTGGTTATAAACATGCGGAACTAATATAGGGACCTGCATTGAACTTAGTTTCAGACTTTCCACTAATAAATAGATTGTGTCGCCATGGTGTCACCACTTAAAGTCATAGGTACACGCAGCACGACTGAAACACTGCTCGTCAGCGCAGTGCCTTGCGCGTAGGAGTGATGATGCACTAGGTACGCATTTCAGTGTCGCCCTTATGGCTCGCTTGCTTCTGGGCCTCAAACGTGCTAAAAAAAAGAACTCCAAGTAGGCGGCGCCCTTATTGGTCTGCACTGTACTCAACAGTGGTCATTACAGTACGGGAAGTCACTCATGTGTGGGAAGTATATATCATTCGTTTTCCGAACTACTCTGCATTCCAGTCTTATATGCAGCTTTCCGAACAAGAAATTGCTAGTTGCAACGCCTCTGTGACTGAAAGGGCAAATGCCTAGCGAACAACTTTAAACATAAATATTGTGGATGGGAAAATGCTTACTTGATTCGAATAATTAAAGATAAATAAACAAGTGCCTCTATTTTTGTATAGGAAATCTCAAAGTTAGGCATTGCTCGTAATAAAATATTTGTTAATTTTTTTCAATATATAGAAAATTTGTTCTCACGCACATTTCTTATTTTCTTAGGGGGGGGGGGGGACGAGGGCAGGCAATTTAGACTTGTAAACTATTTATCACTCTTCGTGAATTTTTATATATACTACTGCGCCTTTTCATGTATTTATATCTTTATTACCGGTATTTCTCAATTTAAATACTAATCATTTACATAATATATAATTTTTATCGTGCATCTGATTGTCAACTCCAGCTCTATTTCCTGTTTCAAAACATACTTATTTATACTACAATATTTCACTATGACTTTCAACTGCTCACAAGCCCGAACATTGCCGCGAGCACTGCAACACCTTCTTGGAGTGCTGACATAAGTTCTACTGGTACCGAAGGTGCGTTTGCCAAAGTTTCGGTACGATTTGCCACAATCAGCTGCTTGTTACCTTATAGCCTTAAAAAAAAAAATTAACCTACAGTTTTGACTGTCAAGGACTAGATCATCAATAAGAGCTGTTCTTGCAAAGTATATATTTTAATGAAAGGCGGCTGCTAATGCCCATAGAAGCCGAGAGAACCTTTGCAGAGATTTGAGGGCATTGTACAGCAAACACCCATCAGTTCATAATTAAATAAAAACACTATTCACACCTATGTGATGTTACTTCTAAAAAAAATTGTATGGTTTCATTGCCCAGGACTTTCTGCAAGTTAGCTGAACAGTGCTTTCTTTATTAATAAAAAATATTTCACTATCCAATGCCCGAAACATCACCGCAAAATGGGAAAATTTCGGGCCTAACGCCGCAACACCATCAAAGTAATATTCGGGAAATTTGAAAAAAGTGACGATGGAACCTGCTAAAGAGAAGATTACTTATTTGACAATGTATTATTGCTTTTTGTACAGCACGTAATTTAACATTCACTAATTATTTTGTTTAACTCTTACAGAAACTGATCGAAAGCAGTAATCTGATAACAAATGTGAGTTATTAGAACGTGCTAATCGACTAAACTTTTTACGAATGTTTTTAGAATTCAGCAGGAGACTTGCAGCTTATGCTGAGACGGACCAGGCCGTGCTTTCTTCGTCTCTTAAGACTTAGGGGTTTCTTTGCATCCGTTTATTCGCCCGTACCGACGTCGATGAGGCAGCTGTTGGAACCGCCACGCAACTTTTATTCACCGAAGTTTTAATACAGGACAAAATTGAACCCCAAAATAAGTTCGCTCCAGTTGGAACAAGGCTCGGAACAATTGTGCGGAGTCGCGTGCTGGTTCATTTTCAGCAAGCCAGAAAGGTCAAACCCCCACGGCTGAAGTCACGAATGTACCTTCCGAATACTTAATGGAACCACGTTCTAATTTCGGCTGAGCAATGGATTAATATGTCGCTTTTAACTGTAAGTTACGTAAGTTTAATATGTAAATCCCTCCTGACTATCCTCCCTGCCTAAAAAAGGGGGAGTTAAAAAGTCCTTAGCAAAATAAAAACATTAAAAAAAGATTTTTCTTATTTGTCGGAGTTGTCGCTCTAAAATTGAAATTGAGTAGTGGACTCCAAGAAGGGCATATACCTGTACATGTCCTTTTTGTGGAGAACGGTGTAAACAAACCGCCATACTGTTCTTAATATGTCGTAAATTTCTTGTCGGGATATTTTAATTCCCAGAGTTAGTAGCGCGGATTAACCAAAGGTGTTTGAAACCTGTATGCGCCATTTTACAGAGCACATGTTTTAATGCACATCCAAGGTTCTAATCAAATTTGGAAATAAGATACTACGAATTTTTTTGGGTGGCAGTTCGATTTAATCATTTTTATTTTTATGTACAGCATATGTTATATTATTATATGGTGAAATGTACTACATACATAAACTTGATTTCTGAGGTTTGCCATTTTTATGTGCCCTTCTTGGAGCTAACTCCTCAATTGTTAAAATTACCCTAAATCGGCGAACTTGACTGCAAATCTGTTCAGACTTCTCCACTGTAAACAGTAAAATTCCTCTGATTAATTTTACTTCCTGATATTCACGGGTTTAATCGCGACGTCTACTGAATCTTGTGAATTATTCAATGGCCTGGGACTTAAAAGTTCAGCGTATTCCACTAACTCGCCAGTTTGTAATAGCTCATTAACTTAAGTTGCAGTACAAATTATTCCACTGGCTATAATCACTGATTCAGATTTATAGTGGTTGCTTACTCTTTACTTCTGCTTGAATTATTCTCATAAATTTTCCACGAAGAAAATAAGTCTCATTACTTATTATTCAACCTTAATCAATGTACTGCACTTGGCAAACGGCTGAAATTCACCTCTAGATACGCACAAAATACGTGGTTTTGAAGGACACTGATTTTTTAGGTGAAACCATCTTGGCTAGGAGAAGATGAACCCAGCGTAATTGGCTTTCCTGGACGCCAGTAACGAACTATTGTCAATGCTCGTTACTTCGTCGACAAGGTTGCTGCGGTTCCAAAGTATTCGTGGCAGAACTTATTTAATCAGACTTATAACTGCAATGAAATGCGACACTCTGGACCAACATGCATTGCCATCCTACTGGTTACACAACAAACAGTTGACTGTCTCAGTTGATCTGTTACCGCAGTCGGCTGGAAAACCAATATTCAAAAAGGTCCAAGTTCGAAACACATTGCGAAACCATCTAAATCTTAAGAGCAATTGAACAACGTAGAATTCTTCAGTGCCTAATATTCATACGCCTATGATTATTAAAGTCGATCCTGTGCGAGTTTTTCATGACCTTTAAACTTGAACATTTTTAACATGAGATTTTAACATTTTTGGAGGCCAGTTCGTAATAAAGTAAAAAACTTCGACGTAGAATAATTTTGGAATTAATAATATCCTTCCAGAACATTACAAGTTTTTATGGGATTTTTCAAGTCTAATTAAAATTTACATAGATTACGTGCGCACACAAACCAACGTAGCGAAGTTCTTTTTAAAAAAATGTGTTTGCAGACTTAGTTAAAATAAAGGCCTTAATGTAGAATAGTTTCCTTCATTTTAACAGTATACTAATCATTTTATCCTGTTGTACAATACATTGCCAAATGAAACTTGTCGCCAGTTTAGGAAATAATTAAAGTCATTGGCTTTTTGAATACGTTAAATTAGTGTGTAATTACTTTTATTTTTCTTAAAGTAAATGTCTTGTGTGCAAAATTACAGTAATTAAATAAAGAATTGTTATCGAACGAATTTCAACTTTTTCTAAACTTTCTATGCTACTGGTTTGAAAAATATGTATACCATTAGATATTTGAGATATCTAAAAAAACTTGTGAATAATCAGTCGGAAGCGAAGAACATTTCGTGCTACAAACAGTAACTTTCTGTAAACAGAACTACTGACCTCGACGACAGTCACGACAGTTATAAAGGTAATTTGTACTTTACTTAGCCTATATATGTAGAACTGTGAGTTAGTTTCCTACCGAATGCACTGGAAACGGGATGTTGGTGGTTATTCCTTAGTGGCTTTTAATTCCATTCCAATCAGTACACCAAAATCCTTCTCACCAGTGTGGAGCAACTAACTCTTTTACAGAAAATTTCCTTGACAATTTCCCTATTCTATTTTTTTTTAATAAAATTTCAGTGAAAGTAATTTGTAAGAGCGTCTGGTTAGTAGATACGTTTTTTCTCCTTTCGTGTAAGGTTTTTCCTGAAAATTGCGGACTTCCTTCTTTCTCCCTTCTCCTCCTCCCCGACCTACGGTTTCCAAAACCTCTCCTTTTGGAAAAAAATTTCTTGTAGTCAGCTGAGACTTTCTGTTCATTTGTAACTGCTACAGCTAAACTCCATTTCCACTACAACCCTCCTCCCCGAAAAAAAAGTCAATAAATTGCCTTACTCTAAATAAACGTGTCTTGTAGTCGAGTGGCGGTGCGTGAGGCTGTGCCCTCGTGTTAAAGCACCAGCCAAATTTTCACAAATTTTGCAGAATAATTTATTTAATCACATCTTTTAATATAGATTCCACGGTTATCTTTATTTCAAATATTAAGTAGGTCATATCTAATACTAAAAAACAAATACAGTACTTAAAATATTCATTTTTACAGGTGTATAAGAAGCCCCAGTTTTGCAAACTTCTAGCCTTCTTTAGTTTTGGACAAATCTGGTTAACCCTGATTACGAAACGGTCTAAAGCTATAGTATCAGTAAATAAAAATCTTTAAGAAATCAAAATACTCTCAAAAGGGGTAACCACACGCAGTGCCTTAGAAATCTTAACATGTTTTAACGTTCTTGAATTTCTAAGTACATTATCTGTTTTTATTTGATAATTTCCACATCCCCTTGACATTCTAAAAATAATAAAACTGTCAAATTAATCATTCTCGTTATAGACAACATAGAGTTCATGATTGAAAATAATAAATTAATATCCATGTACACAAGTTTTATTAATCTTTTCTCTGTCATGATTGGCAGGCTCTACCAGTTTCATGCTTACATCTTAATATAAAGGCTTATACATATAATACTTCCTCAGAAAATGTATGCGTAGCCAAAAATTTTTGCAAAAAAAAAATTGTTTTTACTTTTAATGTTTTATCGCAAGGAAACATATAGGCCTATTTGACTTGGACTGTGTTTTCATTGCATCGCATATTTCGTAGTTGTCGGATTCGTTGTATTGGTGTATTTCCACAAAAAAAAACAACCCTTTATACTGAGCATTTAGAAAAACTGATAACTATATTAATATGCTACATTATTCCAATAGTTTTTTTTTTTTTTTGCTATGCCTTAACGTCTCGTCGACAGCGAGGTCATTAGAGAGGAAATCAGGATCTTGGTAGAACAGAAATGGGGAAGTAATCGACAGTGTGCTGAATTAGGAATGCATCCCAGCATAGGTAACGTGTGACTTCGGAAAACCGCGGGAAGCGAAATCGACCAGGAATTGACTCCGGGTCGGACCGAATCCGAGTAAGTGTAATACCACTGAGGTTTCTCCTCTTAATTCACAGGACTTAATCGACCCCGGTTGGCATGTCCATTATTTTATATTTTAACTCTTTTCAGGCGTATATAAAAGTATGTCTTCAAGCATCGCAACGGACAAATTTTAATGTTACGATGTGTACTAGTATCAGTAGAGGGCTGCGAATTACACTCATTATTTCGTTGTTATGTTAGACTTGAACGGGAAGAAATATTGTGAGCGTATCACGTGCAACCAAGTCGAATGAAAATAAGAAGTTCCTCTCCACGGTTGCGCCAATGAGTAAACAGCTGTTGTCCGAGCATATAAAGAACTAAGAAATCTAGGCTGCTGCAGATATAGTTCGTGAAATTGACGTACCCCTGAGTAAAGGCTGTTCACGATCAAGTGAGCACTTTTGAAATCAACCTAAGGAAAAAGTCACTGCTCCTACCCGCATATATTTTAATGGGGCATTGAGTGACATGCGCCCAGTAAAATTGGTAACAATGGAGGGAAAGTAGTTCCATATTTTAACATCGAATGAAGAATGTTAGCTAACCATTTAGGACAACTTAAGTCATTTCTTTCCCTTTCTGCTTTTTTAATGCATCGAAGTGTAAAAATGAGCAGATTTGTAACATATTAATTTTTCTAATAATTTCACAGTTTAAGTTGATCAAAAGTGCTCATTATACCGTAAACAGCCTATATCAACGTCACAAGAGAATAGGTCGAGTACACATAAATGACACTCTGGAACGAGCCTTGTTCCTGACTGGCTACTGCGTGCTTCAGAATAATTTTATGTCGTCGGGTCTGCAGAGTGGTAAGTAAGTTACCAAGCGCTGATTGGGCGAACGGCGTTCCGACGCGTTTTTTGGTCAGTGAAGTAATTTTGGCCGGCGTGTGTGGCTGAGGTCGCGGTGTAAGAGGCTGTTTCTATTATAAGTAGGGACACCACGTTTTTTCGCGAAAAGATTTCATGACCAGTTGTATTTCATAACTCTTAGCTCAGGTCTACTTCCGCGATTGGATGATTTACGTGTTACGCGTCTTAGGTGTCTGTTAGCGAATCACAGGTGTACAGTGCCACAATAACGTTATTCTGATTGGCCAGCCAAGAAAGAAAATGTCTTCTCACATAGACAGGACCCCCATAAGCAAAAGTAAATTTCTGGTACGCTAGTAGGGTATTAAAACCTAACATGCACGGAAATCTTTTCGCGAAATTCTGGTGTCCTTAGTTCTTATAAGTACTCTGTGGTAAAGGCTCTTCGCAGTAAAATGATGAGCACTTTTTAAATCCCTGCTTAAGATCTACTTGTATGCACGTTGTGTATTCTTCCGCCTTATGTAAAATTGCATTGCCATGGGCCTTATCACTTTATTCATGCGTCGGTCAGGTGAAACTTAAATTGTTAGAAAAGTAAATATTTTACTAAACTTCTCTCGTTTTTGTATTTCGATGTATTAAAAAACAGACAGAGGGATAAATTATCTAAGTTATCAAAACTGGTTACCTAACACCTTTTATGTGACTTTAAGATATGGAACTACTTTGAGCGCGTGTCACACAGTGCGCCCGTTAAAATAAATGCTGGCAGGGGCAGTGACTTAATTCTAAGGTTGATTTTAAAAGTGCTCACTATATCGTGAACAGCCATTAAAACGATCTGCCAAATGTCAGGGCCACTAAAGATGTGTTTCTGCACGATGTTATCGGGCAACAGCTGTTGAAACTACGATAGGTAGGTGCGTAGATAGACCGATCTCGCTGGCTGCGCGCAACCAGTCTGTGTCACACCATTGAACTGCTTTTCTCCAACACGTCTAGCGAAAACGGCGTGTATTGGATATGAGGTTAGAACACTGACTAGTAAACACGTGCTTTGAGATTTTTTATACGTCCTTTGATCAATTTGTAATACAGGTTGATTAAATTTAAATTGGCAAAAACATTTTATTCATATAAAATTTCCTGTATTTTGAAATTGAAGTTATAAACAAACACGTTCATCACTGCTGACCATGTAACTTCGGCAGTTGCGTTATTTTGGGTCATCTCAATGTCGGACTAGCTCTTCTTTAATCTATGGGTAGGAAGGGCTGAACCAGTGGCGTATCCGGGGGGGGGGGAGGGGTCTGTAGACGGCCTCCCCTCCGAAATGACACACATTTTAAAACCCTATTATCAAAATGTCTATCATTATATTTATATATTTGATATTACCCACATGACACACACAGTTTCTATCCTCCTTCTCTTTTCTATCCTTCCACTATGACTTGTGAACGATATACTACTAGTGACAATACTAATACTCATCAGCCCCCCCCCCCCCGGAAAAAAAATTCTGGATACGCCTCTGGGCTGAACATCTCGTTGACAGCAAGATCACTAACGGCGGAGCAAATTGCTCAGAGAAGAATGAGGAGCGGCAAGGAATCGGCCTTGGTTTTTCATTCACACATTCAGATCTACTGTGCCCTATTGTGTACATAATGCACATGAAGATAATTTTTGGTTTGTTCTGTACACTGCGAAGCTTCATGGCCAGTGATCTTACCTGTGGGTAAGTGATTCATAAACCGTGTTACTGGTCTAAGTTGTGATTGGTTCGTATTACGGTAACCGAACTCAAAGCGCATAGCTAATTCAGTGATAGAACGAAACAGGTGTTGCGTCGACGTAAGTACAGCACGCACCATAAAATATGTTGTTTCCAACACACAAAAACGTAGATTAAAGTGGGTCTGAAAGGGTTCAGGGAGCTGTGAGCCCCAAAAATGGAATTTTAAAATGTTTTTGGTTCAAAATATCAGAAACTACTTGCCACTAAGCAACAAATCGATGAATGGCGTTTTTGTATAATGGAGATATTGTACCTCTGGTCTAAACTAACGAGAAATGTCGTCTTGTTGAAACACTCTCAGGCGAACAGTTCTCGATAAATCTGCGCGTGACTCTCAAAACAGAATGTTTCTCCTAACTGGTAGGTAACACAAAAGTACACGAAGGCATTTTAAATTAGAGTTTCGCGGGACGCAGAGCTCCCTTAGAAATCACTTATGGGGGAAAGTGTACATACGTTTTCAGCTTACATTTCCGTGAGGGATAACCTGCCGGAGTTTGTCGGTGTTGTTCAAAAACACCCGGTATAGACCATGCCTGGAATATATAAGTCAGTGGAGAGTGGTGAACTGTTGAGTGGGGTGCTGGTGTTATCTTACTATTTTTACTGTGCGTGGCTGTTTCCTAGTTTAAACACCAGCCACTGAAACATAGCAGACGTCTCTCCACGTGTGGTTTGGCGTCTTGCAGCTTGAACGTTTGCAGTATTCATTTTCTCCTGTCCAAGAGTACCTACAGCCGTGATCAAACCATAGACTAAAGATGAGATAGACCGATCTCGCTGGCGGCGCACAAACCGATCTCCGTGTCCCAACACTTGCTTTTCTACCAACACGTCTAGCGAAAATGGCGTGGTTTGGATTTTAGGTTAAAAAACTCATTTGTAAACAAATGTTTTTAGATGAATTTATACTTCCTCTAACCGATTTGTAATGTAGTTTGATTGAATTAAAATTGGTAAATATTTTTTATTAATATAATAGTGCTTGTCATTTAAAAATTAAGATATAAAAACACATTAATCACTGTTACCAAGTGACTTCGACAGTTGTGTAGCAGTCGGGTAGGTCAATGTTGGGTACATGCGCAGAAGACGAATACGCGGTCTACTTCATCTTTAGTCTATGGATCAAACAGCACACCTATAACAGTTCATCACCCACTACTGCTTTTAGTGTAGCTGAATGACATGTCTCGTGGCTTGACTGACTAGATAGTGTTCGAATGCATAAGTTTAGGAATTATGTTGCATGGTTATTAGTAGAGCCCCGAGTATATCGCGAATTACTTCTGTGACGAGGTAGACTTTAAACACTTGTTATTTTCTCCTGATACTGTGATTGTACAGCAGTTGTTTGTACACGTTCAGTTTAACTGTGAGCTAAGTAACAAGCAGGGAGGAGTAGCGTGAGTGAGCTGTGAACAGTCCTGTACGAAGGCCTCGCTTGATCGCAGCAACCAATAAGCAGACGATAGTGTATCGAGTGTATAGAGGACTGCAAAGCCTAGCCTGTTACCACACCAATCCGCTAAATACTCGGGGCTCTAGTTATGAGTAGAAAAACCAAAGAAAACAGTGCATCCTGATTACAGCATACTGTGAACGAACTTCCTACCGACTCGACACTAGTAATTTCAAGTCGTGTCTGGATATTGGCCTGGAACAGTGTCGGTGTGAGCGTTACGCCACAACAAACACGGGTATAATTTATGTGATGGCGGACTAACACATTGAGGACTATGCCCTAGTCTATCTCGGGCAACGGCTGTATGACGGATTCCTTTGCATTTGAAGACAGAACTCGCGTGGAATTGCTTCCGTTGCTTCTCTAGATGTTATGCTGATCTCACATGAACACTGCATGCGCCACATCAGTTGTAACTTTAGTGAACAAAAATTGTAATTGTTATTCAGTTATAATAAAATACAGGATGAACTATATATCGTGTCACACGTGACAAGTCACTGTGATTGGGACACAGTCAACTCGCCAGTTCATTGGCCAGCAGATAACCAATAATGAAACTTGTCAATATGGCAAGCAAGTCCTGGTGTAATTTGCACCAATAGGAAGTCGTGTAAGTCGTCTGCAGACGATTTGAGTCCCTGCACTGAACTTCAGACCCATGGTGTACCACAGTAGGTACGGTATATTGCTCCCGCAGCCTCCGCACCTGGCGGCGGCCGGTATCCAGACCGACCGCCTTGTATGATCATTTTAGAGCCTTCTGGCCTAAGAGACTCTTAGTTATCGTTTCCACTCGGAGAGGATACTGCCTTAGAGGCGTTCAGGCATAATCCCGCGGTTGGTAGCTTCGCACCACCGGTCTTTCGACCGAGTGCATGAACCAGCGGCCCGTACCTGCGGTTCCTCTCGTACTGAGCAGGAATACTGGGACAATAACACCTTCTCAGTGTGGTAAAACTAACCTGTCTCACGACGGTCTAGGAAGCCGGTAAAAGGAGACGTACGTGCCAATAGAGCTGGTGCTCCTGTATTGGATTACATATAACGACTCACGTCTAGATTGTCGTTAATGCTAGGAAATACACTCAGATCTCAAACATTTAAGGCTTCCACCTGCTTGTCGCTTGAACTGCGTTTGCAGAATGTTTTAAATACACGTTTTCCCACCAAACTATTAAACTGGCTCCCAATGCAATGATCTACGATATCAGCACACACTTCAAACGAGGCTTGTCGAGTGCTCCCAAGATGTCACGCACATTATAAAAACCATTTCAGAGCACTTCGACACAGCTAAAAACTGATTATTCAAAGCGCTGTAGATATAACAAAATATACGCGTCAGATGCAGACAAATATACTCAGTGACCCTCCATTGAACCTTGCTATAAACTCTTCACCGCAAAATGAGCGCTTTTGAAAGCCCTGCTTAAGATCTACTTATATGCACGTTGTGTATTCTTACGCCTTATGTAAACTTAACGTTGCCACGGGCATCATCACTTTATTCATGCGTCAGTCAAGTGAAACTGTCAAATTATTAGAAAAGTATATAGTTTACAAATCTGCTCATTTTTACACTTCGATGCATTAAAAAACAGATAATTTAAGAAATAATTTAAGTTATCACAAATTGTTACCTAGCAATTTTTATTCGACTTTAATATATGGAACTACTTTCATCGTTCGTTACCAACTTTACTGGGCGCATGTCACTCAGTGCACCCGTTAAAACATATACAGGCAGGGGCATGACTTTTTCCTAAGGTTGATTTCAGAAGTGCTCACTTTATCGTGAAAGGCTTTTATAGACTTCCCAGCAATAACGTTATAGCGTCACAGCTTAAAGTCCAAACGTAGACACAGCACGATGAGCGAGAACACAGCACGCCGTTTCAGAGCCTTGCGCATAGTGGTGACGAGGCACTTGATGCGCGTAACAGTGTAGTCCTTATCGCTACCGTGCTTCTCGGTCTCAGACGCGTAAAATAACTCCATATGTGTGGGTCCCTTAGCTTACTGACTCCGGCTGGCTGGCGCATGGAGCGCACTGCTGAAGTTCGCTTGAAAACGCGTAATTAAAAAAGTCTGTAATTTTGCACTGATGTTTCTAAATGTAAAAAGCTTTCAAGAAGCGTTTTGTGCCCAAGGACAAGCTTCAAGTTCCTATTTCAATTCCAACAAGTACTATTTTTTTGTCGTGAATATTTCTAGAAGGCTGTTTTCAGACTCAGATTTAGTAGCAAAAATGTTTTATACAAAAACTTTAGAATTGTTTTTATACACCACGTGTCACGCTTTTATCTTTATAAGCGTGCCTTAAAATTTAGAGTAATCGCTTAAAATCACTTTCAAGTGAGTCACAAAAAAGAAAGTTGCACGCCAGTTGAACTCCTTGCGCGTGGAGGTGATGAGTGAGCAAGAATCGGCCTTAACCCTTTCAGACCCACTTTAATTTACTGTTTCAGGTGTTGCAAACAATGTATTTTATGGCGCGTGCTGTACTTAAGTCGACAAAACACTTGTTTATTTGTCAATGTCAATGAACTGTAGGCTATATGTTCGGGATAGAGTAATGTTAACCAACTGTGACGTAGACCAGTAGGATGGTTTGCGAATAATTTACCCACAGGTAAGAGCATTGATCATTGAGCTTCGCAGTGTACAGCACAGACCAAGGATTACTTAAAGGCTGTTCACGATAAAGTGAGCACTTTTGAAAGCGCTCTCGTTTGGAATAATAGTCACTAAATATATTTTATTGTAGCCGTAGACGTTAATTTCCGAGAGCGGTGCTAATTACTTACATGGCAATATTTATTTTAAAATATGGTTAAAGGTTAAAAATGGCTGAAATGAAGAACTAACTAGGGCATCAAAAGCGCTCACTTTACCGTGAACAGCCTTTATTCTTATGTACTCTGATTGCGTAGTAAATAAAAGGGAAACTTTGCAGTTTCAGACAACGTATTTACAACCATCTTCTGCTGCTGACCCGTGTTCTGAAACTGCCGGGGAACATGAGAGAATGGCGCAGGAGTGGATGATGACTTTGGGGGGAGGGGGGGCTATAATGTTTTTTTTTTTTTTTTTTTTTCCTCCACTGCGAAGGTGCAGGTCTAGACTTTTGATTCAGGGCTTGGGATTGGGGCACTATCTCGTCGTACTTTTAGGAAAAAAATATTATTAAATGAAATCAAAATTTTAAACAATTTTGATACTATTTCATTTTTTTTTTTAAACATTCACAGGACAGTTTCATGTCAATATTAGTGTTTGGGCCGGGGGGGGGGGCATATGTCCGCTGTGACCCCCCGACTCTAGATCCGCCCCTGACAAAGACGTCACTATAATATCATCTCAAACTCAGAATACTCCCCCTCCCCGTGCCTGTCTCACCCGTAAGTATTAACTCTTTAACAGCCATTTATAAACGCCTTAATACTTTCAGACCCACATTAATTTATGGTTTGTTGTGTTGCAAGCACAAAATTTTTTTGACGCGTGCTTTGCATTAAATGACACAGCACTTATTTTCTTATCACAACCAATGGGCTGTAGATAATTATATTAACAAATATTGATAACTTTGACCAGTAGCATGGTTTGTAAATCAGTTATCCACTCAATGCGTTATGTAAACAGATGCTTACACGAAGTCTGATTGGGTTAGAATAGGACTAAATAACACCTAGTGGTGCGCGCAGGTTTGCCTTAGAATTGTTATGATGCCGCGTTACCAATTGTGGCACGGGCACCATCATGCCTGCATTGCGGGGACACCGTGGCAAGAGAGGCAGAGTGAGGACTGTCCTACAGAGCTATAAAAGGGGGGCCAGGATGTAAGGCAGGGGCTGCTGCTGTTCCTGCTATCTTCCGCACTGGGTCACCGCTGGCGCAGGGCGTCGCCGCGCTGACCAACTTCGAAGACCAGGGCCGTGGGCCTTGGCGAGGGCCGTTTCCGAGAGCCAGCTTCCTAGAGGGACGATCTCCGCGAGGGGACCAGAGTAGCCTTCTCCGCGGTATGGGCCCGATGACATCGCACCGAAATATTCCAGTATACCAGTGGTGAGTCGATTTTGGATAGCTGGGACGACCCGAAAACAATTGCCTCCGCGATCATAAGTGCTTAGACACAAATTCGGTGAAGACCGTACCCCTATTGTGAGATATCATTAGAGAAAGTTAAATGTAAAGATTCAGAATTTGTTTTGCCTGTTTTTGTGTATGAGGCTAGAAATTAATAAAGTTATATTTTGTAGTCGGAGTTAATTATTGAAAGTGTGGTAAGCCTCCTCATATATGGTTAATTGAATTAGACTTTGAATGCACTAAAATTAGATAGGTACGTCTCCTTAATGCATGCAGGAATAATTTGATAAAGTAAATGGATTTACATTCTCCTTGTGTGCGGACATGACCTTAAATCATATCCATAACAGAATGACAGATTAATTATCACGGTCATTAGTACAAAATCAGTGCCTTGAGAACACTGATCAAAGAGATCATTGTATCGGGAAAACATTTTTAAATAAAGGGACGCTGGTTCATAATTTTTGCGATGTCACTGTCAGAGGAAATTTACCCAATGGATTAATTTTTGCATGATACAGATATTTTTGGTGAACATGGCTCTTCCAGTATTATTTTTTTAATTGTATCAACTTACAATGGAATTCAATCAAAACACAGTGAGAAAAACTTCCAAAGAAGCCAAGAATTGGATGCCAACATAAAACGTAAAAGATAATAGGAAGCAAGATACATAATGTGAATCCATAAGCGCCCTTAAAAAAAAAGAATTGGTAAATGCTGAACTTTAGCGATATACACATTGTTTTAGTCAATTTCTAATTGTGTAAAATAAAAAAATGGGGAAAATAATCTTAATAGTTGTTGACATCCTATATTAAAATGCTGAATTTAAAAATTACAAAGGAGAATTTGAATGTATCATAACATTTAATAATGACAGGGCCAAACAGATGGATTCGGTGCATTGTTTACAACCTAGGCTGGCTGCAACTGTGTTTGTAGGATGCTTATTGAGTGTCAAATAAATTTTATCATGAAACTGCATTCCTTCCTCTGAAGGTAAAACTAATACTCTGTGGTTACTGTCGCCGTAATTTGACAACTTTCTTAACATGTTATTTACAAGCTTTTATTTAACTTACCTTGTTTGTATGTACGGTATGTGTCTTTTCGGCGCGCACCGATACACTAGCAAGCCGGTATGCAACCCGCATGGCACGCCTGCTCGCGGGCAAGTATCGCCCCCGCCTACAAGCTGCCAAGGAATTCCGCCGGTTGTCTCCTTCACAATAAAGTGAAGTCATCTGTGGGAAGTGCAGCGCCTATAATGAGCGCAGTAGTTGACGCTGCGCTGGTGGGGCTGCGGCATCCTTTGCTCTAGAGCGCCACTTCTTGTCAAAGGAATTTTGCATGTCTAAAGCCTAAAAGCGCGGGATCGCTAGCGACGACCGATAAATGAGCATCAACATTCTCATTGCCTCTAACCTCAAAGCACTGAACTGGCGTGCAGTCTAGCTGTCGATAACGCACCTCTATGAGAGTTTCAGCGGATACCCTACCATCGTATGATGTAAAACTAAAAATAAAGGTTTGATGCATGTCCCTATTCCTTTTTTAATGTTTTGTACCGGAATGTTCACAAATGACAGTGAATACACCTGTTTGTTCCATTTTCACTATCACAAATGCTTTAAAGGTAAATGAAGCACTGAAAAATGTATACAGACACGTAATGTTTGTTTAGTGCTATTCGTAAGTAGTCCTCACTAAGACACTCCCCTACCTAGCGCTTAAACTGCTTTGCAGTCTGTTAGAAATCCGCGTTTTTCTGCAAAACTTACAAACGTGCGTCAAATGTACTGATCTAAGATAATAACACACTTTACTGACGAGGGCTGTTAAGTGCTTTAAAGACCCACAAAATAGCTCAAAGTAAGCGGGCGCTTCGAAGAAAAAATCACAAATGCTCTACAGCAAAGGTTTTTAATCTTTTTATACAAGCTTTTTTGTATGTACAGTAGGTATCTGTGAGGTGTATGTACAACGCCCATCGAATCACTAGGAATCAAGATGTATTTGGTAGGCCAGCTGTCGATTACTGGTGGCGTGTAGAGTTTCAGTGCCGGGGAAGTCTTCAGTTACACGTGGTTGTGTGGGTAAAAGATCATCCAAACTTTGAAACACGAGAAGGAATTCAAATGATCGACCGTGCGTGTGTATGTGAAATATAATTTGAAGATTCCGATCTGCATGAGCTCGTATTGAAAAAAAATATTAATTTGTAGTAAAGTTTATTACGACTGTTCGGCCACGTCTTACAAGTTCTACAAATTGTGTAACTACTCCTATAATTATTTTTAGTTAACGTACGCTGAAGAACTTAACCCGGATTTCAAGATCGCAACATGTTTTCCATCGATGCTTCCTAAGCAATGTGTAAAATGCGGTTTTGATTCAAACTCAGCAGCAATACATCCCCACGTGTCTTCTGTAGGTTCTGGATGATAGATAGACTGTATAGGTTTCCAAATGGCTCTTGTGATGTCATTAACAATGTATAAAACAGTTCGGTCACTGATTATGTAGCTTTAACCTAGGATTTTGTAGAAGTCTCCTGAAGCCATGTACCTAAAGAAGAGATAGTAAAATGTGTTTCGATATGTGGAATAAAAACTACGCATTTAAGAAGATAAGGTAGAGAGAGAATAGAAAGTGAAACAATTTGTTTTAACCCATTCATACCTAGTGTACACATTTGTGTACATTATGCACGTGTAGGTAATTTTTGGTCTGTATCGCACACTGCGAAACTCAATGACGAATGATCTTACCTGTGGGTAAATGATTCGCAAACAGTCTTACTGGCTTAAGTCACAATTGGTTCATATAACTGTAGCCGAACAAAAGTCTACAGCTCATTGGCCGAGACGACGAAACAATGGTTGTGACGACTTAAGTACAGCACGTTTCATAATTTTTTTTGTTTGCAACACCTGAAACTGTAAATTAAAGTGGGTCTGAAAGGGTTAAAAATCCCAACTAACAAAACACTATTTCGTTTCCTGGTGTAGCTGCAAAGAACGAACTGCAAAAATTTCGCAACTGCCATGGAGATGCTCTGTGTATGCTGGTCACGAAGAGTGGTTCTGCTACTACAAAAGTAAAGCCACGGAAGTATGAGAAGCATATTGAATTCTTAAGCAGTACATTGTCAATAGGCCTAGATCTGGTAACATGAACCATGAATCTCAAGTAGACAACAGTCCCAAACCCAACAAGCAGAAAATCTGGATGAAAATAGTGAAGGAAACGACATTGGGAAGGGGATTGAAGACAAGCAAAACAGAGACGAAGAACTACCTGAAGATGAACCAGTTTTCTTAATATCTCGCAAAAATGAACTTCAAGTGAAATACGAAAACTACCAGCTGTAAAGAGGAAGGTTAATGTAAATGAAATTTTAATTAAAGCTATCCAAAACCATGATGATAGGGTCGAACAGAGCTGCTTAGAAAAGTCTACAAGAGTCAATTCAACCGAAGAAAACGGCGAATTATTCAATTTGTACAAGCTTTTATATTTTTGTGTAGTTAAGATGTGTAATAATAATAATAAGTGACGTGTGGTTCCGGCTTAGAATAGGGCCACCCCATATCTTCCTGTAGGTGTCGTAAGAGGCGACTAAATTATTTGAGGGAATCTGGCCAATTAATGCCTCGCTCAAGACAAAGTTAGTGGTTATGCCGAGGATCACTATGGCATAAGAGTAAAAAAACTGTGTGGCAAGTAACCAACTACCCAAGCTTAAGGTTGTATATCGTGCCAATAAGCTGCATGACAGGGGGTAGTAAACATACGTCCATCGCAAACGTATCAACCTCTGGGCACCTGGTGCACTCAGCTGTATAAATGCCTTGCCCTTCTATTCCTGAGATCTTTGGAGAGGGGGAGGGGTGACCACTAGATCTCTAAGGGCTCGTCGAAACCAAATAGAAGAAAACAATAAACAACCACCTTAGAACCAGAAAAACAAAGTCGAAAACATAAAGAAAAACCAACAGAGAATAACAAGCAAGGAAAGAAAAACAAAATTGCTACCGAAACATCTGGAGCACACCAGGTTCCTCTAGAACGAGAGCGTACACGAAAATCACAGGCTAGATTGAATGAAACGCCTGAGCATTGGAAATCTCGACTAGTAGGCATAAGTCAGAGGTCAGACTGAATGAAACACCCAAGCAACGAAATGCCCGATTAGAGCATATGTGTTCGCAATTAACACAGGCCAGATGGTGTGAAACGGTCGAAATGCAAAATGCACAACTATAGAATGAACGTATGTGTATATCACAAATCAGGTCAGATGAAACTCCCGAACAATGTGAAATTAGGCTGCTACACTTAAATATATACTCGTCTCGGGTTCGTAGTAATGAAACACAAGCAGGACATCAAAATCGGATTCAAACTGTGAGAGCACAGATAATGCATGTTCTCACTTCTCAAAATGCAGCTGTAACTGCATTTGAGAGAGCTGTTAATACCTTCTGGGATACTATTTGCGAAATATGCACGAAGCATTGTCCCTAATCAAGTGGCCACATGTCCACATGGCCGTGCTGCTGTGTATCAACTTCATGAGCTTGAGACTAAGTCGTCATTACCATATGCGATCGTTGTAAGAAACACATCATTAGTAACAAAACCACATCTTCGTCAAAAGCCTCCTGGAACAGGCTTGACCTGGCGCTATATCTGCGGTTATAAGTGTGTTAACGCAGGGTGAGCAACGATTACTATCGAGAGTGATACCATTCGTTAAGGTGGTTAAGTTCTATGGAGTATTCGGCCAGTATGAGTTTAGAGGTCAGGCAGTTATATTCGCACAGGACATTTTTGAAGTTAGCAAAAAGTTGCCTACAATGCTACCAAGATCTAGAGATAATACTAAAATAGTAGTCATCACAGAACATCTCGAAAACGTGCAAGTCACGGGCGAGTTTTCTATGAACCGAGAAAGGGTGTATGCAGCATTACATTGGCTTATAGCCAATATTCCACTCTATAATGATTTGACAGTATATAACAACGCACGAATCTATGAAGGATGTTTAGTTCGTGTACAGCCACCAGAAAACATTGAAGAAAATATTGCCATTTAAGCACCTCCTGTTTACAAGCCATAAACAATTTGGCCAGAGTTGTACGTGCTTCGTGGGTACAATCGGATGCATCAATTTTTACTAGTGGATATGCAGGTGTTCCATGTCTTGCAATGACTTTAGCCAATATCATCAGATCTGCAATACTTTCACAGCGTACATGGACAACAAATATACTCAACGCTAACATGATAGAAGGCGATGCAGCATAAAAAAGAATCCGAGAATTTACATTGGATAATCCGGAGACAGGTCACATGAACATAATAAAACATGATATCTTCATGTTTGGTTAGTCGAGTGCCATTGAATATGACAACATGGAATTTTTCGGCAGTCTGCAAGATTCAATTAATGTTAATAATATTGGATTAACACTCGCAGATGCCCTGACACTGTTATTTAATAATTATAATTCTGGCATACTAATTGTATCTTGTAAGTCCTTTGGTATTATGCATTACAACGATAAATACTACTTCACAGATTCACATTCCTGTGGACCCAAGGGTGTACCACTGAGCAGCACTTATGGTGGTAATGGGAAAGCATGCATAATCTAATGTGAAACACTCGTTGAACTCTGTCGAATATGAACAAGAGCTACTAAATCTTGAAATGAACAATATACCATCAACTATAAAAACGTTATTCCTGGAAACGAGCCGATACATCAAGCTGAACTTGATCGAGAGCATCTGCTTCAAGATGATGTCCATCAAGCCACGTGTAAACATGAGTCACTAACACAATGCATAGCATATAATGACCTGCCTGAACAAGAAAGGGATCCTCTGCAACTAAGCATAGAACATGGCCTGCCTGAAGGAAATATCCCTATTCACAAACATCATTGTGAATGAAGCCCATGAAATACGAGCAGAAGAGTTCCCGTGGTTTCATATTTTCCCTTGCGGAATCAGTGGGTTGAAAGAAGAAACAGGATCAGTCAAGATCACTCCATTAGACTATTATCAATTTAGAATATTATGTATCGACATGAGATTTCAACGGAAGGATATTTTTATGTGCTTTTGATGTTTGAATATTATAGAGTAAAATCGACCATATCTGCTTGCGGAACGAGGATCGAGGGCCAAGAGGGAGTAGTAGAAGATGTGCACGTGTATCTCAAGAACCTAAGATGATCAGCAGCATATTGGAATACTGCTTTAAACAATTTTATTGGACCAATATGATGCTTAGGGCCACCGCGTTATTTAGTTACATTCAATTGCAATGATTTGAACTGGATAGACATGCGAAAAGCACTTCTTATAGTCAATAGTTGTCCTCATGAAGATCCCAGCTGTCACGATATCTATACAATGCAACATTTAGTCGAATGGTATCCAGTAATTGTGAGCCGGCACTTCATGAACAGAGTTAACACACTGATACAATTCATCACTAGCAATCACGATGTATTTGGTGGACAAGTTGTCGATTAATGGTGGCATGTAGAGTTTCAGTGCCGGGGGAGTCCTCATTTACACATGGTTGTGTGGGTGAAAGAATATCCAAACTTTGAAACACAAGAAGGAATTCAAATAATCGACCGTGTGTGTGTATGTGAGATACTATTTGGAAATTCTGCTCTGCATGAGCTTGTACTGAAATGTCAAATACATAGCCATGCACACATGTATATGAAGAATAATGAAAATTCAGCATGCCAGTTCAACTTCCCACGAAAAAAGTGCACTGAAACTCGCCTGATCGCAAGCGATACCAATGACTTTATTAAAAATAATGGACGAGTCTGTGAATTGAAACGCCGAAAAGAGGATAAGTGGTTGAATACCTATAATTCAATACTTCTCAGATTGTGGAAAGGAATTACGGATATTCAATCATGTGGCTCTAGGCGAAATATATAGGGAAACAGGAGCCAAAACAACTGGATGACAGCATTGCTCATGCTATAAAACAAATATGACGTGAAGAGACTGAGATTTCAAGAAAGCTCTTCAAAATATGTATGAAAATAATAGCGCAGCGACAGATTTCGGCTTGAGGGTTTTTTAATTGATTATGGCATTTAAAATGACGTTATTCTACTAGGAACATCGTGTTCTTGAATACACGTAAGCCTGAACAACGCTATAAAGTTCTTAAATTTGATGGAATAGGTCGAGCTGCTAGATATTGTACAAACATATTTGGACGTTATGAAACAACCCACTACTCACCCAGACTACGATTTCGAAAATATGTCCTTAACAGAGTTCGCCATGTAGTTTGAGCCATACTACACACAAACAGAGGAAAATGTTGATATGGACGCCTATAATGAAGGCAGAAGCCATGAAATAAGACGACTGATAGCTTTGTTGGACAATACTAAAATGTTCATACGGAATAAACAGCTTGCGTATTGGTACCATTCTTTGTTGTTGGTATGGATCCAGAAAACTACTATTACAGCTTATTGGTCCAATACAAACCATTCAGATCAGAAGATGACTTACTAGCAGGATGTGAGCCAGAGAGAGAAGCACTCTTGGCAAATGAAGAATGTCTCCTAGCCATGAACGACCGCTTGGAATTGTACCGTCGACATGATTGGCAACTAGAGAGTGTGTTAGTGCAGGTCCATGCTTTCAATGTATTGGAAGAGGTTGAAGCATATGTGCATGATGATGAATGGGATATTAAAGAAGAATGAACTGAACTCATAAATGACCTTGATTTCCAAAGCGCTCAACAGGCTATGAATTTGGGACATGAGGTTTTAGTACATGTCACACAGAGAATACAGGAACAATTAAGTGGGGGGAACGTTCGTCTACTATTATTCATTACCATAGGCGTCGACACAGGGGGGGAAGGGGAGGGGTATTTCCCTCCCCAAGTGTCGGGCAAGGGTAGCAAGGGGGGGGGGGCAAGTTGTGTTAAATAACATCCCTTTATTGAGATAATTTTTAAAAACTCATAGCTGCATTTTGATCAGTTTCACCAAATACTTCTCATTTATCTGTAGGGATTCTTCTCTCATTTCTTCACATTCTATGACCCTGCAAGTAGGCAGTAATATTCACTTGACATCATGTTTCAAGCATTCGAGTGTTTGACATTAACTAAGGCAATAGTACCTCACCTACCCTTATTCCTGAAAGGTGCCCCCTGCTCCTCTCCATCGCATTCTTTCTTGGATCTCGGCGGCCATCCATTAACCCCTCCCCCCAACCATTAACCTGGCTAAGGACGCCTTAATCTCTTAATACTTTGGTTGCTTCGTGCTGGGCCAGCAAGGAACTTTGTAAGTTAGTATTCCAGGACCCGCACTGGAGTGAAGTCGTTGTACGAATTGAATAGTGTATCTTAGTACTCGGCTCGCAATGAGGCCTACAGATTAATTTAAGAGTGCAGCAAGAAGGTGCCAGAATATTACATCATTCTTTCAGGCATCTAAAGATATCAATAGTACGCACGCCAATTATTTTGATGATATTATAAATACAAAAGTTTGTATGTTTGGTTGTTTGTTACTTAATCACGTCATAACAAATAGACGGATTTGGATGAAATTTAGCACAGGGGTAGATTATATTCTGTATTAGCACATATGGTACTTTTCATCCTGGAAAAACGAACAGTTTCTTAGAGAATATATAAAATATGCCACCAACCATTTAAGTAGGTGCTGGTTGGTGGTCTGTTTTTTATTCCGGGATGAAGGTACCATATGTGCTAATCTAGAATATTAGAGTAATAAAGAAGAACAATTAAGATAGAGCACTTGGTCATTATAATAATGGTTTGAATTTTGCATGTATATGGAGCCGCGGATAACAGCTAGTATGTTTGTATTATTTTATCATATTTTATTAACAGAACTTGGAAATGCAAATGTGTCGTTGAATTATGAATGTATAAATTGTTGGTTACTTGCTCTAGATATTACGAAAAAATAACTTTAATAAATATTATGGCAAGAGATTATGGTAACTGTGATGTATGTGCTTATATTGGCTATAGCTACATTAATTAAAATTCACTTTCAGTGAAAAATGCAGAGCTAACGGTACTCGATTATGTTTTCTGTAGAGTATTAAGCTAAGATTTCTCTTTTAAAACGTGGGGTTAACTAGTACTTTCAATCATATACACTGCGATGTACGTGCATTACAGTTTGCATCGTCTTTCATAAATGTTTGCAATTTTTAGACTTAGCTATCAGTAAGTAGTCATGTCGTGTTAACAGGCTTGCTTTGCATCGTCTTTCATAAATGTTTGCAATTTTTAGACTTAGCTATCAGTAAGTAGTCATGTCGTGTTAACAGGCTTGCTTATTGGTGTTGGCACAGATAATTTAACAAACTAAATTAAAAATAATGTAAATTCATATGTTGGCACCCAGACAGATATTTTTACTTACAACGCCACTTGTATTAAAATGTGTTGTAGCCTTTTTTTGTATTTAACACAGTTATAAGTACGAAATATAACATACGCCTTAATTGAAGTACAGTATACGTGCCGAGAAACAGAATCCTTGATACATTTATTTAAGGACGTAATAGCCATGCTTAAACAAAGCACCATTACGTCTTTTCCATTAGGAACTGAAAATGTTTTTTTATGTCACAGACGTCCAGACAAGCGAAATGCTTTAAACTATGAGACAGTGGTTTTGGTGATAAAAAGTACGAGGCTAAATTCAATGTATATTGCAGTACAGTAGGTAATTAGACTGCAGCATAATAAGCAAGGAGTACGAGTCGGGGCACCGACCGGCGTCGCAGCACGACTCGTCGGAAGCTCTAAATTGCATAGCGTGCTCAAATTACCTGTACAGAAAGATGTAGGAATCGTGAATATGCATCTACTGACCGGAAACCATTTGAGAGTAATGAGTGGACAATGGAAGGAAATCGAGTTTCTTTTCATTTACGAGATCTCAATGGTACCATACGAACTGCTCTGCATGATAAACTCACGAATGAAGCAAATTCAGAAATAATGTCTTCGTATTTCGAGATCTAATGCAACTATCACAAGTTAGAGGTAACCAACTGTTCCAGCAACCCATCCATATGCAACCGGCAGTACATCTCTGGCAATTGTTCACACTTGTTGAACTCAAGAAAAACACGAGAGAACTTTGGGACACTACGTTTATAGATATCTCAAATGCTTTACGCATCGGAGAAATGACAGGGAGACATATCGAAGTACTTATGAATAAAGTTAGCAACACTTTTACCAGGGACTTCTCTATTGAAAAAGCCTTGCGTATATATCCTACAAGAGATCAAGTATAAAATCATAACGAAGCTGTGTTGAATTATTACAGAGCCAAAAGCACTCGAGCATTTACCATCAAAGGTGAAGACCACTTGGTAGATGCGACTCGAAACCTGGGCTACACCACAATGGATAACATAGTTCCTATGGACATTAACAAGACCGGAGGTATGTCCACAACTCTGGAAATATTTGAAGACGCAAAAGTTATGTTGAGATCAAACATCGATGTTTCAAAGGGTCTTGCCAATGGTGCATTTGGTATCATCATGGAGATTATATGGCCACATTTTCGCAGTGAGCAAATGTGTGCGACAGACGTGCCATCGGTCCGAGATGATTTTGGTAGAGACGGCATGCATGTTATAAAGACAATAGCCATTCTGTTCCCCACGAAATATAGTTACGGCACCGTCGAAAGAAGAATGCTGCCATTAATATTATCTTGGGCATCAACAGTACATAAAATGCAAGGCAACAAGGTAGATTGTGCTGACGGTTGAAGAGTTGGATTGCTCCAAATTGTCTGGTAAAGTACCATGCAACAACAATGCTTTAGTAGAAATGCATTGATTGAGAAACGTAAATTAATCTTAGCTACTGTTTATTAGGATAATATAAACTATATAGCTAGAATTAATTTCAGTTGCTCGCTCTATTCAAGTAACAACAACATATTACGTAAAAAGTGTGTATAGGTACTTACCATGTAAAAGTAATTATAGAAATAGTGTTTATACTTACTTGCCTTATAAATGTTAATAGCAAGTTATATGCGTACTAAGTTTCATCTGTACATTAAGTCACGAAAAACCAAATGACAAAAACCCCCTTTTTTTAAATAAATAGTCTACCTATACAAATAGGTGAGACTAAAAAGTGAAAAATATGTTAACTGTAAAAAACCTTTCAAGACCAAGTTTTTATTTATAAATGAACTACAAAGATAGAAATATTCGTAGTAGTTACAGAATTTGTAGAAATTGTAAGACGTGGTCGAACAGCCATAATAAACTTTACTACAAATTAATATGTTTGTATCAATTTATATTTAGTATATAAAAGCTTGGCGCAATATAGAATGTGTACCTTATATGCGAAAGCAGAATAAGCACATATATTGTGTAAGGCTCTTAACTATTCGTGCCAAGCTTTTGTATACTAAATATAAATTTATACAAACATATTAATTTATTGTAAATTTTATTACTGCTGTTCGACCACGTCTTACAAGTTCTACAAATTCTTTAACTACTCCTAAAATTAATTTTATGTTTTTAGTTCATTTATAAATAAAAGCTTGGTTTTAAAAGGTATTTTACAGTTAACTTATTTCTTATGGTCCATCCATGGTTACTTCCAACTTTCTCGTAGTCCTGCTAAAGTTCTACTTTCAGGATATTCCTCCGCCTCATGCATACAAAACTCGACTAAGTCTAGAAAATATACGTAAGGGACAACACGTCGCATTTGTGCGCACTCAGTTTGATAATATTTTGCATGATAGCTATTTATTACTACTTATCCTAAGTACATATATTTTCTCTGTTTTATTCACATTAAGTAGACATTAAATATTAGAATGTAATGATAAAAATACATCAGAGTTCAAGTTAACCAAAAACGAAATACATTTATGTTAATAGAAGTATGAAATGCTTGTGATACATGGCATGTTTAGAAAACAACCAAACACGTCATACTTGGGGTGATTGTACAAAGGTTTGATTTTTAAAAAAGTGATGGTACTGCGCAGTGGTATAGTGGTGCCGGAGCGCTCCAAAGTGTCACTCCGGTACTGACCAGTGGCGGCTGCTGAAGTAGGGCTGCGGGGCGCAGCCCTCCTAATAAAATCTCAGAACTAGTAGAGCTAGTAGAGAGAGATGATCGTAACATAGGACTAGGGGTGCTACGGGAGGGAAGGAAGACTTTAGGGGCTCGGCCCTTTTCAGCCAATCGCATGCTGTAAATCGGAGAGAGCTGGGCGCGCCCCTGGTCAAACAAAAAAATGGTTTCCTGGAACTTGACAAAGCTACCAAAACTACATGTTTTGTAACCACACTTTCGAACTCCACTCTTTTACAGTTGTTAAACACATTTCTTAACAATGCTTGTATTTATTTCGAATATTATTTTATTTATAGATATCGTTCAAACTCGCGTGAGCTTCAAATATAGTGTGTAATACTTTGAATAAGTTTGCTGTTAATTAATGATGAGCTATGTGCATCGGTCAGAAGTAGGGTTGAATTGTTGTTAATGTCGTGTTGTGTAAACTTGTAAATAATTGTTAATTCGGCGAGTAACATTTTAAACCGTATTACGACAAAGATTTTCAATCACGAGAATAAACTAGAGCTACAGAATCTGGGACCAGCAAGGTCACAGTCAAATATAATTCAACAACAAAGCCAAGGTAGAAAATGGTTCGTATACGAGAAAATTCGACGTAAGAACATACAATTTCGCGGACTGGCTATGCGCGTGTGAAGTTGGAAATGTGTTGTTTTGTTTGATTTTTTTTTTGTTAATGAAACCTAATGATCTTGCGTGAACTGTCAATGGGATAAAATATTTAAAACATTTGGGAGACAAAGTTAAAAGACATAAATCATGTTCGCAACATAAAAAAATTCCATAAAGTTTCCATTGCTTTGTTAGTTGAATATACATTGTCAGTTAGATAGCGCGTACAGGTTGAGGGTGGAATTTTTTTCCACAAATATATTAATTAAGATATGCCACTTTCATACTCTAATTTGAATTTTACATGGATTCTGTATGTACTGTAGGCTATATAAATTAGTATTTGATTTAAAAATATTTGTTTTAGTATATTTAAGTTGTTATCACCATTAGTATGGTAGAATTGATATTATTATGTTATCTCTCGTCGTCTCGTGTAATGTACCACACCATGGGAGTATTGGTTGGAAGGCAAATAACCTAAACAAACTTAAGACTAATACATACCTGTAGTAGTGGTTAGATCTGAACCAGCGGCCACAGTATGTTGACCATTACAAATCGGGCGATGATACATTTTTCTTCAAACAACCACACTTATTTATTGTATTTAGCTACATAAGCTACATTTACTTCAGCCTGTCGTACGCAATATATTTATCACTATGACTATTTAAAAAATTATATTTGTAATGATATGAGTTAAGATCGCTACAGCCCTCCCAGTTTCAAAAGTCACCAGCCGCCACTGGTACTGACCCAAGCAGCCGGAGCTCAGCTCCATCACTGGTTGTATGATTGTGAGAGAAAGAACAATCCGTTATTTTGTTTCAGTACAAAATAAACAAAACGTACGTGTGTTAGCCTGGACCTTCCTTTCGGGAGCGGGATCCAACGCCATATATAACATCTTGGTTAAGGGCACATCATTCAGAAGAAGACAGGGGGAAATGAAAATCCATTTCCAACCATGCGTTAAACCTTAAGTAAAGAACACATTTATTCATCTCAGTGCAATCTGATAATCATTTAGTGTGAAATATTTCAATTGTTAATTAGTTATATATATTTTTAATCGATATATGTAAATAATTAAAGTTTATAAGGAAACACTCGCAAACAATTAGAATTTTACAGCAAAAATTCTACATTGTTCTTTATGTTGGCGATTTTAGAGTACTATTCCGAGTAAAAGCTAAAAAATGTGTATCTGTGAAACGTGTATATGTTTTCTGAAGTTGGTGTGTGAGGGGTTAGGGAGAGCTGTAGCATTGCTTAATTTAGCACTACATCGCTGGTGTGAATAGACTATAGTAAAGTTCGTAGCCTTTCGTGGCCGCCATTTGCATGTCCTTAGCTTCTGGGATGTAGTCGTGTGTCTGTCGTACTTTGTTCCGACGTTTCGCAAGACATCGCAGCCTCCGTCTTCAGTGACGCGGCTGCGACCCAGAAACGAAGACTTTGCATTCTTCTTTCGTATTTGCGACATTGAGCAAAAATGTTGTAATATGTTTTTTCCTGTTTTAAAATAGTGTTATTTTGTTATGCCACTTGGGGATGAAATGTTGAACACGGAGGTTGCCAGCCCTGAAGCCACCTCCTCGGAGAGCGGCTGCTCATAGGTAAAGCTGGGTTTGAAATAGGTGAAGTAAACGTGTACGTATACGTTATGACGTGTACAGAAGAACTGAAGATGTGTTATATTTTGTGTTAGTTTTCAGTAGATCTTAGCAAGTCGTGTACAGTATTACGTTTTCCTTGAGCGTTAAAATAAATAGCTATGCACAGTATAATTTGATATAGGATGTTCACGGTAAAATAAGCACTTTTGAAAGCCCTGCTTAAGATCTACTTGTATACACGTCATGTATTCCTCCGTCTTATGTAAAATTTACATTGATGTGGGCATCATCACTTTATTCACGCTCGGTTAAATGAAACTTAGAAATTATAAAGAAAGTAAATACTTTACAAATCTGCTCATTTTTATGCTTCGATGCATAAAAAAAAAAAACAGAAAGTGGAAAAATTAATTTTAAGTTATCAGAAATGGTTACCTAACACTTTTCGCTTGATGTTAAGATATGGAAATACTTTCCATCCATCGTTAACAAATTTACTTGGCGAATGTCGGCAGTGGCTTTTTTCGAAGGTTCATTCCTAAAGTGATCACTTTATAGTGAACAGCCTTAAAGTATTGGTTGTGTGGCGGTGACCAATCAGAACAGAGCAGTCGGCGTTGTTGGCGGAAAACTATTACTTACATTAATGTGAACATCAAAACTATTTAAAATGTGTGCGTACGTACATATCCATGACTCTATTGATAAATTAAGTCTACTGTAATAAGCCTGTATGCCAGAAAATCTTTGTGTTGAAGAATAATCTGCGTATATGTGTTCATGTGTTATGAGGCTAGATGAGGAACAAAAGTAAACAGGACATAGGCTCGTTCGTGAGTTATCATTGGCTGGACTTAGTAATTACCAAGTGAATTGTGAATCATAAATTCAGAACTGTGGTTACTCGTGTAATTCCCAATTCATAATGTTTTAATTGTAATCCCAGCTTAACCCGTGCATACAGCCTACTAAGTGAGCGACCTAGTGGATGGAATAACAAGAGACCCGAAAAATTCCCGAGTTCAATTACCTGTAGGCTAGACTTCACAGTCTTACATACTCTCATACAAATATCAATTGGTTATTGGGTGATAGTTGTGGTAGTAAAAGGTGATGGTTGGGGGCACAATTTATTGCATGTTTGTTACTGGCACACTTGTCTCCAGGAGGTGTCAAACAACACGTCGACCAATTACAAACGTAACATGAAGGTAAATGTGTGTGAATTCCAACTTGTCTAGAAATGAACACGCGAAATTTTCGGGTCTCTATGAATAACAGATGTAATGGGTGCATGGAATGTTTTCGGCTTTCACGGGAATCTAACCCGTAATAGTTTACTCACAGATCGGGCCTACTACTAAGACTTTATTGTCCCGCCTCCATATGGGTTGTATTCCATTATCTGCCTCTTGATGCTGAAGTCACTAAGGCATGAATTATCGAGTTCGAATCCTTTACAGTTTTATTACGTTAACGTCTGCAAACAGCTAGTCGTTTCCCAAAATACGTAAGAACGGATGCGTTGATAAACACGAATGAAATATTTCGTTGGTATTTCATCGGTTCGACAACAGGGTGTGGACATTTTGTACGGTAGTTACAAGGCAATAAAATTTTCCAAAGGCTGTTCACGATAAAGTGAGCACTTTAGAAATAAACCTTAGAAAAATGTCACTGCCTCTGCCTATATGTATTTTAATGGGCGCAAATGAGTGACATTTGCCCAGTAAAGTTAGTAACGTTGGATGGAAAGTAGTTCTATATCTTAACGTTGAAAAAAAAGTATTAGGTAACCATATGTGATAACTTAAAATGATTTCTTTCGCTTTCTATTTTTTCTAATGCGCAGAAGTGTAAAATTCAGAAGATTTGTAAAGTATTTTCTTTTCTAATAATTTTACAGACCGCACGATAAAAGTGTTGAAACCCATTGCAATGTTCATTTTACATAAGGCGGAGGAATACACAACGTGCATACAAGTAGATCTTAGAAATAGCTTTCAAAAGTGCTCATTTTACCGTGAACAGCCTATATCATAACTATTTTATCGGGATTTCATTTCGTTAATTCAGCCAAAACCTTACTAGAATTTTAAATGAAGTGGAGATAGACAGATATATGGATACGGCAGCTATTTCTCGTAGAAAAAATAATAACGAGAGAGATGCCATTTTGAACCTTAAACTCAAGGGGGCGGCCGTGGTTAGACTACTCGCCTCCCACCTAGGCGAACCGGGTTCGATTCCCGGCGGGATCGCTACCGGATTTTCGCATGTGGAATTGTGACGGACGATGCCGCTGGTCTGCGGGTTTTCTCGGGGATATCCCGTTTCCCCCTCCCTTTCATTCCGACGCTGATCCATATTCACCTCGCTTCACCCTCATCAGCTCTCAAGACCTCGTTATTAAGAACCGCCCAAATACCTTCACTTAAACTTAAGATCAGAAAAATTTCGCGATTTCTGTGATTTGTAGGCTAATCTTGATAGACCAATGTATACTCGAATTTCAAATTTTTTTTTTCTTTTAACAGCTACCCCAATAAGTGGCTCGTTTTATTCCAGACCAGGCAACACGAGATTTGGATCTTAATTTCGTGCAAGTTTACTATTGACTCAAGGGCTTCCAGTACCTGTGTCTGTCTGAAAAAACTCTACTCCAGTTGGAAAAGAATTTTAAGTGAACACATGCTTGAAGTCAGGCATGTCGTGAAATTTATTCCCAGAAATTTGCTCGCCCTATGTATACTTAGGGACACTAGATTTTTGCCAAGACTTTGCGGAGGCTAAACTTCCATGTCGTAAGTGCACACATGTAGCTTTATTTTGGTTATCAGCTGCATGTCTTTGTGTGGGGATATTTTGGTACTTGACGTGGCCAATCAGAAGTAGGTTACTCCGTTGCTGAACGTAGGTGATTCGCTGGCAGGCACCTAGTACACAATAATTAAAACCACTCAACTGCACAAGTGTATCTTGGCTCCAGTGTTTTGTGATACAAGTACACAGGAATTCTTTTCTCGAAAATAGGACGTCTTCATAGCTTATATTGATAGCGTAAGTGGCAATTTTATAGTTTATACTGATAAAAAGCAAGAGGACATTTTGTACCATATAAGGATAAAGAATAAGTTACTATTTTGAACTTTACACTGATAAAGACAAAGTGGCCATTTTTTACATTATAAAAACAAAAAGCAAGCAGCCATTCTGAAACTTACATTAATAAAGTGCAAGCAATTTTTTTTAGAGCAAGCAGCCATTTTGTAGCATATATTGATAAAGAGCAAGTGGCCATTTCGTTCTTTCTGTTGATAAAAAGTAAGCGGCAGTTTTGTTCCTTCTATTGATAAAGAACAAGCCGCCATTTTGTACCATGTACTAGCAAATAACAAGCGTAAATTTTGGAACTTACACAGATAAATAGCAAGCAGCCATTTTGTACATGATATTGAGAAAGAACAAGCTGCCATTTGTAACTTACATTAATGAAGAGCAAGCCTGCATTGGTGAAGAGGAAGCGGCCATTATGTGCATGACAGAAAGGCGAAGCGGCCACTTAGATGTTTCAGAAGGGAGAGGGGAGGGGAGGAGGATGACGGTCACCTGAGAGAGAGACGCATAGCGTCCAGATGCCGCCGTGCATGGGCACGAGGAAGATGGCGGCGGTGCGTCGCTCAGCGGCCAGGATGCGGGCTACGCGTCCGTCGAGCAGCCACTCGGTGGCGGCGACGCGCGTCGAGTTGCGGGCGGCGCGGTCGACGGCGCCGCGGTCCCAGAGCAGCCGCTCCCACTGGTCCGTCATGATGGCGGCGCACAGCAGAGCCGTGGCGGCCGCCGTCAGCGCCAGCGTCGCCAGCAGGAACCACGCGCTCGGCTGCACGCGGCACTGCGGCTCGCCGTCCGCCTCCTCCATGCCCCTTATCTACCTCGCGCTCATCATCTCGTACTACTCACAGCACCTGCAAATATACGCACTTTAGAAATTAACCTTTGCAAACAATTAATATTCTTCTACCCTATCAGTAGAGCCCCGAGTATTTCGCGAAAAGATTTACACGGAGGCTAGACTTCAGTACTTTATGTGCACACTGGCAGCCTTTATTTGACTACTGGCCGCTTGTCGTTGTGTGAAGAAGTTTATAACATGACTGAGCCATTCAGAAATAAGCTTATCCGATACTGACCGTCCGTGTTTCGCGGATAGACAGTCAAAACGCGTTACAATTCAATGATCCAATCACGAAAGTGGTTCTGAACAAAAGTGCGGTGAAACACAACATGTCCTGAAATCTTTTCGCGAAAAACATGTGGCCCTACCTATCAGTAGAGACTTGAAAAGTTTTCGGATTCATCTCGAGACAAGCTAGAATTCAAAACACGTGCATTTATACAACTTTACCAATTGGTCCACACGGTACTCGACACCTCATTGAAAAAATCTGGTCCAATCGTCGCCTTCCACTGTGACAGCAGACAACCAATGTGCAGCTGATGTAGGGATATTTGTACATACGACTGTGCATACTAACCTACGGGTCATTGAACTCGCGAATTCTTCAGGTCTCTACCTATCAGTAGAGCCCCGAGTATTTCGCGGATTCATGTGGCAATATGCTCAGCTTTACAGTCCTCTGCACACTCGAGACACTATCGTCTGCGTATTGGTTATCGTGATCTAGTGTGGCCTTCGTACAGGACTGTTCAGAACTCACTCACACAACTCCTCCCTGCTTATTCCTGCCTCACAGTTAAACGGGGCGTGTACAAACATCTGTTGTACAGTCAGTAGCAGGAGAAAATAACAAGTGTCTGAAGTCTTACATTGTCACAGAAGGAATTCGCGAAATACTCGGGGCTCCACCTATTAGTCATAGTAAAATATACAATTTTAGGCGTTGCAATACCCAAACGTTTGCTCTGACGTGCACTAGTATCGGTAGCAGAGCAAAAAAAATCATATTTGTGCATCATGTTACCGGCAGAATTTTTTTTTATAAACAGACTGCAGAATATTGACTCAGTAACTAATGGCTAGAGACACCCGAATCTCGCGAAAAGATTTCCGCACATGCTAGATCTCAATACCTTACGGGTGTACCAGCAGTTTTCTTTGCTTATCGACGGCGTATCTTTGTTAGACGACATTTTCCTGCTTGGCTGACCAATCATAATTACGTAACTTCAATCATGTACGTGCGTGATTCGCGCGCAGACACCTTGAGGTGCGTAACACGCAAACCATCTGATCGCGAAAGTGGATCTGAGTCAAAGTGTTATGAATATAACTATCCGTGGAATATTTTCGTGAATATCGGGTGTCCCTGCTAATGGTATCTCCCCAACGCTTCCCAAACAACGTCTGAGATACATGGCACCGTAACTGAAATTGCATATGCACTATCATACACACTATTACGCAGGCTCCCAGTTCAGCTGGCAGCGACTTAAGCTTAGCAGGGGACAGCTTACAGACTAACTTATACCTAACTTAAGTTAACACCCACGCCTTGCCCGGGATTCGAACCCAGAGTCTCCCGAACCCCTGATCGGTGGCGCACCAACCGACTGCACCACGGGAGGTCGGTCCAAAGACTTAAAGTTGCATTGCGAATGTCCTGTTTAAATTTATGGCTGTTCAGATTGGAGTACTTCTACATATTAGTAACACTTTTAGATTCCTAGAAATTCCACGTTTTCATTTTACTAACTCGTGAATATAGTAAAGAGTTCTGTGGCGATGTGAATGTTACACGTGGCAGTATGTTACAACATGAGGAGAAAAGTAAATCTTAAGTAGGCCATCAAAAGTGGTCAATTAATCTTGAACAGTCTATACGCTTCCTATTCAAAAACTACGTCACATTTGCTGTGATATCATTATTCATTAGTTACCTCGACTATTTAGTTCCACAATAACACCGTTCACTCTCTTTTCACTCGCAAACGTAGCTGAAGGTTTTTAACCGAAATTCGAACAAATTGAAAGTACGGTATTTCAACGTAACTCGCGGCACGTCTCGTTAAACATCGCGCCGGTTAGCAGCGAGTAGCTGCAACTGTCCGCGCGGCGCGGTAGAAGAATGCAACCTGGACGACGCCGCGACGCGCACTGCTGCAGTGACGGCGCTGGGCGGAGAGCGCATGCGCGTAGCGACGTAGAGGGATAATGTTTGCAGGGGGGGGGGGGGGCATCGCTGGAAGCTCCCAAAGCGACATGCGCGCCCCTCGTGGGAGTCGGAGCAATCGTGTGTGTAGGAAGGGGTGGTGCGGTTGGGCGATGAAACTGCGGGCAATAAACCACGCACGCTTCCAGGTCACACATGTTGTAGATCGGCGGGGGAAAACTCTGCAAGCCTTACTGACAAAATTAAAAGAAGGGGAGCGGGTTAGAGTTAAAACAACATATTAACAAATTTAATATTTTTATTTTAAAAATGCCGCTAATAATACAGTAGTAAAATTTTTGCATATGATGTTCTGTTTTTGATACGAAGCTCCTTTCGAGATCAATACCGTGTATGTAAGAGACGTCTGCGTAAAAAAATTTTTTTTAATAATATAAGTGTGGTTCATGGACGGATCCACTGCGTGGAAGGGGGGGGGGAGATGGAGGCGACCCCCTCCCCCCAATAAACGCACTACAATAACATAGTATACAAATTCATTAAATGTTCGACTGTAAACAATCTTGGGAGAACTGGTAAATTAATCATTCTTAAGGCTGGTATTCATAGTCACTTTTGCGATGGCGATGCGCGCCACATTTGTTGGTACGTATATTGTTTTGTCAGGAAACCTAGGTTCTTTAACGATTAGCGAGTTGTTTGCATGTTGGTTACATGTGCGAGCACTCTCAGTTACTAGAGACCTTGACCTACCCTGAACGACTCGCATCCCGTTAAACTCTCCTTGTACTTGTTTAAAATGGCCCACGCCTTACATCGTTTCGATAACTGAGATACAATGCACTGGCAGATACAATTATTTTTAAGTGGTGTCATACTGTTCTTGACTCACACAATTGAAGTGGTGGAAAAATTATACAAAAATTTATAAAACTTACCTCAAATACCGATGGATTGTGTACGATTACATTTGTTACTCGCTTGTCTTATAGTTTGATGCAGCATGTATTATTTTTTATTGCTACCAAGTAAATATGTTTAAATAAATCTCGGTGAATTAAAGAATAGAAATGGCATCATACATATTTCTATATTTACGAGTTTTTTTTTCTAGGAAAGGAACTTTACACGAATTCGATGGAACTATCTGTAGAATTTCTAATTGATTTTCGATGTTTGTGCTGCAAATAAAGTGTTTTAGAAGAAAATCATATAAGTTCTGTAGTGTTAGAGTTGCGAGGAGTATAATATTATTAAATAAATAATGTATTCTGGATCGGGATTTGAACATACAAAATTCCAGAAGCTTGCTACTATAATGATGCTAACATAACCACACTACTACCGAGCACATCCTGCTACAAAAGCAGAATTTTTGTTACATTATGTTTTCAAATTTTCCTATTACTATTCACATTTTTAATTAATGCTGATTGTTGTAGGTTTTCGTATTAGCTTTATATTTTTATTTTAACTTCTAAGTTTTATAATTTCACGTCACACTAGAGAAAATAATGCCTTCTCGGAATATATAGAACAAATTGTGAAATTTCCCATATTTCATAAGCACGGTTGTTTCATTTTCCGTTAGTGGTGCGAGGCGAGTATTCTGACATTTACAACACCACAGCTCCTACAAGCGATTAATAACTTTAAAAATACACATCCCTTTTTTTGGCGAGCTGGTATTCCCAGAGGAATAACTTTCCCTATACTATTGTAAAAGCGACAAGAGAAACGTGAGGCTCCATATTAAAGTCATTTAACTTGTATTTCAGTGCTTTATTAAGTCAGCAAGAAAGGCAAATAATCTTACTTCCTTGAATACCTCTATGTTAAATGTTGTAATGCCATTTCATGTCAAATGTTTGGACACAGATAGTGCAAGCTGACCTGGTTGGAATTTTGGGCTGACATGCATGTTAAATATGTTTTAAGTTCACTTACAGAGCACAAAAGCGTGAAAATGGCCGTGGGATTGCCTAGTATAGCCATGGTAGTAAAATGCACAGAATTCTCCTTAGCATAACTGCGAGGAGGTGGTTTCAGGTCGGAAATGCATGCAGCAGCGAAACAAACCCTGCAGCTAACATCATTATGTTTGGGCTACGGTATCGTAGAAGGCCACAGACAGTTCCTTCAACCCCCGCTCTCCAGTTTCCTAGAGGGCTGTGCTTTGTAAAAGTTATCGTATAAAGCGAAGAAAATATGCACATTTTGTACGAGTAATTGAACTAGCGTATACATTTTTTAAATCTGGCTTTTGAACTTGTCAACGCTGTCAGAAAACAAGCAAAATGCCCTCGAGCCTCTTAGTTTTGCAATATCTTTCATTGCAAACTGGCTGCCGGTCAAAATATTAAATCTAGTTTTTAACAAAACAGCTACCATATATTTTTCTGCATGGGAAATTGTATAGAGCATAAATGAAGAGAATAAAACGTTCTACAAAAATGTTTTCATGCATTGAGTCGATATTTTAATGATTGAGAATATGCACACAATTATACCCTAAGAGTCAGTATATTTGCGTATATGGGTACCCAATTTATCAATGATAAAAATAAAGGTAAGCTGAATTGCTTTGATAATGCCTGTATTATTTTGTGTTAAACCACATTTAACGTACTAATATCGGTCCAGAAACTATTTATTCCCGTTATTTTGTGATATATAACATGTTTTGTTTAAAACACTGATAAAGTCTCATTTCATTCGATTGTTTATTTACAACATACTGTGTTATTTGTATAAAATTTCCGATAACATTCACTAGTACATGTGCAATATTTAAAAAATGTACGACCCCCCCCCCCCCCTTTTTTTCGTTCCTTGATTGCACGGCTCTGTGGTTATAGAATAGTAATCAAAACGTTCATGTCGTCGCCATGTTAAAAATAAGTGACCGACACACGTAAAACATATTAAGTTTATTTGGTCAGCGTAATGAAACTTGTTTGCCAAATTAGGTAGTAACAGGTTTATTATTTTCCGACATTTGACACAATATGTTTTCTTGTTATAGCGGTACCTTACAATATTGTAGACAAAAGAAACAATGTACCAGCATGTTTAGTACTTGTAGGTGATACGTTCAACACATCAAGTTTGGTTGAAAACGGCCAAAAAACAGTATGCTACATGCTGAATACCAAATTAACCTAAAATATTTATGTAGTCACCATGTCAAAATTAAGTTTCTTACACATTTAAATCTCATATGTTATCATGTCATGCATAGTATTAGATACAGTATACAAAGATTGCTTGAGATTGGTCACACCGTTTCATAGATACAGAATAGTTATCAAAACGTCTAAATTGCCACCAATTAAAACTAAATGCCTGAACCAATTATTTCATATCAGCATACTTCTTGTTTGTCAACTTTGGTTGGAATGGGTAGATTATTTTCCGTGTTGCGATACAATAACTTTATTTTTTCATGGGTGCGCAATCTTGAAAAATGATGAATGAAAATTGTTGTTTATTTGCATATTTAAAGTAATGCCTTTAGTCGATACTTTCTTCATATCAAATGTAGTCGAATTATATATATATATATATATATAAACAAATATTTGCATGAAGCCGTTGTGAAAATACAGTAAATGCCACATTAATCTTAGTTGTATATGGTACCATAGCCTACTATAGGCCTAAAAGGTACTAGTTGTCTGCAAAATATGGCAGGAATCTATTGTGTAATTTCCGAGATATGATGTTAAGAGCTTATTGTTTTCACTATGGCGCACCAATCAGAACGTCCCTTCCTAGATTAAATACGTATAAGATTAACTGTGAAAATGCACGATTTCGTTTTACCTAGTAAAATAATTCCCCAGATATGAAATGGCGCCCTACTTTATTAAAATAACAACCCTTTTGAAATCAAGCAAACGGCTTTGCAGAGCATTGTAACAATCAGATGTCTTTACTAAGTTCAATATGTGCACCGAATTTGGCGAAATATGTTTCATAGGATCAAATGTTATTATGAGGGGACATACAGTACATCACAGACAAACATTTGCATGATTATATAAGTTCATTTTTCCACAAAACGTAGCGTAACATTGAATGGAAGTGAAAGTGGATTGAATGTTTCAAGTTAATCAAGAAATTACGGAGGGATTATCATTTATTTCTAGTTATTAAACAACTGTTAGCAGCAACATTAATTTTCGAAATAAACGGTTTACGACCACAAATAAATATCCCATAAGAAAAAATAAATAAACGGTTTGAATATTATAAGCTGTGTATAAAGTTTCCTTTTTTTCTTCCTTTTTGTTGTTGTTAATGTTTAAATGGATTCAGAAAGTGTTTCGTACAACTAGTGGCGTGCCCTCTTAGGTTCCCTTGCATTTTTCCGTGGTTTCAGAGAATTCTTTGTGAATGTCATTATTTTCGTTTTTCCGTAAATAATATAGCTTTATGATATGCACTTAAGATTATATTGGTTCAGTGATGCAATGAGGTAGGCTTCCGTTTAAACAAAAACGTTCAGTTTGACTCCATGCTACATACATTAACGCAGAAGAAAACAATGAGAATAATAAGTCTGTCGGACGAACATTTGCTTCCACCTAAGATTTAACTTAGGTTACGGCACATACAAAAACCTCTACTGGAATCACACTGCAAAATGTTTTGTTGCCTTCTCTAAAATATGCAGTAGTAAGTCATCTTCTTGCTTCGCATCCAGTACAATAAATATTAACTGATCTCTGGCTTGGGGATACTTTATTATGTAATCATGTTCCAATCGTATTTTTGCTTATATTCACGATGAATTTACACGTCATACTTTATGATTGTTTAGTTTTGTGTGGAGTGTATGACGTCAGGAATGCGATTCCCTAACGAAAATCATACAGGCTACGTAAAGAAACATACAGTATGTATTGTCATGATTACGGACAGTACACGCAGCGACGTGTGCAGAGCTCAAGGCAGGTACCAGTGCATATACAGCCGTTAGTTGGCGCAGGCTAAGTTGGCCAGGCTGTTAAAGCAGCCTGGCTATCTACGTGGGTCCGTCGTAGATCTAAATGCCACTGCAGCTGAACTGACGCCATAAACGTGGTTAGCGTACACGACGATAGAAGGGAAGTGTGTACAGAGAGCGAGAACCTCGCAGGGTTGCCAGGTGTACAAATCAGTGTGAGTCAATGTTCAGGAACTTAATGACAACCCATTGCTTCACGCTGCGAGGCATGTGGCGAGTGGCAAGGCGTTTTAATTGCCACTGACCATGCGGAAAAAGAGATCAAGTTAATATCTGTCATAACCACGGTGAAGATACATTGAAAATGATGTGGCTCGATTTTGCGTCGTAAAGAAAGCGGGGAATCTGTTCAAGTATTGTTTTTTTTTTATTGCAAGCATGCCGACATACGTACATTATCTGCTAAAGGCTGTTCACGGTAAAATGAGCACTTTTGAGACAGTAGTTACTTTTATCTTTCACCCATGTTTTATTATTTAGCCACCTTTTTAATTAAATATGGCCATGTAAGTAACAACCTCAATGTAAATATTATACCGCACTCCGAAGTTAATGCATAAAGCTAAAGTAATATACATTTATTGACTATTATTCCAAATGAAAGAGCTTTCAAAAGTGCTCAATTTACCATGAATGGCCTATAAAATGCAGGCATTCACGGCATAGGCAGATACACGCCAACTTACAAAAGAAAGGCTCTTGGCAAAAAGGTTTGTGCAGTTAAACTTAATGGATTCTATACGTGTGCGTGTATGTGGGAGGTATAAAAGACTTACAATGCCGATGAATGATTTGCAAACACCATGCTGTTCTGTATCTTACTTCAAACATTTTGCAGGAAAGGTTTGCTAACAAAAATCAAAGTGAATAAAACAAAGTGTAAATTGTAGGTTTAAGAACCACGTTGAGTCCATACATAAATACAAAAACATAAAATAACATCTTAAAAAAATTATTTAACCCCAAAGAATTCATACGAATCGTTACAAGTAACAAATATTTTCATATGCTCTAATGACTCCCGTAGTACTTACTACCCACCTAGGCGACTGTTTAATGTATCGTAAATGGTATAAAAGTACAAACATGCTGAGACAAACCGAGGAGTGGATGGCCAAAAGTACTTTCGTGTAGAGAAGAAAGTTATATTGTGAAACAAATTTGTTAGAGATATTTTACCAGTCCATGAGCTATTAAAAGATACCTACGAAATACTTCCAAAGTCACTGTCGCCATTGACAATGAGAAGAGTGCTCAGCAATAATGACTATAGTGCTTAATGCAAGAACATAACGGAAGTAATCGTATGCAAGCAAATATAATTATAAGAAGAGACTTAACTTCATGAAGGTATATTTACAGAACGATGACTGGACTGATGTAATATTTCCAGATGAGAGTAAATTCAAGATTTTCGGTCATGACAGTCCACCAAATGTGTGGAGAAAATCCCAAACATTCTCGTCCTACTGTCAAGAATTGTATTGGTTCAGTAATGGTGTGAGGGTGCATGAGTGCATATGGCATAGGTGAACTGATGTTTATAGATTGACGATTGGATCAATAAAAATTTATTGACCTGTTTAAAAATAATTTGCGACATAATGCCATACAACTTGATGCAGTAATGCAAATTTTACCAGGATAATGGTACTAAGCGTAAATCCTGTGCAACACGAATATGGCTGCTGTATAATTGTCCTCGTATAATAGAAACTGCACCCCAATCCTCAAACATAAATTCAATAGAACATATTTGGGCATACTTAGACATTAAGCTACGAAAACATCATGTTTCAAGCCCGCGGAACTTGAAGGAGAAAATCCTTCATGAGTGAAACAATATCCCTCCTACTGTCATAGAAACAGTAGTAAAGTCAATGCCAGCGTGTTTGAGAAGCGTTCTGAAGCAAAAGGGATGGCATGCTAAATATTAAATGGAGAATTTATTTTATGTTGATGTACGAAAACATTTGTTCTTCGTACGAAGGTGTATGAACATTTCTGATTCGGAAAACGTGAATTTATTTACATTTGTGTAATATATTACTTTGTTTCTTTTATAAGGAATGTTGTTTATTTGTTATATTTGATGAAATGGAATATAAAATACAGCTGGACGCATACGTGTGTGTCAACATAATTGCTTATTTCTTATTTTACAGAAGTCGTGAAAGGAACAGGATGTATGAATATTTCTGATCGTCACTGTATGTACATATTAGGGCCTGTTCTAGTTGAAAATGCTTTCCGCGGTATTCTTCAAACACAAGAATGATTTAGTTACATTCGCAATTTGACCTTACTTTAATTCTTATGCAATCTGAACAATTTTTAAACCAGTAGAGACTGCTGACATCAGACTTAATAGACACAGATCTGCCTATCACTGACATCTAGAATGTTTTCAGTCTGAAAACAAAAACAACTTAAACGTCGCGTATATGCGGTCACGGGCAGAAGTATAAGGACAGTGGTAGATAGCAATTAGTGACATTCGTAGATAAGCTTAGACTAAAGGCAGAAAATAGGTAATCAGCCATGTTTACTGTTACTTAGTGAGGTACAATATGACACACAAAACAAACAACATAAACTTCGGTATCACTGCATAAGACTACATCATCTGTCTCCAGTTCTTATAAACGTTGGACATACATCGGTAAAGTGTTGATGATTGTTCACTCCACAGTTATTTGGTAACTTCCTCTTTTTCGAACAACGTCCATCAGTCTATTTAGATCTAAATTATTCAGTTTTTTAGTAATGTCTGGCCCAATGCTATTACAATTTGGTAGAAACGCCTCGTTTGTGTTTTGTGGGAAAAAATGTTTTTTTTTTTTCCCCTCACTCTTCTCTCTAATTCCTCTAGAAGATTCTCAGTAGGATTCGGGTCAGGTGAGAGTTATTGGGTAATGTATGGCATATGGAGTGTGTTCTAGACGATCCATTTCGCAGTGTGCTTGGGGTCACTGTCATGTTAGAAATAGAATACCATTAGGTTTCTGGAGTTCGACCTTGAATTTCATTCGTACTGGTTATTTTATTTTGTTTCGTTGTAATATAAAATGTTACAGTATCATGGAATATATTTTATTTGTTAGCATATGTTTGCATCTATATAAAAACACATGTAACAAACAAAGGTGGTCCCGTGTGTATGGTTCTGACGTCCACTGTTTCGGGTTCGAAACCACCTCGCACCTATAATTTGTATCTCAACGTGATTATGCCACGTGGCGTTCCATTGGTTTTTTGTGTCACTTTTTACGTGAGTGTTTATTTGGACCTGAAAAGGGCCGATGGTGTAAACTCAATAAGAGGACCAGTATCCCTCATTCTTAACCACCTGCCGCAGTCGTTGTGGTAGAGAGGCGACCAGAGAAGTAGCATAGTGTTGACTACTAGCTACTTCATCCCAGGAATCCGCTACTAGCTCCCAGAGAGAATCTTTATTTGCTGGCTGTGGATCATGCCAGTTTACCGCCACCGTGCACTTCGTCTCCGACCAAACATTCTCAATTGGATTCAAGTCGGCACTGTAAGGTGGACAATCTACGAGCTCTAGTTGGTCTTGCCTTGCGAACCATTCTTGAACCCTCTGAGAAGTGTGTTTCGGAGAATGGTCCTGCTGGAAGTGCAGCTCACCATCAGGATACAAAACTCGCACCGAGGGAATCATAATGTTCTCTAGAATATGTAAATACAGCCCGGCATTGAGGCCGCGTGTATTCGGACCTCGATCGTCGATTGTGTGCAACACGCCTATCCCACGTGCAATCATCCATCCCTAACATGCAACGGATGCATGGCCATAGCGCGAGCACTTGGCCACATATTCTGGATTGTGCCGGGTCCCACGAGGTCTGAAGACACGCATTGGCCCATCATTATCCGAAGAAAACACACACTCGTCGGATAATACAACATCTGACCAGTCATGGTCAATGTTGTCCGTGGCAAACGCGAATCGATAGATCCTGTGCTCATCAGTGAGCCTTTGCTTCCTTGAAGCACGCCGGGATTTCAGTCCCGCCGCCGTCAAGCGCCTAAGCACGGTACTCGAGCTGCCTGGAAAGTGCGTGGCACGTTTTAGCTGGATGGCGCTCCTGAAAGGAGTCAACTGCACCTGGGTAATCAGACTATTGTCCTCGTCTGCAGTCGACACCCTCCATGAACCCATTCCTCCGCGACGTGTCACGTCACCCATGTCCCGGAACTGTCGTACCCATCGACTCGCAGTGCTCTCTGGAACACCGTAACGTCGGCCTGCTTCATCGGCAGAAAAGCCTGCCGCCTCAAAAATGACTATGACTCTCTCCCTAACCGACTGGCTGTGGTGAGACATCGCTGCAGAATGACGTTTAACTTCCTTGAACCGCCTGGCTCTGGCGAGACATCACTACACGATGACGTGTATTAAAACGGTTGTATACGCCTATGACGAAGAAGGTACGCATGCCCAGAGTCGAATGGGGACCAAAGATGTGCGAAATGTGTATGTTGTCAGATGATAATATCTGTTTAAAAAGGGAGACCATAAGGCATGTCCGAAACTGCAGTAAGGTCCTCAACTGATCACGTGACGAAGTTCAGGGATACAAATGCATGGGCAATCAGGACCAAACTCTGCGACTTTGGAGGAGCACGCTAAATGCCCAAACCGCATGTCAAATCATCTGATGCTTTTTACTTTCGTTACCCATCGCATGACCGTGCAAACACGGAGGTGTATAATGACACTAACATGAACAGTAAAACACAGATATGTTATTTTGTGTGAGAGTAACCTTTTTTTTTTGTCAATACATTTACTTTGTATTAAATTTTGATTTACTATATGAGACACCAACAAGACAGCTGATAACGTAGTATTATTTTAGGCTGTTCAAGGTAAAGCGACCACTTTTTAAGGCCCTTCTAAATATTTCCTTTCATCCAATTTCCATCTTCCTACTGCTTTTTAATATAAACATTGCAATGTGACCAATAAACACAGTGTATACATTCCCTGTCCCAAAAATTTAATACCTGAGGCTGCAATACTATATATATATATGTGTATATATATATATATATATATATAATTGGTTTATGCCTGTTGGGAGGGTCTTAAAAAGTGCTCACTTTACCATGAACAGCCTATTGCAGAGACCAAAAAATAGTAAACGAAGAAATAGGTTTCCTACAGATGAAATCGACCGCCTCCTTGGCGAATGCGCATTGGGATGTGTCAGATCACAAAGTTACCAAATATATGTATACACATTCATATTCCACACATTGCCTAAGTGATACATTTTCGTAGTTAACAATTTTACTACGGTCAGCGTTGACACATTACTTAGAATATAACGTACATTCTGTAGGTTGTTACTTATTTCACACAAATTAATAGAATGGACATTATCAGTGAAACATAAATGTGCTGTTAGTACTGCTACGCGTGCCATGCGCAGTAAAACGAGCAGTAGATACGCAATAAAGCTCTGAAAGAGGTTTGGAAGTTAGGGGAGTTCTGTGCGGAGGGCCGTTACATTCTCTATTTGTTAGGTGAACGCACGGTAGAAAAGAAAAGAAGGTCAAAATATGTACGTGTGCGCAACAAGTATAGGTTGGACGTAGTTTGAGTTAGAAGGTGTCAAACATAGGCTTGTACATGTCTATATGCACCTTAATAATTTTGCAACCTTTAGCTTACCATAGAAGAGACTGAGGACACCTGGATCACTGTAAATAACATGCACAGAAGCTACTTGCATACATTCTCAGCACTTCATATAAAATACAACATGTGAAATCTGAAAAATTAATATATTAATGAAATGAAAAATAAATAAAATCAGACCAAATGTGTTATGCAATTCAACAATGTAAAATTCAGATGTGAAATATTTATTAAACTTTAAAATTTTGTAAGAAAAATCACTTTACTCAAAAATCAAATTAAACTTATGTTGATGACCAAAATTGAAGTACCACCATCCAGTAAAGATGGAGTTAAATCAATCAAGGAAAGCAAAACAAATTAAAAGATAAAAAATCAAATATGACTGTAGTGCTGTTGCAAAATTAACTGACAACCGACTTGAAATTAGATTCATAAATTTGTTCATAACCGGAAGTAGCTTTCTTCAATTTCTAACTGTTTAAGAAGCTCCTGAGTAATTAGTTGTATTTACTGTTCTCACGATCCAAACCTTTACTTGAAAATGTCACTTTAAGTTTTAATTACTTCAGAAGAATTACTCCTCACTTTCCCTCAAGTAGTTAAACTCTGCTCAAATGAGATTAAACTGAGTTCAATAGTTTTTAGATGTTAATGTGCTCCGTCGTTACTAGCTCATATGGGATCTCAGGACTACTGATTATGTACAAGTTAAAGTTCAGAAAATACCTAGTTCCGTAAGTTAATCTTCTTCTGAAAATACTATAAGTTCGTAGAAGTAGATTACAAGTTAAGTCTTTCACATAGGTCTGCACCCAGACTCTCAAACTCCTTGGCGTCACCTGTGTCCTGATGCGCCACTAACGTGGCTGACATGGCGCATGCCGTCTAGAGATCGGTGTCCTGGCGTCTCCAACAAAACTCACTAATACAATTAGCTAGACACCTGCCATCAACCCACCTCTGTAATCGGTTGTGGCAGTGACCTAATCACTACTTCTGGGACTTATTACTAACTTATTCTTAGGTTGGCGCTGGGGATTCCCTAAGATTGAAATCTCAGCGAAAATTCATTTAACCAACCATGTTGAAAGTCTCACCCAGGAGCAAGCCCTCCGCTATCTCCATTCAAGACTAGCCAATCGCGGCCTACTTCCGACTAGACCTCCTTTAAATTAAATAAACCAAAATTAAAAATATTTCTAATAAGAAAATAAAGCAAATAATTAAGCTTTAAAAGTCATAAAGTAATTACTGAGAACAAAAATAAACATATCAACATAATATTACAATATTGAAATAACAATGTGTCAAAACTAAGAATACTGCATGAAAATTATCATAGAATATAGACATTAAGTGGACTGGTGGTTTACATAAATTATAAATTACGTGATTTAAGAATGTTCCCATTACATATGAGAAATGTGTGAAAATTAATATTCAAATTACAATAGCGCGTGAAATTTAATAAATAATACAATTCAAACACTTATATAGCTAATCTGTACGTACCAAACATAACATAGAAACATATGTTCTGTCGACCTATGACAATAATTACTCTGTATAGGATATTATACTTGAGGCTTTCACTTTCTATATTTATTAAATTCCTATATTTTACAATGAGAGTGTATGTCGGTTTTGTGTAGAATAATCATGAAAATGTTTTTTAGTGTTGTCACAACCAACTCTGTTTTTGGGATGAACTGGCAGAAGAAGACGCATAGTCCAATCTTGAGGTAATTTAGACAACATATGCTCATTCGCAGTGGACGTAAAGTAATTGCACTAGCCTTTTGAAGGCTGTGGTGTGTATGATCAAGTTACCGTATTGATTTAACTGCTCTTGACAATTATCAGTATTCAGCAGTACACAGGACGAGCTCTCGACACAATCGGCATTCTCACATCATCGAGCGCTGTAGCTTCTCGATAACACCTTATCCCAATACAAACACCACGTACGAAAACAACAGCTGATCTCCATAGACTATGTATACCACAGTCGACGATATATTCACTGTAGTTAGTTATACACCCGTATACTAATAAGCGAAAAAGAGCTCACCCCAAAACGATCTAATCGCGTGAACAGGCAACACAGAATGACGAACGCACACACTCTGTGAGTCATCTGACTTGGCAACAGGGACTTCTGCAGCAGCATTCTGGCATCATTAAATTTATAGGTCACGGTCCACAGTGATTGTTAGCAGTGGCCTGAAAGTTGTTCATTTGCGATATAAAACAGAAATGTTCAAATGTTAACTGGATATTTTACAGTACCTGAGAGTAATTATCACTCTTGATATTTACTTGTCTTGAATCCGCGTTTTGTTCAGAGGCAAAATGTTTGTTATACTGAATATTTTATTAGACACTGTGTTACTGTGTTCAGATTTGTGTTCATTATTATTTATACAGTTCGCACAATATGTTATATGCAAAGTAATTTACTACACAGCAATTACTATAACTACGAAGGCATTTCAGATATTCCTTCACATTAAACACACACGCAACAATTTTATTTCTGTTTTAGTTTTACTGACCTAAATAGATATTAAGGCAACACTACCATTTTTCAACGTAATGACTGTAGGAATGTAGTTTTGAAACAAATAAAAAAACACACTTTAAAGGTTTTCTAGTGTAATTATACCACGATCGCTAGGAAGTGTGTGACCTTCAAAAATCTTGTAGTTTTCACTCCATACGGATATCTAGTGACTATGTAGAGTCTAAATGGGCAAGCAGAAGATTAACATTACAATTGCCTCTTAGTTATACTGTTTCGTGCGGTTTTACGTTTACAGGTTTTTCGGTGTAACTTGCGCGCTTTTGCAAATAAACAGTGCCCGTAACCGTATATAGTTTAATATGTGCACCGGCTGAGGTACTGCTGTAATGCTAGCCGCGACTCACGTAAACGGGTTCTTTGTTTCGCCAGTCGTGTGCCAAACCAATGGCCACTGAAAATGTATTCTTATAATTTGTGCAGGCCTACCACTGAACAAGAAGTGGCAGCGTAGAAACACGTTAATTTTGCAAATAACTTAACAGTGTTGCTTGATAAACATACTTACTCAATATCATGATAAACATACATATGTATACAAGTCACTTGACCTATAGTAACATCAATGTTGCATGAGGCGAAAGACACAAGAAAGTGGGAAGGGCTTTCAACATTGTTGTACTACGTTAATCGTGGACAGTGTATAAATGGTGATACTGTAGCTGCTGAAGAATAGTTTTCCTGGACCATAGTCGCAGCATTGTGTAAAGTTATTGGTCTCGAAAGTAAAAAGACAAAACGTCAAGGCAATAGCCAAAAGAAATTCTCAATTGGTCACTACGTAGTGAATTCGATATATTCTATGAAGATACGTGCAGTGACCACTACTTAAAACGGTATTTATTTCATGATGTTAATATAGTATTACAACTGATAATTTCATCACGTAAATAATAATAAAATCATAGCAAAGATTCATAACTTCACTTAGTGCGTTTAAAGGTTCGTAACTAAATTTCAAAACTTTTTACAGTACCACTGTAATTATGTTCTAAACAGATAGGAGGACGTTGCCTTGATTGTGGTTCATGTGCTAAGTATGTTACACTGTTGAACCGGTAAAAAAGGTGCAGTTTAGTTATTCGTGAAATCAACCCAATGCATAAGTATTATAAGACTAAATCCAGTAAATCAATTCCATAATTTAAGTAATACATTTAAAATGACTACTTAATAGTGTTTTATTCTGACAAGTAATTTCTCTGTTACATTAAAAGGTCGTTAATATTTATTAGCATCCAATTTTAAAACAGGAGTTTAAATTAATATTGGAATACACAACCATATTCATACTATACTTTCCTGTGCAGTGTATTCGGTCCTACATATCATTCTAACTACTATTTCTTAACATGAAATTCAAACTGCATTCCAACTACTCCTGTTCATGAAACATGTCCTTCCATAGTGCATCATGTGTATATATTGTGTAGTCTATTGTGGAGTCATGTTGATTGTCTTCCATAATGCGTTTCAACTTTCGCTACAAATGTTCTATCATATTATTCAGATCTGGTGACCAAGGAGGTCAACACAAATATTACATGCCTTGTTGGTTCCGAAACCATCTCTAAACTGGTTTTCTTCTATGAAATACAATTTTCTATATCTGCGACTATATTACTCTAACATGCTATAACATTAAAGGGCTCGATGCTTTAATACACCGCTGGCCACTAAACTTGCAATACCATGAAGATCATGAGGCATCACAACCGGATATATTGGACAAGAGTAGCCATCATACACGGGTGACATATTTTTACTTGCAGCACGATACTATGTATGGATTGTAGGAAATCAGTACTTTGTGCCCCACTTCCCACCCCTCTCAGACAGAATTAACCGCCGCTACACCCACGTGGCTTCGATGTGTGCCCAAAGTTCATTCGATGTAGTGGCGGGAATCCTGTCACAACCCACTCATCGTTTGACCATGGACCACACGTTTTGATTAATAAGAGATCCGGTGAACACGCAAGCCAGGAAAGCAATGTTACATGTTGGTCATCCAGCAGCCGTAGGACGATGTGTGCCACATGAGATCGCGCATTGTCCTATTCGTACATGTCCCCAAGTTGGCCCTGAGGTAAGGGGACGACAACAGGTTCTAACACCTCCGCAATGTAACGGTTGCTGGTCAGCATACCAGCGATGTGGACTAGACACGAGCAGGACTGGAATACAATGTCACCTTATGACATTATTCCAGGTGCCAGGTCGGCATGACTTTGCATTATGTAGGACTCGATCAGCCGTGCACCATGGTGCTACGAGAGCTTAATGTGACCATAGTCGTGCTACAGGTAGAAGCGGAACTCGCTGGTGAAGACTACGGCGCGCCATTCGTCCGTCCATGTCCGACGTTTCACGCACCATTGCAGCCGCAGGCACCTGCAGTATGTGAGCATTCCGTGGCAGCCGCAGTAATGTGCGCCTGGACATGAGGCGTCAATGGTCTAGATGGCGACAACTGTGCGTGAGAACACCGATTGATGTACAAGACACCTGACATCGCGAGCAAGAGTGTTTGATGTGACTGAATGGTCTGTAATCGTCATGCGTTCCAGATGTCTGCCCTGGCGTTTGTTGGTGTGACAGGGCCGTTATGGTTTCCTGCACATCGCTCAGCCCGTCCCTCCTCGACCACTGATCTCGTATCTGTTTCGCTGTAGTTACACCTCTTCCAATCTGAGGACCAATATCGCATTAGGATAATCCACAATCTTGATAGATTAAGATTCTTCCACAGTCAAAAGCGGAAACATGTTTTTTGAGGGCGCCGTGTTCTCCGAACCTACATACTGATTCGTTTGTGCACCCAAACAGCAGCGAAACATACAGCCACTACATCCCAGTTGCTCTCCGATCTCCACTTGTATACTGCTTCACAGCGTGGTGCCACTCGGCGAACAACTGATTACGCCATTGTTCTACCCTATGCTACACAGTCTCCCAATGTCGGATCAATACATTGTGTCCTTCATGATGAATTTCGAAAGGCCAGCGGTGTACTAAGCGTTATGTGAACTTACTGATTACCTTTGTAGTATTCCAGTAAGTAGAATTATTTGGGAAAGCCTGCACAAGGGGTAAGGGGATCGGATCATCAGAGATGTTCATGCTCTGCCATTCTGGTCGCCCGACGGCCATTTTAGATGTAGTTGACCTTGACAATTACCATTAACCTTGACCAAGACCTTGAAAACCCAGAAATTACAAAATATTTCAAAAACATCTAAAACAATATAAATCATTTTTTAAAAATCCAAAATATATACAAAAACTTGTAAAATATTACTTCTACCTTTATTTATTTAAGAATGATTAAAAACATTACTTCAAAAACTATTAAAACACATTTCAGCAGACGACTGACTCCCTCCACCCCCACTCACCTTGCGAGGTGGCGCAGTCGTAACTCACTGGACTCGCATTCGGGAGGACCCGGCTTCGATTCCCGATCCGGCCATCCTGATTTCGGTTTTCCATGGTTTACTGAAATCACCCCAGGTGAATTCTGGGATTGTTCCGTAACAAAAGCCATGGCCGACTCCTTCCTCAATCCTTCCTGTGCAATTTGTCCCGTCTCTAATAAACTCGCTGTCGACGATACGTTAAGCCAACTACCTACCCACCTACTCTCCCCCAGACTCCCCACCTATACCCATTCTGTCGTATGCGGTCATCTTGGTTTTTCGTTTGTCTTTGTTTATGCATTACTGAAGGCTGCCATCTTGGCTTTTCATCTGTACTTTGTTTACACATTGCTGGAGGCCACCATTTTGGATTTCATATGTTTACATTTACATCACCTATGCGGTGCTAGTGTATAGATTATCGATTTAGTCACCAGGTGGCGGCCATAATTAATCATGTTTTAAAGTATAAGTGGCGCTGATGGCGCCCTCCGTATTGGATTCTATTTTCAATATTTAGGTAGTGTTAAGATCTCGGTTATGCCGCCAGGTGAGCGATGGCACAGGTTCCCTCCATCCCCACCCACATTTTTCACATTTTTCATTGGCAAATTACTTAGTTTCATTCAACCCCCGCCACCACCACCCTTGGTTCTCATTGGCTAATTAATCGTGTGTTTTCGGAAACCTTCGTTCCGATCAATCAGCGGTCATTCAGCACGGACTGTTGTTTTCCCCTTGAAAAAAAAAAAAAAACCTCTTATTTCATATGAAAACATTCCCAACATATTAAAGGTGTCCCTAATCAGATAGTATTCTGTGTATGTGATTGGAATATTCCAAGAGCCGGCGATTCACAATCCGTGCCCCATCGAACGAACGTCCTTGACCTTAACAAGCAGCGCTGCTGAGCGTCGTTTCGACAGCCCGTCGAGATGTATGCCACAAGACGTCATGCGTGCCAAAATCAAAATCATTTTTGTGCGCAATGCAACTCAGAAGCCCTACGATATGGAATTACGAAAATCCATGGTACATTTAACAAATATCATGTGTTTAATGCCATCCTTGACTCAGAGATAAAACTCGTTTAAAAATAGCAATTCCTTGTATTGTATTTGCTATGCTGAAGAAGAATATTGCGTGATGTGTGCATAAATACATGTGTTTTGTTTTAAAACTAAATGTTTTGTATTTCGAGTTATGTAATGCCCACGAAAGTTTACAAAACACTGTTGGTAAAGGAAAAACATATATTTGATATATTTAGTATATCAGTTTTACTATAATTTAAAGAAATTAAATAATATTCAATAAGACTCTAGCCATCATATGTGTGTCTATATATATATATATATATATATATATATATATATATATATATATATATATATATATATATATATATATACACACATACATACATACGTGTATGAATGTAATATTTATAAATTTAACAGATAGAAATAAAGGATTAGGGGTAACAAAAACACTTTGCAAATAGAAGCTGTCTCGAATATTATCTTTATACCTTGCGTGAAGCAGCGGCAGAGACGTCGGCAGGAGTCAGTCGGCAGGATTCAGTCGGCAGGAGTTAGTCAGCAGGTGTCAATCTTCCCATCAATCCTTCGCATGTGGAGCGATTGTGGAGTATGTGGAACATTTGTGGAGCATACGAAGCGATTGTGAAAAACGTGGAGCACGTAGAGCATGTAGAGCGATTGTGGAGCATGTGGTGCTGATTATGGTGTGTGTGGGTCACAAGTTAAAATAAAGTTCCCTTATTTTAAAGTAAAATTATGTAGTCTTCTTCCCAATCTGAGATTTGTATTCTTTATTTAGTAATATCGCTTTGAAATGTATATATACACGTATACTTATATATATACATGTATATATACATAAATATACACATGTATATACACATATATAGGTCCCATGGTATAGTTAATAGCTTACTAAGTAAATTGTTTTTGCAGTTTGCAATAAAATTGCCTAGCACCATGGCGGGTGCTAGGCAATTATATGAAGTTCGCCATTAGTTGAAAAAATATTTTGCTCTTTGTTTTCAACCAGGCAGCACACACAATCAGTATCGGAGGAAGGAATTGAACATGACCTATGTTAAGTAACCATCTAAGTGTATCCCTGGAGTGATTTCAAGAAACCATGGAAAAAAAAACTCAAATCAGGATGTATGGACTGAGAACTGAACCTGGGTCCTCCCGAATGCAGATGTGGTGTTTTATTATGGCAGCGTCTCGTTATGTTTCATAGAATCAGGAATGTTACCCCACAGATGCTGGGTCATACAATACATATGTATGCATTTCGCCTCTCAATATTTATGTGGATGTCATTTCTGGTCTCACTACCATCGAATTCTGATACTGAGACATTGGATACCTAAGTGTGTAAACTGAAAAATTCGGCATGAACTGCCCAACATTATCAAACTTCCCTCAATTGCACAAATACAGCTAGCAACTGGTAAGCCATCGCGGGTCTGAGATATGTGCCATCTTTCACAGAAACCAATAACAGATTTAAAATGTTGTTAACTTGAAAAAAAAACGTGACCTTTCTGTCTCGATGCACCAATTCCCTCACTATGGACTATGTGGAAAAGCATTCGCCTGCTTTGATGTTTTTTTTAACAGATATTTCTCTTTAGGAGTTTTCATAAGGCTGATGATTTCTACTGGCATTGCATCAAGGCCCATTTTTGGCAACGAGCTGTATGTTAAGCGTTGCTGGCAATATGGCGATGACACTGAATTAATGAGCTGGTGAAACATATTTTTCCTCCCATTCTTCGAATTTAACACTTACGACATTTTTCCTTGCGAATAATGGTGTATCTGGCAATGATTCGTGATATCAAAGTACTCTTGGTGGATAGAGAAACCAGATATTTTTCAAACTTATTGGCATATAAGGCATGCAAAACTGTGCTGCTAAAGTAGGATAGACATGGTGTAATGTTCCCTTTGCATGTTTATTGGTCATAGATACTGTAAAATGCATGATTAGGGTTGTGAATATTAACAGTGAACAGTTCTGTTGAAGTTTGATGCCTATGTTATGAATTTGGCGACTATATCTTATGTGATTCGGATATTATATCTACCTATGATTATAAGTAGATTATAGGGTATACTTGACCATGCGGACCTCCTCGTAGTCATGGGTGATGTCTATGTTATGAATTTAGCAACTAAATCTTGTGTGGTTCGGAAATTACAATCAACTATGCTATAAGTAGACATGGGGTATACCTGGCCCTGTGACCCTTCTCATCATCAGCCTGTGTTATGAAGTTGGCAATTATATCTTATGGGGTTCGAAAATTACAGTCAACTATGCTTATTTGTTAGGTCTGGTGAGCATGTAAGCCGATGCTGGTATTCGGTACTGCATTATGGTGCTAGGTCGACAGATCCCGAAAGGAATGACAGAGCATGAGACTCGGCACCCACCAGGACGCTAGGTATAAGGGTCCCAACACCCTGGCATCATATTGACAGCGCTGGAGGTTGGGTCTCAAGATGGCCGCCACAGGCATGAAGGAAAATAGGAAATTTTTTGGGGGGAAATGGGGAATTTGTCCTGTATGGCATCATCAAAAATGGTGGTTGCCTAGTTCCCTTGCCCACAGCTCCAAGCCCCTTTTAGATTGCCCGTTTGTATACTACTACATGTAAAGCTTTACTTGAAGATATGCATCAAAATGCAGTATATAGTGGTTACTACATTATAAATATAATTGTATACAGATTTTCAACGTTCTCATTACTTTCACTGGCACCAAATTGGTTGAAGATTTTCTGAGAAATGCTATATAAGCATTATATTTGAGGTAGCGCTGTCTTCCAAAATGGCTACAAATATTGACTTATCTACTGGTACCGGCAAACGTCTGTGCACGCGAGTCCAATCTTATTCCCTAGACTGCGGCTCGGCACAGTCCGGTCTCTAGCTGAGCGACAAGATTGCATCCCGGCAGTATTCACGCGGACATAAAAACATTCGGTATTTTGTCTTGAGTAACAGCACATGCAAAACCGGACATGGAGACTTTTTGCTGGCGACAACAGGTAACAGTGCTCTCGTAACAATGTGTGCTGGAGGGTTTTTCTTTACCATCTGCGTGTACTGTTCGATATAATACAATTGCTTTTCTGTTATTGAGTGCAATTTTTCTGTCCAAATATTAAATAGCATCGATTGAAAATCACGTTATATAAAAGTTACAACAATGGAGGTGGAATACTTTCTGTGGTCTGATGCATCAACAGATTACTTGTTCCTTTTCCACATTCTCATATCTTTCGCCATTAAAATGGGGGTGAGTGGAGGATATAAATATTTGATGTGAAGGTTTACAGCGCGGCGTACGAAATATCTCAATGGGAATGTATTACTCAAGACAACATTTGTTTATAAAATTTGCAAACATTGAGAGGTTTGAGACAGCATAATACTAAGCCAACTTGAACACATTTTACAGCATAGCAGTTTTACTTCTAAAAAAATCCAAAACATGCAAATATTATCACACAATGTCGTACATAGCTGTCATCTATCTAGTCAGTGCCGAATGTAATTTCGAAACATATCCACAGTTGTTGGCACGGTATTTTGGATGGCATAGAATTCTTGAAATGTGTCTTTCGTCAAAATCATCAATCACAATACGGAGCAGCGAATAAATTTATCTTAATAATGAACAATAAATTTTAAACATTTTTTACTATAATAATGATATATTAAATGATAAAAGAATATTTAGTACAATAACTGCTAGACAATAACACAAAATAGAACTGAGAAAAGGATAAAGATATATTTTATTTTCAATTTTTATTCCAAAGAAAAGAGTGATGTATGAAGGTTAAGCTAAACTATAAAAACTTTGTCTGCAGTTTCTGCATTTAATTTAGCGCAAATATATGGAAGCGAATACCAACCAATGGGGCAGTGAATTATAGGTACAATGTGGAACAAGTAATTAATATTGTTACACTTTCTCTCTCTAGAAATTAAGTGGGCTTTACTAAGTTCGTTAAGGGATGGAGGTCTTAATAAAATAAAATAATTAATTATAATTTCCTTATTTTATTTACTATAACTACAGCGAAATTCTCTAAACTCGAATTCTCGCAATAAATTGAAATCACTTACTGTTCATAATTGGTACCAATTAATAAAATTTATAATTACAACCAAGAAATCAATTAAATTAAATGATTAAATATCAGTCCCAATAGAGAATGTCTCAACCAATTTATGTATCCATATCTGACAGTTCGAATATTTACAATAAAATCAGTATTACATTTTCATTCAGTCCCACCTCATTTCAGTCCATGTACCCGCCAGTCGTAATGTTCTAGAGTCCTCCAAGCACCCTCACGCACAGTAGGCTTCACTTGTCGGTATCACACCCTCTCATCCATTCAAGCCACGAACACCTCACTCGCCGTCGTCCTGCAATCTCCAGTCATCGTCCACACTTCACTTCGCTCGCGCACACTCGCCAGACGGCCTCCGTCAAAGACTGCCGGCCGCTGGGTTGCGGCAGTATATATAGGTCTTAGGCCGCCACCTAGAATCTTCCCAACTCGCGTGATACGTCGGGGCGGGCTGAGGCGCCAGCCAGTCTCACCAGAACATTCTTGCATCGTCGCTAAACGTATCGGAAACTCTAGCAGGCGAGAGGAGGTCTGTGAAGCCAGCAAGTCTCGCCACTGTTGGCATTCGCGGGATTCCCAGAAGAGGGGCGGACAGCAACGAGCGGATCTCGTTCCAGGAAGAGGGGAGGGCGAAGTGGGTCTCCGATTACGGGGCGGGGCAGCGGAGTCGGCGCCAGCTGCAGCACGTAACAAAATATTACTTAAATTGCAACTTAGAAATCATCTCCAATGAAATAAGCTGCTTTGGTTCACTTAAAATAAGTTCTTATAACTACTGGCAGTGTTCTGGTTGACCTATTGGCTGCCCCCTGTGGTACAGTCGGTTAAGTGTTGAGCGTGCGTAGTTCCGGCTTTGAATCCCGGGTAGAGCAAGGTTGTGATGTATGCTTGTCCGTAGGAGTCAACCTTTCATGGGAAATGTCACTACAATAGGAGAAATATGAAAAAAGTTATCACGGAGTTAAAAACATTAGTGCTGTGAATCTGGAATTGTGTGTGAATTTTATGCTACTTTTACAAGTAAAACCTTGAAAACTAGTAACTAAAAGAATACATGCCTTTTCTTGTAATAAATTAACTAACCTACTAAGTGGACTTGCAATATATAGATATTTAACATTACAGTCAGGCTTGTATTTCCGTCATATTTGTAAATATTAAATCTAAATTAATATATAATATACTTTCAAACACAAATTTATTTATGCCACAAATGTAATACAAAGATTATTATCTTTTGTATTATATTTAAATAAATACATTCCAACTAGAAATCGAACCTACTACTTCTTGAGCAAATACATGTGGCCTTAACTTATACACCAACAAACTAATTTACTTATTACTATAGCCTAACGATATCGTTAGTTTCTACTCTGTTTTTGTAATAATTTGACAGGCATATAATTTTAAACAGTTAATGTTTAATTTTTTAATGAATTTCAAATAGTATTACACATTTGCACAATCTTTGTTTCACTATCGAGAACATATTTTCTCTTAATGAACATTGCATTTGGAATAAAATTTACTGGCATAAATTATAGACAAACGTATATTACGGTCTGTTAAGTTAGTACAAATAACTGTATCATAAATGCTACAGAAATATTTTTATATTGGTTACACAGTCTGCCGAAGCCAGCATTATTTGGAAAAACATATTCACAGGTGGCATTTATTTTGCACGTGAATCGGGATTCCAGAAAAAATACATAAACCGACAAGATACTTAACACCTTTTTATATAAACTCGAAATGTTTACTGCGATTTTTGTGAGCTTTTAAATTTGAACACCTAGGCGTATGTAGACCACGATTTCACATAAACTACCATTTAGCACGGCAAGAATACTTATACACAGATTAATTGGGTGGAATTTGTGAAGTAGATGAACACTATGCTGTAGATTGTAATTTGATTATTTTATTTCTTGTTTTATAAACACTGTGTGTAAGAACTCTTTACAGTGCGGGTCAGTCTACTATGAGTAAAAACGCTCATTTTCGCGACTTTGTGCAAATAAAGATATAAAACATTTTTCTATGGTTTCAAAAGAAAAGCACTGGCCTGAAATTACTGTTTTGTTATACTTTGATAAAACTGTACGTATACATTAATTCACGTGGAATTGCACCGAGTGTTAAAAACTAAGTAGTATTCCAGTTGTATATTTATATGTGTAGTTTTATACAAATAAAATGGTCAAGTGCAAATTTTTAACACTGAGGATGAATTTCCTGTACCTCTGCGAACGTCCTTCGTCCTATATTGCCTCACATATACCTACCTGAGCCCGCCGTAACTGCTGTTTGTGGAATAGCAGATAGTACAATAGCCGATAGCACGACCAGACCTAAGTGCGCATTTCTTCAACCCCCTCCTTCCTCATCACATGCTGTTTCTTTTAACACGCTCCGCCCGCTCAGACATGCACAGACGTCTCAGTAGATAATACGAAACCTACGTAAGGATTTGATTTGGCAGCGTAGAAATTGGCCCGGTTAGATAGGACGTGGCTTTTCATGTAGACAGAAGCTAGTTGCAAGAGAAGCATTCTTGATGTGCGCATACAATAATTACATCTGCAACATGCGCCGATTGTTTAATTGATGTTTAGTGGCCTTATTTACTGATTAATATAACCATATATTCCGCTAAAGTGTGATATTCGCTTTTCGCAAATGCGTACGACAGCAGGTAATTCATTTCTGTGTATCGTTAATAAAAGACACATATTATAAATACTTAACGTATTACATAGAATAGGGTTTATTTTAATTATTAGCAGAGCAATTATGCATTTTTCTTTTACAGTTATCTGAAATTATAGTCATTTCACATACGTTTACTGTTTCATTGTTTGATGCATCGAATGTTGCTTACATTCCTCGAGACAAGCTATATTGCACAACACTGTAGCTCAGTTCACCTTTATGATTGGTTTTCTTTTTGTTAAGTGTTGCCTGCTTGCATGACTCGCGAACGTTCAGTGTGGAGCTCATGTGGGGTAATCCCGTTAAAATATTTCAGGACAAGCTATGTTGCACAACACTGTCGCTTAACACGCCTTAATGACTGGTTTTCTTTCCGCTGGCTGCTTGCATGACTCGCGAACGTTTAGTGTGGAGCTCATGTGAGGTAATTCTGCTAAAATATTTCAATCAAGACAAGCTATGTTGCACAACACTGTAGCTCACCTCGCCTTTATAATTGCTTGTTTATTCCCCTAAGTGTTACTTGTTTGCGCGTGAGACACGGACTTCCAGTGAGGAGTTTATGTGAGAAATTCTGTTTTTGCATTAACTTAATAAATCGCAGGACGAGTTGTTTCGTCCAATTAAATGCGTTATATTCACTTGAATAAACTGATGTCAGAATGATGCTCCAATAGAAGCTAAAGAGATTCTTGGCGCAGTTAAAACTCTGAACGATTGGCCGGATAGTAATGATAAGCTGGTTGCCTAAGAGCCAAGGCGATACGTCTTGTCAAAAGTCGAAGATTCTCGAAGGGGACTTCGTCGCTCATTTATTCTGACGGGAAGTGTACATGCAATGTAATAACACGCCGTTTACGAATATGAATACGCACACCTCTTCCTCCGTACCCACCAAGCCATGGCAAATAGTACACTGATGTCCTTCTCTAGGCTAATACACACTGTTCAACATAGCGAAATATTCGAAATAAGAAACATGACAGGTGATAAACAATGTCGTGATGAGAGATAGTGTGTAACAATGACATCTGCGTAGATATTGGGTTACATTTTATTAATAAGATTGTTTTTCAATGTTAATCATACAGCTAGTCGCGCACAATACTTACAAGGCAACTGACATTAATTACGACAGTTAAGTCACCAGAAAATACAACGACTAAATATGTAGCATATTGTTACGATGTTTACGTCATTGTCATTCCATAAGTCGCTAGAATATGCAGGTGAAGCAAACAAAGGTCTAGCTTAATAGAAACTAACGTTGTTTTTTAGATCATGATTGTAGGTAAACAGTCTGGTACTATACTGTCGCAAAAAATGACAATTACAGTACTAGTGTAAAACGTTATGAGCGTTAAACCTAGGAACATATTATTACTAACCAACGTGATATGTATAGGCCTAGTAGATTAAGAGCCCGTTCTGCTCTACGTACCACGAAGTACAACAGTTCAGTGTATTTTTTCATCTTGCCACGGTACCGCTTCCACGCCTACAAAATAATCTGCAAATATTGTCTGAATTGTCTTGCAGGAAATATCAGGTACCGTGCCTAAATTTTCAATATCTTGAAAACCAACAACTGAAAGTGTATGTTCGAAGGTGTATCCCTCCCTTGCTCTCACAAAGTTGTGCAGCACACAACATGGTTTTACGACAGAAATGGCAGTATTTATGTTTACATTAATAGGTCTATGAAAAATGCGCCACCTCTTACTGATAATGCCAAAAGAACACTCGATAAATCTGCGAGCGCGGGTTAGCCTGTAATTGAAGATTTTCTTCTTATATGTTAAATTCTTTCTAGCAGAAGGTCGGAAAACATATCTTGTTAAAGCAAAAGCCTCATCGCCCAATATGACACGTGGTACTACTGGTGGTCCATCAGAACCAGGCAAAGGTTTTGGTGGTAGTATTTCCAGAGAATTGTTTTCCATTTTGTCCCAAAATACAGTACGTTTGAACACACTCGAATCACAATTTCTGCCATACGCCCTAACATCAAAGTAAGAGAAGCAATAGTTGGCAATCACAAATTGCCAACAATACAATAGAAAAAAAATGTTCGTAATTCATATAAAGTGAACCACTTTTGATAGGTTTGATGATCCGAATGTGTTTGCCGTCGACGGCCCCAATGCAGTTGCCATCCCTCCGATGTAGGCGCAGTCATACATTCGTCTTTGACGTTATCCCTAATTGCCTGACATACTTCTCGAACAACTTCTGAAATAGTTGATATGCCAAGTCTGTAGGAGTAGTGGAGGTCAGTGAAAGTGTTGGCGCTTGCAAGATATCTGTACACGCTGATAACATGTAGTGTTTGACGTTGCTTTAAGGAAAGAACACATTCTGATGAGAAGAGGGAAATTAAGCATCTTGCCAGCTAACGCAGAAAATTATTATTTTATTCATTATGTTTGAATATTAAGCCATGAACAATGTATATTTAAGAATCGCCTTTTCTTTCGCAGTTTAACAGGGGTAAAGAATTTCTAAACTTTTATTTATTAAGTAATAAATACATTCATGAGCAAACAGAATTTATATTTTTAATAAAATCTATCTTCTATTTGCTGCCTATTATACCAATTTCTTAGGATCTTTACTAAAATACCTTTTCGTTGCAATACATTCAATGTTATAAGCAGCGAATCATACATTGTGTTAAGACACTCATGGCATTTTCTCTCTCCTGCGACATTTATTCAGCCGAATAAAGGCCCCTTTTCTTTTTCCACGCCACACACCTCAAATGCACTCTTTTACAAGATCGTTCTTTGCCTTACCTTAGAGTAACAGCAACACGTCCCGTCGGAAACACGGATATTCCAACGTCATCTTGTAATTTTAACTTCGGCTCCAGTTTTCCTATCAGTTCGTCAAACGATTTCACCGACATCCGAAAATAGTTACGAAACTTCTTTTCATCTTGCCTAAGGTCTATGTACAGTATCACAAACGCACCTTTGAGATTTCTTTGTGCAACTAGCGGATGCAGTCAATACCACCATAATTTTCTTCTCCGTTTTATGGAGGCACACAAAAACGTGGCCATTATTGATGTCTCGGGACTGACTGCAACTATCCGTAGTGAGTCCGCATACATGTGAAAGAACTCCATGGATTGTCTGCCCTCCGCGCGCGGGTGGCGGACAATCCATGGCGTCCATGTATAATAGCACTTAGAGCCGTTACACATGGACGCGGATTGCCCGCCCTCCGCAATAACAAACCTCAGAAAGGCAGTTTTGAACCAATTCAAGTGTTTTGGGAGGCTTCCCTAGGACCGGCAGGGCAGTGGCGACCATATTGGTTTTATATGCATAGGGTATGCCAAATCGAAACAAGGGATCCACGATCGGAGTCAGGCCTAACCATCAGCCAGCTTGGGTCTGTTAGTCATCTTAGCCGCCATATTGGGTGCAGGTGACCTTGGCATTGACCCCATGACCTTAAATTACTTCGATCCGAAAGAATTTTAAAAAATCATAAAAGTCAGCAAGCATAGACTACTACCGCCATATTGGCTGCAGGTGACCTTGTCTTGTCCCCATGCTTTGATGACCTTGAATGACCATAAATACAAATCTCGAGAAAAAATTCACAAAAGTCGCAAAAATATTATGTTACAGACTACTACCACCATATTGAGTGCAACTGACCTTGATACTGACCTCGAATGATCTTGAAAACAAAACCTCGATAAAAAAATTGATAAAAGTCAACAAGTATGTTACTGACTACTACTGAAATATTAGGTGCAGGTGACCTTGACTTTGACCCTACGACATTGAATGCCCTTGAAAACAAAAACTCAAGGAAACATTCATGAAAGTCAGTAAGCATATTAAGTTACTGAGAACCACTGCCGTATTGGGTGCAGGTGACGTTTACCTTGACCCCATGACCCCGAAAATTAAAACTCGAGAAACGGTCACAAGAGAGCTGCTCGCAGCAAACCTGGTACAGAGGTGCTGATGAGAAATGCACTTCGCCTTTACGGGCCTTTGCATGTCTAAGTAAACTGTCGGTACTGCTGAACTGCTTGCAGCACTTCCTGTACCCTCTCTAATAGTTTTTCATCCCTGCTAACAAAGAGCATGTTTCCACACACTCTGTTTCCTGTAGAATTTCTGATTTATGCAAGTAATAATTTTGAATTATTTTATGTCGAAAGGGTTTTTACGGTGTGTCCCGGTTTTTCCCTCTCTCTTCTTAGATATAGGTTAACTATAGGTACACTTTGGGAGGTAGTCATAGCCCCAATTGCTGGCCATGGCTGGCCAATCCCTCTCTGCCGCGATGCTTGTCTCCTTGCATGACTTCCTTCCCTTGTAGGCATATGGGGTTCGCCCTGAGATGCTATTAGATCCCTTTCCTACTTCGGGTTTGCACTTTACACTTAAAGATAGGGTAGGTTAGGAAAAATTGTGGCAAAATGTGTATTTATTTATTTTTCTTGTCTAGTTACCATGTTTTGTTTCAATTCGAGCCTTTGTAGCATACGGATGCATTATGCCTGGTTCACAGGTACGCGGAACAGACAGACAGAGCGTAAAACTATAACAGTCAATCAGAAGCCGTCCTCGGTTTCTGCGCGACTCGCACCGAAACCGAGGACGGCTTCTGATTGGCTGTTATAGTTTTCCACCCTGTCTGTGCTGTGCGATCGGCATACATGTGAACCAGGCTTTAAGCTCGTGCTTGACCAAGACGGAAGTGTTAAAATATAAGCTATGCCTTTAGCACGCTACCATCACGAAGATCACCTTGTTGTAGACTATTTTGTTCGGGCGACTTGAGCTTTTTACTCTCGAGAGCAAGTTGAGAATTTCTGAGAGCAGGAAAGAGCAGAAAGCGCATTGCTTTTTTCTGCTACCAACCGAACGCCAAAAGTCACGGAACTGTTTACTACTAATCAGTTGATCGTGACATCGTCAATCTGTCATTTTAAACTTGTTTGAGTATGGCGACAGATAATTGCTGAGGATTGGTTTCGAGCAAGTAACAGGCATAAAAAAAAGAAGACACTTGCAAGTAAATGACACGAAAAAAGACAACATAGGCTATAACATTTTTAAACGGAATTATTATCTTGTAGTTGAGTAAAAAATTTTCAACGTTCAAAATTGTTTCTGAAAATGAATTCCAACATTTTACAGCCAAATAAAATAATATGGTTCGCATTGAATATAGAAAGTAAATTCCATATTGTATTACATGTATGCACTACAAAATAAGTTGCAGAATGGAATTAAATAATATTCACACTGGCTGCCTTTAGTTGAAATAAAGGACATTTGACATTATTATAAAACCCGGCCGGACGGTTTTCGAGGCGGCAAAAAGAGGGTACGTCCTGGTAAAAGTGGATGGATACCCTATTAGCATCAAATATTGTAAAATGGGTTATGCAATGACAGTCTTAATATTTCGAATAACCCTAACCTTGTGATGGCTCATAAAACAAAAACTAAGGTATTTGCTAATGTAATTGGTTATTAAGGGCAATCCAGTATCAATTATATTGCTTGACACGTTAAAGTGGCCTGTGATTGAAAATTACAAGTATTTAATAATCACTGCGGCTGTCATTTTAACACTTGCCTTCAAGGAGGAGCGTAATATTTTCATCATTATAAGCTGTTCACGATAAAGTGAGCACTTCGTAAGGCCCTCCCAACAGGCATTAACCTCTAATAATTATATATTATTGCAGCCTCAAGCCCAAAATTTTGATGGTTGTGAAATGTATGCACTGTGTTTATTGGTGACATTGCAATGTTTATAATAAAAAGCATCAGGAATATGGAAAATGGATGAAAGGAAAAATCTATAAGGGCCTTAAAAAGTGCTCACTTTACCGTGAACAGCCTATATCTACAATTACATGCCCTTCTGCAGTCCTCGGTGGATGGCTAAACAATCTCGCAAATAAATAAACGTAACAGAAAAGACTTTGAAGCAAAACTATCGCTTATCACAGTTCAATCTATAAACAAATAAATTTGGTGCCTTTTTTCCCCCCTCGATCTCAATGCCACTCTGCTCTTCCTCGACAGCAAGAGCAGAAAGTTCATGCTATTTGTGAGAAAAATAGCAGTGCACCTGACGCCCGAACCATAGACTAAAGATGAGGTAGACCGCGTATTCGTCTTCTGCGCATGTCCCAACATTGACCTACCCCAAAGGAACACAACTGTCAGTCACATGGTCAATAGTGATGAACGTGTTTGTTTATACCTTAATTTCTAAATGACAACAACTATTATACTAAGGGCGGTATTTATAAACATTTTTGAGCACTAGCTTCGTCAAGACAACCTTATTATGTGTCCTAAGTTAGTATTTGCATTTCATGAACATTTTTTAAGCTTGTCTCAAGCACAGGCGAACAAGGCGGCCTTCACGAAGACTATCTTATTCCTGTACGCCTTAAGAATGAATATTTCTGTTCCATAGTCACTGCTTGAGATCGCGATTTCGAACCACGATTCATAGTCATTGAAACCTAGCTTAAGACGGTAAACAAGCTCGTCTTCAAGTCCATTGTAGAGGTGACTTGAGACGGTGTTTTTTAAACGGCGGACGCTGATTGGATAAATTGATACGTCGAACTAGTGAATATTTATGCAGAAAGCCAATAACAAATCACATGCTAGGTTGATTGTAACTATTTAGACCGTGCCAGAAATTGCATATTTTGTTGCAAAATGATCACTTGATCCGATTTTGTATACAAAAGTGGTGACGTATTTAGTAATTCGGCATTTCGTATTTTGTATCTATTGGATGTTATCAAAAATACGAAATAACAAAATCAGCGCCATGTTGTTTTTCACCTTCAAAACACATGTGCGAATACGTAAATAAAATTTTTTCAAAAACAAATTATTGTTCATAAAATACACTTACTATGTTTTAAAAAGTAAGTATTAGCCTTATTCTTTGATTATATATAAAGTCATTATTGCATAATTTATTATTTTCTTGTTTATTATCGCATTCGCAGCATTCCAGTGATGACTGCAGAAATATTACGTCCGTTTAAGCATTAAATTTAGATATAAAAATATTTTTCACTGTTAATGTAAAAATGAAATGCGTTGCCGCGAGAGCTAAACAAGTGACTGTCGACAACGTCCGAATTAAAACATACGAAATGACAAATGACAAAGTAACGAATTTGTCATTTTGGGCACGGCCTCAACTACGCAATTGGACGAAAATCTAAATTGTTCTGCTCTGAGAAAATTTTTATAGAACTGTAACTCTACAGCTACCATTAATTTTTGAAAGTAATCCGCATAGTATAACTAATTACAAAGTACAAACTAGATAGCGCGAAACGCAATGTAACTTACTAATTTATTTAAAAAAAAATTTTTTTCATGCTTCAGTAATTTACAATAAGCGTTTTGTATGTAAGAAGAAACAAAATGTTATAAATTATATAGTGTGTTAAATTGAAAATAAAATCCAAACATTGATAAATATAAATGAGTTATACACGGAATGTTTTATTCAAAGGTTGTATAGAATTTCTTTGCCCAATGCCCTCACCATCACCACCCTCGCGGTCGTATAAGAGTATAGGCTCGCGGTGACGCGGTGCTGCTCGCTCTCTCCAGTGCTTCAATTCAAAAATGATGCTCTCGACACTAGTGTGCTGACTGAGCTAGTCTTTGCCTACTCGTGTAAACATGTCCCATTATTTATATGGTTTTCTTTAGAATCTCCTCTTACACTGGCCCGCAATATTTTCCTAAGCGAGAAAAGCAATTTCCTTATTTTTGACCGTATTAACGTCACTTTATTCGGTTTAACTAAATTTTTACATCTTTGCAATACTTTCGTATAAGAATACTTTCTTTTTCAATTTGCATATAATATCATTCATATATTATGTCGTGGTGACATAAAAGTTGCAGGCCTATTTACTTATATTTCGTGTCTGGCCGCCATGCTTTGTCTCTAATTCAAGCGCCTTTGTACAACGTATTCAGCTCGTGCTTGACCAAGTCCGAAGTGGTTAAAAGTAAGCTATGCCTTGAGCATGCCGCCTTCACCAAGATCGTATTGTTTGTAGACTATGAACCGCGGTGCGGAACATAGACAACAAGTCTAGCGAAAATGGCGTGGTTTGGATTTTAGGTTAGAAAACTGATTTGTAAACAATTGCTTAGAGATGGATTTATACTTCCTCTAACCAATTCGTAATTCAGTTTGGATAAATTAAGATTGGTAAAGGTATTTCATTCATATCATAGCGCTTGTCATTTAAAAATTAAGATGTAAACAAATACGTTCATCAATGTTGACCAAGTGACTATGGCAGTTGTGTAGGAATGGGGTAGGTCATTGTTGAGTACATGCGCAGAAGACGAATAAACGGTCTATTGTCCATTTCATGTAAGTGGGGTAAATTTTGACAGTTCTAGAAAAGTAGCATTGCCACAATGTATCCTTCCACCGCAGCTGTTTTGTCACTGACGGAAATAACGTTTGTAAACAAATGTTTTGAGTCCAATGCACACTTGCATTTTCCTCCTTCCTCCTGTTCCATGTAATGGCAGGCACTGAAAATCTGACAGTAGCTAGCTTCCACCCAGTAATTAATATAGGATATTACAGCTATAGGTAACTGCCCGGCCATCATATCTAAATACATTAGCATACATATTCAAACATTAAAATCTCTTTTCAGTTGTAAATTACAAATTCAAAAATCATTATTTTGCTGTAATAAGTATGAAATATGCTAGTTGAAAACATGTATAATTTCTTTAGTTAATAGCGAAGTAAAATTTCCCGAGTGTGAAAGAGACGAAGAAAGAGAAAGAGTGCGACAAGCCTCGCCAGCAGACAGTTTTCCAATTGCTTTCTCGCTCAATAAAACAATATGGTGCCATTACGGCCTACTCTGGTGTAGCAATATATACACTTACACACTTTGACCGAAGTTAACCTTACACTTGTTGAATTTACGATATAGACAATAAACATTCTATCACTGCAAGTTTGGAAAGTGCGTCTTTTACAGGCCACGTGCATTTCAATAATTGTGTTAACAACTTACAAACACATTTTTAAAACCACATAAACTTACTGTTTGTAAAATTTGCAACCTCTTGAACACTTTTTTATGGCAATCCTTGCCAAGTTTACGTCACAAAAATCACGTTTGTTCGTCACTAGCAGTAAATAATTAATTTGCAGAATCATTCAGAAAAATCGACACTGCGCACTTTTCCTGATACAAACAAACTTAGATACGTAAATTAGATTCGTATCACTTCATCATGGAAGGTGGTAAGGCAAATGGCGGAAGGGACGCGGTAACACGTGCCGATAACGTTTCATTTCACTCAAGAAAACGCACAACAGTATCTACAACCAACTATGCTTGAAAAAGCACATAAAAATAATTAACTACCGATTAAATATTCCGACAACACCAACAAGATATTCGTATAATAAACACGCGCCAACGGCTGTTCACCGGGCTGGAAACTGGAACCATAAACATGACTAGCCATTGGCTGGAAACGTTTACTGTTCGTATGTGTCGACCTACTATGTAATTTTTTTTATTGCATCCATTTGGTCTTTTTTCGTGTACAAGTTTGTACAAAGACAACGGACTAGTCAGAACATTAACACATTATGTACAGAACACGAACACATTATTTACAGAACAATATCAAAACATCAAAGTATTATAATACCGTATTATCGGATTCTAAAACAAATATAAAATAAAATACGAATAGTCTTGAAATTTCAATATTTAATCTTCAATCTTCAATTTCTCCTGCAAATCTGTGCTGCATCCCGGGCCACTCCAATCTATAAAGAAATAAAAGCAAAAGCAGAGGCACACATACCATTAGTTTTACACAATACCTCACAACATCCATGGGGGTTTCTAGTCTTGATTAAAATAACGTAGTGGTCAGTATGTTTTGTGTTTATGATGAATATTCATCTACAGAATAAAAAGTTTTGCTTGTTAAGAACTCTTTTAGTTCTTTTTGAAGAGTTTTGTATTTGTAAAGCATAATTTCTGCAAGTAATAGGGTAGGTTGTTGAACAGCTGACTTGAAGAGTAAGAAGGCCTCTGTTTTGAAGACCAGTCCCTAATAGCCAAGAAAATGTAATATTACTTTAAAAAACACAATTTAAACCATAAATGTTGTAAGTATAATTAAGATTTTAAATTACAACTTTTAGTTCTGAGTACTATTTTGCCGAGAATTTAACATAGGTTATTTGGAAAGTGCGTGATTTTATTGTAGGGCGGTTTTTATATTGGTATATTAAACTAAGCTCGTCTTAAATTAAATAATTGGCAAACAAATATAATGCGAAGAGGAAATATATGAATCGACATATTTTAATAAAGTAAACAAATGGTTTTTTTTTGTTTTGAAATAATCTTTTAATGTAAATTTTATGAAAAAAAAAATATATATATATATATAAAGGTGCGTAAAATGCATTCATGTATAGTATAATTATTTACATAACATGATACACAATTTTACGAAGCTCGCAGAGCCGATGTTAAATTGTCTGAACTCTGACTTTACAATATTGTATTGTGTATTGGAGGTTTCGTCAGAGGAAAGGAAACGTAAAGTCAAATGTTAAAGTTTCCAATTGTGTAAGGGCCTTTAGTCTATGGGAAATAACACAGTCTTGAGAAATAGGATGGTCTTGACCAAGACTCTGTTAAGCTCAGCCTTGAGACTTGACTATGAATACCACCCTAAAAAAAATACTTTTACCAGTTGAAACTTAATCAAACTGCATTACGAATTAGCTAGAGCAAGTATACAAACATTACAAAGCTCTTGTTTATAATAGGGTCCTAACCTCAAACCCAATCCACGCCATGTTTGCTAGACGTGTAGGCAGAAAAGCAGTTCAATGTTGGGACACGGAGATTGGTTGTGCGCAGCCAGCGAGAGATTGGTTTACTTCATATTTAGTCTAAGTGCCCGAATCTACGATAACCAATTAAAATAATTTGTATTTATTCCATCAGACCATTAGAGGTTTAATAAGCAAAATTGACGAGCTTTCTGTGTGCATGGACAAATTATCCGCAGAACGCAATTAAGATGTACAAATATTTTATCTAACAGAAACACATTTAACTGAATCCTCTGCTAAGCAAATTAAAATTCCTGGTTATTCCCTCTGTTCCACTTATTGTAGAAATAGCATGACCAAATAGTGAAGACCAAATGTTTGAGTGCAGTTATGTGGAAATAATAACTGAAAAATTTAAAACAAAAGTGGGGGTCCTCGCTCTATATAGAGCCCCTTCTGCCAATTTTAGTAACTTCTTAGAATTTCTTGAAGCAAATCTTAAAGCAATTTACAGAGCCAATGTAGAAATTATTCTCTGTGGAGACTTTAACATTAATTATTTAAAATAAAGCAACCAAAGAACTGAACTTGGTAGTCTTCTCAGTACCTTCAACCTTAAATCCGTAGTAAACTTTGCTACCAGAATAGAAGGAACTAGTCAGACAGCAAATGATAACATTTTCATTGATAGTAACTCAGTTGCAGAGTTCCACTGTCTCCCAATAATAAATGGCTTATCAGATCATGATGCACAAATATAAGTTACGCCCTCCATAAAAATGCCCTCCAAAAGCATTTCTTATAAGAAAATGTGAAATTTTTCGCTGGAAAATGTCTTACAATTCAAAAGTGGACTCAGCAGGGAGCAATGGTCAACATTGTTTACTTGCACCAAAGCAAATTAAACATTTACCTCTTTTCTTAACCAAGTTCTCCATTGTTTTGAAAAAGGTTTCCCATCCCGACTGACCCACAGTAATACAAACCAAAAGAAAAATGTATGACTCGCCAAAGGAATAAAAATTTCCTGCGAAAACAAAAGAAACCTATATAAGGCCGCCAGAACCAGCCTAGCAACCCTGGCACAATGAATCACTACAGCAAATACTGCAAAAAAGGATTTTTTCTGTAACCTTGTTAAGAATTCTCAAAACAAAATAAAAACTACATGCAATATTGTAAAAAAACACAACAGGAAAAACAACATAGCAATGTCCAGTTGTAAACCTAAAAGTAAATAACTGCATATCCTCAGACCCTAAATTAGTTGCAGATACATTTAATTCATACCACTTAAATGTCATAGAAAACATGATTTAAAAAAAAACATTAAACAAGATATAAACTACATTCCTCCACTACAGGGTACAGAATACCCTGCTATATATTTTACAAACACAACTCCATAAGAAGTAGAGAAAACAATAAATTCTTTGCAACCAAAATTATCTAGTGGCTACGATGGCATTAGCTGTAGGTTATTAAAGCAATGCGCTTTTGAATTCAGTGTTCCGTTAAGCCATATTTGTAATGACATCTTCAATACAGGATTGTTTCTAGACAGACTCAAATGGGCTATGGTAACACCATTGTTCAAGAAAGGAGACAAGACCGAAGATTCACCTCACTTCTTACATCCTTTTCAAAAGTAATTTAAAAATTAATTTACAGGAGGTTGCTGCAACATTTTGAGAATCACAAAATCTTATCAAATTTCCAGTTTGGCTTTAGGAAAAACACGTCAACAAATGATGCAATTTTTAAACTAACAAATAGCATTCTTAATGCACGTGATAAGAAAGATGCCATCTAATGGAATATTTTGCGACCTCACTAAAGCATTTGACTGTGTATATCACAACATACTTATAGAAAAATTTAAGTTTTATGGAGTCTTAGGTACACCAAATAAACTAATAAGCTCATACTTTTCAAACAGAAACAAGTGTGGATCAAAGGAAAAACTACTTAATTCTACTCTGAACCAGGAAAACTCAAGCATGGGGTCCCACAAGGATCAATATTAGGCCCCCTACTCTTCCTAGTTTATATAAATGACCTTCCATGTGCCTTAACCCCAGAAACTACTCCAATTTTATTTACAAATGATACTAGCATCTTAGTCTCTGGAGACTCAATAAATGATCTTACACAAAAAACGGACACAACATTTACAGAGCTAATTGCATGGTTTACTGCAATCAAATTAAATGTCAATCTAGATGAAACGTATCTCATGAATTTCTTCACAAAGAACAGAAAAAACATTAATTAATATGTTAGCAGTAATAGAGACAAAATTAATGAAATTGCAGTGATTAAGTTCCTCTGCTTAAAAGTAGACAATTTACTTAACTGGAAAGCTCACATTGCATATATTTTACCTAAACTAAGTTCAGCATGTTTCGCCTCGCGGAGTGTTGCAGAGGTCTTGAACAAAAATACAACAAAAATGGTATATTTTGCATATTTTCATTCCATCATGTGTTATGGTATAACTTTTTGGGGTAATTCCACTGACAGCAAAAAAGTTTTTCACGTGCAAAAGAGAGCTGTAAGAATAATCAATGGCAAAATAAAGTCAGACTCATGTAGACCTCTTTTCAAGAGCTCAGAGATTTTAACGTTTCCATGTAAGTACATGTTTTCAGTATTTATATTCATGTCCAAAAACAGCCAGTTATTTCAGAAAAATGAGTCCTTTCATAAGCATGACACTAGAATAAAAAAACACACGCGGCTTCAGTTAACTTAAAACTTGTCCAGAAAGGGCCATCCTACCTTGGTAGCAAACTTTTCAAAAAGTTACAACACCTTCTAGAAATTTGCTTCTCTAGCCAAAAACTCTTTTAAAAACAGATGAAAGAATTTTTTTCTAAACTAACATTTTATACTGTAGATGAATATCTAAACTACACTAAACTACAAAAATTAAAAAATTATATCATAACATAACTTTGTATGCATTTCTTGTTCCAGTTTTCTCGTTTCCTTTTTCTTCTGTTTCAGCAAAACGACGATGCCCTACAGTATGTTGGAGGAGGATGGCCAAATTATGAGGAAAAGATGTGGTGCGTGTACGTGTAGTCTGATATATATATTCACACACTACACACACACATACTGGACATAGTAAACACACCCAAACGCACGTGTGTGTGTGTGTGTGTGTGTGTTTACTATGTCCAGTGTATAAACTTTATATACTGTATGTAATTTGACTTGTCCAATATCTTTGTACAGCTATGTATTGAAAAAAAGATCTTACGGATGCAATAAAACAAAACAAAACCATAAGAAAAACACTTCCAGTAAAACGAACGCTCAGAATGGAAAAGTTCAGGAAAAGAGCAGAAGTAGTAGAAATATCAAGTCGCCCGAGCAAAAGTTATGAAACATGGTGTGGAAATGACACTGTCTTGTGAATTTCTCTTCACCAAGATTGGCTTAAGCTCAGCTTTGAGACATGATTATGATTACTACCCTTTAAATAACAGAACATCCGCTACTATACTAGTTGCGGTGTATAGAACACAAAAGTGGCGTAAGATCGAAAAAAGAGGCCGTATAGAACATATCTGAGCAGATAGTCACTTGTCTTCTTTTTGTTTATGTTTTTACCAGTGATGGTTGGTAATCAATGGAATCGAACGTAAATATCTTCGTAGAGTGCCATAGAAAAATCCTTAAACACATATTGTCTTGATTATGACAGTTCTTAAGGATTAGTCGATACCCCGTACAAATTTGGGCTTTCGTAAAGGAAAATGCTTAATAAAGTAAAACGTGCTTTTAATATTACGAAGTGGCTTAAACTGCAGGGGCACATGTGAATGCTCCCACGATCACTTCTTGACGACTGAAATCAAGATATCAATCACGGTTGAAGGAGGATTTTTTTAAAACAAGTACGCAGTATTGTGTAATGCTTATTGAAATTGTGTGTTACTGTTAAATGAATTCTTTTGTGTTGTCAATAGCCTACTGCTATCTTGGCATACTGCACGGGGTGGGAATTATGCACACAATTTATATTTAAATGCCTTAATTTTTTATATAAGCTTAGGTTACATTCCAAGCAGCACGCGCACATCACACGCAAAGCATACTCCCACAGACACAATACAATGCCTTTTGTTATATACACACAAAAAATTGCCTCACTATTCCGCAAATGGTAAATGACTCGTTTTTACAATATTTATGTTTAGGTAGGCTTGTCTACATTATTAAAAGACTCACATTTCCATATTAAACTTAACTGCGAATAAGTTACATTTCTTTACAGAAGTATATGATATTATTAGAGTATTTGATTCAGCCAACTTCATTGCTTTTAACAACATGATTCAAGCACTGCATCAATTTTAAGCCGTATGTGTCTCATTGATATAACTGGTTGGGTTTTTGCATGTTTACATGGGTGAAAATACTGATAATAGCCCAGAATCGCAAATATACAAGTTTCATTTAGTTTGTAAATAAGCTTTGTTTCTCTTTCATAAACGTTTTGTTCCCCTCCAGCACTGTGTAGGTACCTCTGATAGGCCTAATTAATAACAAACTACTGTAATCAAATCCTTCAACTTTTCATTTAAAAAATATTTTTCAAAGTTTATTAGCATAGTAACTGAACTGTTCTTGATTGGCTGCACACAGTGAATAGAAAAGTTAAAAGGTGGTTAACTTTATGTGCACCATGCATGTAACAGATTTTGCTTCAATTAACGTTTCTACTTTCAACTTCAATTCTGTGTCTGTGCTTTTGCTAACGCAGCTTGGACCATATGCAAAACTCGGTGTCTTGATGGTTACGTATGTACTTATGTTTGCAATCTTTACAAAAATAATGATAAATAGGCGTACCTATATTTTGTAGGTCCACTGAAGTACATCATCATGGACTGTGATGATGGTGTTATGGTGATGTGTCTGATTTGAGGAGAAGACCAGACTGTCGGACATATGTTTCAATGTTTTAATGTGTCCAGCTTCATGCACAGAAGACGACCTGCTTTGAGCCACGCTGAATGTGGCCAAATTCTGATCAAAAGTTGTGTAGTGTTTTTCAGAGTTGTAGCTGTGTTTCACTCATGTTTCTGGCACAAAAATAATAATCATCATGAAAAGCTTGGCATCAAAAAATATTAGGAAATACACTTGTAGATTAAAATCAAAGCAACAGTTGAACACGTAAGTGTTACCAATATACAAATAGCTTTTACATACTGTGCAATAATACATCAGGGGATAGATTATCTTGCCAGTGAACTGGATGTAATCCCGGGTGGCATGAGGTGATGCTCAGTGTAGCTCTCATTTGCGTATAGGCACCAAGCCAAAGGGGGGCAAGTGCCGATACACATCGCAAGGAGACTGAGAGTTTCTTGCTGGAGATATTTTATGTATGAAACTTCATCAAGTTTTTCTGGAGGCATGCACAGGTTTTCGGGTTCAAATACTAGGACATAGCACTAGCCTAACACCTCAAGCACGCAGAGACATTTCTACAGATCCACTCAGAGTATCATGTGCGCGTAATGTAGGTTTAATAGTCTGAGGCGGGTGTCTCAATTTACTGAAAAAATTGCTCCCCCCTCCCCCCCCCCCCCCCAATATTACGTACCTGTTTGACCAAGAAGCCTACATGAAGGCTGTTAGAAGGTTTACCATTTGTGACCTTTAAAACACATATGTGATTTCTCACATGATTTATGTACAATATCAGCTACAAAAACTTTAAAATTATTGTTCCATATCCATCGCTGACTCTGTGTAGAAATGTTTCTTGTTGACTGGAGAAAACACATGGCTTAGCACGGAGCACAGATAACGCATGTCCTTCTTACATCGTAGACTGCCCGACTCTGAAAACGAGAAACTCTGGTGTTTCGCATAGGTGTCGCCGTGTGGTGCTGCCATCACGGAACGGTAGGTTGCAAGCACAGAGCATGCACCACGTGACGCCATTTCCACCATGTGACAGTTGTGTTTAAAAAATTCAAACCTGGTGGAACCTTCCACCGTCCCTGATTGGACAAGCATTTTGCCGTACTCCGATAGGGGTTATTGTAAGGCTTCTTTGTATAAATAGTCTGGAGACAGCCTTGGCAGAGCAGATATGGCCAGCCTGGGGTCTCCAACTAGAAGCTAAGTATTTGAACAAGTTAGTGTTGTAATTAAATAGAGTCATGGCCCATCCGGCCTGAAATATTACTTGATGTCATAATTGTAGGCGCCTACAGATCAGCATTTTAAAAATTTGTGAATTTTTTGTATTTGCTGAAAATAATTTAAGAAAAGAAATCATACAAAGGAGAAAAGGTTTTACCCAAGTTGTTTTAGAATGGGTTTGTGTTTGACCTTATTTATGGTTCATTTGTGTCCATTATGGACTTTATGCTAATATAATGTTAAGCTTTTTAGGTGAAAATTATCTTTTAATATTTTCTGTCTATATGCCAGTTAATTTTGTCAAACTTTCATTGCATATGGGTTGGACAGGATGGCGTATTTAAAAATTTAAAGGTTGCCATATGCACTGACATGCATATAAATATATTTCATTTTAGTAACTTCAAAAATAGTCTATGTTAAATTTTGATAGTATTAAAATTAGCCATGTGTCATGTGCATTTATACTTAAAGTTATTATTCTCACTTTTGTCCATGTGGGACACTTCGTAAAATAGAATTAAATGAATTTAAAGTTCTACCCATGCGCTGGCGCACCGAAAACTGAATTTGTAACTTCAGTAACTTTAAAAATAGTCAATGTTAAAGCTTGATGGTATAAAATTTAGCCACATGTCATGGTGCATCAATATTGAAAGTTGTGGTAGTAATATAAGAAATTGTAGTAATATTATGCATGTTGTTAGTTTTTGTTTGATGGAAATGCAAACAATGTTTGCCACACATTTTGGAATATGTAAAAATAATAATCCAAGTCCAGTGTTCTTCTTTTTAGTAATTGTAGATTGTTTGGAAAAGATTGCAGGTTTACACTACTTTGAAGTTTGAATTGAGAAAGGTTTCAAAATACATAGTTGTTCTTGCTTGAATACTTGGGCAGTGTTATGCCCCTTTGCCGCGTTCTTGAGATAAGAGTGTCACAAGTCAATGGCAGTGGCAACCCTCAAAGGTATCACTCCCTCTACTGGGGAAATTAACCGAACACTTTCATTAGCTTTATTGACAACATTCCGAAGCCAGCCTAGCCAACCAGTCAATAGCCAGGGAACTTCCCTACAACATTATGAGTGTTAATTCTGTGATCCACACAGGTCACCTGTCGGAGATCAAATGGAAAATCAGATCACTAGATAGCTCCGGATTGCCCTTGTGCATTACCTGAATATCTTTCAGGGGAGTTTGGAAAATAGGTGGCAGTTGAGTACAAATGCTAACAGCAAGAAGTAATGCTCTTTAGACAGTTTCACTCACAGCATAGGTATGTATATTGCATAGTTTCCTGTGTCGTGCATACCTGCCTGCTCAGGTAGCTGTGACATCATGTGGCAATGTCATGTTAACGTAGAAGCATGCAGTAATACCAGGCAGTGGTACATATTGAAGTACCTACTTGCACTTATAAGCTAAACCTATCACACAGAAATTGTAGCTGTCTTCAATACTTCAGATTTCCAGATGGTAAAATGGGTTTAAAACTTGTGGTTTTGGGTATTGACACTTCGACTAGTGTTTATAATGGCTCTTTTGTTGCAGACATGTCTCTCTACTTTGACTACAAAGTGCAAAGTCCTGATCCATCATCCATTAACATCAACATGGAATGGCATCCCCAGCATCACATCCTAGCTGTAGCATCGTTCAGTCAGGAGAAAGGAGGCTTTGTGACACTGTTTGATGAGTTGGTATGCAGTAGATTTAAGTTGTGTGTTTAAAAGTTTTGTTTGATAGAAATTGGAGCTTGTATTTGTGCACACTCAGTTTAATAATATTTCACATGAGACCTATTTCGTACTAGGCATTACCAACACACATTTTTCTCCCTGTTTTTATTTATATTGTGACATACAGAATGGGAACAAGGGAGCTTTTGTGTACATACAAAGAGAAATTCCAACAAAGCAGTATGTTTTTTTTAGAAAAATACTTGTTTACAAATTCAGCAGTTCCATCAAAAGTCACTACAGCCAATTTTGAATTCAATGATACATGAGTACATTAAATAATATTTGTGGTGCTAAACAAAATGCTATATTCAAGAAAATTCAGCTGCAAGTTAAGACTGCTAGAAATGGTTCAAATGCGTCAATGCAATATCACTAACAGACAAGCATAATTATCTCAAGCACAACTTTAAAGACTCTCAAACAGTAACAATTTGCAATTTTCGTTCGTTAGGTTTTACACCTTACATTGATTATTTAAGGCGTTCACACCTTGCAAGAGGTGATTTGAGCAAAATCTCAATAAACCACAATAGAGCTATTGAAAACCTACAAACACGAAATTAAAACAACCACAATAAAATATTAATGGCCTAGAATTATAATTATGTATGCTCTCCTTCAACGATTATTAAATATACAGACCAATAACATATGGAAAATCTCTTATTGCCACATTCACCAATAGCCTTAAAATTACCAATAACAATAGGTTATACTAAGGTTTCATTAAACCTCAATTAAATACATATATACACTTGTGCACTGTGAGTGCTCAATACATTCCATCTGAATGTTTACAATCCGAAACCACAGTTTCCACAAACTCACGTCTCAAATAAAATTGTGTGAAATCACGAGCATTTTACTTATTTACCTACCTATTAAAACTTACTCAGAGTTGCCTACATAAAAAGTCTTGTCAAGGGTGTAACTAAGATACCCCATTCAACATGACACTAAGCATTGCAAAAAACATGAGCCTTCTAAAAAATTACCACTCAATAAGCGTGTAACTTAGCGACGAAATTAGCTCAGCATTACTCAAGATACACAGGACTCATTTGCATTTCAGAAGTGGGCCCTGAATACTATGATACGAAGCACTCGCCATTCAATTCCTTTTGGCTGGTAAATAATTGTCACCCAACAGGCAAAATCAATGGCATTTATTAAATAGCTCACAAATAAGCACCCTTCTAATTTACCTAGATACTAGGAATCTGGCGTATGAAAAGTCAAAAGAAACTGCATTTAATGAGAAAACACGGAAGCACTGCAGCACAATACAAACATAGCCACATTGCGAAAGAAAACTCCAGCAAAATTCCAATACCAGTAACATGGCAAAGGTTCAAACTCCAGAATAGCGGGCGACTGAAACAGCCCTATCATAGCTGCAATTCTTAAAACCTGAACCTTCACACCAGCAAATTAAGCATCTTGGGAGTTTCATAATGACATTTAGACTACTGAAATTCATTGTGCAAACATAACCGCCATAATGCTCAAAATCACCAGAGACCCAGCACTCAATTACCAATCCTTTAATGAGGTTGTATAGCAAAACTCATAACATGAAACAGTCAACTTTAAGAATGTTATTTTCAGACGTTTCCACGAATTAACCCATTGAATAGGGTGCCGGACATTAAACCACAAGGTTCTCGAGAGCCTAGAGAAATTATTCTCCCACAATAAAATTTCTAAACTCACAGACTCAATAATTCTGCTTTTACTAAACTGAAGGCATGCCAGCAACATTTCTCTCGTGCGAGAAGGAATCTCTATTTACGGCGATGAATGACTTGCTGTTATCAGGCTGACAAAGGCACTGTCAACTAGAAGGCAGTCGAATGGCATCAGGCAGGATCCACGATGACACCCACATTACTGATGATAAACTCAGACACCCACTTAGGCGAAGTGTCTTCGAGGCTGGCTGGAGGAGAAGTCTGTGAGGAAGGGAGGGCACAAGCCTAACTCAGTACAGTAATGGAGGGGAGGAAGGGGAGAGAACAAGGAGTAAGGGAGGGAGCGAGATGGCAGAGGAGCGTGCACATGGCCAGAGATAAGAGATCACTAAATGTTCGGCAACCAGGAGACTGCCGCATTATTAAATATAAAATATGAGTAAATGTTCAATTTGACCAAAAATAAGATACTTTTCTAACAGAATTGTAAAACGATTATGATACCTCACATATTTAACAAAGAACCAAATATGTCGTACATAGGTGATTTTTCAAGGGTTTGATAAAAAAAATAATGAAGAAACCACGAATAGGCTATATTTCTTGTTCCAAGCATAGATAACTGCGATGCTGATGTAATTTTTTGTTTATAGCGAGGTGAGATTGGAACAGAGGAAAGGAGGAAGGTAATGTGCAGCATGTTTTGACAGACATCAAGAAGAGTTGGAGGAATGAGTAAGAGATTTTAGCAGGAATTGAAAACTGCATTTAACTTGGCTGCTTGGCAAGCCTCTCTCACATGTGAGGGGGTTGGCATGATGTCTGACATAAGGGTGAAACAATATTGGAAGACGTGTTCTTGGATGCCACCGCAACTAGGGGCGCACTTGTAGGCTCTTGTAACAAGTTGCTTCGGGTTCAAGTTCCACCTGGGGTAATGTGATGGTACGTAAAGATGAGGTGGTTGTGTTTATATCTATGTCAAACCAGGATCATGAATAAATTGCATCCTCTCTGTTGCGACGTAGGTTCATCTGGTAGCAAAAAAAATTTGTGGGAGTGATGTAGTAAAGACAGTCAGGTTGGCTTCTGTAGTGCTCCTATTCTGTGTGCTGGGCTCTGGGTTGCGACACATAGCGTGTCACATAAAAGCAAACATAACTCCATTACAAGTTTTTTAACTCATAGAAACAGAATAACGTATGTGTCAATACGCTTCGATGGTTCTGATTATATATTTGACACTGAGGGAAAGAAAAACATAAGATCCATGCCGTTTTTCTGGTTCTAACTAGGATCGATAACCAGGCAGAACGTATCCCCACTAAAATGGAACAGAATGCAACTGGATCTATACAGAGTTCATTTTGACATGTACTTATGTTACATAACCAGAAAATCACTATTTTGGAGATACATCACTTTGGTTCTCAGCCATCAATATGTATTTCACTGCACGCTTGAAGTTATCATCTAAGACTAAAATAAAATATTTATTGACTGTTATTCCAAAGGAGAGGGCATTCAGATGTGCTCATTTTACCATGATGTGCCTACAGAACACTGGTTTCTTTTGTAGAAAATGTTTCTGCAGTCTCTGTGGATCAAGAATTTAAATGCTACTAAAATTTGTATTGAAAAACAAAAACCAACAAAGAAAGTATAGGTCTATTACATACTTATTCACCATGGAAACATTTTTTGAAAGCATACTTTTTCCCATCATGATAAGTTATGTTCCATGATGATTCTCGGTGTACACCAAAATAATTTTTGATCAATTGCAAATTGCAGGTATTTTAGAGTACTGTAGTATGGTTACAATTACTTTAACTTTACTGGAAAAAAATTTTCAAGAAAAAATGGTACTATTTCTCAACGTTATGCTGTGCTCATTTTTACTTTCTAGTAAAGAATATTTTGGCTCGGAATCAAGTACCGTGTGTTTTATAGTTTTATATCAACTGTAGGTTTACATGTGTTGCTGCCCAGTAATAAAAGCCTATATACCCACATGAATACACACACATTCAGAACGGGGGACTATGTTGGCTCAGGGTGATGTAGTGGAAGGAGTGAACTGCCCCCAGCACCCAGTGGCGCAGGTGACAGCTCTCGCATGGCATCCGGTCAAAAAGCTGCTGGTGACAGGCTGGGAGGATGGGGAGCTGCGTCTGTGGGCCGGGGAGACCGACTTCACCACTGTGCAGTCCCCTCACAGGACCACCATCACTGTGCTGCAGTGGAGCGACCGGGGTGGTCGGCTGGTATCTGGCGATGCGGTAAGTCTGCCTGCCTGTGTAGTAACTAATACCTTGGGAGGAGAGAACATGTGCACATAAATATTATAACATGTTTAACGTGATCTTGTTGTTTCATCAGATGAGAACATATTAAATATTGGCTTGAAGACTCTGACTTAAGTTAATGAATTCTCACTATCATGCAAAAAAATTTCTTGAATGCTTTGTGCATTGTCATGCTTAATATGTATGAGTTTGCAAATAGACATTTGTTTCAACAAGATCAATTTTATGTGAAAGAATTTTAATTAAAATATTTTGATGCTGGCTAACAGCCAGCGGCGCTAGAGCCCATGACGGCACTCACCGCTTTATTATTCCGCTTTATTATTTTCTTGTGCCCTTGTGGCATTTTTAACTTAATCGAGGAGAAGGAGAAGATATATGTCGGAGAAGTTACACGACCTGCACAACTGAATCAGGCGCCATCCGCCTATGTTTATGATGTTTATGGTGTTTCATTGTAACTTCTGCATTATTTCTATACGCAATTTAGAGAGCTTTATTTTTATGTATGTATTTGAGTGTAATTTTCATGTTTGAACATTTTTCGGCAACCTCATGTATAACCATGTGGCCGACAGACGCCAAATCTTTGTATATACCATCGTTGCCTTTGAGAGCTTATTCATGTAACGTTGTATGTGCAATAATATATTTCAGGGTTCTATGTCAATTGCATTCAGGGTTCAATGTATTTTTCACGTAAATTGATGCTTTTTGTACTTGACCGGGCTGTCACATTACTGTTTGATTTTACAGCCATCAGGCATGTTACAAGCCTGTAACCAGTACAATCATAAAGAGAATAATTTTCTCAGCAAGAATAACCTTTTGTCTGAATTTAATTAGCAGTTTCCACGCAGAAATATTGTAATTTCACCTGCACCACGTGGTCCGCTACGAACTTCATCCAGAGGCATCAGCACCTTCTAAGCTTGTTTTCACACATGTGTGTGTTTATTGTGAATATTCATCTCATGTTCCATCTTGTTTCATGTATAATTTAAGGGTTTATGTAATTTTGTAATTAGTGTATGGTGCAATTATTCCTGTCGTAGCCAGCTCTGTGTATAGGCCGTCACCACACTACCCACGTGCTGGAGGGCGAGAGTGATGCCAAGTAATCACACGTGTTAATATGTATGAAAGGTTTCATTTGTAATTCACCGTGTCCTCTCTTTAGGGAAAAACCGTCACTCCACCCTAGAGGCTGTCGTCCTCTTCCCTTGTGAAGGCTGTGCTTTCACGCACCTTGGTGAGATCATCCATGTAGGCTTGCGCTAGAGTAACTGGGGGCTGGGGAGCACCAAAGCAGAATTGGCTAGTCATGACCGAGATAATCATAATTTGATTGGAATGTTGTGTATGCATAATAACAATAAAAACAAGTCTACAGTGAATTTAACTCTTTTATTCAGTAGTGACAGTGTCCTGGCCACATATATTTTATTAAGTATTTATTTCCAGTGATGTTATTTAAAAAGTTTAGTATTGCCTACGTGTTTGTAAGTACACACGGGTGAGATGGACACACAGAACCCACAGCATCCTTAAGAACCCTGAATCTCAATAATGCAGTGATTGGGAGCACCGCTGGCACCCAAATTACCAGTAAGTTTTAGTGTCATCGTTCGTCTCGTGTCTCACTCGATGGCATCAATTTTGTGTGTTAAAGAGAAAAATAACAGTACAAGTGTTTTTATCATGTACATGGGAGTCATTTGTAAAGTTGTACCTGTTTGTGAACCATACATGCACAATTGAAGGAACCTGATTAAAGTAATTTTGGTTAGTTTCCACTAACTAATATTATGATAAAAGGTTACTGGTGTTCACATTTACCAGTAGTTGAAAATTTGATACCAATCAGATGCTTGGTAATTTAATCCTTATTACAAATTGACACAGTAATGGTCTCTTTAGGTTTGCATTAATTGTGTTTGACTGAATAAGCAAATTACTAACGTACCTCAAATAACTGCTAAAAAGTTATAAACTAAGATTATTTCTCAGTTTTTGGTCATGGGCATGCCACAAATTAATTGTATTTCTGCATTTTATATTTGCACATATTATTATTGGTACTTATGAACTGAATGTATTAGAATGTATTATTTTCGTAATGGTTAGTTTTCTTTGATATACATTGTAGCTTTTGTGTTGACGCTTGACGCTTACTAACCCAGAAGAAAAAGACTTCAATTGATCTGTGTATATTTTCCCATGCACACTGGACTTGGTCCGAATAGTATAATTACTACCAGAGCGGCTACAGGATATTCCCTAGCCGTGGGGAATATTACAGACTTGTCAGAATTATGCTTTTTATCACCACGGTCAGTAAGCAATTCCAAGCCACCCCTCTCAAAAAGACATCTCAAGTTTGAATGAGCCAGTGGATGAGTCACTTCTGCCACCCTCGAGTAAGCAGGTAGTGGAAGGGTGAGCCGAGGGATAGCGCAACCCATGCTCCAGCCAGCAATGGAGGCTGAGCAGACATCCCTTGGCTGCACCCACTGACAAGAGCCTGTCGCACCCCCACCACAAGTTCGGCAAGGTCTTGGCATCCAGTATATGTACCTGTGCACCGGCCAGAGAACACCAATTGTTTGTCTGCTATTCCTAGTCACGTCAGCCCCGGCAGGTCGCTCCACCATCTCGTGCGCTGGAGCTCTCTAACCACTTTTGTCACCCAGGCAACTGAGAAGCTCTTTAGTATCTTCAGTCGATTTCCCTTGGCAACGGCTACCCCATGACCTTTCAGCAAGTGGGCCCCCTAAGTCCCTTCAGGACATGGAACAGCTTAGACAGGGAAAGTTACATAGCTACTAGGATAACCCTCAGCGCTTCGAGCTCCAAGACAACATAGTATGTTCCCAGACTGGACAACCTGGGGAAGACTGGATAATATGAATTCCGAAAGGGCTAAGAGCAGACCTCTGCCGTCATTACCATGATGACCCGCAAGCTGGATACCCGGGAATTAAGGAAATTCTGCGTGACCTGGAAACACACTATATATGGGATGGGATGAGCCGCGATTTTCGGCAGTACGTCAACAGCTGCGAGACATGCTGCCGTGGCGAGGCCTACCCCGTGCCCCCGCCACCATTGAAGCCCTGTCATCCATGTATCACCTGGATGCAGATAGTGGCCTACCTTTTGGGGCCACACTCCAGAAGCAACCAATACTTACTGGTGGTGACTGACCTCTTCTCATGTTGGGTAGAGGCCTTTCCACTTCCCAGTCAAGAGGCAGCGAACGTAATCAGGAAGTTTGAAACGAAGATTTTTCCCCCTGCTGGGGATACCCACAATGCATCTTAACAGACAACGGCACCTAGTTCACCCCGGCCAGCGCTGGCAGAAGGCATGCGGGTGTCGAAACCTGGACTACCTCCCGCCTCCACCCGTAAACCAACCCCACTGAGTAGCGGAACCAAAAACTCAAGAAGAGCCTTCGACTCTGTGAGTAATGATCACCGCCACCGGGACCAACATATTCCGACGATTCTCTTAGTCCTCTGCATAAGGACTTACTAAGCCGTCAACGCCAGTCCCATCCAGCTCATCCTGGGCTAGACGAGAACCCAGAACCCAGCAGACCTACCGTACGAGAGGATGAGCCCTTCACTTCCGACAAGGCAAGGAAAGCAGATGAGTTCCTGCCTCAGACGGCTACCCAGGTCATGTCCGCCCAGGAATGTGGCCACCTACCAGGTCACGATGCTGGACGGCACTGAGGCCACTACCCCAAGACTTGCCGTACAGAAGGATGAGCCCAGCAAAGCAGAGGGGGCAGGGGGAGCAGACGATTTCCTGTCCCTGATGGCGACCCCAGCACTACCCTTCCAGGAGGAGAGGGCCCCTGATCACCTCCCGGTGCCTTGTGTCTCCGAGCTGGCCACTACCGGAGACATGAACCCCGAAGCCCAGCAGCCAGCCCACAAGAGAAATACTCGCCCGCGTCTGCCGCGGTGACTCGCAGTTGGGGCGAAACCATGAGTCACCATGGCGACCCACTTTCAAATTTACCTAGCTGTACCGTCAGGTCAGTACATGACCTTGAGGAAGCGGGGCCGTCGATGCAAACCCAGGGTTCAAACCAGAGACAGACCACGACCAGTGCATGAGTTGTTAAACACTCATCAGTGCCAGCATAGAAATGCTATAGAATAGTTGTTAAATCGCTGTTACCGGTACCAGTAACAATGACAGTAATCAAGGCCAGTCAGTGCCACTGGAAAACAAACTGTGTAATGCAGAAAAGCACAGTCATGATGTAGCTTATTGACTTAGTGCTACGTGAAATACTCAGTTAGTAACAGTGAATCAATAATTCTCCTAGTGAAGCCAGGACTTCCTTATAGGTGAAAAATGAATCCAGGTGAATGCCTATTTTTCAAGGACTTTCCAACGAAAGCAAGAAAAAAAACTGTAAATTCTTTGAAGTGCTAATTTATGTCTTTGAAGGAATTATGTTTTTATTTTTGTGTTAATTTCCATATGTCAATTGTTTAGAATTAGTAGTAATATTCATTAAAAGTGTACTCTTGTTATAAATAGTAGATAGATACCGGCTGGCTTAGGTGACAGAAGTCCTACCGCCGGCACCACTTAGAACTTGACACACACAAAATTACATGCTGTACAACCCTTAGAAGGCTACAGAGTAGAGCCGCTTTTACAACGCCTTCAGCACCACGGCAGGTAAACCAGGCAAAAGTGACACCTCTCAATAGTGGGAATTTTACATACATCAGTGTTCTATTAATTGTGTTACGTGCTCACCCGTAAATTGGCTTTCTTTCAGGTAAAATCTGTTAAATGATTTTGCATGTAACTACAGCCCTCAGCTGAATAGTGTAATTGCATAATAAGCTAAGGGACACATACATTAACCTGACACTGGACCATTACTGCGTGACAGTTATCCTCCCCAGAGGGTAGAACCCATTAGCCGGCTGCTCCCCCAGCCATGCGAGAGAGAGACAGCGTTACACCACGCAGAAAGCGAAAATGACACGCTATGTGTCGCAACCCAGAGCCCAGCACACAGAATAGGAGCACTACAGAAGCCAACCTGACTGTCTTTACTACATCACTCCCACAAATTTTTTTTGCTACCAGATGAACCTACGTCGCAACAGAGAGGATGCAATTTATTCATGATCCTGGTTTGACATAGATATAAACACAACCACCTCATCTTTACGTACCATCACATTACCCCAGGTGGAACTTGAACCCGAAGCAACTTGTTACAAGAGCCTACAAGTGCGCCCCTAGTTGCGGTGGCATCCAAGAACACGTCTTCCAATATTGTTTCACCCTTATGTCAGACATCATGCCAACCCCCTCACATGTGAGAGAGGCTTGCCAAGCAGCCAAGTTAAGTGCCTAAGATCGTGCAGCAGAGACAACCAAGCATTACAGAGAAGCATAGATCCACTACGGACTGAGGGATTGTGCTAGTGAGCGCAGTTCTGCCCAGAAAGGTGGAGCGTCCCATCCGCACCCAGTCAGCCCAGATTCCATAAAAATAATTTTGTTTATACTATTATTGTAATGGTACCAAAAGCATGACCAATCATCAGTGTAATTTTGCACATATTGGTGTTAACAATTTAGTCATAAACATGATTTTACCATCCACAAAGAAGCGCTAGTGAAGGTGCTTCATTCAATAAATACTAATTTCTCACCTATCCCAAATATTGATAGATTATACCGAATGTTAAATTTTCCATATCTATATCCTACTACTGTATGCACTGGGAAATTATGCGTGGTTATTTTATGATTCCTACTTTCCCCATTCTTTTGCAGCCTCTACTACTGCCCCTTTCCTTTTTAACATCTTGCACATTCTGAGAATTCAAGAAAATTACTTGGTTGGCTTGTTTGATGGTGCAACAGCAGTGTCGTGATTTATGCTGATACATTATGAATGACCAATAAATTTAAATGACTGTAACGTTATTTTTAATTACTCCATTGTAGTAATGCTACATACTACATACTGAAAAAATGAATACAAATGTTTTTGTTCTAGTAATGTACATACTGTCAATCTACATAACTCTTTATGTTAATACAGTTTCAAAGTTTATCCATAGTATTGTTATTCACAATAGACCAGATAAATTTGTCCAGTCTACATATTGTTTCAGGTACCATAACTATACAATGCAATGTAACATTATTTTGCTACCATAAATAGTGACATAATAAACATTATTTATAGCAACCCAAATAAATGTGTACTTTCTATTGGGTTAAAGACTGTAATGTTATAGTGCAACATAAACATTATTTTGTCTTGAAAGCTATGACATGAGATATTATAATTAACATTACTCATAGCAATCAAAATTATATCTTACCATGTTAAATACAATAATGTTACAGTTTTCCATAATGTTATTTTGTTACCACAGTTTGTAAATGTTCTGTGCCATATTTGATAAAATAATTTAATGGGCTATTTGTTTACTTCACCAAATAACATTCATAAATATTATTGCTAAGTTACAACTTGTACACATGTCCAGACATAGTCATATAGGCCTGTCTTATGTGACAGCGTTTCTAAACTCCCAGGATTGGGGTGCTGCTTGTGCAGTAAGGTGACATATTCAGGTGTTAAGAGAAATATTGCTTGTTATCTCTATGTTGTCATTAAGTAAGGAAATTTAACAGGTGATAAAAAATGAAATATGGTTATATTATGTTAAGAAAACATGTACTAATTCCATTTCACTATGTATGTAACTATAAATCTTACTGAGTCAAAATTATTTTTTCTAGGCAGGCTCATTGGTGTGTTCAAAGTTGGATTCCAGGAACCAAGTTCTTTCTGTGTTTCATCATGAACTGAAGGATGCTTTGACTCATATAGTGTTCCGCAAAAACCCACCAGGAATAGATATTAGGTATAGTTGTGAATTTCATCAATTTCTGTGTAACCACTCTCCTGAAACTGTTAAGATGTGCATTCCTGTTGTGGTTACTCTCATTTAATTTGTTTTTGAAGCTATAATTGTTATTGTTTTATTCTCAATATATTATATTAAGCTGTGTAAACTGTTGCTTTAATAGCTATAAGTGAAAGTGAAATTCAAGTGATCATGAATGAAATATGATGTTACCATTAAAATTGCAGTAGCCATATAATGAGTAGACCTGATGTGTATATATTTAATTCTTAGTGCATAATTACACTGTTCATAAAGTTTATGTACACTTGCTAAAAAAATCATATATTTGTTTATGAAGTAGGTATACACATATTTTTGAGAACAACTAAAGATGGCTGTTTGTTATCATTACCAATATGTAATATGACATAGTTACTTGTCACAAAAATACACAGTCAGTATCCCTTGTTAATAAAATATTAACCTAACTGCAGCTTGAAAATCTCTCACCTATTATTTTGGACCAATAAAGTAAAACTCATTTATTCTACGTGTACTGTAATACAAAATTCAGTGGAATATTTTATTTTACATGTCCAAAATTTTACATTTTACTTTTAAGTCATATACTATCAACTGTCCTCTATATACATTTTCTGCAGTGTAAAAAAGGTGGATTTGCTTCAATAAAAACTGTATTTACAATTTTGTTATTACTTTGACATACAGTATTTACCTTCTCCCTTGAGAAACTTAAATATGCACTCTGTATTGTGAGTGAGTGAGTGAATGAAGAGATGTGGATGGCTCTTAACATTGAGGTCTTGAGAGCTGACTCTGTATTGTGTATAGATCCACACTGTAATATTACTTGGCTATTTAAAAAAAAACAATGTAATATGTGTAAATTGTAGGCATCTGAAATTCTAAATGTCTTCTTGTTATGTATTTGAAGTGGACTGGCTCGAGCAGCTGTTGCTGGGGATGAGAGGGCGCTGGATCTTTTCAGTGCATGGCGGCCACGCACTGCTGGTCAACGCATTACGTTCCAGTCAGGTGGCGACAACCTTTGCTTCTACGTCAGCTCTGTGTCTGGTAAGGGCTGCACATGTCTGGTGTGTCGATATAATTTCATTGTCATTCAAGTTTCACTAAAATATTCGCTAGGCTTATTTTATAAGATACTGTGATATGGAACTGTCTTTAACTGTCTCGCCATGTGGGACTCCTTATTGGCCACCAGAAAGTAAGTATGAGTCTTTGAGGCCCTTTGCTCAGCCCTTCAATGTAGGACGAAGCAAGGACTCTTAGCTACAAGAAATCACAACCCAGAGGTCGCACCTAACAGTAGAAAAACCCTTAAGGGAGAAATGGCATTAATATTTGTATATTGCGAAATTTACTAACACAAACACATGAGTTTTCTGAAGAATAATCTTTGTATTTTGATCCAAATCACACATCTACATGTATTAACAAGCACCATATAAAGAGAAAATTTTACAACAAATTTTTGTACTATACATGCAAACATCCAACACCAGAAAATGACTGGATGACCATTTTGGTGTGTTTTTAAAAGTTCTTAAAACAATCGTTTATTGAGGAATTATTCAAAATTCATACAAAGCTTGACATTAAAATGATTACTCCCTCAATTATGTTTCAATATTTCTTACAGGCTCATAAAACTACAAACCTTTATAGACTGCCTTGATAATCTCACTTACTTGACCATGACTATTTTTGAAATTATAGTGGCACTATACAAATAAAACTTTGGTTTCATATATTTTCTCCATAATATGTAGTGCTATTAAAATGACATTTCTTTATAATTCATTATTCTGAAGGAACCAAATAGCAATTTCGATATTTTGTTAAAATATTCCTACATTTTATAATACTGACTTTCAAACAGCAGCAGCCCTCAAAACTTTTACTGGTTTGGTTGAAATAGCAACATATTACAATGACGTAACAAATTATGTTACAAAGTGTAAACTTTGAGGAAAACATTTATAAAATGCAGTGTTTTATACGTGAACATTTTTCAATTTTAAAATTTTGACTAAGTCGATGACTACCACAAAATTCCAGCTATCCGAAAAATTTTGGAAATACCAACACTACCAAACTAAGGGTTACAAAACCCATGCCTACTATTCTATCCAAAAGGGCCTTACTTGTAGATCTCTTAACATATTTCCATCGTCGTGCAGGTCCCCAACAGCCGAGTGTCTCTGAAGACAAGTCTGCTATTAGGTCCTATTTATATGAAAAATTATGAAGGGGAAAACACCCTACTCCATTCTTTATTGATTTAGAACATTCGAGAGGTATATGACAATATTGTGGATATCCTGTGCGTACAACGCACTCTATAAGTTTCAAACAGCACGCCACCACCAGGTACGCCTGTGATTGGAGTGCTCCAAGGCAGCGAGGCCTTGAACTACAAGCACTGGCTGCTGCTCAGTATGCCGAGTGACTTAGAACATGTCACCTGTATTGGGCGTTGGAGATTGTTACTTTGCAATACGTATTTGTAAATTGTTCACCTTAGCAAACATCTGTTGCTTCAAGAAACATAAGTACACATTCCTTTCTCTTTTATTATTAAGTCTTTTGTAGAAGGTATTTTATAGTTAATTTCTGCCGTGAAGACTTTATTGCATCGTAACATGGTGGCAGCCGAGGAAAGCCGGCGGGCAGGCATGACTGTGCATAGTGGGGCTGTCAAAGTCTGCAGATCAGCTGGTAACTTTCTGTAGCCTTGCAGCCGAAATGAGACATGCGTGGCTCATCTTTTTTAATTTTTTAAACCAAAAAAAAAAACTTATACTAAAATCCAAAATTCAGAATCCTTTGAAAATTTGAATAATTTCTACACTACCGTTAATTCTGGGTGTTGCGTCACCATGAGGGAAAAATTCTGAAATATGGGATGATTTTTTGCAGTTTTCCTCTAATAAGGTTAAGATAAGATGTTGATATAACTGCGTAAGAAAAACTTAAATAATCACTGTAAATATACTACTGTGTTAAGATACAGGTGACATGTGACGTTGATTAAAATGGGAATGACGTCACTGTCGGACAAGCATTCTGTAGTACTGGACAGAGGCACTGGCTAACTTAATGTGGTAAGTTTGAGTTATTTGCCGCCTGTTGGTCATCCTGCTGCGGAATAGGTTGAGGTGAGTGGCCCTATGGCACAGTACAGCATCAGGTGTGATAATAATGGCTCTACGCACTGATGGTGTGGACAAAGGCACTCTTACCTGCAGTGGGCATTGCGAGGGGTAGGTCCTGGCTCGGCTGCTGCTGCTGGCTGGAACTGGTGCCATATTCTGGGGTGGCTGTGGTGCTGCTTCTGGCTGGGCTGGTTGGCTACAGCATTGGGCTGCTGGTCCTCGTAGGTCTGAAGTGCGGGCTGGCGATGCCTGGTGGTACTGAAAGCCCCAGTTGTATGCACACTACGAGTGGGTGTGGCTCTCTTGCTATCTTCTGGGGTGACTGGAAGAAGGAGCTAGGGGGAACTGGGAGGTGAGACCTCGCTAGTTTTCTGGCTGTGTGAGCTCAGTGCCGTGGGGAGCTGCTGAGTGCAGATGGCACTGGGTTGCAGAGCAGTTGACTAGGTTTAGAGGTAGTAGCTGCTCTCTTAGCTCTTCACCTTGCACCACACTTCTATGGGTGAAGGGCATACGGGAAGTTACTACGGTCTACCACACTAAGGAGGAGCAGGCGACGAGTTCCCTAGCTAAGAGTAGTGATGGGACGATTCAGTCATTGATTCCTTGATTCCACCGATTCCTGCCTGAATCGAAGAATCAGTGTGTTCCAATTTTTTGCATTTGATTCGATTCTGTAAAATTTTCTTACTGGTGGCATATTCTGCAAACCTGGTGGTGCTTGTAAGCTCAATGAAATAGCTTGTGTGCGTTTGCAGTCGTATTTAGTCAGGCATAATTAGAGGTATGATTTTGTGGTAAATCGCAATAAAACAAAATAACACCAAAATACAAGGGAAAATGTGAAATAACATGAAATACAGACACTTGCAAAATATTTAATGAAATCAGCTTTCTCCACAAGAAATGAACTCTTCTCCCTTGTTATATATACAAATTTATTGTTGGCACTATAAAAATCTAAAGAAGTGAGAGTCTCTGCAATATCGAAAAATACTCAAAATGAAAAAATTCTCGATTTCGTCTTCAGATAATTTTTAAATTTTGAAAATAATAGTTCTACATGCAACACATGCACATAATTACTTTTTTAGTTTTTTCCTTGCGTAATAAAATGTAAACAAACACATTCCAAGTTTACACAAGCAGTAAAATATGCACTTTGAAATAAGCTACAGTAGTTTGACAACAAACTGCCTCCAAGTACTAGTAAGAATGGTGCAAAGTGAACACTCACAACCAGAATGTCTGCAGTAATTAATGGCCGCAGTCCCGAATCAAATGTTTGTTTATATTGACAGTTGCATGTAAAATTGAGTGAAACGGAAGTGCAATATCTAAACTGATACATTAAACGGACTGTTTTCATAAAATATCTGGTCTCATAAATTATGAAAGATGCTGCAGCTGATGTAAAAAAACTAAAATTTCTATCATTTGGACATTTTGTCCTTGCTAATGTACGTATGTAACCTCCAATGCACTGTGATTGATTTGTTTTGTTTATTTTCAGCAGTATTATAAAATGCCTCTAGTCGCAACAAAATTAAAAGTTAAATACTTCACACTGAAAAATTTACGAAAAAAATATACATATGTACGACTTGCCTTAATGTTTACCGTATATTCTTGAAATTATATTGTTTTGGGATGTGTGCAGTATTCTTGAAATCACTTGATGTTGACACATTCGTTTTACCTAGTAGGGCCATTTCTACATGACAAAATTATAAATCTCTTCCACAGAGTACTGGATGAAATAGTTAATGCCACTAAATTTACTAATTCAACTAAGAAAAATTATTTTCTCGTGCTGACATTATTCTAATCCCTGCTGTAAGTTGTGTGAAATGTTGAACTGTACAACTTTATTCAAAATGTTGCAATGTATTTAACATTAGTTGATAATCGAATTGAGTCCAGACTCAAGAATCAAAACAAAAATTTTCTAATTGAATCGAGTATTGGAATAGACAAAAACCTAGAATCATCCCATCACTACTTAAGAGTATAACCATTTGGGGGATAGGCCAACCATACTCAGTCCTGTCACTTCAGCTGGTGAAGTACAATGTGGTGGATGGAGTGGGTTAGCTTATCTGGATGTCTAGCCACATCGTGTGGGTTCCAGAAGGGGGTTAGGCCAACCAGAATCAGTCCTGTTACCCTTATCGGTGAAGTACAATGTGGTGGATGGAGTAGGTTAACTGATCTTGAACTCTAGCCTCTTCGTGGAGTGTGTTCCTAGTGGTCCACAATATGGGTGGCTGTCTAATGGGTTATGTTTCTACAATGTACATGCGCCCGGTTAAGGGTAGCTCGCAATCCGACACCAGTTTTGGTTTAATAGGTTTCAAGATGCTGTCTCCTGCTTCTTAGTAGGTTTGACTTCTATGATGAAGGAAATCACAATCACCCTAGAATAAGTACTCGGGGGTTAGGTAAGATGACGTGTTTATTCCCCAGGGGGAATAGACACGATGGCCTGTACTATCTCCTAGCTATCAGTGAACTGTAACCTGCAGAAGTAGACCAAGTTAAACCAATTGAAGTGGATCTGGGGCTAAACTAAGCAAGAGCAGAGAAAGGTTAGGTAGCTATGATAACAACTGACTAACTAATCTATGCTGTTGTCTAGAGGCGACTCGGGGTTCACTACCAAAGTGGTAGTGAGTGTAAGAGAGGTCGAAGACTTCTTCAGAATTTACTGGGCGAAGGTCTGGAAGACTTCTAGAAGGCTGTTGGTCTCTCGTTAGGAAAGCGGTAGGCAGAGAGCTCCAGCACTCGAGGTGGTGGAGTGAACTGCTTAGTATCAACTGGTGTTTTGGAGCTGCACGCTCACGTTATAGATGGCCACCTGCCTGTCTTTCTGCTCCCTTCTTCTGGTCGGGTATCTTCGGGCTAGAGCTCCTCCCTTAGGGGCGCAGGCCAAACTCTCTCAGGGCAGGCTGGCAGTGCAATTTTCCTTGTGTGCGGGTTGCATTAGTCACGCTAACTTAGGGGCAGCGCTCGGCTGCGTGGCTGGTTTCTGTTGCATGCATGGGTGACTACGGAACACATGACGTCTGACATAGTGGCATAGATGGCATTGGCAACCATGTTCTTAGATGTCCCTTGCGCAGGGGCGCGCTGGTTGGCTCCGGAAGCGAGTCGTCTTGGGTTCAAATCCCGCTTGGAGTTAGGTGATGGCATGTGAAGATGAGGCGGAGTCGTATTTAGTAATTATGTCAGTACGCATCACAGTTAGCTGTCCACATAACTCATGGACTTTGCTATCTCAGTAAATAAGTTCTGGTGTCTGCTGAAGTACCATATGTACATGAATGGTTTGCTCAAAAACATATCCCAGTTAGTGAAATAAGACTTTTTGAGTGCCATGTGGCTGAGTGGTCTGTATAATATAAAGAGAAAAAGGTTTCATAATGTATCCATGATGCTGTCATCCTGTAATGCGTGATGGAGAATCATCCATATGTAGTTCACTCCTGCCACCGGTTAGTTGACTGAGCCATATGCATGCAATGTGATGCTGTGCAAATTATGCAAAACTAGGTACATGGCACATGTCAAAAGGTTTTGAGTTAACACCACTTTTCTTATGATTTATTCATTTCCATTTACACAGATTGATAAAAATTTGTTTTATTTATCTTTTATTGTTTACGGACTGCTATATGGGTATTTAAAATGCCCATGCAAACTAGACGAAATGTAGAATGGATTGTGACTGCCTCCCATCCTGCAAACCATATCATATTTTTCATTTTTCCTTTCTCACTTCTCACTTTTTCACTCTTACATCCAAAGAATTTTAAATTTATGTTTTTAGAAAGCCTTTAATATTTATGTATGAGCCTTGGGCATCATCTTGTCTTACTTAGTTGGGAATAGAATTGTTCTTGTAGTTGGATTTGCTTATCATTGTGTAATATTGCAGTAACTGCCATTTTGTTCTTAGCATTGTATTGGTCCGATTGTGACATGCTTCGACGGCAGAATCATGTCTCAAAGTATTATCCTAGGAAGATATATCGTAATATTTTGCCCATGAGTTACGATGTTGATAAAAATAATAAGGTTTGGTGTTTCAAAATTCTAGCCATTGAAGAGAGTTATATTCTGTTTCATTTTTGTTTTGTTTTGGTCTACAAGGCATTACTACTAAAGCTGGTAGTGGTCTTCTGGAATTTTGTTTCTTCAGGAAACCGTATAATGCCAAGGATCCTAAGGAAATCAAGTATTTGAATGACATTGATGCTCGTGATATTATTTTTTGCAAGACTTTTCCTGTTCATGAAGGTGTTGTAAATAATACTGCTATAATTAGTACATTTGGTAATGCTCTTCTGTGATCTCGGAAGAATATGAAGTTGGAGATTGATGATAAGATTTGGTTGTATCGAAAGTTGGTTGGTACTACTAGTTACATGAGTATACTTGGTAATGTAGTTGTTGCTTTCAATCCATTGATGTGTGCCAGATTAGACTGACTTGGCACGTTGGTGGAGGATTTTGTCAACTAAACCAAAGGCGGGGTAGTTTGATTTATATAGTCAGCGTGAGGCGAGAGGTTAGTACTTACTCACTCCATCTTCTTGTGTGTTGTAGTCGGGGTAGGCTTCACCTAGACGCAGCGAATTTGGTCTAGGTCGAACTGGAGATTCCACATGTGTGCTTCCTTGGTCCAAAAGTTGAGGTTGTCCCAGCCTAGTCGCACTTCGGTTCCAGTCAGAAACCCTTTTACCATGGGTGACATGTAGGATGTATGCAGATACAAGCTGGGAAGTCAATTAGCAGAACCAGAGCAGGCGCAACTGCCTGACGTGCCAGGAATTGTTCCCTACGTTTTCTACCACTCCTCTTCTCGTGAGGCATAGGACAAACAGTTCGACAGCCTACATGATGCACATAGACAGGAAGATTCGACAGTGTAACCCAATAATTACTTGCTGCATGAGCTCGATAAGAGTCCCCACTGATCCCCCACAGTATGCGGGCTGATCAGGGACGTGGAGCCGTGGGGGCCGCCAAGTCTCTACTGGTTGTGCATTCACACTAGGTTGAACGGCCAAACTTCAGGCTACGGTCACCACGCACTGACTTTGTGCGAGTGGTAAGAAAATAACCTGAGTCTGTTGCCTCTCCCAATGCGAAGGTGTTTCTAGTGGCTATGGCGTCGCTGTTTTCTCCCTACGAGCACTGACTTGGTGCTAATGTGTGATGGAAGAAACGGGTAGCTGTCTAATATGTATGTCTTTTGAAGTGCAGATTCCTGAAAGGATTCCATAGTCAGGCTAACTCGGTTTAAATAAATTTCCCGGTTCCTGTCGGAAGTGCATGGCGTATTCTGTCTCCAGCCGTTAATGTAAACAAATGCAGTGGAAATGAAAAACAGAAAGGTATAGTACAATGCGTGTTTATTGAATGTTCAATAAACCCGTGACCCGTGTTACCTTCTATCAAACCGTGGAGGAATGAAGGTACCTGCGGATCCAGGTGTAGGCGACCTGGTTCTAAGTTGAAAAGGGGAATACTGGTTCTAGAAGAATACAAATTAATTAAAGCTAAACAGCTAAGTAAAAGGTGTCTAGAGGGGACAAAGTGAAGTTGAATGCATATGTTCGTGTTCGTTGGTCGTCGAGATGTAGTAAGTAACGGCGGGGGTGTACTTGAAGTTTCCAAGATCTTTGGAGGTCGCAGCACTGAGTCAGTGCTGGATGTCCCGAGAGAGGATGCGTAAGAATGACTCCCGAGGCTGGCAGCGTCCGGACTTATGTAGTGGAAGCTTGTGGGCTGTCGGTGCAGGGAGTGCGTGATGTGCCTCTGCTTTGGCTGGCATAGGAAAACTCTGTTCAGCGTTTCTGCTTCATGCCTCGTCGGTGGCACTTGCCCTTGCCAGAGGTCTGGGCAGTTTGTTGGCTCTCAGCGCGAGGTACGAGATGGGGGCGGCCTGTCTTCCAGGTTGCCTATCCTCCAGGTGAAGATAATTTGCTCATAAAGTTCCTGCTGCCTGTAGGGTAAGCAGCGTGTCACTCACGTCTGTTATGGTTTAAGAGGTACTCTTGGCGATGGGTTATAATCATATTAGATTAGTTGTATAAGCGATACGCATCAATTCGTCCCCCCCCCCCCCTCCGTTGCGATTAAGACTCATTGTGGAAAAGGTGGCGGAGAAAGGCGTAGCCCCCCCAACCTCTCTAGAAGGTCTAGAAGGTCTGGGTAGGCGTCGGTAGATGTGATGAGGTAGATAGCATGAAAAAAGAAAAAAAAATTTGCAGACAGGTAGGCGGGACCTTTAAGTTTGGGTGGCTTGACTGCTGTAGCGGCGCGTGTTATGTGCACTCTGGTTGCCCAGCCGGTGAAGCGAAACATGTGGAATGGCGGTGGCCGACTGACGACCTTGATTCTCTCGATCTCTCTTTCGGGCAGTGTCCATCTCTGCCCCTTGTCCTGGTGATTGGGCTTTGCTGATGCTGTGAGGGTTGTTTATCCCCCCCCTTGTTGCCTAGATTACGGAGTTAGGAAGCCACGTGTGTCGGGTGTCCCACCGACCTACATTTCATATGCATGCCATTGACAAAAACTACCATAGCGCTGGTGGATATCACAATGGAATTGTACATAAAAAACCTGTAAGTAAAATTATGTAAAACAATGGCACATCAAAACGAGGGGATTAAAGTAAGCATAATTAGAATATGTACAGGCCTTACTAGCGGAAGGTGGGGAAATGCCACTACTATCCTGGAGTTTGCTGCAGTGAGTTAAGAAAGGAAAAGGAAAATCTTTCCAGGGAACCTTTGTGTCTGTCAGCAAGCTAAATAGTTACGTGTGACAGATTGCGAGGTGGACAACTACAGTCTCTTCAACTCCTGGGTTGACTGGCTAAATGAATACAAAGTGAGTACACTACTTGCATGACTATCGCAGCAAATTGTTCGCACGTTGGTCACTTAATACAATAGACATAAACACTCAAAATTGGAAGTTAAAAATATCTTGCACCGTAATTAGGGTACTTTAACGCTCAGATTCTTTGGTTGTTATATTGAGTAGGTGCACAAGATATTGCAAACAAAAGCACATACAAATATAAGCATACATATAAAAATCCCTCCTACAAAATGGCATTCTTTCTTGTACATCAAATCAGATTTAATGCTGAAGAGCATAAAAAAATTAACCTAGCTATCCCTTGCGGAGTCCATCTTATATCGTAGGTCTAACAGCTAGTATGTACGCTGTGTATATTTGTTTGAATGTTCACTTTTGTAAGTGCTGAAAACACACTCTTACACGACGGCATTCTTTATGTAAACGATCTTCACATAAACACTTCCAAAACGCATGGTGACATTTATAGGTTTACCTACACATCAAGTCAGATTTAAGTGATGAATATTAATAAAAATATAAAAAGCTAAAATGTCTTTGTTACGTCAAAGTCTCTGTCTTCAACTTAATCACTGGTACTGTAGTGAGTGTCTTTACGTGATTCACATATGGTAGCCATTACTGTCACTGTGGTGAGCGTCCATTCTTAATGTTACTTAGTTGGGCTGTCGGCCACTGAATCACTTGAACCGTGAGGTGTAAAATGTCTTTAAAAAGTTACTGACGTACAGCTTTTTACGGCTGTATAAAAAAGTTAATTAGCACATAGTCAAGTGACTAATTACTGGTTTATTTACCTCGTTAGTTCTTTATACTTGAATTGTACTGGATACTTTTGAATTTTAATTTAGCCTAAATATGATGGTTCTGCTTACGTTACTGTCTTTGGCTTGCGGCTATATTAAAATGTGGTGAACGTGACTGGTCTATAACGAGACCTTTTGCCACGTGTACGTAGTAGCAGTTTACGGCTACTGCACTATCTTTAATATTCGTGCACTTACTGGCGATCTACGGTCTCACCTTCAGCAGGCCTCCCCCTCGGACGAAGAGCAGCATGCGTAGGGTAAGGCCACATGTACCTGGTTGTGGGTCTCCGTGGCGATTCCTGGTACTGGCCAAGCGTGTGGGCAGCCTTGGCGGTACATGGAGGCATCAGGCATCGTGAAGCAGCCAGAGGCGTCTTGGTGTTTGCTTCTGCCGCAACAAATTGGGAGGGCACTCATTCAAGCGACATTGAGGTAGTGCGGCAGAGTGACAAGCCCTCCATCCCGACTGCACTGGTTCCTACCCATAGGGCAGGATGTTTCTCTGATGAGGCAGTGCGAGGGGGAAAGATCTCGACCCCGACTCCAGGCAGCACAGTTCGTCGTAGTACCAGGTCGTGGGCGGCATCAACGGTCTCGGTGGCCAGGTCCTGGGGCGAGGCAGAGGAAGGGAGATTCATCTCTACCTCCACTGCGGGTGATGTGCCTGTTGAGGGGTAGTGGGTGGCATCGACGTTCTCTATGAAAGTGGCTCACATAGCAAGATGGCGGGGCGAAGCACTTCCAATGTGGCAGCTTGACGTCCGGGTCTGAGGGTATTCCTGCGTCGCAGGACCTGGGGACGGAGCATGTCTGTTGCTGCTCGACGCCCCGGGTGGCAGAGTTTCCTGTGTGACAGGCGATTGGGACGGAGCACTCTCATCGGAGCTCGACGTCCCGGATTCCGTTGGTCTGGTGGCATCTTGTACTTCTTCATCGCAGCCAGATGTCGACTTCGTTGAAGTTAGAATTGTTTTGACTTCTGGCTGCGCAGTTGTACTAGGTGGAGAGGTAGGCGCTGGGGTGATTCCTACCCCTCTCACCGTAGGTGCTTCCGATTTCTCGCTAATGCGGCTTGATCGGCGGGATGTTTGACGGGGTTCTCTGTCACGTGAACTCCGTCAGGATAATTTGGAGCAGCTAGATTTGGTTGCAATCTTCTTGGCATAGCTGTGTGGCATCGAGGGCATTGATCTGACGGAGAATGCACCTTGGCGTTGTTCTACATCTGCTTTCCATTGCGCAATGTAACTAGGAGCCTTATCAATAATTACGGGCATCTGCTCGGATCTCATCGAGGGACCTGGCTCTCTATCGGGTGCTCCCTTTTGGGTGGGGGTTCGTCTTCATTTCCTGATTGGCCAGGTGTGTCTCCTTCGGCTTCGTCGTCCCCAAGTGTCTGCATGTCCCCTGGGTATGGATGTATCTGGCCTCGGGTGGCCTTCCGGATCCGTCCGCGTATATCTTCGGCCCAATAGACGTCTCGCTTGCCTACGATGCGATTACGGTCCATCCCATTTGTCAGCAAGCCAGCAATGAATTGGTTGCGAGCTTTACTGTGAGGGTGACTTCACAGAAGGATGGCTTCCCCTAAGTTAAACTCTCTTACCCTGTTTTCGGTTGGGGGTATTTCTTAGAAATGTAGGCAGCCTGGGTTTTCTGGGCGTGCATGGTGTGCCCCAGGGCTGCTAGTCGGATGTCCTTAGGTTGAGGCATATCAATGGGCTTGCTTTCCCACTGCCAGTCGCCTGGTTGGCGTAATGTCTGTCCCAAGAGTAGGAACGCTTGGACTGGTGTCGATGGCCTTGTTGGTACAGCGTCAAAGGGCAAAGAGTATGGTAGGAATGTGCTTATCCCAATGCTTGTGATCATTTCCCACACTGATACGGAGTCACTTCTTGATCCCCTGATTCCTCCCGTTCAGTGGGGTTGGTTTGGGGATGGTAGTGAGGGGTAGTCCAGGTCTCTACCTCCCGCCCCCCCGCCATCTTGACAGGCATTTTGCATTGACAGCTCGTAAACTGTGTGCCATTGTCTGTCAGTATGGCTTTCGGATAACCCCATCGTGCGGAAATCTACGTCTCCATTTTCCGCACGATTTAGGTGGTTTCTTGGCTGGGTAGAGGAAATGCCTCTACCCTTCTTGAAAATTGATCTGTTATCACGAGTAGGTAGCTGTTTTCTTTTGTGCTGCATGGATACAGGCCCATCAGATCGGTGGCGATGTGGGTCCAGGTCATCTTGGGTCTCTGTGATTTTGCGGTGGGAGGAGGAACCGGGTACAGTTTGCCACTGTAGCACATGACACAGTTGCTGACGTACTGCCGGACATCGCGGCTTATCCCGTCCCGATTGTAACGGGTTTTAATATCCAGCAGGGTTTCCCTAGTACCCAGGTGACCAGCTTGGGGATGGTCGTGATGGTGCCTGCATATATCAGCACGTATTTGCGGTAGAACCCAGATCTTCCACTGTGTACTGGGCTGACCGCTACTCGTCCACACGATGCCATCCTGTAGTGCAATTGGCTGGGGCTGTTCCCGTAGTAGGCGTCGGATGTCAGGGTCCTCCTGCTGGCTCAAAGTTATTTGTTGGCGGGTTATTTGAAGTTGAAGAAGTCGGATTTGTTTTTCTGGACATTTTCTCCTCTTCTTCTTCCACAACTTTCCCCTCCAATGTCGGAGAACGAGACAGGGCGTGTGGCAGATCGTTCATCTTACCAGGATAATATTGGACCTCGAAGTCGAACTCAGTAAGGAACATGTCCCACAGGCTGAGCTTAGCCTTCGTATTCCGGTAGTCGTGTAGCCATTGTAGGGCTTTAGAGTCGGTTTGTAGAATGAAGTGTTGCCCTTTGAGATAACCTGTATTTTTTCACAGCCCAGATAACGGCGAGACACGTCTGCTCATTGATGTGGTAGCACTGCTCAATCTCGTTTAAGTGAGTGGATGCATAATATCCACCATGGAGTTGGTGGATATTCTTGAAGCTGTTCTTCAAGTCGGAAAACACTCATTGTTGTTCCAGGCCCCATTGCCAATGGGTGTCTTTCTCAAGGCGTGGATGTAGCGGTATTTGGAACGAAGTCTTGTAGCCAATTACATAGACCCAGTACCATCGTAGCTGTCGCTTATTTGAATGTTCTTCCTCTTCTTCTATTGCTTGTATTGAACTGTGTTGCGGGAAGTTTCCCTCGGGTAATATGACGTGTCCCAGATAATCTATTGATGACTTGCCAAAGAAGCATTTTGACAGCTTGCAAGTCATTCCATGTAATTCGAGTCATTCCAATGCTCGTTGCAGATGGCCTAGATGTTCCTCCAAGCTATTAGAATATATTATTACATTGTTTAGATAGGCAAAACAGAACTCGCCGATGAAATCTGTTAATACTTCTGCAAACATTAACCGTTGGAATGTTGCGGGGGCATTTTTCAATCCAAAGAGCATGACTGAAAATTGAAGGGTTTCGCCCTCGGGTGTTGTAAAGGCAGTATTATTTGCGACTGTCTGGGTGGACCACAATCTACCAGTATCCAAACTCCATGTCGAGGGTACTGAATATTTTGGCCTTTCCAATATCTCATAGAGTATGAGGGAGCGATCGGGTGGGTGACTTCATTTAGCGATTTGTAATTTACGTAAAATCACAATTTCCCACTTTTCTTACGTACAAGGACCACGTGTGATTTATATGGGGAATTTGATGACTCGACAATCCCCTAGTTCTTCATGTCATTGACCTGCTCCATGATGTCACGGCAGCGGCCTGACACTCGGTAGAGACGGTGGTAGACTGGAACGTCAAATGTAGGCCATATTTCATGTTGTATGGAACGTGTTTGTCGTTGCAGTCCTCCTTGTCTGAATGCTCGGGCGTGCACATCTAGTATGGCTTTTAGTGGATAGAACTCTGGTTCTTCGAGCTCGTGGTTAATGCTCATTGGGTCTATGGGCATTGGCGGGATGTCATCTGGGTTTTGATCCCAGTTTACAGTGATCTGGTTGATTTCTCCCAGATAGGCTCTTCGTTATCCGTGATCTAGAATGTATTGATGGCAGATTAGCTAGGGGCACCCTAACATTACTGATTTGGACATGGTTGGTGTTACAGTTACAGTGGACCTCTCTGTCTTGTATGTTGTATTTTAATGTAGCGCTCTTAGCCTTACAGCCTTGCCGCGCTTCAGCCTCCCAATAGGTGGGGGAGAGGAATCATGGCTTTCTCAATGCAAGAAGGCCAAGATTAATGCGACCGGTGGCCAGATCCGAAGCCCAAACCGGGCACGTCCGCACATCCTAGCCACATCTACCACAGAGGTTCTGAGATCCTCGCCCTCAGAAACCAAAAGTGTGGTCTGGCTGGGGTTCTATCCATACCCCTAGTGCCTTTCCAGGGCACAACTGGAGCAGGTTGCCGCTCACCGTCCAGCCTATCATCGAGTGAGAATCTCTCCAGACCTCCTCCAGCATACGGAGTCAACCACTACCTGCACGAGTCCAACTCTATGATCGGACACCTGAGAGAACCTCATGGTGGGGCCAACCAATCGTACCGTGCTACCACTAAATTTCCATGACACTTGTGGGTTATTCATGGCTGACATTATCCCCCGAATGGAGCGGCAAGAGAATTCCCTTCCACAAAGTGGTTGAGAATACCTCCCCGGGCATAGCCTTAAACCCAATGAAGGGCCGGTCACACTCCACTCCCTGGGAGCCACATCCTTAGTGGCAGGGAATTACTATGACCCAGAATGGCCACCACCCCGGCGGCCGGGCACAAGAAAGCAGTCGGAACCGTTCCCCGGTGTTGCTATTCACCGGGGATAGCAGCCCTTGCTCTGAAATGGAGAGTTTATATCATATATAGTCATATATTCTCCATAGTTTCATCACTGCAACCAAGCCATTGCTCCCCTTGACCACCGAGGTGTAACATGACCAATTCCTAGTATGGGGATTGGGGGTGTGGGGCGTCGGCCACACTCCATTCCATGTCTTCGTACTTGTTGTTTGAAGTACATACTTTGGGCCCCAACGGCCTGAGTGCTAAGTCGTCCAATTCTGTTGGTGTAGCATTACTTCGAAATTTTATGTTCATGGTAATTCGGCCGGTTACGTCTAGGTTGGCGTTGGGTTGCGCCATTCTTACTATTTTGGTTTGCGGTCTTAATTCAGCGAGCTGGTTCAGTGTTAAATTTCTTCTGATAAAATTTCCGAAGGCCTCCGAATCAAGTAAGGCTAATACCCTGTCGTTATTTACCTCCACCTCTATGTTTGCGGCTACGGGAATCAGTACTTCCTCACTTAATCCGTGAAGGATGGGCCTTTGTAAACCGAGGGTGGTGACCTGCTTCATACCCCAGCATCAGCGTTTACCGGCTTGGTTTCAGGAATTGGTTTACCAGCTGGTCGTGTGGGGATATTTGACGGCGTTGTGTCAACTCGATTTGGTGGAACGGCAGCACCTTCTGGTTTCCGAGGCAGTCCTTGTTCCAGTGGTTCTCCCGACAGAACCAACATTTGGGTGTGAATGCCATGCGAGGGGTTGAGGTTGGCATTCCGTTAAAGGACGCAACCAGTGGTGTTCGTACCCCAGGTACCTGGGGTGATACTGGTTTTTCGAGATTCGCCTGTTCTGTAAAGTTTTGCTCAGCTACTCGGGCTCAATCAACTAATTCATCCAAGGTGGTGGGTCTAGTTGTCAGGAGTATGTTCCTGAGATTCGGCAGTAACATTTGACTATGCAACAAACAGCGGCAGCTTCGTCTACTCCGGGGAACATACGTCAAACCATTCATTCTTCCTTCGTATTTATATTGCAGCTTCTTCGTTGAGTACCTGGGTCTGGCTATAAAACTGTGTCGTTAGTCTAGCCAACACCTCCTTGCCCTGTGAATTCTGCTGCTATCCGATTACTGAACTGCTTCCAGTCCATTAAGAATTCTTCATATCTTTCTCACCATGTGAGGGCAAGGCCCTTCAAATGTAATTGGGCCCTGTCGACCCATTGTTTCGGTGGCAGGTCCGTTTCTTTGAATTCTTTTTTGCATTCCTGTGTGAATGCTACTGGGTCTTCGAGTGGGTGACCTGCAAAGCCAGTAATCTGTATGTTGTCGTCTGTACCGGTTGCCCGATGGCCAGGTGCTGTACCGAGTTTTATGTATATCCGGGATGGCTTGGATCAGCAGGAGTGAGAGATATGCTTTCTTCAGCACCTCTCGCACTGGTAGGCCATCCCGGGCATAGAGACGCATTCATCAGGCCACCCTATACATAGGTGGTGATAGGGCTCGTTGCACATTGTGCATCGGATGCTGTTTATGCCTTGGCCGGTACACGAAATCTCATTGCAGAAACTCGTGGGTTGTTGATGGCAAGCTGTACAGTGGTACTCTAATCCGTCTGTGTACTGGGCCTCTTCAGGCCAGCCTATGCAGGCATAATGATAGAGTTTCGTGTAATAGGTGCATTCTATTCTTAGTGTGCCATGGCCTGGACAGTCGGCATGGCTACACTGTATGTTGGATGAGTCGTGCTCGTTATTGAGGTTTTCGCCGGTGGCGGCACAGTTCTACAGCCTACGTGATGCACTTAGACAGGAAGATTCAACAGTGTAACCCAATAATTACTTGCTGCACGAGCTCGATAAGAGTCCCCACTGATCCCCCGGAGTATGCGGGCTGATCAGGGACGTGGAGCCGTGTGGGCTGCCAAGTCTCTACTGGTTGTGCATTGGCACTAGGTTGAACAGCAAAACTTCAGGCTACGGTTACCACGCACTGACTTAGTGCGAGTGGTAAGAAATAGCCTGAGTCTGTTGCCTCTCCCAATGCGAAGGTGTTTCTAGTGGTTGTGGCATCGCTGTTTCTCCCCCACGAGCACTGACTTGGTGCTAATGTGTGATTGGGAAGAAACAGGTAGCCGTCTAATATGTATGTCTTCTGAAGTGCAGACACCTGAAAGGATTCCATATTCAGGCCAACTTGGTTTAAATAAATTTCCGTATCCTGTCGGCAGTGCACAATGTATTCTGTCTCCAGCCATCAATACAAACAAATACAGTGGAAATGAAAAACAGAAAGGTATAGAACAATGCATGTTTATTAAATGTTCAATAAACCCGTGACCCGTGTTACCTCCTATCAAACCGTGGAGGAATGAAGGTACCTGCGGATCCAGGTGTAGGCGACCTGGTTCTAAGTTAACAAGGGGAATACTGGTTCTAGAAGAATACAAATTAATTAAAGCTAAACAGCTAAGTAAAAGGTGTCTAGAGGGGACAAAGTGAACTTGAATGCATATGTTCGTGTTCGTTGGTTGTCGAGACGTAGTAAGTAGCCTCGGAGCATACCTGAAGTTTCCAAGATCTTTGGAGGTCGCAGCACTGAGTCAGTGCTGGATGTCATGTGAGAGGATGCGTAAGAATGACTCCCAAGGCCGGCAGCGTCCGGACTTATATAATGGAAGCTTTTGGGTTGCCGGTGCGGCGTGCGAGGAGGACGTGATGTCCCTCTGCCCTGACTGGCATGGGAAAACTGGTCAGTGTTTCTGCTTTGTGCCTAGTCCATGGCGCTTGGACTTTCCCAAGGTCTGGGCAGATTATTGGCTCTCAGCGAGGGTTGGGGGGTGGGGGGGTGTACCTGCTTGGTTGCGTATCCTCCAGGTGAAGATAATTTGCTCATAAGTTCCTGCTGCATCTATGGTAGGCAACGTGTCACTCACGTCTGTAGTGGTTTGAGAGTTACTTTTAGTGATGAGTCGTAATCATATTAGATTAGTTGTAAATGTGGCACCCGTCACCATGATAAATATTTGGCCGTAATATGGGGTTTCTGTTTTTTATTTTTTCTGTTATAACATTCTATTAATTATACAATTTCAAATAATTACCACGTTTCTGTAATTGCTTACTAGGCTGGGTCCTGTAGGCGTGTATTGCCACAGGTAACTTGCCCATATGAATGTAACAACTCAGATGGACGAAGTCGAAAATTGAATGCATGTGTCAAATGCACAGGACGTGCCATGCGTCAAAGTACGTACCAGTTTATAGCTACTTCATGAGTATTTAAATTGTATTTGGTAAAGTTACTTAAACTTTTTTTTAATCCCAGCAATTATTATAAAATGAGCATTTGATAAAATAAAAACATTTGCATTCTGTGCAGGGATGCTGTACTACATCTGCGAAGAAGGGACATGTTCGGAGGTTCTCAATACAGATGGCTCCATGTTCAGACGACTGCTGTACCACGAACGCAAAGACTGCCTGGTTGTAATGACAGAGGGTCTGAACATAGGACAGTTCAGTGTTGATGCTAAAGGACAGCTCTCGGAACTGATGAAGGTCAGTTGGTTATTTTTTTACGTGTATCAGTATTCAAGGACACGGTAGAATTTATCTGGTTAATAAGCTAGAGGAACCTAGTAGAAGCAAGTTACTCATACACTTACAATTAACATAAATTATTCAACTAAAGCCAAATAAATCTGAATATTACCAAATTAGATATTAAGATAAAATTAATTAATGAAAAATTAGTTTCTGTTGATAATTAAATTATTAGGAGTATACATATGAATATTAACACATTCTTTAATGTTTTGTTTAGTTTTCTTATTGGGAATGTTAATCATTATTAAAAGTTGCTAGAAAAATTTTTAAATTAAACATATATTGATGCGTGCCGCTTATACTACTAATAAACTACGATTACGACTCGTCTCTCTTTACATGAAGTATACCCTTACTTCAACCTACGTAAGAGATGTCTACTGCAAACTAATAAACAGTGTTGTGCGCCGCTTAAATCTGCCAGGCGGCCGAACACATGGCTACAAGGTTACGCAACCAGCGAGTACGCCGCTTTCCCCCCTCCCCTGCCGCAGAGTACTACAAGCTCTGTCAGCCACTTCGGGTGCAGCTGAACGCCGCCGAAGATCCAAGAACCAAGAATACTGATGAGAGGGTTCCCACCTCCCAAGCCAGCCTCACGGCAAAAGGACGTCACACGCCTTCCCCGCACCCCTCCGTGGCAGCCTAGACTTTTGACTATATAAGTCAGTGCGTGGCAGGGCTCCAGGAGTGATTAGTAATTATTCTCTTGAGTTATTCCTGAACACTCCTTAGTGCTGGAGTCTCCAGCGAAACCTCGAGTCTTCAGTAGCCATTGCATCTACCCTCTGCGACGACAACAGTCTTTGACACCCATAGAACACAAATATACGTTGCTGATTTTACTTTAACTTCTTTTGTCTCTTTGAGACAATCATATTAGACTGCTTTAGTTGAGTAGTTAAATTTCTAGTTCACTTTCCCGCTAGCCTAGGACCAGGTCACCTACATCTGGCTAATGTAGTTTTCCTTCAGTACTCCATCTGCTTGGTAGGAGATAGCACAAGTTACTATATTTATTGAATCCTCAATAAATACAGTTTTTTTCTCTATCCCAACACTTTTATTTCTTGAGTAACGTCTACTTCGCCCGCTAGGAATAAATTGCACTGTGCACTACCGACAGAAACCGGGTACTTTTGTAAATCCGAACTAGCTTGACTGAGGCCCCCCTTCTGGGGACCTCCAGTCTGGTACACACCCATTAGATGGCTGCCTGTTGCTTCCTACTACCCCAAGCACCCAAGTGCTGGAGGGAAGGAATAGAGGAGCCATGACCACTAGGAATCCCTTCCACCTAGGAGAGACAGCAAGCCTAGGTTATATCACCAGCCAGAGCACCTAGGTGCTGGGGGCCGTATTTCCCTGGGTATTGTGGTCTACCCTTGGATGGATATCACATCCAGTAGTAGTATTGGTGGCCCACACGGCTTAACGTCTCTGATCTGCCCGCGGACATGGGGGATCAGTGGAGACTCTTCCCGAGCTTGTGCCATGAATCAGCTACTGGACCTACACTATTATAAGGGATAGTTTCTCATCTGGAGTGCAGGACTTATCTTGTTCAGCGGTGAATCAAACTCTGTGACTTACAAGATAAGGCACGGCCGAAGGCGTAGGGAACGAAAGATTGCTCATCTAGCTGCCAAGCAGCAGAATACCTTAGCCCCTCCTATGCAGGAAAGACAGGCGGAACGGGAGCGCGCCACCTCACTGAGATTATGGGCAGTCTTGACTGTCCACATGGTACAATGTATTCATTTTCCACCGCTTGTCCGAACCAGTCCCAACTACCACCCAGTGTTGAGTGGTCTAGTCCACTGGACCAAAGCTAGGTGCGGACTAGCCAATCCTAACTTCTGGAGTCAAGAGTCAGCGGCCTGGAATTTGGAGTACAACGTAATGTAACTGCCGGCCCGTCCAACAATCATGTCCGTCGCCCTGGTATACCCTTGAAGGCAATAAATCCTCGTCGCCATATCAAGCTGTCAGAACCAGACTTTGTGCCTTTGCTGCAAAACTATCAGGCCTGTATAATGGGCATACCCCAGCACCTTGCAAGGACTAAGTTACACAAGAATCCCCACTTTACAGCGTATCTGACACTGCATCCGAACAAAAACCAGTCTCTCTGCTATAAGTCTTTAACGCAACAGGACGTCCGCACCTAAACATTCATAGTCATTGATTAATATAGGAATTAGAAATATTCAATAATATGAAATTAATTTTTTTGCCGCTCACATTAAATGTAGAGTGGAGAGGTTTGGCAGATTTTAGCAGCAGGGTCTTCAGAGCAAATGAGAGTGAAGCAATAAGAATATGGAGCAGTGCTGAATTGTAAACTGGAGATCGACAAGAAAACCTACCAAACAGCAGCATTGTGACTGAAGGGATTTGGGCAGCTCTTAACATTAAGTTCTTGAGAGCAGAAACAGAAACTGTTGCGTCGAACATCTTGATGGACTGTATTACACGAAAGTTTGTTGATATGAGAACTGGCGGGCATTACCAAACACCATTTCTCCCGAACGAATTGCGAACAATTGACTGTCTAAATATACTAGTTCCTAGAAGCACTACGAGCGCACCACTGATAGCAATGGCGGGAAGTTCAAATCTGTACACAGTAATATTTACAAAGACATATATACACACAGTACCAAACATCACCACCCGCCTTGAAATATTCATTTTAACCCTTAAAGGGCAGTGGGCACAGTTTAACGGCGGGGCGTTTAATGGTTCCATCCACTGTGTGGACAGTGGCTACTCTAGGCACGTTATCACGACCAGGGTGTATAGCTCAACGATGCGTCCTAAGTGCCACTGCAGCGGAGGAAGCCTGCCCTCTTTTACTAATACAAGCTGCTGATGTTGAAGAGGTTGATTTTCTTCCTGTCATTTTCGATGTTGCTGTAAGGTGTGAAGATAGTTGTGATGCCAGCATTTCCAGAAATCTTGCTGAAGCTTTTCCACGAGCTGCCAGTGATGTAAACGTTTCAGCTGGATGTCTTCCAGGTTTGGCTCTGGAACTGTGACAAGTGGCTCAAGGGTCAAAAAATGACCAGGAGTAAGTGCGAACAAGTCATTCGGGTTCGAGCTCAGGACAAAGAGGCCTAAAGTTGAGGATGGCTTCAATCTGCACTAGAACAGTATTCAGTTCCTTGTAAGTGAGAATTTGCTCTCCAATAACACGCTTCATATGGGACTTGACCGACTTAACTCCGGCTTCCCATAATCCACCGAAGTGAGGTGCTGCGGGGGGATTAAAATGCCAAGTTATCCCAAGGGTGGCCAAGGAGCCTGTCATAGTCTGTTGGTGGTTGGGAGAAGCAAGCAGCTGTCGCAGCTCATTCAGATGGTTATTAGCACCCACAAAGTTGGTTCCACAGTCACTATATAGGTCAGATGACCTGCCACAACGGGCAAGAAAGCGTTTTCATGCACCTAGAAATACATAGGTAGAAAGGTCAGATGCCAACTCAAGGTGCATTGCTTTTGTTACACAACAAACAAATATGTAAAGATCAGCTTTTAACAACACTGGGCGATGAATTCGGGCCAGCTTAATAGTAAACGGACCAGCAAAGGGTTTCACCTGCCTAATCCTCATGGCAGGAAGGTCTCCCATTAATGGTGCAGAAGAGGCAGGTCTTGTCTTAAAGCACTTGAGGCAATAAGAAAGACAGCAACGAAAGGCAGACCTGTCTGCAAGTATCCAAAATTGTGTCCTGAGGATACTCTGAAGAGTTTGAACACCTGGATGCTGATTGACTTCATGATATTGACTTATTACTAAGTCTGTAAAACAGTGCAATTTGGGAAGTAAAGCCGGATGCTTTTGCTCAAATGGTAAGTTTGACTGAGGCAGCCTACCGCCCACCCTGACCACTCCACAGGGAAAAATAAATGGAACCAATTTCCGAATCTGAGGTGATACATGCTGCTGCTTCTTTACAGTATTAATATCAACTTCAAAGCAAGAAGCTTGGACATACCTCATCCAAATGTTTAAGCCTTTGTCTAGTTCATGGGGTAGTAAGGCATCAGTAGCCTTGTTTTGTGACACTCGACAATTGTGAATAAAACGTACAACATATGCTGTTATGCGGATAAGCTTAATCAACTTGCTGCACCTTTCAAGCAATAACTCCAAGGGGCTGGTGTCTACAAAGTTGCAGAATGAGAGAGTTTTCTGTTCAGGAATAATGGAGGCTGATACCGAGGTCTCTTCTGTGGACATATAGCAGGGCCAATGATCACTGATTTCCTTCAACCACTATGGTCCAGTCCACCACAAATGATATTGCTGAAGCAGTGCGTGCGCCAAACCACGTGAGGCGCAGTCAGCAGGATTTTCATCCGATCGAACATGATGCCACCATTCAGTTGATGTGTAATCTTGAATTTCACTGACTTGGTTGGCCATAAAGGTCTTCCAGAGGTGAGGTGATGATGTAATCCAAGATAAAACAACCCTAGAATCTGTCCAGGCATAAGTGGCCTCAATGTGCAGCCTCGAATCATAGTTGATGACGAGACGGAGAAGCCGGGCTAGCAAAAGAGCCGCACAGAGTTCTAGGCGAGATAGCGACACCTTCTTCACAGGCACAACCTTAGATTTGGCCACCAACAGGTGAACTATTGCTGGACCCTGCTGAGGTTTCACACAAAGTTATACAACAGCAGCATAACCAATTTCGGAACTGTCAGCAAAGCCGTGAACTTGATATGTGCATCCTTGCATTGCAGATTCACTATTGGACGGGCCACAGTGATGGACAACAATAATGACAGTTCAGATCTAACGCGGTCCCACTTTTCACGCACTTCCAGGTTTGGTTCAGTATCCCAGTCAACACCTTTCAGCCACAGCATCTGAATCAAGTGTTTGCCAAACAAAGTTAAGGGAGCTAGCCAACCAAGCGGGTCAAACACTTGAGCCAAGTCTGACAGGATGATGCGTTTTGTAGGCGGATTGGAGTTGGGATGGATTACATACGAAAATGATTCAGTGGAAGGGTTCCATTGCAGGCCTAGGACTTTAATAACCAAGTCATGGTCAAGATCAAACGAGTGAGATGATGGTGCATGAATGTCCTCCGGTGGGAGCCAATCCAACAAGGCTGCATGGTTGCTCATAAACTTTCTCAATTGAAATCCACCCACCTTCAGTAATGCTATGAGCTCCTGCTGTAGATTGAGTGCAGTCTCAACACTGCAAGCTCCAGTGGCTACATCATCTACATACATGCCTGATGATAAAATCTTCACTGCAACAGGTAATCTGGTCTTCTCATCCTCTGTGAGTTGATGGATAGTGTGTATGGCGAGATATGGTGCAGATGACACCCCATAAGTAACTGTGTTCAGTCTGTATTTCATGATGGGTTCATCATCTGAGCACCTCCACACAGTCCTCTGATAATCTCTGTCGCTGGGATGAATGGATATCTACCGATACATTTGTTTGATATCTGCAGTGAACACAATAGGGTACATACGAAACTGAAGCAACACATCAACAATGCTGCTTTGGAGTTTTGGCCCTATAAGAAGTATGTGATTGAGCGATTGGCCATTTGTGGTTCATGCCGATGCGTCAAACACCACTCGCAACTTAGTGGTGGTGCTATCAGGTTTTACTACAAAGTGTTGAGGAATGTAGTAGGCCTCACTTACAGAGATTTCTCCCTCTGGAATCCTTTCCATGTGTCCAGATGACAGGCAGTCTTCCATAAAATCTGTGTACTGAGCTCTTACTGAAGGTTTCAGTTTCAGTTGCCTCTCGAGATGATGAAGCTTATGTATTGCTTGACTCTTAGATTCTTCTAACTGTGGTCTTGGTTGACAAAAGGGCAAAGCAACACTGTAGCACCATGTTTGGTCTCTTGTATGAGCTGTTATGAACATCTCTTCACAGAGTGCTTCCTGAGGAGAGTGGTGGGTTTGTGAGGAACTTCTTGTAATTTCCAGAACCTTTTGACAACATATTCAGCGATGGGGACAATGTAAACTATGTAATACAACATGATGTTATGGGTTGCAATGGAACAGCAGTTTTAACCCTTCCCATGAGGATCCATCCAAACACGGTCTCCTATGCGGTGGGCATTTCCTTGCTTCTATCCCTTTTGCGGCGAGTCATCAAGTGCGAAAACAACTTGGCACTTATCAGCGAGTGGACTGGGCCTGGACAGGCAAACGTAGGATCTGCGAGTTTCAGGTGCGTTATAGCATCACAAATGCTAGAGGGTAGCTGAGCATTAGGGAGATCACTTTAAATGTGCGCTAGAACAAAGGTATCCAGACTGAATGATTGTGAGGTTTGCCCTAATGGACTGACTAGGCATGTCGTGGTTGACTTGGAAACATTAACTGTCACATTGGATAATCCATGGATCGGTAGCTGAATCTTCTGTCGGGGCAGTCCCAATCGCTGTAGGCAGGCCTCTGTTATGAAACTAGCCTGACTAGCCGAGTTTAGAAGGGCACGTACTTATTGGGGAGCTTCAAGTGCATTCTGGATTTCTACTAGAGCAGTAGACAGCAAAACAGTGGTGGTAGCTGTTATGGCGGTATGAGCTGCAAGTGTGGATACAATTTTAGTTTGGCTATCTCCTGTATGTTCTATTGTGATATCCGAGGGGTCATCTATTTCAGGGGCAGATGCATCCTGTGATTCAACAAAGTGTAGCAATGTGTGATGCCTAGCACCACAGTGTCGACACGTGAATTTGGAGTTACAGTTTCTAGCTCGATGTGATGATTTGAGACAGTTCAAACACAAATTCAACCTTTTGGTAAGAGCGTAACGTTCCTTTGGGGCTATACTTAGCAACTGGGAGCACTGGGAAGGATTGTGGTCTGCCTTACATAGGGTACAATTAGCAGTAGCTGTTTGTGTCATGTTCACCATGGAAGTAGTTGGACTGTACAAATCATGTGTGCTGGATTTGGACTTAATTGAAGTCTTTAACATAGAGGTCTTGTCATGGTACAAACCGACTGCTTCGGCTGATTGACACTGCTTTTTTAAGAACTCTATGAATTCTGTCAGCTTTGGTAGTCATGAATCACTTACTGTCAGCTCCCACTGGCGGTGCAGGTAAGTGCCCAGTTTCTTCTCCATCAAGTGAAGCAACAACAAGTCCCAGTGATCGACAGGAATTTTCAATGCTTGCAGAGCACCCATATTTTTGGCTAGTGCAGCTAGCAGTGCACGCATAGATCTCGAAGAGTCGGATACCACTGGCACTTGAAGTAACGCTTCAATGTGGTTTGAGATTATGAGTCTTTTATTGTCATATCTCCTTGATAAAATCTCCCATGCAATAGTGTAATTTTCCTCCGAGAGTGATAGGGACTGGATTAACGACAATGGCTCTGCAGTTAAACACAACTTCAGCTATGTGAAACGATCCACCTGAGATAAGTTATCATTGGTGGCTACCATCGACTGAAACAGGTTTGCAAAGTTCGACCATGACTTCGGGTCACCATTGAAACTGTGAAGTTGAATAGTGGGTAACTTGACATGTGATGTGTTTTGAATGTGACTGGGTCGCTCTTTTGTCATTCCTACCATTGCTCGCCATGACATGTTCATGTATGGCCATTACAGTGTAATACTCCTCATCAAACTTGATAAGCCATTGGTGTCGTGTGTCAAACTCACTACTGCCATTGAGCGCAATTTACAGTGCTATGTGGTCATCATCAAAACCTTTCCGGATTTGAGCTAAGTCCCGGCAAGTAGAAAGGAAGAGGTGTGCATGAGTACTGTCACCATGTACAGAAGCTGACAATGTAAATGCACGGTGTAGTCCTATTTTCCGCTCTTTCGAGACATCTCTGAAGTGCCAGGTACTTATCAGCCATGTTCACCACTATTCCGCACTATTTAGGCCAAAAGTAACAGGCGCATGAAGCTTGCGTACGCTGGTAATCCTGTTCGTAATAGTGATTAGCTAACTGTGATCAGTAACAGTGATTTATAACTGTTATAACCGTGATTTTATCACAGTTTGTGGAACTAACTAGTTGTGATTTCTTAACTGTTCCAATTTATATTAACCTTATCCTTAGTATGTGTAGATCACTGTGATTACGAACAAGATACACACATCAATACAACTAAATGCAAATATGCCCATTTTGACAAAGTACTGATATATAAATGTTCTGACAACGTGCTGGGACCAAATTCCACAACAACTTCTGAAAACTCTTGACGAAAAACAATTATGACCGAGTTAACAAAGAGTCATGAATGAGGTAGGATGAGTCATGGCCGAAGTAGCACTGCGCGAACAAATACACAAAACAGCGATGCAGTAGATAATCAACTATGTCGGAACAATATCCGGCGCAGTTGGACCAATAAATGTTGCGCCGAACTTGATGGACTGTATTACACGAAAGTTTGTTTATATGAGAACTGGTGGGCACTACCAAACACCATTTCTCCCGAACGAATTGCGAACAACTGACTGTCTAAATATACTAGTTCCAAGAAACACCACGAGTGCACCACTGATGGTAATGGCGGGAAGTTCAAATCTATACACAGTAATACTTACAAAGACATCTATACACACAGTACCAAACTGCAGCATTGTCCATAACAATTCCCATGTACAAAAATTGCAGAGTGACCCTGCCAGTAACTGAACCCGATTCACATTGGTGAGAGGTAAGCGTCCTAGCTGCACTACCATGGCCCCACTTAAATTAAAATTTCACTGAACATATTGTTGACAGGGAAAAGCACATTGTTATAATCAAAAGGTGCCATTGTGTTGCTTGTAACATTAGGGGGTGCTTATGTACAAACTAATTGTTTTCAACTGTTGATTGATTCAATTATTGTTGATTATGTTAAATCTAATTCTTATTTTTTTTGTAACTAACCTTTTCTAGTTTATATTGTTTGAACAACTTCAGTTGTAAAGAAACTTAGTGTAATTTACTGTGTGCCAATCTTCTCAAACTGTTACCTCATCTTTTATTGTAACAACTGTTCTTTCTGTAGGTGAAGCTAAGCAGGCGGTCACAGGATGCGACAATGGTGTGGGCAGGTGTTGGCATCCTTGCTGTCATCACAGGTGACTTGTCTGTTCGCTGTTGGGATCTGGAGTCAGGAGAAAATTACTTGTTGGAGGGTTCGTCAAAAAGTATATCCACTCCAGCCACTTCTACGCCTACAGAAATTTTTACCTGTCTTGCGTATTGCCATCAAAAACGTAAGTCTTAAGTTTTGATTGGAATATTAGATTTTTTTTAATGTTGTAGAACTCCATCTATTTGTGGAATAAACTCCATCTATTTGTAGAATACATGGAAAAATAATGTTACAAAGTGAGGGAAATTTAGCATTTTGGGGAAATACACTAAGAATTATGTGGGCTGAAAAAAGTGGTTTAAAATTGAAGATAAAATATTTGTCACTATACTTGTTTAAAGTTGAATAGCACTTTATGCAGAGGTTAAATTTAAAATACTGCTACTAAGCGTGATGTCACATATATTGTGGGAGTGGTGAGGTTTTAACTGCTCTTAATGTCGGAGTCTTGAGATCCAATGATGTTGAAACGAGGGGAGTATGGAGCAACAACACTGTAAGGGCGAATGAAATGGGAGTCCCCAAGAAAACCTACTGACAAACAGCATTGTTCGGCATGATTCCCTTGTGTGAAAATCTGTGAATGATCCTGCTGAGAATCAAATGAGCGCTGTAGCCAGTGAGTCACCACAGCCCCCTCGTACATGATGAATTACAAAAGTTTTTATATGGGATATGTGCTAAGTCCATAGGGTTTATGGAATTTAGTTTGGGAAAGTCCCCACTTGAAGGTGCATTGTAGCACCTGGCAATCTATATACAGCCCATCCAGCGGTACTCGTTGTTGTATGAAAGAGAAAAGGTCATGCATTGTAGTCCGAAGGAAAGTGTGGGATTGTGAAGCGCTGCAAATGCACATTGGATAAAATTATAGTCTATTTGTGGTTTTTTCACACTTATTGAACGAAATATTTGAAAAATCACCATAGGTATGATGTGTTTTGGCTGTTTCCTAGATATATTATTTATCATAAGCATTTTATACTTGTGTTGACATAAAAATGCTGTATTCTTGATTAAATTAAATTTTATTAATATTTTACTTATTAATTTATAATATTTCATGTATATATAATCAATATATGAATACAAACAGTTGGAAAATAGGTATGTTGGTAATGGCGAGTAAGAAATAGTTCCTATAAAAATATTGCTGCACTGAGTGTGCACAAATTTGGTGTTTTGTCCCTTGAGCTGTAATTTTGTAGTCTGTTAAGCTTTGTCTGCATGAGGTTAAGCAATATCCTGGTAGTATAACTTTAGCAGGGCTTCAGAAAAGTTGGAAGTAACATTTTTGTCCCTTGGCTTGGGTATTCTTCCACTACCACCAACTAATATCATCTTCCATTATAAGATTTGATGGGCAGGTGTGTGGAAGGCAGAAGAGACTTTTGTTCTTCTCAGCATCTTAATTATTGTGGTAAATGTAATTTAAAAATTGATGCATGACATCTTTTGCAACAATGGGAGAAACGACCAGCTCATCAGTAAGCATAGCTGTGCGCCTGATTTCAACATAGTTTCCATTGTTTACTGCCATGTGACGTTAAGAAATTTTACTTTTTTCGACTGAAAAATGAATGGATATTCCAACCTGCAGATTTTATTATTCACCGGCCCACCGAGACTATGCATTGAAGGCACCGAGTTCAACTGCACTCTGCTATATGACTAAACCAGTATAGTTTCGCCGTCTACCCATCTCCAAGACTTCTGGTGACGTCACACCTACAAGAAGTTACGCTATCACCACCCCCTTCTCCAGTGAGCACCCCTACCCAGCTGGCATAAGGTGTAGGCCCATCCAGAATATAAATAGCGGGCTGCGACGCTCACTTGAGACTAGCCTTCAGTCATCCACCACACTCGTTGCCGGACTCTGATTAGCCTGTTGAGTTACGCTTGATGCCATCGGGTGAGAGACAAGATGAACTGTAACACAATAACTGACGGTAGATGGGTGCCAGCGGTGTTTCCCAGTCACTGCACTTTTGAGACTCAGGGTTTTCAGGGATGCTGTGGGTTCTGTGTGTCCGTCTCACCTGAGCGTACGTACAAAACACTTTTCATTACTAAACATCATTACTAAACTTTTATTACTTGAAAAATGGTGAGAGGTTGCTGTCACTACAAAGGAAAGACTTTGAGCACTGTGATACTTGCTTGTTATTCTTTTAACCATACAAAATCATGCCAAAATTAATCTTATGAAAACTCGGACGTGTCTAGCTAACTCTGTTTGGGTGCTTCCCAGCCTGCAATTAATCTAGCGCACTCGTAGATGGATGACTTCTCTGTGGTGTTAGAAAACACAATCTTCACAAGGAAAGGGGTTGACAGTTGCTAGGGTCGACTGCCGATTTTTCCTGAAGACAGGGCGCAGAGAATTATGAAATGAACAAACACGTGTGATAATTTGGCATCACTAACACGGACTTGTGGGGGCTCATCTTGCCGTACGTGGTTAGTGGGGTGACTGCCTATACACATAGCTGGCTAGGACAGAAATAATATCGCCGTATTCTTTTCATAAATGGCACAAATATACCTGAAATATGATGGGACACGATATGGATGGTCACAATAAACACGCAGATGCGTGAAAGCAAACTTAGATGGCACGGATGCCACTGGATATGATTTGTAGCAGATCACGTGGTGCAGATGGAATTTCAATCTTTCTCCGTAAAAACGGCAAATTCTGTTCAGACTAATTATTGTTGTTGATAAGAAAAATGTTCTGCAAATTGTAGTGTTTGTATGCTATTAGCATGCCTGATGGGGGGAAAATCAATCTTGGAATAGACAGCATGGTCATACATACATAGCATCAATTATGTGAAAAATACATATAACCCTGAATGAAACAATGCATAAAACCCTGAAATAAATTACGGCACACATGATTTTACACAAAAAACTCTCAAAGCGCATGGGTGGCGTGGACATTAACTTGGCAGCTATTAACCACGTGGTCATAAGTGATGGGGCCGTAAAACAACTAAGCATGATAATTACCCTGAAATACGTACATGAAAATAAAGCCCTTAAAATTGAATGTATCAATTATACAGAAATTACACTGAAACGTCATTAACATTGGTGGATGGCGTCTGATTCAAGTTGTGCGGGCCGTGTGGCCTCTCTGACATCTTTCTCCTCCTCCTCCTCCTCCTTCTCCTTGTTTATATTCAGAAATCCGCAAGGGCACAAATTATTAGTTTAAGCGAAAGCATAATGCTGGGGAATGTCAGGGAAAACGTACGCAAAGCAAAGGTTAACCGGTATACTAAAGTGAAACTATTGTAATCTACATCAGTGTAAAAAGTTTGTAGTGTGTACGTGACAGCGTCCTACCTCGCCAGCTCTCCTCGACGGACTGCCCAGAGGCAGGGGTCACGCAGACCTAACATGGCTGCCTACGGGGTTCACATAAGCAGAAGTGCTATGCTTGCCGAGTAAAACTTTGATATTTGAAAATAAATGGCACATAAATATTTTAATATTGATTTACATTTTAAATTTTACTTATGAATTTTCTGTATTCTCTAAATGTCTTTTTATGGCGGCGTTCACACCGGAATGATATTGCTCTTCATCTTCATGCAGCATGCATTTTGAATTCATAACCAAACATTGTGCAATATTAGCAAACATACATTTGAAACATTTAAACACTTGAAAAACTGGAAAATAAACAAGAGACATGATTTTACACTGCAAATAAATATTCCGTTATGGAAAGTTCAGATTGCGGCCTCTCTGCGCACCTGCAGGCCCACGTGCATGTTTCACGTGAATGGTGAGTGCCGGTATGGTCTTAACACGTCTAGCTCTTAGCTGCATCATGCTCCTATCTCTAACTTTCCATCTTTCACTGCATTTATGCCGAAGAAAAACATACTCCTTGGTCTCTACAGTGCCTTGTCTCTGGATCAATCCTTCATATCCTGCTTGGTCTTCACCGCATTCGTGCCGAAAAAACCTAACCGTCACCTCATCTACACACCTAGACACTGCGGCCCCTTCTGGACAACACATCAGTAGGGAGTTAGACCAGTTTGAATTATTTTAATAGCGTTCGTCTACCCCACCATTGCTAGCTTAGAACCAGGTGGCCTCTACCTGGATAACATAGGTTTAAGCTTCCCTAAGCTCTTGCTAGCATTAGGAGGTAGTGGGACACCACTTGTTTATTTCCAGTCAGAAGGAATAAACAAAGTTTATGACTCAAAGGTATCCTTTTCCTGTAGACGTAGAACCTTTCCCAGTGTACCTCACACCAACCAGGTAATTGCAGGTGACTGGGAAAGCTACTAATTTGAGCCAATAAACTGCCAGTATACCTACATGCACTAGTATTGGCCAACCTGTCTACATACCGCGGTAGGCAGAACGGTAGAGCCCACACACAGGTACTGTCTCTCCAGACCAGCTTGTCGATTTGGTGCTCAACTTCCCCACTGCGTTTTGGCACCATGGGGGTCGTTCCCTGAGTTGGGAAGACTTGGTTGGGGCATACACTCATGTGCAGGGATTGTCAACAACTCGGCCTCACTCCCAGTGCTCTCTGTGTTTAGGTGCCGAACAGTGCAATAGGGCATCCATTAAGTCGGCAGATGATCCATGTGTGTCTACACCTAGTAGAATTACACATACCCTGCAACCCTCTCTTGGACATGAATGTGTTTTGCTTCCAATGTCTTATTCCCGTCGTAGTGGTATCTGAGAGAAGGCGAAACAGGTGCCAACAGCCTCTGGGCGCTTGCAGAAGCTTACGTCCTCCCTCATCGCTGCTCTTAACTAGCTCTTGCCGAAAGATCAAGCCCAAGCACTGCACCACCTACTAATACCTGTCACACCAGAGATCCCCAAGGACCTTATCTAGGTGCCGACATGTCGGGGCAAGGAGATTCACCCTTGGATCACAGAACACCTTAGTCAACCGGATCAGCCCTCAGTAGTACCTATTGCTTATTTCAGACTCAAACCAACTGCTCCATCCCTACAAGCACATTCTAATATCAGATATCAAAACTCTAATCTACCTGTTGTCCACGTACGCCTCTTAGAGACAAGTCAGATCAAGTCACCATCCCTTGGTTATGCGTCGCCCAGGTATCCCGCCGAAGCGTAACACTCAGAAACTTAAGATCTCATTGCTCGAACCCGATTTTGTGCACTGCTGTAAAGTCAACTGCCAGTCCTCTCCACTAGACGTGTACCAGTGCCACGTAGAAACTGAAACAAAAACCAGTCAACCCCGCCAGATGGGTGCACCTGACTTAACACCCAACAAAACCAATCCTCCTTGATGTCATGCTCGTCAGTCAGCCAAGGCATCACGCATCAACCTTTTATTAAGTTAATTATTTTATGATTTTTAGGTTAATAAATTTTTTCACAATGTTTTATAGTAAAATCTGTGCTTTGACTCGGTGAAGATGAGCTGTATTCATAATATATTTGTTGTTTGTAGGGCTGCTGTTGGCGGGTACAAACCTGGGCAATGTGATGATGTGGAAGTACTCACCACCTATACCTCAGTTTGATCCTGGGCCGGGCTCCAGTTCCTTCAAGGACCCATGGAGATGTTGGGTTCCAGAGGCTCCATGCAGTGTGCGGGGAGCAGTGAAGCAGATTAGCTGGGCCCCCTCAGAACCCTTGCTGGCTGTAAACACCATCAACAGTGTGTATGTGTTGCGAGAGCAGACACTCTGCACACACTTCAGTCAAGGTGTAAGGCTTCATTCCATTACCTCTTTAAATTGTAGTTGTTAAGCTTGACGCATGTCACATAGACTAGTCAATGTTACTTTTGGTGAGCACTAGATCAGGTGCACTTGGGTACTCAATTACTGTGATAGAGTCGGCTTTCTACTGGAGACTAGCACTGGTCAAATAGACTGGCGGCTTGGTACGAAGTTTGCAGTTTGCAGTACTGCAATATTTCTTACTACCACCTTAGCCCGTTGAGGCAGGGCCAGGGTACTCACTCATCAATCTCCTGGGTTCCAGCATAGAGGTAAGCCGGCTGGGGCCAACAGTTGCCTGGGTGGTGCTAGTTGATGAGGTACCATATGGAGAGGCCAGGTATCTCTGGATCCAGGCGGCAGCTGCACTGCATCCAAAGAACATTTGGCTGTGCCCAACCTGCTGTCACCCCCCAGTGACCAAGGAACATACTGCAGGATGTAGCTCTATGCCACGTTTGGTGTGCGAGGGGAAATACACTGTGGTGCTGACTGGAGAGGACTGCCTTTCCATGTGAAGGGGAGACTAAGCACGTTCCCGTGGGGTCTCTCCACCAAGTGTGGATGGGTGATTGGTGCCCACTTGCTTAGCAGTACATAACTTCTCCTTCTTCTCGTCCCTTTGAGTACCGTGCCTTAGCCCAAATAGCATAAAGGCGGTATCGACACTTAACTTACTTTCTGTGGGTTCAAGCAATTGATGGTAACCCTACTAAGTGTAAAGTCAAACAGCAGTTGATGGCACAAACCTTGTGCTCCTATAGTTCAGCACCTTGGCACAAAAACCTGCAGTGATAGGTTGTGTGGGCCGTCTTCCTGCAACTGTCAGGGTGAGTTCCAGCAACAATCGGACACTCCAGTCCCAGGCAAATACCCCTGCCAGCACCTTCGGCGCTGTGGTCAGCGATACAACCTGAGATGGCTGTCCTGCTCCTGATGGAGTTGTTCCTAGTGGTTGGGGCTCTACCTTTCTGTACACCTGGGTGCACTGAATGGGTGGCCATCGAAAGTGGTATGTGTGTTGACATACAGATACCTGATGGGGATCTGTAGTCCTACACTATGGCTCGTATTGTTATTACATCTGGTCGCATGCTTGCTCCGTTTAGAATTAGAGTTTCTAATATCGGACAGAATTTACTTCTGACGCGTGCCGGTTAAGTCTGACTGAAATGTATGTCGAGGATTTTTCCGCTAGACCAAAAGCGGGGTTGTTTATTCTGGTTCTATGGTACGAGGCGAGGGGTGTTGGCTGTTGTTTACTTATTACGTAGTCTTGGGTGTTGCGGTTGATGAGGGTTTCACACAATAGCGGCAAGCTTGGTCTACTCCGAAGTCAGATGTTGACTCTGGGTGGCACGATGGGTGAATGCGAATGCAAGGTGACAAGAAGATTATTGTTACAGAAGCAGGCGCTACTGCTTGTCGTCTAAGTTGGGCGGCGCAGTTCCATTCCGCCTGCCTGTCCTGCGTAGGTTGAGGTGATACTATCCATGGTTTGATAGCAGCGTGAGCTAGGTATTGCTCTCTATGCCTTTTGCCCCTCCTTACCTTGTAAGGCATAGGGCACACCGGTCTGACATCCTACATAGTGCACTTTGACAGGAACAGTAATTAAAGTGTAACCCAATAGTGACTTGCCGGCACGAGCTCGATAGGAGTCCCCACTGATCCCCCATGCATACGGGCTGATCAGGGACGTGGAGCAGTGTGGGCCACCAAACCTCTACTGGTTGTGCATTCGCACTGGGTTGGGCGGCAACTCCCAGGCTAAGGTCACTTCAGCACTAACTTAGTGCTCAAAGTGAGAGATAACCTGAGCTTGTAGACCCTCCCTGCACGAAGGTGTTTCTAGTGGTTGGGACATTGCTGTTTCCCCCTACCAGCTCTGACTTAGTGCTCGGGGGTTGGGAAGAAACAGGTAGCCATCTAATGTGGATGTCAGTACTCTGGGTTCCTGTTGGCGGTGCACGTCGTACTCTGTCCCTGACCATCACACAGACAAGTACCCTGTAAATGGAATGCAGAATGGTAGTGAATAATGGGTGTTTATTGGAGACTCAATAAACATGTGAACTGTGCTACCTCCTATCAGACCATGGGGAGCTGAAGGTAACTGCGATTCCAGATGTAGGCAACCTGGTTCTAGTAAAAAGGGGAGTAACTGGTTCTAGACAAATGCAAAAGTATTTAAAGTTAAACTGAGTAAGAATAGGGTGTCTGGAAGAACAGAGTGAAGTTAAATATGTGTGTGCGGGCTGCGAGGAGGGCGAGCACTCTGCTCTGGTTGGCGTGGGAGTCGAAAATCTCTGGTCATCGTTTCTGCTTTGTGCCTCGTCTGCGGTTCTCAGTCTTGCCCGGTGGCGTGCGGCTTGTCGGCTCTCAGCGAAGTGTATGGGGGAGGGGGGTTGCCTGCCGGGTTACGTAACCTTCAGGTGAAGAGAATCCGCTTGTAATTTCCTGTTGCCTGGTAGAGTAGGCAGCCGAGACTTCATGTGGAAAATTCTCTGTCTTCTGCAGTGATAGAAGTAGGAACATTTAGCGATGAGTCGTAATCGTGGTTAATTAATAGGTTGAGCGGCACGCATCAATCGTAAACAAACTTACTCTCTGGATAGGATTAAAAATTGTATTTATTGAAAATAATAAATACTGGTTACTTATACCTACTACTAAGCAGAGTGAGAACGGAAGTAAACTACGCTTAACAGGTGGAGTTGACCTGCTGCTAAGCTAACCAAGTATGGGATGAACTCGACGGCTGTGAGAACAACTCTGACACAGTTACTCTAACCTGGGGATGTCTAGAAGAGACCTAACAACAGGGGGGCCACTACCAGAAGGGCACTGGTTGCAGTTACCACTTACCAGGAGGGTCAACAGTGGAAGTGTGGACTGTAGTCAAGCAGGCTTCTGGTGTTGAATACTTCTGGAAGCTGATGGTGCTTGACGTCTTCAGGAGCTTGTGGATGATGTGGTAGAAGACTCTGGTCATTGGTGGCGGCAGCCACTGGTAATCATTAAGAACTGGAAATTCTTGGAGAAGACTGAGAGGGCCTATGGTCAGTAGAGACCCCTAGCACAGAAGTGTTGAGGTGAGCTACTGGAGAATACAACTACTGGCGTCTTTGGCCGCGCACTTCCTTACATTGTGAGCTTGGCCAACCCATGCCGGGTGGGAGGCATGACGTCGCTCTGTGACATCTGCCTTGGTGCGAGCAGGGTGGGAGGGCTACCCTTGCGCTCGGCTATATGGCGTCGGGCGCTCGCTGTGCTCGGTCTTCCTCAGGTAGCTTCGTGGGTGTAGTGACACTCTGTCTGCCTGGTGCATCGGGGAGTCTGACGTGTTCCACGGATGCTTGGATACCATGCTTGGTTCACATGTTAGAACCGCCCACTAGGGTTGAAGCGATCATGTGCGCACTCTTGAATAACGTGCTGGTTTTGACCCTTCCTTGGGATATGTAGATACTACGAGTAGTTTGAGGAAGATGGGTCTGGTACATCAGGAAAATACCACATGTATACAACAGTCCCTTCCGCGGGAAACACTCCTGTAGCCATCTATGCTTGTGGTTCCTGGTAGATTTAACACGTTATGATGAGTCATAGTCGTGTTTGGTTCATTCATATAAGCTGCATGCGTCAAGCTGTATCCTCTGCAAAATGTTTTGGTTCTTCAGATATCAATTGTTGTTTTAGCAATGTTTAGTATATGATTTATTTTAATTTTATTACTGATTTTGTAAAATAATTCAATTTTCAGCAGTAAAAATCTGGTTCTTTGAGAATACAGTTGAACCAGTAATTTACAAGATCTAGATTTAATAACTGTAATAAATTAGTTAATACTTTTTAAAGAAGTCAAAAAAAATAAGATTTTTTAAAAATGAAATTTAACTAAAATGGAATTAAATTACAAGTTAGATTAAAAATTACATTCCCTAGCCAGTAGCAATAGAATACCGGTACAAAGGTTCTAGAGTCACTGTCTTTGGTTGGTATGCCACAGTATACAATGAGTTTCTCAAAATCCAGACATGAAAGATACCTTTAGAGAGGTCATAATTAATTACTTCTTACGAATATGTATTTATTAATTTTGTATTGTTGCATGACACATTTCAAAAATGGTAATTAATCCACTTCAGATCATCAGCATAGCATAGCATTGCATCTAATCTCTACGGAGTTTGCATTACCATTGACCTCGAGACGTCAGATTTGGTACTGTTTTCTACGGCAAGAATGGACCCTCCAGCCAACAACGTGTACTGTTCACCGGCCCACCGAAGCTATTCTTCTCAAGACATCTAGAACTACTAGTCACTGCTAGATGGCACCACTAATATGTTTCGTTGATTGTCTTCCATTCTCTTAGCTGGCCGGTGATGTCACGCCAGAGAAGCTACGCCAAAAACTATACTAACTTGACGCAGTGTCCTTCCAGTTGACGGGCCGTCACGTGTCAAAGGGGAGAGTAAGGGTTTTTCTGGCATCCAACGTGGGGCATTTGGCTGTTGTAGATCCAAGTAGGCAGCACGATCAATTCAACCTGACCCACTCAGGAACTGAACTGAGTTTGTGGAGTCCCCTAAACACTCAGTAGTGTCCTAACCACAGCAGAAATGTCGACATCCGAACTGAGCGAGCATGAGCTCGACTGCACCACTGCAGCCGTAACCGAACCAAGACACTGTACAAGCTCAAAATGCCCCAGCACAAGCATCAGTCAAATACAGTGCACCCATTGCCAATAATAAAGCCACTATTCCTGCCTCAATGGCAGATGAGCCCTGCTGTACTGACAGCCTCGAATTTTGATGTCAGGACTGTAGAACCAGACAGACTGCGTTCTGTAACTGGGTTACATACCCGGGCGTGGAATCCACACAGTAAGGTGCATTCTGTGTGGTGAAACGTACCATCATGCCTGCATCGGATGGCACTATGAGCAAATCAGTAAACCAGGAATGGTATACTAATGCAAGTTCTGCAAATGCACCTTCGAATATCAACCGTCAAACCCAGGATCGCCCTTGCTCCTCGATATACCTCACTGCTCAGGAGAGCCTTAACTGCTTGAATTCACAGGTGGACCACATGAGGACCCACACATATTTACGTTGAAATGTAAGTAAGAGCTCCGAATGCCCGAGGTACCTTAGAAACAATTGGTTACCAAGACCCAAGTCAAACTGAAGGGCAAAGCCATTTGAATGGTGGAATAAATATGCCATATTCGTGACCGAATGGAAGCAACTTTGTAGCCGTATAGCACAATACTTCACACGTGAGGAAGTGCGAGCACATCTTACAATCAAATTCTACAGCCACACACAAACATCAAGAAAGGAGGTTGAAATTTTTGTCTGTAGAAAGATGCAAATGTACCGAAGGATTTTTCCCGAAGAAGACAAAGAAGCCTGCATTAGGAACATAACCTGCTTATTGCTGCCTAAGATCAGGAATTTTCTATTAGCACCAAAACCTACCACCATCGAAGAACTCATCTCCAGGGCTCGAGAAACCGAGAAGAATTTCCAGGAACAGGACAAGCTAGACCGCTGACAGCGTGGTAGGGGGAAGGAGGAGAAGTAAGAATGACAGGCCACTCGCCCTCCTCTACTCCCCCAGCGTAATTATCCATGAATGACTCACCGCCTCGCTTCTCAGCTACCCAGGACAAGAGAGAGCGGGGAGAAGGGAAGCCGACGAGGTCATGCCCAGCCCCTCTCAGCGCTACACCGCCAACTCCATGCCTGCTCAAGTGTTGGCATTGTCACACGTACCACTACAACAAGGATCACCCCAGTGCCAAGGCATGAGCGAATGACTGTCCGCAGCAACCTACCCCAGTTGAGTCGAATCTGAAAAGTGCACCGCAGAAGGGTGGCGCCAGAGTCGGATCCGAGTACAACTTTAAGCCTTTACTGTGCATTCTCCAGGCCTGCCACGAAGATCTATGAAGCTACTGCAGCTCATGCAATTAGAAATCTTAAAAGACCACCCAATCCCGAGCCAACTGACAAAGAAGATCAGGAGTCAAACCCAATGAACCAGATGCCGTAGAAGACTGCTTCGCGAGTCTGAAGTTTACCAACCCACATCTGCATCGTTGATTTCTAACATGCCGGATAATGTTGAAGTACTGTCTTGACCTGTGCTGGGCTATAGACGTGTATGCACAGTCAATGTGGTTTTGGCTGCCAGTCCCATCAAGGTCGCCCTCCAGGCCTCTGGTCAGCTGGTACGATCGGTCGCGATCACTCGGGAGGCTGAGACTCCCAGCTTCCAGCCTCCATCGCCGCCAGACGCAGAGAAGGTAATACCTAATCCGATAGTTGTAGTTACGACTGATTACAGGCCACCAATGTTGCCCAATGCTGCAGCTGCCATGCAGACCACATTTCCTGGATGGGAAGAAGATGATGCGGAGACGTCCATCTCCCCCACTGTGACGTCCGCTTATCCGGCCAAGCCTTGTAAAGTACAGGTAATACAGTGCACTACAGTTATTATGTCTCAGAATGTTTGCAGGCATCCGGACCATGCCAAAGAACGCCCCTGCAGAGATGCAGATCACCGACGTAGTCCCATGGGTACCCACTGCACCTGCTCCTGGACAGTAGGAGGACGCTGCAAGGGTACGCAGCCAGCCGACAGCGCTGATTCAACCCAGTCCTGCCGTAGTGCCCTGCCAAGGGGGCACGCAGGGCGTGATGCAGACATCCAAACCAATGAGGAGCTCCAGTGAAGTCATCACAGAACATGAGGCCCAGTACCTGACCCCAGTTCTGATGCTGGCACCTCTGGAGGTGGGAGCAACACCTGTACTGCTACCTCTGTCTATGTAGCTGCCAGCAACCCAGGACTATTTCCTGGAAGAAGAGAGGGGTCGCCTTCCAAGGCCAGCCAGATGCAGTGATTATCAACGACGCTGACCGAGCCCCTGTTGCAGGGGACCAAGATACTGCGGGGGTACGCCACGTACCCCATACACTACCCCCAGTGGCAATGCAGATCGCCGCAGAGCCGATCCAGCTGCCTTGACGGGTCCATCCAGCTTGATCCTGCAAAGCCCACCTGGTTGCGGGCCACTATAAGGAAACTCCATGACGGCCTGCAGTCTGCTTTATGTGGCCGTATCCACCATACACCTCACAGGAAGTGGGAGCGGCCAGGCAAGAAATCAAGAACGTCACAACAGTGAGTGATAGTGCTACATACTCAGTGAACTAACTTAGCCGTCAGATGCCATCAATCAGTTGACTATACACGCCTGTGCGATGTCAACCTAAGTGCAGTTCTGTAATTGTAAGACTTAGTTCTGATACTTTTAGCGCAATTTTTCTCATCAAGATGGTGTTAAAGCAAGTACCTTAGTTGTAGTAATGTTTCCTACTCCTGCATCCCTTCAATTTACGTAACTTACTGTGAAATATGGCTGATGAATAGCCATACAGACTTGTAAATACATACACGTAAACTTTGAGACATGTGAGGAGTTCCAGTTGAACCTTCAGCAATAAGAAGACATTGTATGTTTGGAGTCACCAAGATGCAGAGTGTAAATATTGTTGTAGATACAGACAGAGACAGAAAGTGAAACAGGTGGGTATGTTGCCAGTTAAAGACTTTAAAAAGTTGCGGCATTCCTTAGTTTGTCTCGAGTCTTGTTGAAACCTGTAAATAATCCTGGCGTTGTGTTATTGCTGTTACATGTGTTGTATTGATGTCTGTGGCAGGTGTCAGCAGTGCAGGTAGCACCATCGCAATTGCTGTTGGAGGTAGTTGGCGAGGAGTCTCAGTCTAGCATGGAGCTGAAGACGGATCTTCAGGTGTGTGGTGTGGCCACTAGTAGTGATCATGTGGTTGTCTGGAGCAACAAGACCCTGGCCGTCTACCAGCTGCTCAGGGAGGAGGCCAAGTTGTCTGCCAAGGTGGTCGGTTAGTCTTCAGTACACACTTATTACCACTCTCTCTGTTCCTCACACACTGTACTTTTGACTATACATATTTAGTTACATATTGTCGTCTTTTACCATGTTACTTTTTATGTGTACCACCAGAGTCATCCCATGCCTACCATAAGAAAGCTAATTAAGTCAAATTGGTAATCTAAAATGTAATTGGACCAACTTCATTTCCTTTCCATTCTCTTTATGTATTGTTATCAATCACTTTTCACCTCTCATTTCAGTTTCTTTCCCTAGAGCATTGTCTGAGGCCAGAGTGGGGTCAGTGTATAGTTTGACCCTTGTGTATTTATTACTTTTGCTATCCATTATTTTCAAACATAATTATTTAAAAAAACAGAAAGTTATTTAAACAGAAGATTGGTTTTTATGAGTTATTCATGCTCTCAATACCGTATATACTCCTGTATAGCATGCTTTTGTGTAGCAAACTACATGTTCTTTTTTTGGAACTTTAAGGAAAAATATTTTTTTCATAATGAAATGGCACCAACAGTTTGTGGTGTCCTGGTGATTATGTACGGAAGAAATTTTTCTTTCTTTATGTTTGGATGTGGTGATTGTGATCCGTTCGGAAAATATTTCAATTAAATAACTTTCATGCTAAAAGTCAAAACATTGTGGCATGCTGTACCAGTTAAGAGAATAATGCCATCAGTTGAGTTGGGCTGCTTTTTATTCTTTGCTTTCTCTTTTATGCATTGGTATGCTGGAATTGGAATGTAATACTCCCCTTTTTTTCCAAAAAAAAAAAAAGTGGTAATCCTTCCCACCGTGCCCCCTTGTCACCCCTTCTAGCCCCCCATGGTTGACTGTTGTCTTCTGTACCAAAGAATTATGAAAACTTGGAGTACTGATCAGCAACAGCTGACCAAGGGAAGGGAAACATAAGCATGTGAGAAAGCACTGCTTTGTTGCCGAGAAGGGACGTGAGTGTCAGCCATGGATGGGGAAGTTGGTCTGTGACTGACACACAGGCTGTCTTCAAACTCTCAAATTCATTGTACGAAAAAGTCATGTAATCCTAAAGAGCCAACTAAAATGATGTATTCTGTATTTTAGTATTTAGATTTTGTATGTCACAAAACTTAATAAAATACTACATTACGAAATTGCAACCTTCTCTGAACAAGTGAGTATCGGTGGCATCCAAATGTAGCATTACTAAATACTAAAATACTGGTTATTTTCAAATGACCTGTCAGTTGCCAACTTTTGTAGCTATAATTGTATTTTGGTGTTAATTTCATTAAACAGATTTTTTTTTTCTCTGCAATGTCATTTGTTTTAGTAAGTTGCCACTATGTGCAATCCTAAGTATGAATAAATGGACAGTAAAGTAATAATGTAGTAAGCCTTGGCCTACTTATGTTCATGAAATAATGATTTATTTACCTGGATGAAGGTTGATCTGAGATCTTCAACCTCACCATGTGTGATGTTATTAGGAAAAAGAATTCCATTTGTATCCCTGCCATAGCCCAACATTCTTGTGTACTCATGTGTGATATCTGAGCCCCTCAATTGTGTCCATTTCTCCACACCACACCCCAGCTCATCATTAGTAGGAGCCATCCACCCTACTGCAGCACTTATGCAAGAATGAAGAGTGATGAGATTTGGACGACTCTTAACAGTGAGGTTCTGAGAGCACTTATGCACGAGTATATGCAACCAGCAGATCTGCCTGCCGTTCAGCCAGCTACTTTGCACCCTTTTCCACCTTTGTACATAACCTGTTTGAGCAGGGGAGGGCAAGGCCACAACCCTCCCTCCACTCATTGTTCTGCATCACTTTCTCCAGGGGCCAAAATACACGTTGCAGCATATGCTGAACATATTTCTAGTCAGTTCCCAGCGGTCATGTTCTTGGCAGTTAGTGCTAACTCAGAGCGTAACATATGCCACAAGCATCTTTTTCAGCTAGGTGTCCTTGTGTTGCAGAAATGGGACCTGCAACCATGACCCATTTGTACATTGCTCATAGTTGCATGCCATTTAGTTGCCAATTAGAGTTCTCTCACCTGGCAATAGCTTTCAGCTCTGTGCCCTACCTATCGAACAGCTCACAAGAGCTGCCAAGAAATGCCCTTCAGGCTATTATTTTGATGCATCAGGGGTGCCATCTTCTGAACAGCTGGTGGCATTACTGTCCTCTTACAGTCATGAAAGTAATTATGTCAGTGTCATATTGAATGGTGTGCATAGTTTTTTCTGTCATATTAGTCCAATGACAACATTCATTGTGTACACATTTAGCTATGGCATAAAGAAAATGCCTGGAAGACTCCCTGTGGTGGAAGACAGTAGGAAGAATGGAAGCTGGACAGTTTCAAGCTGATTTGGTCGGATGGCTTAATGTGCATCGTTCTGTTGTTTTTCGGATGTGGCAGCAGTTTTTAATATCAAGAACTGTATCCCAAAGATCAGGGCAAGGATGACTAAGAGTGACATCAGAAAGAGAAGATTGTTATTTGGCTGTAAGGATAAGATGGTACTACCATAATACTGCGCAACAGCTGAAATCTGATCTCACAGCATCCACTGAAACAGTTATATCGCGGCAAACGTACAGATGGCTTAAACAGAGAGGCTTTTATTGTTGGAGACCTGCTGTATATGTACTTTTGATGTGTATTCACTGATGAAAATATCTAGAGTGGAACCATCATGATGTCCACTGGACATGATGATGTATGTAGTAGGTCAATGTTCTCTTTATGGATGAGTCCAGATTCAGTCTTTAGAGTTATTCATGGTAGATTCACATCTGGAGGGGACCTGGAACACAATTTCGGCCCTCAAACAACATGGTTTCGGCACGCGCTCTTAAGACTTCAGGAGCGCCCATTAATCAGTCACATTTTGAGCATGTCAGGCTCCGAGCAAAGCCTACATGACGAAATAGAGGATTTGGTAATGCGCAGTCCCCTATCACGAACAGGAAGTGTGCCATGGACACGTGTCCCGGTACAGGGGAATACTTTATCAATTGCACACACTGTAATCGCAACTTCGACTACACCTGTTTAGGGTGGGAAAATACACCCATATACACAGACGGGCTAGAGTGCCGTTGTGTAGCTTGCCAAAACAGACAAGTGTTTCATTGCAACTGGTTTTAGAGTGTACCAGACAAGGCACTCATGCCGTGTGATGCATCATGTGTGCATTAGAATTCCATCACACATGTATAGAATGGCTGGACGAGAGGAACACTCGTCCTGGCCTTGTATACCAATGCAAGGTGTGTCAACGCCATCACGAACACCAACTCTCCAACCCTGGGGCTAGTCAGATGTCTGTAACCACCCAGGCCATCATTGAGTTTCAGTTGCCGGAATTCTGGTTAGGCCACATGAGGACCCAATCACATTCTTGGAAGAATGCGAAAGGGAACTCCTTGCCCACCATGTACCACGCAGGCAGTGGGTAAGTCAAACCCATGACCAGTTGTCTGGAAAGGCAGAGGACTGATGGAAGAAATAAGGGGAAATTATCACAGAATAGGAGTAGTTGCGAATCTGCCTCACCGCTCATTTTACCAGGTAACAGGTGATTGCATGCCTTATTATGGAATTCCACACCTGAGCACATATTCTGCATGGGGAAGCTGACATTTATATATGCCGGAAAGAACCGTTATTTCAGTGCATATATCCCCTTGAGGGAAAGGAAGGCTGCATGCGGAATATTACGTGTACCCTCCATCCCCCTTACTGTGACATACTTCTCATGCCAAAACCTTACACCATCAATAAGCTCGTGGAGCGAGTGAGGGAGATAAAGAGTAACAATAAAGAGCTGGAGTTAAATGACCGGCCAACACGTGCCACAGCCAAGGTTGTTACTTCTCTTATACCCACACAGCTGACAGTCCACAGGCCACCCCCTCCTCTCATCACCCCTGTGCCCCCTTGCTGGTGCTGCCCGGAGCGGCACTACCACAAGGATTGCCCAACCCTCCAAGGTCGCGGAAGGGGAGCAGGAAACACGAGAGCGCTAGACATACAGTCTAGACTCCAGCAAACAAGAATTACAAATCAGGCGGGAAACGCCACAGCTGGGAGATTCGCAGGGCATCCCCGAAGCATCAAAAGGCCCCTACAGATTATACAGATCAGCATGGGACCCGCCAACAATACAACAATCCCCTGGGAGGCATGCCCCAGATGGACTATTATGCCACCTGTCAGACTCCTGACAGTTATGGCTAACAACAGCAGGCACCCTGAACCGCAGGGCCCTTCTAACAAATATTCAAGCATTCATGTTAGAGCGAAGCGAGGAGAATGCAGTGGTACCTTTACCAGTGCAAATGCTACATCGACCGAGTGTAGACTACCCTTGACATAATTGTCAACTGTTTCATGCAAATGTGCTATGAAAACAAATTAACGTGTTTGTGAGAGCCATATTCTCTAAATGCATTGGGTGTGTGGCGATCTGTGAACATCACCGCCAGTAAAATGAATCAAAACACTTCATGTGCAATCAATTTTGTACAAGTGGTGCAAAATTATTTTGGAGGTGTGCACTTTGACATCATGATGCTCCCAGATACCACGTAATGCATATAATTTTTGTACTGGTATTATATATCCAAAATATGCAGAGCTAAGTGTGCCCTAATTATTTCAATATTGCTACTGTATTTATATTTTCATTTCATGTTAGTTGTACATGTAGTTATGTTTTGGTATGTGAGTCTGATCAGTGTGTTACTTTTGTATATCATGTTATTTAGTTCCCATCATATCTTAACATAGCTAATGTTTAATTAGTGAAAATAAAGAATATTCAATTTAATTGTCGGTTTAGTGCACAGTATTTGTATCATTGTGTTTAAGGATCATTTGCCTGCGAGACTGATGCTGCATGTATATTCGATGACAGTGTTGCTTCACTGGATCAAGAGAAAGTGAATATACGTACATTCCATGGGACAATTAAGCAGACACTTCCTTTCAGCAATGTTGAAGGTCAGCCTATCTGCTTGCAGCTTTGCGGGAACTTCTTGGTCATTGCTACTAGCGGAGGCTATGTAAAACTCTGGGATTTGGCGAGGAGGTGATTTTGTCTGCTTAAGTTTTGGCATATTGATAAAATGATTTTGGTATGTGTGGGTGTTAACTGGAAGTCTGTAATCATGGGGTATAAACAAAAAATATTTTGAATTACCTAATGAAGTTAAAATTTCTTACATTGTCAGCAGAGTTTCTGTAGTGTTTCAATTATTTTTTTAACATCTGTCAGTTTCGTGAAATCAGTTATTAGCCAGGCCGTTACATCACCCTAGTTAGGCCCCAGTCGAAGGCTCATTTGTATAATACAGAGAAAAGAGCTCTCTGTAAGACATGTAGACTGATTTTAGGTTCTGCTGTTGTGAAACTTGGTTATAATTCTCCTGTGTTTGGTCTCTGGCTTTAACGTGATTGTATAGTCCATTCACATTTTCTTCTGTCTTTTTTAATCAAACCTTTGAAAAATCTCTCCATGTATGACGTGCTTGGTTATTTCGTAAATATGTCATATAACAAAAGTGTTTTATACTTGTGTTCATAAAAGTTACATTTTTTTTAAGTTAAATTGAAATGTTATTCATATTTTATCTATAAATTGTAATGCTTCATTTATAAATAATTTGAATAAAAACAGTGAGAAAAATGTGTGTTGGTGGGGCCTAGTAAGATATAGTTCTTATACAAAATACTGTTACAACAGAGTGAGCACAAATCCGCTGCGTTGTCCCTCTGGTGTAATCCTCCAGACTTAGTTAAACTTAATTTGCGTGAGGCGGAGGAATATACTGGAAGTAGAACTTTAGCAGGGCTTTAGAAAAGGCTGAAGATACCGTGAATCAACTATATATATCATGACAAACCTCTATCCTTGAAACTGGGTGGACTTTCTAGGGGTGAATCTAGATAGCAATCTGAGAGGATGCTGAAGACCTCCTCGAAGTTTACGGGTGACGTGTATATAGAGACTACTTCCTTTTCTTGCTGCAACTATGTGTTATCACATATTTGCCATGTGCCCTACAAGTGATAGAACCCTGAATGACAGTTACCCAAGCCAAAATTACGTCTCCTTTAAGAAGGTGGATGCCTGGAGACCATAATGCACCGGAAGGAAGAATATATTAGATTCCTCCCTGCCGTAAACAAAACCCCTTGAAATAGGAATATAGCAGTAAACCAGGCTAGTGAAGCTGTGCCTGAGCTCGCACAGCCGACGCAACCAATGCGACAGAAAGTCCTGCTTCCAATTGCCCGGAGAGATGGCAGTAAGTACAGCTCCGCCTACGAGGCAGAAGCCACCCTTGCCGGAGCTACCTGAAGGCCAAAGATTCCTGAGACGCCCCCAGAGCAGGAGATTATATGTTCCTGCACCACCGCAAAACTGCGATTGGATTCCAGCAGTTCGCTCCATCACCTCGTGTGCTAGAGCTCTCTGCACGGTATACTCTCTTATGCTCTCCTCTTGAGAGACCAACAGTTGATCTTCAGCTACCAACACCTCACTTTTTCAAGCAAGTGCTGCAGCCCCAGAAGAGTCATCATTCCCCCCTTACACTTGACACATGCTGTCAAAACCCACACCTTATACTTCCCCTTAAGTTCCCTCAGGACACTACCAACTTCAGTTAGGGTTTAGTTGTTATCACTGCTACCTAATTTGTTGCTCTTGTGCTCTTCTAGCTTGCCCTTCAGGTAAGGCTCTTAAAGCAGACAGGCCCTTTCACCTGTCTTTGCTTACCTTCGGAGAGTTAATCAGTGCCTTGGCTACAGTAGGAGAGTACGGTGTTAACGTATTTTATCCTGGATAGAATAAAACATGGATCCAGTTTAATCGCCGTCTGTTATTTCTTGTGTGAATTGTGCTTAGTCATCCCCTGTAATCGTCGCCCCTCAACGGAGAGGCAGGAACCATGGATTTGATACTGGTTTTGCCGAATTTAGTGTAGGACTGTGGCCTGTCCCCTAAAAAGTACTTCCCATATGTCGCCAACACACTACCCATTAGGCGGCCACCCATACTATGGACCAGGTATGTAAAGATACCTGGTGCACACGTACAGTAGAACTATGACCACTAGCAAGACACATGGCGAAGAGGTTAGATTCCCCTTGTCAGCTAACCCACTACCTTCACAGCGTATAAACTCGCCAGAGGTAGTGCCAGGTCTAACAAGGAACGATATACCACTTCTGGTATACACTCTAGCTAGGGTTATTGTTGCCTGCCATCTTGTTGCGGTAGTGAACCGTAACACCTTATCCCTGGTAAATGCAGTTAACCCACAGAAGGGGTAGTAAGTGGAGCGACAGGAAATCAGCTGCCATCCTAGCTGGCAAGCAAGCACTGCTTAATCAACCTGTCCCATCCTTCAGTTGCGTAACCCCTGAAAATGAGCTCACGCCGCCCGCCATCTGTTGAGGCCTCACCTCACAGTTACCCCTCCCCCTCCCTCCAGTCATTTGTTTGAACCCCTGGTGAAAATCCCTAGAGCTGCACACCCAGTCGTCAAGTTCCTTCGCCTAGGCCTACCACTGGACCCAGGCATCGAGCCAGTAGAAGACCTAGATCCAGCTCCACCAACCAGCACCAGTGGGCCTGAAGCTTGTCAGCCGCAGCCAAATACTCCTCTCCGCCGAGCCAACTAGCAGACACTGTTGCCACGAACCAGCTGGGTTAGGACACCCGACACCAGACCAGCACTGATAGCACCCGTTGCCTGAAAGTGGGAAGTAAGCCAGCGGCCCCGTCAACAACCCGCATTCGCAAACCAATACCAGCGTGCCAAGCGGTGGCCTACCCACCTGACTTTATATAAAAGCATCATTAAGGTCAAGCACCTGATTTTACAGACCCCGCCACATTGTCTGCAACCACACACCTGTGCAACTGGTCTAGCACAGAACTAAGACTCAACACGTATTGAGACACTGATGTGCTCCTATCTCTCGACCATCACACGTCAAAGTAATAGTTACTCATGAGTACTGCTTTGGGCCACTCATCATCTGTAAGTCTGGATATCTTGTATGGACCATTAAGCCAGCCCTATTTGATGCTTATTTATTTAGCATGACGTTTGCTGCTTAGTTGCTTATACATCTAATCTAATACGAAAACGACTCATCGCCAAGAGTACCTCTTCCACCACTACAGACGTGTCACGTTGCCTACCCTACAGGCAGCAGGAATCTATAAGCGTATTCTCTTCACCTGGAAGACACGCAACCCGGCTGGCCTGCCCCCCCCCCCCACCCATACTCCACACTGAGAGCGTACAAGCTGCCCAGACCTTGGGCAAGGCCGAGCACCACCGACGAGGCACGAAGCAGAAACGCTGAACAGAGTATTCCCACGCCAACCAGGGCAGGAGGATATCATGCCTCCCCTGCACCCTGCGCCGGCAGCCTACAAGCTTCCACTATATAAGTCATGGCGCTGTTGAGCTCGAGAGTCATTCTTATTTCCCTCGCGATTTTCCACAGCACTGCTCAGTGCTTGGACCTCTTGAGAACTTCGAAGCATTAAGTACGCCTCCTGCAGCTACTTCACCGTCGACGATCGTCAACCGGCGAACATGCTCACAAACACGTTTAATTCGCTTTGTCTCCGCAAGACACCTTTCTTAGACCAGTTTAGCAGTATTGTATCTTTTCTTGTTTAGATATTTCTTTCCTGCTTTTTCCATAGAACCAGGTCGCATACACCTGGCCAACATAGTAACCTTCAGCACTCAATTGCCTGGTAGTAGGTATCACACATCGCATGTTTATTGAACCATCAATAAACATACATTTGTTTCCTACCTTGCCACTTTTATTTCTGAGGGTATCTATCTATTTGCTTGCTACACACAGGTTGATATGTACACCATTGACAAGAACCAGGTAATTGATATAACCGATTTAACTTCAATAGCCGGCGCCCCTCAGGGGTCCGTCCTATTTTCTATACACCCATTAGATGGCCACCTGTTGCTTTCCAACTGCCACAGCACTTTACCAGTTCCGGTGGAGATGAACAGACGAGCCACAACCACTAGCAACACCTTCATCCAGGAGAAGCGACAGTCTCAAGTTATTACTTTATCCAACAGCATTGTTAGTGCTGGGATATCTGTAACTTGAGACCTGCCGTCCATCTCTGTGTGAACGCACATCAAGTTGTGGCATTGGTGACCCAAACAGCCCCTTGTCTCTGATCAGCCCTCATGCGTGAGGGATCACTTGTCTCTTATCAGCCCGCATGCGTGAGGGATCAGTGGAGACTTAACAGAGCCTGATCAGCAAGCCAAAACCGGACTGACACTATAAACTGTGTTTAGTTTGTTCACATCAAGGTGTACTTAGCATACTGTAAGCAGAGACACTATGCCTTACGACCATAGGCACGGTCGTAAACGTAGGGAACAAAACTCTGCGTTCCTTGCACTTTCTCAACCCACTCTGGAGCGACAGGTGGAACAGGACCACGCCGCCCAACTCAGGCACAAGTCAGTATTGGTTGCTCCGGTAACCATTTTATTTATATCTCTGTATATCCGAATTCATCCCTCGTGCCATCCTGTGGTGAAAGGACTGTTAACCGGCACTGCTACAGGATTCGGCTGGGATAACATCCACCTCAGGACAAACTAATCTCACTTGTGGAATTGCCAGTTCGGCGTAGGTCAAGCTCGCTACGTCTGGGTAAAATCCACTACAACCATGGCACCCAAGAAGCAATAATAAGTACGTGCTAGCCAACACCCCTTGTCTCTCGACTTCTATTGAACTAGACCACCCCTCTTTTGGTCTAGTGAACAACATTCTCGACTGCCGTGCCTAGTAGCCTATCCGGGCACGTGTTAAACATTTTTCATTCCTATTTTGTGCTAGCATTTTGCTGCCGTATAGGTTAGATTTCAGCCCAAAAGTTTAATAGTACGTGTTTTAAATTTCTGCTGTACCCATGGAGCATATATATGTATATGTTCATTTATGGAAAGGTTATGGGTCCTTTAGAATGTATTTTGTACAAAATGAAACTTAATGTAAGTGTAAGTAACAGGAAACATTTCAGATAACTCGCACAGTCATAATAAAACAACTAATCACAAGACTGGATTTTACGTGATTTGGAGTTTGGTTAATTTAAAGTTTTGCATAATATGTACATAATTTGGAGTAAAATTCCCCCAAGCTCTTTGTAAAATTTGGATAATTTATCCAGGTTGCAGTAATTATGTTCTTGGGATGCAACATTATAACAAGCATCACAAACCGCCACCTTACGTACATGCAGTAGATGGCAACCACCTTGTGCGCGCACGTCAGCAGGCAGCTGGTTGCATAGGACAAGGAACAAACCTGTCATCCTCCCTTCACCCTATAAATTCACAGATAAATGATTTTCCACAGTCTCACTGCCCTTTTCTGCAGCATTTATACCTCTCTTTTTTTTAGAACCGAAACTAGACATTTATGAGAGAAATTATAAAATGAGAAGTAGAGAAGTTTGTGTCAAAAATAAATTATTGTGAAGTACCAAGTGGAAGTAAGCAAAAGTACAATGTAAAGACTATTTCAGAAAAAATTAAATAATTAAGGAAGGGGATAAAAACAAGAACAATAAGACAGATTTTGCAAAAGCATAAAAACATGCTTCATTTATTGACAGTTAAATAACATGAGGTGATAAAAATCTGACCAGGTAACTACGTAACTTGTGGAGTTGGTCCCAGCAGCATCAGAGAGAAAGAAGCTTAACTGCGCTCAGATATCACTGCTGGTTAGGATATTTTGTGTGGTGGTTGTTCCATGCAGGTGGTTGCCACAGTGTCTTTTATTTGTGCAGGAATGGGATGCCAACGTGAGCGTGTCTTGTGTGTCCCCTGATGCCTTATTCCAGACACAGTGGTATTAGGGAAAAGGTGGAACAAGTCCTAATTACCCCAGGACATTTGCAAAAACTGGATTCTTTCCTTGTAGCCTTCATCAACCAGCTCACACCCAGGGAACAGACACAGGCTTTATGTCACCTTCAAGTGCCAGTCACTGCAGAGAATCCTCAGGGATTATTCGAAACCCCGACTCATCGTAGTGGAGAGGTCCATCCTTGCCTCGCTGAGGTATTTTAGTCAGGCGGACCAGCCACCAACAATATTGCATATCTCCAACTCGACATAAATTGTCTGTCCCCATCGGCAAGAACTAACACACGTAGTCAACACACTAAGATACCTGCCGCTCCCACACGCACCACTGAACAACCTAAGGCCAAGCCTAGCTTAGTTGAGATGCGCCACCCAGGTATCACACCAGTCATTCATACCATAAAGCGCAAAATCACACTGCGTGAACCCGATTTTGTGCGCTGCCACAAAGCTACCAAGTCAAACCTTTACACAGAGCGGGTACCCGTGCCACATAAGTACTAAACGAAACTAGAGAACCCTGCCAGAATAGGGTGCGCCTGATCTAGCACACGACAAAACCTCTACTGATTTACGTAGTATTCTCCCAGTCATCCAAGGCGTTACATGTCAAAGCCATGCCTGGCTTGAAGGTGTTGTGTGGCATGTATGGCATAGCAGCTCTTCTTAGGACAAGGCCGTGCCCGTGGCAAGTCTAGATGAGCGAATGACATCACTCGTGGTGCATCACCGTGTTAAGGAGACTCAATTTCCCTGGTCTCTAGAAGGATCTAAGCCAGTGCAACATCAACACATAGCCACCTCGCATCATATTTTTAATCTTATGGGCTATTCACGGTAAAGTGCGCACTTTTGAAAGCTTTCTCATTTGGAATAATAATCTATAAATATATTTTTTATTTTATCCTTAGAAGTTAAATTCAGTGAGTGGTTGGGGGGGGGGAGGAGATGCCTGCCGGTTTACGTATCTTCCAGGTGAAGAGAATACACTCATAAGTTCCTGTTGCCTGTAGGGTAGGCAACGTGTCTCTCACATTTGTAGTAATGGAAGAGGTACTCTTGGCGATGAGTCGTAATCGTATTAGATTAGATGTATAAGCGGCATGCATCAGTGGCAACTACAACCTCTGCCCTTCTGGTAGTGGCTCCTTCGTAAGGTGTCTTCTAAACACCCCGTGTTAGAATAACTACGTCAAAGTTGTTTTCATGGCCGTCAAGTTCATTCTATATATGAGTAGTCTAGGAGCAAGTCACCTCCACGTGTTAAAGTGTAGCATAGCTTACTTCCGTACAAACTCTGCTTAGTAATAGGTATGAGTCACCGGTATTTATTATTCATAATAAATACCAGTTTTTCCTATCCAGAGAGTAAGTTTGTTTAGTAGAGACGGAGTAAGTAAGCAACCAGGTGTAATAATATTACGAACCGTAGTGTAGGACTACAGATCCCCTTCAGGTATCTGTACGTCAATAACACATATCACCTTCGACGGCCACCTATTCTGTGCACCCAAGTGTACACAAAGGTAGAGCCCCCAACCACTGGGTACACCTCCATCAGGAACAGGACATCCACCTCAGGTTGAATCACTGACCGGAGTGCCAAGAATGCTGGCAGGTGTGTTTTGCTCGGGACTGGAGGCCCGACTGTTGCTGGACCACACCCTGACAGTAGTAGGAAGAAGTCCTATATAACTTACCGCTCTAGGTTTGCGCATCAAGGTGCAGAACTGTAGGAGCACAAGGTTTGCGCCGTCAACTGCTGTTGGGTTTTACACTTAGTGTTCAGTCTATCTGCTTGCCCTGACTGAAAGTACCTTAAGTGTCAGTACTGCCACTATGCCCTTTGCGGAAAATGTATGGTGCTCAAAGGGTGGAGAAAGAGAAGGAGTTCTGTACTACTGAGCGAGTGTGCACCAATAACCCATCCACACTTGGTGGATATACCCCATAGAAACAGGCTCAGACCACCCGTCACCTGGAGGGTCAGACCTCTTCAGTCAGCACCCCAGTTTATTTTCCCTTACACACCAGACGTAGCATTGAGATGTATCCTGCAGTACAAGCACTAGTCACTGGACATGTAATGAGGTTGGATATTGCCAACTCGTTTTGTGGAAGCAGTGCAGCCGTGACCTGGAGACAGAGATACCTGACCTCTCCGTACGGCACTTCATCAACTAGCACCACCCAGGCAACTGCTGGCCCCAGTCGACCTACCTCTACACTGGAACCCAGGTAAGTCAGCCCTGCCTCAACAGGCTAAGGTGGTAGTAAGAAATATTGCAGTACTACCTACAGCAGACTTTGTACCAAGCCGTCAGCCTACCCGACCAGCATGAGTCTCTAGTAGAAAGCCGACTCTGTCTCAGTAATTGAGTACCCAAGCGCGCCTGACCTAGCGCTCACCAAAAGTACTGTTCGTATTGACTTGTCTAAGCAACACGCGTCAAGTGCTTTTCTGGCATCCAACGTGGGGCGTCAGCATAAATTACTCTTAATCAGTGAAAGCGGAACCAGGTCAGAACAGCCCAAGTGAGATAGTACCCGGGACCGAAAAAAACAGACTTCGAGGAGTTGAGAAACACCGCGTAGCACCTGAGTCAATAGGATGTCTGACACCAAAGGCAGTCCTACAGAGTCACAAGCCAATGACATGGCTAACTTGACCCCAGAGACATGTAGCCATACCACTTACCATGGTACCGGTATTTACTGCATCACGTGCAGTCATGTTCAGCGACAATTCCACTACCGGTGTCTGGGATGGAATATGAAGCCCACCATACTGACGAATTAGAGAACAGGTGCGAGATGTGTTGAACTTGACAAGACACATATTGTAGCTGAATCTCATGTCCAGGTCATGACATACATTTTTTCGCTGTATCATATGTAACGAGCCATACCACCACACCTGCATAGGTTGGCCGTAAGAGAGAGTCACTCGGCCAGGACTAGTATATCGATGTGAGGTATGTAAGAGAGCTGCCGAATGCCACCCGCATAACCCAAGGCATCAGTCAGGACCCACTAGACAACCAGGAACAGCTGCGGGTTGTCCTGCTCGCAGAGGAAGTGCAAATTCAAGATTATGCAGGTTGACCTCATGAGGATCCCATCACTTTCACAAACTAATGTGAAAAAGAATTCAGTGACACCAACCTCCCTACAAAGCAATGGGTCTCAAATGTGGAGGGAATGCTATGGAGAGTTTATCTCAGAGTGGGGTCAGTTCTGTAAATGACTAGCCGCAAATTTTACGGGCAAATAGGTGGTAGCTAGGCTGACCACAGAGTTCTATAGTCAAGTGCAATAGCTCGGCGAAGAGGCTGAGATTTTTATCCGAAGAAAGGAGCAAATGTTCAACCGAATATTCCCAGATGGAAACGAGGCTAGTGCCGTTCAATATATTGGAAGAATGTTACTACCTAGTCTGAGGAACATTTTGCTGATGGCGAAATCCAAAAACCTGGATGAACTAGTGGACCATGCGAAAGAAGCAGAATACAACTTTGAGTCACAAGTGGCCCTTGACAAACCAAGACAGTGGAGGTACGTCAACCTCTACCCGAGCGGAAGTGAGACCATCTCCTATCCCGCAGATGTCATCAGTACCGAAATGCTAGTTTTGTCCAGGGCACCATTGGAACAAAGATTGCCCTACAAAGGCAACAGGGTTATGAAGTTCAGGAGGGGAAACTGCCTACAAAGCAGCTACTCCAACAGTTACTAATCAGTCAAGACAGCAGGTGGGAAACGCCGAAGCCCAAGACAGGTGTAAGGTGCTTTAACCTGGGGGAAGCAGTCTTCCTGAAAAACCACCCCCTCAGCAATGCCAGCAGTCAATTTAGTGCTGGACTTGCTAATAAGTGGGATGGCCAGTGTAGAGTAGTCAGATTTCAAGACAATGTCTTCTGGGGAGAAGACCTCCACGGACGTATAAGAAAAGCAGCCAGAGGTAAAATATGCTCCTTCTCCGGACCTATTCCGGACCTAGAAGATGAAACAGCCGCCGCTGAGACTTCATGGCCCACGGAGGAAGAGAATGATGTTCCGGTCCAGACGATGTCAGCTCCTGAAATCGAGTCAAGGCCTACCAGGAGGCCCGAGGCAAGAACATCAGACACAGACAGGGAACCAACCTATTCTCAACCCCCAAGAGTAGACTTTCCGAAGCGTTGAGATGCAGTCTCCGTAAGATCCGTGCCCTCGACACTGACAAGCTATGCCCGCAAAGTCACAGCCACACGAGACTGGGCATCACCTGGAATAAGCAAAGTTTCATGGCGCAGCCCTTGAATCAACAGTCCAGCCAGAAACTTTGCAGCAGTAGTAGGATCTCGGAACAATCTGAAACTCCACAGGCGAAGGAGGCGGAAGAACCACCTGCACGTTCCCCCAGCCTGCCGCTACTCCGGAGCCAAGAGTCGAATCAGAGGAGGAACGACGATGCTGACCTTAGACCTGGATGTAGCACCGCCAATGGTTAGTGAGCCTTCAAGCAGCAGAGAGACAGATGATCCACTACCATCTTCTGTACAAGAGGCCGATGGTACAGAAGTAAAACCCACTAGGATCCCTGAGGTAGAGGGGCCCGACTGCGCCCCACTCAGATCACCAGTTCGATAGGGATGGTTAGCCACAGCGATGCTGACACCCTAACTGCGTCCTCTGGACAAGCAGAAGCACTACCCAATATCACTGATGACAAGGGGCCCGAGAGCGATCCTGCTCAGGAGACTACCAAGGACTCGTTATAGCACTAAATAAGATAGCTATTACCTAGTGATAGCCACCAGTTAATAGACAGTGAGAGTAATGCCAGACATTACCGCTTCCAGACACTCACATTAGAGCTATCATTTATTAGGTTATTAAATGTGTAACCAGTGAAGATAGACTTGTAACAAGTAGCCGTATCTAAGCTCTCATCAAGCAGAAACCCGTAACATGTAATGTAGAAGCTTGTAGATTAGCCCTCAGAACGAACAGACGATTAATTAGGCAACAGCCAATAAGTTGCCAGGTAACCCTAATATGTGAGAAAATTTGTACTATAGACAGAATTAACACTAGAGTGAGCAGTGCTGTAGCTTTTCTCAGTATGCCAGTAACACGTATAGGTATTCTCACATCATGACGATGAGTGCTAAGTGGCCGACAACCCACTTAACCAACAAACTGTAAAACTGATATACGCTCACGAAAGTGCCAGTGATGCATGAAGAAAGACTTCATAATTGTACAGTTAGTTATAGTGTAGAAATGGACTCCCTCAACAGAGAGAATAGATTAGGTAAGTTTTCATATTCTCAATTATTTAATGTGTAGGTACACCATTATATATAACTGTACGCGTTCAGTGTCACATGTGAAGATATAAGATCCTGAGGGATCCCTACAAACTTGCGTAATGCAACCACGAAGAAATTTTGCTTAAAATTTTCTTTGTCTATGTCTGTCTCAGTGTGTATTTATATATTTTTAATGTTTGAGTGTCTATGTATATATTTTTTACTGTACTTTTTGTATCGAGAGGGTCTCGAACTCAAAACCAAGTCTCAGTGCTTCATATGACTCCGTCGATTAATCCCAAGGTACAGTATTTTAATTCTTGAGTGTTATATGTTTAGACAGTAAGGATTAGCGTATACGGTGACATCCGTACGCCCATATGTTCGTGATTAGTTTTGTTCCATAAAGTGTACTCGCTTTGAATCGGTAGCTAACCAGCCTCAGGTGACAGATGGCCTGGGGTTGGCAACCTTCCATTATGTCACACGTAACTATTGTGCTTGTGGTGAGACACACAGGTTGCCTATAAAATACTGTAGGGTTTCCTCCAACCTAATACAGCACCACAAGCAAGTGAATAGTTAGTTTTCTCCCTGCCTTCCAAGAGTAAGGCAGGTTTTCCTGTGCATGCAGAATAATGTCGGGTTGAGTATGGTTGTATGGGCTTGTTTCAGATGTGTGAGACAAACCTTGCTTATGTTGGCCCAGCTCTCCAGTACCCAGACTGCATTTTGTTGTATCTCCAACACTCTTTGAGATCTTTTCCACTTGGGTTGAAAGCCGGTACAGAAACTCATGGCACTATTGCATAAGTGCCTTGTTTCAGGGCTGGTTTTCTTTCTCTGAGTAGTTCTTTTGAATGTATGTGCTCCGTGTTTTGCAAGCTTTTTTCATGTGACGTAAATTAGCGCACCTAATTTTCTTGATTGTGGGGATCGGATCTCTGCTAGCTCTGCCTTTCCATTGCTATTCGCTGGGTGGGACAGGGTGTACCCTAAAAAAAGTTAGCTAGGAATGGCTCAGAGAGCAGCCTTCTATTTTGGTCTTAGTATTAACTTTATTCGGGGATATACTGGTCCTACGTGCGATGGTTTTCTCACATCTGAATGTGCAGGTTTTTCTTTATTTCTTTGTTCCTCCTGTTGATGGCATTGCCCTGAGGGTAATAGCTAGGTATAGTCCAGGGTTCAATTCCCTAGTAATTTCAAGTGTTTTCCCATTTGATACTAGTAAATTGCACCCCTTCGTTTCACTGTAGGCTATTCGGATACCCCCATCGGGGGAAAAATTTTTGTATTTTGAGAGGTTGGTTACCACTACTAGATAATGTTTGTATGCCACAGAGCACGGATAAGGACCAGTAAAGTCAAAAGTAACTACTTATCATCGCTGTTTGGATTTTTTAAGTCTCCTCTAAATTCCTTGGTTTCTTTGTGTCGCATGGGCTTTACTGGTGGTGCGAGTGATACAATGATTCACGTAGCTCCCAATATCTATGTAAACTCTGTCCCAATAATATCATATTGTTAGATTTCTTGCAGTCTCCTTTTTATGATGTAATTTTACTGGTAATGGGTTGTTTCTATAGACCTTCTTTTCCACTGCAGGGAAGCCAAGCTGCACTGTCATCCAAAAAATTTGGAAGAAGTAATCTCTGACTTTGGGGAAGTTATACTTGCCCGTACAAACAGTGCAGGTACCAAGGTGGCAATAAGTATTGCAAAGGTCAGTCATTAATTTATATTCCATTTCAGTTATGAGTTAAAATATGTGTGTATTCAAGTATTATGTAATAAGTACTATAGTATTTCACAGTGACATTCTTATCCAGTTTTTTATTAATTAATTTTAGAGTTGTTCTTATACCGATACTAAGAATCAGTATCGGCCGATACTTTGCCCTTTCCCGATATATCTGTATCGGTTATGGTATCGGGCCGATACTTTAGTATCGGTTGTATGCAATGAAGTCAGGTTATTACTTTCTTTAGGCACAAAAATTACCATATTTCGGTTTGTATATACCGCACATTAAAAGAAAAAGAAAAATACGAACAAATACTGTGTTTACACAGGTATAGCGCACCCTTTTTTCTCAAAGTAAAGGAAAAAAATTGTGGAGTGCGCACGCCATATATTAAAATAAAAAGATGAAGGGGAAGTGTTAGCCATAAATTGTCCGGGGATGTTGAGGATAGTGGCTGTTGTCTCGGCTCTCATCTCTCACTCTTACATCACTCCTCTCCCTTCTCTCTCTTTCTCACTCAGGGACCCTTCAGTTATGTGTAGGTTGAAACCTCGCTCCCCTCCACCCAGCTAATGGCACCCTCTTTGTTTCCATGGCAGAGGCTATAGCGAGCCATGCTCGTGGCTAGGAGGGGGGGGGGGGGTTGGAAGGTACGAGGAGACCCATTTTTTAGATAAGGGTGGTGTGACATTCTAGTACTGCAAAAAAAAAAAAGAGCCAGCCTCAGGAGAAATAAACGAAGCTGGAAATGCTGAGTAGTAGGAGCAAGAGATTCCTGGATTTTTTTTTATTTTGGCTTTTTGCACCCAAATTATTTAATTTAAGTATTTTCCAAACATATCACAATCACCACACATTAATGTAAAAAAGAATAATTTGTTCCATACTTACTAACAGGGCGCCTCAAATTTTTGGTGCAATTTTATTTTTAATTTTTTTTCCCCTGGAACGTGTTGCAAAAATCATGGTGCGCACTATACACGAGTGCGCGCTATACACGAGTAAATACGGTATGCGTCTCTAAAAACAGTTGCACCTATCATCACTTGTATTTCAAAGCAAATGATTTCACCTGAAAATGTAATGCAAAACATTTTAATGAGGAATTATTATATGTAAAGATGTTTTCTTTTGTGTTTAAAGGTTGTTTTATCCAGTAAAGTTGGTGTTTCATTGTATCTGGCAGAAAATCAACATGACTTTAAAACTTAATATTTATTTAACTCAAAGAGCAGCATCTTCGCGAATAAAATTATTTACCCAAAAGCATATACTCTACCATTTGTCAGCAAATAATTGTTTGAACATCTAGGGGGACTTCTATTATAAGTGTTCATTTTCAGTAACTCCTTGCGGGGAAATTGGAGGATTTATATTAACTTATTTTAATAGATACACGTCTTTGAATAAACTGATAGTATGTAAGTGCCTATTTGACACCTTTTGCCGTCTAATAATGGGTAGGTAAGCACCAAGCCGAGTGCAGTGTAATACTCATGACAGGCAAAATAAGAGGACTTGGTTTTCAATCATTAATTATTAATGACAGTGAAAAAATCAGTTATAATTGCCTCATTTGTGTCTCAAATTTACAAGTTTTCTTTGCAGTAAAATATGATTAATTACTTTAAAAGACAGACATTTGCCACGCGTGCAAGGTGTCGCCAATAGGTAGCGGCAGGGAGAGGTCATCCCCCCTCCCCAACCCCCTCATAAACCAACAGACATGACATTGCCTGATCAATAACTTCTCCATGCGCTCTTAGCTTATAACGCACGCGGGACATTTAAAATTTGACTTGCAATTCGTGTCATATTATTTGCATTTTCAGAGGGTTTGGAAGTTTTAGGTCAGCTTGCATTTTGTGTCGGATTACAATAAATTATATACAGTGTTTTAAGACATTATTTTCTTTATTTAAATGAGTAGGAGAAATATTTTAAATATATTATTAACATTAATACATTTTCTAAAATTCAGTACGAAGGGCATTGGTATCAGTTTTTGGTATCAGGGTATCGGTATCGGAAAACATGGTATCAGAACAACTCTAATTAATATGTCAAATCCTAAATATTGCTTAGTGTTCAAATACCATGCAACAATAGAGAACTGATACAGATGAATGCTGGTATAGACTGCAGTATTAGAAAATACAGTATTGACGCATGACGCATAGCTGGCAATATACAATGTGTAGATTTACGACTTCAACTCAGCCTGTGGGAAGCTGGGACGAACCCGGACTGCTATGCTTGAGAGATGAATACTACCCACCGTTGCCAGTAACTATAAAATATGCATGTCAGTCATGCACCCCTGCCTTGCCACCTGAACAGAACTTGCCTGCCCCTAAGCAGGCACCATGATACCATCCGCAACATAGAGCTGCCCCGTTTCCAACCCTCGCGAAGAGAACACAGCAAGGGATGATGCCACCCACACAGGGAGGAACCGGCCAGCCGAAGATGCCCGAACGACCCAAAGGAAGACTCCAGTCTCTATTTAGGGCCGGACGAGCCCCCAAAATGCTAGTTAACGTCAAGTTGTCATCGTATTGGTTTCCTCTACCTTGACAACTTAACAGCTCGCCCTACCACTGCCATGCTGGGACCCTCTACTGCAACCGATTTACTACCAGTGAAGCTTGCTTCAGCCCCTGCAAAATGCACTCCACTTGGAAGTATTATTCCCCGTCCCTTCAGAACCACATTAGACGACAGTAGGGTTTGAGTTGTTCTCATGACTACTTTTTAGTTGTGCTTAGTTTGCTCTTGCTTTAAAAGGTCCCCTTCACCTGTTCATAATGTAACTTCCAATGGTTGCTTGGTAACCACGAAAGCCTAGGAGTTATTACCAGTCACTGTGTTTATTCTCCCTAAAATAAGTATGTTTAAATCAACACACTGCATTCTGATTCCAAGGGTGAGTTGTACCTCTCAACCCCCCTGTAAACGCCATCCCCCGAGGGAGCGGCAGGTGACCGGGTCTTGACAACGATTGCTGATACTAGAATAGGACTACAGGCTCCCTTAACTGGGTAGTTCGTACATTGCAAAACACTACACGATTGGCGCACACATACGGTATAGCCCCCTACTAGATACACTCTACGAGGAAGCAACTGAACCACCTGAGTCAGCTAACCCACTCAGGATGGCTATATGAAGTAAAACAGGGAATTTTACATTTCTGGAAATGTCAGGGTAATTTTTGTGAGGTTAGGGAATTTAGATAAAATAGTTTAAAATGTATTTAACAAGAAATAAATACTGGATTCCCACACTTTTGCTACATGCCATATTATGAATTGTAATGATACTTTTCGTTTATTCTATCTTCAAAAGAAGATTTATGATCCTGGGGACAATTTGTTGTCGTACGTTTAATTGAAAGTATTATTACACCCTTTTTGTTATGCAGCGTGCATTGGCATTATGTAATATATGTTTATCGGCGTATGTGTAATTTTGCAAGTAAATATTTCAAAATTTGAAAAATACTTCAAACTCTTCAGCGGTTCTCATCTAATTTATTCATTGTATTGTGTCTTGTTTTTGCAATGTGACTTTTTTCTGGTTATGAGAATGCTGGCATAGGAAAACATCCATAAATAAAGGCTTTATTTTTGTTACCCATAAAAGAAATTGTGATATAAAGAAAACCATGAAAATATTTTTACTATTTGCAGTATAATTTGATCAGGAAAATGTTACAGGATACCTGGAAAAGTTAGGAAAATGTCAGGGAACTTGCTATAAGGATACTGCTAGCCACCTTGTCACGCCATCCACCAAATGCTATTTGCCGGTTGGAGTGCCAGGCCTGATTAGGTGTGACCCGGTAGCCTCTGAGCGACTCATGACGAAGCTTTAGCGCCACCCCAAGTCCGTTAACCTGTTCCATCCAGTGTGTGTGATTTGCCAGTTGTAGCACCAGTCCTGACGAGGTGTGATGTTATCACATCTGGGTACTCTTAGCTAGGGAATTACTGTCACCTGCAAATTGCTTGCTGCAACGACCCTTAGTACCTGACCTAATGTCATCCACCTGACTAGGAGGGACTAAGAGGGCCAATAAGAAGGCATCTATGTCTCCTACAGCCAACCATTTGTCAGGTAACCCATCCCAATCAACCTTCAGCTTTTCCTCCATTCGGGATCAGGCGCAAGCTGCCCACCGACTGCAGGAGCTTCACTCCTCAGTCCCCTCTAGTAACTTGTTCGAGCCACCCCAGAAAATCACAGGCACACCGCATCCCGTCATCGTCCGCCTGCGGCTTGGATTGCCCGTGGCACTGGGCCTTGCCAGCACCGTCCACCATATGGCAGCACCTGCTGCCACCCAGAGCGCAGCAGTTCCTGGACCAGCCACTGCCAGCTGCATATCAACTGCTACCAGAGAGTCATCCACCACAACCTGCCAGCAGTCAGCTACATTTCCAACCTACAGGTGGTAAGCCAGCATCCACAGCCACCCATGCCACCTTAGACGCCTACATGGCTTGCTGCCGCCCAACCAGGCCGACTATATACACCAGCCCCCTCTGAGCTAAGGGGCACTCACAATAATCAGCCCATAAGGCCACCCAGGGTTTTCGGCTTGAATCCGTATAAACCCCCTTGTGACAAGGTGATGCACCAAACTTCCTGCCATCACACATCATTATCATATATATATATATATATATATATATATATATATATATATATATATATATATATATATATATATATATATATATACACATGCACGCGCACACACATACATACACACACACACACACACACATATATATATATATATATATATATATATATATATATATATATTCATATTCATATTACTCAGGTTCAGATATTCATATTACTTGTTTCGTATAGTATCTACTAGCTGGCTGCCCATCGATACTATGCCATAGTTGAGCATATCTATCTAGCCTGCCAATCTTACCTTTATTGTAGAAGGAACAATGGGCTTCTGCACCACAGAAATCTAGAAAATTCTACAACAGAGGGCCCTGGCAAAAATTGCTCCAAGGAACCTGCTTTGCAGCATTTCAACTGCTTTGAGTGTAGGTTGTTGTGTAAAAACCAGTGTACTGATTTTTGTGAAATCTGTATGATCCAGTATGCTTGAGCCCATTTCAGCATAATCATTTGTATTGAATTTTGAATGAATATGGCACAACAGCTTTATTCTGTATAAACAATCTAGATATCAGTACACCTCAAGTGCCTTTTTGTTTCAAATTTTTCATAGGACACATTATATATTATTTATTGATGTAGACTGTTCATTATTAATTGAGAAACATGAAAGCCTTACTTAGGGTCTAATTTTGGCCCATTTTGTATCCTGCCATAGCTAAAATGATCACTAAATGAATGCATCAGTCAAGTGAAACTATGAAATAGTTACAAACATAAACATGTTACTGACATGCAAATCATTATCATGCTTAAAATAAACAATTTAAATAAAATAAGTTAATTATCCACGGGTGTAAATACCTATCACACTTTTAATACACTGTTAAGACATGGAAACACATTTAATCTATTGCTGCCAACACACTTACTGTTTTGTTCTTTAAAATGTATTCATTTACAAGCAGGAACTTTATTCAATGGTGGATTTTGATAGTGTTCAACTGACCGCGAACTAGTTATAGTATATATTCATATTGGTTCTTCTGATGTTGTGTTCTTCTTTGTAGGACTTACTGTTGACATGTTTCCAGTACATCAGTATGTATATAGTTCATAAGACAGCTTATTTTATTCCTGAGTTCATGGTACAAAAAAGTTCGATTTTTTATATTAATCCCCATTTTGGGAGTGTATTGCACTTCCTTGAAACAGAATTTCAGTTCTTGGAACTACAGAAATCTTAAACAAGACAAGTTGACATGGTATTGATAGAAGATTATAAATATTGTTTCAGTTACAGCGTTTATTTTGGTTAAGAATTATTTATGATGTGGTTTCTTATTTAACTCTTAACATTGCAAAGCTGGGATATAAATTTGCTCACATTTCTTGCTGAACTTTACATATAAACATTTTTACTTTTTTTTTTTTTTTTGTATGGCTGTATGCCATCTCACATTGCATATGAAATAATAGGTTTCCTTTCAAAACTTTTGAAATATATATGATATGTTTGTGCATTTGTACATTTCAGTCCAACTTCCTTCCTGATTCAAAATTATTTGTGTGGGATGTAGAATCCGACACCCTGCAACACTTCAACTTTGCAAAAGGCCTAGCAGGCACAGGAGAGGAGGATGAATACCAGGCCTCTCTCAGCCCTGTGCCGATCCTTCATGGCACTGTCACCTCAGGTAACAGGTACGTCCCCTTTGTGCTGCCTGTTTTGAAGTTCAAAACAATAGAAGTGGAAAATCTGCTATCCAAAGTATTTCAAAATTCCTTCCTCAAAAAAGTTGGTTAGGCGATCTTCAAAATGTTTTAGTCTTGCTTAAAATTAAACCATTAATAATAGAGTCCCAGAAATTTCGCAAATGCGAAGTAACAAGTGATAAAATGCGAAAAGTTGCACTATTTTTATGATGTAGCGATAAATGAGGAAAACTTCTGTAAATGCACTAAATTCTTCACAAATGCCCTTCAGTGCATTATTTTTCAATGTAAGTAAAAAATTGGTCTTCTTTTTGTCTTTAAACTACTTGTGGTGTTTGTATTGATGGAAATGGTATTGTAAACAATTTTTTTTCGGACGTCAAAGATATGACATGCATGCAGCACTCAACCCAAAATGACTTGCCACATAGCTACGACTTTAGCGCTAGCAGTGTCGCTTTTGACTACCACAACACTACGTCATTTACATCAATGGCACGCAATACAGTCTTCCACCTACGTCATGTGACACATATTTTTATTGTGATCGGTGGCAGTATATTTTGTTATTGTTACGATGAAAAACATGTACGTAATGAATCTGCGCATAGTGAAATGGAAGAAGATATTCTTACAAAACGGTTCAAAGTCATTGCGTAACGTGTCGTGGAGGAACATACTAGGCATGTAGACGTGTAGGAAATTGCGCAATTTTGTGTCGTGTAGGAACGTCTTCAGCATGTAGATGTGTAGACAGTGGCACTATTTTATTTTGTGTCGTGTATGTAAAGTCTTGAGCCTATAGAATTATAGGAGCACAGAAGAACATGTATTTGTTTGAGAGAGTATAGTTTCTAAAAGAAAACTTATGGTTTTAACTGTCTTTTACTTCTTTAAATAATAGGTCTAAATTATTATAAATGCTAATAAATCACCATTTTATTAAAAATCAAGTTAATGTCTAGTTGGATTGGTTAAAACATAGTTTTACAAACAATCTATACAGACGCCCCACGTACACAAAATTTTTCATGAACCGACCTTACATTTTACACTTTTATTTAGTTCTGGTGGTGAATATTTTCTAAAAAAACACAACATTCACGACTATCTGAAGTTTCATCTGCAACAACATGTATATATTTCCCCGAAATGATTACTTTAAATAGTTTTTTTTCTGCAACACCAACTGTGGACATACATCCCTGTCTAAGTGTGTCTGCCGTAGGCATATCGCCATAACAAATTATAATACTGCAATTACCTGGCTACTGTTTAGGTGAAAATTTTCTTATTGTATTTTGATGTGTGATTTTAACAAACCAGTTTTTTATTTAAAAAAAAACCCAATTTTTTCCTAAGTGCTATAAGATGCTAGTTTTTAATTTGCTACAAAACCCTAAATTTTATTTTTAAATGCTAAAATACACATTTCAAATTGCTAATTTTCCAGACCTCTGATGTAAATTGATTACTTTCTGCATATAACAGTATGAAGTTTTTTGGTGCCACATTTGTAACTGTGTGCATCATTGCTATTATATGCAACCCATTTACACAGCTCAATTTTAAGTGACATAGCTTTAACTTCATTCTTCAGTATTGGCACTTTGAAAAGCAGATGAACAAGCAGAGATAACATTTTCAGCTGCAGAATTATCATTTTATTGTGACTTCTCTGCCTACAATAGGCACTGTTTTCCATTTGCAAACACTGTAGCAGCATCTCTACAATGACCCTAGCAAAGATATCTAGCCAAGGTATAAGTGACATTATTATACTAATTTGCTTCTGTTGCAATTGAAAAATAGCACAATGGACATCACCTTGGTAATGTTAAAATACCTTTAATTTCTCACAAAAACTATATAATTATTATCGGTATATTTATGCTTTGTAATTAATGCTAATATTTGAAAGTGTCAGTGAATGTTAAATAACTTACATAATTATTAGAGTGCTTGAAAAAAATTTGTTTTATAAAAACAAACTGCTTGCTTTACTCTGGGTTCATTGAAAATACGTAATTTATAACTTATGAATAGGGAAGAACTGGGACCAATAACAGAAATAACTGAAAATTCATAGGAATAGTAGAAGTGTAGCATTTTAGTCAATCTTGTCCCTGAATAAATACATCATGATTACCAGTATTAGGCTGAACACCTTACAAGTTTTCATAGGTTATATCTAGTTCTTAGTATAACACGACAGGGAGATTGCCTTCAGGTCTGCTAGAAGTACATAATAAGCATGTGTGGACAACTGGCATGCCATACCCCAGTTGTATCTGGGTGCTGAAAATGCCCCAGTGCCATGGACTACATTTTTGCAGTGGAGTGCAGGCAAGAGGATTTTGTGTACACAAGGACTGCCTTTTGATCCAACAAGGGCAATTGAATATACAGATGACTGGCTTGCTTGGCCAGTCATGTCATAGTACTCAAAACACCTGGGCATTGTGCCCAGCTTCTGTACGAGGGAATGCAATCAAGAGAGTTTTGTGGGCAGCGACTGCCTTCAGATCGACCAGGGGCAATCGGGGTGTGTGAATGTCTTGATGTGGAAAATTCTCCCTTTCTTTTTTCCTTTTCCCAACCCATCTGAAACTTGCATCCATTTATGCTCCATGGTGAACAAAGGGGTTTGGCATCATACAAGATGACTGAGTATGAATCCAAGACTTGGAGCATCAAGGCATGTACACTAGATCTGCTTCATGATGGTGACATGGAAAATGGACGGAGAGAAGCAGCACAGATTATTACACTCGGAGCTGCTTTTATGTTTGTTTCTGACATTTTTACAAGCGGTATATTACCAAAAGTTGTCTGCCATTTCTGTGCAATGTTGATTTTTAAAACTTTATTTAAAGTGATTGACTCCTCAAAAGGTGCCTCTAATTACACATTTCTCACCTCAGGAACTCTCTCCTCAGAAATTAGAAGCAGACGGACTTGAGCTGGGTGACTGAAATATATTTAGCTCAAAAACTAATTCATCATTCCTTAAAATACGCTGGGAAAAGAGCAGAAAGCAATGACGTAGGAAAACTGGCTGGTGAAATCCCCTTTGCTGTGCCATATCTCTCAAGAGATCCCCAGTAGAAACCCTCCGATCCCTTCTATGTAGGTGGAGGTGTTGCCATAGTCTGTAAGCAGTTTTCTGTAAATGCTACATTATAGCAGTGTCCTGAATATATCCCTCATCTAGGTGCAAATCAAATTGCCATTCTCCACAGACACATTGCTGGATTGCCAGGTGAAGTATGTTTACCTAAACATAACTTTCTGGACACTGCTTGGGTTACATATCAAACCACAGAATCTCATAGCTGGGTAGAAAAAACCATGTAATATGTTCACATATTACCAGTATGGGAGCTAGGTGATCATACAGCTCAATTACTTCGAACAGCAGGAGGATTCCAGCTGAAACTAAAAAGTCTCTTTAATCATTGCAATGAGCTTCAGCTGACTTTCCTGAGGTTTCGTATATATTATCCATTCATGATTACTTCCAACTTTTCTGAAGCCCTGCAAATGTTCTACTTTCTGACTGTTCTTCTACCTCATACAAATCTTAACGAAGTCTAGAAAATTACAATAGAGGTACAATCTACCACATTTGTGCTCACTACAATTCACCGCCTGATGAAGCTGGCTTAGCCAGCTGAATTTTGCAATTGCGTTTGTCCTTCTTTGTGTGTGTATGTCTGTGGACAAGTACTACACTGTGAATACTTTAATTCCTATCCTTTTATATATTTTTGGTAGCCTAGCTGCCTACTTACAATCTTAACTAATATTTTATTTGAGAACTAGTTCTTACTAGGAATTAACGTGACGTGTCACAGCTGGGATGCTAGGTGTGTCACCTGGTCTACATGGGGAGTTTCTATGCGGGTTCAGCTCGAGAACCCTGGGTGATCTCCTGGGCTAATTACTGTGGATGTGCCTTAGCTCGGAGGGAGACGGTGTACAGAGTGAACCTGGTCGGGCGGCTGCAAGCTATGTAGGCATTTAAGGTGACTTGGATGGCATTGGATGCTGGCTTACAACCTGTAGACTGGCGCTGTAGCTGACAGTTGGCAGGCTACGGTGGACAACTCTCGTGACCCCGTCCAGGGGTGGTTGGTATGTGGCTGGATCTGGCTGATCCTGGGGCTGCTGGGCTCTGGGTGGCAGCAGTAGGTGGCGTCGCTTGGTAGTGGATGTTAGCAAGGCCCAGTCTCACGGGCAATCGAGCCAGAGACAGATGACGACTGGCAGCAGTCTCCTGGCATTCTTCTGGGGTGCTCTAATAAATGACATGGGGGGGACTGAGGAGTGAGGCCCCTGCAGTCTCCGGGTGGCTTGTCTGATCCAGGGCAGGGAAAGGCTGAAGGCTCACTGGGATGGGTTACAGGGCAATTGGTTGGCTGTAGCAGCCATAGATGCCATCTTATCATCCCAATTAGTCCCTCCTTGTCAGGTGACTGGCATTAGGTTAGGTACTAACGGTCGTCGCAGTAAGCAAGGGGCAGGTGACAGCAATTTCCTATCTAAGAGTACACCCAGATGCAATAAAGTCACGCTGCATCAGTCATAGCACTCCAACTGGCGAATCTCGTGCGGTGGATGGAGCAGGTCAGCCGACTTTAGGTGGCTCTAAAGCTTCATCGTGAGTCACCAGAGGCTACCAGTTCACATCTTGTCAGGCCTGGTACTCCAACCAGTGAATTTCACGTGGTGGATGGTGTGGGTCAGCTGACTCGGGTGGTCCAGTTGCTTCCTTGTAGTGTGTACCTAGTATGAGGCTCTACCTTATTTGTGCACCAAGTGCTTTTGTGCACTGGGCCCGCAGTATGGGTGGCCAGAAAATAGTTAGTGTTTTGCAACGTACATACTACTTTGTTAAGGGAACCCGCAGTCCTATACTAATGTAGGGAATGGTTTGGCAAGACCTGGTCACCAGTCCCTCCCTTGGGGGACGGCGTTTACAGGGATGTTGGGAGGTACTAATTACCCTTGGAATTAGAATGCAGTGGGTCGACTTGAACGTATTTATTCTCGGGAGAATCAACACAATTACTCATACTATCTCTAAGGCTACTGTCACCTAGTATAGTCCTGAAGGGACTGGGGTAAACTTTCCCAAGTGGAGTGTGTGTCTCGGGGATTGAAGCAAGCTTTGCTGATAGACAATCTGGTTAAGATAGAGAGCCCCAGCATGGCAGTGTTAGGATGATCTGCTGGGTTGCCAAAGCACAGAGGAAACCAATGCGATGACAACTCTACGTCAACGGGCATTTTGGGGGCTGTCTCTCTTTTCCAGACGGCAGTTAGGTGAGGCGAGGGCCTGCTAATGGCTTCAACCCCCTTCCCCCTTGTGAGAGTTCATACAGGATTTTACCAGTGTCGGATGAATGTACGTGCTCTTCTTGTTTACACAAAAGACGTGGCACTCACATAGAACAGCTGAGAGCTCTGGGTACGCTTCATCATTAGGACAGTTTGACCTGGAAATACAAATTTATTTGTCCACATGTATTTAGTACTGAAAAAAATAGAGGAATGTTTTCTAACCCAAACTCACAATGGGTATGTAAGGTTCTAGCTGTACCTGCCGTAGCGCTGAAGGGGTGCCAGCAAAGAGCCGTTCTGTGGCCACTCCTACGGATCGCACAGCAGGTAATTTACGTGTGACAAAGGCTCAGCCTTCCGTCACTTAGGCCGGTATTTAAGTACATCCTATGCTAATTGTCAGTCACCCTTGTATAAAAATAAAGTTATTTATATATATATTGATACATTTGGGAAAAGGGGGGTAGGGGTTTGTTTTTCCCTGACTTGAACTCTTTTCCCTTCTATTATGAAGGTGGTATGAAAGAATGATAAACTCTTCCCTGAACAAAATTAATTCCGAACGCTGATTCCACTCCCAATGTTTGAAGCTACTGAGTCTCACCTGAGATGTGGAAAGGGCGTGTAATCCCTGGCTGTGTCGGGATCTTCCCATGTTGGAAGTTTTGGGATTACACCCTTTCAACCGAGAGCCTTTGGCAGGAGGAGGGGAATCAAACTCTGCTTGTTTGTGTCTTTGCAATTGCCATTCAGGTTAATTACATTGTCCATCTGAAGCCATAAGTAACCAGTTGTAATGTTTTTTATTCTTATATTATACTATTTTGTAATAGTATGAAGATATATTTTTCCATTCTTCAGCTGTGACTATGGATGTTGTTAGACTTTGTCTGTTAATTAAATTTAGTTGGTTATGGACCATAGCCAAAAATAATTATAGACCCTTTTTTACTATTTTTTTAAGCATTATGTTTCAATTTTGAAAAGTAAAAAGATCAGTCATAATGAGTTAATATTATCAGATGAACACTTTAAGTGTGACAAGAATGTAATTTGATTTGCATTTTTAAGTAAGGGTGAAAACTTTGGTGTTTTACAGTATGCTTCATGACCTTAGTGACCGCTTTGTGTTGGGGTTTCATTGGGAGGAAAGTGAGCCAAAGCTGCTGGTGTGTGAGGCAAAACTCTTGCCGCACTCAAAGAACTATAGGAAGGCATCAACAACAACTGCCACCATGTCTGCTAGTTCTTTTGCCAGTAGCAGTAAGAAAATACAAGAGCAGGTGAGTTCGGATCACGTAAGATTACAGTGTTTTATAATTATTTAGTTTTATAAAAATTTTTGTTTTTCTTCCAGAAATGAGTCCTTCAAAACAAGACTATTTTGCTGTAACTTAGTTTTTAAAACCACACATCACAAATGTTAGGGATGTATTTTCCCAATAAATGTGATACAGTAATTTAATATGGCAACAAAACAGACCTCTTTCCATTTTATATTGGACCTGCCATATCCAAAGTAAGTTATGTGTTTTTAGAATGACTTTTTTTCAGTGATAACATCAGTTTCAGTAAGACAAATCTTGCTTGTTGTCCGAGTGACATTTTCTGAAAATTCCCACGCATTAATCATTTTGGGCAGTTCACTGTAAACTGAGCACTTTTGAGAACCCTACTTAAGATCTACATGTACTGTATACACATTATGTATTCTTCCACCATATGTAAAATTCACATTATCATGGACCTAAAATTTGCTAATTGTTACACTGATGCACATTAAAACATACAGCAAAAGAAATCTCATCTGTATTGAAAAATGCTTATCTAACACTTTTAATTCAATGTTAAGAGAGAGAACTACTACTTTCTATCTATCATTACCAACTTTACCAGACATTGTGCGCTTTGAAATATACATATGCAGGGAGGGACAGTGATATTTTTCTCCATGAAGATAAACTTCAACAGCAGTTATCAATTAGTAAATTTAGTAAGGACCCCTAAAGGTTCTAAATGTTTAAAGTTGTAGCCTCGTCGCTCACCCTTAGATAGAATGGCAGTTGGAGGGTGAAGTCGAGGTACTTTCCCCCATGGACGATGGGGAATTCTCTTGCGCAGGGTTTTTCCTGGTGTCTACGTTGCTAGGCTGGCCACTTCTATAATTGAGTGGTGTGCTTTGGCAATAATACTGAGTCATGCTCCTTTCTCCTTGATCCCTTCCCAGTTAGCAGGCGGTTGGTGCAATGGTGGTTCATACTCCTTCAAGTCTGTGTGTCTCCAGACTGATAGTCGCATGGAATTCCTGTAGGGCCTGTGATGCATCATGCACAGGCAGAGGGGGATGTCCCTTGCTGTCTGCCATAGCTCTGCGAAATCTTGGCCACATAAACTTGTGGTACTGGAGACTAGATGAATCCAGCAGCTGCACCTTACTGTAATTAGAGACAGTCTTGAAGGGATGCTAGACAAAATATTTATTTGACCGTAGTGAGGACCAAGTTAGTCTGGGCCAAATAGCTGTTGGACACATAGCCACATAAAGTATTGACTGAGAGTAAATAGCCAAGATCCAATGAAACGTGCTGAGTCATTCTTCTCTCTTGCCAGTGTGTCACACATTAAAGGTATAGAAGGAATTCGTAGAACTAATGATGCACTGTGGGCCATTAAAATTGCAGCACCAAGAAGGATACGAGCTATCACAAACATATTTATTGGACAAAAGACCCATCATACACAGGTGACATGATTACTTTTGCAGCTCAATATATACAGAACATGGGGAAATCAGTACTGTGCTGTCCCATTGACACAGTTTTAAGAGGAAGAGACGTTGAATGTCTGTCTGGGGTATCTCTGCACATGCATCAATGTATGCCCATAGTTCATCCATTGTGGTTGCAAGTTTCTTTTCAAGGCCAGTCATTGTCTGACCTTAGACTACATGTTTTTGATGGGTGAGAGATCCGGTGAACATGCATGCCAAGGAAGTAGTGTGACATGATGGTCATCCAGAAACAGTCACATGCAGTCACGCATTGTCCATATAGTACTGGTAATTTTACCTAGGATGGCCCTGAAGATAGGGGACAAGAAGAAGTTTCCAACATTACTGTAATGAACAGTTGCTGGTCAGCATACCAGTGATGCAAACTGGCTGGAATCTGATGGCATCCCATACCATAACTGTAGGTGCTGGGCCGGTATAATGGTGCATAGTGCAAGACTTAGATAGGCCTGCACGCCATGATGCAACCAGATACGGATGCGACCATGGTCCCTAATCACCATGTAATAAGGATGTGCCACAGAAGTTCAAAGAAGTGATTTATTGGGCATATAAGATGCCTCTATTGTTTTCTGGAGTTGAAACCTGGGTGAAGAAGCTTCAGCAATGGGCAAGGTCCAGCAAATTTCAAAGTCTAACAATGGTGAGTGGTTCGTCATCCTCATGGGATATGTGGCAGACATTTTTTTTTTGTTTCATTTACATATCACCGCACCATTTTTCACCTCAAATGACTCTACTCCTTATCTTATTTTAATATGTTTTTTAATTTGATTTATTTACTCCTGTCTCTATAAAAATTTAAATTATAATGGTATTGTATTAAATTAATGGCTGTTTATACAGCAAAGTAATCTACACTTCTGTAATCATTGACCAGGCTAAATTTAGTATGTATGATTTTATCCTAGTCGTATTTAATCCATTGAGATTTTTACTTTTCAGAATTTTAATTAGTTTTCCATGTCTCATTTCTGTTTAGCATGGTCTCTTGGGATGTAATAGCATGGCATCTTTGACAAACTATTCTGTGGAGGATATTTTGCAGTGATGTTTTGATGACTTTTGGTGCAATATCATTTGTGTGTATTTAGGTGTCTGAAGTGGTCATGGTGACATTGTTTGCGTGTCCAGAGACAGGACTGATAGTTCAGGATGTTCAGCCTCTTCCAGACACGCACTCCCAATTAATGGGGATATCAACACCATATTACATGCTTCTAGACAAACCCTCAGCACAGGTATTTTATCATGTTATACTGCTATTAGGAAAATTAATCTTTGAGACAAACATTTGCTAGGTACATAATGTAACATAGCTGACTCAGATAACAGATGTAAGATGTATTATAATATTTTTGTGTGATTATTTTTTTTTGTAAGAGAAGTGTTAAACCAGCATCTAAATGAATCACTGTAAAATGAAGCTGTGCATTCTGTTTCATTATCATGGAAACCTCATAATATTACAATCAATGAGGATATTTTATTATGTATTAGAAGTGTTAATAGCATTGTTCACAATAATTTTCACCATAAATATTTTTGTTGCTTGATGAAGCAGTTTACAAGTTATGGCTTGTGACAGCTACACCTTTTGTGTGTAAGGCAGCAAACTGTGATTATTTTATTTAAGGCTTTTCCTTTGTAGCTAAGCCAGTCTTATATTTAAGTGGAGCCATTTGAACATAATACAAAAGTGGGTAATTAAAGGGTGGAGGAATTTACTTTTGTAGGCACACTTGAGAAAAATGGGTAAGTTGTGGCACATGCTTCGCTCTTGGTTTAGCTCTTACTAGTTGCGGTTAGAGTGCTGATTGCCCTCCTGAGCTCGGTCTATAATCCATCCGCAGTGTTATTCTCTACTCACGATACTTGTTTGGCCTGGTGGGTCGTGGTTGGTTCACAGGGATACCGCCTAGTGGGGGGATTACTTCAGAGTTGAGAGGAATCAAACCCCAGGGTGTTTTGAACTGTAATTGGCTCCCGTCCAGAGTGTGCAATCTTTATCACTGATAGGATTGCCAATATGGGGATGCCAACTGTCCTGGGGTTACTGCCACGGTACGAACCACGGATGCTAACTAGGTTACAAAATGATAGAGGTGTGAGATTCAGTCATGGGTGTTGATTCAATTCGGTGGGGTCTCGTCTGTCTATGTCCAGGAATGAAATTTAATGGGACGGAAACTACCCGAGGTTTAGACGTGGGTTTAGGAGGTAATTTGACCCTAATTACCTTCCCTGACGCAATTCAGATTGTACACGATATAGATGGGCTTGAATCCTTATCTTTCTAACCAGGTGATGCGGTTGCGGAAGGCTGCGTAATTTTCGGTTGGAGATAGCTTACGTGGTCTAAATCCTGCCACGGACAGCAGATGCCAAATAAAGCATCGAGTTCTGATGTGTAGTCTAGTGGGATGCTAGGAGAAACTGGAAGCGGGGTGACCTCCAGAACCGCTGGTCGGGGTGCATCTTTGCAATTGGTTTCTACCTCAATCTGCATGGTAATTATCTTTGTAGAGCCCGCCGCTCTTTACGCCTATTCCAGCTCTAATTCGACCAACCGTCTTCCCTTCCTGCTGACATGCAGTCCTGGGGGTATGTCTTCTTCAGACACACCCGAGGCACTGGCGGCAGGATGTGCAGTAGACAATTTGAGTGCTGCTACGGGTAGACGAAGGAGCACCTGGAAACCCAGAAGCAGTGGTATGTCTGTTTCAGACTGGTCGCCTTATTCAAGCACCGTCTCGTGTAGAGATTGGCACGCTCACACCTAATCCGCCGTGGGGTCTCAGATACACACCACTACCCTTTAATTACAAATGAACGTGAGGGGAACAATAACTAAAATAAGGTATGCGACGAATATAATTTTGACGTAATATTTATTATTATGTGTTTGGAAAACAATGGGGAATCCAGTTTGATCGTACACATTAATTAATTCCAATAATAAATTTACGTGGTTACGATACTCAGGCGAAGGTGAGCCTGGACAAAAACTTGTTACGAAATACCCTGGTCTGAGAATTAATTTACTTTGCATAATTTACAGCATTTTGCCTCCCGAGGGGTAGTTGTCCAGAGGGGATGTCACAACAACCTGCTACAGCGATGTCAAAGGAGTGACTGGGGTAAAAGGGTCCAGGGTTTGCGACATCTAGGTTACCTCTGAAGTATCTTGCCAGATCTTGCGGTCGCGAGTGCAGGAGAAGTCTTCTCAAGCCATAGGTGAGGTAGAGCTTTTGCAAGCTGCAGGAGAGGAGGTCTTGGTCATACCAGGGAGAGCTCGCTAACCTATGCAGCCGGCAAGCCGGCGAACTCTGGCCAGAGATGTTCCTGTTCCTCCTTATGTAGTCTATAGTCAAAGATCAGTGCTTCAAGGCTCTTCTGGGGAGTGCGGGGAATGATGGCCTTTTCCCACAGGGGCTGGTTATCGTAGGGTTGCGGCGGTGCCGTGCATTCCTTATCACCCTGAGTGGAGGCTGCTGACAAGTTTACAACCTCCACTCGAGACTTGGCGGGTGTGACGCCACGGGCCAGCAGGGGTGCTGCGATCCTGTGGTGCCTCTTGTAACTTCCTTCTTCGTTATCTCTGGGCAGTAACTCGTTGGGTAAATCAATCTTGGTTCAAGGGGGTGGCGACCGCATGTGAGAATCTGGGCAGTCAGTACAATTTCATAATTAAACACAATTATTTATAATTGTGTGTGAGGTTGTCCAACGCGTGGAGTCAACTCTGTCAGCAGGGTAATGGTAGTCTGCTACTGTTATGACATGCCCCGAGCTCTTCTTAGCTCGTTATGGAGGGAAGTCGCCCGTAGGGTGTGCAGGCACACTGCACAGCAGTGTGGCATGCGTCAGTTGACATTCACACTTTATCATGTATTTTATTATTGGATAGTAGATATATAATGCCGGTTCTGGACCACCCTACTTTTTCATCGAAAATCAAGCAATTTTACCCCAACATCAAACAATTTAAGATCAAAATCAAACAACTTAACCCCCAAAAATCAAGCAATTTAAGCTCAAAATCAAACAAATTTAAGCTAAAATCAAGGAATTTTAAGCTAAATTTTATCGTTTTCAAGCTACTTTTTTTACATTCTAGAAACCTCATTTAGTCTCAATTTTCTACGCTCAAAAACAAGCGAAAACCCAAAATCAAGCAAATTTTCCAATATTTCTCTAAGTGGCCGTGCAGGATTTTTCATGCTATAAAAACAAGCAATTTTAATCGAAAATCGAGCTGTTTTACCCCAAAATAAAGCAAATTTTCACATTTTATAGAAATGTCAATTTTTCAAGTGAGTAATCTAATACAAGCATATTTAAGCCAAAATCAAGTAAATTTAAGCTAATATCAAATGAAATATTAAAAAGATTCAAATTAATAGAATTTATATATTTTTAAGAGAATTCAATATCATACACATATTTTCCATTTTTTTATTTCTTTTAAGCCTCTATATGCTATAATAGCTTCTTTCTCATTTATTAGTTTCAAAGTATTTTTTATCAAATATTTTCACCTAATGGTCTGGCAATGTAATTTTATACTTACCATATAGAATACGATTAATTTTGTTACCAAACTTAGATACATAAATTTCAAAATGTGTGACATTAAATCATTAATTTTTTTTATAGATCTTGCAGTTTAGTCAATTTAAATTAATTGTTTAACTTCTTGAGCAGAGATTCCATTTTGATTTATAGAGGAAAAAAATTATAAAACATTAAAACAATATCTTATATAAATTATTAAATAAAAAATGGAAAATCAAGAAAAGCAATGTAAAAAGTGTGGTGAAGTATTAAACATATGAAGTTTTGCATCACATAAACACACAAAAGATAAGCATATTAATACCTGTAAAAATGTTATAGAGAATATGCTAAAAATCATTATGAGTTAAATAAAGAGAATGTACTATGTTAATGTGGAAAATATGTTTGTAAGGCATATCTCAAAAGACATAAAAATTTAAAATCGTACAATACAGCAATAGATATTCTAAATGAAATTCAACATAGTAATTGACCAACAAAGATATGTACAGCATGTAGAGAGAATAAATATATAAAATTATTTTCTCCTAATAAAAATACCAAGAATAAACACACATCAATATGCAAAAAGCTATAATGAGAAATATCCTCACAACAAGAAGTTAATATATTTTAAATGATTTCATAATTATCAATAATTTAAGCACAGTTTTTAAAATTTAATTCCATCTTATTTATTATTTTAATATTTATTCAGTGGCTATATAATTTTTGCAATCTTCATCAATTTTTTTACCAGTAAATAAACAAATAAAAAATGATGACGAACAATCTAACAGTTGAGTTGAGCAATAGGAGAGTGAGGGATTTGAGAATTATAGGTAGAAATTTCAAAATTAAATATTGGTACTGTTTAAGTTTGTTTTGGTTTGTGTCAATTAGTGTATGTACTTGAATTCAAATTTAAGCTTGGCGCCAACTGTTGCAATTGCCATGGCCGGTGGCCATCTTGACTTGTGGTGCTATCTATGAATGAAAGCAGTTAGTTACCGTTACTCCGTGTTGCTGGACGTCACACGGTTGGAATGTGTTACAAATTATATTGTGTGGAAACATTTTTGGTCCTCCGCATGCATTATTCGAGTCACTTAACAAAGTTTAATCTATAATTACGGTAAACAGTGGACGTGTTTTCGGTATTTCTTTGTGTGCGGAATTGGGTGTGGTGTGGCACTGAAACTACTTCGTTTCGCACCATGGCGGTTATGTATACAAATACCACTGTATTTAATCGCAAGACTTCTGTTATACAATAAGTGTCGTATTTATCATTTTCGTGATTCGTGGTGAAAGAGTGTTTTTTGAGCTTAGTCGCGCTGTATACTAACCATAACTGCAATTGTTTATGTTTTCACCAGGCCGGCAATTTATTCGAACCACGACGAGAAATTGTTAAAATATCTCAACACCAATTGAAGACACGTTTACGCCTCATGAAGTGTCGTATAAGCAGACTTCTGACCTTGGCTAATGAAGTAGACAACAATGCAAGTCGGGCAGGACTTTTCAAGGCAATATGCTGCGATTTGCAGCAACTGAAAACAGATTTCGAGGAAAGCCATTTGCAACTTGCTGTTCAAGCATCGGAAACTACGTCAGTTGCAGAGTCTGAAGCCAGCGATAGGGAGCTCGAGGAGTTTGATGAGGCCTATTATAAAATACAGGAAGTTTTCAACAAACTTGTTGTGATCAATGAAGTAGGAAGAGAACAGCAATGTTATCTCGGCCGAGCCTCATCCAATGTTAGATACCAAAATTGCAGTTGCGTACTTTTAAAGGGTTGCTTACTGACTGGCCTACCTTTTATGATTTATTCACCTTGCTGCTGCACAACAACAAAGCCCTCACTGCGGTGGAAAAGCATCAGTATCTCCTTACATCAGTTCCAGGTGAGCCATACAACCTTATTAAAGCTCTCCCACTGTCTGAGGATAATTATAACCTAGCATGGCAAACATTAACTGAAAGGTACTATAATGTCAGAGTAATAGCTACAATGCATTGGGAAAATATAATGCAACTTCCTCGCTTAGCTGCTATCTCTCCTGACAAATTGCAGAGTATGGTAGACATTCTTAAGGAGAACTTGGGGGCCTTGAGAATTCTAAAACTGCCAGTGACTGAATGGAGCTTTGTGTTGTTAAACCTTATGTTACCGAAGCTTAATCTAGATACAAAAGCCCAGTTTGAAGTAGCGCATAAGACCATACAAACGCCCACATTTGATCAGCTTCTCGAATTTCTGGAATCGCATTGTAAGGCATTGATGATGGCTAACTATTCAGCAGCGGGGTACACTTGTGCACGATCAACAACTAAGAAGTTTGTAACTTCAAGCACAAACATCAAAGCTTCATTCTTGGCAACTGCGGAACAAGATATTTGTATAACCTGTGAGGGCGCACACCAAATTCACAAGTGTCCTACGTTCAATCGTCAGTCAGTTGATGAGAGGATAGAGTTGGTACGACGAAAGATATTGTGTTTCAACTGTTTGCAAAGCCACAGGGTGAAGGATTGCAAGTCAAAGAGAAACTGTATGTACTGTAGTATGAGACACCACTCCCTTCTTCACACTGCTGTCTCTCCAAATCAAGTGGAGCAAACTCCACATATTTCTAACCAACAAGAAGCAGTCACTTCCATTCCCAATGAGGAAACTGCAGCTGTAGTCTCACTTACCGCTTCCACTGATGTGTCTGCACCTGTCATCTTAGGTACTGCAGTCATTAGAGTTCAAGATGTAAGTGGCAAGATGCAGAAGGTCCGAGTGTTGCTCGACTCAGGATCCCAGAGTTCATTCATCTCTGAAGAGTGTATCCACAAGCTAGGGTTAAAACGCCAAAGGACTCATGTTTCTGTTATGGGGTTGGCTCAGTCTGTTGTTCTTGCAAACACGGGTTCTGTTACTTGTGTTCTGACACCGTCGACACGTGAAGGGCTTCAATTAATCACCAATGCACTGATCTTGAAGGATATAGCCTCCAAATTACCCACCATCCCACTTCCTCATCACATGAGGGATGTGTATCGTCATTTGGAATTAGCTGACCCATTGTTTGATACTCCAGGGACAATTGATCTTTTTTTGGGTGCTGATGTATACCCAGATGTGTTTGATGGTGGGCGGTACCAACCACCACGTGGGTTCCCCATTGCTTTTCACAGTATATTTAGTAGGGTTCTAATGAGTAAAGTCAGTCAGACTGCAGCTGCTGCTTCCAGTAGTGTTGTTTCTCTGTTTGTACTGTCTGGGCCTTCCCTAACAGAGATCATCTGCAAGTTTTGGGAGAGCGGAGAAGAACCTTCTATTCAACATTGTAGCCCAGAAGATATTGAATGTGAGAGTCACTCTGTTGAAACCCATTCGCGAGACCCAGAGGGTAGATATGTCCTGAGACTGCCTTTCAAGGAAAAGGAATCAGAGTTAAGAGATTCCTGCAGCTTTGCTGTCAAACGGTTGCATCAACTGGAACACAAATTGCATAGTCGTGTCAGGTGCAGCAACAGTTGCAGAAGCCCTCAAGTTGCAGCAAGAACTGATAAATCTCCTAAAGTAAGGGACAATAAAAAAGTACATCGTCATGATCATGTAACTGGGAAATTCATTAATCCAGTATGTAAGAATAGTAATCTTCCATTAAAATTACCGAATTTTGTTCCAATTTATTTTCATTATTCAGCCAGGTGTGATGCTCATTTATTTATTAAAACTAGGATATGATGATAAAAATATAGATTTAATTGCGAATAACGAAGAAACACATATTACTTTTGGGAAACAAACAAAATTAGAAGATGAAATTTATAGACACATTTAAATTTATGGCAAGTAGTTTAGATAAAGTACTGTCTAATTTAACTAAAGATCAAATGAAATATACTTAAAAGCATTTTCCAAAAGATGAAGTAGATTTAGTTTTAAGAAGGTGTGTTTATCCATATGATTATATGCATAGTTGGAAGAAATTCAATGAAACTGAACTTCCACCAAAAAGGGAATTTTACAACAAACTAAATGAATCAAATATAACTGACGATTATGAACATGCAAAATGTGTATGGAATCAATTTAATATTTAAAATCTTGACAAATATCATGATTTATACTTAAATAGCAATGTATTATTGTTAACGGATATATTTGAAAATTTTAGTAATACATGTATAAATGCATATGAATAAGATCCTGCGTGGTATTTTACTGCACCAGGATTATCGTGGGAAGCAATGTTAAAATTGACCAAACAGCCATTAGATTTATTGCATAATTATGATATGATTTTAATTATAGAAAAGGGTACTAGGGGTGGTATATCTCAATGTTCTAAATAATATGTTAAAGCCAATAATAAATATTTAGGAGATTTTAATCCTAGTCAATAGTCTAATTATTAGGCATTTCTCGATGTTAATAATTTATATGGTTGGGCAATTTCACAATATTTACCATATGGTGGTTTTGAATGGCTTGATATCCAGAATTTAAATTAGATTTTTGGCACAACTATATATTAAATCTTAAGGATGATTCTGATCATGGTTACATATTATAAGTAGATTTAGAGTATCCACAAGATCTACATAAATTACATAAAGATCTTCCATTTTGTCCAGAAAATGAGGTAGTTCCAGGAACAAATCAGTCTAAATTATTAACAACTTTACTTAATAAACATAAGTATGTAATTCACTATCGTAATTTAAAATAGTGTCTGAATAATGGATTAAAACTTACTAAAATACATATAATATTGAAATTTAATCAGTCTAATTGGTTGAAGAAATATATAGATTTAAATACGATGAGAACTAATGCCAAAAACCAATTTGAAAAAGATTTTTACAAGCTAATGGCTAATTCTGTGTTCAGCAAAACTATCGAAAATATTAGGAATAGAGTAGATATAAGACTGATATCAAATGGAAATGTTTGCGAAAAAATTAGTAGCAAAACCAAATTTCAGAAGAAGTACTACATTTAATGAGAATCTTGCGGCTATATATGTGAACAAGACAAAAGTAAAATTTAATAATCTTATTTATGTTGGTATGTCAATTCTATATCTATCAAAAGCATTAATGTATGATTTTTATTATAAAGTAATGAAACCAAAATATGGTAATAAAATAGAAATGTGCTCTCAAGACACTGATTTATAACATAAAAACAAAAGATTTTTACGAAGATATGAAGTCGATAATAGAAAAATTTTATACAAACGATTATTCAAATGACAATATCTATAACATGTTACAAATAAATAAGAAAGTTGTAGGTAAGATGAAGGATGAATGTAATGGGTAAATAATGAAAGAATTGGTTGGTTTAAGAGCAAAATTGTATGCATATAGATTTGATAACAAAGAAAATAAAAAATCAAAAGGAGTAAAGAAGTGTGTTGTTGACAAGAGAATTACATTTGAGAACTATAAGAATTGTTTGTTTAAAGAGAAAATAGAATCTAGAACAATGAATTTAATGAGTGTAAAGCATGAAATATGTACAGTAGAAGTAAATAAAATTGCATTAAGTCCTTATAATAAAAAGGATTATATTAGAAAATAAAATAGATACATTACCATACAGGTATCAAAATGTATAATTTTTTATTAATTTTTATATTATTATCTTTCTATATTATATTTTAAACATCTTTAGTTTCGAAAACAGTGTCAATATCAGAACCATCAAAATCAGTAAGTTTACCACTATCATCCCTAATTTCTAAAACAATGTGATTAAACTGCTCATTATTTATTCTATAAAAAATCGGACATGGTGGTTCATAATTAATATAATCTCTGAAGCCAAACATAATTTTTGTTGGAAAACTAGCAATTATATCAGTTTCTAAACATTTAGATACATCATATTTTATAATCGTTCCATATGCTAAATTACAGTGAACATTTATTGTTTTAAATGAATTTCAAATTAGGTGACTTAGTACCTACAACAACTTTGTCTTTCTCAATAAGCATGTTTCTCTCAAAACCAAGCATATCAGATCATCGATCGTCAAGTTTAATCTCAAACTTAGATTTAACAACAACGCTATTTTTCACATTTTCTGATGTCAGTTCAATATTATTTGTTGAAAATGGGTCAATTGAATTTATAGTTTCCTTTAAAGATTCAATATCGTATTGTCCGTTAGGAATAGTGATAACTTCATTTTTATCAATGACAGCACTCATTATTCAATTGTCGTTATAGTATTGTTGTCTATATATGGAGCTAAAAGTTTACATAATCAAAGCAATAGATTTGTCTTGATGAATTGTATCATAGTGAAGCTTCTTCCTTAGAATGGAACTATTATTTGTTAACTTAAACACTTTACTATATATTTATTACAAAAATTATATAATTAAATGAAAAAAGTTGACTGGGGTGTTGGTGTTTTAATTTCCGAAGGGGATGTTAACAAAAAAAAGAATGGCAAACTTTTGCCTGACAATCTGAGGGCAGTTATAGTTGGACCCAGTGGTAGCAGAAAAATCAATTTGATGATTAATTTTATTTATAAGTCAGGATGGGTAAATTTTAATAAATTGAGCCAACTAGGACGGGAGTAATTGCACCATACACTAATTACACAATTACATAGACCCTTAAATGAGACATGAAATAAGATGGGACACGAGATGAATATTCACAATAAACACACACACATGTGTGGAAACAAGTTTAGGTGGCGTGGATGCTGCTGGATGAAGTTCGTAGCAGGCCACGTAGTGCAGGTGAAATTGCAATATTTCTGCATGGAAATGGCAAACTAAATTCAGGTAAAATATTATTTGTGTTTGGCACATGGTTCTCTTTACGATTAGCGTTGTTACGGGCTTGTAACATGCCTGATGGCAGTAAAATCAAACCTTACTGTGACCGCGTGGTCAAGTACAAAAGCATCAATTTACGTGAAAAATACATTAAACCCTGAATGAAAAATACACAGAACCCTGAAATAAATGATTGTACATGCAATGTTATATAAGTAAGCTCTTAAAACGCAATGATGGCGTATACAAAGACTTGGTTTCAGTCGGCCACGTGGTTATACATGATGTTGCCGTAAAATATTCAAACACGAAAATTACCCTTAAATACATACAAAAAAATAAAGCTCTTAAAATTGCATGTAGCAACTGTGCAGAAGTTACAATGAAATGCCATAAACGTAGGCAGATGGCGTCTGATTCAAAATGTGCTGGTCGCGTAACGTCTCCGACATCTTCCTCGTCCTTCTACTCGATTAAGTTAAAAATGCAACAAGGGCATAAGAAATTAGTCAAGCGGGAGCGTAATGCTGGGCAAAATGTCTGGCAAAAATGCACGGAAGCAAAGATTAAACGGTAAACTACATGGACAATGGAAACCTACATCAATGAACCAAAGTTGTAGTGCGCACATGACAGTGTCTTATCTCGCCAGCTCTCCTCGACAGACTGTCCGGATACAAGCGTCGCACGGACCTATCATGGCCTCCTACGGGGTTCACATAAGCGGAAGTGCTATGCGCGCCGAGTGAAATATTTTATAGTGAAAATAAAATGGCACAAATTAAATTAGACATTGTTTTACATTTATATAATTTTATTACAAATTTCAATATTATTTTTATGTCTCTTTGTGATGGCGTTCATGTCAGAATATTAAGTGTTCTTAATCTCGGCACCACAGGCATTTTGAGTATTCATAACCAAACAATTAAAATTAGTACAAGCACTTTAAAACATTTTAAGACTTATTAAACACTGTAAAGACAATATAACACATGTTACCCTGAAATTAACATTTATAGGAAAGTTCAAAATTGTCGGCCTCTTTGCGCATGTGTGGTACACGTGACACGTGAGCGCTGTCATGGGCTGTAGTGCCACTGGCTGTTAGCCGGCGTCAATCTTATTTCATATTTCCTTTGATTTTAGCTTAAATTTACTATTTTTTAGCTTAAATTTACTTGAATTTGGCTTAAATTTGCTTGTTTTTAAAAATGAAAAATCTGAATACCTATTTTGGAATAATTGTAAATTTGCATGATTTTGGGGTAAAATTGCTTGATTTTGATGAAAATTGCTTGTTTTTATAGTATGAAAAATCATGCACTGCCATTTTGTAAAATATTGGCAAATTTGTTTGACTTTAGCTGAATTTTGCTTGTTTTTGAGAGTTGAAAATTGAGACCAAATGAGGTTTCTAGAAAGTAGAAAAGGTAACTTGAAAAGATAAAATTTTGCTTAAAATTTCTTGATTTAAGCTGAAATTAACTTGATTTTGAGCTTAAATTGCTAGATTTTGGGCTTAAATTGCTTGATTTTTGATGAAAAAGTGGGGTGGTCTTAAACCGGCATTATATATCTGTTTTGTATGTTTTTGTTTTCCTCAAGTGACTCGGTTTTCTTCCCAATTCAGGCAAAGTAACAAATTGAGGAAAAGAAAGTAGTTGTGTACTAGTGGGAAATTGTATAAAAATGATGTAGGGAAAGTTGTTGTTTGAGGTTCCCCCCTCCCCGCTGTGAGTTATGATTTTTGTTATTTCATGTGTCCTTTTTAATATGTCATAATTTTCGTATTTTTACTAGGCTTCGTGTAATTCAAACTGTGAAAGAAACAATTAAATAATATTTTACTTTTCTCTGAAAAAAGGGTTTTGCATTTCGTTGTAAATTTCTTTTGAGCCTTTGTCTGTAGAATTTGTTTCTTTACTTACAGGTATCAAATGGTGGTTTGGTGAGACGAGTGACAATGCGTGACTTTGAAGGCATTGGCACATGTGACAAGGTGACTCGTGATGCAGTACTCAATTTTAGCTATTATCTCACCATTGGCAACATGGATGAAGCATTCCGGGCCATTAAGACTATTCGCAGGTAATTCTACCTGTAATTAATAGTAATATAATGACTGTATCAATGTAGTAGTTGGAAGGTCTAACATTTAATTGTTACAGAGAAAAAAAATAATGTTTAAACACTTGAGCATTGACATTATTTCTTTTTATTTTCTAGGTCTGATGTTGAGGGCCTCCAAATCCTGACGGTACTCCCTAACCTGTAAGCCAATCAGTCACCTATCCACTCTTCCGCATAGATCCCTTCATTACAACAAAAAGTTTATTTATTATTATTATTATTATTATTTTACCTAATTATTATTATCCTAGGTGTATTCTCTTGCCTTCTGGCTACCATTAAAATTTACAATTATTTCATCATTAACAGGTTGTTACAATCTAAACTAACAAATTACAAAAATAGTTCTACTCTTCTCATCTCACTGGTTTAGGACATCACAAAGGTTATTACTTACTTAATGATATAAAAAAATTGACCAGAAACAAAGGTCTTTGTATCTAGAATGGTTTTGACCAACTTGATCAGCTTGTGTGTGGACTGGCTGCATGAAGCTGCTGAAGGGGAGCCCTTCCTTCCACAACAGTCAAAAGGTTTGGCAGTAGGCTTACAGGATCTAGGATTTCCTCGACTGCCTACATCATGGCCAACTGCCATACAATGAGTTGCGTGCCTTGGTCCTTTGTAGCGACTAAAACATCAGTGGCCCATCATCAGGCACGACATAATCATAAAAGGGGGTAACCAGATCACCTTCTGGTCTAACGACAAAGTAGCATGAACCTGAACTCATTTAAACGTCTCAAAAGGTTTAGTTAAAATAAACTCGCTTTTGTTCTTCGTATAATCTCAAGGAGGAGCAAGGTGCCAGCTGTCCTTTTACCTAAATAAAATACACAACAATACTGAGCAGCAAAGAAAATTAGGGTAAATACCCACCCAATACTTCAAAACCTATCCTAGCTAAAACTAATACTAAATTCCCCAAACTGTAGAAGAGCATCCTAATCAACAGTTCAGGCAACACACACACACGTACACAACTTTCTTCTAGACTAGTCAATCAGCTAACCAGCATCGGATAGTTCCAACCATTGGAAGTCTTTTCACACACGTCCAACACAGTTGAATAGTTGTGAGTCCTTCTTCTTCGTGAAGTCAGCACTAATGGCTCGCCTTTCCATGTTCAGCCATGCCAGGCAAAGGGCGGGAACTAGCCAAGTCCACCAGGACTGGAATTATGGTCACCACCGGACAACTGCCCCACCAGAGCCAACTTCTGCAGATCAGGAACCTGGGTCATAGGATCGAGCCAAAGAGGGGTCGTCTGGTTTCTGCCTCTTCAGTGACGTGGGAGCTTTGGCCAGTAGAGTGCTTCCAACCCAAGGATAGCAGATGGAACACCTCCCATCGACGCTAGTCAATACAGCAGCCTCTCGAAAACTGCTGACATGAAATATATGTGTGTGTGTGCGCGCATGCGTGTGTGCGTGCGTGTGTGTGTTTTTTTTGTTTGTTTGTTTGTTTGCCTGCATGTGTGCATGTGAGAGAGAGTGTGTGTGCATGCGTGCAGGCGTGCATGTGTGTGTGCATGTGCATACATGCATGTGTGTGTGCATGCATGCATGCTATATATATATATATATATATATATATATATATATATATATATATATATATATATATATATATATATATATATATATATATATATATATATATATATATATATATATATATATATATATATATATATATATGTGTGTATATATATATATATATATATATATATATATATATATGTGTGTGTGTGTGTGTGTGTGTGTGTGTGTGTGTGTGTGTGTGTGTGTAGGCGTGTGTGCGTGCGTGCGTGCGTGTGTGTGTGCGCATGTGTGTCTGTCTCTCTCACTCTCTCACTCACTCTTATATCATAATATCGTTCATCCAAGTCCTGGAATGTGAATTTACCAACATCGGGATAAAAAATTCTCGCTCCCTGTAAAATATGATGACAGCAACTAGTCTTGCCAACATAGATATGTATATGTGTGTGTACATATATATATAATGCCGCTCCCACAGGCATCACACTTCAGCTCCGTGTCATTTCAGTATTTATAATCGTTTAGAAGTGATAATTCTGACATTCATAACTCAGGAACTGGCAGTGCTTCAATTTTACTCTCAGTAAAATAAGGGAGTGCACTTGACTCATGTCAGCATGTTTGATATTTTGTACGACACTATTAACGTAATGCCAATAAGTCCCGTTAAGAAGTGTGATCGCGTGACCGAAGTCTATCAGCAGGCCCATAAACATAACCTTGAAAACCACCCTCACCATTCCTCGCAATGTGCATGGGCGACATTGGTTAATAAACCCCCTCTACCTGAGAAGAGCATGAGGCGAAAACTCACTGAGAGCATGCTGTAACCATCACCCAGGAAATTCACAACCTTTTAAAATTTAAGTGTATCTCATGTGTAAGAAAAGTTCTGATAAATGAAGTCATGTTTATTGTAGAGGAAGAGCACCTCACGTAAACCCCTTTGGGATACACTACAATACCTTTCTTGTTGCCTAATGTAAAAATTTCTTTTCTTTCACGTATGTGAAACCTCAATGTATGTAACAAGAACCCCCGTAAAGCACAAGTAGGAGTGTAATGTCACCGAAAATTGTAAATATCTTGTATTGTAATTCGCGTAATTTTTCCAGAATGGAAAACCCTAGCAAAATAAGAAAACGTGTAGTAGACTAGCGTGAACCCCGATAAGTTGAGAGAGAGTGTGAAGGAAGAAGGAGCAAAAAAACCATGAGAACGAAAACTCATCCATTGGGTGTGCACAGCTGCCAGACAGGTTCACAAAAGCATATCTACTCGAGCTAGGCAGATACCCCCACTCCCTAACCCACGAGAAAAATTTATTCTCGTCCCCTCCAGCCAGAGAGGCTGCATACGTACGTTACCAAGCATACACGAACTAAGAAACGTGAATTGTAAATAAAAAGTGGAACTCACACTACCTGTGTTGTAAATAGTAGGCTTAAGTCACTAGCTGACAAAACAACTTGTAACCTAGAAATTAACGATAATCTTGTAAATAACCTCAACGTAAAATTATGTGAAAATTGTCTAGTTGTAGGATAAACATTGTTGTGTTGCTATCTCGCTATAAACCTACTAAAGGAAATCATAGTTTGTCTAGATGCTAAGTAGAAGCATAGTTAAGAGAAGTTGTTTCATTTCACATCATATGCACGTTCATGACATGAGCGCCTTAAGATGTTGGAAAATAATTATGGCAGTGCGCCGTTAATTACCAAATCCCTGTAGGCTCAACACGATTGAGGTACAAAGTGTTACGTGTATGGAGGCACAAGCCTACTGCCTACACCACCCTTGCCAAGAGCAGAAGTTGTACACAACTTCACGCTATACTAAAGGAAAATATTAATTGTACCATGTGTCAGACATATGTTATTACAACTGTAACCTTAATAAAGTGTAATCTAAGCAAGTGTGTAATATGTTCTGAAATGTAGGATAAGAGTATTCTTGTGTTCATACACCTAAGTAGTCACGAGAGAGCCATGTGAATTATGTCAATCTTAACGCAAAATGTGATTTGCATAACCTTAAAGTGTGTAGTACGTAAACGTAAAATTTCTCATACAGAATGTCTCACCTAACCTAAGAATTTTGTCTCAAGCAAATGCAAAATGTTTTATACCAGAGTTACGTCAAGATGCCTCAAGAATTACATATGCTTTCAGTGTGTGTGTCATATGTATTCTTTATATGTACTGCCTCATTAGCAACCCGGAGATAGGAACTTAAAACTTGTGAGATTTTCTGCTTGGTTACGCCCTTTTCAGGTAGACTCCCCTTTAGAATTATTTTATTCTCGAGGACAGACCAGTAAGAATTACTAAGTAAAATTTTTAAAAAGAAAGTTTTTTTTTGTTTTTATACGCAACCAAAATGTAAAGAAATTTAAACTTAATTTTTTTTGTATCTGCCCTTGTATTAAGAAGGCACTAGGTTCGATACCAGACCACTTATTCCCTCACTTTCCTTCCCAAGCTATTCCTCAACTTGGTAAGCGACGAGACGAGAAGACTCCAGCTGCGCCATGAAGCAGAAGGCACTGCGCAGGCACCCCGCCGCTACGCAACCGAAGGAGAGGGAGAGAGCGATGGGGAAAAGGGAAGAGACCGTTAACCCACCACTGATAGAACCCAGATGCCACATGACCCAAATACGGGCACGCTCAACTCCCACTCAGGCAGTGCGTGCAGAATAGGTGCTGGCCCAGAGAAACAACTGAGAATTATACAAGTGCAGCAGCCACCTCAACCTCCCGAAGCAATTGTGATTTCTAAGAATGGAGCTTCGTGGCTTCGGAGGGTGGCTGATTGACGCATGCCAGCATGCTGCGCTACTGAGAGGCACACTCTACGGCCGACTTCGCCCCATCTGAGTGCACCAAGCATGGGGCGAAATCAAATTCATTGTACACTGAGGCTTGGAAATAATAATATTAAAAAGACTTCATACATTAGTAAATCAACTACGTAACTGAACCTCACTTCTGAAATTGTGATCTTCCACATCCAATTAAGAAGGAATGTGCCAGAGCAGCTCCGATAAAGAAATAATATTAATTGTTTAAAATATACTACATTACCCTGCCTAGTCAAGAAGTTCCAAACAACCCTCAAGATAGCAGCACCCTCATGACCTTCTGATGTTACAGCCTGCCTGCCTCAGTCCGGGGTGCGTGAAAATGTCATTGTCTCCACCAGGGAAGATAAGAAATTGAGCGGCGCTCCCGCAGCAAATAAACCAGCCCCTGTGTTGGAAGGTTACGCTACCCTCCACCGCCCCCAGAGAATTGCTGATACAGGGCGATTTTAGTATAAATAGAAGAGCAGCACCCTTGTCCAGCGAGAGACGCCAGGCTCGCCGGCTGCATAGGTTCGTGAACTCTCCTACAGTCTGCGGAAAACTCTCTCCTCTCCTTTGCAGCCTGCTCAGGACTCAACCTCCTTCACTTCAGCAGCCCGAGGCAGGGCTCAAACCTCTACCTCCAGCCAGCAGCTTACTGAAGGCCGCCAGCACTCCAGCCCCGGTTTGGACAAGGCTTCCTTCAGCTGACCACCCAGAGACAGCTCTCCATGATTTGTAAATCCCATCAGTCAACTTCCCTTGATTCCCACGTTACCAGGTTGTTGCTGGATTTACATCCCCCTGGATAGAGCCCCTTATTATGCTCATGCTGTAAATAGCTTATACTTTTCTTTTATTATTAATTAGGCATTTTCGTAGGAATTAATTTTACTAGATTAATTTTTCCCAGGCTTGCCTTCGCCTGTTGATTGAGATTTATATATTTTACCGAGCTTTAATAATATTTCTTTTCCTAGCTATTAGTGTGTATTACATTAGCCGGGTCTTACTACAGTGTAATTTTAAAGGAAAAAAAATATTACGTTACGAACTTAACCCCCGTGTGTGTCGACTACCGTAATTTTAATTTTAAATCCTGTGTCATTTTTCTGTGCTTTATTAATTTTATCTTTGATTACAGTGCTGTGTAAATAGTTGCACAGTAATTCTAATTAACCTCACATCTCTGTCTGGTTGTATAGTGTGCTGTATCTCTCAGGAGGCAGGTCCTGATAAAGTCCCTAATATATCTGAGATTCCAGGGCACCCGCCGCCAATACGAGACATAAGGTCTAGTTACTTGGGGTTATCCCCACACAGGCATCAAACTCTAACACAGACGCACAGGATCCCTCTAGCCGATTAAGTATCCTAAGATTAAATTCTGGCAGGATTCTTCGGGTTCGACACCCGAGAATAGAAATACTCCCCAACTTCTGTACCATAACGTTGGCTTCCGGAAGGACGATCAGGGTTCGATTCCCTGCCAAGGTAGTTTCTCGAACGCACCCAGAACAATCCATAGCCAACTTCATCCTCGCTCGACAGCCAACGAGGCCATGGTGGAAAAACCTTGTCAGTGTAAGCCAGATCACTCACCACCACATTCATTCATTCACCTCTCGTATCCAACTGAACTTTTTTCACCCTTATTGGGACAGCTGGCATCCTGATTATTGACATCCCTTGTGGTACGGAGAGTAAGGCTGCCCGGAAGGGATATTTTAACACTCCGATTCACCCTGTGGCTTGACTCCTCTCTACCTCATAAGGTCCGAGAAGGCAGTCAGCGCCCTAACCAGTTATCCACACAGAGGAACACGTGTTAAACTATACATATCAATCATGTTTAATTTTCTGAATATGAAAAAAGTTGAATTATGCTGAGAAGTATAATACACGACCTTGTAGATTTAATAATTTTTATTTGATAAATTTGAAACATAAATTGCTTAAGTTGTCATGACCTAAATTGTAAAACGAATTACTAAAATATATTTTGAGTTCTGCTTTTATTCTTTGGGTGTAAGAGTGACTGTAACACAGATTTTCATCAGCTTCCCAAAATACTTTTTGTACTAGTAGAATTCTCTCAGTCCCTTACTCATAGGTCCGTTGTTTCGGTATCGGATATTGGTTGTATCAGCTAGGAAGTATCGGTTCATACCAATTTCAGTAAAAATATGTATCGATTCAGCACTAATTTATACTCTCCTGGCTCGCCCTTGATCAGGTGGAGGGGGGTGGCGGCATTAGATCCTCTGGGTGTGTGACATTACCGGCCGGCCGAAGTTCCAGCTGCTGCATATCTTGGTGATTCATACTAGTGGTGCCATCCCTCGGTGGGCATAGTACTAGGTCACCTGAAACATTGTCCCGGTAACTCAGCCATTGAACAGTACAATAATTTTTAGCATATGAGCATGTGTCTTATACCGTTGGGTAAACAGTACAAGTTATTGACGTCAGGTAGATTGTACTGTCAATCAAACTTCGTTGGAGCATGCAGCTGAGTGATTCACACTGATGGGTAGAAGTCAATTTAAATAAATAGAAAAGACATCACTCTTCAAGTTGTATAACCACTAGCTTTTCTTATACTTGTGAGCTAACTTTATAATATTTTGCAAAGAAAATCAAGCTTTACTACACAATAATTTTGTACAAAATAGGCTTCCATATTGCCAGACTATCATATTTTATATAGCCTGGCATTCCAATTCATACAAATTGGTTCTGTTCCGAACCAGCCATTATGAGACTTCAGATCTTTCTTGAGTAATCTACAAATTGTAATTTGAGAGTTTAAGTAAAATTAAAAGCATCTCTTTATGTAATGACTCAACAAGTATTGTACTTGTTTGTGTTTTCAAATGCCAGTTTATTAATTATTAATTCAAAGGGTATGTTCACAATTTTCTTTTGACTTTAAAACAAAGTATTTTGTCACAAATTGTGGAGATGGTTTGTGAAGACAGCATCATGCAGTGAACAGTATCATGATCACACAGCTGGTGCTATGTTTTGTTCTAGCGAAGCTGTGTGGGAGAGCCTAGCCAAGATGTGTGTGAAGACCAAGCGACTGGATGTAGCAATGGTGTGTTTGGGACACATGCGCCATGCCCGCGGTGCAATGGCCATCAGGCGGGCTGTGGCACGCGAACCAGAGCTAGAGGCAAGGGTCGCAATGCTGGCTGCTCAACTTGGTCTTGTGGTGAGACATTGTATTTGATATATATCTTTTTTCTTAGTAATAACCATTTCTACTTTAAAAGTACAATGCAAACTGAGACCTGTCTCAACAAGTTTATGAATTCAGATGTTGATAGGACTACTCAAAATGGGACAGAAACGTTTATTAGCCACCTACTAGCACATGTAATTTGACTCCTGTACCTAGAGTGTGCACAGTTCACACCATGTAGAGTGTTCCCCATGCCATTTTCTTAACATTGTGTTGTTTATGCTTTTTATTTTTTCCCGAAAAAGTGTTGTCATTTCAAGAGTGTCACTATTCCAGTGGTAGTAGAATCTAGAGTTAACTACTGAACTGGATTAAAATTCTAACTTAGAAAGTTTACACAGTTTTAATTTTGTTATTATTATCAGCTGTGAAAATTATGGTAATTTTTTTACCTTTTAAGTCTCTACCCTTTTGATATGTATATCGTTTAATTAAATGGTGTACTAAATTTTTCAAAATATGCAACAAAAGTGTGTATTGGACATATTTTTGTTTTGATTATTTAGAAGTAGAGTACATTCAAAGTATGGAATGAAAGTGTGGAGCTATAGGGACCATCATTGAGAAGTGTGGTGCTGTGTACAGGAAGAGGCAGAGCGGCTGCTAGAGGGGTGTGGACGATACGACATACTGAACAGCTTGTACCAAGCAGCCGGGGAGTGGGACAAGGCACTGCGCATAGCGGAGGATAGAGATCGCATACACCTGCGCACCACCTGCCACAGTTACGCCTGCCACCTGGAGGCTAAAGGGGACCTCACTATTGCCTCAAGCATGTTTGAGCGTGCAGACACCCACCGTGCCCAGGTGCCACGCATGCTCACCGACCACCCTGACCAGCTACGCAACTACATCTCCAAGAGCAAAGATCCGTGAGTGTTCCTATTGATGATAATCTGTGGATAGAGCAAGGTGCATAACTTCTCATCAAATTTGAATGTTGTCAAAAGGTGCTTATGCTGCAGTATTTCAGTTGCGTGGTATTGTAGAACAGATTCTGGAAATGTTACATATTGTTATAAAATATGTGAAGTATTGTGCCTGCTGTGTAAGAGTTGGGTAAATAAAATGAAATGGGCTATTTAGTGGTTGTTTCAAACATAAAGCTAAAAATGTTTAGTCAACACAAAGGGTTGTCGCCTTATCACTTACCCTTAGGTGGATGTGCTGTTGAGGGTAAAGCCAAGGTACTTCCCCCCTGGACAACGGTGAAGCCGTGGTTGTTGCTTGAACAGGGTTTCCTGGTGTCTGAGTTGCTGGCTTTGGCCACCTCAAAAACGGTGCGTTGAGCTTTGGGTGGTGCTTAGCGAGCAATGGGTGAGTGGGTGCCCTTGTTGGAGTGTAAGCTGGTGGGACGTTAAGTGCTCTGAATAAAGGAGTTAGAATAAAGAAGTCAGAATAAAGGAGTTATCTTATTTTTACACCATGTGACAGTCTAGATTTTAGTACTGTATTGGTGGGCCAGTTCCCAGCATCACAGTTTTGCACTATTATTTGAATGTGGTAAATTCCTCCCACAAGGGTTATAATATTTTATTGTAATAAGCTGGGTATTGATAATCAGCAGAACGTTATGCCTTTCTGTTGCAGGCAGCTGACGAGGTGGTGGGGCCAGCTGATGGAAAGCAATGGTAACATGGATGAGGCGGTGGAGTGCTACCAGCGGGCAGGAGACTTCTTCTCGCTGGTGCGCATCCTGTGCTTTCAGGATGACTTGACACGAGCTTCTCAGGTAGCCAGCACCACAGGAGACCGGGCAGCCTGCTACCATTTGGCTAGGAGGTATGAGTCCTCAGGCCTCGTCAAGGAAGCCGTCCACTTCTTTACCAAGGCTCGTGCCTATGCTAATGCCATCCGGTTATGCAAGGTAAGTTTTGAGTGTTTGCCAAATATTCACTTCAGACACTTTACTACGTTTAATTACTAGCAGCTTCCTACTTTATTTAAATAAACTGTATTTGGTTGTGTGATCTGTAATCAGTACAGCAAAATTCTCTGTACACATTATTGGACAAGAAATATTTCCACATTAAAGGTACCATAACTTTACCTGTAATAGCATATCTAAACTTAAATATTCTAAAGTGAAATATAACTTCCATTTATTTACATTATGCATGCTCGTATTGGTGCACAGGTGTGAAGGAACCATTAGCATTATATTGACGTGTGACAGCAGAGAAGCTTGGCGCATCACGTAGTTTACTGGGTGGGGCGGGGGGGGCCTATTTTATGCGGATTCAAGCCGAGAACCCTGAGTGGCCATATGGGCTGATTATGGTGGGTGCACCTTAACTCAGAGGGAGCCAGCCTGGTTGGGCGGCAGCAAGCTATGTAGTCATCTAAGGCGGCATGGGTGGCGGTGGATGTTAGCTTACCACATGTAGACTGGTGTTGTAGCTGACTGCTGGCAGTCTGTGGCGGACGATTCCCCGGACCCTGTCCAGGGGCGGCTGGTGTGTGGCTGGCAGTTGCTGACCCAGGGGCTGCTGGGCTCCAGGTGGTGATGGCGGGTGCTGGCATCTGGTGTATGGTTCTGGCAAAGCCCAGTCCCATGAGCATTCAGATCTACATGCAGACAACGACGAGATACGGTGTGACGGTGGTGATCTTCCAGGGTGGCTCGAACAAGTTACTAAGGGGGACTGAGGAATGAGGCTCCTGCTGTCGTTAGGCGGCTTGTGTTTGATCCTGAGCAGAGGAAAGGCTGAAAGCTGACTGGGATGGGTTACCCAGCAATTGGTTGGGTAGGAGCAAGCAGCAGATGCCTTCTTATCGACCCACATAGTCCCTCCTTGTCGGGAGAATGGTATTAGGTAGGTTTTATGGTCTTCGCAGCAAGCAAGGGGCTGGTGCCAGTAATTCCTTAACTAAGAGTACCCGGATGTGATAATTTCACATCTTGTCAGGCCTGGTGCTCCAACCGGCATATCACATGCGGGGGTTGGAGCACTCAGTTCACCGATCTCATGGGGAGAAACCCCTCTTTCTTCAGTGCGAACCCGTTGGCAAACCAGGGTGTGCAGTTCTACATGCTCTAGGGTCACGAGATACCCTGGCTTCATCCAGGTTATTTCAGTAGAGACATACTAATGTCTTATAAATTTAAGGGCAGCATTAATTATAAACCTAAGGTAGAGGTTCAGAACTTAATTAATGAACTAATTTATATGGTAGCTGCCAAAGTAGACAAACCAGTACCACTATTTAAACCACCGTCTAATTTACCCAAAGAACTGCACTTAATACATTTAACAATAAACAAATACTGGGACGCGCTATTAGAACTCGATCCTATTTTGTTAACCTACCATACCAGTCAAATACCCTACTACCACTTTGAGTATTTCTTCGACACCACTCCACCGCAGCCAATACCGGGCGTTGTTCATCCGCCACCCTATGCAGCGAGAAGCAACACGGCCAGGAGTGAATAAGGTACAGTGTCAGAAACATATAGTGCTTTCCACCCCAGACTTTGTGCCCATCAGGAAGCCTACCACACCAGTGTTATACAAAGGCATAGCTCCAACACGTAATTAAAAGCTGTTTGTTTTGACATCTCTCAAATGTCCTTCGCGATACTGGTATCACGTTGGCCGTCACCCTCCTCCGTGGTCAAAACACAGACTACTCACACACTTACCTCTAACTTCAGATTCTGATTGATGTTGAAGGTCCCGGGTTCGAATCCCAGAGCACACACTTGTAAGTCCCTACTACAACACCCCTGTCCCAACGTGGCAGAGTCCACACCTATCCAGCACTCATGCTGACACATGTAAAGTAATCTTTGGGCTTGTTTCTCGTCTCCAACCTATGTAAATAATTTCCCAGTTTATGTGTGAGGTGTTTTGTGATCTGTTTAATTTAATATTTTTCCCTAACCAAGAGAAGTGTACATGATGCGCGACTATAATTGGCACTTAATGTGGGGCTAGCAGCAGTAATTCGACTAAGTGGTTAGACTAAGCCATGCATATTGTAAGTGCTTTTACCCTTGGTGGACACGATAAAACTAACAAATATTTGTATAAACATGTGACTGAATAATTTGTTGGTTGAGTTCAGTAGGTGTATAACTAAAATGAAATTTACCAAGTTGTTTTAGAATTTCAGCTAAGTAAAGTATGTTCATTTTTTGGATAAGTTTGACGTGTGCCGCTTATACCACTATTAAATACGATTATGACTCATCGCTCTTCACGTTAAGTATAACCTTACTTCAACACACATGAGAGTTGTTACCGCAAACCAATACACGGATGTTGCGTGCCGTTTAAATATAAAGGGCGGCCGAACACGTGGTTTCAAGGTTGCGCAACCATTGAGTATGCTGCATCCCCCTTCCCTCTGTTCTGAGTGCCAACAAGCTGTGAGCCACTTCAGGGCATGGCAGAGCGCCACCGAAGATCCATTAAGCAGAGTACTGACGAGAGGGTTCTCACCTCCCATGCCAGCCTCATGGCAGAAGGACGTCACATGCCTTCCCCGTACCCGCCGCGGCAGCCTACACTTCTGACTATATAAGTCAGTGCATGGCAGGGCTCCAGGAGTCATTCATCATGCTTCTCTTGACCCCGAGCACTCCTTAGTGCTGGTGCCTCCAGTGAACCTCAAGTCTCCAGCAACCCTCGTGGCTACTCTCTGCAACGACATGAGTATTCGATAATCATCGAACAAGAATACACCTTGCTACTACAGCAAAGGAACTTTAACTTCTTTTTGTTTCTTCCAGACACCCGCAATTAGATAGTTTTAGTTCAATAGTAATTTAACCAGTCTTTTAGTTCAACCTTTCCTTCTAGCCTAGGACCAGGTTGCCTACACCTGGCTAACATAGGTTACCTTCCGTACTCCGTCTGCTTGGTAGGAGATAGCACGGGTCACTGTTTTTATTGAGTCCTCAGTAAATACAGCTTTGTTCTCTATCCACACGCTTTTATTTTTAATGTGACCCGTGCCACTTATACATCTAAACTAATATGATTATGACTCATCACCAAGAGTACCTATTCCATCACTGCAGATGTGAGTGTTACGTTGCCTACCCTACAAGCAATGAGAACTTATGAGAGTATTCTCTTCACCTGGAGGATACGCAATCTGGCAGGCCCGACTCCCCGCGCTGAGAGCCTACTAGCTGCCCAGACCTCGGGCAAGGCGGAGCGCCACTGATGAGGCAAGAAGCAGAAACGCTGACCAGAGTATTCCCACACCAACCAGGGAAGGAGGAGTCACTACTCCCCCGCACCCCGCTCCGGCAGCCTACAAACCTCCACTATATAATTCAGGATGCTGCCGAGCTTGGGAGTCATGCTTACACGTTCTTCTATAGCGACCTCCCACAACACTAAGTCAGTGCTCGGGATCTTCGGAGAATCTTGTTACTTTCAAGTACGCCCCTGTGGCTACTTACTACTTACGTCAACCAGTCAACCCGATGACCAGCGAACATGATCATATATTTATTTAACTTCACTTTGTCTGCTCTAGACACTTTTTACTTTGCAGTTTAACGTTGACTAACTTGTATTCATCTAGAACCAGCTTTTCCCTTTTTACTTAGAACCAGGTCGCCTACATTTGGAACCGCAGTTACCTTCAGCTCTCCACGACTTGGTAGAAGGTAGCACAGTAATGTGTTTATTGAACCTTCAATAAACACTCATTGTTCTCTACATTTCTGATTTTCATTTCCAGGGTATTTGTCTGTATTAACAGTTGGAGACATAATACGCCGTGCACTGCCGACAGGAACCAGGAGTTTTGTTAAATCGAGTTAGCCTGACTGTGGATCCCTTTCAGGTATCTGCACCTCAGAAGACATACATATTAGATGGCTACTTATTTCTTCCCAGTCACACATTAGCACTAAGTCAGTGCTCGTGGGGGAGAAACATCAATGCCACAACCGCTAGAAACACCTTCACACCGGGAGTCACGACAGACTCAGGTGGCTTCTCACATTCGCACTAAGTCAGTGCGTGGTATCTGTAGCCTGACGTTTTGCCGTTCATCCTAGTGCGAATGCACAGCCAGTAGTGGCTTGGCGGCCCCCACGGCTCCATGTCCCTGATCAGCCAGCATACTGTGGGGGGATCAGTGAGGACTCTTATCGATCTCGTGCCGGCAAGTAACTATTGGGTTACACTGTCAACCTTCGTGTCTAAGTGCATCGCGTAGACTATAGAACTGTTTGCCCTATGCCTTATGAGAATAGGAGTTGTAGAAAACGCAGGGAACAATATCTGACTCACTCTACTCTCAAGCCTTAGATTGCTTTAATACGTCCTACACAGGAGAGGCAGGTGGAATATGACCGCGCCGCCGAACTTAGACGTCAAGCAATCATGCCTGCTCCGGTTCTGGTAATTGACTTCCCACCGTGCATCCGCATACATCCTACATGTCATCCTGTTGTCAGAGGACTCCTGACCGGTACTGAAGTGCGCCTATGCTGGGATAACCTCATCTCCTGTTCTAATGAAGCACACCTGTGGAACCTCAGCTCCAGCAAAGACCGAATTTGCCGTGGCTAGGCGAAGCCTACCTGACTACAGCACCCAGAAGCAGGAATGAGTAAGTTCTAACCAACATCCCTTGCCTCTAAGTCAACTATTTAAACCATACTACCTCGCTTTTGGTCTAGCGGACAAAATTCTCGATGAACGTGCTAAGTCAGTTTAATCGAGCACGCGTCAAGAGATTTTCTGGCGCCCAACGTTGGACGTCAGACAAAGAGCTGTGTACAGTAAACGGCATGAACTAGACCAACCTTACCCCGAGAACTAAGGGTCAAAAATGATCAGTCAAGTGAACTTTGGGTAGTCCTTGAAACATCCCGTGGCGTCCTTAACCAATACCATGTCAGACGCAGATATCAATGCCATCGCTGGCAAGAACTCTGACAATGAACCAGACGTACCCAATGTACAGTGTAGCCATGCCGACTGCCCAGGCCATGGCACACTAAGGGTAGAATTCACCTACTGTATGACACTCTTCCATTGCGCCTGCATAGGTTGGCCTGAAGAGACCCGCGTTACATACGAGTTATACACTGTACAGCTTGCCGCCAACAGCCAACGAGTTTCTGAAACGAAGTTACGTGCCCTGGGCGAGGCATAAACCATATCAGGTGCACGATGAGTAGTGAACCCTATCACCACCTATACATAGGGTGGCCCAACGAACGCGTCTCTATGCCCGGGATGGCCTACCAGTGTGAGAGATGTCAAAGAAAACACATCTCTCACTCCCTCAGATCCAAGCCTTCCTGGATATACATACAACCTGGAACAGCACCTGGCCATCCAGCTATCGGTAGAGATGACAATATTCAAATAACCGACTATACAGGTCGCCCACACGAAGACCCAGTCACATTCACGCAGGAATGCGAAAAAGAAATCAAAGACACCGACTTGCCACCGAAACAATGGATTGACCGGGCCCAACTGCATTTGGAGGGCATCGCCCTTACATGATGGGAAATATACGGAGAATTTTTAACGGACTTCAAGCATTTCAGTAACGGGATAGTGGCAGAATTCACGGGTGAGGAGGTGTTGGCTAGGCTAACAACACAGTTTTATATCCATACCCAGGTACTCGACGAAGAAGCAGAAATCTTCATACGAAGAAAAGAACAAATGTTTCGACGTGTGTTCCCCAGAATTGACGAAGCTACCACCGTTCGCTCCATCAGTTGATTATTACTGCCAAATCTCCGGAACGTACTCTTGACAATAAGACCCACGACCTTGGATAAATTTGTCGATCGAGCACGAGAAGCTGATCAAAACTTTGCAGCACAGGCGAGCCTAGAAAAACCAGTATCCCCCAAGGCCTCTGAGGTACGAACACCACCTGTTGTGCCTCCTAAAGGCGTACCAACCACAACCCCTCGCATGCCATTTGTATCCAAACGCTGGTTCTGTCCGGAGAACGACTGGAGCAAGGACTGCACTCGGAAACCAAAAGGAGCTGCCGTTCCACTAAACTGCGTTGGTAACACACCGTCAAATATCCCAACACGACCAGCTGAAAAATCAACTTCCGGTATCAAGCCGGGAAACGCCAACGCTGGGGTACGAAGCGGGCCACTACTTCTGGTTTACAAGGGCCCATCCTCCAGGGATTAAGTGAGGAAGCATCAGTTCTAGTAGCTCCACACATAGAGGTGGAGGTGAACAACAACAGGGTACTAGCCTTACTTGACTCTGCGGCTACCGGATATTTTATCAGAAGAAATTTGTTAGCGTCAAACCAGCTCGCCGAACTAAGACCATAAAGCAAAATACATAGTAAGAATGGCTCAACCCGATGCCACCCTGGACATAACCGGCCGATTTACTTTGAATATAAAAATTTGAAGTATTTTTACCCCAACAGAATTTATTGTTTCACCAACCATGTCCTAATCAGTAATACTAGGATGCCGTGGCTTATCCGCCATCAATGCATTCTCGATCATGGACAACATAGAGCCTATCTAGGAGAAACCAACCGTATTACTGTAAACTGGGATCAAAACCCAGACAACATCCCGTCAATGCCCTTCGACCCAATGAGCATTAATCACGAACTCGAAGAACCAGAGTTCTACCAATTAAAAGCCATACTAGATGAGCATGCCCTTGCCTTCAGACAAGGAGAACTGCTACGACAAACACGTTCCATACAACATGAAATATGGCCTACAACTGATGTACCAGTCTACAACCGTCCATACAGAGGGTCAGCCCGCCGCCGTGAGCTCATGATTGAACAGGTCAACGACATGAAGGACCAGGGGATCGTGGAATTATCGCATTCCCCATATAACTCACACATGGTCCTTGTACCTAAGGACGGGAAATTGCAATTTTGCGTAAATTACAAGTCGCTAATTGAAGTCACACACCCGATTGCTCCCCCAGCTATAGACTTGTCTCATACACTACAAGATATTGGATAGGCCTAAATATTCAGTACTCTTGACATGGAGTCTGGATACTGATAAATTGCAGTCCACCCGGACAGTCGAAAGTATACTGCTTTTACGACACCTGAGGGCGAAACCCTACAATTTTGAGTCATGCCTTTCGGCTTGAAAAACGCCCCTGCAACATTCCAACAATTAATGTCTGCGGAAGTACTAACAGGTTACATCGGTGAGTTCTGCTTCGCTTATCTCGCCTGTGTAAAAATATTTTCGGATAGCTGGGAGGAACATCTGGGCCATCTGCCATGAGTATTGGAAAGGCTCAAATTACATGGGATGACTTGTAAGCTGTCAAGAAGCTTCTTCGGCAAGACATCAATAGATTATCTGGGACATGTTATATCGCTATGGAAAATGCCGCCTTCAACTGGGAAGAGACGGAGGAACCTTCATTAACTGGGAAGGCAGCCAGCTGAATGCTGCTCCTCCCCATACCCCAATCTGCCTCCAACAGTTGCTGATAGAAACGAACCAGCCAGTCCTAAATCACCCGATGAAGACTAGAAGTCAGGCACGAAGAGCCCATCAATGTCATGTGTGGCCTCAATCCGAAGAGGCCCAAAACCAAGAGGGTTTGAGGTCCCCGACCTTCAAACGAGGCCCAACACCCAGAAGGGCAACTCCCGACGTGGAGCCAAGGCCAACGAAGATGCCTGAGGAGGCCCGAACCCCAGAACCCGACAGGGATCCATTCTATTCTCCACCCGGGAGAATAGAGATGCAACAGCGCCGAGGAGCAGTCTCCATTAAATTCCTGCCATCGACGCCGACCAGCTATGGCCACTGAGTCACCATCAGACCTGACTGAGCCATCCTTAGTTGCACTAAAATGTCTTGGCGAAGTCCCAGAGACAAGGGATACAGCCAGACACCCCGCAGATCAAGTTGTATTAGCCAAGAGCACCTTGCCTTCCACCTGGTACAACTCCAGAGCCAGAAATCAAGGACATGCAAGCTTCTACGAAACTAACACAACTGCCACTAGATCACCAGAATACGCTCCAGACGAGCCTGGAGGCCGCCTCTTGACCACCGGATGACTTCCACAACGTGAGCCCAGAGGCCTACGCCACTAGACCACTGGAACGCGAACACGCCACGGACATAGTACAATCACCGTAATCTCAAGAAACGTCCAAAACAGTGGTCAAGGTCATCCCAGCTTCCACGAAGCTGACCACGGTTCCTGCCGACGACAAACTGCAACCAACATCGAGCATAGCCTTCGGCAGGGCTCCGTCGCAAACTCCTATGCAGGAACCTTCACCTGTCTGTGCTGTTGAGTACAAGAGGCCCATTCTGCATCCCGCTCAATTTGTCGCCGATGATCGGAGCATCGAGACCATCGATGCTTCCTACTACCCAACAGCTGGTGCAACTCCTACAGTCGAGGTCAAGACTCCTCACCCTCGCACTGCCTTGCTACAGGACCTGGACGTCGAGACAGTCGATGCCTCCAGCTACCCGGCCCTATGACGGGATGCGTCCGCAGGCAAGGTAGAGAGAGGTCCCCTTCTGCAACTCCCTTGTCCTGCGCCAGCAGAGAAATGTCCAGCCCTAGGGTAGGAATCCGTGCAGTCGGGGTGCACGACCTTCCTGTGTCTCTCCCCCGCACTGTCTCAATGTCCTTTGTAGCTGTGCGCTCCCCATAAATTCCGGCAGAAGCAGACGCCACAACCGAACGTGCTGAACCACGATGCCTGATGCCACCTTGTGCTGCCAAGGCAGACTCTACGCTTGGCCAGTACCGAGAATCACTATAGCGACCCAAGTCGAGGTACACATGGCTGTACCCACTTCATGCTGAACTACGTCCCAGAGGCAGGCCAGCTTAATGAAAGCTTGATGAGCACAAATATGTGCAGTACTCGACAAAGTTTAATCGCACACGTAGTTGTAAACCACTATAACAGAACATTACAGGACTCGTTACAGACCTGTAACAATTAATAATTACACTAGCCGACCAGTTAAAGACATTGAGATAGGTAGAGACACTCACATTTAGGCTAGTTTAATGAAAAGTGTGTATCAAGTAACTGTCTACCCAGCTGTAATCAAGCGAGGGAAGTGAATTTAATAGATAGTTATTTAGAAACTCGGCTATGTGCAAACTGAACTCGTAAATACAGCAGTCACTCTGTATGTAATTAGAACCAGTGAAAACAGACGTTTTACACCTCACCGATGACATGGTTCCATAAGAATAAGTAGCCAACAGCACACATAAAAAGGTAGTATTACTTAGAGATGCTCACCACAGTGCCAGTGATAGTTGAAGACAGAGACTTCGACGAAATACATGTTAGACTTAGCTGACGATAAGAAAGGACTCCTGCGAAGGAATTAGTAATTTTAGATTTGTAATAATGATTTTATGTGTAGGTACACCTTTAAATATTACCATGAGTTTTTACAGTGTACTTGTGAAGATCGTCTACAAGACGAATGCAGTTTTGTAGGCATGTACTTTTATGTTATGCTTTTGTTTTCGCATATTTTTCTAGTGTATGTGTTTTGTTTGCAATATCTTGTGCACCAACTTAGTATCAAACCAAAACTCTGAGCCACAGAGCTCCCATGAACTCACTATGCTGAAACCAGGTGCAAGATATTTTGACTTCCGCATATTGCAGTGTTATATATGTAAATTTAAAGTGACCAACATGTCCAATTGCCTGCGTTTTCATGCATGTTTTTAAAGTGTACTCCCATTGTTCGTTCAGCTGGTCAACCTAGGTGTTGAAGGGCCTGCGGTTGTCGAACTTTCACCCTGTCACACATAACTGTTTAGCCTTAAATCACCATAGCAAGCTCCAGGATAGTTAGTGTTGTCTCCCTACCTTCCGTGAGTAAGACTTGAACATATTAATTTTATTCCCCTTCATCTATCGCATGCCATAATTTTCATGAGCATTTTATTTCAGGTTAGTGTTGTATATTCTCTTGTAAATATCCACAGCGCTATGCTAAGTTTTTGTTGCGGCATGCAAAAATAAAGTAGGCCTGTGGGACACCCGATAAACCACGGCACTTCTGACACAATAATCTCTGCAACAAAGGGGAAAAACACATTCGCAGCATCAACGAGCACCACACCACCTGGGTGAGGGGCAGAGAAAGGAAGCCCACCCGTCAAGAGAGACAGAGCTACGGTCTCCACATCCCACGCATCTCGACTTCGCCAGCCGGCCTGAGCGCACAGAACGAGCGCCGCTACAGCGGTCAAGCAACCCAACACTAAGTGTCCCGCCTACCTGATGAAAATTTTTTTCTTACCAACTTTCTTCGCTACTCTTATAGACCTTCCAGGCCTTTCAGAGAGGGGGCCTACGTCTTTCTCCACCACCTTTTCACGATGAGTCTTCATCGAAACAAAAGGGGGGGGGGGAGGGGGATTAGCGCGTGCCTCTTATACCACTATTAAATACGATTATGACTCATCGCTCTTTAGGTTAAGTATACCCTTACTTCAACTCACGTGAGAGTTGTTACCGCAAACCAATACACGGATGTTGCACGCCGCTTAAATCTACCAGTCAGCCGAACGCATGGTTTCAAGATGGCGCAACCAGCGAGCATGCAGCATCCCCCCTCCCCACGCGCTGAGTACCTACAAGCTGTCAACCACTTCAGGGTGCAGCTGAGCGCCACCAAAGATCCACAAAGCATGCTGATGAGAGGGTTCTCACCTCCCACGCCAGCCTCATGGCAGAAGGACATCATACGCCTTCCTCGCACCCTCCGCAGCAGCCTACACTTCTGACTATATAAGTCCGTGCGTGACGGGGCTCCAGGAGTTATTCGTCTTGCTTCTCTTGAGTTATCCCGAGCACTCCTTAGTGCTGGGGCGTCCAGTGAACCTCAAGTCTTCAGCAACCCTCATGGCTGCTCCCTGTGGTGACAAGAGTCTTCGACAACCCCGAACACGAATACACCTTGCTACTACAGCAAAGGAACTTTAACTTCTTTTTGTCTCTTCCAGACACCTACAGGTAGATAGTTTGAGCTCAAGAGTAATTTAACCAGTCTTCTAGTTCAACCTTTCCCTCTAGCCTGGGACCAGGTCGCCTACACCTGGCTAACGTAGGTTACCTTCCGTACTCCTTCTGCTTGGTAGGAGATTGACTCCTCAATAAATACAGCTTTGTTCGCTATCTACATGCTTTTATTTCTGGAGTAATATCTACTTCGCCTGCTAGGAATTATTCGCACTGTGCACTGCCAACAGAAACCGGGTATGTTTGGTAACACACCCATTAGACGGCCACCTGTTGCTTCCTATTACCCCGAGCACCCAGGTGCTGGAGGGAAGGAACAGACGAGCCACAACCACTAGGAATACTTTCAACCAAGGAGAGACGGCAAGCCCAGGTTATTCCCCCTACCAGAGCACCCAGGTGCTGGAGGAGGTATTGGCTTGGGTATTGAGGCCTAATCTTGGCTGAATATCACATCCAATAGAAGCAGTGGAGGTCCACACAGTTCAGTGTCTCCGATCTGCCCGCAACGCTGGGGAATCGCCGGAGATACCGAGCTCGTGCTACCAAGCAGCTACTGGACAACAGTATTATAGGAAATAGCTTCTCATTTGTAGTGCTTGATGTGTATTGTTCAGCGGCGAACCAAACTCTATGCCTTATAAGATAAGGGACAGCCGATGGCGTAGGGAACAAAAGATTGCATATCTAGCTGCCAAGTAGTGGTTTACCTTAGTCCCTCTACGAAGGAAAGACAGGCGGAACGGCCGCGTCGCCTCACTAAGGTTACGAGCAATCCCGACTGCTCCTACTGGATGTGCTACGTATCTTTTCCACCACACGTCCATACGAAACGCACACTTGGTCTAGCACACTAAAACCACAACGATCATGCCAAACAGTCTATAACCGGGCACTCGTCAATTTTACAAATATACAATTACGGTATATCCAAATTGCAGTAAATAATGTACTTGAAATTTACTGGATTTCAAATGAGGTGAAACTGTCAAATGTATATTATATCTTGTATTGGAGACATTTTAGCATTATATATTTTTTAAATGAAAGTTGTGTTGTCAGTTTGCAGTGTTAAATGAATGTTTTATTATACAACAGTGCACAATGTACTGTATAGGTTGAAATATTCAAATTGTACTAGACTTAAAATTTAAAATATTCAAATTTTTTTCAAAACAAGTCTAAAGATTGTTAGTATTTTTGGTCCTACATTCAACATTTTGGTTTAGGATTTTGTGCATTTGAAAGATTAGATTGTACCAGGAGTTAGATGGGCACAATATTGTCTATACTGCTCTTGTATAATTTTGAGAAGAACCTATTGCGGAAAAGACAGAAAAACAGGTGTTACTGTTAACACAGTTTGATAATTCAGCAAGACAAAATACCAAACTTACTTAAAAACTACTGAAGACCATGTAAATTTGACTGGTGTTAGCCACCTGGAAAAGCAGCCTCAAAACAGAAATGCATATATAATCTGGCGGCTTCTGTGTGGTGGTCAATGTTTACTGTTTTGCACGAATAGGAGAGCTTAACTCACGCCCATCCAGATAGGTAAACTTCGGACTCCTGCCTTCCACTATTATCAGTAGTTGGACTATTCGCTTCCCACCAGGGTGAACAAGATTCAATTTCCTTTGATGTCACCTGTATCTTTGAACGTGGAAAATGAGGTGTATGTTGCCATTGGCTGGTGAGTTTCTTTTTTTCAGGGTACTCCATTTTCCCCTGCTCTTTCGTTCTGTTGCTGTTCCAACTTCACCTCATTCACCCTCACCAGCACTCAAAACCTCACTGTTAAGCTCTGATCAAAACCTATCACATTCCATTATTATCCATTAGTCAATTTCTAAATACCCTATGTCCATTGGTGAGGCCATTGAAGTGCCAGACATCCTCATGCAAAACAGACACTGAGAGGAGTCGTGCAGCCAGGGTCAAGTTAAGTTTGTGCCGGCCTGTCAGGACTAATATGCAAGAAGATAAACACAGTGTGTGTTTTTCTCCATTTCATTATGATGGTGTACTAGATATATCCATTACTTCCTGTTTCATGTCTATAAAGTGTGTGTTGGTGTAATCATGATAGAAAAATTATATTTTTCCAGGAACAGCACCTTGAGGACAGCCTGTGGACTTTGGCCTTGCTTGCGGGTCCCCGGGAACAATTGGAGGCAGCACAGTATTTTGAACACTGTGACCAGCCAATACCAGAGAAGGCGGTCCTACTTTACCATCGTGCTGGGATGCTGCACAAAGCTTTAGACCTAGCATTTCGGTGAGTCTTATATCTGCAGGTACAATTTAACATGGAACTAAATAACATGTGTGCACAGCTTTGTTCATAAATTTGTATATATGGTTGCACCATATCTGAATCCAAACTCTGCAAATTGGTTTATCTGTATCCCATTTAGACCAATCTTTCTGAACCTAATAGTGCTGACCAAAACAATAGGTACTGTACTTGTATTTACTAAAAAGAGAATGGTTCCAGAAGTTATTGTTCCTGAAAAAAAAAAAAAAAACTCTGCTTAGACTTGCTTAGTTATGTGCAGCAAAAACTAATTTTCCTAAATTGTTTTCAATCTTGTGAGAAAAAAAAATAGTAATAAGGAATGACAATAATATATAACTTTAAGTGAAAAGAGGCTAGTCAACTCTTCAAATTATGACCTGTTATGGTTTTCAATAAAATGATTGTTGCTTTGGAGAGTATTGTGTATATGAATTTTGGTTGATTTGCTCCAACACCACATCAATTTCTTCTTTCTCAACCAAATATACAAATTGCATTACAATTTTTCTTATTTACCCATCTTTTGCAGCAGAATTACACATTACAACCCTGCCAACCCCCGCTCACCCTGTCCCTTATGCTGGTACTGCCCGAGATGGCACTATACCGTAGATTGTCTGGGATGGCACTATATTGTAGATTGCCTGAGGCGGTAACCACGGGAGACATGTGACTCCTTTCTTAGAAACCACAATGCGGAGGGAAACTACAACGAGAAGATTCTAATTCTACGCCCCATTTACGTGCACCCCAGTCCACGTGAAACGAAGAACCAAGGATCGTCAGTGTCATGGCCTACGTGTTACCGCAGGGAATGCAATGCCCAGCAAGCTCCGGAAAGGAGAATCCCTCCCCTCCACCGGGCGTCTGAAGGCCGTGCCTCGCCTCCACCTTCCCTCAGCATTCCCTCCACTTGTCGGGACTCTCAAGGTTGGCACTCCTATGGAGCTTGCCCGGCCCGGCAGGAGAGGGAAAAAGAGAAACCGGATACCCGGGCGCCGAGTGCATTATCGCATCCCCGCCCTTTTCACACACTGGCCCGGCCAAATGAAGCAGCAGCCTGTCCACATGTTTTAAGCACCGTGCATGCCTCCTCAGACCAGCCCCATTAGAAAGTACAATTAGAGAATACTACGGTCACTGCCATTTTAGATACAGCTGCCGATCGCAATTTTATTAGTGAGGCATTACTCACACGGCACCAAATGGCCAGAGTGATCCCTACAAACCTAATGACCACATTGGCCCATAACAAGGCCCGCCTAGGCTTGTCGGGAGAAATTACCCTTGACCTACGGGTACATGGCCGCAAACTTAGTCCCCTTCTTAGTGGCCCCTCACCTGGCAGAGTCCATGGTATTAAGACGGCCCTGGCTGTGGGAACACAAATGTGTACTCGACTGCGGGCAACTCTGAACCACCCCAGGTGGTCAAACAAACATGGTAGTCGATTGGGAAGGTTAATTAGTTAGTTAGGGGCTCTTGAGATTCCCTTACTTCTTCAGCTTGGTGGGCTCCTTCTCCCGTGCGGAAGGCTGAGGCCAGGCATTGATCTCAGTGTCGTCCGACGTCGGGACCTGGGTGGTCGACTGAGGCAGAAGCTCTTGGGTGACCTGTACCTCATTGGCGTGGTGTATCCCATCCTCCCATACAGGAGGCTGGATCTGGGTGTCAACCTCGGCATCATCTGACAATCGCGGCCTTTGGCTCGACCATGCCCTCCTGGTCTGGCGTTGTCTGGGTGGCCACCTGATGTAGGGGCTCTTGTTGTTCCTCTGCCTTGAAGGTGTGTGTTTTACCTCTCTCGGAGATGGTGCTGGGTTGCGGAGGTCACGCCTCTATTTGCAATTTTGCAGGACAAACAACTATTAAATCCATTGTATTTAATGTAATCAAGCCCTCAGCTATGATTTGTGAGCTGGCACATAAAAACGAAGGCTCCACCGTATCACACAACAGCAGTCAAAATACAAATTAGTTTCATGCTCGTAACCTAATTCCACTGCCTTGCTTTCCTATGCTTCCAAGGGAGCAAGGAACCCTGCCAAGAAAGCTGTTCGATGCCGCCATCTGCGACTCCAAGCTAGCCGTGAGGGAGAAGACAAGAGGGTATGCACGAAGAAGAGAGAGACAGAGGAACCCCATGCACGCTAACTACTTCGAGATGTTGCCGCCTGGCCAGCCCCGATAAGTAAGGCGTGCATACCTCCAAAGTTCTAGCATGCAAAGAAGGCGCTTCACTAGAAGCCAAATGACATATACTACGAGTAGCAAGTCCAGACTGCCCAAGATGGAAATATTTTTTTTGCTCTAAAATGGTTCTGTGTCGAAATGGAGGGGGGTGATTGACGTGTGATGCATTTCCACATCTTTGATGCACATTCTACAAATGACTTTGCCCCATCTTTGAGCGCAACGTTCAACCCTATGGGCAGGTCAATTAACTCCAACAGTACTGAAGAGGCGGGACACGTGCCTAAAGGGTACGATGGCGCAATGACATGAGCAACTACAGACATGTGATCCTAGCTTGTACTGTTCACCAAAAATCACCAAGAAGCTGTCACGTCAACACCCCCAATGAAGATTGTACTGCCTGACTGAGCCATCGCTCCCTTTAGCACCCTGCGACCGAGATAAGGGATGTTAGCATCCCTTCAGCAGTTTTGAATTTTCAACCTCTGCAGCCAAGGCTATTACCCCTCTCACCCTCATCACTGAGCATCTATATGATATAAGAATAAAAGGTCTAGCATGACCAGAAATCTTCAGACTCTGCACGTCCTCTGCACTCGTATAGGGCCGGAGGGGCATCGGGTTGCGCGATCACTGGTATGTCCACAGATTCCACCACTCTTCTGGGGCTGGAATCTCTACCAGCCGAAGACATAGCCGATCAGAAGCCAACCACCACTGCAGCCACCACAAATCCCCTGCTTCTGGGAGACTAAACTCCTCCAGAGGCTCCTGAAAACGTTACTCTCCCCTTACCACCCTCTGGTGTTGAACCCAGAACCCCGGTAACATATCACAACGACATCCCTTCAGGATCTCCTCGTGCCCACTGAGCGCTGTTGGCATCATTGACACTATCCTTCTGGTAGGTGTCCCTCAGAATAACCCCCAGTAAGTTAGGAGAAGAGTTGTTATACTTAGTTTTTCTAACACTAAGTATCGCCTTTTACAAATTAGCTTAATTACCAGGCCTCCTTGACCTGGATTGCTTAGGTTTAAATTTCTGTGTCAAAGTTATCTAGTGTAAGAGGCAGCACAGTGCCATCATGTTTTATTACTCACATAATGAAACACATGAGTTCATAACTATTCTTTGTAGACTGATTTTCTTTGTGTAAAGCACCGTAGTTTTTCCTAACGTAGTTCAGCCCTCTAAAGTGAAGCTGGCAACACCACCAGGCACTAAGCCAGACACATACACATTAAGTGACCACATGAAATCTGCCGCCTGGAAGTTTTCGGTAGAGCCTATATCACTAGGAATTCCTCCGCCAGGCGTATCAGTGACTCAGGTAATTTCCATACTCCGCCACCGCTCTTTATGGGACCGGAAAAGGTCTGGAATTAACTCTGACCATCTGACCTCCTGCAGATACCACACCTGGATAGTTTATCAGGAATTAACGTGAACAATCCACGTTCTGTCCACTGGTCCTCTTAGGGCCAGGTGAAAGGAACACAGATAGCCACTCTCGTTGCAAGACTGGGATTACTCAGAAGTACACAATAGGGAATTGCAAGCACCAGCTCTGTGGTTTTAGTTGTACCCTTAGTGTCCTTATACCCACCCGGAAGGGCAGTAAGCAGAGAATGTTAAGAAGGGTGGCTGCTGCCCCTGAAACTAGACAGCTTTGCAACCCTCAGTCAGAAGTTGCATTTTGCACTTCCTCCCTGCGGGGCAGTGTTCTTAACACCCACCCTACAAAGGGGTCTCATCTCTCATTACTGCAGACACCATTTTTCCACCCTTTGATTATACTTGAACGCCCTCCACATCCAATATTAGAAGCCTTCTTAAGGAGTGAAGAACCTCCACTTGGCCTCGCCAACCACTCGGGTTGTGCTGTCCCATTCAACCACCCGCAGCTGTCAGCACGTCATCACGGATCCAGAGTACTTCACTACCTGCGGGTCCCCATGGTGACCACCAGCCCTCGCCACACCAGGGTAAGAGTCTCCAGCTGGCAGCTCCAATACCTCAGAAGAGCATCAAGCCTCCAGGTAATTGTGTAAACAAGGGTCAGTTGACTCGTAGGGCCGTGACAGTGGTTGTGGATTTTGTGTCCCTGAGACAGGCCACCTGACCTGTTCTATACACTGGCAGTGTGCCAGTCAACCATTAAGGCTCTTAATCTCTTCATACTGGCCTCACGTAATAAAACTGTTAAGACTTTTATTTCCACACTTAAACGTTGTGTGATGCAAGCCACCATAATTTTTAACCCCAAAAGTCTTAGATCGTTATTTGACGCGTTCAGCCCCTCGAATTGATGTTTCAATTATTCTCCTCCTCAGGCACGTGTTAAATTTATAAATGCTAATAAATGCTACAGAACAAAAAACAAGTAGTACTATGAACTGCACAAGAAATGCTATTTTCCATCATTGCTAATTATCATGTACATACTGTTTCTGTTATTGTTATATGAACAAAAATCTGAAGAAAATAAAAATGTGTACATGTTACTGTGTAACTTCTGCTAATGTTATTGTCACAGGACCCAGCAATACAGCGCCCTGCAGCTGATAGCAGTTGACTTGAACTCCACATCAGATCCGGCTCTTATCGTGAAGTGTGCCAGGTTCTTTGTGGACAACAAGCAATATGAGAAAGCTGTCGATTTGCTCGCTATTGGCAAGCAGGTTTGTTGTTTTGCCAATTTTTTTGTTAGTATTCGTTTTTAGTGATGTTCAAATAGTAGATTGTGTTCAATATTTTTTTAAAATATGCAAATATTTTCTATGTCAAATAGAATGTAGGGATCCTTTTGTTTCAGTATCTAATTGCCAAACATATTTTTTTAGGTAGGCCTACATACACAACAAATTAATAGTGTTTCTCTGATTGCATATAAAACAATCATCACACAAATAAACAGTATGTCTTTACCTTCAAATAGATAATGTCAGGGCAGTAGATAATTTTTGTAACAAGATTTATTGTTGACTCTAAAATGATGGGGGTTTCCTCAGGATATATCTGTTATTGTACCCGTTCCTTATGCCACCATAACTCCCCCATACCTAATCTAATGTCATCCTTTCTTCTATCTGGCTAGGAATGACAGGTTTACCCTCAAATAAGGCAACCAGCTCCACGTGACTCCAGCCCCTTCTTTACTCATCCATCTTGAGTTTACCTGAAATGGGAACAACATGAGATGTTTGTTGATAAGTACTTGTTTTATTAGTGGTTTTGTTGACATTTGAAACTATCTGTTTGGGCTTGATGAACTAGAAAAAAAAAAAAAAAAAAAAAAACTCGCCTCGGTGCTGTCTAGAGCAGAACTGATTAATTCCCATGAGGTTTTTTTCAGTGGTACCACCAACAGTAACAAGTCAAAAAAGGAAGATTCAAATACTGTTACCAGCTACATTTGACGCCGTCGGGTGAGACACGAGATGAACGAAGACACTAATTACTTACTGGTTGATGGGTGCCAGCAGTATTTCCCAGATACCGTGCTCTGAGACTCTGGGTTCTCAGGGATGCTGTGGGTTCTGTGTGTCCGTCCCACGGGCTTATTCTCTTGCTAACGCTATTCGTCGGGACTCATCCCCAAACCATGCATCAGTGTGGCGATGGTCAAACACACATAGCAGGCTAGGATTTAAAAATGTCGCAGTACAAAATTGCACAAAATATCACTTGATGAAGGTGGGACACGACTTGAACTGGTAGAATGAACACGCGAATGCGTGAAAAAATTTTAGGTGATGCAAATGCCCCTGGATGAAGCGCATAGCGGGCCACGTGGTGCAGATGAAATTGCAATATTTTCTGTGAAAATCATTGAAATCTTGTCTGAGAAAATTATGTTGGCTTTCAGAAAATTATGCTCCGTGTGATTAAAGTATACAAACGTTTCTAGCTTGCCTGGTGGCAGAAATATCCATGTGTGCAGTTTACCGCGTGGTCAGACATGAAAGCATCAAATATAAAAAATTACAAGAATCCTGAATTGAAATAATACATAAACCCTGAGAAAAATTATGGCGCACATTAAATTACAAGATATTACACTGTGTGCGCAAGGATGGCGCAGATACTGACTTTGCATCTGATGACCGCGTGGTCGTAAATGACGTGACCGTAACACAATAAAACATGACAAAAACCCTTAAAATTTGCACATACAAAATTATCCTTAATATTGCTTGTGGCAATGAGGCAGGAGTTACAAAGCAAAAGCCCTTCACATGGGAAGATGTCGCTTAACTTACAAAGTGCGCGGGCTGCGTGGCCTCTCCCCCATTACCTCTTTCCTCATTTTCGCAAGGGCACAAATTAATTATTTAAGTAGAAGTGTAATGCTGGAGATGTCTGGCAGAATGTACGTCAAGCAAAGGTTAACCAGTATATGACATGAAGACTATTGAAACCTAACGCAGTGCAAAAATATTAAGTGCGTATGTGACAGCGTCTTTCCTTACCAGCTCTCCTAGAACTACTGCCCAGAGGCAGAGAGGCAGAGGTAGTGCTGACCTACCATGGCTGCCTACGGGGTTCACACAAGCAGAAGTGCTATGCACACTGAGTGAAAATATTTTTACATGAAAAGAAATGGCACTTTAATTGTTTTCAATACAAAATCATTAAAGCAATTTTAAATCCGAAATATCATTACAAGCAATGTCTTTTGAACACTCTAATGCCTGAATATCAGTGTCCAGCTCTTCAGCACAGTGTGCACTTCAAATTTCAAAAGCCAACATGGCGCAATGTTATGAAAAGACATTTTATACACATTTTACCCTGAAAGAAAGACATGTTACACTGACACAAATTTAACCCTGCAAAAATTCAAATACACAGCACTGCAATATTTTCCCATTGGGAAAGTCCGTTATTATGGTGGGCTGATCACACGTGCTACCCACGTGTCAATAAGGGCGGCGAGTGCCATCATGGCCTATCTGTTGCTGACTCTTAGCCAGTGTCACACTGTTTGCACTCCAGTCTCACTATTTACATATATACAGCGGTCCCAACACTGTAAATACTTTGGGAAGTAAAATGAATAGAATGTCTTTTTGTGTGGTTATTCCTGTGTTGCCTGTACCAGTGATTTTTATTTTTATTTCAGTATGAGGAGGCTCTGCAGTTGTGTTTGGAGCATGACATTCCAGTGACGGAAGATCTGGCTGAGAAACTGACTATAGAGAAGGGGGAAGGGGAAGAATCCTTGAGGGTGAGGGTGTTGGAGTGTGTGGCAGAGTGTGCTCTGGCTCAGGGGAATTACCACCTTGCCACCAAGAAGTTCACCCAGGCTGGGAACAAGGTAAGTATCTTGTTAATTAACCCATCCTGTGTTTTGCTATTGTCTCTGGTATAGTTTGGGTGGCATTCCTAACTGTTTCCAGGCTAACTACAGAACACTGTTATCCACAATATTTCAATAACACTGTTAGACCATGTGCATTTATTTGTGTGTTTGTATGTAAAGTAAATAACATATTAATTTATTTCACTTTTTTTTAAATATCTTTCAATTATTTTTCTCGACTTTTTCATAGTTACATTTGCTAGTGTACATCGTATGTATATTAATGCATGATGTCTTTTGCAACAATGAGATAGACGACTTCACCTCATCAGTAAGCATAGCCCTGCGCCTGTTTTCAAAGGAGTTTCCATTAGTAATTCACCAATTTGCGGCTTTCGCAAGCTCAGGTCTCCCTGAACCAAATCACCCTCGCCACAGTTCCCCATACCTGCTTCTGCCACTCATGTATATTCTCTTTTACTGCCAGCTCTCATCTGGTTATGCCCAGTTGGGACATTCTCACATATAGGGAAAATTGTCTACTAAAGGCTGTTCACAATAAATTGAGCATTTTTTTCAACCTTAGAAAAAAAGTCACTGTTCCTACCTGCATTTATTTTAATGGGTGCACTGAGTTACATGCGCGCACTAGAGTTGGTAATGATGGAGGGAAAGAAGTTCCATACTAAAACGTCAAATAAAAAGTGTTAGGTAACCATTTGTGACAACTTAAATTATTAATTTCGCTTTCTGTTTTTTTTTAATGCATCTAAATGTAAAAGTGAGAAGATTTGTAATGTATTTACTTTTATAATAATTTTAAAGTCTCACTTGATCAACGCATGAATAATGTGATGAGGCATATGACAATGTTAATTTTACATAAGGTGAAAGACTACACAACGTGCATATAAGTAGATCTTAAGCAGGGCTTTCAAAAGTTCTCATTGTACCGTGAACAGCCTATACCATCATGGATACCTGGACATATAGTCCAGGTACTCACCACTGCCAGCACGAGTCCATCCTCAATCGGACCTCAGGGCACTAAAGAAACCTCAGTTGGGTAGTGAGGTCAGCCCGTGCTACTCCTTCCTTTTTCATTGTGGGTTTTAACACATTAGTGGACAAATATCCCAACCCGATGTGTGCCCCTTTCCATCGGTTGAATTTCTTCACAATGAAATCAAGCCTTTGGGGCACCTCTGACTGTAAAAGAGTCGACTGGCCTGCCACCAGGCACCACCATCATAATTTCCCATGATTCAAGCTTAGCCTGGGAGGCATATACCCCGTCTAGTAAAACATGACATACGGCATGCCCAAGAGTTATCATGTTTGCTGATCCAAGATGAATGAAGGACTTGACAGCGGTATTGCCCCGCTAGGGGTTACTCGTAGGTGTGAGTTCCCTTGAGCTAGGAGAAGCTATAAGAGACGTATAACTAGCCCTTTAAGGTTTCACACATCGACTTGCTCTCTGTGACTAGAACTGACAATAACTCCGACACTTCTCAGATAAGCCAACCTCTTATCACCCCACCAGTTGCCAGCCAATCCCGAAGGAGCAGACAGAGGAAGTAGGCTTCCCTTTCAGTCAACAGTACTCTCACCAGGCCTTAAGCATCCCGGATGACCAACCAGGAACAGACCAGGCTAGGGATTGGCTTCCCATAGTCAACCACATCCCAACTAGACCTCAGTAAGTGACAAACCAGGCAGCTAAAGCAAGGATGGGAAGGAAGTGTGCTTTTGTGAGTCAACACACCTCCACCAGGCAAAGCCTTACACCCACAACAGCATGGGCCCTCATCCAAAGCCGGCAGACAGCATGCCACTCCCTTGTCTTGCACTCATTACAGACTGGTTGCCCGACCCTACCTCCCGGCAGGAACACCTGGAAGCCCATGCCTTACCCCCATTAAAGGCTAGTCCTGCCAACATCCAACAAACTTCTCTGATGCCCAGTGGCAGCCAAGAGGTTTGTGAATCCTCCCGCCAATGTTTGCCACAGCAAGAATGGATGTTCCAGCGTGCAGATTTTATTATTCATCGGCCGATTGAGACTATACATCAAGGCACCGAGTTCAACCGCACGCTGCTAGATGGCTACACCAGTATGCTTTGCCGCTTCCTCGTCTCCAAGCCGTTCAGTGACGTCGCGCCTTCAAGAAGCTCTGTTATTGCCATCCTCCTCTCCAGCGACCATGCCCAGCCAGAGATAGGACAAAATTGCCTGGTAGAGTGCGCTTATCAGTAGCGCAGGAATCCATTACGCATCAGATGATTACTGCAAGTTGAGAAATAATAATTTAGCAGCAAAAAATTTATGATTTCCATTTGCCACACATTCGACACATTTTATGATTGTTATTTTTTCCTTCTAGGTAAACATCGCTTACTCAAACTTAATTTTTTGTAAGGTTTTCGGTATGGACAGCTAATACAGGCTGATAGAGAGAGAGAGGGGGGGGGGGGGTGCGAGCGTGTATGTGTGTGTGTGTGTGGTTTTCAATAAGAAAAAAATATATATAGTATTGGACTAATACTGCATTTCTGTTATTCAGAAAATACAATCCATTAACCACATTAGGCTGTAAAATCATAACCTTTGCAGTTTTACTGGGTGGTATGAAATAGTTTGAAAAGAATGTCAGTACAGTAAAAACTGCTGCTTGCATTTGAGAAAATAAGGTATTTCTGTGTATATTTTGTTTTTAGGTGAAGGCAATGAAAGCTTTATTAAAGTCAGGTGACACAGAAAAGATAGTGTTCTTTGCAAATGTGTCCCGTCAGAGGGAGATATATGTAATGGCAGCCAACTACTTGCAGTCACTGGATTGGAAGAACAACCCTGATGTTCTGCGGAACATTGTCACTTTCTACAGTAAGGGACGTGCCCCTGAATTGCTGGCAAATTTCTACGTCGCCTGTGCTCAGGTTGGTTTGTATTTTTGCATGCATATAGAGCTATTTGTTGTAGTTGGTATCCTATACTCCAATACGTAATCTAAAATCTGCCAATATATTTTTATTTTTTTAAATATCACATGTAATTTTTTAGTTGGGAAATTTATTCTCTTGTGTTCTTTTTACATTATATACTGTAAGTGCATCTGAGTTAATTCAAAATATTTCTTTTTATGCTTTATTGTCCAACAGTGACAAGAACCTTAGATGTAACAACTGTTGTTTATAGCTGATTTTCAAAAACATGCATTGAGCTCATAAATTTCATTTGTTTATATAGTAGCTCTATATTACCAACATGTATACGGTTTTGAGACTCCTGTGGATTTACGGATTTACAAAAGCTACAGGTGTTTAGAACACATTTCAATTGTAAAATTGGTTTCTTCTCGTAGATGTGGTGTGCATTTAGCAAAATTCTTTCTTTTTTCAGATGCCATTGCACAAATTGTACCCCTTAAAAAATAGTCCATGTTAAGTATTTGCTTTTTTATTTGCATTCATACCTCAGTACTCTTAAACATCAAATAATGGTATCAAATTATATCAACTCTGTTCTGCCAGAAACTTTTGCTCCTTATTGTTTTATACTAACTCTCTCTTTTGTCGTGTAGTACAGTAGTACTGTTCACAAACACTTGGAGAGCTGCGGTGGTTTCCTTCCTCGATGTACTCGGCATCCCCTCCTTCCCCCCACCCCATACCCTATTCCTTGTTCCATAACCTTGTTACCCCACCTTTAGTGCATCATGATATTGAGGAGAGGGGCTTATGTTAATAAAGTTTATTGCATGACTACCTCTCGGTCTTTTTCCAGCAATGCTCAACAAAGACATAGAGAGGCTATGAATAACTCTATGAATAACTTGGGGTCACGTCAGCTGATAAATTTATATAGGCTCAGCACACAAAGTTTAATTCTGTCAGTGATTGTTCACTACGTAATTAATTTTATCATGTTAAAACTTTCTACAAATATTTAGCAGGGAGTTGGAATTAACAAAACGGTGAGTTGTGGATTGTGTTTGTAATTATTTGGGCAATTAGGATTTTTACTTGTGATATAGTGTGGCTAGTTTGCGGGCGCGCAGTAATAAATTTTTTCTAAATTGTTGTTTGGTACCATGTTCAAAATTATTCTTTGGTAATAATTAAACCTAATTACTGTGTGTGTAGTGTGTGTGATTTTAACATGTTTAATATTGTGTTGTCTGCCCCCCCCCCCATTTGGCTTTCCCGGCCATACAGTTTGCTCTGGTGTAATTGGCGTCCACAACTCTCCCCTTGTAACCTTTTTATTTACTGTGTTGTCGAATTTTATACGCTGGGTGCCTTGGTTTGGGCTAATGTGAGTTGCTGCTCAGCATATAAAGTTTGTTTGTAAATTTTATTACATTTTAAAATGTTCCTTTTATGCCTAGAATGCTTTAATGTGCCCATCTGGCTGCCATTCCACACTGTGGTATGTTGTCTAATCTTGTAATATTAATATTATTTTTATTGGCACATAGGTTTGCAAGTTCAAACTTTTGGCGCATGACGTCTTTGCAACAATGGTATTTTACCAACTTCAGCTTATCAGGAAGTATAGCCATGCATCTGATTACAACAGAGTTTATATTTTTGACAAATCATGAGACGTTAAGAACATGTACTGTTCACCGCAGAAGAGTGGAATTTGTTTTATTCACCAGCCCACCGAGACTATGCACCGAAGGCATCGAATTCCACTGCACGCCACCAGATGGCTACACCAATATGCTTCACCATTTCTCTCATCTCCAAGCCAGCCAGTGATGTCATGAGTCCATAAAGCTATGCTATCGCTGCCTCCCTCCCACCACTTTGCAACTCCTCGCCCTCAAGCTCGCCACCCAATGACAGCAGGGGAAGCCTCTAACAGAGTATTAATAGCAGGTTACGGCACTCGCTCAGGACCAGTCTTCAGTATTCCACCACACTCGTTGCCGGGACTGACCAGTCTGCATAACTACGCTCCTAGTTCTACCTTCCAACCTTCATCACACTTTTTGTGCCGAAGGAAACCTACTCCTTGGTCTCCACCACACGTTTAGTGCTGGAACCATCCTTCTATTTCTTCTTAGTCTTCCTCGAAGATTACATACCTCATCATCGTTATACACACCTAGACACTGCGGCCCCTTCTGGACAACATTTGTGTAGGGAGATATCACTAGTTAAATCACGGCGCTCATCAACCCCCGCCCATTGTTAGCTCAGGCACAGGTCGCCCTTACCTTTTTACCGTAGGATCTAGCTTCCTAAGCATTTGATAAACGTAAGAGGTAGTGCGACACTACATGTTTATTTTCTTCCTAAGAAATAAACTCTGTGTTTAGCCGACTCAAGAGTTCCCCCTTTCCTGTATGCTTTGCACCTTTCCCAGTTGATCTCAATCTGTTGAGAGAGACCCAGGTGATGCAGGAAAGATATTCATTTGAGCCAAACACAGTAGTAAACCCTTGGTTCAACGGACTAATTGGGGGGAGGAATAGTCTGGTAAACCAGAATGTTCGGTAAATGGCAAAATACCAAAATCATGTAAATCTACTTGTTCTAGAGTGGAAAGTATACAAAGTATATTTGTGTGGAACACTCCCGTAACCTGTCAAAACCATTTTGATGGCGCCAGGTCCCCCCCTCCCCCAACTCCCGCTCCTTGTACTCCCATTCCCTGCCCTTTCCCATGTTATTTTTGTTGCCTTTCTCAAGCATGATTGTCTGAAAACCATCCCCACTCCCTATTCCCTTGCTCCAAGTGTGACAGGGGACACGACAGTCAAATGTTTGGAACAACACGTCTGGCTAGCCAGCGGTCGGGCGACTGTTTCACTGCGAGGAATACAAATGCATGCAGTGATAAACTTAAAAGGTGACTGGAGAGGAAAGCTGTGGTGTTCTGCCACAGGACAAAAAAGAAAGCATGTGAATTTGATAGTTGTAGGCTATTCACGGTAAAGAGATCACTTTTTAAGGCCCTGCAAAATTTTTCCTGTTAATTAATTTCTACCTTTCCACCACTTTTTAATCTAAACATTGCAATATGACTAATAAACACAGTGTATACATTTCAACAATCTCACAATTAACGTCTCAGACTGCAATAAAATATATTTATTAGAGGCTAATGCCTCTGGGACGGCCTTAATAAGTACTCACTTTACCGTGACCAGCCTATAAACAAAAATTAGAACTTATTGAAAAACTAGAAGCAGGTATTTCAGTTGCCAGGATATGTTGATTATGGTGTGAAAAAACAAACAGTGTTAGACATTTGTAAAGGAACAGGTACACTGAAGAATTGTGTGTTGAAAAATGCATGGCGTCACTATACATCACACCCGATGTGTCTGTCTAAAAATAGCTTTCACTCACTTTGACGTGTACAGCTGTCAACTCGCCTGTTCACTATTCACCAAAGAACAATAACCATGTAGGTCCCGGGCCGGACGTGTCGTTCTGTCAACTCGCATGCACACACGCTAAAATACAATAATCATGTACTTCCTGGGCCCGACGCGTCGTTCTGTCAACTCCTGTGCAAACACACCAAAGAACAATAACTATGTAGGTCCTGCACTGCATGTAGTAAGTAGACACAGTGGAGAAAATAATTTCACTTAAAATTTTGTCCGTTAAAACTGAAGTCCGCTGAATAGAGGTCCGGTAAAATGAGGGTTTACTTACCAACCCACATGCATACTAGCTCTGGCTAACTTTTTCTGCATACCCCGGTAGGCAGAATGGTAGAGCCCACACCAGGTACTCCATTTTCGAGTGCAGCTTGCCAGCTTGTTGCTTGCCCTCTCCACCACGTTACGGTGCTGGAGGGGTAGTTCCCTGAGGTGGGAAGACTAAATTCAGTCCCTACACCCATGTGCAGGGACTGTTGATAGTGATGCATGCGCAGCTATTGTCTATGTGGCATGGTCGTCGAGATTTGATGCGCTAGACCAAGTGCGTGGTTATATACAGGTTTATCGGTGGCTGGTGATAGGTGTTAGCTACTGACTTACTCAGATGACCTCCATGATGCTGATGAAGCTGATGTTTCGATCCTTGGTCTCAACTCAATGGATGCTGGGTAGCCTCATGCCGTATTGACTATTCGAGGTAGCAGATTCCCGGCTCCAGAACCTAGGATTGGCCAGGCTGTACCTAGCCTCGTCCGGTAAATCAATCCTCTCCGAATCGGGTGGTATTCTTGGCTGGTGTGAATATGCTGTGGAAAACATACAAATACCACGAGAGCAGTCGTGACTGCTTGGCGCCTTAGTGCGGTGGCGCTATCACATTCCGCCTGCCTTTCCTGCGTAGGAGGGGTGAATGCAGACCACTGTTTGGCAGTAAGAAAAGCTAGGTTCTGCTCCCGACGCCTTTGGCCGTGCCTTACCTTGTAAGGCATAGAGTGTCGCTGCTTAAACAACACACAAAGTGCACCTTGATGCGAAACAATTTAACAGAGTCAGTCCAGTGGCTGCTTGCTGGCACGAGCTCGATAAAAGTATCCACTAATCCCCCACGCTTGGCGGGCTGATCAGAGACGTTGGCCGTTTGGACCACCATTGCCTCTACTGGATATGAATTCAGGCAAGGTTGAATGGCAAGATTCAGGCTGTGGTCACTCCAGCAGTATCTGTGCTTGAAGCAAGGGTATATAACCTGGGCTTGTTGCCCCTCCTGAAGGTATTCCTAGTGGTTTTGACTCCTCTGTTCCTCCCCTCCAGCACTACCAGTGCTCGGGTGGTTGGGAAAAAATAGGCGGCCATCTAATGGGTGTGTTTTCAGACTGCCAGACTCTTGAAGGGGGGCCATAGTCAAAGCTAATTTGTTTTTAGAAAAATTCTCTGTTCTTGTCGGCAGTGCACGGTGTGAATTGTTCCTAGCAGGCTAAATAGAAAGATACTCTATAAATGAAAAAGCATGACGTCTTTCTGCCGTGAGGCTGGCGTGGGAGTTAGGAACCCTCTTGTCAACGTTCCTTGGTTCGTGTATCTCCGGGCGGATCTCGGCCGCATCCGAAGTGGCTGAAGCTTGTAGACACTTAGTGCGGTGGTAGGGGGTGGACAGCGTGCCTGCTAGTTTCGCAACCTTATAGCCACGTGTTTGGCCGCCCAATAGATTTAAATGGCCGAGAAATTATGTGCAAAATATTGTGTACACAACTCTCACGTGGGTGGTTGAAGTAGACAACTCATTCGTAGGTTAAAGTTAAGGTATACTTTAGGTAAAGAGCGATGAGTCATAATCGTAGTTTATTAGTAGTGTAAGTGGCCCGCGTCAATAGTAGGGTCTGAATCCCATTGCTCACTGCGTTTAGGCACCATGCATTGAGAGGAGGGTGGCCCTTCACAAAGTAGACACCACATTCCCTGTGTTTCTCTCATAGACAGGAGGGGGGTTTTCTCTTCCTAATGTATTTCTCCCACCGTAGTGCCACTCGTTAAAAATTTTAACAGGCGCTAGCTGCCTCTGGGCATTTACAAGTGTTGACTCCTGCCCGTGTCGCATCTATCAACCCTCACGCCCAAGAAACAAGCTCTAGCCTTGTACCACCTTCTTGTACCTGTTGCACTAGAGATTCCAACAGACTCGTTTTTAAGGCTCCAACCAATCTGGACCAAGAGATCCACCCGTGGGTCACTGAATACTTCAACCAGCCAGATCAGCCACCAGCATTCCCTATAGTGTATCTCCGGTTTGAGACAGTTGATCTTCCCCTTCCAGCAGGAACACACTTTAGGAGTCTGAACCTGCACATACCTGTAGCACACGTACATCCCACCGAAGCTCTCAAGGTCATATCCAACTCAGAGGGAATATGTTGCCCACGTATACCATCAAATGCTCCCACCTTAAAATGCAAGATCTCGTTGCCTGAACCCGACTTTGTGCCCTGGCACAAAGCTACCAGGCCAGTTCTCTACATGGGACGGGCACCCGTACCACAGAGATTAGAACCTAACAGTAAACCCCACCAGAAGGAGCACCCCTAACCTAGCACCTCGCAAAACCTAACCCACCTTGACGTAGTGCTTGCCATTCCACCGAGGCGACATACGTCACTTCAAACTTTATCAAGATGTGGCAATCTTATTATGATCACCATTTTTGCATGGCTATTTGTTGTGAAGGTAAAGTCACTGGTTTATAGAAAAAAGTATTTATGAGTGAGAGTTTTAGCATTTTAGTAAAATTGTATCAAGATATGAAAGCCTTTAATTCTATTGTGTCAAATATTGAAAATTCTCGCCAAGCGTTTTCACAGAAGAAAGAATATTTCTATGAATCAGCTGAAGGCTTTTTTTAGTGTAAATGCGCTGTGGATTTTTTATAACTGCTTTTTGTTAGTTGTGAAATACCCCTTGTGTTAAATTTTAATGAAGCTTGGCTGTTTGAAAATTTTTTTACATTGTTTAAAATCAATGTTATAGATTTTTACTGCTCACTTGATGTATCAAGCTTTACTGCAAAATACAAGTATTAAATTGGTGTTCGTTTTTCAATTTATTTGTGCTAGATCAGCATAAATAAATTTCTGTAGTGATGATGGTAACATTGTTGTGTTGTCCAAGCCACAAAAAGTTTGTAAGATTGCACACAACAGCATAACAGCATTTGGTAGCTTCTGTAGACTTTCATGTTAATGGAGTTGTGTTTGTATACGTACAAGTAAATGCTTCACATCACAATACAGAAAACTTGGCAGACATATGGATAACAACTTGTATAGTATTAGCAAACGTTGCAGAGCTTGTTTGAAAGTGTGTTAGTTGTGAACATTGTACAGTATTAGCAAACGTTGCAGAGTTTGTTTGAAAGTGTGTTAGTTGTGAACATTTACTTGCACTGTAAAATGTTAAAGAAGTACCCAAAAAATCAGTACCACTTGAATACTAATAGATTAGGTAAATGTGCCATAAGAAACAATAAGATATATAAATTCCCACTGTGTTAACAAAAAATTTGTATTAGGTAGTGCCAGTGCTATGCTAAATATGCACAGTGGCAAATTGTGGTATAAAGTATGAAAAAATTAATTGTTTTGCATATTTTCAGAGAATCAATGTCAAAACTTAATTTTTAAAGTCAGAATTTGCCATGTGCTTATTTTTTGTCCTGCAATGTTTAGCAGTAATTAAAAGAATAAAATAAAAGGGAATATAAATTGTTATGCATGACGCTTACTTGCCAATGGAATAAACAACTTTGCTTCATCTACACGCTTCCTTGTATAGTGCATTGAACGGTGTTTGGAAGCATATACTTTCTACCAGAGCACCTACTGGATTTTCCCTGGTTGCGGTGATAATTACAGACATGACAGAATTATATGTTTCATCAGCATCAGCTGGCCAGTAAGCAAACCAAGCCCAGCCTCCCCTCAAGAAGATGCCAACAATTGATTGTCAGTAATTGGCTCTTCACTACAACCCCAAGTAAGTTCAAGGGCGTACTGAGAGATGACGTCGCCTGCCAACACAGGCCGCCCTTAGCTTCGCCCAAGATGCATGCACATATCACCCTTCACCACCAGGGCCGGCGAAGCCCCTGGCCACGGAATATATGGCAGTGCACAAGCTGAAAATGCCAGTTGTCATCGTGGCTCTTCTAAGAGCCACACCCAGCCTTGAACAGTCTGCTCCACCATGCTCGTTCGCCAGAGCTGAGCCTTCTGACCAACACCGCCCATGCCACCTAGAGATCTTCAGTTCACTTGCCACCTATTGCAGAATTTCAGAAGCCCTCCCCTGGTGAAGCCTTCCAAAAATCATATACCACCCTTAGTTTCTTTCCCTTGGCAACAGCTACCCCACGGGCACTTCAGGATGTGGGCACCCTAAGTCCCTTCAGGACATGTGACATAGTTAAGACAGGGAAAGTTGTAATTAGTTACCTAGTCAAAACTGCCCCCAGTTAGTTTAGAACCAGGTCCCCCTCACCTGGACGGTGTAGTTTACTACTTCCAGTCAACTCTGGGTAGACAGGAGATAGTATGGACCACAGTGTCTTCCTCTCGGAATAAACACGTTCTGATCCTATCTGTTCTCTAATTTTCACTTGAGTACTTCCAGACTCCCATAGTAAAAACCACGTCCCATAGTGTGGAGCAGGAGACCCGGTTTGCCAATACCAGTTTGCCGCTTAGTGTAGGACTGCGAGCTCCCCCTCAGGGACTCATACGTCAGAATACACACACCATTCGACGGCCACCCATTTTTTGCACTAGGTGTACCAAACGATAGAGCCCAACCACTAGTCATACCCCTACTAAAGAGGATAAGTCGCATCCGTCCAACGCACCGTTTGTCTTACCAGAGGGAGTGTTTGGTTGTTTCTGGTTCAAACCTGTATGCTCTAGAGGCTCACCTGCCAAAGCCATTAAGACACCTCCGAGGGAACCCGCTCTCCAACCACCGCACCTTTTTTGTTGCTGGTTGGGTAATAAGATTGCGCTCAGCGCCAGATCAGTGTGCCTAGACGACAGAACATTGTTAGATAGGGAATTTCACGTTGTTCCTCGGGCAACAAACGCCGGCACTTAGCTGTTTGTGGCTCTTTCTGGGGTGGTTCTGGCGGCAGGTTGAGGTCAGGTCAGCTAGGTGGCCCTTCACGGGCTCTTGACTGGGTCTCATCTGCATGGCGGTCTCAGCTGGCATCTTCCTTCGGAGCTGGATCTCTTCTGCGGCGGGATGGTTTCGGCTGGCTGCTTCCTTTGGGGCTGGATCTCTTCGGCGAAAAGGTGGTCTATGCTGGCGGCTTCCTTTGGAGCTGGAGTAAGGGCTGCAGTAGGCGACCTCTCCCTTGAGGTTGCCAGCATCAACTGGCATTTGGGCGGCGCATCGCTGCATATATCTTTGCATCGAGTTTTGTCCACCGCCACTTGGACATCAGAGTGCAACACCTTCCTTACTCCAACACTGCAGGCCCGTGTATGCTCGCTGCTGGGCCGGCCGGCCTCGTGGCAATACGCCTTCCGAGGCTACTAGGTTGTGGCAAGTTGCATCGCTGTCCGCTCGGGCACGGAACATACGGACTCATGTGCTATTCTCTCATCGGGAGTTCAGGTTTAATATGGCGGGGGTATGACAGCGGCAAAACTCAATTGCATTGAATGATTTTTAGTTGCTCATATGTGTGTAATAATATTCTTAGAGCTTTAGGAAAGGGACTGTTTTCAGTGGGTTGGATGTTGGCAGCTACCAGTAGTATTGTGTTGTTGTTGCATTGGTGTTGTGTGCAACCTGCGTTGAAACAAAAAGACAGTAGAAGCTAAGAGGCGAACTCGTCTATTAGTGTGGGTGCAAACAGCGGGTCTGACTGATGAGTGACATTGTTAAAGATTACTCTTCATTATTATACTTCATGATTTCCTATTTTGAGTATAGTTTATATGTTGATGATGCATCTTTGACAAGTCTTCAGTGGTTTGGTAGAAAAGTGGTTGAAGGACTGAAACTTTGTATTTGTACTGCACTCTGTTTCTGTGTGAGAAATGACTTGGAGTTCAGAAGTTGTGGAGTAAATATTAAACACTTCTTGGTATAATTTTTTTCATATATATATGTAGAAAGAGGTAGATATCTGAGAATTTTTTAGCCATGATACTGCCTAATAGCATGAAGTGAGAGGGGACAGTTACTTGTTACGTTTTTTGCCTAATTGAAATGCTGTATTAAAAGTGATTTTCAGTTGTATTAATGCTCATTGGAGTGTTAATTAGTTGTGAAATGACGGCTGAGCTTTCATATGTGCAAGTGTAGTTGTTAAGAAGTTTGTTACAAAAAATTACTAGTGAAATTGCATTTTCTTGAAAATTAAAAATGAATAAAGTTAATTGACAATGAAAAATCTCTTGTTTATGTACTCTGTAATGTAGCTGAGATTTGTATGTGGTTCTGGATTAGCACCAGAAGAGGTGGAACAGCTGTTGATGGATTCCACACCCCTGCCCAAAGTAAAACATGCATAAATCTTTGTGTTGGTATTTTTATTTGTATGTGATATGTGTAGACAGAAGGAAGATAAAGTTTATACTAACTGTGTCAGGTGGAGGTTGACGTGTACCAGAACTACGAGAAGGCTCTAGGTGCACTGGGCGAGGCTCACCGCTGCCTGTCCAAAGTAACTTCTCCTCGAGACCCTCTGCAGCACCAGAAAGCAGTGGAGGCACTAGAAACCCGCACCACACTTGTGAAAAAATTCCTAGACGTACGCAGGTGTGTGTGTGCTCGTACATATGTGTGTGTGCACGTGTGTGCGTACGCATGTGTGTGAGTGCGTGTGCGTGCGTGCGCATGCGTGTGCATGTTTCTATTGCATGCACCATAGACATACATTATAAAGAAATTTGATTTATGTATTGGGATAATGTTAAGAAATATTAATCATAAATGTGGTTAGTGATATGAGGGGCTGAGTGGTCAGTCATTAGGAGTCATACTGTTGCATCATCATTATCATCATGGGACAGCTATTTTATTGGACTAGAACACTGTTACCTGAAGATTTATGAATTAATATTACTTGTAGATTTTATCATAAGCTTTTGATCAGTCTCCGAAACACTATGAACATCTAAAAATAGTTACATGCTCTGTCTATTCCAGTTTGTCTCCCCTGATAAGAAGACAAAAGTTAGCACTGGTGAGTATGCAGGTAACCAGGTCTTGTGATATTTTGATCATAAACAGTAGACTCTCAAACTCTTGCCAGTCACTTTGCGTGGATTTATTTCAGAATTGTTATTAATTTTGTTCTAAACACACAGCTACAAACAAAGTACAATAACATTAAAAGATTTTTTCCGTTATGCCATACCGCCTCCTAAGACGTGCTCTACAATGACATGCACGCAGATACAGATCACTGCAGCGGACGCGTAACATAATCTACAATGACACGCATGCGGATGCTGATAATGTACTGATACACGTAAGAAAGCTTGGCAATTTCCAACTCTTGCATGTCCATGAATCCTTGTAGCCAGTAGGAATAGAGTATTTTGTTTGTTGGTATATGGTTTTATGGCCATTGTAATATACGCAGCAACAAGTTCTTATTTGTCGTGGTGCTTATCTTTTTGTTTTAATAAATAAGTGCACATGTTTAGGCAGTAGTATTTATGTATTTTTAAGCACTGTAAAAATATACAAAATGAGCTGTGATATATTATGAAACCTGTTTGAGTAATTTGCAACAGCTGAGTATTTTTTATTTCATAAGTTGTAAGACTACATTTCTTCATATTGTAGAATGGTTCAAATTCATCCCAAGTCGTCTGCTTGTTCGGCTTGCATTTATGAATCCATTTTCTTACGTATCTGTGCTTTGTAGAACGGGCCTAAAAGGGACCACTCTAGGCCCAGGCCTAGTCGGCGTAATGGGAAATCCCGCCCTGTGTATGTGTGTGGTTTAATGCTTCCGAGGCAGTAGTTTATTAATAGTAAAAATTTGTGATGTGTGATTGTCAGTTTCTGAGTGTAAGTGTGGCTGACATAATGTGAATTTTAAATTTATACATTCCTAAAATGTAACTTTTATGAAGTAAGTGTACAGCATTTGTATTGTTGTGTTGATTAACATACTGTTATAAATGGTAATTTGTTGCTTATCTGAAACTAGTGCAATTGGTGGGTGTAGAAGTTTAAGAAATCTGAAGAAAATGAACGTTTTGTGTCAGTAGTAGTGGAGTATCCTGCAGACAGGAGATGATTACTGGTGCATATTTAGCTACTCGTTTTAAAGGCTTTTGGAGCGTGGGGACCAAGTAACAGCCCTGACCCAGTGCCGGCAACTGCTGCAGAACCCACAGGTGGACACAGAGTCAGCTGTAAGGAAGGGTGATGTGTATGCCTTCATGATAGAGCACCACGTCGCAGCCGGTGCCTTCAGGGATGCCCAGCAGCTAGTGGAGGAGTTCCGTCACTCCTGCCCTGGCATTAACATTACCTACTATGTGCCCTTTCCGACCATCGAGAAGATAGCCAGGTCAGTGCTTCTACCTCTTTTCATTTTTGGTTGTCAGCTGTGCATTGTCCATCTTTTCATCTGCCATCTTGCCAGGTCATACAAAATTAGTACAGTTAAACTCATATCAATGAGTAAAGGTATGTGAAAATAGCATTTTGAGAAGAAGTTTTTAACTCTAAGTCAAAATTAACTTGTAGGTTTTTCATGGTAAAGTGAGCACTTTTGAAAGCCTCCTATTTTGAATAATAGTCAATAGATATATATATATATATATATATATTTTATTGTAGAATGTAGCCTTAGATGTTAACTTCATAGTGCGATGGAATAAAGAGACACTTGACGTATACAGGAATGGATACTCATTCATCTGAGGCAGTAGGCAGCATCCACTTTTTTGGCTAGAAGCTAAACCAGGCGCTCCTATGTTATTGGCAATTTTAGTACTGATGGGGCACTGGTGCTTTCCCATTGTATAGGACCAGCCAGCTCACTTTGCGGCAGGGCACAAAATTGGGAGCACGTAGTGTAATTTTACATTTACTGTATATGCCACTGGTTTCATGATGATACCTGGATGACATGCTACAGGAGTTAGGTCTGTGCTAGTAGTAAGTGTCAGAGATGCAGCAGAGAAGGGTGGTCTAAACTGTGGCAGCGGGCAAGGTGTGGGACGCAGTACTTCAGGAACCAGGTAGACGATGACAGGTGTCGCAGGTTGCTCTGGCTGGTTCAAGTATTCCACATTCCTCCAAGGGTACGCTGTTGGGCTGGTGTTCTCAGGTGTGGTGAACAGATCTCTGGGAACCTCTGGTTCAACTGGGTCTTGCAAATGCCTCAGGTCATGGGCTTGAGCTTTTGGATTAAGGCTAGTTAAGTGTGATACCAGGGCAGGCTTTAACTTATGCAGAGGACTAGAAGCCAGGAGAATCTGCCTAACCCTCTCCTTGAATCCCCTCCTCTTGGAATAGGGCATCAGTATATGGACTTACCCTTCTACTGCTATAACAAGATGGTAGGCTACTTGTACACAATATTACGTGTGGCACCACGTGCGTGCCGGAGACTGGCGGTCACCCCATTCCAACGTCTGGCACGTAGCGCAGTCCACGATGGAAGTCACGCCTCACCTGTCCAAGGTCGCACACGGATGTGTGATCCTGTCCAAGTCTTCCCAACCCAGGGAACGTCTGCCTCTCTTGGTTCAGAAAGCAGTGGAGAGACTAACAGACACCGAGCTGACAAGCTAGTTCAGGATAGTGTACCGGTGTGGTTCCTCCTTTCTACCAACCGAGATTGATGGGAAGGACGGCCTAGATGAGTGCATGTGGGCAAAAGGTTCAGTGTGATGGCTGGAATGTGTACGTATTCCAGGATCATCTGGGGTATTGTCACGTGAGGATAACTACAAACAATGTGCAAAGTCTACAGGAAGCGAACTCAAAGTGAAGGCCGACCCACGTTTATTACCGAATGGAAACACATGTGGTGAATGCACCCTAACTCCTGTTGACGGCACAAGTCTTGGCCGGGAAACTAGAGTATTACACTGAATAGGCCGGTGAATAAACTTAGGGAATGCGGGATGTGATGCGCTGAACGTCGAAACGATCTCCTCTTGCATTGTTGAACATATTATTAGTGTAGAACGATGTTATGTACAGACACTGACACGTGGCTTGGAATTCTAAGCATAGTGGTGTCAGGATGAGCCCTGAGAAGGACTCCTGGATAAGGATACCTACAGACATGTCCATGTACTGCAAGACAGTCAGGATTTGTAAGGTACGAAGTAAGGAGAAATCCTTACTATCGTAAAGCAAGTTCAATTACGAGATGCTAGCGCTGGAAGCAAAACCTATTCGTAAGTAGGGCTTAAACGAAGGTCAAGTGGTCAATGTCTGAGCAACGCGTGCTGGATAACTGGAGCAATCTGGTCAGATTCTGAGCAACTGGCGCTAGGAAGAAAGACCCTGAGACGCGGGCTCTCTCTCCTTTTATACTAATTTGGGCCGCTGTTCGACGCTGATTGGCTGGAGTCACTTAGACGAGGAGTGGTCGCAGAGTGGGATTTAGCAAATACATGACTTGTCTATCTGACGTCACCGGCCGGTAGAAGGGATGAAAAGCAAGACAAACGATAATCCTACTACTAGTGCTATCTAGCGGGGAGTAAAAGAACTTGTTGCTTCTAAGTTTTGTTATGTTGGGCCGGTGAATAAAGCAATCTGCATGGCAGACAGTGCAATCTCATCTTACGTCTGGACAAAGAAAATGCAAACTTCCGACTCCTAAGCAAAACTGACCTAAGTATGGAGCAGAAGTTGTCTAATCTCCGTATTTGAAAAAGTGGTCATGTGTCAATACACACTGTGTTTATTACTTACATGACAATATTTATTTTAAAAATTGGTTAAACTATAAATAATGGATGAATGTAAAAAGTAACTGGGACCTAAAAGTGCTCACTTTGTTGTGAACAGACTATAGGAAAACATACACAAGTAAAGAAAGTAAATGTGGCTTCCATTTCTTTTACTGCATTGGAAGTATAATATTCTCTGTATATGTTACTATCAATTGAATATTTATCATGTATGGAATCTACTGTAATTAGGTTTTCATATAGTATATTTTTAACATTATTTTTCCCCTGAATAAAAGCACTATGTTTTAGGTTTTATTTTTAATTTAAATGTGTATAAAGATATTTGAGATATTTATTATATTAAAAGTAAAAATCAGCAATCTGCTAAAATAAATTCCCAAATATTTTATAGTACTGACGCGTGATGCTCTGCGCAGCTTTTAGGCTCACTCGACTTGCCCCATCTGGTCGCAATGTTCACCCTTTGGGCAAGTCATGAAACCAATAGTATTTAAGAGGCTGGACACATGGCTACAGGATACTCTAGCACAATGTTGGAAGCTATTACAGATGCGTCAGTCCATCTAGTACTGTTCACGCAGATCTCCAAGCCAGACGTCACGGTGACACCCCCCAAAGTTAGATTGTACTGCTGTACAGAGAAACCGAAGCTGTCTACCCTGTCCACATTGTTCTACTGAGCCAAGGGAGGGCAACATGCATTCTACTTGCATCCTGTGGTCAAGATAAGTGTTGGAGACTGCCGCACAAATGATAACATCACCCAGCAGATGACACCAGCAGACAACAACTGCGAGTTCAGGAGAAGGAGCTTATCTTCTTCATCCCTTGCCTACTCCGGCCGAGGAAGAATGTGGTATGAAAGGGCTGCCGCGACCAGTAAAAGACAATCTATGCTCCTCCACCGCTCACAATTGGGCCGGAGGAAACTACCGGCAGTTCGGTCTCACTGGTAAACCTCTTCAGGGCAGGATCTGCCTACCAGTTGAAGACAACTTCTCCAGAAGTCTCTCCTGCATGCATTGTAGACTCCTCTGCTTCCGAAAGACTGGAACATCCAATGGCTCCCGAAGATGTCTGCATCTTCCTTACCAGCCCTTGGTGTTGAACCCATGCATAACGGTTGTGACAATTCCTTCAGAATCCTGCCTTACTGGATGGTAATGCAACAACTACCCTTCTGGTAGTCATAATTCCTGTCCCTCCATGACAACATGTTGATAGTTGGGATGAGGTTGTTAAATTACTTTCCTAGCAAATATTAACGCCTTTATTCCCGCCAGTATTAATACCAGGTCGCCTTCACCTGGCCTTTTACGTAGTCCTGAACTTACATGTCAATTCAGATTAGTATAGAAGGTAGTACAGAGCCACCGTGTTATATTCTATCTCAATATAACACTTTATTTGTTAGCTATTCTCTGTATGCTAATTTCTTGAGTGTCACTGTGGGGTTTCCTATGTAAATGCAGCCCTCCAGAGTGAAACCGGCAGACTCCGTATTCTTCAAAGCCAGAACACCCACACTTTAGATGGCCACCCGAGCTTTGTTCGTATGTAGAGTTTGGTAGAGCCTCAACACTAGGAACTCCTCCACCTGGTGAATCAAGCAGTCAGGTTATTTCATATTCTGCTACCACTCTTTATGGGGCCGGAAGGGAGCTGAAACTAGCTTTGATTGATCGACCCTCTGTGTATACCATACCTAAGTATCCTGTCAAGCAGCTTGAACCAACCTACCTCTCTGTCCACCGCTCTCTACGGAGCCGGACGAAGGGAACAAGAGCTGTAGTTCTTGCCTGTACTGTGGCAATCTCTTAGAAGTACTCACTAGGGATTTTTGAGTCACAGGCTTCCCTTTTGCAAGGCAGTTTTGCTCATCTCCCATATGTACTCTCCAAAGTGAGGCATGCAGAGAAAGTTGAGAAAGGCAGCTTACGCTTCCAAGGGTAATCCGAACTGCAAATCAGTCCCTTCTACTGCACTTAGCAGCTTTTTGTCTAAGCGGGGCAGTGTTCATACTATCCGCACCACTGAGAAGTCTCACCCCTCAGCATTACCGACACCTCTATTTCCCCTCTAATTAAAATTGTTGGCACCCCTCACCTCTTGATTGAAGCACTGAGAACAGGAGAGGTAATACCATATGGAATCACTAACCAGTGATTTAGTGATTGCACATCCTGTAGCCTTCTTCCACGAGCAACCAGTCCGAGAAGAGCACTTTACGTCGTGGGAACGACCTCAACAACCAAAATTCATCGCAATGACAGGGATAGAGTCTCAAGCCAAGAAAATTACCAACAGGTAAACCTTCGAGTAAGGGCTGCCCCAGGGCCGTGACAGTGTCTCTGGACTTAGTCCTCCTTCAACAGGCCACCAGACCTGTCTTGTACACTGGCTGTATGCCAGTCAAAAATTTTTCAAAAGTAACGTGATCAAGATTTGCGTTGCACTTAACCTCATATATCGTTTAGCCAAAGTTTGACGTAAATACCCCAAACAAATAGATTCCCCCTACCCTGGTCACACGTCAAATCAGTTTTCTTAGTACCCAATGTGGGGCGAGATCGCAACAGTCCAGACTAGGCAATCCAACCAAGCCAGCCGACCCTACCGTTAGTTCCCACTCCATATCATGCACAGCTCGTAAAATTCCGTAATATACCGTTAGCTCAGCCTGCATAACTATTTATACCCCAGTAGACCCCATCGACTAGTGCCCACTAGCTGGGAGTCAAAACTTCCAAGATCTTCAGGGAGTCCTAAAACACCCTGTGGTGCTCAACAATGATATCCTTATCATGGCAGTTTCTGGACGGAGCCTGCTTGATGAACCAGAAGCCGCAATGGCTGAAATTCCTTTTGACACGCTCAATAAGTGTAATATAGACACATGCGCTGGCACGGGGGTCCATGTGATCTATTGTGCACACTGCTCCCTACGGTACCACTACCAATGGGGTAGGTAGACGAACCCAGATATATAGACGGTCTGGATATCACTGTGTAGGATGCCACCAATGACAATTTACATGCGGCAGTTGGCTAGAATGCATCAGATAGGGCACTTACATGGTACAGTGTATAGTCTACGCCCAAGACTTCTGTCATGTTTGCATTGGATGGCTCAATGTGTGCATCATATATCCCGGCCTGGTGTATCATTGCAAAGTCTGTAGGTGTGCCCAAGACTACCGACCATCGAACCGTGGACATCACCATAGCCCTGTCACGGCCCAGGTTACTTTCACACTTCAGCTACCTGAATTCGGAGGTAGACTGCATTTAGACCCAGTAGCATTCACCATAGAATGTGAACGAGAGTTTTGTGAACACCACATACTGCCTAAAGAATGGGTCAACCGAACCCATAGGAAACTCCACGGAAAAGCCATTGAATGGTGGGCGAAATATGGGGAGTTTGTGACCAAGTGGAAATAGTTTTGTTCTTGCCTCGCCTTCCAGTTTACAGGCGAGGAAGTAGGTACTAGCTAGACTACTATCCGAATTCCACAGCCAAGCCCAGACCATTGAGAGGAGGTGAAAATTTATATACACAGAAAAATACAAATGTACCGGCATATATACCCCAGAGAAAGCAAGGAGAGCAGCATGAGAATAATAATCGCATGCTAGCCCAAACCTTTGGAATCTCTTGCAGTTTCCTAAACCCCAAACTGTGGATGAGCTTGTGGAAATATGCTAAAGAGAGAGAGAGAGAGAGAGAAACAACAAGTTGTATCTGTGTTAGACAAGCCACGTGCTGCCAAGGGTACTGCTCAAGCTAAGTCTGCCGAAGATTCACGGGCGATATGTACTTATTTTAAAGCCAAACCCCCTCTCCTTGCCTATGGACTCCTCCAGTGCTGGTTCTATCCAGGCTGGCACTTCAACAAAGATTGCCTGCGTAGGCAAGGTAGAAGAGGGGAAGGGAGAAACAAAATGTGAGCACCAGATGCAGCGCCTCGATCGATCCACTTTAAGGAACCTGCCCAGGCGTGAAACGCCACTGCCAGGATGCATGCAGGGCAGCCGCCCTGGGTGAACAAGGGCACATCAACATCACGTCATTGGACCATACCAATGAGGATAGTGTACCAACTGAGGCTCCCCACATTCAAGTGGATATCAACGGACCCGTGATGAACAAGAATCACTGCCATCCTTTGCTGGAATTCCATCTGGAGGGACCTCCGCAAAAACTTGACCCAAATCACATTGTTGAATGTGTTCATGGCATTTGCATGTCTGAACACGTATGCATATCAAAATGCACCAGTGTTCAAAGAAGAACCTGCAGCCAAGTTGCAAGATATTATATTTGGATGTGTCCACAATCATAAGCCCTAAAATGAATAAGGAAGGAGTGGGGCCATATCCCTTCAGTATGTATCACCCCACTATTTATGACAGATGCATTGTAGTAGGTAGGTAGGGCTTAACATCTCGTTGACAGCGAGGTCGTTAGAGGCAGAGCAATTGGCTCAGAGAAGCAGGAATGGGGAAGAAATCACCTGTGGTCTGTACTAAGAAACTACCGAGCATTCGCATGGAGTGTTTTCAGGAAAAACCATGGAAAACTAAAATCAGGATGGCTAAACTGAGATTTGAACTCAGGTCCTCCTGAATTCAAGTTAGAAGGTTTACCACTGCGCCACCTTGCTCAGTACAAACACACTGTAAGAAACTTCCAACATGGCTTTTCAACATAAAATGAGAAGTTTGTTTTGTATGCTAAGTTTACAGTGTAATTTTCAGTAGTTTTCTTTTGTTTTTCAAGACTATGATTAAAAGTATTACCATAAACTGGGAAAACTGTACAACGTATGCACTGAATGAACCCTGATAAATAATTTCTTTTTATGTTAGTGTCAGAGTAGGTACTGTAATTGAGGGGAACTTTATGACAGGTGAAACAGCATTGTTTTAAATAATATTATAATTCCCCTAACTTCAGTGATGCCAATCTAACCACTGAACATTTGAAACAACTTCCGTAAAATGGAAGGAAATTATTTGAATAATAGTGAAAAAAATCTGTCACAAAGTCACCCCACCCTGCTTACAGTATGTGTGAAGGGAGTGTACGCCTAATATAAGTGACGGGTCGCAGGAGCCTGGGGTTGCCAGTGGACATGGTGGTGCCATCTGCGAGAGACAACCTGCTGGATGTGCGGCTACAAACAGCAGAAGACAACACAGATGCAGATGAGGCAGAGGTACCGGAGGAGGAGGAGGAGGTGGGAGAACATGCTGACACTGTGAGGGAGAGCTTCATGAATGGGCGGGCATATGCTGTTTGAAACAGTTGTGCTCTTCACACTACTACGCTAATAGTACAGATGTCCCACAATTATGAGCAACTTTATTGCCATGTTAGGTATGTTGCCTTTGCTTCGCTAGAAACTGAATGAACTCTTCTCGTGGTGAGAGCTTTCAGAGAGTGATTTATTTCTTGTTTAAGAAGTTTTCCTGTGCTATCTGGTAAGAAAAATTATTTGCACTTCAGTGCACTTAAATGAGCCAGTATTATGTTTTACAAAACTTATTCATCAATTTTAATAATAATTTTTTCTTACCATTTTCTTTGGTACATAAAAGTAACATCAACTGAAAGAGGTTTTATATGTCCAGTGGTAAACTGCATGTTTCTGTTTGTCATTTTAAATGTGTACAAAGACTATGTAACTTACAAAAATTGTAAAAATGGAAACAGATTTCCAAATGAGGTTTGACTTTTGTGATGCTGAAGACAAGACATTTGCACACGTCTTCAGCTTACCACAAGGAAGGGGTCAAATGGCCAGTAAGATTCTCAGACACATCTGTGTTCTTTTAAACAACTTTTGTAATTTTGTTACTTTTATCAAGGTGTTTTTGTATTTTTTTTGTCAGTTTCGCTGCAAGTGGGTTAAACACAGTGGGATGTGAAATCTTCATATCTTTCAAATGTTAAATACATGGACAATTCATTTTCCTTTTAGTTCTGTAACTTCTAACTTCTGGCTTGAGGTGTGATGAGATATGATTGTTAGAGGTTTAGATCAGGTTCAAAAATTATTTTGCACATCTCTAGGCCATACATAGGGGTACCAGCTCTTTATGACATCCCACTCAGAATTAAGTTTTGGAAAATATAATTCTAGGAACCAGTGGATCAGCTGTAAACTTAATATAGCTTCTTATGACAGCTCTTTAGAAAATGTGCTGTGGAAGGTGTGACAGCTTGCTATAATGTGTGTGTTATATGGCACAAATTTTTCTTGTTGTATGACAAGAGCAAGATTCCATGTGCCGACAACCCAGCATGGTTTCTTAATGGTAGTCCTGGGGTCAAAGACCTCCCATCTCATTGCTGACAGACAAACTCACACCAGCCAGGTTGTAGTGCAAGGGCAGGTAGTCATTCGAGCAGTAAAGTTCAGATTCATGCAATACCCAAGGCAGCAGCACAACTCATCTATTTCAAAACAAATAATGAACTAAGGCTGCATTCCAGGAGGCTATTTTTATGGGCAGTACTAACAGTTCATTTCTAAGCTACTTTCTTTAAGCTCACTGAATTATCTCCATGATGATCACTGTCAGTGAATGAACATGTTGTTAGTGTGTGGTGCTATGAAGGTTTTATCACCCACTTCACTATTTTACCAGGGATTACAATTTACCTGCCGCCAATGGAAGGGCATGTACAAATATGTAGGACACTGCAGTCTGCTCTTCAGATTTTGTTGTGTTCATCTTCTCATCTTCTGTAATAGGAAAAGTCACTGAAGAGTTTGTGATATTAGGCACAATATACCTAATTGCATATAACAGGTGAAATTCATTCATTCTGTTGATCACCTACTTACAAAGTAGTGAAATCACTGGGTACACCACACTTTGTTATACACACTTTTTTGTAGTTATTCTGTTTGAAATCGTAAGTTAAATTTATCAGCTGAGTTGTGATCCTTAATAAATACAGTAAACTGATAACTAGACAAATAAAAATATCTTTGGTAGGTAGTACATGCTGAAATAGTTGCTTTAGAACCAATTTTCAGAGATCTCTTACCACCGTAGATTCACACCCTGTTGTCAGATGTTCAAATGGTGCATGTTTTAAGTCATCAGACATATTACACTTGCTTTACTTTAATATATATTGATTTCAATTGATTGTTAACAATTTTGGTAGAGCAACAGTTTTCAAAAAAATAATTTCAGAGTACAAATAATGTTGGTAAGTTTTTAGTTTCTTAAGGCACTATACAAAATGAAGAGAGGATGAGAAAACAACAAAAATTCTAATGCAACCTCTCACTGTTCTTCTGTAGTTAGGTGAACATGTTACGTACCTTCTTAAACTTTCACCATTAATCACCTAAAGTCGAAAAGACGGGATGTTGTGGGCTCAAAATTAGTGTTAGGAGATACATAAAAATTAAATCTCAAAATTGTTCACTAGGGTAGATATTTCAAGTTCATTTTCTTCAGGCCACATAACAGTTGTAAACACTTTACAGGGTTGCCTAGTGCAGGATCAACCAAATGAAAGGATAGGATTTTACATGTCAAAAAATTTTTGGCATGTCTCAACCACCTAATTAAGGTACAGGTTATAACTTTTATACATAAATCACTTTGTCCACCGTTGCCCACGCTACATTTCTACTAAAGTTTTTTTTGTTAAATTTTTAATGTCCTGAAAATTGCAGGAGACTCAGCAAAAAGACAACCACCCAAACATTTCTTAATTTACTTCTACTTGCTCTCGTGTAGTATGCTCGGTTCTTCCCTTCAAAGTGCATAAATTATGTTTGTTTGAAAGTGACATAATGAAAGGTGACCGATACACACCTGAAATCATTTTAACGTATAAAACACTATTCATTCACTCGGCCGGGCTTGCACTAGGCAACACTCTTCAGTGTAGATTTCAACACTGTTCTCACTATGTGAAAATGATTTCTTGACAGTGAAGTGTTACTAATGCGGACCATTCTATGAACAATTACTGTCATAGTATTTTGCTTACGAATTTGTATTGTAGGAATAAAAGAATGCAACCTTTAAAATAAAGATTTTATTGTAATCCTTGGAAATCCGATTGTCAACTTTTTCTTTAAAAAAAATTAAAGATATGAAAAGAAAAATTGGCAAATATGCCAAAATAATTGTGTTAAAATTAAGAAAATAATATTATCTATTGTTCTGTGATATTTAAATTTAGATATTGTAAGGAAAAAATACTTTTTTGAACAAAATTTTCTAAATGAAATTTTTAAGAAGACAAAATTCAATTAAAATTAAGAAGACAGCTTTGTTTTGATTTTGTTATTATGGAGTGTCATATGCATATTTGTGTATGTTAATCCAAGTCCTGGGTGTTTAATGATCATTCCTGAGCATTGAGAATGAAAAAAATCATTCTTCTGAAATGTACATTCACTTTCATGGAACATTTTGTATCTTTGAATTGTGTTGCATAAAATGTAAATCACACAAATAATGTACATATTGCTACTCTTTGAGTAATTGCAAGTGTAAAATGGTTTGTAAGTTTTCTTGTTGTACAGTAATATTTTATGATTAATAAGAAAGATGATAGGAAAAATGAAAATCTGTTACATACTTTCGAAATTTATTGTTGCAGAAAAAATTATTTCTTGCGTTGGTTATATATCAACTTACGTAAACAAGTGAAGGATTTGCTAAATCATTAGACGTTATTGAAGCAAGTTCCTCAACAATAGAGAAATGTGAGCTTTTCAAATGCAAACTGTAGGCAGCTTCATCAATGGGAACTACACCATTTCATAATTAAGTCAAGACCCTCACCATGTCTGGACCCTATATACATGTGTACCTGGCATCAGCAATTCTGCAGCGTTAACTCTAAACAATAGCAGCTCTGCTCCATTAGTTCATTTTTTAGGTTCTGATGGTGTCAAAATTTGGAATCATTTTTATGCATGGTTTTTACAATTGATTTTCCTTTTTGTCTATGATTATATTGATAATTTTTGTCCTATATGTTTGTTTATTTATTTTGATGTCATGTATTGTATTTAGTTAAACATGTAACAAATGTAAGCAGTTTGTTAATCTATTAGTTTATGATTTTTTTGTCTGTATGTATGTATGTAGAATTACCCAAAATGATTAGTGTGTTTTGATTGATACATAATACCATTGAGTAATGATATACACTAGAGTGGCCATGGGATAGGAAAAAGTCCGACCAGTTTAATGTATTGATTCCGCTGTTGATCCAGAGGAGTGCTAGTGTTCTCGACGACGTCATCCGCGCGGTGTTGCCAATTCCGCAGCCTGTAAAAGTATGTTATAACCCTGGCCTTGGCTCACCCATGTGTTCGTTGCAGCTGTGAATACCCATCTCATGATTTACTAGAGGCGGCCATGGCATGTGTTTCATTTCTGTCGTAGAATTATGTGTTTGCGGAAATATGCAGCGACATCAATTACTGTTTGGTTTTATTTACATCTGCAAAAATTAATTATCATAAATTAATAATGGTCTTTGTTTTTAATTAAAATCTATTATTTTACTATAGTAAAGGTGTTCATGATAAAATGCAAGTACTGTTAGCACTTACAATTACAAACGTTATATTAATCATGAATGATGTCATACATCACAATAAACTTTTTGTTCTGTTCTTATGTGAAAGGAAATGGACAGGAAACAAATAATTGTTCAATAATGGAGAAATATATGTTAAACGCACAAAGGTCTACATTTGAACACAATGTTTAGAGTTTGGGGTTGTGATCTACTACATAGGTGAATGTTCGTATGAATTTATCATTGCTTTCAATATATTGATTTGAGTGTCATTAAGGCTGTGTCCGAACCTAGGAATCCACTTAAGCATTCTCCACTCGGCTCAATACGTGATAAATTCCGATAGACATATTTATTTGCATCCTTTACAGCAACTAGTTAGCTGATAAGATTCTGAACAAGCATTTTCACGGAAATTACACACTGAATATGGGCTAGAACATATGCGCTTAGCTTTAGAATTGTCAATCCATTAGGAACTGTAGCTGGAAAGCGCATGTCAATGAAAGTGTTCCTATTAACCAATCATAGACTTTTTACAAGAAAGCAATGAATATATATTTGAGTCAGTAAACACAGTTATTGATAATGTATCATTAAAATTGGTAATAACTAGAGGTAAATTTCCTTTTAACACTAATATTGGTATTAATAAAAATTAAATGTCAGATATTGGTATAACGTTTTCACTCATGCATGCCTTACCTTGTAAAAGCATTGGCAGTGTTCTCATTGCTCAGCATATTAACTATACATTCAATGTCATGCCCGGTTCATAACAAATGATGGCGAAAACTGGTTATATTTATCCCGGCTCTTCTAGATCATTAAAGGTTAGAGAGTATACATTGTTAAGAACATTGCTCAGTGGCGTTTCTCAAAAGGTAATGCCTCCATTCCATTCTTTATAAAAAGGAATATTAGGATTAAAAATTATGAACTCCATATAAATCTATTCTCAAAATAGTAACTTATGGGTTGTAAGGACGCTAGATGTACACACATTCTTTTCCCCATGTACGTGCGTATGTCATTTCCGGAAACATGTAAAACATTTATGTACGTAGACAAATGCGAACGCTGTATGAGTGTGCATCTCATTAAGCAGAAAACCTTTTGCACACTGCGGGAAAAGGACATTAATGATAATGTTTAAGGCTCAACTCTAAAAGATGTTTGTTTTAAAGCGACCATACAACTGTCGTGTCTGTAAGATCCACATTTACAATAATGATGTGCATAAGTGGATATTGTCTGAAAAGTTGGCAGCTGTGTGTGTTTCTATTTACACGAGAGTAACACAGCGCACCATTGTATATTGTACGCTAAAACCTTGGACACATAACAATGCAAAAAACATTGACACTGTAGTGTTTATCAGTAATGTTAACACTAACGAACACATAAGAACTAGACATAACAAAGAGAGTTGCAATATTCTACTTCAGACTACGTATATTACAAAATATAACTATTTCTGCACTTAACATCAGTTGAATGCAATGACTCTGTGCCATCACTAATAGTCAAGCTAACACCGTGTCCTTACGGACAAATTCGTTATTTTGTAATTTGTTATTTCGTAGGTTTCAATACGGACAATGTCGACAGTCACTTGTTTAGCACTCGCGGCAACACATTCTTACATTAACAGTGAAAATATGTTTCATATAAATTAAATGTTCAAAATGGATGTAAAATTTCTACGATCATTACTGGAATGCTGCGAATATGTTTATAAACAAGACAATTATATAATATCCAATAACGACTTAATATAAAACATGTGTTGCGAAGTATATATAAAAAAGCACAACACTTACATGCTTTTTAAAACATGTCTAGTGTATTTTATGAGCAGTTATTTGTTTTAAAAAAGTGTTTTAAGTATGCATTCACACATGTGTTTTGAATCTCAAAACCAACATGGCACTGATTTTATCATTTTGTATTTTTGCCAACATCCGCTATATACAATATATGAAATATCAATTTACCAAATACGTCACAATATTTGTATAAAGTATTGTGTCACATGATCATTTTGTCAACACAATCTGCAATTTCGAATACGGCCTACGTTTACGATACAAAACCTAATGTATTTAGAATTATGCAGTAGGTGCCTCTCTGTCATACAGAAACACGTCTTCTGTATTTGAAGTTTTTCATTAATGTTTTAATTCTTAATTTCAGTGAATTTAAACAGGCAGCAAGCCTGTCATTTTTATTTTTATTCCTAACAACACCTCGTAAGAAACAACCATATTGAAGCAGATTATACTTCAGAGCCGACATTTGCTATTAGAGATGCTTATTATTAATGAACAAATATAAACGTCAACATGTGCATATACACGCCTTTGTCATATTGTTTTATGCTTACATTACTGTAAATAACAGTTTCCCGCCAACAATACCGACTGCTCAGTACTGATTGGTCGTAGTTTCAACATTTTTTTCTAAAGATATAAAATACAACTATTTATTTCAATGCTTAAGGAAATCCCACCAACGCACACGACCTGATAAGGTTCCACTGGGAACCAAAACATATGAGAACACACATTTGGTTCTTCAGCACACATTTTAACGCATAATATAATGCTTTAATATTTCTATTGCTAATCCAGCTTTACTTCAGATGTCGCAGCTTACACAGCATTGCGGTTTGCAGGTGTGTATAAAGGCAGTCGAACCAATACGTTTCTCTGTTAATATTGTACAGTTGTTACCAAGAATAACAGAAGTATTATTAAATAACTTGACTGTGTCAAAAGTTTTTCATGTATTCTGGAATGTTTGTCGTCTCCTAGCCTACAAATGGATAATGACAACAATTTACGAACACTATGTACAAATTTGAATGATTTGTGACAGTAGGGCATTCTTGTGTGTTAACTTAGTGGCATATTTACATAATTATAATTTAATTTTCCTAAAGTAGTTATGTTCTGTGTGTCCCATGTTTTGTTGAACGAATAAATACTTTTTTCGTTAACGACCACTCATTTTGTTTGCACAATTATACTATACTAACAAAATATGTTTTATAACATGTATGATTATCTTAACATGGAGTGTTAATTCATACATCAAGTGTAGTTTCAATTCATTTATCATGGGTACTTTCTCCTTTTTACTAGCGTTCGCCTATCACAAACAATGTTAATTGTAATATGTTAGTATAATACTAGATGTATTTAGTGTATCATATTTGCAAAACAGTTTTTCTTCCTATATTTAAAAATTATTTAAGAAGTTTCTGGTGCCTAAATTATGCGCGAGAGGCATGATTAGTTTAAGCCGTACTTACAAGATGCCATATCTGTTACTTTCTGTTATACTCATGGGCACAACAGAAGGCATACAATTTTCTATAGCAGAAGGGAAGAAAGAACGCATCCGTTCATACCCACACGTTATCTAAAATGGTAATAGAAACTTGTAAATAGTAGGCAAAACAACTCGCAGGGGACAGAGGTACAAACACAACCAAATTTTATATGTAGGTGCTTTGTGGTGCATCCAAAAGGTAGGACGATTATTTCTTTTTTCCCCTGAAGACTGCATTGGTTTACATTGTACTGTACGAGTATTATTAATGCATGGAAAATTATTTGAGTAATGACACTACTTATGTATGGAAAAAAAGGTACTGTATTCACATGTATGTACGACAAACATTTATGCCACTCATTAAAATATTGGCAAATTATTTAAACACGGGTTTAGCTAGGAATGTACTCTAGGCAGGGGGGAGATTTCTTATGTCTATTTTTGAACAAAATACAAAACCTGTATTATTATAAATTTATTATAATCAATGGCTTAACGTACAGATATGGAACCACACAATGCTATAAACATTCTTCATGTTCAAGGCTGATCACATATTCCTTGAATTAACATATAATAATACTTGTCATTTTGTTTTCAAATTTTATTTTCATTTCTAATATGGGGGGGGGGGGGGAGGTCCCAATATATCACCCCCCATCCCAGCTATGCCCCTGTTTTAAAATATGTATCTTTAATGAACATATTAATCAATCTTGTGTCTCTCAGTAATTAAACACGCTCTTATGGTTATATGGCCAAAAGAAGACAGAACTGTTACAATATTAAACTTAAGGCTTTCACATGTGCCTTTTAACATTACTCACGCTATACAGATTAAATTATGTACTTTAGAAAACAATCAATGTAATTAGCAAACAACCACTGCTTGTAGATTGTACTGTGCTGGTACTTGCATATTATTACTTGTAGACAAAGATATTCTGGAATTAAATATTTTCTAACAATAAACTAAGTTATAAACAGCCATAATGTGTCACGTAAAAAAACTCGATACCCGTCGAGGGTTCAAACTCTAAAACATGCAATTACGTGGCACAGACCTACGCACTAACTCACTGATCTACACAAACCACTTACAGTGAACATGTGTGATAAGATATTATATAGTATATAAATCCACAGTTGTCGCGTATTTTATAAAGTTGGCTTTATCTTTTATTATGACCGTATGAGTAATATGCAACGTTTCCCATTACTTATGCGTACATTATGTTTCATTTTGTTCATTCATATGTTTTACAGAACTTGTAATCTTTTCATAAATGGATATATAAGACATGAGGAAGGAACTTGTGTGTCCTCCATCTTGTCTGTCCCCAGCGTGTGGGTATAACAGACAATCAGAACTCTTTCTACTATTGTGGTGTTGGAACTGGGGGGACAGAGATGGAGTATGAGTGAGAGAGAGGGTAGACGTCAATGTGGCAACGCCGCTGATATTCCCACGCTCACGCCACGTGGTGTTCATCCCTCGAACTACAGCTGGAGTGGTCAGAAAATTTAACCTGGGGAAGTCCACTCTAGGTATATCTTTACTTAGTGATAATACCTCATGCACACATCATTTAGAGAACGTCTGTGTATTTATACACAAGTTGACACTGTATTGCTAGTAGCTTGAGGCAGGATTTGTAATTTTTGTGAATTTTAATCAATTATATGGACACACATTTTTGAAAACTGAAACATATAACAGGTCATACGATTAACTTAGTTGATATTTAATCAGATAGTGCTTTACTATTGATATTCCAGTGTAAGAAATATTACATTGGTGCACTTTGTGTAGCTTTTGCAGATAACAGTGCAGTTTAACCTTTTCTGTTGAAGTTGAACATCAATCATGCTCCTTCCATGTTTTTTTCACGACATTGTCCATGAAATAGTCATATTATGAAACTGCAAAGTGGAATTGTACTTAATGTTAAGTTGTACTAATTATAGTAATCAAAATAATTGATATAATTGAAACATTTTTCAGGGAGATAATTTTATAAGTGCATAGCATTACAAGAAGGAATAGATATAAGAACCAGGAAACCTGATTTTATTGTTTTGTGTGTAGCGATGTCAGGAAATATTGTTAAGTCTCAAAGTATAGCTGTTACAACTTTTATTAATCCATTTGTAAGAGTATTGATGTGTGACGCTGTCGGGAACAGTCTGCAGCGACGTCACCACAAGAGCTAGTTTTTATTGTGCAGGACTGTCACATAAGGTATCAAACTGGCTTGTTTGAGTTTACCTGCTGACAGGGGCCTGACTAGCGTAAAGTGTGGGTTGAGTCGCCTGGCGGATAGTTATGCAATCGTTTCCAGGCTTGGCTATGTGCCAGGTGGTGTGAGTAGAGGTCACCTGGTTACCTGAGCTGGAACTTGAGCGACTCGGGAGCGGTGCTGGTCGAGCAGACTGGTGGTGGCTTCTAGAGGCGTTGAAGGGGCGGGTGGTGCCCTAGCAACTACTACGGCTGGAACTGCTAGTGTAGGTCTGGGTTGGGCTGGTGCTGCGGCGTTCACGGTACCACGGGCAAACTAGATCCAGTGGAACGTCTTCCCCATGACGGAAGGCAGCAACAACTGGGTGTGTGGGGTCCCTGGTGTCTTCATGGAACTGCGAAGAGAGAAGGAGAGGAAGCTGGGGGTGAAGTCCCACCAACTTACAGGCGACCTGAGCTTGGTCCCAGAGGTTATCATGGTAGAATGTCCTGCCAGACAGGGTGCAGCCTTAGGTAGCTTGGAAATTTGCAGTGGCCTTTCTCTCTTGCTGATACTTTCCACGCCTGTTGGTAAAAGGCATGGAGGGGTGCTACTGCTTGCCGCCAAGAGGGGAGCTGGCGATTCTGGTCCCTAACTAAGCGTGTCCTGCCTCAGCGGCGGCTGAGCCGACACAGAGCTACTGTTACCCCAACCGGCAACACAAGCAGTGCGGTGATTGGAGGTTGGTTTTTCTTGTAGTCATCCGACAACTGCGGACACGGGCCCTAAGGTGGTAAGGTTCCCCAGAACGGTCAAACACTCCCTCCAGCAACTCAAGCAGTACTGTGGACGGAGTGCAAACTGGTCTGGATGCCTAGCCTCCTTAGGTGTTGTATAACTAGTGGATGGGGCTCTTCTGTTCACTGCACTGGGTGCACTGAATGGATAGCCATCCAGCGTGTGTGTGTGATTTGACTTAAGAGTCCCTGAGGAGGAGCGCACAGCCCTACACTAGGCTGTAAAATCAAGTGGTTTATAACCCAGTCTTCCTGCTTCCACTCTGGCGGGCGGGAGTTTAAATGGAATCATGCAGTCACCTAAGGAATGAAAGTCAAAGTAGCTGAGAAACGTGTTTTATTCCGGGGAGAAATAAACATAATGGCCCGTATTATCTACTAATTACATACCTTGAGCTGACTGGAAGTTTAAACTACACAGGTTCTAGGTGAAGGGGACCTGGTTCTAAACTAGGGGGTGGCAGTTTCGACTAGATAGCTATTAACTTTCCCTATCTACTCTGTACCATGTCCTGAAGATATTTAGGTGCCCCACTTCCTAAAGGGACATGGGGGTAGCTGTCACCAAGGGCAAACCAAGGGCAATTGCATAGGGAGGGTTGATGACTTCTTCATAGTTGGCTGGGGGATTTCCTCTGTAAGGTCTGGTACATGTGGGCGATGGTGCTGAAGAGCTTCTGGGTTGTGTAGGTGACAAAGAGTGGTTATAAAGCTCCAGCACACGAGACGGTGGAGCGAGTTGCCAGGGTTTGTGGTTCTATCAAGAGCCGGCGAACAACTGGTGATCTTCGACTGCGCACAGGTACATATACAGCTGGCCGGCCCTCACCAGAGCTGCATGGTGGGGGGTGGTCAGTCACTTATTCGTGGGTGGAGCTAAGGTCTGTCTGCTTGGCCACCGTTATTGGCTGGAGCGCATGTGGCGCCATCCCTCGGTGCACCCTTGAACTACTTAACTGCTCAGAGGTGACTGCAGTGACTTGGTTGCTGGCTCACTGATACGTCACGTCTTTTGAGGGGGTGGTGTGGCATAGCTTACTGACCGTCGGTGATGAACAGTATAACACTGACGCGTCTGTATTACTCCCTACAACAAGGGAGTAACATTTAGGCACTGGTAGATATTACACTAGTTCGGAAATTACGCACAGATGAAACAAAGTCATAGTTGCTTGGGCCAGTAAGCGTCATGCATCAATATATGAAATTTGTTAATCGTAACTATGTTTACTAAATTAATTTGCAAGTAAAAAAGTTTATGTTTTTTCTATACTCTTGCCACTACCATGCACAGTTTACTGCATATTATAAGTATTTGCAGCCCATCTACAAAACACTTGGCAGGATTTTTACTAACAGAAATGCCATTGTGCCTTGATGTGACTGATGCTATAGGCAGTTCACTATAAAGTGAGCACTTTTGAAATCAACCTTACAAAAATGTCAATGCCTCTACCTGAATATATTTTAACATGCACAATGAGTCACATGTGTCCAGTAAAGTTGGTAACGAAGGATGGAAAGTAGTTTCATATCTTGACGTTGAATAAAAGTGTTAGGTAACCCAATTGTGATAATTTAAATTATTCCTCTCGCTTTCTGTATGTTTTAATACATTGAAGTGTAAAAATAAGCAGATCTGTACAATATTTTTATTTCTAATATCACAGGTTCGCTTGACAGACGCATAAATAAAGTGATGAGGCCCATGGCGTTGTTAATTATACATAAGGCGGAAGAACACATGACATATATTCAAGTATATCTTAAGCAAGGCTTCAAAATTGCTCATTTTACCATGAACAGCATATATCTGGATTCAAGGTGGTATGCAGTAGTTGTAGTATGTACACATACCAATGTTAGCAGTACATTAAACCAGGTCTAACAGGTGCAGGTAATATCGTGATGATGTTTGGCTGCTAGCACTTACAAGCAAATATATGGAGAAAGTAAAAACAAACATTTACACTTTTAGCCCACAGATACTTCTCCTTTCCCACCCTACCTCCTTTCAACCATTATCAATTATGACAGCTAAAGAACAATGGAGCTTAAAAGAATATTACAGTATTTTGAATAAATGGTAGTTTATGTAACTATTTTCATTTCTAAATTACTATTTTTTTTGGAATTTGTTTCAAGGCATGTTTGTTTTTAATTTTTACATGTGTACTTTTATTGTTAAAGTATTAAATTAAAGGGGTAAAAAATTTATAACATTGAAGAAGAGCCCAGTTGAATGTTAAAAATGCATAAACAGATAGTAGGCAAATTGTTGCTAGCGTGTGTGATAATTTTCTAAATCACTTTAAATAAAGTTGTAGTACAGTATTTCAGCATTGTCTTCAAAGGTAGTTTGCTGGCTTGCTAGTGTGGCTTACTTGTTCGATCTGTGTTAGACTGCTAGCAGCATTGTCATGTAAATGATATCGAACTCAAGTTTTGTAAAACTGTTTGTGAACAAAACTTGTTATTTTGTGAAGAAAGTTTTACTAAGAAAAAATATGTTTATGGTACTGATTTAGAAGTTTTTTATGTGCTGCTCTAGTTTTGTACACTGTATACAATTGTGTGTTTCTGTCTCTGGCATTTATGATCTCACTAGGATTAAGATAATTGAATGTATTATAAAAGTATTTTGGCTGTGCCGATATTCCGTCCGCAGTTACATTGAAATTTCAAGCAATAAAAGTTATTTACATGTTGACACATAGTAGTTATTTTTGGTATTCCTCCTCCCCGCTTTGGTTTAGTACTGTGTAAAAAAAATTGCTGTGATTTATCTTGATGTCACCAGTGAAGCAAAATAAATCAGATTTTATAATTCTTCAAATGTTATGTGAAAATTTGTAAACTGAATGGTGGAATGTGTTTCAAGATATTTTTGAAATGTCTAATATGTGGCTGGTTGCTTATATTGCAGAGAAAGGAGGCCAAAACCCATTCTGATCTCATGTAGAGCGAGTCTAACTCTTGCTAACTCCTTGAAACTTAAATATGTACAGCCTTTTTTGAGTGTAATGGCTTCGTAAGGTCTCAAGTACATTGCACTGTATAGTACTGTATTATTTTAGAGGTACATAACGTTAAAATCAGGGTGAATGTTTACTTATTTCCTATTAGAGAACAATAAAAAATTATTTCATTACTATATTAAATGATTTCTTCTTCAGATATTTACAAACTAGGTTGGTACCAAAAATTGCTGTTTGGTTAAGCCTAAAAGTAGCATAGTTCTGTAACTTGACACCTAAAAGAACACATTTATTAATAGTTAAACAACAGTTCTGTAGAACAATGCAATTATGGAAAACTAAAAGTATTATTATTCTTGAAGTCTTGTGTTAATGGTAGTAACGGTGAAGAACTATTTTTACTATTTTTACATTCACCTACTTAATGATAGTTTGAGAAATAAACCCTAGCTTACCTTCATAATATTTGCCTACATGTGTTATTATCTTAGTGTTGAAATTCTGGGTCTTCTCATAGAACTTTTTTCTAGTAGCAATTGCTGAGGATTTCATACATAAATTTTAAGAATTTGCCACAAATTTTGATGTCTAGTTGTACTAAGTGCTGTTCATCATTTTAAAAATATTAAATATGTAATTATTTACAATTTTGGTGGCTAATGTTATCGTTATTGTACAAGTAAATTGTTTCTGTTAGTTTTCTGAATTTGTTTATTTAGTGTAGTCGCTCTCTTTACTATTATTCTTTTAAGAAAACTGATAAACTAAAAAAGAAAAAAAAATGTGTATTGAGGATGACTCTAGCTTAAAAGGTTCAGTAGCAACTTTCAGTGCTGCAGTAAATTTTATGTGTTGTCTGAGGGTTCAGAACTTGATAGGACCACATGTCTGCCAAAGAGTTTGAGCCGGAAACTTGTGCAACAAATCAGAGGTGCACTATTTCAGGGATCAACTGTGTGGATTCTCGGGCAACGAGACTTGCCCCAGCCCCACTTGGGAATCAGGCCTAGTGAGCACATGCACTGGTTCAGGCAATAGTGATCAAATGGAGCAACATGAAATTAATCATGGTCATAATCATTGTATACATATACCACTTTGATAGTATCAGACACTGTACATAACGGGTCAAAATTTGAAATAAGGATAATAAATTATATAACCAATAATAGTAATATAAGAAATTAAATTAATAAAAATCATATAAAAAATAAAAAAATAAAACATTATACACTACAAATATATACAAAATAATATGTATATGTTTACCTACAATGACACACCAACTGATAGTCTGTTACAGGTGGGGAAGAAGAATCCAGGCAGTACAAAATTACAGAAGGGGGAGCCTTGCTTTGTTGCCAGCATCTGAATAGATGTTGGTAACAAGGGAAGGGCACCCCCAAGCAGACTAATAATGAATTTTCTTCCAAACGGGTTTGCACCTTCAGTGCCTAGGTAAAAAAATGTTAACCTCCCCGCACCATTTTTACTTCACTGTCAAACTATTTAATTTTGCAAGCTATCAGACTCTGAATACTATTGCACAAATTTTCAAGTCCAATTATCTAATAAAAATAATTCATCTTCAGAATGTATATCTTGAATATTAATTTAAAGCTACCCACAATTCCTCCCATAATGAAATTGAAAAAAGTGCTCTCAGCGCCAAAAATAAATTAAATGTATGCCATAAGCAAATGTATATAATTATATCTATTTTCTTTAATTAGTACCATATATAAAATCATTGACTCAGCACTCTCAGCTTATATATATATATATATATATATATATATATATATATATATATATATATATATATATATATATATATATATACACACACATACACACACACACACATGTGCACACACGCGCGCGCGCACACACACACACATGGGTGAGACACAGAGACGAACGAATTCACTGTTTACTTACTGGAGATGGGCACCAGCTATGCTCCTTATGCACCTCGCTTTTGAGACTCAGGGTGATCTCAGGGGTTTCCATGGGTATTGTGTACTCATCTCACCTGTGAGTTTACACAACACTGTTACACATTATACTCAATATTACGATCAGGACTATGATTAAAAAGCTATAAAAACATTCAATTTCTGCACTGAAGATGTTTATTATGCTGAATTTTACATGTCGTGCCAAGTTTGCGAAAGTTTAGGTTTACTGCGTGGTTCGCAAGTCCGTTTCAGTGACCCTCTACGCACTTGACAAAATATCTACGATGCTGGATAACAATCCCAGGTGCCAGAAGAGACAGTCCCCACAAGGTAAGAGACGTACAGCCATTGGGGTGGACCAAAGGTTTACTGAGGGACAGGGTATGGAGATGAAGATGAACACTACATTACAATGCTACTCCTAATACCTACCCATCAGGATATGGCCCCTAACAACACAAAGTGTAGCGACGATTAAGGACAATTGAGGGCTGGGTTACACGTACACGTGGTCGGCATTTAGGCCTCGTGGCAGGAGAAACTAACACGTTGCAATGAAAATTATATGACAAGATATGATACAGATAACAGGACACTGTATGAAATATTAAATAGCAGCGCGTTCAGTGCGGACGAACTTGAGGATGGTACGGATGGCTCCTGATATGTGCTGCGGCGGCCACGTAGTCAGACATGAAATACACGTTAAATTCCTAGAAAGGTAAATATTGGGCAACAAACTATAGCACCGTGATCCTAAAATTACACTTCCACAAAATAATACACTTGAACCCTGAATACCGCTTGGGTGGCGGGAAAACATAAGTACCCTTGATGACCGCGTGGTCAAATAACAAACACGATAAAATTGCAGAAATTTCACGGAACATAAAACATACATGAATCCCTGATAATGATGAAGGCGCACAAGAATACAGGACAATAACCCTTAAAACGCGGTGATGGTGTTGCAGAAACTGCCGAGGTCGCCCGTGTGGTCAAAAGCAAAGTCAACATAGCACAGTATAATTATACAAAATCTGCAAAATACATACATAGAAATGTTGCCCGTAATCAAATGCATTAAAATAACACAGGTAAAGTGCTCAAAATCCCATTTTGTGGGCAGATGAAATCAGATACCAGTTTTGCGCGGACCTCGTGGTCTCGTTACAACACAACTCCTCTCGTCGTTTACATGTTAAAAAGCCAACAAGGGTTGCAATTAAATTATTTAAGTGGATAGCATTATGCTGGGGACAATTCTGGCAACGTACGCAAGCAAAGGTTAACCGGTATACTAAAACCAGCTATTAAAATCTAAATCAGTGCAAAAAGTTTGAGGTGCATACGGATAGCGTCTTACCTAACCAGCTTCTCGGGAACTATTGCACAGAAGCAGGGGCACCGCGGCCCTACCGTGGCAGCCTATGGGGTCTACACAAGCAGAAGTTTCGAGCATGCTTCATAAAAACAGCAATAGCAATTTTAGATGGCACATAATAAAATAAAGACATATTTTAAATACAGAATTTAAATTGTAATTGACTGATATTATTTTTAAATGTTTTTGTATGGCCTATTTGCCGGAGATATGATTATCATTCTTAGCGCCACGTGCATTTCAAAATGTCCAGCTGCAAAGAACACAGTGACCCTCAAATACATACAACACTTTCAAAACAAACATGATACACTACAAACAGATTACACTTGATGCAAAAAAATTAAGTACCCAATTTTATGTGGGAAGTCTGTGGCCTGTGGTGGTAATTAGCTACGTGTTGATGTTGCACGTGCACTCAGTGGCTAGAGTCGTCATGGGCTGAGTGCTGCTGGCCAGTGGCCAGCGTCAGTATATTCAATTTTTATGGGGGGGGGGGGGGGGGATATATATATATATATATATTTTTTTTTTTCTGAAATAATTAAATGTACCCCGAGAGCTGCCGCAGGAGACTAGGGACTCGCCTACACAATACATGTGAGATTAATTAGCACACTTACAAACAACAGGACAACACATTAGACAGACACCATGGCATTATCATTCACTCCAGCCGGAGGCTGGAGGGGAGTTTCACTACCCCGCCAATCTCAACAACACGTAACTTTACTTAAAATAGGCAACAAAAATTAAACAGTCTTAACACGGGTTCAGTGCTCAAGAAAAAACAGCTATATGGCGCCATGCCGCCTTACCGAATGATTTGAGTATGCGTCTGTGTATATTCGTTTTACTAACACCCTATGAGTTATGGGAATCTTAGGCTCTCGGTCTCATGACACACAGGTCATACCAGTGGCATATGTGGGTGTGGCAGCGGCGCTCAGGAGCAGTCTTCAGTCATCCACCGCACTCGATGCCGGATACACTGACTAGCCTGCTCAGCTATGCTCCTATCTCTACCCATCCTGCCTTTACCGCATTTGTGTAGAAGGAAACCCTGCTCCTTGGTCTCCACCGTGCCTCGTTATCAGAGCCATCCTTCTAAACCAGCTTAGTATTCACCACTTTTGTGCCGAAGATTTAAAACTGCCACGTCATCTTCATACCTAGATACTGCGGACCCTTCTGTGCTAACACATGCGTAGGGAGTTAGTACCAGTTTAAGTTATTTTAATAGCGCTCGTCTACCCCTCCATTGTTAGCTCAGAACCAGGTCACCTCTAACTGGATAACGTAATTCTAAGCTTCCCTAAGCTCTTGCCAGTGTTAGGAGGCAGTGTGACACCACATATTTCCCGTCAGATGGAATAACGGAAGTTTAGCTGACTCGAAGGTACCCCTTTCCTGTGTAGACACAGCACCTCACCTAGTTTACCTTGCTCTGCTGAAAGGGAACACAGGTTATCTAGGAAACCTACTCATTCGAGCTAATACACTGTCAGAATACCTCCCTCCCCCCACACACTCACATACATGCGCGCCCACACACACACACTCACACACACTCTCTCTCATGCTCTCTCACGCTCACTCGCTCACACTCACTCACTCACCCTTAGCTTGTTCTTAATACACAAGTTGTTTGCTTGCTGCGTGGCACATAGGAGGCTAAGGTAAAAGCCAGTCTTTTTACTTCTGCACAGGCGGCCACAGCAGAGTATAGCTGACATGGCCTAACGAGTGGGGCCTTGGGCAACTTTTACATTATCTATTTAATATTTAATTGCTAACAAAAATCATATTTTTTATTCCCCAAGGGTCATTACTATTGTTAATAACCAAGCCCTAAAGCTCTTTTTGTAAGACGGCATGCATTAATGAAAATAGGCTCATGTCATACCGTACCTGGTTCCTTTTCCACGACATGACCTTGCACAAAAGTATAAATACAAACCCACATGAAGAGCTCATTAAAAAAAAACTACTAAAACTTCATCGTGGCCAGCACAGCTGCAACCCGAGAATGAGCAAGATGAGAGACAGGATGCTGGTTTGCACACATCAGAAAGAGATAGAGATGTCGAGCAGCCCAGCAAGCAATGAAACTAAATGAAAGTGTGCCACTGTACATGCTGCTGTCCGGCCATTCCCCCAGCCCAGCTGATTCCCCATGCCGCTAAGATCAAGAGCATGCAAGGAAGTGCAGAGTGCAGCGCAGAAACGTACAGAGTAGTTGCAGCTACAGAAGGAAAACCAGGAAATAAAAAAATTGCTGTTGAGAGAACCGTGCTACATTCTCTCATAGGAATTTCTTTCTCAACTCATTCCATCCTTCTGAGGAGCCTAACTATTACAGAGAGGAACAAACTGTTCTTGCATGGACAGGATTACATTCCATTGCCTCGCTTCTTAAGGATGAGCTTTCGTCACAGCGGAGAGGGGGCGAATTGATGCATGACGTCTTTTGCAACAGTGGTATAAATGACTTCAGTTCATCAGTAAGCATAGCCTTGCACCTGATTTCTACTGAGTTTCCATTGTTGACACACCACAAGAAGTTAAAGAATTTTACTGTTTGCTATGGCAAGAATGGATGTTCCAGTTTGCAGATTTTATTATTCACTGGCCCAATGAGACTATGCATCAAGGCACTGAGTACCACTGCATGCCGCTAGATGGCTAAACCTGTATGCTTCGCTGTCCTCATCTCCAAGCCGGCCAGTAACATCACGCCTCCAAGAAGCTATGCTATCACCACCCCCCTCTCCAGCAACTACCCCTACCCAGCTGGCAAAAGTAGGCCTAGCCAGAGTATAAATAGCAGACCATGACGCTCACTCAGGAACAGTCTTCAGTCATCCACCACACTCGTTGGATACACTGACCAGCCTGTTCAGCTACGCTCCTAGCTCTACCCATTCTTCCTTCACCGTATTCATGCTAAGGTAATCCGGCTCCTTGGTCTTCACCATGCCTCATCGCTGGAGCCATCTTTCTATCCCTGCTTAGTCTTCACTGCATTTGTGCCGAAGATTACAAGCCACCACGTCGTCTGCACACCTAGACACTGCTGCCCCTTCTGGGCAAACACATGCGTAGGGAGTTAGTACCTGTTTACGTCATTTTAATAGCGCTCGTCTACATCACCATTGTTAGCTCAGGACCAGGTCACCTCTACCTGTATAACATAGGTCTAAGCTTCCTTAAGATCTTGCCAGCGTTAGGAGGTAGTGCAACACCACTTGTTTATTTCTTATCAAACAGAATAAACAAAATTTATCTGACTCGAGGGTACCCCTTTCCTCTAGACATAGCACCTCTCCCCTAATGCCGCTGAAGGGGAACACAGGTTACATGGGAAGCCTACTCATTCTAGCCAATACACTGTCAAAACACTGAAAAGACCCACACAAACTAGCACCAGACAACCTTTCTCCATACCATGGTAGGCAGAATGGTAGAGCCCCCACACAGGTACTCTGTCTCTCAAGTTCAGCTCTTTGGCTTGGTGCTTGTCCTCTCTTCTGCGTTTAGGCACCAGAGGGGTCATTCCCTGAGTTGGAAAGACTTGGGATTCTGAGCATTCACCTATGTACAGGGACTGTCGACGGCGAGGCCTGACTCATAGTACTTACTGCGTTTAAGCGCCGAGCACTGTGATAGGGTGGCTGTTGAGTCGGCAGATGCTCCACGTGGTTCTACACCAAGTAGGACTACATGAACCCTGCAACCGTCTTACGGACGTGAGAGAGTGTTTTGATATTCAAATGTCTTACTCCCATTGGAGTGGTATTCGTGATAAAGTAAAACAGATGCTAACTACCTCTGGGTGCTACAAGAACTTACCCCCTCCCTCATTGCTGCACTCAACCAGCTCTTGCGCAAGGATCAAATATAGGCACTGTGCCACTTACAGCTTCCAGTAATGCTGGAGATTCCTAAGGTCCTATTCGCACCACCTACACGCCTGAATGGAGAAACACACCCCTGGATCGCCGAGTACTAAGCCTACCAGGTCAACCCTTGGAAATCTCGATCACAGACTTCAGGCTCGAATCAGCAGCTCTGATACCGACACTCAGACTAGCTCTAAGCGCCAGACTGCTAAACCACCTGCGGTTCACTTACGTCCCACAGAAACCACCAAGCTCAAGCTTACATCTGAGGTTACGCATCGCTTAGGTATCTCGCCGAAAGCCAATAGTCTGAAACGTAAAATCATCTTAGCCGAACCTGATTTCGTGCTCTGTCACAAAGCTACCAGGTCAGTTCTCTACACTGAACGTGCATCCGTGCTATCTACAGACTAAAGTAGAAACCCGTAAACCCACCAGAAGTGTGCACCTGACTTAGAACCCGACAAAACCTGCTGTCTGTAACATAGTAGTGCCAGTCTGCCCAATGCATTACGCATTAGCATAATAATTCACCTTGACTAAAAAATCCTCTTAACTTATCAGCGTATTACATGAAAACCAGGCCACTCACAACAGGCAAACTTCATATAAAGTGACAATCCTTTCTCTACATTTCAAATGATTTGATCGCCCATCTATCTAAAAAAAACCTTTTATGCTTCTTACATTTTGCGTGGTAACTTTTCAGGAATTGTGCACAAATGTTTAGCGTGTGTGTGTGTGTGTGTCTATATATATAAATATATTTATTTATTTATTTTTTTAAATTGTCTTAAGTTATTTTTTAAAAATCACCAGTCTTTGATGCCAAAGATGAAACTGTGCATCAAGTTCAACAATGTGAAACAATTTGGATAAACATTTTTCAAGAAACGGCATAATAAGTTTAGAGGATTTTTGCGTACTTGGAATGTAATTTTCCTCTTGCAAGTGTGGTCGTAAATGTTGGTAACACTGGCTTCAGTAACATCCGTTACGAATGCTTGGAGACACTGGGGGTGTGCCGGTTCCGTGGCTGGGCCAGCTCGCCTCTAACGGAGCATGGCTTGCACTCTGCGAGCACATTTTTCAACTAGAATCTTGCCTTCTCCATACATATCTTGAGTATTTTGAATTCCACATTGAAACTACTGCTAAAACGCTAATTATCAAAGTGTAGTATTGAAGAGTAAACTTGGTGTAACAAGCTTATGTTAATGTATTGCGATTTAAATGCTGTGCAGCATAGAAATAGTGTATTTTGAAGTTTATTTTGCAACTAGTCAAATCATACTACTAATTTAAAAAGTCATAAAAAACAGTTCCCGTCAGTGAAAACATTACTTCCATAATACAATTCGAAAGTATTTTGCATGTTCTTATGAGACATGAACCAAAAAAATTGATCAATGATCACACGACAATTATTATTAAGAAAGTGCATTCACATCTTTTAAAGTGTCATATTTAAATATTTTTTAGTAATTGTTTAAAGGAATGTGCTGTACTATTTAGCTGCAAAAATGAAGTAAATGTCCTCTTCTTTAGGCTGTAGCAGAAGAAAACCTTTTAACTTAATAAACAAATACTTTATCACCAATGAAATACACTAGCATTTTTTGTTGTGTAGTCAACCACCTTTTAAAACAAAAATAACACTGTGAATATATTGAATATTCTTCATAAGCCCAACTAGTGCTCAGAAAGTCAAGCATGTCTTAGTTTAAAATATTGACTATGTTTTAAACAAAAACTATCCTTCTGAAACTTTTCGCACAAATTTAAAATTATCTGTGCACATAAATGTGGCTACAGTGTAGAATGGTCGTATTCCAAGAATGCGGGTACTAACACCCAAGTTTAACTGGTGAAGGCTAGCAGAGGTGTATCTGCAATGTTTCAAGGACACTGGACCTCATAGTCTTCTTGTACAAATAAACCAACAAAGAAAATAAAAAATGTTGAGTGTTTTGCTTAATTCATCCATGTAAGGCACACAGGAGACTAGTAATGTCATTAACACTTTCCTAATGGGTGGTTCTTTGTATACCTGACCATCCTGTGGTTCTGCTAATGTGCAAACTAGCTTGAGAATGTAACTGTTTTGGTATGGTAATGATTGTAAAGAGGACTCATGTTACGATAGTTGTTTGAAAAGAGTTAATGGTAATTATTAATTTACTCTATTGTTCAAAATCGTTATTTCTTACAATTCAATTATTTGTCAGCACTTTTTGAGAATTTGTTTTGCGTACAGTTTTAAATACATTTTTTCTTATGGTTTTGAATTTATCAGTCAATACTTAGTACATGTGAGGAACCATGCAAAGTGAATAATATTTTTTAACAATCTAATGTTTTGTGGATGTACAAACAACTATGTTTTCAATCAACCTCTCTGACTAAATGCTACATCCTGTTCATATTTTATGAATGTTTTCCATAGTTCTGCCACTTTCATTATTTGCCAAGTCACACGGAACTGTTTTACACTAATTGAAAGAAAATGGTGGTTCATGGATAATGTTTACAAAATCAGTGAAAAATTAGTGGTGAACTAACATCTCCAACTTACGAGTAGGTATGCCTTTAAGTGGGCTTAAAATAATTTTGTTTCTCTCATAAATATTAGTTTGGCACAATCAAAATCTCAATTACATGCAGCATAAAAGATATGGAAAAGCCTATAACCCAGAAGTGAAGATTCCTAAGTATCAGAAATACATTACAACAATTCATTAGAGATTGTATATAACAGTGTATCTTGATTAACAAAATCAATTCTGGCGCCCTTTACTAAATTTAAGGAGGGGCAGTATACTAGTGGCGGATTTAAGCATTCGTCTTGGGGGGGGGGGGTTGTCTTGTGATGCACTAAACTTTGGAGGTAATAATTCTAATTACATTTCATCCAGTCGTAGATAAATTGCATTTGCCTGGTTACTTGTGTGTAGTTATCGACAAATACTTATTATATAAGGAAAAAAAAGATGAAGTATAACTGCCAACATTTTTAATGATTTTTTTCTCATTCGATGTAGTCATTAAAATGTTGTTAGTAACTTAAATTGCAGTTCCAAACCCAAATCCTAGCGTAATACAATTCAAAGAAAACAGGCATCAAAACATAGAAACTGAAAACACTTTGCTGTGATTTTATTATGAACCCTCTTAACATTTCTCACTGCACGGTATTCTAATTAACTGTATCATAAAAACTATAAACCACAATATAAGGAAGAAAAATGAGTTTTATTTTGACTTACTTTGCTAACATTTGATCAATAATGTTGACCAATCTGATTACAAATACCTCATATACAGAAACGCTTAAATGTTATGCGCATTATCATCAATTGCAATATAAATATTGAGAAAAAATACTATCACTTAAAATTTATACAGGTAAACGACAAAAAAACTGATAAAAAGGGATCACCTTAAGACACATACAAACATTTCATAAATCATACTTTGCACAGTTATATATTAATACAGCATATTCCAAGGACTTTTAAAATATTATCTTCGAACATCTTACGTTGTCACACGAGTTTTGTCTGGTATTCATGTTATACTGACAGAACATAAAATTTATCTTGAACTAATTCTGTGGCTAGATATACATTCTTTACCATAATAGTAACAATTATCACATCTGCTAAAAATTGGATAATATAGCTTAAAATACCTGCAACTTTCTCTTACTAAATAGTAAATTTAAAAAGAAGAAATGAACATAGTTGTGAAATAAATGGTCAATATTAAGACATCTCTAAATGTGCAGAAAATATATTTTCCTGCACAGTCATCTCTATTAATTTCATTTTACTTATACACATGTTAAGACCAAACTTTAAAATTCTTTTAATTTTTTTTCCGTAACATCATTTCCTGGGATTCAAAAGGCAGCCACTTACGCTCTATCACACCACAAATGAGGATTTTCGACGAGTAGCACCTTGTGCAAAACGACTAACTACCTTCTCTTACATTAAAAGAAGCTTGAGAGTGGGGGTAAAATGTGGCTTAACAATATAGAATTTTGCCATGTTTAAACAACACAAAAACTTAAAATTTTTGCGCCTTCTTTTAATATCAAAAAAATACTTTTATTTAAATTGGTTACATTTGGAACCCAGATAAACGGGCAGATCATCCATCCTTATTTTCTATCGTTTCGCAACAATGTAACTTTCTAAATTTTTCTTTCTCACATAAAACAAGATGTTTTTCGCTCAAGGTGTTTTGAGTGAACTGAATTTTTTAAGTTATAATCTAAACCAAATAAAGTAAACACTTAAGTTAATCCACAGTGAATTTTCACCAATGTGAATGTGACAGAGATATGCTTTAGTGTATAGGAATTTATGATCATGTCTGTAACACAGGATATGGTAAATAGCAAAACATTTTAAGAAGAACTTTAAGTTTACTTCTTACATACTAAGTCAGCAATAAATCAATGAATACAACAAAGGGAGATAGTCTCAGTCGTAAGTAGTTAATGTCAATTTCAATATCATTGAAATATTTAAATGCGGAATATGTATGGTGGTGCTATGTGCTGTGTTTAAAAAATCTAGAGCGAATTCTTCATACATACATTCACATACACACAATTGTGCCCACTCATATTTTTAGGAGTTTCTGTACCTTAACGTCGCTATTTTATGGCCAAACTCAGTAACAGAGCATTTCTATTCAGAACTCCCAAACACAATGTCGATGCCAAATAATGAATATAGGACTAAATATTTGATTGTATGTATAAATGTGTGTATTAAACATTTTGATGTGTATCATGCTTGTGTGTGTGTGTGTATGCATACATGTATATGGTGACTTGTTTTCCAATATTTATGTGTATAAACGTAATGTTTTAACTTTGTACATTTTCCTCATGAAACGCACTAATGAAACTCATCCTTACAGGTTCTTAGCGGGGGGGGGGCAGATGCCCCCTCTGCCCCCCTCCCCATTAAATCCGCCACTGCAGTAAACACCCTCCTACAAGGACAGTGTTGTAACTGTACAAATGCTTGGAGCACCAGGTAGAAGAGGGTGATATGTAAAAGAAGTTCATTAAAAATTATTTTCTTAACTTGAAATAAAAATCAGATTATGAAATGACAAACTTTAAATTTTATTTATTCACTATTCCCCTTTGTTCCTGTCTCTGCGCAATCTAGTAGCAAACAAAAAAACTAACTAAAAATGTAGTTTTTTTTGTCCAGCTGTAAGAAAAGATGTGATTTACAAGTTCAATTATTTTGAGAAGTTAAATGGTCCAGAATTGGAAAGCATGCTGCTAAAAACAAAGAATTTTAAGTATTAAAAATTTATGTTTGCCTAGTGCAGAGCTGCGTAAGCTCGGGACCTGCCCGGACTGCTCTAGTTGTTACACCTTTATAAGGGGGGAGGGGGCGTTGGCCCATGACTATTGTTTTACCACCCCTGAAAAAAATTTGTATAGCCCTTAGTTATAGCATGAGTGATGCATTTTTATCTGTAAAATTAATATTTCCTCAGGTTATAGAAAAGTTGTTTCTCTGGTGTAACATGGTCGGATAATAACCAATGAGCAGATGTTTCAAGATGCTGCGGATTCTTTGAGCATTGCGACCTTGTGCGAGTAATCTGCACAACGGTGTGTCTGCAGTAGACGGCCATATGCCGAGACAAGGCGGCGTGAGGCTACGGTTTTCAGGAAGGGTTGAAGAAAGACCCTAACTAGTATCACTAATGAGTCAGATGACCTTCGCGAATTCCTGGTCGCTTGGGTGATTGAAGGTTGGATAGTGGGGGGAAAGGGGGTAGTGTGCATGCATATTTCACAGTTGCTAGAGAATTGCGTAAGATCACTGTATAGCCGAAGGGGGGAGGGAGGTAATGTCCACTGCCGTGAATGGGCGGCTATTGTTTAGACTGCGTAATCCGAGAAAGATGGAAAATAAAAGGTGCGCGCGCTCAAAACCCAGCAAGAGTTGTTGAAGAGGGAGGGGAGAGCCAGGTAGGCGGGCTGCGCCGCGGTGTTGCCGGATGTGGATAAGTGAGCTTGGCAACGCCGCGCGGGAGCTGTCATTGTGTGCCGGACTGGCGGGCGGATCGCGAGGTTTGTCGGATCAGTCGCCGACGAGGATCGCCTGGTTGTGTGTGTGTATGTGACGTGATTCGCGCGCTGCCACAGGTGACGTCTCGCGTTGGGATTCGCACAGCTTTTACGTTCTCGTCGTTTACATTCCGTTGTTTACCCCTTCAAGATATAACGTGTGACGTTTCGCCTCTGCTCCTGTTGACAGCTGAGAGCGTGCGTGCATTCGTGGCTCTCCCAGTGAATGTGAAAAAAACTGACTCCCCTACACCCCTTTTTTGTTGGTGTTAAGGAATTTCAAGCAACATTTTCGTCAGTGAATCCTCAATAACGTGCACATCACGGAATAGTACAATGGAAATCGTGTGAAGACGACATACTCGTAGGAATATGCTTGATAAGGTAAGAAATGTGGAGACTTCAACGCTGGAGTGTATGTATCATTATTCGTAAATGCAAAAATGCATAGTTAAAACAGGGACGCAGCCAGTGATAGTTGTAACCTGACCCCTCTTTTATTTGTAAGGTTGTCAAAAATTAGTATCAAAATCATTAAGTCTTTAATTCTGATATATACATACATACATACATATATATATATATATATATATATATATATATATATATATATATATATATATATATATATATATATACATATACATACATACATATATATATATATATATGTGTGTGTGTGTGTGTGATATATATATTGCTGTAAACACTGTGATGCTGAAGTGAAGTATTTTTCCTGTCGTTAGTATCTGTTCTAAATAACACATATGTCAGCACCGCTAACTCTGTTGTAATCACCCTAGACATATCACAATTCCCCCCCCCCCTTTTTTTTTACCCGGGTCTTTATCTTTGTAATTTCTTTCTGGCTTCGCCACTGTTTTTTATAACGATAAAATATCTGTATAGAAGAATGAGGCCAGAAAACTTTCTACAACCTTATGCTGGAAACATTTTTTTTTAGAGGATGATATTTGTAATTTATCATTTAAGTTATTGTTTTGTAACAGCAAACTTTTTAAACTCGTAATGAATTTTTGTTCTTACCTCATCGCTTACGAAAATAATTTTCATGGCTGTTCTTATGATACTGGCACGTCTTCAACTACGGAAAAGTATTACATAAGAAGCTGGAAAAAATCCTCTGAGGAAAAAACTCGTTCTTCAACGCCGGAGTATGTAAACAATTTGCCTGGACAAGCTGGGCTGTGGCTGTCGTCGGAAAGGAATGCGCGTTTAACTTTCTTCGCCAGAAGTGGGTCTAACATGACGTGCCTTAACGGTTCGCGATCCTGACGATAGAGCTAATTGCTTTTCGGAGTAGCGTATACGGCATTCCTCGTGAGCTAACTTGTACACAGCACACAGCAGCAGCATTGTCTGCTGTGGGGGGGTCCTATCAGAGCGAACATCCTGGGAGGGAGGGCAGCTACTGTATAGCCTATATTCGAACCGAAAATACCCTCTCTTCAGAAAGTTATTTATTAATTTAGCTTCCACCTTTACACAGCAAATGTGTTAGGAATTGTCATAAAGATAAACAATATATAGGCTGGTCGCGGTAAAATGAGCACTTTTAAAAGCCCTGCTTAAGGTCTACTTGTATACACATAGTGTGTTTATCCGCCGTATGTAAAATGAACATTGACATGGGCCTCATCACTTTATTCATGCGTTGGTCAGCTGAAACTGTGAAATTATTAGAAAAGTAAATATTGTACAAATCTGCTCATTTTTACACTTTATGGATTTAAAAATACAGAAAACTAGATAAATTACTTAAGTTATCACGAATGGTTACCTAACACTTTTCGTTCGACGTTTATATATGGAACTTCTTTCCCCTCCATCGTTACCAACTTTATTGGGCACATGTCACTCAGTTCGCCCATTAAAATATATGCAAGCAGGGGTAGTGACACTTTTTTCTAAGATTGATTTCAAAAGTGCTCACTTTATCGTGAACAGCCTTTAAGATACAAACATTACACCATAATAATTATTACACCTTGCCAGGGACAAACATAGTGACATCAACATTGGGTGGGTACGCTTCAGTTGTTTAGTCCGTCATTTGACATCACCTAAAAGCTGTTCACAATAAAGTGAGTACTTACGAAACCAACCTTAGAACGAAACCTACCCTTACCTGCGTACATTTTAGTGGGCGCACTAAGTGGCATACGCCTGGTAAAATTGGTAACGACTGATGGAAAGTAGTTCCATATCTTAACGTCGAACAAAAAGTGTAAGTTAGCCATTTGTGGTCATTAGAATTATTTGTTACGCTTTCTGGTTTTTTTTTTACGCCTCATCTTGTAAAAACTATCATATGTATAAAATGTTTATTTTTCTAATAATTTCAAGTTTCACTTGACCGACGCATGAATAAAGTGATGATGCCCATTGCAATGCTAATTTTACATAAGGTGGAAGAACACACAACTTGAATACAAGTAGAACTTAAGCAGTGATTTCAAAAGTGTTCGTTTTACCGTGATCAGCATATACTGTAACCGTATTTTAATTATTGGTCTGAGTCATTTTTTTATTTAATGTGTTTTATAACGGACCTGCATTTTAAACTAAAGGCAGGTCCACGTGCAGCGTTATATAACTCCGCTATGACTACGCAGGCAGAACTGTGCAAATAAAACTGAGCAGTTTTGTTGTGTCCACTTTGCACAGTTTTTTTTCATAAGTCACAGAGGAAATGCTACTGTGGTAATCTTTTTGTGATAAATCTTGCAAAACGAGGAAACCGTGAATTGTGCGGTGAACATGAAGACTGGCAAAATTACTTATGTTGAAACGTACAATATTTTATTGGAATCGGCAGCATGTGCGTAAGGAAAGCAATTTCACCACATCAGACACTTGCGGCAACTTTAATATTAGTAGCAAACGGCAGGGCTTGCAGTAAACTTAATAAGCAATCACTGAGTGAAATTATCCTAGTATAACGTATAACTCTATATAATTCTGAGGATGGACTACTTGAAAGTAGATCAGTTACTTTAATACTATGTTATTTACTTAAACAGTAAAGTCTATCGAAATACGGGATAAGAAGAATTGAAATATCCAATTTCTAAATGCTAAAAAGGGTAAATAAATTCAACTAGCTACAAAATTTCTTATATGTGTTGTTCTGTTTCTTTAGAGAATGTTGCAGACCCATCGTCCAGGGTGTTCATGCACTCCCTTAGAAGTTTCTCGACCATTCAATAAAGCAAATAAATCGAAGTACACCCCCATTATAATGGACTAATTGAGGCTGAATGTTGTCCATTTTAAAGAAAGTCTGGTTTATAGCAAATACAATTTGAAAGGTTTAATTTACAGCAATAAAATAATGGAAATATATATTAAATGTTTTTACACAGTAAAAGCAAATACAGTAATACAAAAGCAAGCCTATATAGTTTACAAATTGAAAGTACTGTAGAGTAAGAAAAAGCCACTGCATTCGCAACTAATAACTGACAAGTACTGATCGAAACAGAACTAGATGCAGTGTGCCTAACGTCAACGTCATAATTCGTTTAATTCCTGACAATGTCGCTAGGCTGGCGGGCGGCGTGAGTCATAGGACGCAACGACATTGACACACCCCCATGTCCGTTTTAAGCTACGTCCGTTTTGATGTGAATACGTCTTTAAATTTGCAACCATAGTGGGAGGCAATCCAAAAAATCCGATGATAACAAAATTGGGGGATATAGTGTGACATCGCAGCTCCGAATCTATCGTCTACATTCAAAATTCAATTACACCACTTGATTGGCAGAGGATCAAAGAATATGTTACTTTGAGTGAGGACTGTGAAGTATTGTGCACGGGAGAAGGGGGCGGGGGGGGGGGGCTGCAATTTTGAGTTCGTTTCGCCGCGGCTCATAACTTCCGCGTATTATAACTTTTGACGCTACGATGCTCGTATGAGTTTCAATCTACAGCTCTCGTCAAGATCAATCGATTACGTGTATAAAAACATTTGTGTAGCGTGGTTATGGTGAAATTGTATGAGTTGAATGGGAAAAAAATTAAGAACACAATTTCGGCCTATACTCGGCACAAAGCCAAGTCGAAATACAGAAATCGTATACCTACGGTTGGAAAGAGCATCTCAAAAGCAATCCAGTGATACCCATAAAACCCCATATAATCGAGTAAAGCTGTGCCGGGAACCTAAAATAAACATCAAGACGTCCGAGCGCGCGACGTAGACGTATTCGCGCAAAACAAACGGCCGTGTCCCCAAAACAGTCAAACCCAATTTTTCAATAGGGCCCGTTATAAAGAGTGTCTACTGTACCATAGTGATGGTTTGTACACATCTTCGTCCCCAGCGTTATAAGTGATTGTCTTAAGTTTGCTAATTCTTTTCTGTGCTCAGAACTAAAAAACAATAATTTTTCGTGATTGTTTCCCTGTTGGCAGCGGTGCCAAAATTCTAATTTATATCAAAGCTTTGTAGACTTGACTCTTTTTGTTTCCGTCACTATATTCCTTTGATTTTGCCTGGCACAAACATGGGAAGCTCTTGCCCTCTGTGATCACTACTGTGACACAATTACCGAAGGGAAACTGTGCCATGTGCAGGAAGAGGGGGGGGGGGGGAAGCTGTTCACGGTAAAATGAGCACTTTTGAAAGCCCTGCTTAAGATCTACTTGTGTGCATGTTGTGTATTCTTCAGCCTTATGCAAAATTAACATTGCCATGGACCTCCTCACTTTATTCATGCGTCGGTCAAGTGAAACTGTGTGAAATTGTTAGGAAAGTAAATATTTAAAAATCCGCTCAATTTTACATTTCTCTGCATTAAAAAAGCAGAAAGCGAAAGAAATTATTTACGTTAGCACAAATGGTTACCTAACACTTTTTATTCGACGTTAAGATATGGAACTACTTTCCCTCCAGTGGTACTAACTTTACTGGGGGCATATCACTCAGTACACCCGTTAAGATATATGCAGGCAGGGACAGTGACTTTTTTCTAAGGTTGATTTCAAAAAAGCTACTTTATCGTGAACAGCCTTTGGTAATCTACAACAATATTTTATTAATAGAGAATAAAGGTGCGGAAAATGAATTTATCTTACCTGGTCTTTCTGTAATATCGCCGACGTCTTAATGGAAATTGTATTTTAGAAACACATTCCCCCTCCCCCAAAACAGCTGCCACGCACACCATCGACTTAAGCAGCAGTATTGTAACCTTGAGATTTAAAATTTTTCAAGGGGGAACCACTCGGACTCGTCTCTCTCCAATGCGGTTTTAATAACTTGAAAACAAAAATTTTGGTGGTGGGGACCCTTACAACGCCTTCGTTAAGATTGGAGTACAACTTCTGACACATTTACACCCTTCTGACCCTAGTAAACAGATCGTACGCCAAAGAGCATGTGTGATACTACTGTTATCTAGGGCACTCAGAAACATTTTACTTGCGTTTCTGCAGTGTGAAAACTTGCGAAAATATTTACAAACATGAAGTTGTTTTTGTAAATGAGATGCATGCACGCACACAGCGTGATATCGTCCGTTATCCGTATCGCTTGCGATCAGGCGAGTTTCAGTGCACGTTTTTCACGGGAAGTTGAACCGGCATGCTGGATATTCATTATTGGTCTTAAACGTGTGGGTATGTCGATTTATTTTTGATATTTCAATACGAGCTCGCGCAGTTCGGAGTCTTCAAATGATATTTCACATACACACACGCGGTCGATCATTTGAATTCCTTCTCGTGCACTGAAATTCTACACGCCACCAGTAATCGACAACTTGTCCATCAAATACATCGTGATGGTAATGATTCGGTGGGCGCCGGGCAGACACCTCACAGACACTTACCGTACATACAAACAAGTGAAGTTAAATAAAAGTTTGTAAAAGTAGCTTTCCCCAGGCTCCTTAGAGAGGGCTGATTCAATTTACCTGGGCTTTCCTTTTCTCTTCACGCTCCTGTATAGACTGTTCACAGTAAAGTGAGCACTTTTGAATGCCCTCTCATTTGAAATAATAGTCATATCGTTTCAGCTTTAGACGTTAATTTCCGAGTGTGGTGGAATGTACAGACTTTGTTTATTACTTACATAGTGATATTCATTTTAAAAGGCGACTAAAGGATTAAACATGGTTGGAAGGAAAAAGTAACTAGGGCCTCAAAAGTGCTCACATTATCGTGAATAGCCTATAACCATGAAATTCTTACAAATTCATATGGAGGCCGAGGTGTCGCAGCGGCCAAGGCGCTCGCCTGTCACCTAGGCGAACCATGTTCGATTCCCGGCGGGGTTGCTCACAGAAAATTTCGCACGTGGAAATCGTGCCGAACGATGCCACTGGTCGGTAGGTTTTCTTGGAGGTCTCCATTTTCCTCCCGCTCTTGAATTCCGGCGCTGCTCTATACTCACCTCGCTTCTCCGTCATCGGCTTTCAAAACTACGTTACGAGCCGCCGAAACCTCACCACCCTATCCGTTTTCATACAAATACGTTAATGTCTCTATGGCGCAACTGAACTTTTAAGCGAAATTGGAGACACTGCGTTCAGTTGTTTTGCATCCCTTGACCGCCAGTTAGAGAAGCGCACCATTAGAGACTTGGAGCAGCCAAACTCAGTGTAAACATTTTCAAATCACTAGTAAGTTTCTGTAGGTGTATTCGATACACTGCAGGAGTTATGAATCGCATCGAATCGGTAATGTTTATATCGCAAAGCCCCAGATGAGAACACCTGCAAGCGTCGCCTTAGTGTTCCAACATTTGCTGACGGAACAGTTAAATGCGTAGGGAAGTTCCCAACTTTGTATTGTAGCGACGCCAAACTTTCTTACACTCTATTTGCTTCCTGACATGTCGTATTATTTCCATACTATTTATAGGTCAAAAACTTCCGTTACACTTTAAGAAGTTTATCAGGAAAAAAAATTCTATAGTGTATGTTTAGCTTCTCGAAGAAGGGAGCTCATAATAGTTTCATGTTTCTCGACGGTCGTATTAATTACTAATAAAAGGCCGAATTTCCTTATGGGGAGGGCGGATGAGAAAGCTACATTTTTAGATAATAGATCCTCCAGAGTTCCAAAAATTTACTGAGGAAGGGTACTTTACTATTCGAAGGACAGACGAGTTTTGGTCGGGGATTCGGACTGATATGACGATTGAGCAAAAACTAATGAAAGATATGAATATAGGTGGATATTGACTGGTGGATGGGAAATGGCAAGTAGCACATTGGTGAAGTGGACTCTTGGAATTACTTACCTCCAGGGTATAGCACAAGAGATGGAGAAATTCACCAACATCACAGCAGTGTCTTCTGAACAACATGTGGAGATGAGGCCCACCAGGATCCAACAAGACACCCACGATGTGCAAAAACTGCAGGAGTGGTTTTCAAATCATTCGCCATTCCCAGAAGCTGATTACATAATGAGCATTAGCTCGGGAATAGTGGGAAGCGACAAGGCCAATTGTCACAAGGCTCAGCAAGTCGGGATGACAGGAGTATCAAGAATAGTCAGTACAACCTTTGGTGAAGTGTCATTTAAAAAGAAGAACAAAGTAGTTACCCTAGCGTTTGACAAAAACACCTTGAAAGTTGGAGAGAAGAAGAGAGAGGTAGACCCACTCACACTGTACCAAAGAATGTGCACAGCAAAGAAATCTCAAGAAAACCTACAAGAGTACCTCTCTTACGAACTAGCGCCATTCCCAATGTCCCTGTTCAATGAGGATGGTATGCGTCAGGGCGCCAAGTCTGCGTTGTATGCTTCATCCACGCCCCTTCCGATTGATTTTGAACTCCCCGAAAACCACATGGTTGTTATTGACTGTTGACATCTGCTCCATAAAGTTGTGTGGAATCGAAATGTGACATTTGAACGGATTTGCACAGATTACATCAAGTACATCCACCAACATTACGGCAGGGCTGTGATGGTGATTTTTTATGGTTACCCTGAGGATGCTCATCTAAGTACCAAGAGCGCTGAACGGGCGAGAAGGTGTAAGATGAACACCTCAGCTGATGTCATATTTTTTAAAACAATGGTCAACACAGCACCTCAGGAGAAGTTTCTATCTAATTAGAACAACAAAAAAACTGTTTGTAACACTTCTCCAGACTGAACTTGAAGCTTCAAACATCATCACTAAACATGCTGAGGAAGATGCTGACGTACTAATTGTCACCACTGCGAGATCCTTAGCTTCAGATACAAGGCCGTCCTGTTCGTGGGCGAGGACGTTGACTTGCTCGTTGTGCTTACTGGGACTTCTCCTGAAACCAACAACGTTTATCTCCGAAAACCTAGGAGAGATAATTCGCCCGATGTGTTATACTCCTCCTCATCATTCAGGTACGATTCAGCCGAAAACGTTCTGCTCCTCCACGCCATAAGCGGATGTGACACCACCTCCAATATTTTTGGATTCGGAAAAAATAAATTCTGCAACTTTTCCAAAGAAATCCGTTTTTGCAGGAGATAGCCCAAGAAAACCGATTCTGATGCCACCATAACAGACGTTTCAGAAGCAGGAGAGCGGATTATATGTGGCACTATATGGAGGAGACCACGAGCAGCAATCCCACACAAAATTCATCGCCAGCTCCGCCAAGCGAACTTTAGCCAAACTCCCGCCAACCTGCAGTGCTGTACACTTCCATTCACTCCAGACGTACCACCAGGTCATGGCGTGGATGGGAGTGCGGAAAAACCCCTTGGAGTGTGTCTGAGCGAGAGGGAGTAGAGGTCTGGTACCTATACAGACAGTGAGGGATTCTGCTCCGCCAACTCTCCTGCAAATCGTATCTTGCAAGTGTGTCACCGGATGTATGGGAGCATGCGGTTGCAGGAAAGCTGGCCTAAATTGCTCCAACCTCTGTAAGCACTGTCGCGGGCAATCCTGTGAAAACAGACTAGAACTAATCATCGACGACGAGGATGATCGCGAATCTCTTTGGGCGTTGGAAAAAAATGTCGAAGATTTCCCTCTTCCCACACCTCCCAAACGTTTCAGACTGGGAACCTACAGTTTTTTTTTTTCATACCATTACTTAAATACTTTTACTTTTACATAACATTTTTTAATTACATTTAATTTTTATAATTATCATATTTATTCATATATTACTTTTTATAACCTTTAACAATTTTTCTAATAAAAACAACTTTAAAATGAATGTTCCAGACTTTTTTAATTCAGATCCTCATTTCCTCAGAGCTAAAATTATACAAAACGAAGTTTGCCTATGTATATGTATGTTTGTGTGTGTGTGTGTGTGTGTGTATATATATATATATATATATATATATATATTATATATAATCATTTATATACACTATTGTGTGTTAGCAAATACTTGAGTGTCATAAAAATGGAACTTACGATCCAAATAGCGTATCTGTGGTAAACTCGAAAAAAGCCACATTATCGTTTGCGATCCAAAGTGGCGATAATGTGAAAATTTTGCTTAAGTCGGGATTTTACCCCTTTTTAGATGCTTCACAACTCCGTTGCTATTAATCGTGCAAAAAAAAGTATGGAATCGATTTTGTAGGGAATTTTGTCCTCTACAAGTTTGTATATATCATGTTTTTAGCTAAAACATATAGGGAAGAAGTTATAGGCCAAAAACTAGGGGGGGGAAAAAAAGAAAAAGTGCCGATTTTCGGTGTTTTTTTTTTCCAAGATGGCGGTGGGAGCACAGGGGTGACACTATAGTTCCCATGTTGCAGAGACACATGCATAATGCTGGCCGTCCTCTGTCTGTTCGCACTCTTCGGCTTGAGGAAGTGATACAACACATCAGCGACGTGCCCTCCCCTAGTACACGTTCCTCAGCGCGCCAGAAGGGCGTGTCCCATTCGACCGTGTGGGACGTTCTGTGGGTAAATCGTTGTCATCCATACCGCTGGCAGAAAGTACAAGGCATTCAGCGAAAATACGATTTCAGAACCTTTTTTTCACAGGCTCATATCTCCTTTAATACTCTGTTTAGGTACATGGCGTCCTACATATTTTCGATTTTATTTTTCGTATGGAATTACCTCCCGTAGTTTGGGCGTTTAATTTCTAGACGGCCTGTATAACCGTAAGCAAATGTACCCCGTGGGAAAAGACGGACATAACTGAAACCGTACAAAGTTAAAAAAAAAAAATCCTGTTAACTTTCCCGTCACGTCTATCAAGCTTTGGTTTTTAATGTCCGGTCGTCAAGTTGGACTACGAATAATAATTTTAAGAAAGCAAGATGGTTGGGATACTTCCACTTTAACCTTTCAATTTCTTGGTCGTTCAGTCAACGCAGGTTGTACTTATGTCGATTAAAGGCTGTTCATGACAAAGTGAGCACTTTTGTAATGAACCTCAGTTGCCCAGTAACGTTGGTAACGATGGATGGAAAATAGTTCCATATCTTAACTTCGAATTAAACGTGTTAGGTAACCATTTGCGATAAGTTAAGTTATTTCTTTCGCTTTCTGTTTTTCTTTAATGCATCGAAGTGTGAAAATGAGCAGAATTGTGTAATATTTACCTTCCTAAAAATTTCACGGTTTTACTTGACCGACGCACGAATAAAGTGATGCGGCTCGTGGCAATGTAAATTTTACATTCGGCGAAGAATACATAACGTGCATACAAGTATATCTTAAGCAGAGCTTTCAAAAGTGCTCATTTTACCGTGAACAGCCTATAGTTGTATACAGCTTGACTTGGTTCTTGTCACACTAGCGCTCAGCTTGCTTTACATAAAGCAGCTTGTGCTGAGTTAGTACAGCCGTCGAGTTTCGCACGGAGTGGTTGCGCTACATCTCAGGACACCGTCACTTCCAGGTCGAGGGTGAGGCCGCCCGCGCCGTGGGTGTTCCACGGAGAAGTGTGACGCTTGCATGTAATTAGCGAGCGTAATTGAGCCGGGACCTTGGGAACCACGTGCTACCTACTGTACCTGTAGACCTCAGAGGGTGCCCTCTGCCGCACCGCGCACGTCCCTGAGTGAACGTCTTTCCCACCGAACGTGTTCCCATATCTCGCAACTTGGAGCGCAGTGCTGTGTCCATAGGCTGTTCACGGTAAAATTACCGCTTTTCAAACCCTGCTAAAGATCTATTTGTCTGCACATTGTGTATTCTTGTGCCGTACGTAAAATTAACTTTGCCACGGGCCTCGTCACTTTATTCACGCGTCGTTCAAATGAAAATGTTAAATTATTAGAAAAATAAATATCTTACGAATATCGTCATGTTTACAATTCCTTGCATACAAAAAAACAGAAAGCAAAATAAATAATTTAAATTATCACAAATGGTCACCTCTTACTTTTTATTCGAGGTTAAGATATGGAACTACTTTCCGTCCATCGTTACCAACTTTACTTAGCGCATGCCACTCGATGCGCCCGTTAAACTATATGCAGGCAGGGGCAGTGACTTTTTTCTAAGTTTGATTTGAAAAGTGCTCATTTTATCGTGAACAGCCTTTACGAATTTTTATTTGGGTGAAAAAAAAAAAGGGGGGGGGGCAAGTTGGCGTCTGCCTCACCTTCCACCCTTTTCCTGATTTCCAGGCGATTGGTGGTATGTGGCGAACGTTTAATTGTTTAGCAAAAAAAAAAAATTATTTCAAACATGCTTCAGCACAGTTCAAGCACCGAGTAGGCGACCGCGGTAACGTGAACTTCGTACTCTCCACCCAGTAGACTGAGATCCTTAACAGCCGACGTGAATTTAATTTATTATAGGCCGTTCACGGTAAAATGTGCACTTTTGAAAGCTCTGCTTAGGATCTACTTGTATGCACGTTAGTTATTCTTTCGCCTATGTAAAATTAACACTGGCCATGGCCTCGTCACTTTATCCATGCGTAGGTCCAGTGAAACGCTGAAATTATAATAAAAGTACATGTATTACAAACATGCTCATTTTTACACTTCGATGCATTCAAAATACAGAAAGTGAAAATAATGACTTTTAAGTCATCACGTATGGTCACCTAACACTTTTTATTCGACGTTAAGATATGGAACTACTTTTCATCCATCATCATAGGCTGTTTACGGTAAAATGAGCACTTTTGAAAGTATTGCTTAAGATATACTTGCATGCACGTCGTGTATTCTTCCGCCTTATGTAAAATTAACATTGCCATGGGCCTCATCATTTTATTCACGCGTCAGTCAAGTGACACTGTGAAATTATTAGGAAGTAAACATTTCATATATCTGCTCATTTTTACACACTTGTGCATTAAAACAACAGAAAGCGAAATTAATAATTTAAATTATCACAAATGGTTACCTAACACTTTTTATTCGTCGTTAAGTTATGGAACTATTTTCCATCTATCGTTACCAACTTTACCGGGCGCATGTCACTCAGTGCGCCCGTTGAAGTATGGAGGCATGGGCAGTGAATATTTCCTAAGGTTGGTTTCAAAAGTGTTCACATTATCGTGAACAGCCTTTACTGCATTTCTCCGGGAATCTGATCGGAGGGACGCCTCGCAAGTTAAGACCTGTGTCATACTATGCTTTTGTGATGCTGCGGCTAAACGGGATGCGGTTTGACGGGCACAGCACATTGTTGTAAATACGAGGTGTCACAGTCATACGGTGTTCGCTACTGTGACACCTCGCATTTACATCAATGTGTTGTGCCCATCCCTTCAAACCGGACCGTTTTAGCCGCAGCTGCAAAAAAAACATAGTGTGACACCGGCCTAACCTCAATTTTATAACTCGTCCATCCGTGGTTTGCCATGGATTCGAATTCAGAAAGTCCTGTTGCTTGTTAGCAACTTGTGTCGAAGCGCATAAAAGGAAATAATTTTAGATGATGTTATAGCGTCTTTCCTAGCTTTTCTGTTGTAACAGTGACTTTGCAATTTAAAACGTTCTGGAGTGTTTCAAATTTTATATTTTGCATCCATTTTTTTTATGGAAAGAAAGCATATACTTTGATTTTATGCATTGCTCATAACCGGTTATAGTGATCAGTAGTTATGCAGTATTAAGGCACAAATCGTTTATAATGGGCCATGGTCGCTGTCCATGTGAACGCTCTGTTCCAGCTTATGCGTTCGCGTAAACAAAATAACAATGTCAGACCGCCATCTTTAACTAATGAACGAAAATGTGACAATTTTTAACGTATGTAATTATATAAATACTGATTTTAAAAGACATTTTTATGTTATTAACTAATTAGAGTAATTTTTGAAATGAATTAATTAATTTTTCAGTTTTATTTTAAAAAGTATTTAAGTTTTCATACATTTTCATTTTATTTCGTTTTGGTCTTGACCAGAAGTATTTCTTTTTTATTGGCTGTTATAGTTTTGCGTTGCTGGAAGCTAGGATTTTGGTGGGACCATCTGATTAAGGCGGACGTAAGATTTTTCCGCGGGATGTTATCAGCGCCATCCTAATATAGGATAGTTAGCACGGTCCCAGTAGTGTGTTTAGCTTCTTAGGAAACTGCGTCACGTCAAGAAGAGGGCGTAAGGCTTGCTATGTTTAATAATTTCGAGTGTGAAATTGAAGGAGCGCCGCCTGACGCCTTGTGGTATGACGAATGCCGTCTGTTTCATACTGACGCCACCGGCGATTCACGGCAGGATGGGCCGAAAGGCATTGGATTTTTACTTTTTATAAATTTGTTTGAAGTGAACTATACGATTCAAGTAATATTTTTGTTACAGTTAACTGTTATGTGTTTTCGATATCCAGGGCCCGTCCGCTTTATCAATTGAAGCTAGAATCGTAGTAATGAAACCTGAGGAATTATTTTTGATGATATTGTATTTCATTTGTCCAGAATATTACCTAATTTAAAGGAACATAACAATTTTAATTTTTTTTTCAACGTAACTATTTTTGTACGGGGTTTGAGAACTTTTAATTGGGAGCATTTGTTATTTTCAGTTGAGTTAGAAAACACACTTGTTTCGGGAAATTAATTTTGAAAGCATACATGGCATCCTTAAAATAAATAATTTCTTCCATAAATACTTAATGCAAGGATAGTGGCATATCGAAGTAACGAAACTCCTAACGTTTGCAGTGATAATTTTGTTTTTCGTTTCTTGAAATTTAGGTTTTCTCTGATCAAGTCAGCACGTAAAGATTTTAATTATTTTCTTTTCCCCTTTTTAGGAATAAATTCCAATAAATGCAGTAAAACTACTTAATGATGAGTTGTTCTTGTGTTAGAGTACTGCCTAGCTGCCCCACATGATTTCATTTTTAAATATGCAGCGTTAATGGGTTTTGCAAGTCAAATCACCATCACCACCACGACCACTTTTTATAGTATGTTTATTAAAACTACGCGTACAAATAAAATTCCAACAAGTTGATTCAAGTTGGCATTAGCCTGTGTTCGAAATCGTGAGAAAACTGAAACTTTAATTTTGTAAATTTTTGTGGAAAGAGAATTACCGACATCGTCAGCCGCTCACTTGAGTCATTGAAAGTAACTAAAGCAAGAGTCCCGGGTTTGATGTCAGTGCAGTTAATGAAGTGAATTAACTAACGGGGGGACAGAATGTCAACACTGTTTGGCAGTGCTGCATGCGACTAAGTTGGAAACTACAGGCTTGTGGAATTTTGGCGTTAGCTTATGGAATTTCGACGTTATTTTGTTTGTCACCCTATCAATAAATAACCTACTCCCAGGCGTTTTCACGTAACCTCGTTGTCTTGTGAATAACTGATCATATTTCTTTCTAGCGATATTAATCTTTTTTTTTTTCGCTCCCTGCAATTAACAGTCAATTTCAGATAACAACCGAACTTTTTTTTTGGCAATTTTAAAACAACGTACGAACTTTATTTTAAAATAACGTATTACTTATAAACGAAATAACATGTAGATCCCTGATTTCCCTTTTTTTTTTTTTTTTTTTTTTGCGTGCATGTATTGTGCAGCGTTTCAAGAACAGTAAATGCCGGCGTTTCCACGACAACGCAGGAAATAACACATAAATAAATAGCAGGAGACGATTTTACGGACCTATTTGGGGATTTAGTGTGCTACTTCACCTCAGTAAATTCCATCCAAAATCCCCTAATATTTAGGGCCCGATTGGTTATGTGGTCGATTTAGTAACCTAAATAATGGTTCGTCTTGTAGTCGTTTTGGAGACGGCTTTAGTTACCTTTTAGTGTCAGCAGTGCGGCTGTCAATTTACGGATCATATACGTACGCGTAAAGTTTCCTTGTTTTAAGAAAACCCTGAACAGTTCATCAGAACTCCAGTTCACTTTCTGCCTCTGTCCACCGCCACATGAAAACAGACATTCCCTTCCTGTAGTTCAGGATGTTCGTGTATTTAGCGTATTTAACTTTTGGAAATATTATAGTTAACGTTTTAAATAGAAATTTTACTTAACATACAAATGTCCATTGCTTCATAAAGTTTTAACGGGCGATTCCCTAATTTCCATTGCGTCCTACAATTTTAACTGGCGATTTCTTTCTCTCGTTTCTTGTCATCCGATATTCGTTTATCCGTTGCCTCTTATTTTATCTTCGTGCATCCTGTTCCAACCAAATTCTTCAGTGTTAGAGGTTATCCTGACGACCAGCCGAAGTCAGCGAAACGGAAAATGACCTCTTCTCATATACAAATCAGAAACCTTCCGCCCCAAGCGAATAAAAAAAATAAGTGTTGCTTTGTGTCCTCCCTTTATGCTAAGGTTTTGTTTCCAAGTCGGTATGCCGTTTGTTCTCATTTCGTAAGAGAGAAATTATCGCTGTGTTGCAATTCCGATTCTGGCCAGGTTGCGTTCATTTGTCGTTCTTTTGTTCAAGACACTGTTTTTTGTCTTTTTCAGTCCTCTGGTTTTTTTTTTTTTTTTTTTTTTTACCACGAATCGCGGAGTGTCCTATTACTGATTCAGCACTGTTTTCCATTTCAAATTCTTTATCTACTCTAGTATCTTCAATGGCCAGGGGGCCACGATGACTGAGCGGTTAGCCTGTTCGCCTCCCACCAAGGCGATCCTGGCTCAATCCCCGGCCGGGTCACTCCAGATTGGAAATCGTGCCGGACAATGCCGTTGGTCGGCGGGTTTCCTCGGGGATTTCCCGTTTCCCCCGCCCCTTCATTCAGGTGCTGCTCCATACCTCAATCACCCTCATCGGCTCTCAAGGCCTCGTTGTTAAAAGCCGCCCACATCTCTTCTTCAGTGGTCAGAGAGAGAGAGAAGTGTATGTGCGAGAGTTTTTTTTTTTCGTGCGCTTACGGTATGTTTAACTTTGCGATAGCCATTTGCAAATTTTCAACTAAATTAAATCGTAGAAAATATTTTTAAAAATTTGAAATTAGTTAATTTCATGGCAGTTGAGTCAGTCGGTCCATGGTAAAGTGAGCTGTTTTAAAATCGACCTTTCAAGAATATCCCTGCCCGTTAATTGCATCGGAAGATATCAAGCTCACTTACTGGCATGCAACTGCCAGTTAAGTTAGCAGCGAATTAATTATAATAGTTCCAAGTCTTGAAGTTGTATTGCGAGTGTTTCGTTAAAATGTATGGCAAATCAAGTTGGTTCTGAAAGGGCGCACGCTATGTTAGTAGGCTAACTACTGAAGTTAGGAGGGGGAGTACGGTCTAGGTGCGTGCCGGGCCCTAGGCCTATACACTCTAGAAACAAAAATTGCGTGTTGGAGGAACATGCATCAATCGGCCAAGTGAAATTTTGGAGGTCCAAGTCAGTGTTTGTGGCCTGGCTCTCCCCTCCGTTTAAACCATGACTAAGCCCGTGGAAGGGTCATGGTTAGAGACCTGGGAAATTCGCGAGTTCAATGACCTGCAGACTAGACTCTACAGTCGTATGTACAGATACGCCTATGTCAGTTGTGCATTGGTTTATCTGTTGTCGCAGTGGAAGGCGACGATTGGGCCATCTTTCTTCAGGAGGTTTCAAACTGCGTGTGGACCAATGGCCAAATTTACATAAACATAGGTGCTTAGGATTCTAGCTTTTCCCAAAATGAATTCGCGAATTCTTCAGGTCTCTAGTCATGGTAAACCGGCGAGGCCACCGGAGGAAACCCATGACGATAGACATGCTGGGTGGGTTTTCCATGCCAGGAAGGGAAATATAGAATCCATGCAGTGTTTAACATGCAGTGTTAGCAAGTATACGAAGGCGAAAGATAAGGACGACCAAGGGGGGCTCGTATTCCAACTGTAAAATAATCTTGTCCCCAGGCGGTCGCCTGAGAGCGGGCGAGATTTTGTGGACGTTAGGTTTCTAATTGGCATATTATAGTATCGCCGCTGTAACTTAGGACTTGGGAGCTCTGCCACTTCTCCCCGGGAAAGGAAACAATTGGTTGGATGGTGTCTCGGGCGGGTAGGAGGGATTGCCTGCATTCTTGTATGCCCGCCTGCCTGCAACTAAAGGTTGTTCAAGATAAAGTGAGCACTTTTGATCTCAACTTTATAAAAAAGTCACTATCCTTACCTGCATATATTTTAACGGGCGAACTGAGTGACATGCTCCCAGTAAAGTTGGTAACGATGAAGGGAAAGTAGTTCCGTATCTTAACATCGAATAAGAAGTGTTAAATAACCACTTGTGACAGTTTAAATTATTTATTTCGTTTTCTGTTTTTTTTTTAATGCGTCGAAAAACAAAAATTAGCAAATTTTGTTAAAATATTTACCTACTACCTAAACTATTTCACTGTTTCACTTGTTCGACGCATGGATAAAGTTATGAGGCCCATGGCAATGTTAATTTTACATAAAGTGGAAAAATACACAACGTGGATACAAGTAGATCTTAAGCAGGGCTTTCAAAAGTGCTCATTTTACCGTGAACATCCTATAGCCAGTAGCACGCAGGCTGCCAGTTAAAATGGGCGGCGGATAAATACAAAATAATTCCACGGTCCAAGATTGTATTGAGAATGTAATATATACATTTATGGCTACCGAGGTCTAATATCTTTTTGTTTTATACACATAAGGATACCATTTTGTATAAGTATTATCAACACACTTATTTTCTTAAAAAATGCCTCGGTTTTCACTTAGTTGACGCATGAATAAAGTGAGACGGTCCATTGCAATGTTAATCTTACATATCACGGAAGGATACAAAATGAGGGGTAAAGTAGACACTATGCAGGAATTTCCAAAATTCTCGGGTTAACCGCGAACAACCTACATTTAGAGACATGCGAAATCCGCGTTATTATTTGGCAGCACGCTAGACTTGATTCGCCTATACCTACTTGAGCGCATTTCGTCATAGCATTGGTTACTGGCGAACATACGACGTCATTAAGCTGTGTGATTCCTTTACTAGAGATTCGTTGCTCTAAGTTTGAACCTTTCCTATTGACTAAAAGTGTCTTTGGGACGAGCCACACAAGTTGTCCGTCAATGGTAACAGTCAATAGAAGATACAGTATCTTGGAGTTTAGTCTCCGGCCAAATAATAACGCGAATTTTGCAGGTCTCTGTAACTATATTCCTATAGGTTGTTCACGGTAATGTGAGCACTTTTGAAGCCCTAGTTAATTTTTTCTTTTCCCCATTTTTTATCCTTTCACCACGTTTTTAAATAAATATTGTTATGTAAGTAATAAACACATTGTGTATATGCCACGGCACTCGGAAGTAAACGTCTAAGAGTAAAATAAAATTAATTTATTGACTATTATTCCAACGAAAGGGCTTTCAAAAGTGCTAATTTTACAGTGGATGGCATATTAGTATAGGATATTCACGGTAAAATGAGCACTTTTGAAAACCCTCCTTAAGATCTACTTGTACGCATGTTCTGTATTCTTCCGTCTTATGTACGGTTAACATTTTCATGGGCCTCATTACTTTATTCATGCGTCGGTCAAGTAAAACTGTGAAATTATTATAAAAGTAAATATTTAACAAATTTGCTCATTTTTACGCTTAGGTACATAAAAAAAACAGTAAGCGGAAGAAATAATTTAAGTTACCACAAATGGTTTCCTAACACTTTTTATTCGAGGTTAAGATACGGAACTACTTCCCATCTATCGTTACCAACTTTACTGGGCGCATGTCACTCAGGGCTCCCGTCAAAATATATTCAAGTAAGGACAGTGACTTTTTTCTAAGGTTGATTTTAAAAGTGCTCACTTTATCGTGAACAGCCTTTACCGTGTGGTCTCGTGCTGACTACCGGCACAGCATAGAGTACACAGCCAGCGAACTCTTTCAGAAAGCGAAACAACGCGTCGACCGACCGTATAACCTAATTGTCGTGACGTCACGTCTGCACGTTGACGTCTCGCAGACTTGTGGAGCAGCTCGCGCGAAGGAGCGGCTAAAGCAGTTGGCCAACAACTCACGTCACGCGCCATACACACACACACGTCAGTGCAGTTGCGCCAGTGCGCACTAACTCAACTGAGCTGTTGGCCAACTGAAAAGTTCATAGCGTGCATGAGACTCGCCTGGTTTTCTCAGTCCTTCCAGAGTGCAGTTGTCCGTATGCTGCAACTTTCTGTGGACAACTTCGGGTTCGAAATTACTCGCAAGGAGCCTGTTTTATGATAAATAGGTGTATTGTTATTATTTTATTATTATTTACACATTTTGACCCTCTTTAATTTACGGTTACAGGTGTTATAAACAAAAAAAAATGAAGTATGTTGTACTTAGTCGACACAACACTTGTTTAGTTGTCACAGCCAATGAGCTGTAGGCTGCAGCTTGTGTTCGGCTACAGTTATACGAGCCAATTGTGACTTAGGTCAGTAAGGTTGTTTGCGAATAATTTACCCAGTGTAAGGTCACTGGTCATTGAGCTTCGCATTGTGCAGTGCAGACAAAAATTGCCTACACTAGCGTAATGTACACAATTGTGTACACTGGGTAGGAATGGGTTATTGTAGTGATTATGGTGTGGACATTTCTGGTGTTGTCTGTTCACGGTTAACTAAGTACCAGGGGACGGGCCCCCTCGGAATCAGCGGGCTAAGCCACCGTCTGTGAACTAGTATTAGTCTACGAATTAGTGTTTACGGTGCAGTGTCGTCTGGGAACTTCGGTACGAGCTCGCGCATCCTGACATGCATTTGCAATTATGGTGAAAGTGAGATGTAAAACGTAAGACTTAAGGCTTAAGATTTTTAACGTAAGACTTAAGGCCTAAGCCTTACGATGGGCCCATTAGGGGAGGGCGGGGCACAGAAAAACAACCCTCCCACAAATTTCAAGAACATTGGTCAAAACATGCGCCTTAAAGGCCGATTCGAAGGCTAAATCCCCCATCCCTCTACCCCCCTCACCCCTCGGGGGGGGGGGGGGGGGGGGGCGCTGCGCGCCCACAAAAAACTTTCGTTTTCGATTAATGGTATAAGTAAAGTTGGTAACGACGGAAAGTACGGAGTTTTTTTTTTAACGTTGAATTAGTGGCGTTAGGTAAACATTCATGAATACCTAAGTGATTAATTTTACTATAGGCATTTTTAAATGCATAAAAATTTGAGATTTTGCAAAATTGGTAAAATATTTACTTTTCTAATAATTCAAAATTTCCAATCGACCGACGCATGAATAATGTGATCAGGCCAATGTGCAACGTTAATTTTACGCGTGGTTGAAGATTACACAACCGGCGGATAACTATTCTTAAGCAAGGTTTTCGAAAGTGCTGGTTTACTGTGTATGACCTTTAACCTCGTGGCAGTAACAATAATTTCAGCATTCGAATAATCCGGGGCTTTTTACGTCACCTAGGCTACAGAATGAGTATGAATCTGAATTCAACTTAATAACTTCGGTTGTACGTTCGTTCTTAATTTCATTGATAACATGTGAGACTCGTAGTCTAAAGTGATTCCTAAAAGCGAAGACAAAGGAATTTTTTGGCAGTGTGAGAAAGTAGTGTATCCACACATAACGTGTAGACTATATACGCTATACGCTTACAAACTATACCAATAAAAAATATATATTTCTAAAACTTCATACCTATGCGATATTTAAAATTATTTTCCGTGTGTAGTGAAAAAGTTTTCATATTTTTTTGTTTTTCCCCCTCCTCCCTCCCTTAATATCTCCTTGCCCTAATCCCTCCTTCCCCTATCCTCCCTTCCTATACACTCTCCATTGAAGACGCAATCGCAAGAATAGCATAAGCATTTTATTTAATATACTGGTAAAATTGATTTAATAGGTAATTATACAGAATGCCCCGATAGTATGTATTCGCCCATAGAATGGCTCCTATAGTGCAGTGCTGTTAATTACTTTTGATGTCCTGCCGTGAGTCGTGTACGTTTATTTGATTCATGTGATTCTACTCTACGTTGATATCGTTCATTTTCATCATTACACACGTACCTTTTAACAAAGAAATTGCCATTCCACAGGTGTGTACTTTTAATTAATAAATCCTGTATTTTAACAATTTCAAAGGTTCTTCATTTAATTAGTGTCGAAATCATACGTAGAGTACAACATAAGTTGCTAAATATTCTCTATTTTAATTTACTTTGTCTACTGAAATATATTCAATTTAAAAATTTAAGTAAAACAAATTTGTAGCAGCTAAATCAAGCTGATGCCCAGGAACGACTTATACTTAATTAGCTTCACGTTTAGAAGCTATTAAATCGTTCGATCTTGGTCTGTTTGTGAGGCATTTGATAATGCCCTTTCGCATTTACTGGCAGGGTAGTTTCACAACTTTGGAAATATCAAAGCATTCTGTGGTGTCCTTTGTTCGTTTCTCTTGTACGTACATTATTTACTACGTTGCATTTATGGTACTGAAAATTGCCCCATGTCTTTGGAGCGTTTTGTGTGAATAAATTTTGCGGTAGCCTGTCAAATTGTAGTACATTGCTTGTTAGACGAAACATGAGCACATGGCGTAGAGGCAGAGTCAAATTAGTCTTGGATATTCGTTTATCTCGGTAGACAGGTATTGTACGGAACAAGTCGAAAACTTGTATACGCTAATCACTAACCTTCAACGGGTTAACTTTTTTTCCACGCGATAAACTAACGCTCCATGTTTCCGTGGGAAATATTATTTACCCGGAAATAAAAACCTATGAATTGTGTTCTTTCGCGCAACCGTATCAGTCAGTGTCTAAGGTAGAAGACTTTGTACAGGGAATTGGTTAAATATCTACTCTGTGCGTAACAGAAATAAAAGCATACACGCTGGGAAGTCCCTCACTTGTGTGAGAAATCATTAATTGTTTTAGAGCATTTCTGCTTCTAATAACATCAGGCACAAAACGCATTTATTACATAGGCTGCGCACACCAGCTTTCATCATTAGGGTGTGCACAAAGAAACAGCCCCTGTCTCCCTCGGGAATATTCTTTATATTAAATTTTAAAATAGTAATATTTACAGAAAAGTAACGCCAAAAAAAGATACTATACGAAAACTTAATTTTGCAAAAATTTCCTAAATTATTTAGAGAAACCGTGAAAACATTTGTTTTCTAATTTAAAAAGTGAAATGAATCAATTAATACAATAACTTTAATTGTAGTTGAATTCTTTTAATTAAGTTTGGTTTAGTTTTATTAAAAATATTACAGTAAAATATTCCAAAAAAAGAAAAATATTCTACGTATGGACTAAATCCATCAAAACCATTATTAAATTTGGAACGCTTACATTCTAAATTCAGTAGTGATACGTGTTCATTACATGTACATAGTTACTTCTCATGTCAGAAATTAGATATTCAGATAAATACAATATATCATTTCTTATTCTTCTATAATACTATATTTGTATTGGCTGAAGGGCTTACGTACGCAACACGAAATAAATATCGCAATTTCTTACATGAATACGCGTCGAGGATGTTCCTATACACGACACGTAACGTACTTATCATGTACCGTTTCGTAACAATACTTTCTTTCATTTCGATAGGTCTTCGTACAAGTTCATTACGTACACGTTTTTAATCGTAAACCGACCTTAAGCTGAGAAAATTCTAATAATTACATGTTATCTATGAGCGAAAATATCACTGGCCAACTGGAAACTCTCCTAGAAAAATTCAAATGCAACAGTATTAAAAGCTGTTCGTGACAAAGCGAGAACTTTCGAAATCATCCCAAAGAAAAAAAAATCACTGCCCTTGCCTGCATATATTTTAACGCGCGCACTGAGTGACATGCGCCCAGTGAAGTTGGTAACGATGGATGAAAAGTAGTTCCATATCTTACCGCCGCATAAAAAGTGTTAGGTAGGCCTAACCATTTTTGATAACTTAAATTATTCCTTTCACTTTCTGTTTTTTTAATGCAATAAATTGTAAAAATGACCAGATTTCGCAACATACTTACTTTTATAATAATTCCACAGTTTCACCTGACCGACGCATGTATAAAATGATGATGACCATAGCAAAGATATTTATACGTGAGGCGGAAGCATACAGGACGTGCATACAAGTAGATTTCAAGCAGGGTTTTCAAAAGTGTCCAATTTACCGTGAACAGCCTATATTTGAATTGTTTTTTTTTTAACAGAAAATTGATACTTGCTTTTGAATACTTTAATAATAACATCTATTTACATTAGAGAGATGTCTATATTAAACTTCCTAAGAGTGCATCTAAAAACGACATGCATAACCAGTGTCCTACTCGGGATTCAAACCCACAATCTCTTGTGTAGGCTGTTCACGGTAAAGTGAGCACTTTTGTGGCCCTAGTTACTCTTTCTTTCCAGCCAGAGAGAGAGAGAGAGAGAGAGAGAGAGAGAGAGAGCGCGCGACGTGTAAGTAATAAACACACTTTGTATATTCCACAGCACTTGGATGTTAACGCCTAAGACTGAAATAAAATATACTTATTGACTCTTATTCCAAATGAGGGGGCTTTCAAAAGTGTTCACTTTACCGTGATTAACCTATATATAGCTGTCTCGTTGATCATGGCCGCGGAGGTCGGTCCACTTAACGTTGTAGGCACTGCGTGAAGAACAGTTTCTAATGGTTTCCAACGCTCGTTGTTTTGTCCTTGTCTGTATTCAATTGCGTGCTTCCGGTGATTATTAGGGCAAAAAGAAGAGTCGAAGTACTCTGTTGCTTCACTTCTCAGTGAAGGAACCTGCACACTAGTCTGACGAGATTGTTTCACGTCTGCCCTTGGATTCCAGAGCTTTGTGACGTAACGCAGGTTGGTCACTCGAGTTCATTCGAGGCGACAGTTTTGAGAAGTATAGACTGTTCACGATAAAGTGAGCACTTTTGAAATGAACCTTAGAAAAAAAGTCAGTATCCCTGACGCATATATTTTAATGGCGCACTGAGTGCCATTTGCGCAATAAAGTTGGTAACGATAGATAGAAAATAGTTCCCTACATTAACGTCGAATAAAATGTCAGTTAACCATTTGTGATAACTGAAGTTATTTATTTCGCTTTCTGTTTTTTTTTAATACCTCGAAGTGTGTAAATGAGCCGATTTATATAATATTTACTTTCCTAAAAATTCCAGTTTTACTTGACCGACGCATGAATAAAGTGATGAGGCCAATTGGAATGTTAATTTTGCATAAGACGGAAGAATACATAACATGCATACAATTAGATCTTAATCAGGACTTCCAAAAATTTTCATTTTACCGTGAACAGCCTATAGTTGAGATACTTCGACTGTTTTAAAAGTTTGTTCTACTGTTTGCAGACTTTTTTGAATATGTTCTAAGATATTAGATGATATTATGCGCCTGTGAAATTTCAGGAATTTCTTAAATGTTCTTCGTACATTCCAAATGAAAAAATAAAATTTATTTTGTTTATTTTAAACGTTTAATATTTGGTTTCACAGGTGGCTGTGTCTTAAAATGGTTTGTCTTAAACGTTAGTATAAACGTCTATTAGAACAGACGTCTTTAAGGCAAACTACTTTTTGGACGAATGCATTTGTAAGGCGAATGCGCTTCGGACAAAATGCTTTAAAGCAAAATACGTTTGTGCAGTGGTTTCGTGATTTATGAGAACAGGCGAATTTTTCTCTCAAACGTAAGAGTTGGAAGTTAGAATGGAATTCTAAGTAAAATGCCTTGCAAAGATGTCTACATGATAAAAAACGTTTTAAGGCAAATGTATCTAGTGCAGGTAGATTTATGCCTAAAGCGTTTTAAGGCAAATCTTAGCATCCGTAAACGAAAGAAAGTCTCGTGGGAATGATCCGCTGGAAAGCGAATAGATCGAGCAGATACTGACATCTTGAGCGTCACTTACTTTGAAAAAGAGAATTGTGACAGCTACAAAAATGCATAGTGAAAATTCGGCCTGGAAATTATTTTATGACGAATAAAAAATTATATACAAGTGATCACGTAACTTATCGTTAGAGATGTGCAAAATTCGCGTTATTATTTCAAGACAGAAGAGACTTCAAGCACTTGTACTTTTGTATCCCGTTTGTCGTTGGATTACAGTTTGTTCGGACACGCCCTGGGCGGCTTTCGGCCAATAGGAAACCACTAACGAAAGACTGGCCCGATCGCCTCCAACCAAGTCAAAAGAGAAAACGTATCCTCGCTGATGCAGAAGCCAATAAGCAAATGGCACCAACCCGGGTACGTATAGGACGATGAATTATAGCGCGCTGCAAGAAAATAATGCGAATTTTGCAGGTCCCTACTTATCGTTGAAGAAGCGCTCATTTTGCTATCACGGACACACTGGATCGCTACTAAAAAGTTATCAATTGCAGTCTCCTCTCACCATTACCATCCTCGGAGCGCACGAATTTTTATAAACTGTAAAATAAGGGGGCACACACGTACCGAATGAGGGAGAAACACTTTTGTATGATTTTAGGTGTGTTTTCCTTGCCAGTTGACGCGCTTTTTCATTAGGGCTACATGTTTTTTCGCGAAAATATTTACGGGAGAGCTAGACTCCAATGTAATGTACCATACATGAAGTTTTTCTTTGGTTACTGGCCACGTGTCTTTGTCGGAAGACAGTTCCTTACCTGACTGGGCACTGAATGTCCGTGATTCGCGGGCAGACACCTGCATCGCGTGACAGTTCAAATCATCCAATCACGAAAGTGGATCTGAGCTCTAGTGTTTTGGAGTACAAGTAGTCCTGAAATATTTTCACGAAAAACAGGTGGTTCTATTTATACTCCATTATCAAATGTAAAATAAAAGTAAGTTTTTAATATCCTGTTAAAATGTAAAAAATAGGATAAAATTTTGACTTGTGAAAAGCATGAGAGGGCGTGTTATAATAATAAAATAGACCTGTTATTATTTTTTCTTTCCATTGTGCTCTCAAATCACGCACTTCACGCCAGGACGACCCTTGTCGGCCAGTGTCTGCACTCGCTGTCGCCGTGGGGTGTCTTCTTGGTCATTGCCTTGTCCGCTGGCCTCACCGCCGCCGTAGGTTGTCTTCTTGGTCGTTGCCTTGTCCGCTGGCCTCACTGTCGCCGTGGGTTGTCTCCTTGGTCGTTGCCTTGTCCGCTGGCCTCACTGTCGCCGTGGGTTGTCTTCTTGGTGGTTGCCTTGTCCGCTGGCCTCACTGTCGCCGTGGGTTGTCTTCTTGGTCGTTGCCTTGTCCGCTGGCCTCACTGTCGCCGTGGGGTGTCTTCTTGGTCGTTGCCTTGTCCGCTGGCCTCACTGTCGCCGTGGGGTGTCTTCTTGGTCATTGCCTTGTCCGCTGGACTAACTGTCGCCGTGGTTTGTCTTCTTGGTCGTTGCCTTGTCCGCTGGCCTCACCGCCGCCGTAGGTTGTCTTCTTGGTCGTTGCCTTTTCCGCTGGCCTCACTGTCGCCGTGGGTTGTCTCCTTGGTCGTTGCCTTGTCCGCTGGCCTAACTGTCGCCGTGGGTTGTCTTCTTGGTCGTTGCCTTGTCCGCTGGCCTCACCGCCGCCGTAGTTGTCTTCTTGGTCGTTGCCTTGTCCGCTGCCTCACGCGCCGTGGTTGTCTCTTGGTCGTTGCCTTGTCCGCTGGCCTCACTGTCGCCGTGGGTTGTCTTCCTTGGTGTTGCCTTGTCCGCTGGCCTAACTGTCGCCGTGGGTTGTCTTCTTGGTGTTGCCTTGTCCGCTGGCCTCACTGTCGCCGTGGGGTGTCTTCTTGGTCGTTGCCTTGTCCGCTGGCCTCACTGTCGCCGTGGTGTCTTCTTGGTCGTTGCCTTGTCCGCTGGCCTAACGTCGCCGTGGTTTGTCTTCTTGGTCGTTGCCTTGTCCGCTGGCCTCACCGCCGCCGTAGGTTGTCTTCTTGGTCGTTGCCTTGTCCGCTGGCCTAACTGTCGACCGGGGTTGTACTTCTTGGTCGTTGCCTTTTTCCGCTGGCCTCTTCCACCGCACCAATTCCCACACGTTAACTTCAGTCTCTGACACATGATATGTATCGTCTTCATGTATCAAGCTTTAACCTGCTATGTCCTCCATTATTTACCGCTTTTCATGAACAACTTACAGTTCGTCGCATCAGTGTAATCATATTTTTCATAAGAACTATTTCATAATATAGTGCAGCCCACTCTTAGATTGCAGTAAGTAGCTATTCAAACAATTTAATATTTATACCCTACTATTTAATTTGAAAATTTTTATTGCTTATTTTTCTACTCATGAACATAGTCTGTCAGCACAGCATAACTTGCATAACTCCTTGGCTGTTGATAATCGCTAGCCATCTGGAAACAGCGCTCGTCGTGCATTCTTTACTGCAATCTAAGAGTGAGTCGCACTATAGGTATTACCAACACACCTGTTTTCTTAATGTTTACATTCATATTAGTTATAAATGAAATATATTTTATAAATAAAATATAAGTAAAATTTCAATTCAACTAAAAATGAGGCATTTTTATGTTAAGAGTGGGATGGACCTCCGCATTTTTTTTGTGAAATAGTTGTTTGTGCGAATACGCGTATCTTGGTAAATAAATGTTCTGCAAATACGATATTTTGTCAGAAAAGATCAAAAACAATTATCTATACCCCCATTTTTTCCTTTTGTCATATTAAGTGTATTCTTGAAGTAAAGAAATAGGAAAAATGGTCAAATATCGCATTTTTAAAGCTTGCCTATGCAGTTTCCTTAAGCGGCAAGAGAAAAATTACAAATATACGGGCGTAGTTTAATCTGTGGTCTTTCATCTCGCGTAATAACATCCTACAGTTACAGATCTAATTTACAACCCAACACTTATTTCTTCGTCACATCCAATGAGCTGTAGGTTACATGTTTGGCTATTGTTATATGAACCAATTATGACCGAGATCCGTGTAAGACGGTTTGCGAATCATTCAGCCACAGGTAAGATCATTGGTTATTGATAGAGCCACGAGTATTTCGCGAATTCATTCGGTGGCGAGATAGACTCCAAACAGTTGTTATTTTCTCCTATTGTTGTGATAGGACGACAGTTCTTCAGGCACGCCCCGTTCAACTGTGGGCCAGTAATAAGCAGGAAGCAGTACAGTGAGAGTGAGTGTTTAACAGTCCTGTACAGAGGCCTCACTTGATCACAGCAACCAATAAGCAAACGATAATGTCTCGAGTGTATAGAGAGCTGCCCAGCCTAGCTTGCTGCTAACTCAATCCGCGAAATACACGGGGCTCTAGTTATTGAGCTTCCCCGTGTATAGTACACGCCAAAAATTACGTACACGTGCATAACGTACACAAATATGCACACTGAGTGTGAATGGGTTAAGAGTAGGAAGACGAAACAGCCGTTTACACACTGGACGCCAGCCGCACACGCCACCAAAGTGGCGGCGCTGGGCAGCTACATGTCTGAGCGCCGTTTGCCAATCAGCGCCGGTAACTTAGTTGCCAGCTGGCAGCCCGGCCAATAAGGGAACCTGCCGTAGTACGCAGTGGCCAATCAGACGAAAGGCCCGTTCCCAGGGCCTTGTGCGGAGCCAGTCAGCGAAAGTTAAGATTCGACAGGTGACAGGAAGTTGTCAGACAGGTTCACAATCTGACAAATGTGTTTCATAAAAGCTGACAAGTTAACACATTTGTCATGAAAAATTTGTAGAATTGTATGACAATTTGACAAATAGTTGTTTCACAAAAGTTTTGAGCTGACAAGTAAAAATCCGACAAATGTGTCAAATATTACACTACACGCTGTTTTATGAAACAGATAAGTATAATCACTCAGTGACATATCTACAAATTTGTAGAATTGTCACTGCAGAAGTGACAGGCAAGCTTTCCTATGTAACCAGTAATTTGTAATGTTTATCTTACAAGGCAGTGCAAAATTGTGTTTCAGTATTGAGTGAATTATCATTGCTTGCCAAATAACACATCCTTTTCCTCTTGGATCAGGTTTAATATAGTAATCTTATCCACATATTCGACTTTCTGAGAGTGAACAAAGTTATGTGGATGGAATTTATTATTTACCGCTTAATTATTTGCGGTAGGAATCGACTGTTCATGAATCGCAAATAAACCTGCGATCGATTATCGTAAGCGCACTTGAGAGCTATCTAGCGTGTAATAAATTTAAACTTACGGTTTGATATATAATTGTCGTGTTTATGAAACTGTTGTTTTTAGGCTGACAATTTACACTTTTTTGCTTGTTAAATAAGGGGGGATTTGTATGATTAATGTGGCATAACATTATTGTTACATATTGACAAATTTGTCATATTTGACATAATTGTCTTGTATGTCACACCTTTCACGTTTTATGAAATAAGGTCCATGTCAACGTAACCGCCACACCATTTCACTTCTGTTTACTTATTTACTCTACAGATATAAATACACAGATACGAAATTACATGACGTCTTCCTTGATCTGGGAGTGCAAATTTTCTGATTGGCTGCGCGAGGCCCTGGGAACGGGCCTTTTGTCTGACTGGCTGCTGCATGCTTACGGAAGGTTCCCTTGTTGGCCGGGCTGCCAGCTGGCAAGTAAGTCACTGGGCGCTGATCGACGAATGGCGTTTCGGCGTTGTTTTTGCCAGCGACGCTATTTTGGTGGCGTGTGAGGCTGGAGGTTGCGGTGTAGGCGGCAGTTTCGCCTCTAAAGGCTGTTCACGATAAAGTGAGCACTTTATAAATATACCTTAGAATAAAGTCACTTGGCCTGCCTGCATATGTTTAACGGATGCACTGAGTGACATTCGCCCAATAAATTAGGTAACGTTGGCTGGAAAGTAGTTCCATATTTTAACGTTGAATAAAAAGTGTTTGGTAACCATTTGTGATAACTTAAAATTATTCTTTCGCTTTCTGTTTTTTTTAATGAATCGAAGTGTAAAAATGAGCAGATTTGTAAAGTATTTACTTTCTTAATAATTTCACAGTTTCACTTGACCGACACATGAATAAAGTAATGTGGCACATGGCAATGTTAATTATATATAAGGCGGGAAGAATACACAACATACATACAAGTATATCATAAGCAGGGCTTTCAAAAGTGCTCATTTGACCGTGAACAGCCTATAGTCTCATGTACTAGTATGTCTACTCTGGTGTGGCAGAGGCGCAGTGGAGGCGAGTTTCGGCGCGGCGCGGCGCAGCGGTCACGCATGTGCGAGTTGGCTGGCTGATAATTGAGCAGTTGTGCCGCTGCGCTGCCCGGCGCAAAAAAATAAGGCTGTGTGCCGCCGCGAGACTAGCTACTGATTGCCGCTGGCCCTGCTGCGCCCAGCGGCTCGCAGTATTTGATGTCGCTGCGACTTCGTCACTGCGACACGATAGTCACGTGCATAGACTAAAGATGAGGTATACCTATCTCGATCTGCTAATGCAATAGACACCAACTGTTTTAACTGTGTCGCTGGTTGGTTATTTGTAGTGAGATGGACATGGAAAAATGGTTGAAATATGCACAAAATTAACAATAAAGTTTTCCAATATTTTAAAAAGAATAATTAACCATATATTAATTATCAATAAATTCTACTGTTTGCCAAAATTTTGAGTTTTTTCCCAATTTATATTAATGAAAAGAATAACGTGATTTTTTTAAAGTATATGTAATGGCAGATAATATTGTCTGGTGGTGGTAATGCGATTCTATTGCATTGTATAGCAACAAAGAATAAATTCATTTTCATAAATTGATCGAGTTTTTTCTCTATAACGAGGACGACCACACCAGCGAGGTCTTGAGAGCCTATGAGGGTGATAGAGGTGAGTATGGAGCAGCGCCGGAATGAGGGGGCGGGGAAAACGGGAGATCCCCGAGAAAACTCGCCGACCAGCGGCATCGTCCAGCACGATTCCCATTGGCGGAAATCCAGGAGTGACCCGGCCGGGGATTTAACCCGGTTCGCCTTGGTGAGAGGCGAGCAGGCTAACCGCTCAGCCATCGCGGCAACTTGAAGCAATCAAAAACAAGTAATTAAAATGTAGCCCAATCGCGGAAAGTAACTATAGGTCCTCACTTTTGCAGAATACATGAAAGAAATGACACCGACTGAAATGCATTATAGGAGAGCGAAAAGTCTAGTTTGGTACCTAATAGTAACGCGAATTTTGCAAATCTACTCGTAGGTTGATAACGAAATAAGTTCTGTGTTAGCTTATGTACAGTTAGTATCAGTTTTTTATTTGCAACATCTGAAACCATTAATTATTAATGGTTTGAAAGGTCTGAGCTAAACGACGTCTAGGTGTTGCTATTGCGGCCAAAAATTACTGTAGGTCTAGTGCTTGATGATTCTGCAGGCTGATACTGAAGACGAAATATATCTTCTGAACGGAATTATGAACGTGTTTAAGGTCAGGTAACTACAGACTAAAGATTGCTTTTGTCGTAGCTTATTCGAGACTGAACAGCTTTTGGTCTTCAAGAGGGACGACTTCAGAGTTCAATTTCGAGTCCCATATTTATAAGCTTGCCGCTTCACAATGCACGTTTGCGTTAGTTTGGAGTTCATGTGGGGGGTAAGCTGAAACTAGACTTCAAAACGCTATATTTTTATGTCATTTTCCGCATTGCGTCACGACTTGACACGTACTATTAAAAATTATTTTTTATTAAGAGAGATTTTACTCAATACAGAGGATTTCCTCCAACATAACAGTAAACTCGGAACAATTGTTTCGTACAGAACTCGGCATTATCTTATCAACATATTTCTCCAGATATCTCGGTCTTGTGTATCTTCCTCTTCTGCACCAAAACTTCTCATTGTTGTCTGCACATTTTTGAGCCAGGTAGTCATGGGTCATCCTCTTCTTCTCCTTCCTACAACTTCCCATTCTTGTATAAGTTTTGGTATTCTAGTATCTTCCATTCTTTTTACATGGCCATACCATTCCAACCTTCTTCGTTCTATAACTTCATACATACACAATAAAAATCTGGAACCAACTGCATGCCCAATTATGGTCTTCCACTGGAGTAACGAGCAGTCAATGGGGTGCTGTAATTCCCTTGAGTAAACAAACTTATTTCAAGATTAGCCCACAGAACACTGAACTACTGATTTTTTTTTTCGGGAATTAGTAATAATTAATAAGAAAATTTTGGCGTATGGCATGTAAGTTAGATTACTTGCAGGTGAATAAACAAACTCCTGAAATATTCTTGTTGGCGAAACAATTTTACTTAATAGGAACTAAGTACGCAGCGACGTAATGGAGTGGCGGTTCCCATTGTGTGATTGGCTACTGGGAACTGCTGATGCCTTCCAGGCGTTGATTGGCGAACGGCGTTCCAATATTTTTTTCTGGCGTGTGCTATTTGAGTTCGCAGTATGAGTGGCTGTTTCGCTTCTGTATTTTTAATTACTCTGTGACTGCCACTGCCATATTCTTCTTGTTAGGGGAAACCTCTGCTTCTGACAATGTTGGCGGGGTGAGGAATTGTAATTCTTTTTTACTTTAAACCTAAATTTTTAACTTTAACGTAAATTCATTTTAATATAGAACATCTATGATTTTCCTCTGTGTATAACTTTTAGCCTCTAACTTTAGTTTCAAAAACGCGACAGAATTTGACTTTCGACCAAATGTAAATTATTTTAATCCTAGTATAATTAAGACCCGCGATGGCCTTCAGTCGAGGACAGGTGCAATTTTAATTTGCTCTGTTCTGTTAGGCGAAACAATTTTACAGTGAACTGTCATGCTCCCATTCAGCATTCGAGACGTGAAACCCAGCGCGTAATGCCAGGCTCCATATCTTCGCCTCCGCCGAGGATGATTATCGCGAGCACTGCCGCCGAGTCATTCGCAGATTCTATGGCGTTGGCATGAGCAGTGGCCGCTCTTCAGTGACTGTTTCCTGCCGAGTGGGTAGGCAGGACCCGTTAGCCACGTGTGTAGGCCTACTTCCGCCAGCCTACGTGGTCCGTCGACGGGGTTGAGCGTTGCTGTCGGGTTCACCACCACCAGCGGTATCTAATCACCCGCCATGGAAGATTCATATTACACGACAGCAGTTCGCGTACTAGCATTTGGCACCTTCGGTGGGTGCGCAGTGTGTGGTTTGTAGTAAATATGAACCTCATGCGTAGAACTGCTACCAGTTAGTAACTTGCGTAGGCCTATAAAAATACTAGCTAGCACATCGTAATATTGCAATATTACTGTTCACGTTTTACATAAATTATTTGCTTACTAGTATAGAAAGTTGTCATAGCTAATATTATTCGTCGTTGTCGTATTTTTAATCTATTCGAAAGAGTTTCAACCTCACGGATATAAATTCAAGATGTAGCCACGGGAGCGCCCTACACTCTGAAACTGCAATGTGATTGGCCAGGTACAAGAGCAGGTATGGAACCTGTCACGAAAAATAGGACACGTCCAATTACCAAACCTGTGATTAAATCTGGCAGCGCCAGGCGAAAAATCCCATGACGGGTGCCGTACAGGCCGGTATAACGGCAGCTATGACAGACCTTGCACAAGCTCTGGTGGTCGCATCTGAGAAGTGCCCTATGCGAGGCTACAACCGTTACTGAGATCGCGGATTTTACTGGCGTTTGAAACGTCAGTGTTGTCAGGTAAACCCTAGGTTTGGCTGAAAGTTCAAGTCATGTTCGAGGAAATTATTCTAAAGGAAGGTACAGGTGCTGAAGCAATCACTTATAATATTGTGGTGCCGTCAGAAGATGCCGAAAAAGCAGTAGAAGGTGAGTAACATTGTTACTGTTTTAGTACAAATGCGGTATGAAAATTAGTGAGGTCAAGTGTGTCCACCATACTGGATTATATTTTCCTGCGCGCGGGAATACTTCTTCCAGATGTTCCGAAACAATCAATTTACTTACGGAGATAAATATTTGCTGCTTAATGACGACTGTTCCCTTATTGCTGGCGAACACTGATAAACCATGAGTGATTTCAGTGCTCGTCAGCGGTAACGGAAGGCGGCCATAGAGGTGAAACTGCCGTTTATACCGCAGAGTCTAGCTGCATACACCAGCGGAATGGCGTCACTGACCAATCAGCGCTTGGAAACCTACTCGCCAGCCGGCAGGTCGTTCAATGGGGAACATTTCGCAAAATGCAGTAGCCAACCAGTCACAAGGCCCGTTCCCAGAGTCTCGGGGCAGCCAATCAGAAGATTGGTACACCCATATCAAAGGAACCACCACTTCATTTGATCTCTGTGATGACGCCATAATATAATTCCTAGGGGAAGTGAAATTTCGCGAAAATACTTCAAGACAAGTTATTCTTCAAAGCACTGTAAGGTCACTTACCTTTCTTGATTTGCTGAATTACTTTCTGACACGTGTTAACTGTCTGCACACGAATCACTTAGAAGTCGTGCCGACGTTGCCGAATTATGAGTGGCTCGGTCAATATGAAAACTATTTCTCAAGCAAACAGCAAACAATGGCAGTAGACAAACCGCTGTTGGGTGCTTATAGCATTGAAGTCTACCGTGTATGGGCCGTTCACGGTAAAGTGAGCACTTTTGAAGCCCTAGTTCGCGAGCGGCTAGCCGCACCTTGACAACCTTCAAACACAGCAAGTCAAGAACTGGAAATAAAAAAAGAAACAGGAATTTCCGTCGCGCATGCGCGGCCCAGACCAGTGGTCGGGTCAGCACTCGGCGTCAGTGTGCATCGAGTGCGAGCGGCTATCAGCTGACTTTCTGCACATCATAATTATAGGCTATTCACGGTGAAGTGAGCACTTTTTAAGGACCTTCCAACAGGCATTAACCATTAATAAATATAATTAATTGCAATTTTAGACGTCAATTTTTGAGGGTGGCGAAATGTATACACTGTGTTGATTAGTCGTATAGTAATGTTTATGTAAAAAAATTGGCCCAAAGTTAGAAATTGGTTGTAAGAAAAAATTTGGCAGGGCCTTAAAAAGTACTCACTTTACAGTGAAAAGTCTATTAACCGCTGTAAGTCTTCAGGTATTAGCGTGTTCGTTAACTGCACCGGCTCCCATATAAGTAGGGCCACTGATTTTTCGCGAAAAAATCGGAGCACAACAGTAGACTTCAATTTACATATATATACACCTCAGCTGTTGGCATACATATATTGGCTGCTAGTGTCGTTTCTGCAGTTCACCCAGCTACTCAGGATTCCGCAACTCTGACGCTGTGCCTTCGTGATTCGTGCACAAACAGTTAACACGGACCAAAACATGTTTCAGCCAATCAAAAAAGCTAGAGTGCTTTGAACTGTATTTCTTGTCTCGAAATATTTTCGCGAATTATCACTGCCCCTATGTATAAGGTGTCGGTAAGACAGACACATGAAGACCGGGTAAGTTGCTATCAGAGTTGCGGAGTCGTTTTAGCAGACTTTAGATTCCGACTACGACTCGACAGTATGTAGTTATACAGGATGATTCGCAACTAGACAGACAAACTTCGGGAGGTGATTCTTCATGAAAAAGTAAAAGGAGAACATATGTTACACTTCATACCTAAACCGAATATTAAGAAAGGTATGAGCTTTTTTGTGCAAATAATCGGTAACGAAGTAAAATACAATGAGCACTCTCGGAACATTATTGTATGTTATCGGGACCTTCAATGTAAGAGCCGATATTTTGAACAAATACGGCTTAGAATGTCGTTTTTTTTAAGGTCTCATACCTCCCTTAATATTGGGTTTAGGTATAAAGTGTCACATATGTTTTCCGTTTACTTGTTCATGAAGAATCACCTCCCGAAGTTTATCGGTCTAATTGAGAATTATCCTGTATAATAAAATTATTTCTGTTAAAGGGGCCGCGGTGGTGTAGTGGTTAGACTACTCGCATCCCATCTAGGCGAACAGGGTTCGATTACTAGTGGGGTCGTTCCTGGATTTTTGTGTGTGGTAATCGTGTTGGACGGTTCCGCTGGTCGACGGTTTTCTTGGGGATCTCCCGTTTTCCCCGTCCTTGCATTCCGGCGCTGCTCCATACTCACCTCAATCGCCCTCATCGGCTCTCAAGACCACGCTGTTGAAAGCCGCCCATAGCTCTTCACTTTCAAGAAGGAAATACCACTTTTCATTTGTATTATTCCTTACAATCTTCTGCAACATTGGCTTCGTTATCTTTTTAGCATCGTGTATAGAAGAATAACATGAAAATAATGTTCAACACGTACATTTTTAATTGGCTTTTTTTTTTATTTACTAGCGCGCTTTACGGCCGGTTATTACTTGATGAAGGAGGAGGCGCTTATAAACTTGAACTAAACGTAATCGTATTACCTCCCCTCATATACCCAAAGAAATATTTTATATGGATATTTACCCGGGATTCGAATCCACCTAGATAACTGTGTACGTTATACTTGTGTACCAGCCAGACGCGCTACGGAGGTTGTCATAAATAGTACTTTCGCTGCTGGAACCAGTGCGCCTACTCGTGTTGGTATTTGGGACAAGTCAGCTTTATTGCTGCGCCCGCGGTGTTTTGGTTTGGTAGGCACTGCGTTTTTCCTCAATTGAAGCTATCCTGCTCTGTGAAAAAAACTCCGGGTGCAGCAAATCAACGCTAACCTCTCCCTTTCTAGTCAGAACACGATACACCTACCTACGTGACACACTTTGAACACATTTCAAACAAATAATTATTTTTTTGCTAACCATGCAGTGGCATTTGGTCTTCTTAGCTACGTCAGTGACACAGGGTGTATGTGTGTGTGTGTGTGTATATATATATATATACACACACACACTCACACACACACACACACACACGAACATATACTTTTTTCTGTTAACTTGAAATGTTATTCATATTTCATGTATAAATTATAATGTTTCATTTATAAATTATTATGAATAAAAAACAGTGAGAAAACATGTTTGTTGGTAGTGTCGCCTGGTGAGAAATACTTCTTATACAAAACGCTGTTACAGCTCAGTGCGCACTAATTCGGTGCGTTGTTCTCTGGTGTAATTTTTCAGACTTAGTTAAGCTTAGTTTGCGCGAGGCGGAGAAATATCCTGGAAGTAGAACTTAGGCAGGGCTTTAGAAAAGTTTGAAGTAGCCGTGAATAGACTACACACACACACACACACACACACACACACACACACACACACACACACACCAGAAAGTAACTTTTTGAACATGAGTATAAAACTCTTGTGATATATGACATATGTTGTAAATAACCAAACACGTCATACATAGGGAGATTTTTGAAACGGTTGATTCAAGAAAAGGTAAATAAACGGCGAATAAACTATAAGCTGTCGTTTCGCATCTGTATTCTTAACTACGCGCTGACAGTGATTAGCCTCAAATGAATTCAAATCCACTCAAAGCTGTATTTTACATATTATGGCCTGTTTGATTCTTTGTTTTAAAAATGTAATTGATAAGTTGTTTGCGGTAAACTGAGAACTTTTGAAAGCCTTCCTTAAAATCTACTTGTATACACAATGTGTATTCTTCCACCATATGTAAAATTAGTATTGCCATGGGTCTGAATAATTTATCCGTGCGACGGTAATGTAAAATTGTTGAAATTATTAGAAAAATAAATATTTTACAAAATTTACATGTTCTTCTCACGTATTCACATATGCTTACCTAACACACTTGATTCAACATTAAAGTCCCGAACTCCTTTCCCGCCGCCTTTACCAACGTTGCTGGGCGCATGCCAGTCTGTGTGCAGGTGGGGTGAGTGAGCGAAGAGATTTTGGCGGCTCTTAACAGCGAGGTCTCGATAGCCGATGAGTGTGATTGAGGTGAGTATAGAGCAGCGTCGGAATGAGGGGCCGGGGGAAGCGGGAGATCCTCGAGAGGACCCGCAGACCAATGGCATCGTCCGGCACGATTCCCACATGCGAGAATCCGGAGTGACCCGGCCGGGGATTGAACCCGGATCGCCTTGGTGGGAGGTGAGCAGAGTAACCGCTCAGCCACCGTGGCCCCTGTGCAGGTAGAGGCAGTTGATTTTTAAAGTGCTCAACTAACCGCGAGCGGCCAATAAATGTAGCTATAGTTGTTTTTTTTTTTACTCTCGACCTTTCCTCATTGAATAAAAACAGGATTTATATCACATTACAAATAATGTTAATGAATAGCTTCGGAAGCTTACGAACACTATTCTCATGAATTCCCCCTTTTTTAATCTTCTTCGTGGAGAATTTAAGTGATTATATATAAGCTTTCTTCAGCAACTTTTTCTGGGTTTAGTTATACAGAATGTATCTCAATTTGACCGAAAAACATCGACTGCAGGTTAATCACGAGACAATAAGTTGAAAACATATATACGACCTATGGTCTAAAGTGAATACTAAAGGTGGTACACATCTTTGAAGTTGGACCTGGAGCACCTGTTTATTGCAAATACTGGCGATAGTATTTCAGATTAAACACCGATTGTCTGGATGGTGGTTAATTGAACAAAGATCTTCAAACACCGCGACACTTGTCACTGTCATCAAATTATTTCATGTAAATAATCACTGTTACTCTCCTTATTTCGAACTAACATCCATGACGCGGTAGCATATTCGAGATCTAAAGGATGGATTGTTAATACTCATGTCACAATAATAAACAAAAATATCACCATGTTTAAATACCCGAGACCTCACCGTTTTCGAGCAATTCGTGTTTTACTCTCAAAATAATATTTACCATTTCCTGATAGGTGGGGCACATACAATACCCAGTAACACACTTTTGCGGCTATTAAAGGGAGGGGAAGATTCAAGAATTTAGGCACAACCTGTATACGTGCCATTAAGTACTGAGTGTGTGAAGATAATTTTTAAACCAACTGTTCCAATTACGGCTCACTCGTATATACAGTTTTCAGCATCCCGTCGAACTCCATCCGATGTTTAGCTCCCCTAGAAAATGATCCTCGAACTGTTGTGAACGAGATATATAATTACAAGTATTGTCTCTTCCATACCCACAATTAATTAAAAATCAACTTAGGAATAAATGTATAAATTGATTGCCGCTAGTTAACTGACTAATTATGCAGCAGTGTAAACATCAAAACAGCTGATGCTACCTTATCAGCATCTGTTTCACATTGGCCTGAGACTTTGGATTATTTTTGTTTTTTTTTTCCACCTACCTGTTAAAATAGCGAAAATTTTTAAACCGGGATACATCGTAAGACTCATGACACGATCATGGGACCAAAATTTCTTAACGTTTTTAAGTATTTCACTCGTGCATTTTCACGGAAAGAACATACACTTAATACGAGGGCTGTTGAGTGGTTTCAAAATGTCATACACACTAAAACCACCATTTCAGAGTAGGCTACTCCAAAAATGCCCTCAACTGCGTCTTCAAAGCACTGTACCTCAAAATATACCCATCAGATACATAGAAAATTACTCAAGAGCCCTGTATTGAACCTTCGTACAGACTTTCTACCAATAAAATGATAGAGCCGCCTCTGAAAGTACCATAGGTACACGCAGTGCGACTAGAACACTGCACGCCAGTTCAGAGCATTGCGCTTAGTGGCGATGGCGCACTTGATGAGCGTGGCAAAGTGGTCCTTATCGCGCCCGCACTTCTCGGCCTCAAAAGCGGAATAAAGCTTCAGGTAGGCGGATTTCCACCCGCCATCTTGGATTTATCAATTTTTCGCCAAAGTTTCTATTTCAGAAGGTGTATTGAAATTTCCCGCACGACATATCCTAAATAGCAACTTCCCAAACTTTATCGAAACGCTACAGCTTCGCTACATTTGTTAATTCTTAGCTGGTAACTGTCGAGGCGAGATGTGAGATTATTTCTTGCGGACGATTACAAAGGCGACAATACCGCCAGTAATCAAGAAATACTAACCTCAAGCATGCACTAGACAATTCTCTGTGCTCTGTCGTTCCATAAAACATGATACAAAACTGTATTTCCAGTGGTATGACAAAAATTCCATAAATCCAAGATGGCTAGTGGGTGAGTGAGTTAAGAGGTTGGGGCGGTCTTAACAGCAAGGTCTCGAAAGCCAATGAGGTTGATTGAAGTGAATATGGAGCGGCGCCGGAATGATTGGAGGGGGGAAACGGAAGATCCCCGAGAAGATCCGTCGACCAACGGCATCGTCCGGCACGATTCCCACTAGCGAAAATCCGGTGACCCGGCCGGGGATTGAGCCCGGTTCGCCTTGGCGGGAGACGAGCGTGCTAATCGCTCAGCCACCGTGGCCCCCTATGGCGAGTGGTAATCTGCCTTATGGCCGATACACCCGATCTAACGTCGCGTTCAATACGGGTCGGTCATTCACATTCCTCTCCCCTCACCCTCCCCCCCCCCACCACAACAAAGTATTTCTTATCAGCTGGATGATGGCACGTACGAAATTCAAAAACAGCGCACGTACTCTGACACATTGGCGAATCGCGTGGACGCACGCGTACTGTAGTACTCGCCGCGTTACAACAGCGTAGCCCACAGCACCCAGGCAGGCCCGGGAGATATACAGAATGTGCACAAAAGTGACGAAACGGAAGTTCGTGCGAGCTCGCGGAGTTGTTCCCACGTGACCATGATCTCGAGATCCCATCTCGTAATACTTGTGGCCTGGGAGCTGGATGAACTGCACGTGTCGAGAGCACGTACAGAGCTGAGTTCTGTATGTGATCTGTGCGTAGTATAGATTATTCGCAGTTTCTTCACACTTTCCGAATCAAACCTTTGAAGAAAAAAAAATCACCCCAGATATGCCATGTTTAATTACTTCCGAAATTTGCTATGTATCACAAGTGTTACTTCTGTTAAAAAGAAAGTATGTTATTTTTCGTTAAATGCAAGTTTTACCTATATTTTATTAATTAATTATAATATTTCATTTATAAATTATATCAATAAAACCAGTGAAAAAGCATGTGCTTTGGTAGCGCCTAGTAACAAATAGTTCTCGTGAAAAATATTATTAAAGGCTGAGTGACTTTCGGCCAGTAAAGTTGGTAACGATGGATGGGAAGTAGTTCCATATCTTAACGTCAAATAAAAAGTGCTATGTAACGAGTTGTGATAACTTAGAATTATTTCCTTCGCTTTCCGTTTTTTTTAAGGCACCGAAGCGTAAAAATTAGCAGATTTTTTAAGCTTTTACTTTCTTAGTAATTTCACTGTTTCATTTGACCGACGCATGAAAAAAGTGATGAGACCCAAGGCAATTTTAATTTTACATAAGGTAGCAGATCACACAGCGTGTGTACACGTGTATCTTAAGCAGAGCTTTAAAAAGTTCACATTTTACCGTGAACAGGCTATACAACTGAGTACGTACGAATCCGGCGCGTAGTCTTTTGGTGTGACTTTCTAGACGTAAATAAGCTTAGTTTACGTGAGGCGGAGGAGTATCCTGGCAGTAGAACTTTAGCAGGGCTTCAATAGAAAACTTTAGCTTTTGTCTTTACGTTTCCTTTCCTCTGACGAAACCACCAATACACTATACAATATTGTAAAGTCAGAGTTCAGACAATTGAACATTAGTTCTACGAGCTTCGAAAAATGTGTATCTTGTTATATATATATATATATATATATATATATATATATATATATATATATATATATATATATATATAATATATATATATATAATTATATTATGATACTATCCAGGAATACATTTTACATACCTTTTTTTTTTATATTACTTTAATTTATATTAAAAGTTCATATCAAAACAAAAAATTCATTTATTTACTTTATTAAAATGTGTCAATTCGTATATTTCCACTGCATATTATATTTGTTTCCAATTTATTTAATTTAAGAAGAGCTTTGTTTAATATACCGAGATTAAAATTACCCTACAATAAAATAACACACTTTCTACATAACCTCTGTTAGATTATCGGCAAAATGGCTGCTTGACTTTGACTTTAAATTTCAACTTTTCGAAATCGTAAAGTCAAGAGTGCTTTACTTTACCTTTGACAGTGCCATAGTATTAAGCTCCCTTAAGAAACAACATGTCGGAAAGCAAAAGTAAAGTCAAAACGTAAAGTCAAATGTTAAAGTTTTCAATTGTGTAAGGACCTTCAGAAAAGTTTGAAGAAACCGTGAATAGAATATTCTTGGTTTATTCACCGCGTACACAGCGGCTGACGTACATCTGGGCCACTGTTTTCTAGACTGTCAAATGTTGACCAGACTCGTTTTCACTGTAATAACATCCATTTTTTTTTCTAGTCGCAAACAATTTTTTTTTTTTTTTTTTGCAGATCGTTGTGTCGAGCATGCGTTATATGAGTCTGTTATGAATCGCATGATCAGCGGAATATACTCCACTGGAAACTCGTCGGTTTTCGGAGAGACCGAACCTCTCTGCTGTAACATTCTGTTGATTTTAGGTGGTTCCACACTTTAGAAGTTAATTAGAGTTTTCTGCGAGGAAAACTTCTAAACCGGTGGCCAGTAACTGGAATGCACGGTGAGTAGAAACCACCTAAAATCAACAGAATGTTACAGCAGAGAGGTTCGGTCTCTCCGAAAACCGACGCGTTTCCAGTGGAGTATATTCCGCTGATCACACGATTCATAACAGACTCATACAACGCATGCTCGACACAACGATCTGCAAAAAAAAAAAAAATTGTTTGCGACTAGAAAAAAATTGGATATTATTTTCAATTTAACTACTTCGTTTTGATCATTTGTTTCCAACTAAACGCTATTATGTGAACTTTTCCGTAGCTATAGCAAACTGGTCATGCCCATAACGTGAACTGGAACTTCGATCCTGATTACTTGTTATAGCCTGCCTACACGTCTGCTGCCTAGTGCTGTGTAAGGGATCTTCAGCTTGAGGTACTCAGCATTGCTGTCGCTTATAAGTACAACGTTACCAGAAGGAAATACGCAGTGAATTATTCCGCTCGTTGTTACAGGACACCATTCTGTCACGGAATAGGCAAGTTTAGTCTGTTCGCGGTTTCTTCACACTTTTCGAATCAAACCATTGGAAAATAACCCCATGTATGGCGTGTTTAGATTTTTCATGATTATGTCATGCATCACAAGCGTTTTATACTTCTGTTGATGGGGCCGCTGTGGGTGAGCGGTTAACCTGCTCGCCTCCCACCAACGCGAACCGCGTTCAATCCCCGGGCGGGTCACTCCCGGATTTTCGCATGTGGTAATCGTACCGGACGATGCCTTTGGTCGGCGAGTTTTCTCGGGTATCTCGCGTTCCCCAGCCCTTTTATTCCGGCGCTACTCCATACTCACCCCAGTCACTCTCATCGGCTCTCAAATGTTCGTCGTTCAGAGTCGCCCAAATCTCCTTACATTATTTATAATTAAACTGAACTTTCACTTATTTTTTATCTGTAAATTAGATTTGGTTTATAATTAATATTAATAAAACACGGAGTAAATAGTTGTGTTACTAATGATTAGAAATAAATAGTTTTTATGGAAAATATTATTACACAGAGCGCGCAGGAATGTGGTGGTTGCCCCTTTGGTGCAATTTTCTGGACCTAGTTAAACTTTGTTTGCATGAGGCGGAGGAATATTCTGGAAGTAGAACTTTAGCAGGGCGTCAAGAAAGTTGGAAGCAGGTTTTGAATGGATTATATATGCAATAAAGAAATGGCGCTGTGGTTTGGATGTCAACGAACTCGGTCTGTCGTCCGCGCGAAGCTGTAGAAACAGGTCTCTGGTCTGATTGGCTCGCTACGCAACGCCGTGTCCGAATTGCCAGTAGGCCTACATATTTGTGTTTCGTGCGCACATATGCTTACTTACCCTGGTGTGTACTTGTGCAAACTATTCGGACGGGTAATCGCCTATTCAGTCTACATTCGTCACGCATTCTAGTGACAATAGCTTGAATTACGAGGAAACGGAAGAATGTGTTGCATCGTGGTACTGCAAGGAGACACGAGCGTTTTACGATTCTTAACTAAAGTCTCTATGGTCATGTTCAAAACAAGTAACCTACAAAATGTACAGTGCGTGCAGAGATTTAGACGGCTCTTAACATCGAGGTCTTGAGAGCCGATGAGGATGAAGCGAGGTTAGTATGAAGCAACGCCGGAAGGAAGTTCCGTGGAAACGGGAGATCCCGAGAAAACCTGCCTACCAGTGGCATCGTCCTGCACGATTCCCACTTGCGAAAATCCGGGAGTGACGCGGCCGAGGATTGAACCCGGTTCGCATTGGGGGGAGGCGAGCAGGCTAACCGCTCAGCCACCGCGGCCCCCAAAATGTACAGTATCTGGAACTGCGCAGTTAATGTTGTAGGTGTATATCGAAATATTTAATAATTGGAAACACTATCACCAAAATAGCTAAATTATGTATGCATGCTATTCATGTGATAAAAATGTCATCTAAAACTGTGAACTTGTAATTTAATGGCTCTGAATTTTCAAAGTGAAGTTACTTATAATCTTCACTAAACGCTCACAGCTTAAACCAAATGAACAAATATGGCGCCCGGACACAGCCAACAAGTAAACAACTTCAGTTACTTACCAAGGTTAGAGCCTCCGTGTTCAATAAAGAAAATTCAGACTGTTATAGTACGTTAATGGTAATGTCACAGGTGGGGCCAAGTACGGACTTGTGTATGCTTGGAGATAATTCGGACACCGCCCAGGTGACTTGGAACCCACCGTAGCGAGCAGGTACCGATTTCCTTTAAGTCCTTCTGTGTGCCTCGTCATGCATTAGGAGGGCTGTTCCGAAATTTCGTGGACTGGCAGCACTTCGCTGATTCTGTGTAAGCGATTCTGCTACTGTTTGCCATGAAGATAGTCTGTAGTGTGCTTTGTTTATGTGAGTAAAGCTAACTTGTTGATTTTTTTTTTGTCTCGGTATGGAAGTTTGTCTTTACAGTATGTATTACAGTAGCGGATGAGAAAGGTATACCGTGGTGATTATTTTGGTAATGTTTTGCAAGTTCATTTGAAGAGTATAATCGCGAAAGTTTACCTGAACTCTCCATGAACATTTTTCCTGGACGACAGGCTATGGAAGGTTTGGAGAAAATTGGTGGGAAGTTTCTAGACAATCTTCCATACAGCTGAAGTCTCGCAAGCTGTTATTTCTGTAGTTTTCCAACGCTTACGAAAGATTCAAGAGGAAGGATGTTAAGCAAGCTGCCAAATCCACTGTTTCACACCGGCTCTCGGAAAATGGTCTGGGGTTTGTGTTTGTGAAATTCGCTGGAAACTGTGTGTACAGTGCGAAGGTCGCTGTTGCAGAAAGGAAATCCACACCAAACCTCCTGCTGACTAAGACTTGTACTGGTGATCTCGGTCCACGATCTTTCGGAACAGTCTACGTACAATGTGTTACATGCCTTTTTTAAAAAGTGTTTAAAATCGACTATTAAAATAATATATATCTGACTGTAACTCTGACATAGGCTGTTCGCGGTAAAGTGAGCACTTTTTGAGGCAGTCTCACAAGACATAAACAATAACTACATTTCATTGTGGCCTAAGACTTTTGGTTTTGAGTATGGTGAACTGTATACAGTGTTTATTGCTCACGTGGCAGTGTTTACATTAACAGTGACGGAAGGATATAAATTGGCTAAAAGAAAAAAGTAACCAGGGCTTCAAAAGTGCTCACTTTACCGTGAACAGCCTATATTAGAACTAACTGTAATGTTGGCAGCATGTTAAGGAAAATAGTGCTTTGAATTATCGTACTAGTAAAAGTATAATATTCCCATTGTTGTCAAACGGAAAGCACATTCTTTTGATTTCATGCATATCATAGAAAGACTCAACGAATTTGTAAATACGAATGGTGCTGTTTGTAACATTTATACCGTGTCATTTAACCCATAGTTGCGCGGAAATATCAATTTTCACACGGGGTTGATAGGATACGCAGTAAAATGAAGGAGACCCAGCAGGGATTGACTGTGAACCAGTGGGTGAAGCTGACCAGTATATGCATAACGAATTTCTTTTTCGCTTCAGTTTGTACTGTTGATTCCGGGTAGGGGGGGGGGGAGAGGAGGAGTCCAATTCGCGCCACACCCGCCACCAGTGATGCTTAAAGACATGCAAAATTCGCGTTATTATTTGGTAGCACGCTAGACTTCATTCGCCTGTACCTACTTGAGCGCAATTCGTGATTGCTTTGCTGGAAATTGGTTGCTCAAAGTTTGAGCCTTTGCTATTGACTAAAAGTGCCCTTGGGATGAGTCATACAAGTTGTTCACCAATGGTAACAGTCAATACAGAACATTCAGTATCTTTTGAGTTTAGTCTGCCGCCAAATATTAACGCGAATTTTGCAGGTCTCCAGCTGATGCGTCACCCATCATTCTGATTTAGACAACCCAAATCAAAAGTAAAGGAAATTAAATGTAGTTCCCGCCCCCCTCTGTACTAGCCTTACATAACTCACAGTTCTATCCATATTTTTCCCGTTTTTTTTTTTCTCTATTATTTCATGCATCAAGTCGGACGATGCCGCTGGTCGGCGGGTTTTGTCGGGGATCTTCCGTTTCCTCCTCACCCGTCTTCTCATTCCTGCGCTGCTGCATACTCGTGTCACTTCACCCTCTTCGGCTCATAAGACCACGATGTTACGAGCCGCCCAAATATCTTCACCCACTCCATAGCCGTGGGAAGTTTGTGTGTAACGGTGCGCCTGTTTGCCGTTCTGCCCGGAGCCCCATAATCTCTCGCTAATCAGTAGTTAACGAGACGTGACGTCACACTGGTGACACGGTTCCGCGGCCTTCACGAAGACGACCAGGTCGCCCGCCGCAGAATGAAGTTCGCTGTCGCTACACACGGGTCGTATCTGCTCGGTTAGTTGTACATTGAACAATGTGGATGTCAGCTATCGCGGCACAGTGAACGTCACTACATACTTGTTTTACTTAACGATTGTGATTCAGGTCCGCAGTAAACAAAATCGCAGTTCCGCGCGACAATATTCTTGTAATATTCAGTTATTTTATATCTCGGGGCACACGAGCCACATTTCGCTCTTCGAATCCGGAATTTCTGCTTATAAAGGCGGTACTAATACCATGTAAAAATGTGTAGTACATAGGCTGTTCACGGTAAAATGAGCACTTTTGGAAGCCCTGCTTAAAATCTACTTTTATGCTCGCTGTGTCTTCTTCCGCCTTATGTAAGATCAACATTGCCACGGGCCTCAGCATTTTATTTATGCGTCGGTCAAGTGAAACTGTAAAATTAGTAGGAAAGTAAATCTTCTAAAATTTTGCTCTTTTTTACACTTCTAATCAATAAAAAAGCAGAAAGGGAAAGAAATAATTAAGTTATCACAGATGGTTACCTTACACTCTTTATTCGACGTTAAGCTATGGAACTACTTTCCATCCTTCGTTACCAACTTTACTGGGCGCATGTCACTCAGTCCGCCCATTGAAATATATGCAGGCAAGAGCAGTGACTTTTTTCTAAGGTTGACTTCAAAGTGCTCACTTTATCTTGAACAGGCTTTATTTTTAATCGTCTGTGCCAGTGAGTTTTAAAATATATTTTCATAACAAATACATTATAAAAGTGTTAAATTGTTTAATACAAAATTCGTAACAAAATTATAGACACTTGTAAGGTAGAGTCTAGATAAGTATAGCTGATGTGTGCCTAGCCTAACTGTAGACACCTTTTAAACCTTAGAACACTTTTGACTGGAACTATGTAGGGTCGTCATACCACGCAGGAAAGGTGGCTCCGGGCACCAGACAACTAATCATATCAAGTCTAACAATACGTAGTGTCTATCATCTCTTTGTGACATCTCTTTATGAAACGCTCGGGCTATCAAGTCACACAGAACCGAGGGATACACAAATTATTCGGTTTTGCGTCATCATTTCGGCTTCATAGTAATTACTGACAATGTACGACTGTAGAAAAATTTACAGTTTACCAGTTGTTTAATACTTTGTGTGCAATTTTAATTGTGTACTATCTGCTTGTTACGAGTCAGGAACGTATTTATATTTTATCAGTAAGTTCGTGCATTTTTGCAAGCAGGGAATAACACACAGTGAAAATTTTATGCGAAAGTATTTAACAACTAGTAGCCTACATGGTGAATTTTTTTTAATAATTAAACATTTCCTATTTTACGTCTGAAACTGAAGTTATGACACGAAACCGAAGAATTTGTGCATAATAGATAAAGCCAAATATCTCCACTCCACTGGCCATTTGAACTCTGTGACTGCAGCCGGGGTATGTATTGGCGAGCTTGTGATCTGAACTTAACGCACAGTGCCTATCTCTCATGTAGCCCACTTCTTAAGGGGTCCGCCTGCCTGCATAGTTTTCTCTCTTTTTTCTTTGGCCGAGAAGTGCGGGCGCTATAAGGGTTACACTGGCACAAGCTATAAGAGGGTCATCGCCGCTACGCGCAAGGCTCTGAACTGGCGTGCAGTATTCTCGTCGCACTGCTATTAAAGGCTGTTCACGATTAACTGAGCACTTTCGAAATGAACCTTAGAAAAAAAAACTGGCCCTGAATGTATATATTTTAATGATCGCACTGAGTGACATTTGCCCACTAAAGTTGGTAACGATGGATAGAAAATAGTTCCATATCTTAACGTCAAATGAAAAGTGTCAGATAAGCGTATTTGTGATAACCTAAATTATTTCCTTGGCTTTCTATTTTTTTAATGCATCGAAGTGTGTAAAGGAGCAGATTTGTATAATATTTACTTTACTAAAAATTTCACAGTTTTACTTGACCGACGCATGAATAAAGTATGGGGCCCATGACAATGTTAATTTTACATAAGGCGGAAGAATACATAAAGTGCATACAAGTAAATCTTAAGCAGGGCGTTCAAAAGTGTTTATTGTATCGTGAACAGCCTATACCTATGGGACTTTCAGCGGTGACAGATTCAATACGTATGGATTTTACGCGTGTATTTTGAGATAACGTGATATGAACAAGCCCTTTTTAGTAATTTTGAAGTGTTCTTAATTGGTGATTGTAATGCACGTCGCGTCTTGAAAGCACTCAACGGCTCTCGTCTGAAGTGTGTGTTTTTTATTCTCGTAGATCAGTGGGCCTACACTGGACGCGCGTTTAATAGTTTCGTTGAAAAACGTGTATTTCAAACGCCATGTCATCTCGTCTCTGCATACGTATCTACTCTGTGGCCAGACAGAGGGTATGCGCAGTGCATACTCCCTGGGGGGCGGAAAGACAGCCAAGCCAGCTCGCGGTGCGGCAGCAGGGCAGGTGGGTCACGGCACAAGAACACGGGTGGCTTGCCAGAAGGGAGGAAGGAGGACGAGTGTCATTGGGGTTCCTGCCAACGAGGATGTGCAGCTACCGGTTCGTGTCGCGTCGTGTCCCCTCGTTCCCGGCAGGGTTGCCACATTGGGCGATTTGTCACCCTTTGGGCTACTTCAAGGCAAAATTTGCGACCAAAATTTACGAAAATGCGACTATCGCAATTTGGGCGGTTTTTGTAATGAATTTGGATATTTGGGCTAGTTGGAATTATTTACTTAGCATTGGTATATATTTTTTAACTATGAACAAGATAATTAGTTCTCATAAGTAAGATCTGTTTTTTAAACGGCAACCATTGTGGATACAATTGAAGAGAGTCTCTTGTTCAGACTCTTGTTACTCGCTGCGGATATTGAATATGCGATTGTTTATGTGTTTGACATATATATATATATATATATATATATATATATATATATATATATTATATATATATATATATATATATATATATATAATTTTGGTAGGCCTATATCATTTTTGAATTTTAAAACAATTCGTGTTTCATACATATAAAATATCATATGAAAAATTTACAATATATTTAAAAAAATGCATTTAATGTAAAATATAATCAAATTGGACGACAAAAAATTGGCCTTCAACAAAAGCACTCTGGGAACCCTGCGTCTTACGTTTGTAACGTGCCCCAGGGATGCTGTCGAGTCGCCGCCCGGATTTGAATTTCCTTCAGGTCAATGAGCCGTGGAAATAGACGGCAGAGGCCTGTTGTTTATCTTAACCACGAGTCTACAAGTAATAAAAGAATGCACTTGAAATATGTAGAAACATTGATAATGTGTTTTCGTGAAAATTTTAAGTCAACACTTTAAGGTAGAAGTGAGATTTCACAAATTAAAGGCGGTTTCTTTCATAAACTAAAGATTAGGTAGAGCGATATCGCTGGCTGCGCACAACCAGTCTCCATGTCGCAACATTGAACTGCTTTTCTGCCAACACGACTAGCAAAAACTAGATGTATAGGATTTGAGGTTAGAACGCTGATTAGTAAACAAGTGCTTTGAGATGTATTTAGCCTATACTTCAACCGGCCAATTCATAATGTAGTTCGATTAAATTCAAACTGGTGAAAGTATTTCATTCATATAAAAGAGCTTGTCTCTTGAAAGTTCCTATATAAACAAACGCGTTCATCTTTGTAGACCACGTGACTTTGACAGTTGTGTTACTTTGGGGTAGGTCAGTGTTGGGTACATGCGCAGAAGATGATTAATTGGTCTACCTCATCTTTAGTCTATGGTTCCGTCAAGTTCTTGTGGAAGACAATTTGAAACAAAAGCCTAGTACACGTGCGGTGACTCGTTGCATTACGAGACTTCTAGAATCGTTATAATTAGGGAAAGGCAGCGAGCACAGATCGCCTGCGAAACAACAATTTATGAGTGCCGGCGCCTCTTCAGAGTAACTCAAAAGAGTGCAATTTCTTATTGTATTTTGTAGACGTTGTCTTTCAGAAGTTGTAAAGTGGCTGCTACGCTGTAACCCGTAATTTTTTCCCCCGCGGAAACTGATAAACATATATTGCTAATGCATGATAAAATGTAATTTTAGCACAAAATGCTCATGTTAGACATTTAACGTAATGAAGACTTGTGTTACGGGCTACGTGCCCGTATAACCACAGAGTAAATTAGTAAGTGAATATTATACGTAGCCCGTTTCCACGAGAGCATGAGACCTGGGACGTCCACAGACGCTCATTACACAAAATGTGTTTAATTAAAAAAAAAATGCATATGTTCTGTGTCACACACGCGGGGAGGGCTTGAAGTGTGTGTTTTATCTGGAGGTTCAATGGGGAGGCTGTCTCGTTATAAAAACTTATTATAGTCTATTCGCAGTTTCTTCACAAGTGTTTGGTTGTTTCCTAAATATGCCGTATATTATTACAAGGGTCTTATATTTCTGTCAAAAAAAGTACCTTATTAAATTGGAGCTATCTATTATATATAGTTTATATTGTATTTATTATTGATATTAATAAAAACAGGGAGAAAATAAGTGGGTTGGCAATGCCCAGCAATAAATAGTTCTTATGCAAATTATTATTACACTGAGTGCGCACGAATGCGGTGCGTTGTCCCTTTGGTGTAATTTTCTAGACTCGTTTAAGCTTCGTTTGCATGAGGCGGTGGAATATCTTGAAAGTAGAACCTAAGCAGGGCTTCAGAAAAGTTGGATCTAACCGTGAATTGACTAAAGTACCTGCTGTTATTTTTTAATTGCTGCCATCCATCAATGCCCTTGCTTTGTGCTGGTTGGATAATCTTGTATCTAATCGGGGTCCATCAACCGTACAATAGCGTACCGAAGATCACTTGAACCAGCATCTCCCCGTTATAGTACGGTATTCTAGCCATACCATCAAAGGTTTCGGGTACGAATCCCGAGTAGTGCAAAATATGGAGTTTACGAGTAAAAAATAATCGTCTATGAAAAAATTTAGTGCAGAGATTTCGGTTACTCCCTTGGCATAGGTGTTTAACACAGTTTCCGTATTGCTAAAGGCTGTTCATGGTAAAATGAGCACTTTTAAAATAACAACCTTTGAAAAATGTCGCTGTCCCTAACTGCATACATTTTAACGGGCACTCTTTAGTGGTAAAGTTGGTAACTACGGAGAGAAAGTCCTTGTCTAATCGTTGAATTAAAAGTGTTAAGTAAACGTTTGTAAATACTGAAGTTAGTTCTTTTGCTTTGTGTTTTTTGTAGTGCATTAAGTGCATGAAATCGTAAATATGTAAAATATTTACTTTTAGACGTAAAATAACTTAATAGTTTTACTTGACCGACGCACGAATAAAGTGACGAGGTCCATGGCAATGTTAATTTTACATATGGTGGTAGAATACGCAACGTGCATGCAAGTAGATCTTAAGCAGGGCTTTCAAAAGTGCTGAGTTTACCACGAACAGTCTTTAGAAACGGATGTTCTTTATGTTGAGAGCAGTGCCGCTACGAGCATGCGAGTTGCGGTATTACGTGTGCAGACAGCGCAGGTGAGTGGGCTTGTCTGCACTCTGTCACTCGGCTAGCTGAGTGCGTCGTGATAACGGCTATCTACGTAAGTGAAGGCAGGCGTGGCTCGCCGACTTTCTCTTTGCGGGATCGCAGACGGGAAACTGGTGTACGTAGTAGGAAGTGAGCAATGGTCGCCGCGGACTGCGTTTTGATCATGGGATGGAAATAGCCCGACAAGAGATCTCATGACTTCGAATTTGCGTGTTTGGAAGTGTTTTTTTTTTCTCTGCAGGCTATTTTTATATCTTTATTACAACATGTGCAGTGTGCGTATTCATTTCTCGTTTTCGCTTCTCGCCAACCAACCTTTAAATTCCGTTTATTCTTACCAACGTGTTTTGTGTTTTTGACTATTGACTACTGTCACTGCTGTAGAGTCGTACTAGTCACAACTTCAAATGCAAATCAACACACACAGTAGCGTATGACCCGAAGAGGGGGGGGGGGGATCAAGGGGATATACATACCCCTCCCCCCTCCCTCAACTACCAAGTTGGAAGTTAAAAATTTCCTGCCTTCTGCCACCACACTGTTTTTTCTTTCTAGGCCTTTCAAAAAAAAATTTACTGTTCTGTTGCTTTTTTTTTTTTTTTTACTGTTTGACTGCTTTCATCTTTTGTCACATGCTTGAGCCAATCCAGGTATTTAAAGCATACGAGCAGAAAGAAAAAATATGCCGGGAACTAATTAGTTTGTTGTTTCTCTGCTGACTGCTATAGCCCGTCTCACGCTTAGATTGCAGTACAGGGCTTATGGCGCTCACTGTTACCAGATTGATTCAGGTAACTGGCAAGCTGGGAAACAAATGGGCGGTGAAGGAAACGGCCTGATTAAGAGAATTTTTATATGTTTACCTCCCTGCCAAAACTCGTAAAGGAATCCAATCCTGAGACGCAAAGCTAAGCGGCTCCTTTGAAACTGAAGCCTGTGAGAAACCCTATAATTGTGATTGGAAGGCGCGCATGCAACGTAAATAGTTTTCTTTTTCGAAGTTGCGGAAAAATAACTTATCAGGCAACAGCGCCTGCAGGAACAAGGACAGAGTTAACAACAGAAACCATGTATTGGAAAGAGAGAGTGTGAATGTCCATTACACCGCACACTGCAATCTAAGAGTGATACGCTCTATAGTCCCGCTCTTGCTCGCTTCTAGTAAAAGCAGCATCGCAGTAAAATGGCAATCGGCTTTCGCGCAGCAAGCAGCACTATTAGTGTTGATATCCATGCCTTGACCATGTTGTTCATATCTACGTGAAGTATTAAAAAGCTCACAAGTTTTACGGTAATACATTTCGTTGTGATGTGTTTAAATTGAGCGTTGGTTTCGTACTGTGGCTTTTATCGACAGTGTTTCCCATACTATGTCGCAAAGTAAAGTGGCCGGATTTTTTTTTAAACAGAATCCGAAAAGAAAAAAAAAATACGAAAATTTCATTGAAAGTGATGGTGTTAAAGCTGTCAAAACCAAAGGACAACGTGCAACAGCAAGTAAATCCAATAATGAACCTGAGGTCGAGGTGTTGTGCTTTTGAAAAAGCAACAATATCACCTGCTGCACATGAACCTACAGTGACTGTTCATGTAAACATTTCCTTGCTTGTGAATAGAATATTAAAGAAGATGAACAAGTGCAGGTAATTAAAAATTCGTGGGTGCCACCGAAAAATTATACATTCCCCTTAATTGACAGATACAGCGATAAAGTGAAGCTGAGAGTTCAATATCAGTGGCTAGACAAGTTTAATTGGCTATCCTATTAAGAAAATTATCAAGGTTTTTTTTTTTTGTAAATATTGTGTTTGTATTTGCTGAGACGGGAGGGATAGACAGTCAAGCTTGAGACCAGTTGGTAAAGTCGAAATACAACAAATGGAAGAAGGCCAAGGTTCAGGCAGCATTCTAAATGTACGAACCATATGGAAAGAGCTTCAAAAGCATTGGACTTTTTTTAAAAATCTTATTAAAGATGAATCCCAATGTGACAACGACAAGGAAGAACAAAACAAAAAAATAAATAGGAAGTACTTGGAACCTATTATTGAGTGCATCATTTAGTGCGACAAGAAATACTAGTACGTGACCATCGTGATAGTGGTAAAACTGACGTGGGAGACATTCACGACAACAGTGGCAGTGCCACAAATGAAGGAAACTTTAGTGCCATCATAAAATATAGAGGTACTGTGGGCAGTGACTTACGTTCAATGTTGGGAGGCTGTGGTACAGATGTAGAAGATAGGAGTAAATGCCTAAGTCCTACTATAACAACATGAGATTATAGAGTGCTGCAATCAGATTATGTTGAATAAAGTGGTTCTTAAAATTTATTAGGCTAAGTGTTTCTCTGTTTTGTCAGACGAAACAACATACATCAAATGTAGAGCAAGTTGCTGTTTGTGTGAGATATGTGAACAGTAGTTGTGAGATAAAAGAGGACTTGAAGGGACAGGAGTTGGCAGTATCCATTCTTAATGGACTAATTCAGTGTGGTATAGATTGCGAACATCTGATTGGCCAGGTATACGATTGCACAGGTAACAGGTCAGGTAAATATAACTGTGTACAATCTATTATACACAGTTCACGGTAAAGTGAGCACTTTTTAGGCCCTAGTTACTTTTATTTTTCAGGCATTTTTTTTATCCTTCAACAGTATTTTATAATAAATATTGCCATGTAAGGGATAAACGGAATGTGTATATTCCACCGCACTCGGAAGTTAAAATTCAAGGCTAATATAAAATATATTTATCTACTGTTATTCCAAATGAGAGGACTTTCAAAAGTGCTCACTTTAACCGTGAATAGCCTATATCGAGAAAACATACCCTAAGGCTTTTTATGTGCACTATGCTGCTTATTCTATTAATTCGCCCATCACAAAATCAAGTGAGATTGAAGCAGTGAGGAACTGTCTTGGAACTGTGGAAAAATTCTACGACTTTTTTTTTAACACTCCTAAGTGAAAGGCGATGTAAAAAGTAATTGAAAACAGTGATGCCTCCCCAAGTGCACGATCTCTGAAGAGACTTTGTGCTACGAGATGGATAGCCAAGTATGATGCAGTACATTATTTCATTTAGTTGTTAGAATATGCGCACGAAACTTTAGAAGAGATTCGCAGATGGAATGACACAACATCAACAGATGAAACCATTTTAATCAATGCAATGGACTGAATTTTGGTATCATTATTTGTAATTAATGAAGTGTTTGGATATGGGCTGCTCCTATGTAGGCAATTCCAGAAAGAATCCTTGTACTTGAAAGCAACTGATGCAATGGAGTCGGTGGCAAACTCTTTTGGAGTAGAGGAGTCGGTGAAAAGAATTCCAGATTTTCAAAAAAGCAGGATTACTATAGACTGGCTATTTTTATCCCTTATCCCTGTTAGCCACAAGCAAGTGTTCGATGGCTTTATGTCTCTCCTTGAAAGTGGTACGACAGAAAATGAGAGAACAATGTACGAGCATTTAACATAATTTTATGCACCAATGGTTCATACATATCGTGTAATGGGTTAAGGCTTTGGGAAACGATGTTGGCAAAGGGAAACATGACGTGTAAAACTGCAATCGAAGCTTTAAAAAATTTTGACTATGAGGTTTTTCCTAATATTTTCTTTCAAGGTTTTTCAAATTATGTGCGCTCTGCCAGTTTCGACATTCACCGCGGAGATATCCCTTTCTTCGCTGAAAAGGATAAAAACGTACCTGAAAAATACTATTTCTCAATCAAGATTAAATGGAGTTGCAATGCTATCAATTCACAAAAAACATTCCTTTCAATGCTTGTGAATTTATCAATGAAATAGAAAAATTGGAACGCAAGATTGTTTTATAATGTATGAACTAGTAACATGTGTATTGATCGTTAGCTAAATTAAATGATTGAGTGATAAAGTTTGTGATAAAGTTCTGTCAAAATATTTCATTTTGATTACAATTGAATTGCCCTGTCTAAATACGGATTATTTCTATTGATGAGTTTTCTACTAATTATTGTGTATTAATTAATAAAACTTGTTGGTACTTTAATATTTTCAAAGAGCATAAAATACACATATACACGATATTAAACATCGATATTTAAAATTTTCCAGGGGAGGAAAATCTTCTGGACCCTCCACCCCCCCCCCCCCCCACTTTATCACCCCCTCTCCAATGACGAAAATCGTTCCTACTCCACTGAACACACAACTGATTTAAGTCTACAAGAGGCATGCTTGTGACAGCCTTGTCGTACCAACTGGTCATTTCATTGTTAGGAACAAATTAACAAGTAGGCTTTTTACTGGTCGTTTATGGTTGACTGCTATTAAATCACAAAGAAAAATTGGGTAGAAATTAAATTAATTTGGTTGACCGATAGGCAAATAACGGGTTCTGTATAGATCTACCGAAAATCCCGCAGGGATAGCAACATTGATGCTAGGCCTTCCAAAAGATTCGAACCGTTTTACAAGTTGTACGTGAAGTACGTTGCTAATCGCTACGCCACCGATTTTGAAGATGCAAGGTGTTCCCAAAGCGCACTAGAGAGTATGATTCTGTGGTGGTTTGCAGTTGTCTTTCCGCAGCGTGAGTATGAAAGCGACAGCATGGCACCTCGTTCTGGAACGAGCAAGGGCGACCTTCGTGATCGCAGTTGAGGTTATGGCCACCGGGTTTTAATCTCCCAGGTAAGCCATGGCTGTCTGCGTCGCTTTCACATTTAACTGAGGCTATAGGTTGTTCACGGTAAAATGTGCACTTTCGAGAGCCCTGCTTAAGATATATTTGTATGCAGCTTGTGTATTTTCCCACAGCATGTAAAATTAGCATTGCCATGGGCCAGACCACTTTATTCATGCGTCAGTTAAATGAAACTATGCTTCTTAAAGTAAAAATGTACAAGTTAGCCAAATCTTACTCACACATGCATTAAAATAACAGAAAGAAAAGATATAATTTCGGTATTCACAGATGATAACGTAACACTTTTAATTCAACATTAATACATGGAACTACTTTCCTTCCATCGTTACCAACTTTACTGGGCGCACGCTTGTTAGTGCACCCATTAAAATGTATGTAGTTAGTGGCCGCAACATTTTTCAAAGGTTGATTTCAAAAGTGCTCACGTTATCGTGAACAGCTTTTTATTAAGTTTAGCAGTTCAAATACAAAGGTGGGCACGATAACTCTTTGATGGTCATAGTGTCGTGTCTTAAGGGATGTTGAACGAGAGATGGATCTACACAGTACACAACAGAAAACAAAGAGTTCCGCAAAGGAAGTTATTCACAAAGACACATCACTACTTGTGGCTAGGCTACGTAGTCTCGTTAACAGCCGCTACCAATAACATCAAACACAACTCAACTTATATTAGTCTCAACATATGACAGCGTTATATGTTAAACTTCAACAGTTCCGAGTAGGTGGAGCAAGCCACTGCGAGATCATTCTGACCTCTATTGACTCCTTGCATAAGGGTCAGGTGCACTTTTCCTTCCCTCTCCCGCCATGGCGGTATTGTGTGACGGGTTACCCCAATCCCACTCCACTCCACCCTCCCCCTTTCAGTAGCACCATCTGGTGTCCTTCCCTTTCTGAGCCCTTCCCAGGTTAAACAAATGCACCCGCCGCCATTTTGAATGAATTAGCTGCCAGTAGTAGCCCGCACCCCCTACTTTATGAAGAAATGGTGGGGTGGGTATAACTGGTCACACGATACCCTCGGGGGGGGGGGGGGGAGCCCGTCGCCTGACACTTACTCCATGGTGGCGGGAGGGAGGGAGGACAAGTGCATTTGACCCGTATGCAAGGTGTCCATAGAGGTCATAATGATCTCGGAGTGGCTTGCTTCATCTCGTGTTCCGGACTCAAAATTTGTTCGTTGCGACGTCTACAGTAAACCCATATATTTGTGTTATGACTGTAAGGGTTAGTAAAAGTGAGACAGGCAAGGGAAATTTCCACGCCTGGATAATTCCTCAACCGCCAAAGAATTGAACCCGGGCTACAGTACATTCTCGGTTACTTCCTGCTAAAGTTCTACTTCCAGGGCACTCCTCCGCTTCGTACAAATAAAGCTTAGCTAAGACTAGAAAACTACATCAAAGGTACAATGCACCGCATTCGTGAGCACTCTGTGTAATAATATTTTGCATGAGAAATATTTCTTACTAGGTGTTACCAACACACGTGTTTGCTCACTGTTTTTACTGATATTATTTATAAATGAAATATTATAATTCATAAAAAAAATTATAATTTAACCAAAAATAAGGTACTTATATGTACACAAGCATAAAACGCTTGTGATAGAATATTTATGAACCAAGCAAACACGCCTTACACGGGATGATTTTTAAAAGGTTTGATTAAAAAATTGTGATGAGACTGCCAATACATTATAGCTGTGAGCTGTGATGACCGGTAGCGGACCTATACAGTACATACAGTAAAGATGAGGTAGACCGATCTCGCTGGCTACGCACAACCAATCTCCGTGTCCCAACATTGAACTGCTTTTCCGCCAACACGTCTAGCGGAAACGTCATAGTATGGATTCTAGGTTAGAAAACTAATTTGTAAACAAGTGTTTTGTGATGTATGTATACTTCCTCTAACCAATTTGCAATGCAGTTTGGTTGAATTGAAATTGGAAAATGTATTTTGTTCACATAAGAGTGCTTTTCTTTGGTCAATTAAGATATAAACAAACACGTCCATCACTGTTGACCATGTGACTTCGACAGTTGTGTATGTTTGGGTAAGGTCAATGTTGGATGCATGCGCAGAAGACGAATAAGCGGTCTAAAGCCTGTTCACGATAAAGTGAGCACTTATGAAGTCAACCTTAGAAAATTGTCACTGGCCTGCCTGCTTATATTTTAACGGGCGCACTAAAGTGGCATGCGCCCAGTAAATTTGGTAACGAAGGATGGAAAGTATTTCTTATCTTAACGTCGGATGAAAAGTGTCAGGTGAAAATTTGTGATAACTTCAATTATTTATTTTGCTTTCTAGTTTTTTTAATACATACAGGTGTAAAAATTAACATATTTACAAAACATTTACTTTCCTAATAATTTTACAGTTTCACTTGACCGACGGATGAATAGAGGGTCGAGGCCCGTGACAATGTTAATTTTACATAAGGCGGAAGAAAACAACGTGCATACAAATAGATCTTAAGCAGGGTCTTTTAAAAGTGCTAATTTTACCGTGAACAGACTATACCTAGGGCCACCTGTTTTTCCTAAAAAAAAATATTTCAGGACTACATGTACTCCACAATACTAGAGCTCAGATCCACTTTCGCGATTGGATGATTTGAACTGTCACGCGATGCAGGTGTATGTCTGCCCGCGAATCACGGACACTCAGTGTCGGAGTTGTCTAATTCTGATTGGTCCAGTCAGGTAAGGAACTGTCTCCCGACAAAGACACGTGGCCAATAACGAAAGGAAAACTTCACGTATGGTATAGTACATTGGAGCGTTGGAGGCTAGCTCTCCAGTAAATATTTTCGAGAAAAACAGGCGGCGCTATCTATACCTCATCTTTAGTCTGTGGTGTAGTGCCGGCTAGGCTCGGTACTCGTGCAGCGGCGACGTTCCGTGGGAAGAGATCGTGATCTGCCGCGCAACTCCGCGGCGTTCAGCGCCTTCGGCGGCCGGGGCGCGAGAAAAAACGAGCGACGCGGCAATGTTAGTTGACGAGCGGGCGGCGGGTACTACGTCGTCAGCGGCCAGCGTTCTTGTGCGGCTGTCACCTTGACCACGTCCCCGTCATTCCCCACCGCTGTTCCTGCTTGGATTGCCCCTCTCCCGCTTCTCTGCGCGTCTATAGTCTATTCGCGGTTTCTTCAACTTTTCCAATCAAATCTTTAAAAAATCACCCCATGTATGACGTGTTTTTGATATTTGTAGGGATAGGAACATTTCGCGAGTTCATTTTAGGACACGATAGACGTCAAGCACGTGTTCTCTTAAGTTGACTTTGTAATTGGATTGCAGTTTATTAAACACGCCCTGGGCGACTCTGGGCCAATAGCAGACTTGCAGGGAAACAAGTAGCGAGTGCCATGAACAATGAACAAACATCTTAGGTTGAAGTATACACATGACTGTGGAGTCTAGTCTACAGGTCATTGAACTCGCGAATTTTTCCTATCGCTAGTTATTTGTTTTTGTTATTTGAGATACATGCGTTTCATACCTTTGTTAACATAAACGTATTTTATTTTTTGTTAAACTGAAGCGTTACATGTATTTTATATATAAATTCTAATATTTAATTATAATAAATATGAATAAACACAACGAGAAAACATGTGTGTTGGTAGTGCCTAGTAAGAAGTAGTTATCATACAAAATATTATTACAACTGAGAGCGCACGAAATCGGTGTGTTGTCCTTTGGTGTAATTCCCTATACTTGTTTATGCGTTGTTTATTTAAGGCGGAGTAATATCCTGAAAGTAGATTTTTAGCAGGGCTACAGAAAAGTTTGTAGTAACAGTGAATGGACTATACCTTAATACGTAAAACTGCCACGGGCCCGATCACTTTATTCATGCGTCCAGAGGCGAATTCATCTACTTCTTAAGGGGAGGGCCCAGCAAGGTCAAATACAGGATTTATAGGCTGTTCACGGTAAAGTGAACACTTTTGAGGCCCTAGTTTCATTTTTTATTTCAGCCATTTTTTATCCTTTAACCATCCTTTTAAATAAATATTGCCATGTCAGTAATAAACTCACTTCGTATATTCTTCTTTGGGAAGTTAACGTCTAAGGTTACAATAAAATATGTTCATTAACTACTATTCAAAATGAGGGCGCTTTCAAAAGAGCTCATTTTATATTGAACGGCCTATAAATATATGTACCTACCTCCCACAGTCTCCTAAGTGCAGACTTTACTAAGCACTTTTGAAGGCCCTGATTAGGATCTACTTTACTGTTCATTTGGCATCCTTCCGCCACATGCAAATGTAGCACAATATCGATGCGATGACCAAGTGATGTTACGAAATTGGGTAGGAATGCCAAAGCGTTACTAGCTTCCGAGTTCTTAATATTACGTGCATAAAAACTTTGAAAGAGGTAAAAATGTCTTTATTAACAAATTTTGCATTTCTTTCAAATGCACAGGGAGCTTGCAAGTCAGTGTGTCTTATAAAATATTCTCACGAGCAGACGGTGAATTTTTCAACGGTTTGTTTGATAACTGTTGGTTTAAGTGCGGACCATCTGTGCGTGGCTCACTTCAATGAATGTTCGCCTACATGAACACAGCGTGAGTTGCTACAGACGCCTGACAGATGGCAGGCGCTTGCGAGTGGCGCTGTTCCATCGTAATTACAAGCTGTTTACTGGCCTCGAACTAGGTCCAGTCTCCCAGGATAGTGGAGCTCCTTACCTCCCCGTGATGTCACCACGGCTCCGGTGTGTACGAGTCGCTGTTGCACGACATTACGGCCGACATTCCGCTGTCTCACAAACGCTGTCTCACATTCCGCTGTCTCACAAACAGCGACAAAACTAGGAACACTTTTTTGTTTTATTGGTTCCTACATACGGAAGAGCACATACCTATACGAGCACAATTCCAAACAGAAAACTTGTTTTTGCAACTTCTAAAGTAACATTTTTAAACACTGTATGCCGGGAAGAGTCAAGGTGGACTATATCATCAGGTCCAGGGGGGCTTAATCTCGAGATGGTTCGAGTGCAGTTAGTATACGAGACGTCTCGCACAGTCCGCAACGTATACGAGACAATCGTTGTAAGCTCCAACCCCTGGAACTCGCATACGTTTTCAGTGTCGAGGGGAGTACCAGGTAAGCGTATACGAGTGACATTTTGTCATGTTGTGAACCTGCGGCGAGACGGGAACAAATATTAGCGGAACTCAGCCAATCAGAAGCGTCACTTGTATCGCGCGCGTTTGTTTATTTACATGTACGCGGTTGAATAAGTAAATGGCTAAAATTACCTAAATAACCAACGAGCAGAAGTTTATTCTTCTCGAATTCGTAGAAGGTTACGTAATTGAATATATTGTGTGTGCCGTTCATCTATGATGTTTACAGAGAATTAATTGTGAAAATAAAATCTCGTGTTGTCCTTACTTAATCTCTACGTACGTTGGAAATACCAACGAAATTAGGTTATTGTCTTTGTTAGTGGCATGACTTGATGCAATATTTATATGCCTTACAGCTAATAATATGGATATTAAATGTTACATGGAACAACAAATTTGTTTTTTGTCTTTCAAATAGTTTACGTGGCAGGGATTGGTCAGTAATATTCTTACTTGTGGAAATTACATACAATTTAATCAAGAGAACACAGTTGTGTATCATACATTGCCATAATGTTTACATTGCATTATAAATAATTAAATGTGAATGTATATGATAAGTTGCCCATCGTTTGGAGAGTATTAGCAGCTACATGGCACTTTGCTAGACGTCGTTTTTGAGTAAGAGCAACTATGAAGTCCATAGATACTTTTAGTGTAATAATACTGCAGACGTAGATTAAAGGTATCAGTCATTTTGGGTAGTTGGCTGTAGATTTTGGCTATTAGTCTGAAGTGTTATTGAATTTAATTAATTTACACCTTTAAAAAAAAATGTAGGAAACGAGAAACTTGCCCAAGGCAAACTGACAGCTGACTGGACAGCCAAGGATGCCTGCCGGTTGTGGGAAGAAGTTTCTGTGAAATTGAAAGTTTGTGCAATAATAATACCATATGTTATTTATAGAGTTTTATATGCAAGACTGACTAAATAATTCCTTATAATGTATATTCAGCCAATAATGAGTCACTGGACAATAATGAACGTCAGTAGTAGGCCTATGTAAATCACACTTTTACTCATAACCTCATTTGTACTCTCAACACACATTTTAATTCTTGTCGATTCAACAAGTTCTTAATTTGCATACGATTATACATTCGGCACAGTATAAATGATGTGAAAATTGAATTCACACAGCGTCAACAGTCGTCTTATGTCTAATATTTCGTTTGTTTTGATGCGCAACTCGTCTACGACTCCACATCTCGCACGGCGAATGCGAGTCGATTGTGCTTCCCCTGCGCCATCTCGCTCGATACGAACATCACGAAAGCGCGTGACCAGGCTACTGGCCGGGAAATGATTGCGAATTAAGCCCCTGTCACACTGTCAAATTTTTTCGTCAAACTGCTTCCAATAAGTTTAGTTAAATGAAGTTGGACAGTTATGTCTTCATCGAAACGTCATAAACGCCGTCATTTTTGTATGAGATGATTGGGTGGCTTCAGTTTCCATCGAACATTAGAAAATTGGACCGGTTCTCAAATTTATTTGATATTTGACGTTCTCAGCCAATCATAATCGTGTACGGGGAAAAAAAATGGACGTCAAGAAACTTAAAATAACGAACAATTGATGGAAACGAAGTAAGTTATGAAGTTAATTCATTTATGTAGAAGCTGTCTGGGAATGAATGCTATTTTAACTGAATATTGCACATAATATTACGAATTCAGAGGCATTTATTTCATTGTGCAGGAAACATACCTTAGAAATAAAATTTTAATTTAGTAAAAAACGAAAACAAATTACAATATTACTTACATTTCTTCCTGTAATGGACCATATGAAAAAACCAAAGCAATATATTACTATGAAAATAATTTTTAAATAATATACCAAATTAGATTCTCCCAATAAAAAAATTTGACAGAGTGACACTTTTTCAAACACATTCAAGATTATTTGATAAAATTTGTTGGAAGGAAAAAATTGGATGGCCAAATTTTGTCCTCAAATTTTATTGTCAAATATGGTTGAAGGCAAAAATTTGATAGTGTGACAGGAGCTTTAGAAAGCATTTTCTACGTCCGGCCGAGTTGCAGATAAACCTGTAAATATTTTGTTTCGTAGCTTCCTGGCGGGATGTGAGCAGGAATCAGAGCTCTGTTTCGCTCTACTCGTGCAGAACAATAAGAAGCCCGCGACAAAGCGAGTAAAAAAAAAATGAATGCCACAAGTCTACAGGTCTCCCGTGTCGCTCTTAAGCCCCTGTCACACCGTCAAATTTTTGCCGCCAACTATATTTGATAGTAAAATTTGAAGAAAAAATACGGCCATCAAATTTTTCCTTCCAACAAATTTTATCAAATAATCTTGAACGTGTTAAAAAATATGTCTGTCAAATTTTTTATTGGGATAATATAATGTGAATTATTATTTTTAAATAATTTTCATAGTGAGATACTGCGTTTCTTTTTCCATGCAGGCCATTACAGGAAGAAGTGTAAGGAATGTTGTAATTTATTTCCGCTTCGTTACTAAGTTTTAATTTTATTTATCGGAGATGTTTCCTGCACAATGACATTTAATGCTTCTGTGCTCGTAATATTATGTGGAATATTCAATTAAAATAGCATTAATGCCCAGACAGCTTCTGGATAAATTAGTTATCTTCATAACCTACTCCATATCCAGCAATTGTTCGTTATTTTTAAGTTTCTTGACGGCCACTTTTGTGATGCACGATTCTGATTGGCTGAGACTGTCAAACATCAAATAAATTTTGAACCGGTCCAATCTCCAATTGTTTGATGGAAACTGAAGAGATCCAACTTTTTCAGACAGATATGGCGTTGTTTATGATGTTTCGATAACGTCGTAACTGTCCAATTTTATTTGACCAAATTTATCGGAAGCAATTTGACGGAAAAATTTGACAGTGTGACAGAAGCTTTAGTTCCACATTGCCGCCAAGATATCTTCGCGTAAGTACTTTACAGCGAGGTCTTGGGAGTGGATGAAGGTGATTGAGGTGAGCATGGATCAGCGCCGGAATGAAAGGGCGGGGGAAACGGAATCGTCCGACACGATTCCCACATGCGAAGATCCGGGAGTAACCCGGCCGGGGACTGAACCCGTTTCGTCATGGTGGGAGGCGAGCAGGCTAACCGCTCAATCAGCGAGGCCCCCAAGATATCTTCGATCAACGCAGAGTGTATTCAAACATTATCTGTTCCCGTTACTTTTGTGACCAAAGTAACTGAAATGTTGACGCGACAAACCAACGAGAAAGGCGTAGTTTCTCCTCAGATGGGCGTAACTTTTTTTAATTGTAAACTATGCTTGACATCTGGCGAGAAATATTGTCAACTGAAAGTTGCAACATCCATGGATTTAGCATTCATCTCTTGGCTGGGTCCGGTGAGAGTTGCCCTAATACCAATTCGATTTTTTTTTAAAACTTCACTTATTCAGTATAGTCCCTATATTATTACCATTGGTTGATCTGTATCGTCGCTGACTGCACGCTCCATTCAAAGTGGGGTATAGGCTATACGAATTGCGGGCCTCCGCAGTCATCTTTTCTATGCCCGTCTGCTTGGTATAGGCTGTTCGCGGTAAAATGAGCACTTTTAAAAGCCCTGCTTAAGATCTTCTTGTATACACGTTGTGTATTCCTCCACCTTATCTAAAATTAACATTTCTATGGGCGGCATCATCATTTTAATCATGCGTCGGTCAAATGAAACTGGGATTATTAAGTACGTAAATACTTGGTGCAAATCTGGTAATTTTTACACTTCGATGCATTAAAAAACCAGATAGTGAAAGAATTAATCTAAAGTTATCACAAATGGCTACCTAACACTTTTTATTCGACGTTCAGATATAGAACTACTTCTCATCCATCGTTACCAACTTTACTGGGCGAATGTCACTTCAGTGCGCCCATTAAAATCATATGCATACAGGGGCAGTGACGTTTTTCCGAGGTTCATTTCCAAAGTGCTCACTTTATCGTGAACAGCATTTAATATTCATTTTTGCTGTCTTATCTCATAAAATAGCTCCCGAGTACTCACCATCGACAGAGTAGTGTTATTAGTAGCTGTCAATAGTGTTCTGACAGGCCGGTACATCTGGTGGTAACGTGCAGAAAAAAGTAACGGACAGCATTTGTGCCGTAAGCGTATCAGAGCAGTGCTATCCGTACACGAATGTAATACTCCTTCGTAGTAGTGTCATGACTATTGTGCCGTGGACCGCGCATCACACACAAACCGAAAACCACTAACACCAACCACCATGTGTTAGGTGCTTAGCACCTTCAACCAATGGCAGTCTATTGGAGTATTATTGCATTGGAAATTAAGTAAATGTTGTTGCGCGTCTGGGTTGTACGACTAACTTGACCAACATTCCACCTTTTCCTCCATACACATAAGCCTGTAACAGGTTTTTCTTTTATAAATGAGGTTTTTGTAAGCAATGACTAGAAGTAACCTGGTTTTTTAATAGCTCGAGTTTATGATGACAGCAGCTTTATAAGAGACAGGATCAATTGCTCGGGCAGTCCTGTATTTTTAACCTATCTTAAAATTTTGAGTTTGTTTCGCCTCGTCTTATAACTTCCGCGTAGAATATTTTTTGACTAGGAGAAGCTACGACGCTCGTTTAGGTGACAATCGACAGCTCTCGTCAAGAACAATTGATTACGTGTATAAAAACATTTGCGTGGAGCGGTTATGGTGAAATTGTATGAATTTTATGTAAAAAAATTAAGAAAACTTAACACAATGTTGGCCTATACTCGTCGAAAAGGCAAGTCGAAATACAGAAATCGCATACTGTTGGAAAGAGTATCTCAAAAGCAATCCAGTGGTACCCATAAAGCCCCATCTTTTAGGGTGAAACGGTGCCGGGAACCTAAAATATACATCAAGGCGTCCGAACGCGTCAACGTAGATGTATTCGAGCAAAAAAAAAGGCCGTGTCCCCAACACAACCGCACTCAATTTTTTTTTTTTTTTTATGTTCCGTTAACGCCGATTGTGGATGGGGTCTATGAGTCGCGTACGCAAATGTGGAGCGGATGTGTTGTATGGTACCCGCACTTCAAGTGCTGTGTGTCACGTGTAGATGTGGGTTACATAGTATCAACCTGTTACTTTAACTGGTACCCCTTTGTACCAAGCACTATAAATGAGTACACTGCCGAAGTATCAGATACATTCGCCAGTGTGTTGCGTCTGCTCTTCCATGTAATACTGATGAAATACAATTTCAATTGTATTTAAAATACACATAGCAAGTTCATAATCTCCACTGGGAAATTTACGCGCGAACGAAGTTTTTTGTTATGCATTTCACACAGTACACCAACTCAAAACCGGCTACTCGAGAAACTGGCGAAGTAGCGATGCACTCGGGAATTCCTGTATGTGATTAACGTCTATTCTACTCTGGTTGGGAAGCTCAGTGCTTTTAGTTTCGCAGCTAACATTTCTCGCTACTAGGTAAGCTCTAGTGTCGCATGTGTACCGGATTTTCTCTATTTTGAACGTTAAAAAACAAAATTGATGCAATATAAATCCAATATAAAATATCTACGTAAGTAAGTAAAATCTTTCTTTTTTATTATTCACGTAGCCTAAAATTCTAATTGGATGAGACCTTTAGAAGACTGCGCACCTAGTGGCCGAAATGTTCCCTATGACAGACTTCCATGGTAGAGCTAGCCTTATCTATAGGCTGTTCACGGTACAATGAGCACTTTTGGGATCTCTGCCTAAGATCTACTTGTATGCATCCTCCTTATGTAATATTAACATTGCCATGTGCCTCATCACTTTATTCATTCGTCGAGCAGGTGAAACTGTGAATACATTATAAAAGTAAATATTTTACAAATCTAGTAATTTTTACACTCCGATGCATTAAAAAAACGGAAAGGGTAAAAAAAAAAAATTAAGTTATCACAAATTGACACCTAACACATTTTATTCGACGTCAAGATATGGAACTACTTTACATCCATCGTAACCAACTTTACTGGGCGAATGTCACTCAGTGCGCCCATTAAAATATATCCATACCGGGGCAGTGACTATTTTCTGAGGTTTGTTGCAAAAGTGCTCACTTGATCGTGAACAGCCTTTACCTATACTTGGCTCGACAAGGGAAGTGTTGTCGACGGATGGTGCAGGCGGTAGGATGGCCGCGCCGTGGGAAGACGTGGAGGTTCTGGCTGGACACAATGAGGATATAGAGGAGGGTGATTGCCTTGGGGGGTCAGGCGGCGCGACGTGTCCTCGCCACATTCCAGCTCCAGCGAGCTGTGCCGCCTCGCTCTCTCCACACTTCCTCCTTACACGCTTTCTACCCACGGAGGGATTAGTCTATGGAGTGGAAGCCGATACACGAAGGTGAAGCCGAAGATGAAATACAAGGACAGGGTTAGTAGTGGTAAAAAGGTGCATGTTTTACATTGCTTACTATGTAACTTTTGTCATTCATAATATGACAGCTGACGTAAACAATCTGTCTGCGCATGCGCAGTTGAAAGAAGCCAGACAAGGCACCGGCTTCACTTGATAAACGGGGAGACGATAGGCGGTTGCCACTCCATCATCTATTACCTCCATGTTTCTACTGTACACACTCACCGACTGCGCCCTCTCACACCTATGGGTTATTCACGGTAAAGTGAGCACTTTTGAAAGCCCTCTCTTTCGCGATAATAGTCAATACACATTATTTTATTTCAGCCTTAGACGTTAACTTCCGAGTGCGGTGGAATATACACATTCTGTTTATTTCTTGCATGGCAATATTTATTTTTAAAAAGTGGTCAAAGGATAAGAAATGGCTGGAAGTAAAAAAGTTACTAGAGCCTCAAAAGTGCTCACTTTACCGTGAACAGCCTATATAGTCTGTTCACGGTAAAGTTAGCACTTTTTAAGGCCCTCTCAAGAGCCATTAACCACAAATATTTTTTTTTGTTTAGCTTTGGACGTAAACGTTTGAGATTGGTGGAATGTATACATTGTGGTTATTGGCCAGATGGCAATGCTTATATTAAAAAGTGGTGGAAAGATTAAATTTGGCGCAAAGGAAAAATATAGCAGGGCCTTAAAAAAAGTACTCGATTTACCGTTAATATCCTATATAGGCTATTCACGGTAAAGGGAGCACTTTTGAGGCCCTAGTTACTTTTCTCTTTCAGCCATTTTTTAATCATTTAACCAACTTTTAAAATAAATATTGATATGTGAGTAATAAAAAACCAGTGTGTACACTATGATAAAAGTCATGGGACAGCACTATGTAACTGAATGACTCGTGGCACCACCGCTGCAGAACGACGTTGCACGGCCGAAACCACTCTCAGTTGCGGACAGGTGGTCGTGTCATTCGGATTGACTGTTGTTTACATGCTCATGGCAAGGTGACATGAGTTATCAGAGTTCGAACAGGGCTGATCGTGGGTGCCAGAAGGAAGGGACATTCAATTTCAGGAAGTTGTGGAGACCTTCAATATTCCGCGATTCACAGTGTCACATGTGTGTATATAGGCTGTTCACGGTAAAGTGAGCACTTTTGGGGTCCTAGTTACTTTTTCTTTTAAGCCATTTTTTATTCTTTGACCACATTTAAATATAAATGTTGGCATGTAAATAATAAACACAGTGTGTATATTCCACTGCACTCGGAAGTCAATGTCTAAGGCTAAAATAAAAAATATTTTTTGGCTATTATTCCAAATAAGAGGGCTTTCAAAAGAGCTCACTTTACCGTGAACAGCTTATACAGGAAATATCATAATCAAGGCATTACGATCCCCCTTGGACATCGCAGTGGCCGTCCAAAGTTATTTGTTGATCGTGACCGGCGGAGGTTGGGTATAATTGTCCGTGCTAACAGAGCAGGAACACTTGCTCAAATCGTAGCTACATTCAGTGCAGGAGATGTCACGTGTATCTTGCAGATCTGTGCAACGTGCATTAGCTTCCATGGGATATGGAAGCAGAAGACCCACCAGAGTGCCCCTGTTAACAGCACGACACCAGGCACAACGTCTCAATGGGGCTTGTGAGGTTGCTAAATGGACCCTGGCGGACTGGAAACATGTGGCCTGGTGCAATGAGTCACGACACAGGCTGTTTCGTTTTGATGTCAGGGTTCGGGTCTGGCGCAAACCCAGTGAGGCGACGGATCCCAGTTGTCAATAAGGCATCGTGCAGGCTGGTGGTGGTTTCGTAATGTTGTGAGGTGTGTTCACGTGGCATGGACTGGGTACACTTTTCCATGTACCCACAAAACTCAACGGCAACCGCTACAAAACTCTCCTTGGTGACCATTTGCAGCAGTTCATGGACTCCAGTTTTCCTGACAACGATGGGGTGTTCCAACAGGATAATGCACCGTCTCATCGGGCTGTGGATGTCCAGGACTGGTTCTAAGACATTCTGGAGAGTTTCAGCGAATGGCCAGCACGTTCTCCCGACATGAACCCAATCGGGAATTTATGGGACGTGTTGGAGAGAGCCATTCGCACCCAAGATCCTGCACCTAGAAATACCAGGGAACTTTAGGCAGCTATTCAGACAGCATAGCTTAACATATCCCCAAAGGTCTTCTGTCCACTTGTGGAGTCCATGTAACGTCGAGTTACGGCACTTCTTCACGCTAGATGGCGCCCGACATGTTATTAGACAGGTATATCATGATTTTTGTCATGTCAGTGCATATTCTACCGCAGTCGGAACTTAACACCTAAGGTAAAAATCAAATATATTTTTTAAAATGTTATTCCAAATTAGAGGGCTTTGAAAAGTGCTTACTTCACCGTGAATAGCCTATACCTACTTACACGGAGCTCTGCTGCTTTTTTTATACTACAGCACACATCACTGTAGACAATCAGTGCTCTCGAATACGAGTAGCTGCACAGATATTAAACAATTAAGACTGTATGCCTTGACGGAAGATTCCTTGGAGGATTCTATGCAAGCTTGCATGGCCGCATGTATGGATGATTCTATGGAAGATTTGGCCATCTGCTGGCCGTTTTCATTGACGTTTTCGTAACTGTTGCTGTGTAATGTAAGGTTCCCTGCAAGTTTGTAAGTTTCGCATTTATTTGGTTTTGAGAAAGGGCGATGGAGTCTATTTAACACGAATAAATATCATTGCATGAAAATTATGATAAACATTTGACATATTAGTTGGCATCATTAATAATTTAACTCTTTCAGACCCACTTTGATTTGCGGTTTCTGGCGTTGCAAACAAAAAATTGTATGATGCGTGCGATACTTAAGTGGAAACAACAATTGTTTCGTTGTCACAGCCAATAATCTGTAGGCTATATTTTCGGCTACAGTAATATGAACCAATTATGACCTAGATCTGTAGAACGGTTTGCGAATCATTTACCCACAGGTAAGATCATTGGCCATTGATCTTTGCAGTGTGCAGTACATGCCAAAAATTACCTACACGTGCGTAATTTACACAAATGTGTACATTGGGTCTGAATGGGTCAACTCCTTGACGATGTCCTAAGTTGACAGCCTTATGTCTGACTAGCTACCATGCGCTGCGAAATATCCACTACCATCTGGGCTGCGGGATGGCAATTTAACTATAGGAAGTGCTGACTTTACCGTGGACAGCCTATAAAGTATGTTCACGATTAAGTGAGCACTTTTGGAATCAACCTGAGGAAAATGGCACTGGTCCTGCTTGCATTTATTTTAACGGGCACACTGAGTGAAATTCGCCCAGTAAAGTTGGTAAAGAAGGATGGAAAATAGTTCCATATCTTAACGTTTAATAAAAAGTGTTAAGTGACCATTAGTGCAAACTGAAATTATTTCTTTTCCTCCTTTTTTTTTGTGCTTCTAAGTATAGGACTGAGCAGATTTGTAACATATTTACTTTTATAATAATTCAAACGGTTTCATTTGAACGACCATAAATAAAGTAATGAGGCCGATGGCAATGTTAATTTTACATATCGCGTGCATACAAGTAGATCTTAAGCAGGGCTTTCAAAAGAGCTGATTTTACCGTGAACAGGCGATACCACTGTTGAATATTGACAAACAGCGTCCGGACAAGTAGCTGGCCACTGACTCCATTTTGGTGGCGTGTCGGACTGAAATTTGTGTTTTTAGAGGGCTGTTTCACTACTGTGTTTCATAATGATTCTCCTGTCCTTGGGGGGGGGGGGGGGCTCTAACCACCAGGTGCCAAGTGTGCGGCCTCTCGCGCCTACTGCGATAACCACTGCAGAGGCTCCTGGAAACCTCTGCGCGCACGAAGCTGCTTTCCCCGTACTGCTCAGGGCCGTCGTCGCTTGTTGCGCGAGGAGGCTGGATCATTCATGGCTAGAGCCCCGACCCGAGTACATTGCGCATCACATATCTGAGAGTCTGAACTACGGTTAAAAACAGCCCTGCGATAGTCCATGCACGGTTACTTCAAACTTATCTGAAGCCCTGCTAAAAGTCTACTTTATGGCTATTCCTCCACCTCATGCAAACAAAGTTTAACCAAGTGTAGAGAATTACACCAAAGAGACAAAGCATTACCAACACACCTATTTTTCTCCCTGTCTTTGTTCGTATTAATTATAGACGAAATGTTATAATTCATGGATAAAATGCAGGTAAAACGTCATTTTAACAAAACACAAGATACTTTTGTGTTAACAAAGTATAACAATTCTGTTATAAATGACCTATTTAGAAAACAATCAAACGTGTCATACGTGAGGTGATATTTCAAAGGTTTGATTCAATAAGTGTGAAGAAACCGCGAACAAACTATATAGATCAGTATTCTTTGGATGGGGTATGGAGGAGGAACTGGAAACCTCAGAACATAGCACGGAATTAATCCTTATAACTGATGAGAAAATATTAATCCTTCAGTCACATCTGTAATGCAAGGGTAAATAACTTTTCAAACTTCAAAGTATATGTGAGTAGTGAGAGCGACTGAGCTCTGGCACGCTAAGGAGTCATTGGTGGCATAAAGGACATTTGTTTAATGTGGAAAAGTGTGTTTGAGAGAGGCACACTAATTAAAGGCATTCCTTAACTTGGAAAATTGATCATCCCCCTCCCCCTCTTTCAGGGAGGTGTGTTGTGGTTGGTTGACAGGTTCTCCCACCCCTTTTGAGGTGTGTTGTGATTGGTCATTGTTTATGGGGGGGTACCCTTACAGTGGATAAAGAGCCCACACGACATTTTCGGGACTTTGAAATTTTTCGAGGAAGTCTGGAGTGCGAGAGGCTAGGGGCGCGGTAAGGGGAGTGTAGCATTTAACTAGGAGGGTTGAGGAGGTGGCCAGTCCTTGGTTCGAGTCCCATAGAAGGAAATTAATGCATAATTAAATGTAATTGCATAATGTGTAATTGCATAATACACAATTAAGATTACAGAGACTAAGTATATGTACAAAGAAAGAAGAGAGTAATTATACACTAAATAAACACACGTGTTTATTTATCGACTGCTGCAATACAACTGACGAGGGTGATGAGGTACTCCTTGGTTCGAGTTCCGTCAAAGATAATCAAGAGTAAATATAATTAGCCATAGGTCATGTGAAATGAATAATTGAAGTGATTTAATAATGAGTAATTGGTTAATGTAAAAGTACACATACCAAGAGTAATTATGTACTGAGAATAGGTATGTAAAAAGAGTATTTACATGATAATTATGCAATAAGTACATGTCCTACCCCAACCACTGCGCAAATGCAACTGATCTGTGAATCTCTAATAGGTTTGTATTATGTGTCTGCCACTTGGTAAGAGAAGCATAATTACATTTATACTGGTCTACTACCTCATTCGTTTCTCATCGAGGAAAATTAAACTGTAAAAACGTTTATACTGGACCAGTCCTCAGCTATAATCCTATAGAGGGTAAGAAAAACAAATATATTTATACTGACCTGAACCTTGCTTCGATTCCCATCGAGGGTTGTGTATGGGAATTAATGAATAACTACAGAGTGTAATTACATTTGAGAAAGTACTTGTAATTACACACCCAACCTCTATGAGAGCTAGTACCATACTGAATCCCAACACAGAGTTATAACACCAAAAATAATCACGTCGATATCTTGTAGTAATTTAACAAGAACAAATTCAGCAGAACCCACGAACGCCTAGCAGAGATTCCCTACCGCTGGGCGAGAGTGTAGGCATTTTTCCCGCTTGGAGCATTGTGCAGTGCAGAGACTCAGTCGAGCAGCAGACATAAGAGAAACATCACTGGGGACACTCCCTGATGAATGGGGTGAAGGGATAGGAAAGATGATCATAGTTCCACTGAATACCGACAGGCATGTGAAGATCGTAGTGTGGAGACGACACTGCTGAAGATAAAACATAGGGACCCTCTCTCAGAGGGGTAGGTGTAACAGGGCGAGGATGGCAGCCGCACCTCTCAAGATCTCTCCTGCACCCATCTCCGTATCTGCTTTGCCACATGTAAGCTGGCGAGCAGGAGAAAGGAATATACACCGCAGATAAGCATGCACAAAACCTTCAATGAGCGAAAATTGCATCTCGCGAGACATACTCATACATTGATGTGGAACCCGACCCCGAAACTTAAATTAATAATTGCAATATTATTTTTAAAAATGTGTGTATGTTTGTGTAGACCAACGATGGATAGTTTAGTATTGTGTATTCCTTCTTTGGGGAGGACCAAAATGGTTGAAGTTTCGCAAATGATAAGATGATGTTATAAGTAAAATACCTTACACATGCCTAGTTGGAGTATGTCAATAAAAGCATAAAACTTAAAAAAAGAACTTTCAAAAGTATTTTTTATGTAGTTACATATTAAAATTAAAGTAAATTTCATCCTTGTATTAATCCGAATGAAATAATAGCCTTAGTCAGAACAGTAAAGGATACAAAATGAGGTTTCCTGACATGGTTGAGTTGGGCAGTTACGAAAATCAAATGCTAATAACATTCGAAGTACCATCTGTGTATATTTGCCGTTACGATACGCTTTTTTTTCCATATGGCAAGCAGGGATTCAATAATAAATTCTCTAACTGTACAATTTTTGTTAAGTGACACTCTTTTTAGGCGTATAGAAATATGAACATTTGTGTATGCATTGTGACATCCTACAACACAAACATTCCAAAAGTCGTGTACCTATTCTACTATGTACGCTAAAACTTTACAATCTTATATTTTTTTAAATTGATTTGTATCCCCAAGTTTAGGATCGGCCACACCCCAAACCTCGCTGACAACAACTCACTACATTCCCAAACATTGTATTAGTGTTTGTTTTTTTCTTAGATATGCACATATTTGTGGGCAATATGTATGCAATTTTGTACTTCTGTATTCTTTATAGTGTTTGATGTTTTAAGAATTTATAGAAGTCTCGTAGCCAGTTACATAGACCCAGATACCGTCGACGCTGTCTCTTATTCATAGGTTCTTCGGCTTCTTCAATTGCTCGTATTGAACTGTGTTGCCGGAAGTTTCCCTCGGGCGATATGGCCTGTGCCAGATAATCTAGTGACGACTTGCCGAAGAAGTTTTTTGATAGCTTACAAGTACTAATAGTTTACATCGGCGAGTTCTGTTTCCTATCCCCATCCATCTATATATTATAATGTTTTGTTTTGGATTAATATGTATAAAAACAGGGAGAAAATAGGTATGTTGGTAATGCCTAGTAAGAAATATTTCTCATACTAAATGTTAAGAAACTGAGTGCGTACGAATGTGGTGCATTGTTACTTTGGTGTAATATTTTGTATCTAGTTAAGCTTTGTCTGCATGAGGCGGAGGAAATCCCGAAAATAGAAGTACCTTAGTATTACTCTCTGTAATTATTTTATATTTTATTGTATGTTGTGTATATATAACTTTATTACAATTTACTTACTCTTGACAGGAGTCGAACCAAGGACTAACTCGGTACAGACATAATTACCCTTACCGGGATTTCAACTAAGAACAATGTCAGTATAAATGTATTGATGCTTGAATTACCCTCGATGAGGGTCGAACTAAGGACTCTCAGTATCAATGTAATTATGTTTTAACCTTGACAGGATTCGAACCAAGTACTAACCCAGTACAAACGTATTTACGCATTAATTACCCTCAATGGGAATCGAAACAAGCTTCACATCAGTATAAATATTTGTGTGTCCCTTAACCTCGACGGGATTCAAACCAAGGACTCGTCCATTATAAATGTATTTACGGTTTAATTATCCTCGATGGGAATCGATTCACTTAGTAGACCAGTATAAATGTAATACTTTACTTACCCTTGGCGGGAACCTTATTTAGTTTTACTCTTAATTACCAGTTGTGTTTCGGCAGTCAATTTGTAAACATTTGTACTTAGTGTGTAATTATTATTTTGGTATATGTACTTAGTCTCAGTACATGCATTAGTCTCGGTATTCATAATTGTTTATTATGCAATTACTCTTTGCACAATCAACTTCTAATTACATGTTAATTACCTCTGTGGTACTTTAACAGAGGACAGACTGCCTCCTCAACCCTCCTGTTCCATCCCTACACCACCCTTACTCCACCCCAGTCTTTCGCCTTCCAGACTTCCTCGAAAAATTTCAACAAATGTCGCTTGGGGGCCCTGTTCACCGAAAGGGTATCTTCACAAGCAAAGGCCAATCACAGCACACCACGGTGGTAGAACCCGTCAGTCAACAACAGCACGCCTCCCAGAAGGGAGAGAATGATCAGTTTCCCAGCTTAAAGGATGCCTCTAAGTAATGTGCGCCTTTCCAACGCCCCTTTACAGGTTAAAAAAAGTCCCTTATTCCACTATTGATTCGCTAGAGTTCCAAAACGCAGTCCCTCTCACTACTTCTGTGGAACAATAACACATCTGTGTAGTGTTAATGGTGAAAGCAGAAACGGCACTGGCGCACATTCTTCGATAGTAACGGATGACTTTAGAAATATGAATGTGTGAAACGAAAAGGGGTCACCACGGACAACGTTTTGTGTTATTATCTAGAAGATGTAGCAGACTCTCTTCTGCTCAGTTACACCCCACCACTTACGCTCTATAAAATATATTCCAGTATAGGCTGTTCACGATAAAGTGAGAACTTTTAAAGGCCCTTCTAAAATTTTCCTTTCATCCTATTTCCATCTTCCTGCTGCTTTTTAGTATAAACATTGCTTTGTGACGAATAAACACAGTGTATTCATTTCACCACCCTCAAAATGTAATGCCTGAAGCTGCAATAAGATATATTTATTAGTGATTAAAGCCTGTTGGGAGGGCCTTAAAAAGTGCTCACTTTACCTGAACAGCCTATAATCATCAGCATTCTCACCTTCTTCTCCCAACACCCCTAACAGCTCTCTCTACACTTAAGTCACTGTTGCTGCCACAGCGCGAGGCTTTTGCGCAGCACTGTTCAAGGAACAATAGCACTATTCCTTCCTGCTTATTACTGGCTCACAGTTTCAAAGGGCGTGACTAACGAACTATCGTTCAATCATTGTAGTTACGCTAAAGAACAAATGCTTCAAGTCTACCTAGCCACCGAACGATTTCGCGTAATGTTAGGTAAAGGCTGTTCACGATAAAGTGTCCACTTTCGAAACCAACCTTAGAAAAAAAGCCACTTCTACTTGCATATATTTTAACTGGTGCGCTGAGTGATATGCTCTCAGTAAAGTTGATAACGATGGACAGAAAGTAGTCCCATTTCTTAAAGTCGAATAAAAAACGTTACGTAACCATTTGTGGTAACCTAAATTATTTATTTCGCTTTCTGTTTATTTTAATGTCTCAGAGTGTAAAATATGAGCATGTTTGTAAAATATTTACTTTTATAATAATTTCAGAGTTTTGATTCGACCAACGCATGATTTAAGTGACGGGGCCCATGGCAATGTTAATTTTACATTTGGTTGAAGCACTTTGAGCATTCAAGTATATCTTAACCCATTCAGACCCAGTGTACACAATTGTGTGCATTACTCATGTGTAAGTAATTCTTTGTACACACCGCACACTGTGAGGCTAAATGACCAATGATCTTGCCTGTGGGCAAATTATTCATAAACCGTTTTACTGATCTAGGTCATAATTGGTTCATATAACTGCAGGCTAACATAAGCCTACAGCTTATTGGCTGTGACGACGAAACAAGTGTTGTGTCGACTTAACTACAGCACGTATCAGAAATATTTTTGTTTGCAACACTTGAAACTGTAATTTAAAGTAGGCCTGAAAGCGTTAAGTGGGGCTTTCAAAAATGCTCGGTTTACCGTGAACAGCGTATAGATAGGTATCTCTAATGGTCTCGTCGACAGCAATGTCATTAGAGACGGAGCAAGTTCCTCAGAGAACAAGGGAAGGAATAGACAATGATGACCTGTAGGAACGAACTGTTAGCATTCGACTGGAGTGATATCGGGAAACCATGGAGAACCGAAATCAGGATGTCCCGACGGGGAATCTAACCAGCGTTCTCTCGAATGTGTTTCCAGAAAAATACCATTTGCGCCACGTCACTCGGAGGGAAATACTCGGGGCTTTTCTCACGGCCTCAACCAAACCACCGGCGAGATTCGGGAACTAAGAAATTAAAAATGAGTGATTGTATGAATTCAAAACCAACAACTTTAACTACTGTATATTTCACCGCTGCATTTTATAGTTCTCGGCGATTAAGGAAAAAGACCTTTCCTCATTTGTGAGTCCCATATTCATGTTCAGACACTGTAAAAACGCTTTCTTTATGGGGAAAAGGAAATATTTGATTCTGTTTTATTAACAGTTACCAAGTATTATTTTAACTCAAAGGGAAGGGCAAAGAAATTTAGGTTTGCTGTTATTAAATGTGCTGTACACTTTAATTTTGTCAGTATTACATTTAAGGACAAAAATATTTGAGTTTGGTTTGTTTACAGTAAAGTAATTTTCCTCTTTATACCAAAGGAAAGGGCTAAGTGATATAAAAAACTTTCTTTTGTAAATTTTTTTTAGTAAATAACGGAATTTACTAAATGCTAAGTAATCAAATATAATGAATTCCTCAAATCATCGACATATTGGTTTAACCTTTAAAATACAGTAACTGACTTTACCACGAAATACGGCTGAACTATTATAACGACAACAAAAATGGCATCATTTCCATTAATCTATAGGGCAAACAAAAATTTTGTTCGTTCAAATATACCTTAAAGCGATTGATATTTGACCAAGAATTTCTTTACAACTACTAATCATGTGTTACAGGGGGGGGGGGGTGTGATTTTAGAGTGCGGTGAGATGTATTAGATGTTCCTGACCACCTATCACGTGTTGCAAAGCAAGTAAAATATATTTCGTGATTAATATTGTTGCGACAGCTTTCTTCAACGAAATCAGACAACACCGAAGATTAATGATTAGGGTTTGACTAAGGACGTTGGCTGGCAGTCTCCTTGACAGCCATTCAATACACCTAAAATACACGCGAAATCACAATTTTTTTTTTCTCCCGCAGTTTTCCCAGTTGCTTGAAGTAACGTTCTTCATCTTCTTCATTGTAAATTGTTCTGAGACTCTTCCCGTAGATTTTTTAGGTAAAGGCTGTTCACGATAAAGTGAGCACTTTGGAAATCAACCTTAGAAAAAAGTTACTGCGCCTACGTGCATATATTTTAACGGGAGGATTGTGACATGCACCCGATAAAGTTGGTAACGATGAATGGAAAGTAGTTCCATATCTTAAAGGCGAAAAAAAAGTGCCAGATGACCATTTGTGATAACTTAAGTTATTTCTTTCACTTTCTGTTCTTTTTATGCATCGAAGTGAAAAAATGAGCAGATTTGCAAAACATTTTTTTTTGTAATAATTTCACTGTTGCAGTTGACCGACGCATGAATAAAGTGACGAGACCCATGGCAATGTTAATTTTGCTAAGGCGTAAGAACACACAATGTGCATACAAGTAGATCTTAAGCAGGGCTTTCAAAAGTGCTCATTTTACCGTGAACAGTCTATACCATCGCTTGGTAAATTTTCCCCCTTTGTTAATTTGAGGACGTATTTTCTTCCTACGCCCAGTTGGGCGTAGGAATTAGCCTACTGCTTTTTCGGACCATCTTTCATGTGACATCGCTAAACGTTGTGGATACCGTAGTAAAGAATGTCCGTCGGACCGATCTGCGTGAGCAGTTTTTCAGAAGTGGTTTGATTGCTGACACACTGAATGTAAGAAATACCCCCGCGCCCGTTGGAAACCATCCCATTCTACAGTTTTTGGGCGACCTTTCGTTTCTCAACGCCTACCTCGTCCATCACGTCCGAATATCCGGATTGGTTTAGAGATTTCGTTTTTATAATACCTTCAAATATTTGTTCTTTATTAACAATTACTTCGAGTTATTCCGTTTCATAAATGTCATCAAGTGTTCATGGCCCTTGGCAAGCATGGTCGTATGGCAAATAAGCTGTTTACTGTAAAATGAGCACTTTAGAAAGCCCTGCTTCAGATCTACTTGTATACACGTTGTGTATTCTTCCGCCTTATGTAAAATTATCATTGTCATGGGCCTCGTCACTTTATTCATGCATCGGTCAAGGGAAATTGTGAAATAGTTTGAAATATAATTGTTTTACAAAACAGCTAATTTTTACACTTCGACGCATAAAAAAAAACAGAAAGCGAAATAATTAATTTTAAGTTATCACAAGTGGTTACCTAATACTTTTTATTCGAGGTTAAGAAATTGGGACTACTTTTCATCCTTCGTTACCAATTTTACTGGGCGAATGTCACAGTGCGCCCATTAATGCTTTGAGGAATATGGACGCATGTATAGGCTACGGGACTTTATTTATGTGGAAAATATCTGTGCTCTTGGAGACAAAACTCACTTTTATTGTTTTACCAATTCTCAGGACTATATCGGAATCGAATTTAAACATTTACAATTAGTCAACATTTCATTTCGTAAGAGTAATACTGTCTTTTTTGTATAATTTCTCAAATGAATACGAGGGATTGTAAAACATGTTAACTCCGTCGCGGCACATTAATTGGCTCATAGTCAACGCGCGACTTCATTGGCCGACGGCCAGCCAATAATAAAAGTTGCAGGTCACAGAAAGCATGCCCAGTGTAGCCAGGACCAATAAGACGATGGTATGTGAAAATGAACTGACCAACACAATTGATATTGCTGAAGTGCGCAATTCAGGCAGCTCGCTCCAACCTTGTTTTCAGTACCAGTAGATTAGTGCAGTCCTTAAAGGGTTAAAATGTTTGCATGCAGGGGCAGTGACTTTTTTCTAAGGATCATTATTAAAGTGCTCACTTTATCTTGAACAGCCTTTGGATGGGCCAAATTGTGTTCGATATCTTTTGCTGTGGCCCAACGCGAGACATTCAGGTTTGTCAGAACTGTGTCAAGGTAGAAGAGCAGACGTTCTGCATCCGCGCCTCAGACCTTGAGATGTCTAATGACTCGTCTGCCAGCTGTGCAACTCGTAACAACATGCGTACTATGGTGCACTGTCGGCTTAGAATTTTCTTTTCCTTCTAGTAAAGTCACGCTCCTTAGAAGGAAAATTTTCTTCTCTTCCCGGAAATGAAACACTTAAACTTACTTGTCGCGCGGAAACGCTTCATTTGTAACCTGTTCACTGGAACTTGACATTTAAGTTGCTCGTGGCTGCGTAAAATGAAACTTGCCGCGTGTTAAAACGTAGGCGGATCCACTCTCCATACCTCCGATACAAGAACTGGTTCCTCGTGTGTCACGGTTACCTCACTCAAGGCCCACGAATAAAAAAAAATTGCAATACTTAGCGAGCGTGTTTACCCCAATAAAACATGTTATTGTTTTCTGTGTTTCATTGTCGATTCATTTATATTCTTCAGTAATCAGTTTGCTTCTTGGCCACATAACTCATTCCTAGTCTGTTAAAATTTTGCTTCTTGGGGATTGAATGTACTATGTTGTTGAGCATAGCTGTTTCATAGTCCATCTAAAACTGCAAAAGTACCGGAGTAAGTTTATTTTTTCTCATGGTACGCTTATACTTTGCTTGCTACAACGTGCAATCGAGGTTATATGCTGTTCACGGTAAAATGAGCACTTTTGAAAGCCCTGCTTAAGATCTTCTTTTATACACGTTGTATATTCCTCCACCTTATGTAAAATTAACATTGCTATTGGCCTCATCACTTTATTCATGCATCGGTCTAATGAAACAGTGAAAGTATTAATAAAGTAAATGCTTTACAAATATGCTCAATTCTACACTTCGATGCATTAAATATACAGAAAGCGAAAGAATTAATTTTAAGTTATCACAAATAGTTACTTAACACATTTTACTCGACGTTAAGATATGAAACTACTTTACATCCATCGTTACCAACTTTACTGGACGAATGTCACTCAGTGTGTCCATTAAAAAATTTGCATGCAGGTGTATGGGCTTTATTCTAAGGTTCATTTCTAAAGTGCTCACTTTATCGTGAACAGCCTATACAAAAGAAATCGTTGGGTAATTCAGTGAAACTCGTGGATAAACAACAATAGTGCGTGTGCGCAGTAATGTTGTCGCCACAAACTTAAGTGATTGAAATTTCATTGTAGCTTATGTGTTGAATTGCGAACGCAAATATGAATAGAATTATAGGGATACCGTCTTCCAGTCCTAAGAGGAGGACATTTCAAAAGTGACAAGGATCTTTGCTGTTCACGGTTTATTGACTACTATGGAAATTAACCTTTGAAAAATTTCACTGCCTTTACCTGCGTATATTTTAACGTATACACATACTGGCTTCTGCCCAGTAAAGTTGGTAACTACGGAAGGAAAATAGTTCCATGCCTTAACCCATTCAGGCCCACTTTAATTTACGGTTTCAGGCGTTGCAAACAAAACATTTTATGATGCTTGCTGACCTAAGTCGCCGTTTCGTTGTCACAACCAATCTGTGTGTTCGTCTACAGTAATATGAACTAATTATGGCCTAGACCTGTAAAACGGTTTGCGAATCATTTACCCACAGGTAAGATCACTGGGCATTGAGCTTCGCAGTGTGCAGTGCAGACCAAAAATTCCCTACACGTGCGTAATGTACACAACTGTGTATACTAGTTCTGAGTGGGTTAACGTTGAATTGAAAGTGTTTGATAAACTTTTGTGAATACCGAAATTATTTATTTTGCTATTTGTTTTTTTTTAATGCGTATGTGTGAAAATGATTAAAAATGTAAAGTACTTATCGCCCTAATAATTTTACAGTTTCACTTGACCTGCGCATGAATTAAATGATCAGGCCCAAGGCAGAGTTGATTGAAGAATACCCTCGAATAACGTTGTACAGTATACAACACAGCCTAGCACATACAATGTTATTCGAGGGGAAGAATATGCATGTGCACACAAGTTGATCTTAAGCAGGGCTTTCAAAAGTGCTCAGTTTACCGTGATCACCCTTATAAAACAATGCTTTCGTTGTATTCCTGGTAGATTATTGTTTGAGGTGTATTGCCCTGCTGCTAATGCCTGCCGCCAAATGCTTCATGAAATTGTGTGCAATATTTTATGCAACAGACTTGTTTCAATGCCAATTTCGAGATAACGACTTCGAGCGTTTTTAAATTTCTTCGTAGTTTTCTGGCTTAGGTATCCAAAACATGTCTCCACGTAGTCATATTCTATATATGTTAAGTGAGTTTAACTTAGGTCTATAAGAGAAGAAGAACCTTACTTAAATGCGCATCTGAAGAAACGTATTGTCAGTTACTAATGTAATGTACTATTCTTACCACATTGTCATTGCCGATTATGTATTTTTTTGTATGGTTCAAGCAAGGAATATGTATAGCATTTTAATATTACTTTCATGTAAATAAACAAATTATAAATAATTTTTATGAATGATTTTAAAACAGAAAACTTCCTTTGTTGTAAATGTGACAGGTTAGTATCCATTCTCATTTTGAATAATAGACATTTAATATATTTTATACTTAGACGTTAACTTCCGAGTGCGGTGGAATAAACACACTGCGTTTACTACATACTTGGCAATATTTATTAAAAAAGGTGGTTAAAGGATAAAAATGGCTGAAAAGAAAAGTAACTAAGGGCCTAAATGTGCTCACTTTACCGTGAACAGCCTTTACTAATCATTAATAGACTTCTGTCTGATAATCCTTTCTTCTAATACTGAGACGCGTAGTATTTTCCTAGTTTCGTGCTCAATTCTTCCATGCTTGTCTATTAAAGATATCCCAAACAAATTGTGGGCCAAATATCTCGATATATAAATCGTAATTTTCACAGATATGTCAGTCACAACGCCGATGTAAATATACTTACTCGTTTCTGAAACTGTACTGACGACTTGGTTGTTGCGATAATAATTAATTTTGATTAAAAGTTTAGGCCTATGCCTTATTTAATTCATATTAAAACCTTCAACAATTCACGCTATTGTTTAAGCACTAAACAAAATTCGGGGCTACATTTATATCTGTTTTTTAATTGCCATGTTTTTAACATGTGTTATTAATTTACTATCGCTGCCTTAATAGTACGATTACGTTATCGTCCGCTTTTTAAAAACAAACATTCCGTAAGAAGTTTCGATGATCAGTTCCCCCCCCCCCCCCCATGGTTGGGCACATCAGTTATAAAGAATGCGTCCGGAACAAGGATGTTTAATTGAACTTCGTTTAGAGGAGAATTTTCTCCTGGCGATTATCTAGAAAGTGGCCGCAGTCATGTCGAATTCTAGCAAGGAGTTAAAAGGGCGTCGCCAGAGAGAGAGAGAGAGAGAGAGAGAGAGAGAGAGAGAGAGAGAGAGAGAGAGAGAAAGTAGTTTCAACATTCCTGCGCTTGTCGTATAAGTCATACTTTACTACGTCTCGTCGCGGTAGAATTTTGTTACACGAGTACAACACACTCCTCTGTTAGAAGTATAAATGGTACGGGTGAACTATAATTGTAGACGCTGAAGCACGATATCACTCTCAAACTGTGGCTTTATGTCCTGCCATGATTTCTGCGTTTCTTCTTTGAAGGTCGTTGCGTAAATAGCGTCGCCGAAGGTAGCTATTAATAAAATCTTTGAATATTACGAACATTATTTCTTAACACTTCTGTACTGTAAAAGGAGCATGTTAAGAAACATGGACTCAAGAGTAAATATAAATAAACTATGATGATGCCAGGAGAGTGTCAGCGAATAAAAATATATTATTTAAAACACTGTTAATAAGAATAGATATTCGCCTATTTGGAGAAATTATGGTGAACTTTATTTTGTCTAGTGTTCACCACATGTTTCTTAAACTAGCCAATGCGACAACTGCCTTACCAGCAAGAAAAGCAAATACCACATTAGAGATTTAGTCACTGGGATATCCGGTCGAAATACATGTGACTTTACAAAGGAATTTACAGAAGTATAAATAGGAAATGCTATTTCAAGTATTCGAGCACATCGTAGGCATTCTGTGCGCGAAACAGAACTCATAAAATCGTGACGTAAACGGCCTCGATATGTGATTACCTTTAAGTGCCATGTGCATATTTTTTAACTATCCGGAACTTCACTAGAATCAGTCACAATTGATCCGTCGCTGTCTCTTGTTCTCTTTCGCAATTGTTGCTTCGTTGGTCACGACTCAGACGGTTTACTCGAGAACAGTTACCGTATTCGGCAAGTAGTTAAATCAGGCAGGCCTACTCGAAAAAGGGGCCGTGGCGGTGTAGTGGTAAGACTACTCTCCTCCGGGTTCGATTCCCGGCGGGGTCGCCCCTGGATTTTCGCAAGTGGGAATTGTGCCGGACGATGCCGCTAGACGGCGGGTTTTCTAGGGGATCTCCCGTTTCACCCCGCCCTTGCATTCCCGTGCTGCTTCATACATCGCTTCACCCTCATTGGCTCTCAAGACCTCGATGTTAAGAGCCGCCCAAATCTCTTCACTCACCCTACTCGTAAACATCCGTGTCAGAGATGGTCTTCGAACCCAGGATCAGCCTATCAGCACGTTCTTGCCACGAACACGGAATATATAAGTAGTGTGAGATGAATGGTCCTGCGATATAAAATGCAAGAGTGGCACAGCTGGCCAATCACAGCACACCTCCAGGGGAAGAAGGGGAAAGAAGGTGTAAGTTATCAGCAGGAAGGGGTAGCTCCACCCACGACTAATAGCCAATCACAGCATACCTCGTAGGGGAAGAAGGTGGCAGGGGGTAGACCAACAGGCGGGAGGGGGACACGACATAACCTCACTTTTGTGAAATTGCATGTGTGCCACTGTTGCATTTTATATCGCAGGACCATCCAGTTCACACTACTTATATAAGTATACAGCGGTTTCTTTGGTGTGGGCGTAGCCATTCGCTGATTGGCTGCACGAGTCTCTAGAATGTGCTCTCTGTAAATCTGATTGGCTGCTGTGTGCTACGAAATACTTCCTATTGGGTGGGCTGCCAGCTGGAAAGTATTTTACCGGCCGTTGATCGGCAAAAGGGGTTCCAACGTGTCGCTGGCGTTTATGGCTGCTATTTCACTTCTGTATTCTCAAGTATTCTGTGCCACGGAGCAGGCAAACACGACGAAGAGACATGGCGTGGCGCCGTCCTTGGCGTCATCGCCTCAATACGCTGATCGGATATATTTAATGGTTGAATGAGCCTTTTGAACGGGCCTTGTTTACATGATTGGCTCCGCTGTACTTTGTTCGGCTGGCGTCTTGCAGGAGTCATCTCTGGATGCTGACTGACGGATAGCGCTCGCCATGATGCCACGGCGTAGGGCCATCGTCGGTCGGGACATACCGCCACATTCGCTTATGTATAGTCATGTATTCTGTGTCCTGTATCTCCTACGCACGTTTGCCTGCTCTGTAGATTATTGTGAGCTGATTGGCCGCATGTATAGTGCAATCGCAGTAGCTTCACTCATTTAGAATGAAACCTTGAATAATTATCCCAAATATTACGTGTTTGGTTGTTTACTGATTGTGTCAGGTATCACAAGCGTTTTATACGTCTGTTAACATAAAAGTATTTAAATTGTATATAAATTAAACGTTTGCTTCCATTGTATCTATAAATTGCAATGTTTAAATTATAATTAGATAATATTAATTAAAACAGGATTTAAAAAGGTGTGTTGGTAATGCCAAGTAAGAAATATTTTTAATGCTACGTATTATTAATCTGAGTGCGCACGAATGCGGTGCACTTTCCCTTTGGTGTCATTTTCAAGACTTAGTTAACCTTCGTTTGCATGAGGCGGAGGCATAGCCTGAAAGTAGAACTTTCCTCCCGGACTAACACGCTCGCTGCCTTGTTGCTCCCTTCTTCTGGGAAGCCCGTGGATGATTGGCAGCCGCTAGGCTCCTGGCTGGCGTCACAGCCCCTCCTCTTCCCTGCTGGAGATGCCGACAAATTTAGCGAAGGTGCAAGAATATTCTGGGGATTAGGACAAGGACACTCAGCGCAACTCGGGAATTAGCGAAGTTTTCTGGATGAAGGCCTAGGATACTATAAATGCTAGCCACAGTGGGACTGCCAGTAGTCTTTGGTGAAAGCCATCTAGTTGAGTGCGGCCGCGAATTTTAGTACGGTACGACTACGGACGAGTGTTCGCGGTGTGAATGGACGAGAGGCCGTGAAACCCGACGAGTGAAGCCTACTGTGCGCGAGGGCGCTTGGAGAACTCTAGAACATTGTGAACTGGCGGGACATGGACTATACTGAGGCGAGACTGAGTGGACATGTAACACGGATTTTAATGTAAATATTGTAACTGTCAAATATGGACAAATAATTAATAGAATAATTGAATAGGTTTTGATACTTTGTCTATTGGAACTGACTTTTAATTGTTGAGTTTAATTTATTTATTTAAGGTAATTATAAACTGTATAAATTGAAGTCATTAATTGTAAACAATAAGTGATATAAATTAATTGTGAAATGCTGAGTCGAGAGAATTTTCTTTGTAGTTAATGTAAATATAATTAGGAAATTATAATTAATTATTTTATTTTATTAAGACCTCCATCCCTTAACGGACCTGGTTTAGTCCACTGAATTTTGAGAGAGAGAGAGAGAGAGAGAGAGAGAGAGAGAGAGAGAGAGAGAGAGAAAGAAATTGTAACAGTATGTTGGAAATAACTACGTTGTGGTTCCCACGGAAAAAGGAACGAACGTGGGAAGATTACTTAAAATTTGCGACCTCTTTGACGTATTGAAGTTTATACTATCAAGAACTGAACATTGTGTGAACTAGAGCATATTATCTTCGTTTCTTAGGGGACTCATTGCCGCTGTTGTCTGAAAACAATGAAGAAGCATATTTGGTAAGCACGGAATACGTCACCAAAATGGCATCGAGGTAACACCTAGAATATATTGATAAATAACTTATGCTGTCTTTAATTTCCTTTGTTAAACAGACGTCGGTATTTTGTGTGTTGAAATTGTGCGGAATTTTGGAGTTTCAAGGTGCACGGGCTTGTTTCATTGGGTTTAAAGTCGCAAATCTATGCACGGAAAGTTCAAAGACGATTTGACCTATACAGATTATAGCGGACTTCAAACTACGGACTTTCTGGGTGGCAATTGGACTGAGGCCATTTACCAGTTCGTTTTCACTGCCACTTGGTCTTTAAACTACTATGACATGGGCATCTGTATACAGGCTATTCATGCCTTCGTTTAACAGTAGTCAAATTAGTTTGTTAACGTATAATAATGCAGTCTATAAGCCAAAAACATAAATATTACTTATTTTTTGGTTGAAGATATGCTATACTTGCATGAAACTTGCGTTTACTGAACTCGGGAGCAAAAACAGTTAAATGCTGTTTACTTATTGATTTTTGACCAAGATACTGCAGCATACTTTGAAATTCAGAATCTGGACCGCCTCTCTTTCTGTTAGCTTGTGCGTAGTGTCTGGGACCTCTTAACGGTCGCTGTATATAAAAGTAACGTGAATGAAAATGGACGCCACAAACAGTCGTGCCACACCTGGAATTCCATTGCGAGCCGGTTGACGTCACGGAGGGGCAAAAAAGAACATCAGTTTAACTACCGGTAACAAGAGACCGACTCCAAGCTGTGATGTACTATCGTTTGCAAAAATTTCTCCCGACAGACGACTCGCGAGTTGTTATTTGTGTGGTGATCTGCCAGAAGAGTGTATGTTTTTACTTTCCGTTTTTTTTTTTAATCTATCGTGCAGTATTCGTGGCACGTGCGTGTTCTGTTCGGGTTTCTGTTATAATATGCTGTGGGTTTCGCGCAGCTATCAGCGTAATCGGTAAAGTCTAAACCTTTATCTCAATATACAGGCTCTCGTTTGTGTCATAAACGTTTCACAAATGCTATCTGGGAATACAGATGCGAAAGAACGAAGATGTGTACTTGTGCTACCTGGCGTCCACTTTGTTTATTGCTTGTAAATTGACGTTTTCGCGTGCTGCTAATGGGTTACATATCGCTATAGGCGCCGAGTATGTGTGGCCGGGATGTCAAGAGGGAGGGGGCTCACCCCCTCCACTTTTCATTCCGTAGGGAGTCCCCCCCCCCCCCCCGACTCTTCGATAAAACGTGGTTGGTCACCAGTCCAGTTGGTAATAAGTATTCATAACATATTGTAGACTGCTTGCCTCGTTCTTTTTAAAGTTATCTTATTTATAGGTCTTTACATAACCAAAACCACAATATTTAGGTAGAAATTAGTTTATTTAAATATTTATAACCTTGGCTAACATGAAAAAAGTGGTACACACATGCATGCCCACATACACAAACATACAACACACGGTATGAGACTACGAGAGAGAGAGAGAGAGAGAGAGAGAGAGAGAGAGAGAGAGAGAGAGCAAAAAGAGGGGGAGAGAGAGAAAAACACAAAACAACATGGGTACTGTCACAGAAAGTTTGAGAGTTATTCCATTGTGGAAACAAGAAGTAGACGCATATGCATATTGCAGATGCGTTGTGCATAACATTGCGAAATCGTTGTGTATACTACTTTTGGCCGTAACGAGCGTTTATTAGTCTACAAGTGCTGAGAGTACTCGTCCATGCTACAATACGCCAGAAACAGCCACATATTTGTGGGGAATGACATGTACGTGCAAAGATCGTCGTATCGTTATCAATGTGTGTAAAATATCACTTTGCTATAGTTGTGAGTTATTCTTCTCTCGGCATGTGTTAGACTATGGCCGAATCTAGCAAAACAATGTCTGCTTTTATTTTTTTTATTTGGAACCATTTTCATCTTCAGAGTGCAAGAGAAATCTTAAAATATGATTATAGGTTCTTATAAATTTCCAATGGGAAATAAATATGAAAATGTAATTGGTGATCTACGCTTATTAATTAGTGACAGGACAGTTTCGCGAATCGATCTGAAGACAAGCTAGAGTTAAAAAAAACACGTATATTTATTTGACTTGTTTTTACAATTGGTTCATAGTTTATTAGACACGCCGTAGACAGGCCTGGGCCAATAGCATTCCTGCATGAGAACAACCACCGACTAGAGACCTAAAAAATTGGCGAGTTCAGTGACCTGCAGGCTAGACTCTACAGCTATATGTACAGACATGCCGATGTCAACTGCGCATTGGTTTATCTGCTGTCGCAGTGGAAGGCGACGATTGGGCAACCGTTCTCCAGGAGGTGTCGAACGGCGTGTGGACTAATGGCTAAAGTTACATAAACACACGTGTTTTGAATTCCAGCTTGTCCCAAAAATGAATTCGCGAATTCTTCAGGTTTCTACCACCAACACCCCTGTTGCCTTGTCACAGGCTACTCAATAAGGTAGCAGTTAGTGAACGAACTAATGAGCTACTTGATTTGCAGAGGACTGCGGAGTCCTACCTACTCTCAAAAGCGCGAGACTTTCCTGTCCCTGTAGCAGGTTAATCAGAACTCTAGTATTGAACGGAGTATATTTGTAATTGGTAGATTCTAGTTAATCAGTAATTAAAGGAAACGTGGATAAAGAATATGTTGAGTTTCTTAAAACTGAAGCGAACATTGCACCTGTCCCAGGGCATCCGGACCGGATCACGAGCTGAGTGAGCGGTTCATGTGATACCTCGAGGCAAATGGCGTCTTCCAGTGTCTTCACTGGACTGCACTGGCCGAGTGCTGCGTCTTCCAATTACCGGAAATCGCACTGAGTGCAGTCAGTTTTCGTCTTCCAGTTACTGTTTTGCACTGAACAGGAGTGCACTGAGTGCAATATTTTCTGCACTGCACTATTAAAAAAAGTCCTTCATTTTTCAAAAAAAGTGCTGGTAAACATTTATCCAGAGTTGTCAGAAACTCTCCGTAAAATTACGGACATGTTACTTTTCAAAAACGGACTTTCCGTAAAATTCATAGAACCTCTCCGTTAATTCCCCTAGGTAGTTTTCTGTACCTATAGTTAAAATCATTTTTAATATATATCCTATTTTAATTTTCATTATTTGAGTGTTCTACTGTTTAAAAAAATATTTAAAAAGTTAAAAATACTTTATACTTAAGCAGGATTTGAACCCGAGTCAAAAATGCAAGTTCACGACCCTGACCACTTACCTACAGCTCTCACGTGGTGAATCTGGTATAACTTTTGAGTTTCTATATTGATTATATAAGTAACTTTTTTTTTTTAGTTTATATTAAAGTAAGCGTATTTTAAGTGTTGCTAAGTGTTACAGACGCCTATTTCTACTTGTTAATGCTTGAAAGAACAGGTCTTAGTGACATGGATAACCTTAACTGCCGCAGAAATGATCATTTCCTGGTTACAGTGGCGAAGAAAGCTTCGTGTAGACTCGCTATTGTTCGTGCCCGAAACCCGAACTGTGCATTTTCGTATACGGAAAATTTTTAACAGCGTGGCTCTGGATTCAATGCGGCTGTTTCAGTGCAATATGGCGGCGTTCAGTGTTACACACATCACAAAATTACTTACGATTTTGGAAAGTTTAGAACCGTCAGATGACACTTCGAAAGATGACGAAACGATGTTTTGTGTCTTGCGAAAGAAATGTTAGTAAAAAAGAAAATCCAAACTAGTTAGATATGTTGATAATGAGGTTCAGCATTACTCGGAAGATGAGGTTAGTTTCATCGCTCATGTTTACTACGTCAATGACGCTGTTTTCCAGTCGAAACGCCGCGACTTCCAATTGCCAGTGCAACAACAAACCGCACTCGCTTCGGGCAGTCTCGTGGTAATTGCACTTTTGTAGTTTTCGGGGCGCACTCGGTGCAGGCGATTGGAAGCAATTGGAAGACGCTGAAATTAAAACAAGGAACAGTCGGCAAACGAAGCAACCAGTGTTAAAATGTGTTTTAACACCCACTGCAGCTAGTGTTTACATTTTGTTGTACACTGTAAAAATAATGGGAAAATTACTTGACAAGTGTAAGGTAATATTCGCAAACTTGTGGGGAAAACATGGTTTTCCTTACAGGTAAGGTAAAATTACCGCACTCTGGAGTAAAATTCACGTACATGGTAGTGGGAAATGAATGAAAAATTACCTTACGACGCGTGCATCTCTTCAGCATTCTCAACAGCTACGGGAGGGGGGGGGGGAGGCGGAAGAATCGATCTTTAACACGCTTATATTCACTGATGCTGTCACGCTGTCTTTGTGGTGTAATGGATAGCGCAGCAGCCTTGCGTGATAGAAGACCATGACTCGCGACCCACCCACCAGCAAGAGTAGAGGATTTTAGTGTTGAGATCTCGGTTACAATTTGTCAGGGGATAGAAATAATAAACGGTACTAATACTCCAGGGTAATTTTAGTATCATTTTATTAGGGCCACCTGTTTTATCGCGAGAAGATTTCAGGACTACTTACTTGTACTTCAAAACACTAGAGCTCAGATCCACTTTCGTGATTGGATGATTTTTACTGTTTCGCATTGTAGGTGTCCGCCCGCAAATCACGGACACTCAGTGTCGGAGTTACCTAATTCTGATTGGCCCAGTCAAGTAAAAAAACTGTCACCCGACAAAGACATGTGGCCAATAACCAAAGCAAAACTGCACGTATGCTATAGGACATTGGAGTCTACTTTTCGCATAAATATTTTCACGAAACCAAGGTGGCCCTAATTATAGTTAATTTTCCCTTGTATGGGATGTTTCCACCACTTTTTGCAGGTACTTTCCCCGTACAATTAGGGAATACTCCTTTACTTGTTATGTAAGTTTACTCTACATTTAAGAGGTAATGTTACCTTACATGTAGAGGTAATTAGCTTCCCTTACATTCGAAATTTTTTTTCACTGTAGGTCAGCTGCGTAGTTTCTCCCTTCGGCCCGTTTTGAACCCTTCAGTTACATTACATAATAGATAAGTAAGTTTTACAGAGAATAAGTGGCGTGGCTAGGCTATTTCTTTGATGTTGTCGTACCCATTCTCTGATTGGCTGCGCAAGGCTCTGGGTCAGTCCTTTTTTGTGTTCGACTGGTTACTACGTGTGGCAAAAGGGATTGGGCTGCCGGCTAGCGAATATGTCAAGTTTCCTTTAATGCAACGAGGGTAATCTGATCTTGTCCAAACGGATTTGCACCCTTTACTAAAACAGACTGATGACGCATGTCCCCAACATCGGCCCAGTACAGCGTCACAGCGTAGTCGAAATACTGTACTAGTACATGAGTGCGCTTATTTGAGGATAAATCAACATACGGGTGTGCAGGAAGAAGAGTAGTTCAGTTCTGAGACACAATAATGGTCCGTGCCCAACTTTATTGCGCACTCTACCCCCATATTTCCTCTGTGCGATTGGAAAAAACCACTAGCGACGAACTATTCGGATATAGGTTGTTCACGGTAAATTGAGCACTTTTGAGGCTCTAGTTATTGTTTTCCGATCAGCAATTTTTATCCTCCCACGACTTTTTTAAGATAAAGATTGCCATGCACATAATGAAGGCAGCGTACATTATTCACCGGACTCGGAAGTTAACATCTAAGGCTACAATAAAATATATTTATTTACTATTACTTCATATCAGATGGCTTCGAAAAGTGCTCTCTTTACCATGAATAGCCTATAGCAGCCGGCAGGGGTCAAACGAGCGCCCTTCCACCAGCGAATGAGGCCCGCCGTCGGATGAGCAGCTCTTCTGGCCGTATCGGACGCGCCGCTGGCCACGACGACGTCGCCGGAGGAAGGCTACCACTGCTCGACATGCGGCTCACGGCTGACTAGGCGGGAAGGCTTCCTGCAGGTCGACGAACTCGCTATGCTGGGCAGCGCGGCACCTCCTGCGTCCTTCCTGGCCAGCCGTAATAGGCTCTCCCCCCCCCCCCCTCAAATTCATGTCGTGGCTTCCGCTCCTACTGTTCCGTCTCGTGGACATGGGGCACGCGGGTCTCTGCCCCGCTCATACCATCACGCCCGGTTACGAAACTAGTCTGCGTGAGTCGTCAAGGGCAAGTGTCGTCTGCCTGCCGTGTTTGTAACGTGTTCCATTTGGGCTGGGAGGTGAAACAGAGGCTTGTAGACAGAGGTTTAACACCTCACCAGAGTCCTAAACATACCAGACCACATTCCATTACTTAATTCGCTGGTGCTCTTCAGTAAGATAACGTGGTACTTGTTATGTAAACTTTGCGTTAACTATGTGTGTTTTTTTATTTTTATTTTTTATAAAATCGTAGCTGCGTTCACATTGGAGTTAACCCTTTCAGACTCATTATAATTTACGGTTTCGCGTGTTGCAAACAAAAAATTTAATGCGCTTGCTGTACTTACGTCGTCACAACACTTGTTTCGTTGTCACAGCCAATGAGCTGTAGAATATTTGGTCGGCTACAGTTATATGAACCAATTGTGACTTAGGCGAGTGAGGCGGTTTGCGAATCATTTATCCACAGGTAAGATCATTCGTCATTGAGCTTCGCAGTGTGCAGCACAGACCAAAAATTACCTACACGTGCATTATGTACACAAATGTGTACACTAGGTCTTGATTTGTGGACAGGTTTAAACCTCAAGCGTCCTCAACATACCAGACCACATTCAATTATTTAATTCGCCGATGCTCGTCGGTAAGATAACATGGGACTCGTTATGTTAACTGTGCGTTAACTATGTGTCATTTTTTAAAAAAATGAAATCGTAGCTGCGTTCACGTTGGAGCTAACCCGTTTAGTCACCGTGTCCACGACGGTGGGCAAGTTGCAAATTTAATGGACGTTATGACCGGTGCTGTACACAGCAGTACTTCGAGTCTTCCTTGTGGCTATCATGATTCGTGGAAGCACACTTCTTTTAGAGGCTGTTCACGATAAAATGAGTACTTTTGAAAGTCTTGCTTACAATCTACTTGTATGCACGTTGTGTATTATTCCGCCTTATGTAAAATTAACGTTGACATGGGCATCATCACTTTATTCATACGTCGGTAAAGTAAAACTGTGAAATTATTAGGAAAGTGTACAGGGTCTATTTTACAAATCTGCTAATTTTTACACTTCGATGCATTAAAAAAAAAAAACAGAAAGGGAAAGAAATAATTTAAGTTATCGCAAATGGTTACCTAACACTTTTTATTTGATATTAGGATATGGAACTACTGTCTCTCCATCGTTACCAACTTTACTGGGCAAATACCTCTCAGTGGGCCCGTTAAAGTATATGCAGGCAGGAGCAGTGACTTCTTTCAAAGGTTCATTTCAAAAGTGCTCACTTTATTGTGAACAACCTTTACACGAATGCTCAATGCCATGTATCATCGAGCATGCAGCACGTTGTTTACTGGGTGCGAAACATTGCCGAGCCCAAGTACAGCGCATACCAAAAATTTTACGTGATTTCAACAGTTGAACTCAGAAATTAACCCATTCAGACCTAGTGTACACGTTTGCGTACATTACGCACGTGTAGGTAATTTTTGGTCTGTACTGCACACTGTGAAACTCAACGACCAGTGATACTTCTTAGCTGTAAGCAATTTATTCGCAAACTGTTTTATAGGTCTAGGTCATAATTGGTTCATATTACTGTAGCCGAACATACAGCGTACAGATCATTGGCTGGGACAACGAAACAAGTGTTGTGTCGATTTGAGTATCGCACGCATCATAAATTTTTTTGTTTACAACTCCTGGAACCGTAAATTGAAGTGGGTCTGGAAGGGTTAAGGTGTGACAAAACGGGTTAAAGACTCACCATTGATAAGTTTTAATTCAATGCGACCTAATATGGTGTTTCTGTAACTTGATAAAGGATATTGTATCTAATTGCAGTGGAAGTTAATGCGCATTTGAGCAGTTGTTACATTATTTTAAAACATGTGCATATATGTGCCAATAATAACTTCATATCTCACTTAAATTAACGTCAGTTTGTCCACACAATTTTTTTTAGTTCTAGATTTTTTTTTTTTCAAATCGTTATATTGTTCATCATTCGAATACATACAAAACGCAATTAAAACTTCGTCACTTGCAGTAGTGACATACATCTTGCACAGTATACAATCCAGACGGAAGTTGCAGGAATACAAAAAGAATACAGGGAACGAAAAAAAAAGAATAGCCTTTTGAATCTGATTGGCTAACACACGCTATCTTTACGTTTTGTTAAAGTTATACGCCAACTTTTCGCATAGGGAGATTAACTTTGCGTCGCTCTAAATTCTATGTGGGTACGCTGCTGTGCAATCTACACCTGAACATACCGACAACACAAATAACGCAACGCAACCAGCTCTAAATGAACTACAATTCTATAGGTCATTCCACCGTTTAAGGAGTATAATTGGCTCATAGAGTCCTTGGAGGGGTGCTAGACAGATTGTACAGGCCAATGGCAGAAGTCAAACAAACTCCTAAAAACTTAAAGTTTGGTGTGCCGATAAATAATAACTAGAGCCCTGAGTATTTCGCGAATTTCTCCTATGACGAGGTAGACTTCAAACACTTGTTATTTTCCCCTGCTACTGTGATTGGACAACAGTTGTTTGTACACGCCCCCGTTCAACTCTGAGCCAGTAACAAGCAGGGAGGAGTAGTGTGAGTGAGTTCTGAACAGTACTGTACGAAGGCCTCGCTTGAGTGCAGCAACCAATAAGCAGACGATAGTGTATCGAGTGTACAGAGGACTGCAAATCCTAGTCTCTTGCCGCATCGATCCGCGAAATGCTCGGGGCTCTTATAATAACACGAATGCTGCAGGTCTCTCTTTTTACGTACAACGCAACATCATTAAACATGTTCTATATTATTTAGTTAGTTACTGCACAGGCATTGAACGGCCAGAGAATTGACGACAGACTGCATGACTCGTTAAAGCGAGCTTCTGTGAGTTAGCTCCCACCGCAATGTTGCCACAGGGTCCTCGGTTGTCGTGCGTCTAAGGCCCGTTCTACGATCACATGGATGCGGATACGTCACGGAAGTGGAGCACGCGACACGCTCCATATTCAAACTACAATGGGATGGATGCGTGCGTACGCGGATAACGTACGGATACACGTAAGAAAGCTGGGCGTAACCCCCAACTACTCCGTGTCTGTGAATCCGTGTAGCCAATAGGAATCGAGTATTAAGGTTCGTGGGATGTTCGTTTTCGTGGCAATTGTGCTATACAAGGCAATAATTGGTATGAATTTGCCGTGCCTATCATCATTTCGCTTTTTTATAAACACGTGCGCATGGTTTGTTAGTAGTATTTAAGCAGTGTTAAATACAGTAAAAAAAATACGTTCATTATAAAACTTGTATCGGTAATTTAAAACAGCTGAGTGTTTTAATTTCGTATGTTGCATAACTTTACATTCCTTTTATAGGCTATTCACGGTAAAAATGAGTACTTTTGCAAGCCCTGCGTAAGATCTAACTGTATGCACGTTGTGTATTCCTCGGTCTTATGTAAAATTAACATTGCCATGGGCCTCGTCACATTATCCATGCGTCGGTCAACTGAAACTGCGAAATTATTAAGAAACTAAATACTTTACAAATCTTCTCATTTTTACACTTATGCGTAAAAAAACAGAAAGTGAAAGAAATAATTTAAGTTATCACAAATGGTTACCTAACACTTTTAATTCGACGTTAAGATATGAAACTACTTTCCCTCCATCGTTACCAACTTTACTGCGAGTGTCACTCAGTGCGCACATTAAAATATATGCATATAGGGGCAGTGACTTTTTTCTTAGGTTCGTTTCTAAATTGTTCACTTTATCGTGAACAGCCCTTAATGTAAAATAGCTAAAAGTCGTCACCATTCGTCCGCTCATTCCGTTTTCGTGTTTCTAGTATTGTAGAAGAGGCTAAGGCGTTACAGTCACGTGGTGAGGCGGCCAGGCCCGACGACAGTTCAAGAACGACTCATAGCTTGAAGCAAAAAAAAAATCGGTCCTCGTATTTAGTTGTTTGGAGCCAACTGTAATTAGGAGTTTTGGGCGTCGTCTTTATCCCTAGTGCACAACCGTGCGAGGTAAACTCCGAACTGCGGATTTTGTTTTGTTAAGGGGCTCGCCTACCTGCGATGCAGAGTAAGTTTTGGAATTTTTCTAATGTAAGGAATTAATTAAACGTGCGCTTAGTGTCCTGATGTATGAAAAGAAACCACACTTCAGAATATATAATTAAGCCTACACCCACGCGCACACACGTGCACACGCAATATATACTTTTTTCAAGACATCATGCGCATTATAAGAAACATTTCGGAGCACTAACATAACTATAGCGGATTTTTCAAAATGCTGTATTTCAAAATATTCGGGTCAGGTACACACAGATGTACTCGGGGAACCTGTATCGAAGCTTGATACAGACTTCAAACCGATAAAATAATAGGGCAACAGCTTAAATTCCCATAGTTAGACGCAGCGGTTCAGGGCCTTGCGCTTAGCGGCGATGGGGCACTTGCTGAGCGAGGCAGTGTTGTTATTTTAGCTCCCGCGCTTCTCTGCCTCAAACGCGGAGCGCAGCTCCATGTCGAGCACGTGTACCACTCTTGTAGCACGCCCGAACCTTCTAATGATACGTTGCTACGTTAGCTTATTTTATTTTACGTCCAGGTATAATAGTGCATGACAAAAACACGTTGCAGCTTCTGACTTTCAAATGAGACTTTTACGAAACTTGGTTTCTTCTCTAAATACTACACAACATATCCTAAACAACAGCTTCCCATACTTTATCGAACTGCCACAGCTTCGCTACATTTATTATTTTCTAGCGGGTAACTGTCGAGTCGAAATGCGAGATTATTTTTTGCGGACGATTATAAAGGCAACATTATCAACAGTAATCAAGAAATACTGACCTCATAAATTGCATGAGACAATGCTCTGTGCTCTGTTGTTTCAAAAACCGTGATACAAGACTTTTATTTCCAGAGTATGGCAAAAATTTCATAGATCCAAGATGGCTGGTGGGAATATGCCATAAAATAGGGACACCCGAATTTCGCGTAAAGATTTCCGCACAAGCTAGATTTCCGCACAAGCTAGATTTCTATACCTTACGAACGTACCAGCAGTTTCCTTTTGCTTATTGACGGCGTGTGTCTGTGAGAAGACACTTTCTGAGCTGACTGGCCAATCAGAATTAAGTTACTCCGATACTGCATGTCTCTGATTCGTCGGTAGACACTTAAGACGCGTAACGTCTAGGTCACCCAGTGGATCTGAGTTAAAGTGGTATGAAATACAACTGGTCGTGAAATCTTTTCGCGAAATTAGTCCCTAGCCATAAGAGGTATTGTGTCCACACTTTATCCGGCGTTCGAATCCAGTATACGTGTCCGGAGGGTGCGTCAGCGACCACACAAGACTTCATAGATTACCTCGAGGTGAAGTAGCAATCGGCTGTAATTGTAAAAAAAGGGGGGGGGGGTGGTCGGGATGATTGTTTGGGCAGTGGTTTTCGTGTGCCGACAGGGCGTGTAACGGTGTGGCGTGGGGCCGTGTGACGGAATGCGGCCCCGGAGCTGGCTGTGATGACGTCACGTCGGGATGGTGGCTAGGTGGCGGTCACCGCCCCCCCCCCCCCCCGCAGTTAGACTGCTTTCTCCACACTCCTTGCCGAGGAAAGCACAAGTCGAGGTTCCACCGTCTTAAGACTTTTGCACTTGGAACATATTTGTTCGCCATTTGAAAAGTAAATAGGCCTACGTTATAAATATTTTGGATATATAACTTATCACTAGGGGCAGTGACATTTCGCGGAATGATTTCAAGATAAGATGCAGTTAAAAAAGCACTTGATTGGCTGAGGCACGTCCTGATCCTTGTTAACTGTTAACGCACGAATTACAAAGGTACAGTGTCGGAGTTACGGAATCCTGAGTGGCTCGGTCAAATGCGGGAACGACACCAGCAGCCAATGGATAGAGCCCCCGAGTATTTCGCGTATTGAGTTGGCAGCAAGCTAGGCTGGACAGCGCTCTATACACTCGAGACATCGTTTGCTTATTGGTTGCTGTGATGAAGTGAGGCCTCTGTACAGGACTGTTAAACACTCACGCACGCTACTGCTTCCTGATTATTACTGGCTCGCAGTTAAATGGAGCGTGTCTAAAGAACTGTCGTCCAATTACAAGAGTAGGAGAAATGAACAATTGTTTGGAGTCTACCTCTCCTCCTAATGAATTCGCGAAATACTCGTGGCTCTACCAATGGAGGTATTATTACTGCCGAGATGTATATCCCATTCAGGCCTAGTGTACACGTTTGTGTACATTACGAGCATGTAGGTAATTTTTTGTCTGTACTGCACACTGCGAAGCTCAATGACCAATGATCTTACCTATGGGTAAATTATTCGCAAACCGTTTTATAGGTCGAATTCACAATTGGTTTCTATAACTGTAGCCGAACATATAGCCAACAGCTCACAGGCTGTGACAACGAAACTATTGTTGTGTCGATTTAAGTACCGCACGCATCATAAATTATTTTGCTTGCAACGCCTGAAACTGTACATTAAATTGGTTCTGAAAAGGTTAAAAAATATTGAAGACTACAGAGTGCTCCTACCGAGTAAGGTGGCGCAGTGGTACCTCACTGGATTCGCATTCGGGAGAACCCGGGTTCGATTCCCGGTCCGGCCATCCTGATTTCTGTTTTCCATGGTTTTCCAAAATAACTCCAGGTGAAAGCTGGGCTGGGTCCCAATGAAAGGCCATGGCCGATTCCTTCCCAATCCCTCTTCCCTGCGCAACCCGCGCCTCGCTGTCGACGAGACGTTAAGCACACTTACCTACCTACCTACTGAGTGCTCCGATTTATTCGCGAAAAAACACGGGCCCTTTTTATCACTACATACGTAATTTCATAAATACTTTTTTTTTTCCTTCCATGTTCGTAACATGTTGATGATAGCACATCCATGCTGGCAATATCACCTCTGTTTTTTTTTGTGATATAGGATGTTCACGGTTAATTGAGCAATAAAAGCCCTGCTTAGGATTTTATTTTCTCCCTATTCTTTATCCTTCCTCCATATGTAAAATAAACATTGTCATGGGCCTGATCACCTTATTCATGCCCCAGTCAAGTGAAACTGGTGAATTGCCAGGAACGTAAGTGATTTATTAATACGTAGAGCTAGTGATTTTTCGTGAAAAAATATGAGTACACCGTAGACTTCGATACTATAAGCACCCAACAGCAGTTTGTCTACTGCCATTGGTTGCTGTGAGCTTGAGAAGGCGTTTTCATATTTGACCTGGCCACTCAGAATTCGGCAACATCGGCACGGCTCCTACGTGATTCGTGTGCAGACATGCCAAAAAGTAATTCAGCCAATCAAAATAGGCAAACTACTGTATAGTGTTTTGAAGTGTAACTTGTCTTTGAAATCTTTTCGCGAAATTTCACTACCCGTACTAATACGCTGAGTTGTAAGTGTTTGAAATACAACCACTTAATGAATATTTTCGCGCAAATCGGGTACATCTACTAATGTGAATAAATAAAAAAGAAACTCTATTCAACATATATATAAACACTAAATATTCGCAATACATCATTTAGTCTTCGAACTATTTTATTTAATTTCCTGCAAATTTAACAAGGAGCCTGCATGGCAGTGAGTACGATAGCATATATGCAGTTAACCTTGTTAAGAACTGCACAAATTTACCGTTACTTAGGACAAGATTGAAGTGAACTGCCTAAATTTCTCACTTCAGCAATATCAATTGTGTTGGTCAGTGTATTTTCACATACCTTCGTCCTATTGGACCTGGCTACATCGCGCATGCTTACTGTGCCCTGCAACTTATATTGCTGGCTGGCCGTCGGCCAATGGATTCGCGCGTTGACGGAGTTAACATGTTTTACAATCCATCGTGTTCACTTGAGAAATTACAAAAAATTACAGTTTTATTCTTACGAAATGAAATGTTGACTAATTGTAATTTTTTAAAATACAATTTCCATATAGTCCAGAGAATTGGCGAAACAATAAAAATGCGAGTTTTGTCCCCAAGAGCAAAGAAATTTCCACGTATATATACGTGTATACTTCTCAAAGGGTTAACGAGCAGTGATTTTTTTTAAATTAGGTTTGATTTTCAAAAGTCGACTTCCCAACATACTACAGGAAGAATGAAAACAGAACGAGTAACGCTCTAATAAGAACAAATGGAGGACTGACTTCCTGCTAATTACACGACTTACTCCTTTGGAACCAATATCGAGGGGTAACCGAACAGTTGGCCGTTGTGTAATCTTTCAAGTACTAGTGCCAGTGACATGCAGGGCGCCTTTGTCTTTACACACGTAGTGATGTTATCATTGTAACCTACAAATGTCGCTTATTTAAACGTCATTTTCCACAAGACATGAATGAATGAGTGCACGGCAATTCATTTTGTTGAGCGTAGTAGTTACATGTTGTTCTTCGTACGTTCGCAGTGTTGTTCAGAGGGTTCTCTTGCTCGAATCGAAGTACCTGCCGACCGTATCGTAGACGTGTGGTGCCGACATCTTGGAAACACGCACTGGAATCCAGCAAGCTATTGGAACACCGTTCGCCAATCGGCGCCTAGTAACCTACTCGCCAAACCGGCAGTACAACCAATAGGAAACCTGTCACAGCACGCAGTAGCCAATCAGACATAAGGCCCGTTCCCAGATCCTAGCGCAGCCAACGGGCGAATTAATATGCCCACCCTATTCAGGCACCCTATGCGTCAGTCTAGAGTCGAAAGGTGCGTTAGTTCATTCCTCGCCACCTGCGATTTTTTTTTTTTAGTTTTTTAAATTACGGTATATTGCACAATATAAGTAGTGAACTATCTTAAATATGTTTATTTCACTTACTTATTTGTCTACAATCAATAAAAGCAATATTTAATTTGCCACTGCAGTCGGCCGTCACTTATTCAATCAGTGAAATTGTTTACATCACTAATTCAATCATTAAAATGTTTTCACTGAAACAGTCAGTTGTTTTCCACTGATTCTAAGTGGAGCCATTTTCGCTGATTCGAGTAGTTAAATTTCACTTCGAATCAGTGGTTTCCCACTTATTCGAATTTAGAGTGTACTTTACCAACGTGTGACTAAAGTGACGAGGCCCATATAAATGCTAATTTTACATGAAGTGTAAGGATACACAATGTGTCAGTTTATTGAAGTTCGAATTTGTATAGGCTGTTCACGGTAAAATGGGCACGTTTGAAAGCCCTGTTTAATATCTACTTGTAAGCTCGTTGTGTATTCCACCGCCTTATGTAAAATTAACGTTGCCAGGGGCCTCATCACTTTATACATGCGTCGGTCAAGTGTAAGTGCGAAATTATTAGAAAATGAAATACTTTACAAATCTGCACATTTTTTCACTTCTGTGCGCTTTAAAAATCATACAGTGAATGAAATTAATGTTATTGTTGCCTAACACTTCTTATTCAACGTTAAGATCCATCCATCGGTATTAACTTTACTGGGAGAATGTCACTCAGTGCACCCATTAAAATATATGCTTGCAGGAGCCGTGATTTTTTCTAAGGTTCATTTCTAAAGTGCTCACTTTAACGTGAAGAGCCTTTATTAGGTGATTGTCCGAGAGGAGCGATTGCTCTCCAGAGCTGAGCCATAGGAAATGAGAGATCAGCCTTTATTGTGGAAGTTTCTTGGAATGGCGCGAGAGAAGGTCTCTTTAGTGGACAAATAACAGGTTCCACTCAACCTTGTTCGCAAGAGTGGGTTCTCGGCTCGTACGTGATGGCGTCAGCGCGAACAGCGCTGTATACAGTGTCGCTCGCGCCTCCCCTTGTCTCGTCCTAGCTGTATCCGGGTTCCCGAGCGCCGCGTGCTAACCTTCGCTTCATGCATGCTCTCCAAATACAACAGTCTGAAAACGTTCCATTTTAAATGTTACTTCTAGCCCTTTGAGGAGCATGCACGTTTATGTAGGGGGCCACGTTTATGTGGAAATTCCTTTGCTATTGAAGACGAAACGTACACTTTCATAGTTTTACTGTTTCGCTGGATTTTACTGGAATCTAAGCAATAATTTGCAGTTAGTCAACATTTAAGTTCGTAAGATTAGAACTGTTATTTATAATAATTTCTTCAATGAACACGGTGTACTGTACCACGTGTTTTGTCTGTCGCGACACTTTGATTGGTACATTGGTAAAACACGATTTCATTGGCCGACGGTCAGCCAATAATAAATGTTGCAGAATATAGTAAGCGTGTCCGATGTAGCCAGCACCAATAGGAAGATGGCGAGTGGAAATCTAGAGACCAATACAATTGATATTGCTGTAATGGTGAATATAGGCAGCTCACTTCAACCTTGTATTCAGTGGCAGTAAATTTGTGCCGTCCTCAAAGGGTTAACATGTTAAATATAATTCAACTTAATTTTATTATAGTGTATTCGCTGTTTCTTCACACTTTTTGAATCAAACCTTTGAAAAATCACCCCATCTATCACGTGTTTAGTTATTTCCAAAATACCCCCTGTATCTCAAGCGTTTTATACTTCTGTTAACTTGAAATTATCTTACTTTCCGGTAAATTGTAGTTTTACCTCTATTTTATTTGTAAATCACAATATTTCATTTTTAATAAATATAAATAAAAACCGTGAGAAAACTTGTGTGCTGGTAGCGCTTAATAAGAAGTAGTTCTCATGCAAAACATCATTACCACTGAGAGCGCACGAATTCCGTCCGTTGTTCTTTGGTGTGATTTCCTAGATTTAGTTAAGCTTAGTTTGCACCAGGCGGAGGAATATCCTGGAAGTAGAACTTTAACAGGGCTTCATAAAAGTGTGAAGTAACCGTGGATCGATTATAGTTGCATTCATCTAACACTGTGCTTGTGGGCACCAGTTACAAATACTTTCAGTCCCGCTTTAGTTTACAGTATCAGGTGTTGGGAGAGGATTTTTTTAATTGTTAAAACTGTACTTAAGTCGATACAACACTTATTTCGTTGTCGCAATCTATGGGCTTTAGAATGTGTGTTCGGCTATATTTCTAAATGCTGTTCGCGGTAAACTTAGCACTTTTGATAGTCCTGCTAAAAGCCTTGTCTCAACTCGAAAGTGTGCTCACTCTCACTCTGCCACACTCTGGCTCACTTTAGTGAATTGAGGCTTGTGTCCTTTGTAGGCCTTCGGCATTATTTCTGTGACAAAAAAGGTAATAAATTGTGAAAGAAATAATAACTGCTGGCCTTTCACTTACCTCGAAGAAATGCACAGTATTTTATGAAATGGTAGCTTATTTTAATTTGTTACATTTTTTTATCAAATCACAGTTCTTAATAATATGGACACAATTAACCTCAATGAAAAGTGAACATAACATAATTTGTTATGTTCCGTATCAAACGGAATATTTCTGTTATTTGTTACACATTACACAATCACAATGATTAAGTCCATAAAATATTCCTAACACTGATGGTACATCGTCGTTCACTCTCCCACTCGCGTTCTCTCCTGGGAGTAGCGACAGCAGAGAGAACTTTCTGTGACGTCAAGAGTGAACGAGAGAGTACTCTCTCTGCGAATCGGGACACAGCCTAAGATCTATTTGTATGCACATGTTTTGTCCTTCTTCCGTATGTAAAATTCACGTTACCATGGCTCTGGTTACTCTATGCATGCGTTGGTTAAGTGAAACTGTGGGATTATTAGAAAAGTAAATGTAATTTAAAATTGCTAATTCTTTAATGCACTGAAAAACAGAAAGTGAAAGAAATAGTTTTATCACAAATGTTTACTTAGCACCTTTAATCCAACGTTTAGAAATGGAGCTACTTTGCTTCAGTCCTGTCGTTATAGGCTGTTCATTGCAAAGTGAGCACTTTTGAGTGCCTAGTTACTTTTTCCCTTTCAACCATTTCTTACCTTTTTAAAATAAATATTGCCACGCAAGTAACAAACACATTGTATGTATTTCACTGCACTCGGAAGTTTACGTCCAAGGCTAAAATAAAATATATTTATTGGCTACTATTCCAAATGAGAGGGCTTTCAGAAGTGCTCACTTCACCGTGAATAGCCTATACCACCTTTACTGGGCGCATGTCAGTCAATGTGCCGCCAAGGAGGAGCGGGAGAGCTGTTCCTGCGTTCTGCACCCGTGAAGGATGGACTCACGACTTCGGCTGACGTACAGTGATTTTCCGCAATTCTACACAGCTAAGTTGCACTCTTTCCCAGGTAATTAAATCAATTCCAGACACCAGTCCCTATCAATTCAATTATTGGCAGTCATATGGTAACCGATGTGCAGGCTGGTGTTGACTGTGATTGAAAGTTAAAATATAATATAATTTAACATTTCATGTTTATTCAAACGTACAATATAACTTTGAATTTTTACTCTTTTGAGATATTAACGTGATCATGATTCCTGTTAAATGCACTTAACTGCATTAAAGTAAAGATAATTTATTGGTTTTCCTTTGTTTTTCTATAATTAAGAATTCTCTAATTATTCATAGAATTAGTTGTCCAGTTATTAATTTAAGCATTAATTTGTATGCTATAAACTCTAGAGCTAATATAAGCCTAGATAAATGTACTGATTTTCATGGCAGCATACAAGTTAGCCGAGGCATATCTTTAACCTAACATGTCGAAAATTCATACATATATAACTATCTTATCATTACACTACATATCTATATATTCTACTACATGTTAGAGAAATTAAAAATTTGCTTTCAATAGGTGTGGTAGATTTAGAAGTAGCATATATCTATCTGTTCGAGCGTTACCCACGCTACAGGAAAATATTTGAACGCCCGAACGTGGGGCAATATAACGCAACAGTCTCACACATGACGGTGTTTCCAGAATTCTCCACACACTGTGCCTGTTTAATACTCGCCTTGCAGGATCAATTTTGATCGCCCATACGCGTGGCCATAATATGTAGCACCAGGCTTGTTACATAAAACATTTCCTTACTTGACAGGGCCAATCAGGAGTATGTTGCCTGGACAGCGACCGTCCGCATTCCCGCGGGCTAAGCCGCGTGGTAGAGAGTGAATTGTAGAGCTACGACCAAAAATCACCTCCTTATGGCTTTAGGTAGGCCTACGTAATTGTGAACACTGAGTCCGAATGGGTTAATTAACATTTCCTTCCTTTCCTATCCCGTTTAAAATATATTATTTGGGAATATTAAATGGCCTATAATGGCATGTAGTGCAACCTCCTCGGTAGTGTCTTTCGAATGAGCTACCTATGAAAACCAGAGGTTAGTGAGTAGAAGAAAGAAAAGGTATAATAAATACGATTGCTGAGATATAAAATACCCAGAAATCTTGGATTATGTTGATCATTACTACGCAGGAGGTTTACTTCGGGAATCATCGCGAAATATAATGTAAGTATTGTTAACAACGTGTGCTTGTTTACCACAAGAGAGTTTACAAAAAATTATTTACATAGTCTTCACGTAAGGATTTTTTTTTTTTAATTCTCGAGAACTTGGTTGTTCTTTTAAAATTTTGATGACTAACCCTTTGAGGCTATGTTTATGTGGAAATTTCTTTGCTCTTGGAAACAAAACTCACGCTTCTATTGTTTTACCAAATCTCTGGACTATATCGGAATCAAATTTTAAAAATTACAATTAGTCAACATTTGATTTCGTAAGAATAAAACGGTTATTTTTTTATAATTTCTCAAGTGAACACGATGGATTGTAAAACATGTTAAGTTCATCGCGGCACACATTAATTGGCACACAGTCAACGTGCGACTTTGTTGGCACGACGGCCAGCCAATAATAAAAGTTTCAGGCCACAGTAAGCATGCCCGGTGTAGCCAGGACCAATAGGGCGATTGCATGTGAAAATACACTGACCAATACAATCGATATTGCTGGATGGGCTAAAGTAAACGTTTAATACTGATTGGTTAGAGTCTACTGCGAAAGATTCCGTCTGGCGGGTAAGCGTAGCGCCGTGTTGCTGGCCAGTGATTCAATTTTGCTGGCGTTTGCTGCGGTAAAGGGGCTGTTTAATGTCTGTATTGTCTACTATTCTGTGCTTCGATGCATTAAACAACTACTACAATAGAACTAACATCGAAAATTTGTGATATCGGAAATCTGTCGCCCGTGATAATCATGTGATTTACCTTTTTTCTGGAACAACGTGATTAGAAAATATTTTTGTCAATATAGCTTCTTTGCCTGCCACAGTATTATACAATATTCGCTTCTAAAGGCTGTTCACGATAAAGTGAGCACTTTTGAAATCCACCTTAGTCACTGTTCCTACCTGCATATATCTTAACGGGCGTACGGAGTGACATGCGCGTAGTAAAGTTGGTAACGATGGAGGAAAAGTAGTTCCATGTATTACGTCGAATATAAAGTGTTATGTAACCATTTGTGTTAACTTAAATTATGTCTTTCGCCTAATGTTTTTTAATGCATTTGAGTGTAAGAAATACCAGACTTGTAACATAATTACTTTTCTAATAATTCCACATTTTCACCTGACCGAAGCATGAACAAAGTAATAAGGCCCATGTCAAGGTTAATTTTACATAAGACGGAAGAATACACAACATGCATTCAAGTAGATCTTAAGCAAGGCTTTCAAAAGTGCTCATTTTACTGTGAACCGCCTATAGTAAGTTTGGCGTGTTTAACCTCGACGGAACTGTTCCAGTCATGCAGGAATCACACAGTCCTGACAAGCATGACACGGCAGCCTGGACACGACTCTTAAAACTTAACAGCAAATATAAATATAAGCTAGAGTTGACTTAAGCCCGACGAATTCTGTCTTCCGACCTGCAGTTTTGGATTATAAATTGTTTCTATCTTCGTCGTGTCGTGCACATGACACACAGAGTGTACAACTTCGCAAAACTTAATTGTATGGCAGTTTCCCTACAGCGCAAATACGTAGCTTTAAAGACAATAATGGGAAGTTACTGGATTTAACTCCTAAAAATAACAATGTTGCCTGTATACGCCTTGGCTATAACATGCTTGCCACCACCGTGTATTCTAAATTTGCCATCTACCCCACAGCCTTTGTAACTTGTTTAGTTAATCAGCGCCTTTTTAATTGTTCCGAAAAATTCTACACTTCCAGTCGTGTGAGTAAACTGTCGGGCTGCTAATCCAAGCAGTCACAGTGCATATATTCGTGCCATGTCGTGGTTGCGGTTATCGTGGTGTCGTGTCGTGTTTTTCAGGGATATGTGACGAGCTGAGCTGTCGTGGGATGAACATCGCGATGTGACTTCTGCACCACTTACACTCTTACTGCATCACGGTCGCAAAATTCTGTGATGTCATCGGCCGTTGGTGCGGACGAGACGACTTTAACAGACGGCTGTGCAGTCGGAGGAGAGCGGATAGACTCGTCGTTTTATTTTTGTTTTGTTTAGCATTTATGAAGGTTGCACACCTTTATAAATACCGCGGAGCTGGCGGCGTCCTCGTTAGACGCGGCACACCCACGAGTCTGCCAGGCCGGAGCGACGCTCGTTTGTGACCCGTTCACGGCGTGACGTGTCGTGACTCAGAGTTTGAGTCTGCCGGTACCATCCGAGTGGTTCGGAGGCCACTCGCGAGGATCCGGGTCTGATTCCCGGCCGAGCCTTGGATGTGTGCGCTTCTGTTATATGTAACTGTATATTGGTTTAGCTTGCAAGCCACCCATTGTGCATCCATAGAGTATTTCCATTAATTGTTACTTCCAACTTTTCTGAAGTCTCTCCAGGCTTCTACTTTTAGGCTATTCCTCCGTCCCGTGCAAACAAAGATTAATCGAGCCTAGAAAATAACACCAAAGGTTATGTTTCTACATACCTTATTTGTGTGCACTAATTTTAATGATTTTTTTGCGTGAGAACTATTTCTTACGAGGCATTGCCAAAACACCAGTTTTATCCCAGTCTGTAATGATATTAATTATAAATGAAATATTATTATGTATAAATAAAGTATAAGGAAATTACGAATTTTCCTAAAATAATGTACTTTCGTGTTAACAGAATTATGAAACACGTGTGGTACATGACAGTTGTAGGAAACAACCAAACACGTCAGTAGCATGAAAATGTTCCTTCTGCGGCAACTGGCGTCCTGGCAGGGATTGGAGATTCACGGCGGCCATCTTAGATGATGTCACGCTGAAACCTCGTGCTCTGTCATTCCACATCAGGAGAGGCCATCTTGGATTTTCCTTCCTTTCCCACCCCCACCCGGAATTTCACCTTTTTCCATATTGCCAACCTCCTGCTATATCATTCCACCCAGCTTCTTCATGCTCTTGAATTCCAATTCTTCTACTTCATGCTCTCTCATTCCTTCCTGTCACCCTCTCTCCCATGCCTGTTCTCTCTTGCTCATTCTATCCCTTGGTTATCATATATTCCTTCTGGTCTCCCTTATTTTCTATCTCTGGTTTTTTGCATCCTCCATCTTGGATGTTCCATCATTTCCGTCGTATGCTGTAGGCGTTCATCTTTAATTCCCGTGCTTACCAACAGTCGACTGCTGTAGGCGACCATCTTTAATTCCTGTGCCCACCACCAGAGTGTGTGAAGTTCTACCATTCGCAGCTGGGAGCGCAGGTATCGATGCGGTGATTTTATGTTGTTGGTCCGCTCGTCGCCTGAGAAGGGGCGCGTTAGCATCGGGAAGTGCAATTTAAACAGTGGCCAGCTGGATGAGCGCTGGGAACTATTTTTAGTTGGTAGTCGTTCTGGAACTCAAAACATGCTGGAGGCATGCGGAATCGTTTCGGCACCTCTTGGGTCGGCAGTCGAGAGCCTTGCCCATAAGACTACAACATATAGGAAAGGAGGAAGGATGTGTAATGACGAATAGGTACATAGTTATTACCATCTTGGCATTCTGAAAAAAAATTCTACAGGCCCTGACTATATATATATATATATATATATATATATATATATATATATATGTCACAATTGCATGGCTAGGAAAATAAATAAAGTAAATAATCGGAACGGCCTACGCACTCCCCAGATAATAAGCTTGTCATCATGATGCTTAACGATCCCGCACGCCTCCGGCATTTTTTGAGTTCCGAAACGACTACCAACTAAAAATACTTCCCAACGCTCCTGCCGGCCACTGATTAAACTACACTCCCTAACGTTAGTGAGCCCCTGTAGGCGATGAGTGGACCAACATACAAAATCGCCGCATCGATACCTGCACTCCTAGCTGCGAATGATAGAACTTCACAAACTCTGTTAGCGAGTGTGGTAGTTAAAGATGGTCATCTACAGCAGCTAACTGGCCGCATGCGCGGGAGTTAAAAATGGCCGCCTTCAGCAGGCGATGGTGATGAGGAAAATCCAAGATGAAGGATGTAAAAGGCAAGAGAGAGAGAAAATAAGGTAGTTTAGAAAGAAGGATTATGAGTAAACCAAGGGATAGAACGACTAAGCGAAAACAGGTGTGGGAGAGAAATAATTATAGAGCATGAAGTAGGATAATTGGAATGCAAGAGCATGAAGAGGCTGTGTGGATGATATAGCAGGAGGTTGGCAATAAGAAAAAAAAGGTAAAACCTATGGGAAAAAGGGAAAATACAATATGGCCGCTGCTGATATGGAATGACAGAACTGAAGGTTTCGGCGTGACGTCATTCAAGATTGCCGCCGTGAATCCCTGATCTCCTCCAGGACACCAGTTGCCGCAGAAGGAACATTTCCCTGCTACTTGCGTCATACGTTGGATGATTTTTCGAAAGTTAAAAAAAAGTAAGTGTGGATATGCTGCGAATAGGCTACAGAGATGAAACGTTGCTTGTACCACGATCTCCACGCGCACACGCCAGCAAATTGGCGTCACCGGCAGGCAACACGGCTGAACAACGTATTTCGCCATTCAGGGCCTGGTAACTTAATTCCCCAGCGAGCGGCTTAGCCAGCCAACAGGGAATTTATCGCATTACGCTGTAGTTAATCAGACACAAGACCCGTTCCCACAACCTCACACAAACGGAGAATGGGTTCGCCCACATCAGTATAACCGCCATGCCATTTCTTTACTGCGTACTATCTGCTCTGATATCGGCTGCTCACGGTTATTTGAGCACTTTTGAAATCAACCTTAGAAAAATGTCACTGCCCCTACCTGCATATATATTTTAACGATCACACGCAGTAGTATGCGCCAAGTAAAGTTGGTAATGACGGAGGGAAAGTACTTCAATGTCTTAACACTGAGTTAATAGTGTTAGGTACGGCCATAGAATATAGGTCTGGACACTCGCCTGTCTGACAATGTCAGCGAATTGGCTCCCTTATTGACTGATTTAGTTCATGCAGTAGACACAAAGCGCTGCAAACAAGCTAGTGTTGTTAGTGTTTCTGGTATAGGGATAAGATCATATAGATATGAAATTTAAGAAAAAATAGCAATTCCCCTCCCCATGCTAAGCTATTTCAAAAATCACTATTTCGGTAGCAGCGTTTTGTTTCTGGGTTCATGAACTAAATGGGTCAATAAGTGCGAAAACTTTTCAAGCTAGTGTCCAGACCTGTCTTCTACGGCCGTGGTTTTAGGTAAAAATGTGTGAATACTGAATTTATTAATTTTGTTTTCTGTTCTTTTCTAACGCATCAAGTGTAGGAGTAAGTGAATTTGTAAAATATATTTTCCTAGTAATTTCAGAGTTTCTCTTGACTGAGTCATGAATGAAGTGCTGAGGCTCGTGGCAATGTTCATTTTACGTATGGTGGAAGAAAAATCAATGTACTTACAAGTAGATCTTAAGCAGGGCTTTCAAAAGTGCTCAGTGTACCGTGGACATCCCTGATAGAGGCTGTTCACGGTAAAATGAGCACTTTTGAAAGCCCTGCTAAACATTTAATTGTATGCACATTGTGTATCCTTCGGCCTTATGTAAAATAACCTTGCCATGGACCTCATCGCTTTATTCACGCGTCGGTCAAGTGAAACTGTGAAATTATTAGCAAAGTAAATATTTTACAAATCTGCTCATTTTTACACATCGATGTGTTAAAAAAAACAGAAAGCGAAAAAAAAATAACCTGAGTTATCACAAAAGGTTACTAACACTTTTTATTTGACATTAAGATATGGAACTACTTTCCACCCACCATTACCAACTTTACTGGGTGCATTTCAGTGCGCTCGTTAAAATATCTGTAGGTAGGAGCAGTGACTTTTTACCTAAGGTTGATGTCAAAAGTGCTCACTTTATGGTGAACAGCCCTTAGCTGTGTGCAGGTCGTACAACCAAGTAGACCTGTGCCAGCCGTTCACTGGCCAGGCGATACGGGCGATATCTGCACGTCCCGGTGTGGCGTCGTCGCAGAGATCACGTCCCAACCGCGACCTTGCAGGCGGTGACGCTCGACGACTGCAGCATGTGCACATTGTGTGGACACCCCACGCGGTGTCGGGCAGAAGTGCTAGGTCTGCTGCAAGCAGCTTGGTTCCCTGCCGCTGCTATAGCAGAGAGATGTTCGAGACAAGCTGATTGCCGAGTTCTCTCTATCCAACACAAGAGGAAACCCAGTTCTGTTAGTCTCTGCAGTCCCAGTTATCACCGGTCCTATTGGTCCACGTCATAAGGTACGACCTTCATTATTGGTCCGCTGTCAGCTAATAATAGCGCCGAGTTCTGTGTCTTGTAATTAAATGTTATTTCGCTCTCAACATGATTTACAATCCATCGCGTTCATTTACGCACTCCTAAAAAAGTATAATTTCGTTCACGATAAAATTTGTTGATTATTCAAAGTGTTAATGTATAATCACTTTAACCCTTTCAGACCCAGTGTACACATTTGTGTACATTACGCACGTGTAGGTAATTTTTGGTCTATTGCACACTGCGAAGCCCAATAACCAATGGTCTTATCTGTGGCTGAATGATTCGCAAACCGTCTTACAGTTCTGGGTCATAATTGGTTCACTTAACTGTAGCCAAACATGTATCCTATAGCTCATTGGCTGTGACAACGGAACAAGTGTTGGGTTGACAAGTACAGCACGCATCGCAAAAATTTTCGTTTGCAACACCTAACACCATAAATTAAAGCAGGTCTGAAAGTGTTAAAAACTGCAAAAATAACGAAACTATATTAGTGGGATTTTTGTGTTCAAGAGTCGGGATATTTGTACGGAAATGCAAAATTCGCGTTATTATTTGGCATTAGGCTGAACTTCACAGTACTGTATGCACATGAGCCGGCGTTGTTTCTCCATTGGCTACTACATAAATGTGAAGACACTCCCTCTCTTACTGGACTACACGTGATTGATTGGTGCATACAATCGTGAAGTGTTCCTTTATTGGTGCAGAGTCACCCAGGGTGTGTCACATAAAGTATGGTCCAATGATAAACGTATTGCAAAGTTACGTGTGTTTCAAGTTTAACAGGTCCCCAAATAATAACGCGAATTTGGCATGGCTCTACCAATAACCAAAGGAAAACTTCACGTATGGTATAGTACATTGGAGTCTAGCTCTTCCGTAAGTATTTTCGCGAAAAACAGGTGGCGCTACTAATATTCAATTCTATAGGCTGTCCACGGTGAAGTGAGCGCTTTTGAGGCCATAGTTACATTTTACTTTCAGCCATTTTTTTACTCTTTAACCACCCTTTTAAATAAATGTTGCCATGTAAGTAGTAAACACAGTGTGTAGATTCCACCGCACTCGAAAGTTAACGTACGTATAAGGTTAAAATAAGATATATTTATTGACTATTATTCCAAATGAGAGGGCTTTCAAAAGTGCTCACTATACCGTAAACAGCGTGTAATTTTTCCGACAAGCGTTCTCGATTAGTACAACGCAGCACAAAATATCGCATGATTGCAACGCTGTAGTTCCTAATAAATTCGGCACAAAACGGATTAAAACTTAATGTACGTAAGTTGTGCAAAGCTAACTGAGAACTTTTGAAACTACCCTTTGAAAAATGTCACTGCGTTTACCTGCGTATATTTTAATAGGGACGCGCCCAGTAAAGTTGGTAACGATGGAAGGAAAATAGTTCCATGAATTTAACGTTGAATTAACCCTTTCAGACCTGCTTTAATTTATGGTATGAGGTGTTGCAAAAAAAATTATAATCCATACTGTACTTATTTCTTCGTCACAGCCAGTGAACTGTAGGTTACATGTTTGGCTATAGTTATATGAACCAATTATGACCCAGACCTGTAAGACGGTTTGCGAATCATTCAGCCACATGTAAGATCATTGGTTATTGAGCTTCGCAGTGTGCAGTGCAGACCAAAAATTACCTACACGTGCGTAATGTACACAAATGTGTACACTGGGTATGAATTGTTTAAAGGAGTCTGCCAATTTGTGATTATTGAAATAATTTCTTTCGCTTTCTTTAATTGTAATGCATAATTGTAAGCGTTATTAAATTTGTGAAATGTTTATTCTTTTTAACCCTTTCAGACCCACTTTAATTTACGGTTTCAGGCGTTGCAAACAAAAAAATGCGTGATGCTTGCGGTACTTAAGTCGACACAACACTTGTTTCGTTGTCACAGCCAATGATATGTAGACGGTATGTTCAGCTACAGTAATATGAAGTAATTATGGCCAAGACCTGTAAAACGGTTTGCGGATAATTAACCCACAGGTAAGATAATTGGTCATTGAACTTCACAGTGTGCAGTACAGACCAAAAATTACCTATACGTGCGCAATGTTCATAAATGTGTACACTAGGTCTGATTTGTTTAATTTTACATACGGTGGAAGAGTACACGAAACGCGTTGCAAGTAGATCTCGAGTAGGGCTTCCAAAAGTGCTCGGTTTGCCGTTAAGAGGCTTCTGTTTCTAACATTAATGCAATGTCACTTGACCGATACGTGGCTGCAAGCCGTTCACATCAATAAAATATTTACATTTGGCGGAAGGCTTGACAGCGAGTAGAGAAAGTGTTGCAGATGTGCTCATTTAACCGGGACCTCACTGCAGGCCTTGTCTTCCACGAAAAAGCGCAGCCAGACAACGTGACACTCCCCTTCTTGGCACACCGACGCGACGTCACAAAACACTTCTGCCGGCTCTCCGACGAGGTGGTTGAACAAAGTGGCTTCGTCATCTTCACCTTCACCTCGGCGACCCTCTCACATCCTTGACCCGAAGGACACGTCACGCTGCCCGTAGCTTGGCGAGGAAATTTGCAGAAATGATGCGATTTTCCTGCCGTCGCCGAATCGCGAATGGCGGTGCCTGCTCCATTCTTTACGCGAACGTAACCATTCTGTGCCTGGGTGCGTGAGGCTCTGGGGCTATGTCCGAATTCACCTAAAGTACATACTTGTGTGTACCTGTCCCCGGAAGTAACGTCATAAGTGCTGTCCAATTTGCAAGTGAAGTATAAATACTTCACTTGCATAGAAGTATACAGTATCACAGTATACAAGTATCACAGTATACAGTATCACAGTATACAACTAAACGACGTTGTATACTTCTTGCGTACATGCGGAATATGTGCCGCAATTTTGAGAAGCAATTTGTAGGTTACACAATTGATTTCCGACATAATTATTTTATTTAAAGTTTAATAGGGCAACATTACTACTTCGTAGGCATAGAATTTTGAACTGTGTGAATAATTATCGCAAGGTTCACCTTACAAAAAGTTCTAAGAAATAAATTCGTATTAGACTTATGTTCCTAACCTACAGAAGCTAAGATAAAAAGAGTAATCGAAATTGCACTGACATACAAAATGCAAGACAATAATTGGTAATGTAAATAAAATTGAAATATCATTTAATACTTGATTTAACCCCTAAAACTTTCGGCAATAATATCAAATTCTTAGTCGGAATACATAATATACATTAAAAGTGGTTAGCTGGCTAATAACTGTTACCGAAGCCAACAAGACTGCCTGTCTGAAATCATCAAGTTTGGTGCCAAGGGTAAGTGAATTATGCAAGGATGCAAGTACGCAAGTATATAGCTGAATTCGGACACGTCGTGGGGAACGGGCTTCGTGTGCGATTGGCCACTGCGTGCTGCGAAATGTTCCCCTATTGGCTGGATTGCGGGCTGGCGAGCAGGTCGACAAGTGCTGATCGGTGAACGGCGTTACAGCATTTTACTTGCCAGTGACGCCATTTTGGTGGCGTGTGTGGCTGGAGTGCAAACTAAGCTTGGCTAAGTCTGGAAAATTATACCATAGGACAACGCATCGAATTTGTGCGGACTATGTGTAACAGTATTATAAGAACTATTTCTCACCAGGCACTACCAACATACCTATTTTCTCCTTGTTTTTAATTCAAATTATTTATAAATGAAGTATTGTAATTTATAGACAAAATATGAATAACGTTTCGGTTTATCAGAAAAAAAAAAAGTAACTTTTATGAACGCAAGTGTAAAACGCTTGTAATACATGGCATATGTTGGAAATAACTAAACACGTCATATACGGGGAGATTTTTCAAAGGCTTGATTCAAAAGGGCGAAGAAACCGCGAATATACTATATAAGCGGATTTTCCTGTATTGTTGAAGCATTAGTAGCCCCAACATATCTTCCGTACATTCGTTGCAGTTTGCTCGTATCTCGGAAAATAAATGTCCTGGGGATACAACTATTTTGCCAGAAAAGATAAAAAACAATTATCTTAGCCCATACAGTTTTTTTTATAATATTACGTTTATTCTGAGAATAAACTGAAAAATGCTTAAAAATCACATATTTAGAACCTACCCGCGCAGAGATTTGGACGGCTCTTAACTAGGTATTGATAGTCTATCTAAGAGTTATGTATAGCAAGGAAACACTTACAGTTAATGAACAATACGGTCACGTTTCATTATAATTGTACGTTATTTTACGTTATTCAAACTTTCAATACATTAATTTTTGCACGCAGTTACACTTTACATCGCCCAGAGTTTTGCATAAAACAGACATATACGGATTTACTTTGTTGAGTGTTCGTCATTTTGCTGAAGCTCGTGGAAACGGGCCAGTATAGTACAAACATCTCCTTAGGTATATTAAAAACACGGACCCTGTAGTTTGTAACATTGCAGATATATATATATATAATTGGTATATTCAGGAAGTATTTCAGTTGTCTATATTTCAGTCAAGGATAGTACTTCATGTAATATTTGAAAGGTCGTGGCGATGACAACTTGTTTGTATTTCATATATTTTGGTTTTTCCAAATTTTGTTATTTCTTGTTCCTCATTTCATCAGTAATAGTGACAGACATCGACAACAGACGTCGTCAACAACAGAGTCATAGGACGATAGCGCATCTTTTCCTTTTCACTGGGTTAGTAAACTAAAAAACATCGCCACCGCAAGGCACAACATGCTGAAACGAGGAAAATAACAGAGGTCACCTTTAGTTGACTTGTCCGACTGCTCGAAAACAATATGTTTTCAATGAGGAAACTTTCTACCAATATATAAGGAAGCGCGACCATTCTCGGGTATCACAACAGTTCGTCGCAGCACGATCGTTTGTCAGCTGTCAGTCGGACAGCCTGCAATGTATGATCACGTGACTCGTACCGACCAGCACCTGCGACTTTAACCTTCTTTTGTATTTCGGATATTTCAATGCAAGTATCTATTAAATTTAATTTCATTCGGTGCGAGGTGTCAATAGGGCGCCGGGAGAGAAAAGTAACGATTCTCTCTCGTCTTTATAACTCTTGGAAGTGAGAAATTTTGTTTTATAAAGGCTGCCATTCTGTCTTTTTTTTTTTTTTGTTTGTTCGTCAGCTGCGATTGTCAATAGTTTGTTTTGCCGAGCCGACAATAAATCTCCAGTAAACATTTAACTCTTCTTTTATTTATTGGCAATCGTGGTATCAACAAACTTTCATTATTATGTAGGCAAAGTCTCCAACTCACGCTGGGCTAGTCCGTTGGTGTTTACTGAGAACTACAAAGAGAGAACAGGACAGTAACATGTTACAAGTTTTACAAACGAGTAGTTTTACAAGAGGAATCTTTGTACTGTTACAACATTTGTGTGTGTGTGTGTATGTGTATATATATATATATATATATATATATATATATATATATATATATATATATATATATATATATATATATATATATATATATGTGTGTGTGTGTGTGTGTGTGTGTGTGTGTGTGTGTATATATATATGTATATATATATATATATATATAGAGAGAGAGAGAGAGAGAGAGAGAGAGAGAGAGAGAGAGAGAGAGAGAGAGATAGAAAATACATTCTTTGACGAGTTTGTATTTTGCTGAATTGAAGAATAGATACTTAGTTAGACTGATACTCATGTGACGGCGATAATGTTTAGTTGTTAAACTATCAGAACTGAGCTTCCCAACCTGAGTAGAACGAACATTTGTTCACGCAAACAAGATATGAATACCAACCGAGCCGCGGAGAGCTCGTAGCTGTGGTGTTGAGAGAGTTGGGCGGCTTGAAACGAGTTCTTAAGAGCCGATGATGGTGAAACGAGGTGAAAATGGAGCAGCGCCGGACTTCAAGGGCGGGGGAATCGGAAGATCCCCGAGAAGACCAGTCGACCAGCGGCATCGTCCGGCACGATTCCCGCTTGCGGAAATCCGGTAGTGACCCGGCCGGGGATCGAACCCGGTTCGCCTTGGAGGGGAGGCGAGCAGGCTAACCGTTCGGTCACCGCGGCTCCCCAGCTCGTAGCAGCGGACGGAGGAAGTTGTTCTCTGCGGGGTTGCAGCATGGTCGCGAACGTGGCCGTCTGGCCGACAACGAAAGTACGAGTGTTTCGCCACAGCGGGACCGGCGCAACTGGTCAGACCTGTCTGGATGCCCGGGTACCTTGACGCCACCCGACTCGCCTTCGGTACCTGGATTCCAGCCAGCCGCCAGCGCTCTAAAGGCTGTTCACGATGAAGTGAGCACTTTTCAAATCAACCCTAGAAAAAAGTCACTGCCCCTGCCTGCATATATTTTAACGGCACACTTAGTGGCATGCGCCCAGTAAAGTTGGTAACGATGGATGCGAAATTATTCCATATCTTAACGTCAAATAAATAGTGTTAGGTAATCATTTGTGCAAACTGGAATTATTTCTTTCCTCTCTGTTTTTTTTAAATTGTCTAAGTATAGGGTTGAGCAGATTTGTAACATATTTACTTTTCTAATAATTCCACTGTTTCACTTGATCGACTCATGAATAAAGTGATGAGGCCCAGGCAATGTTAATTTTATATCAGATGGACGAATACACAACATACGTACAAGTAGATCTTAAGGAGGGCTTTCAAAAGTGCTTATTTTACAGTGAACAGCCTTTACCTTTTTTATTTTTCCTTTCTTTCTCCAGTGACGCGGTGTCAGTATGCTTTTTATGGAAGAGCGGCTCGTCATCACAAATTCGCGCAATTTTTATTGCTCATGTATTGCAAGGAGCAATCATTATCCTTTGCAATTTTGCATTTGGCGTGCTGTAAGGAAGCAGCGATTTTTTTTTTTAACTGCGTCTTTATTTGAAATGTGCTATATGACTTTCGAAACCGACATCACAGCGTTATGCAATAGGCCTGTACACAGCGGACAGGTTGTAATGTATTGCAATGTTCTTGATGCTAATTGACTAACAAAGACTAAAAAATTAAATCCTGCTGGGGTACGAAAGGAAAAGGAGTCTCTTGAATGTTTTCTGAACAGTGACATACAAATATGTGGGTCATATTGAAAGAGAACTTTTGGTCAGGAGGAAGTTGTAAAACTGCTTGCAGCAACATCCTTCACCTCCAGTCATTATAATGTAGTATTACCCAAAATTCTCAGCGTAAAATAGGCAGTGACCCATGTTTTGTGAGAGGGGATGCTTTCTGTAGGACGAAGGTGAAGGGCAACATAGCCCTCGACCCGGGGGTCATGTGGCCAAACGCTGCTCTGGTATCAGACAAAACTTCACATTGTGTCGCCGCTGTCATCTATTCATTGGTTGCTGTCTTTCTGAGAACATTTCCTGGATTGACGAAACACACCGTTGAGCACCTCGCTTGATATTTATGCATTCTTAGAGGGTGAGCGATGTAAACAGAAGAAAAACAATTTTAGAGTCCCGTCATTTTACCAAATAGAATTAAGAATTTCCCCACATATAATCAAAACGTAGGATTGTTGACCCTCATAGGCTCTCAAGACTTCCATGTTAAGAGCGACCCAAGTCTCTTTACTTAATCACTCGAATAAAAACAGAGAGAAAATAGGCGTGTTGGTAAAAATATTTTCCATACAAAATATTATTACATTGAGTGCGCACGAATCTGGTGCGTTGCCCCTTTGGCGTAATTTTGTAGACTCGGCATGGGGTGGAGGAACATCGTGGAAGTAGAATTTTAACAGGGTTCAGAAAAGTTGGAAGTAACGGTGAATGTTATGAACATTATGTTGTGCCACGGGCTTGGGCGTGCTTGGTATACGGTGTCAGAGCAGCCACGCCGCTTCAGGTCCACGCGAGTGGCGCGATAATGTGACCGGTTCACGGTAAATTGAACACTTTTGAAATATACATTGAAAAATTAATATCACTGTTGCATAATGCAAACATATTTGTAAATAAGACCTGTGAATACGTGTAGAATTACTTGCTTTTACGGAAGTGCCGACAAAATTGTGCCAGTCGTCACTTCAGGGACTTCCGCTCTTTCCAAGGGCGTCTGAACGTTTACTGGTAACAACAAAGTTAAAATACGTTGGATATTGTTTTTACAACATAGGCTTTTGAAGTATGTAACACAAAGGAAATGCGCCGAGACAGTACACCAACATTTATTGTGGCTAATTATTTTCTTATGGTTCACAGGTTTTTAAGAAACATTCAAACAAATTTTTTACAAAATCTAAATATTACAAATTTTTTTTGTTGTACCTCAAGAATTTTGGCGATTATTTTCTGTGCTTTTGTTGATCAATATATCGTACAAAAATTCACTTTGTTTAATTTAAAGTAATATAGATTGACGGTCAGAACCGCAATAATACTAACTGAACAAATACGAAGATAAAAGTAGTTTTAAGATACTGTGTACAAGTTATCTGCCACTGCATTTAGTATATATTTGTTTTATGCACATGGCAGTATAGACTGTTCACGGTTAAATGAGCACTTTTGAAAGCCTTGCTAAAGACCTTCTTTTATGAACGTTGTTTAATGTTCCACCTTAAGTAAAATTTTACATTTGCATGAGCCTCGTATCTTTATTCATGCGTCGGTCAATAGAAAATGTAAATTTGTTATGAAAGTAAAGATTTTATAACTATACTTATTTTTTCTATTTGATGCATTAAAAAAACAAAAGTCGAAAGAAATAATTTAAGTTACACAGATGGTTACCTAGCATATTTTATTCGACTTTAAGATATGGAACTACTTTCCATCCATCGCTACCAACTTTTCTGGGCGCGTGTCACTCGGTGCGCCCGTTAAAATATGTGCAGACAGGAGGGGGCGGTGGCTTTTTTCGGATGTTGATTTCAAAACTGCTCACTTTATCATGAACAGCCGTTAGGAATTGATGTGTAGTGGTAGCCTGTTTTAACGGTTCCTCGACGTGACTTGAGGCCGTGAACTTTCTGTAGAAGAAAGTAAGGTCGCCAGCAGGTGAGGTATCGGGGCAATGCCGTGTCCTAGTATCCGGGAAAGGCTACCAACTTGTCACCGTAAAGGTCGGGTTACGCGGTAACAGATAGCCTAGTCCTTGACGAGGCGACACCTAAGCCACTTCTGTCATTAACGAAAATGGCTACACCGAGCATTTTTCGTGCCTCTGATGTTCTCGATTCCAGGCGAGGTGTCGCGGGTTGACAACTGCTTACCTATAGGCACTACTGCCGGGTGGGGGTTGTTGCGCCACAGAGCGCTCCAGCCATTAAGGATGCCTGACTGATCTTCAGTGTTCATTAAATTGAAGGCCATGGTGAGATACGGCAACCCATAATGGCCATGGAAAGATAAGTGATACCTTAAATAGTACTTTTGGCTGGCCCCACGAGAGGTTATTTCTGGTAACACACAGAGGGTGAGTGGTATACATCAAGTTGCAGGTGGAACACTTTCTACATTACTAAAATATTTATATATAAACAGCCAAAAGTAAATTATTCTTAACTAAATATTTAACTTTATGTTATAAAGCAATTTAAATTTAAGAAAATGAGCTTCAGGCTCGTGGTTTCCTTGAATTTAACAAGGAAATTTATGTGTGTCTATTTGTTTGTATCTTTCATTTGTAACTTCAATTTGAAACATTATTATGTAACTGTCCAAGGGGCGTACCCTGTAACTTTATTTCTAAATGAATTTTTGGTTTATTTTCTTAATATACTTGTATATTTTATGGTTAAAAAAAAATTCTGTAAATTTATTGAGGTGAACCTATTTCTAATTTCGCCATTGTAGGAAAAAAAATTAAATTTTCAATTATTTAAACGATAATTAACAATATTTTATATTTTTACATTTAGATAAATATTTTAACGATACCAAAAGTGGCTCAACCATCACTCGCATCACTCGGTGTATACTGCAAGGGTGTATGATATCCTGATGGAAACCTCCGTCCCTTAGATGGGTTTCAGCTTGGTGTTCGGCGACACAGGTCACTGGACAGAGAGTAAAGCTCGGTACATGACGAAAAACGTGTATAGGCTGTTCACGGTAAAGTGAGCACTTTTTAAGGCCCTGATAAATTTTTTCTTTCATTATATTTCTACCTTTCCGCCACTTTTTAATGTAAACATTGCAATATGACTAATAAACAGTGTACACGTTTCATCACTCTTAAATGTTAACGCCTGTGACTGCAATAACATATATCTATTAGGGGTTGATGTTTTTAATGACGGCCTTAAAAACTGCTCACTTTACCGTGAACAGCCTATAGGCCTATGTATATTACGAACGCGTACGTATCAGTGTGAAAGTAGTGGTGTTTGTAGCACGATTCAAGGTCATCGTGTACGTAAGCGTTATTTACGTATACACGATGACTACAAACCGTGCCATAAAGAATGCTTCCCTTCATTTTGATACGTATACACGTTCTTCGTCGTGAACCGAGCTTAAGGGGGCGAAGGTCGCAACCCTGCTGGACCACGTGTTTTTTTTTTTTTTTTTAAGCAGAGTTTCAGTAAGGCGTGTGAGTGCGCGGGAAACGCACGACTCCGCCACACTCGTGGCTTTGTTACCCGGGTAGCTAATGTGTTGAGACGTGCACTGCGCTGGCCGAGAGTGACGTCAGCATCGTCTTCAGCCCTCCCGTGAATCTCGTGCTTCTTCGACGTACGATAAAACTGCCGTATAAGATATAGGTTGTTCACGGCAAAATGAGCACTCTTGAAAGCCCTGCTTAGGGTCTACTTGTATGCACGTTGCGTATTCTTCCGTCTTATGCAAAATTAAAATTGCCAGGGTCTCATCACTTTATTCATGCGTATGTGAAGTGAAATTGTGAAATTTTTAGAAAAGTAAACATTTTTCAAAGTTGCTCATTTTTACACTTCCATGCATTAGAAAAAAAAACGTAAAGCGAAAGAAATAATATAAGTTATCACAAATGGTTACCTAACACTTTTTCTTCAACATTCAGATATGGAACTACTTTCCATCCATCGTTACCAACTTTATTGAGCGAATGTCTCTCGGTGCGCCCATTAAAATATATGCATGCAGGGGCAGGGACTTTTTTCTAACGTTGATTTAAAAAATACTCACTTTATCGTGAACAGTCCTTACTTGCAAGTGCATTGTGTATCCTTCTGCCATATGCAAAATCAACATTGATGTGAACCTGATCACTTTATTGATGCGTCAGAAAAGGGAAACCGTAAAATTATTATAAGAGAAAATATCTTCCAAAGTTTTTAATCCACATGTATATATGCGTTAAAAAAATGTGAAATAAAAATAAAGTATTATAGTATTGACAAATGTATACCGAACGCCTTTTTTTTCTAAGTTGATGCATACCACTACGTGTGGCCGATAAAAATACACGCAAGTAGTGTCAGTGACATTTTTCAAGGGTTTTTTTTCTCGAAAGTGCTCACTTTATTGTGAACAGCCTTTACGCACATTTTGTCATGTCGTAGGACTCACGATGGATGTAGAAACCAATCAGGGCTCTCAAAAATTGAGTTCTGGTGAATGGTAAGGAGGGCGCTGAAGAGCTAGGTCTAAAGCGCTCGTGAGGGCGAGGTGGGAGGTATGTGAAGTATGCGATGGAATGCAAGGACGGTTGATAAGGGAATTCCGCGAGAAAACCAGTCGGCCGACTTCACTCGAAGCTTGGTTGCCTTGGTAACCACGTGACTTACGAAGGTCCGGTCTTCAGAAATTAACCAGCGCGATTAAGGCTCGATTCCATCGGATATGTCGAATTTTAAATTTGTGTGCGATAACTTTCTTTTCAATTAAATAACTAAATATTTCTTATTTTAGCATGTTTACACGTTATACATTACAAATACTTTCATATGTAGTCGTCAAATTTTATCCAGTTTTTTAGGTTTGCTCGTGTTTAAAGTGGCTGAATCTATGAAAAGGCGTCTTAACTTCGACATAGAAGAGACGATAAAAATAATTAATTGTGAAATGGCAAGAAACTACTAATTATTTCAAAATGATGCTGCACTAATTACCTACGCGATAATTACGGGTACTTGGCAAAAGTTCAGGATTTATGCTTGTTGTAGAATGCAATGTATATTTATATTGCAAGAGCGTTATAGCTCTAGTGTGTCCCCAAACAACTGAAATAAGTCATAGGCTGTTCACGGTAAACTGAGCACTTTTTGAAGTCCTGCTTAAGATATACTTGCATATACATTGCGTATTATTTCACCGTATGTAGAATTAACGTTGCCAAAGACATGGCCACTTTATTCATGCATCAGTCAAGTGAAACTGTGAAGTTATTGGAAAAGTAAATATTTTAGAATTTTTATTTTAATTTTTCCACTGAGATCCTTAAAAAAAAGAAAGAAAAAGTAATAATTCTAGTACTAAGAAATATTTCCATATCTTTTTTAATTCAACGTTACAGCATATAACTATTTTCTCTTCGTTGTTACCAACTTTATTGGGCGCATACCGATCACTATGCTCATTAAAATATTTGCTGGTATGGAAAGTTACATTTTTCAAAGTTTGATTACGAAAGTGCTCACTTTATCGTGAACAGCCTTTAGAAACCAGTTAATCAACATGGCGTGTGAGGTCGGGTCGGGATTTCGTCCCTGAATTGTTGTGTTAACTGGAGGTGGCTCCGCTAGCCGAGTGTATCTCATGCCGTGTCTGAATTGACAAATTTCGTTATTTCGTAATTTTGTAAATTCGTGATTTGGTAGGTATCAGGACGTTCTCGGCAATCGCTTGTTTAGCACTCGCGGCAATACATTATTACATTAAAAGTGCAAAATATTTATATCTAAATGTTAAACAGACGTAATATTTCTGCAATCATTACTGGAACACTACGAATACGTTAGTAAATAAGAAAATACTAAATTATACAATAACGACTTCAAAAAAAAAATTTTTTACTGCACAAAGTACAACACTTACTTGCCTTGTGTATTTTATGTACAGTTATTTGTTTTAAAAGTAATTTTATTTACGCATTTGTGCATGTGTTTTTAAAATAAAAACAATTATGGCGCTGATTTTTACATTTTGTATTTTTGCTAACATTCGCTAGTTACAAAATACGAAATTACCAAACACGTCACCATTTTCGTATACAAAATCGGGTCACGTGATCATTTTGTCAACGAAATCTGCCAATCCGGACACGGCCTCAGTCCTTTATAGTCGGGTTCCCCGTGCAGAGAGGTCAGTTGCTGTTGTGAGGGAGTCCCTGACATAGGAACTGCGGCGACAGCGTGGCCTGCTTGTATTCAGAACCCTGAGTCCACACGAGCAGAAGGCGAAGCTCGCCTGGCACTCTCATACTGCTGCATGGCGGTAATGGGCACAGGCCTACTGAGCGTTTTCCGTGGGAACAGAATGCCCCGGGGGGAAAAAAGTACTTCTTTGTTTTTGTCGTCGACTGCAGTCACCGTGGGACCCGCCACTCGGCAAAGCGAGAAGTGAAAGTCTGTCGCACCCGAGCAAGGCTTGATCGCAGAGTATTGTATACAGAGCTGAAACACTCGCATATATCGCGAACTGCACAGCAAAAGGGCGGCACTGGCCAGAAAAGTTGTAGGAACTAAGGTTATTTCTACTACAGATTCGGAACAAAGCGAGATTTCTTATCGGAGAGTTTGGCATTGGGAGGATTTTTACCACTAGGTGCGCAGAGTTCCAGAAAGTCACTTTCCCTAAAAATTTTAAGCTACGTGAATTATAAAATTTTAAGCTACGTGAATTATAAAAGAAAAAGGTTTTACTTAGTGAAGAAGTTATTATATATTTGAGTTATGATTATTGCAATTATCCTGTTTTTTAACGTAGACAGTAGAGAGAATCTGGTATAGGCTGTTCACGGCAAAGAGAGCACCCAGTTACATTTTCCTTTCAGCAATTTTTTATCCTTTAACTACCGGTTTAAATAAATATTGCCATGTAAGAAATAAACACAGTGTGTATATTCCACCGAACTCGGGAGTTAACGTCTAAGGCTAAAATAAAATATACATACTGACTATTATTTCAAATGAGAAGGCTTTCACAAGTGCTCACTTTACCGTGGATAGCCTATACCTTGCCGACACTAGAGCTTATCTGGCGGCGAAAATGTTTTCGTTGCCAAACTTGTAACATTGATCTTCCCAACCTGTAGTTGAAGTATAACCTTTGCTGGAACGCCGTTCGCCAGTCGGCTTCTGGTAACCGACTCGAGAGCCGGCATTACAGGAAATAGAGGACTTCGAAAGCATGCAGTAGCCATAGCTAATCAGACACGAGGCCCTTTTTCAGAGCCTCGCGGCGCAGGCAAATAATGTCTACGTCAGAGTAACCTCCACGCCATGTGCACTTGGGTACTGTTTGGCGGTAGTCTACCTGAACTGCATTCCGGAAGTAGCGAGTTCAATGCCAACTTATTGCACGGCCGAAGATCCCTTCGCTCCTCCCTTCTTCAACTTGGTTAAAGGTTGTTCGCGATAAAGTGAGCTCTTTTGAAATCAACCTTAGAAAAAGTCACTAAAGGCTGTTCGCAATAAAGTGAGTATTTTAGAAATGAACCTTAGAAATGTCACCGCCCCAGCATGCATATATTTTAATGGGCGCTGGTAGTGACATTCGCCCAGTAAAGTTGGTAACGATGCGTAGAAAGTAAATTCAGTAAAGTAAATTTGTGATAACTTAAAATTATTTCTTTCACTTTCCGTTTCTTTAATTCGTCGAAGTGTAAAAATGAACAGATTTGTAAAGTATTTACTTTCGTAATAATTTCACAGTTTTTCATTTGACCGACGGATGACTAAAGTGATGAGGCCCGTGGCAATGTTAATTTTACATAAGGCGGAGAAATATACGAAGTGTATACAAGTAGATCTTAAGCAGTGATTTCAAAAATGATAATTTTACCCGGAAAGCCGACTTCCCGTGGCTCAGTCGGTTGGTGCGCCACCGATCTGGCGTGCGGGAGGCTCTGGGTTCGAATCCCGGGCAAGGCATGGGTGTTAATTTAAGTTCGGTTATAACTTAGTCTGTAAGCCGCTCCCTGCTAAGCCTTCAAGCATAACACCGGGGCGACGTTAAAAAGCCCTTAACATTACAATACTATTTTACCGTGAACAGCCTGTACTCCTGCCTGCACATATTTTAACGGGCGCACTGAGTGACATGCGCACAGTAAAGTTGCTAACAATAAATTGAAAGTTTTGTCCATTGCCGATTGGAAGCGACTTATGAAAATCAACCTTTGAAAAAACGGTCTAGGCAAAACATGTCAACCTGTTTCTTCAATAATCTGTATTCCACAAATATATAACACTATGGTTAACTTTAGAGTACTGTATTATTGAATAAATGAAACTTTACCTTAATATATTCTATAACTTGTAATATTTATTTCTTTTTAAATATGAATTAACAACAGCGAGAGCAGCGACGTGTTGGCAACGGCCGGTAAGAAATAGTTCACATTTACAATATTATTTTAATCTAGTTTTTTACTATACTATTTGTAAATCAATCGGTGCCTATTGAAATATTTAAATATTTAGGTAGCCCCGATGGCAACATATCTAATTTTTACAGTTTAAGATAACAGCGGAAAATATCGTGAGTAGGCCGTAATGGTACGGTGTTGTTTTATCGAGCGAGAGCAATTTTTGAAGCAACTGTCTGCTGAGCGATCTCTCTCTCTCTCTCTCTCTCTCTCTCTCTCTCTCTCTCTCTCTCTCTCTCTCTCTCTCTCACATTGTTTCTTTCACACTCGGGAAGTTTCACTTCGCTAATAATCAAGGAAATCATACATGTTTTCAATTGTAGCATATTTCATATTTATTACAGCAAAATAATGATTTTTTAATTTGTAATTTACAACTGAAAAGAGATTTTAATGTTTGAATACTTATTTTAATATATTTAGATACGATGGCGGGGCAGAAACAAAGTGAAGTTAGCAGACGTGGCGAGTCGTGACATGGCGTGTTGCTGTTTTACTAAACGAAGCGTAAATTATACTTACTCCGAAAAATACTTCAAATTACCACATCCCATTTGTAGAAGTGTTTTTTAAACCTACCTAAGCAAGTTACGATGTTGTGATAAATCTGTGTTTCCGCGGCAGTAATAAATATACGGTTACGGTGTGTTTCGTTAACCGCTGCGTGTGAAATAGCGTGGCGTGGCTGTTTGGTGATAGTTACGCTGGATCTGTGTGTGCGTGATTTCAAATATTTGATGTGAACTATTTATACGTTGTAAATGTGAACTGTTTTTATAACGAAGTTATTTATTTTCATCCACGTATGTTTATTTATCACAAGTTGTACCTTTGCCCTGGGTGTTTGAAACACAGTCGTGTAACGCGATTTACCACCAATCCCAACAAAATAGCCAAGAACAGCCCCAATAAATCTCTATAAACCTAATACACAGTAAGTAGAAATACATATAAATATGAGTGGAATAAAAGCTACGGTAGGCTTATTTGAGTGCATGTTCACCGCTGTATTTTAAGTTTCTATAACAAAAAATGAGCGACACGAGTTGCGTGCTTGATTTTAATGTCGCTTTTTCGTTGGACTGTCTATTCCTTCGTTATTCGAACTGAGGCCGTCCTCTTAAAGAAATAACCCAACACATATCAATAACAAAAAGTTAAATACTACAGTTCATTACCCCTCCCGCAGTTGTAACAGTGTTTAACACAGTCGCGGCATAATATTAACGTGCATTACGTGTAATGTGCTATGTCGTGGAAAACAAATATGTTAATGTAACGTAACCGTAAGAACCATCGTTAATGTAGGCATTTTTAAAACGTCATAAAGCTGACCTAAATAATGTTATAGACCTAAACTGTGAATATTCGTACGAAATGGTTTATGAAATAGACCTAAGGCAGAATTCTTTGAAAAACTGTAAACAGTAAATGACACATTTGACAGGTATAAAAGTAGAAGTCACATTTCAATATTTATGTTTTGTTGTAGCGAAAGTATACGAACACATGTACACACACAATGGCATGTAAACATTGATTTTGACAGATGCTACATGGCAGTCACATGGCAATGTTTGTTTACATTTGGCTGAAGGATACGAAACGGACCTGCAAGTAGATATTTAGCAGGGCTCCGAGAAAGTAACTTCAAATGGGGAATGAACTATAGTTCCAACCCGAAATGGTCATGAAATATTAAAATAATCTAAATTGTTTTCATTTGTTGTCATACGGACTATTGGAGAGGTTTGGGCTGCTCTTAACATCGGGCTCTTGAGACACAGGGACTAATGTTTTGTTTTTTGAAGTCGCTCATAGTCTTTATTTTACACTTCAAATATTTCGCATTTACTTGCTCTACTAATCAGAGCTACTTTTTGGATACAGGAAAAACACAAATAATTTGATTTATCGTAGGATATTTCCTAACGCATTGTTTAATTTATCCTTATTAATTTTTTAAAACATGTGTTATTTTTTAAGACACAATATTTTCGTAAATTTCGTGATTACAGTAATAAAGTAGGAATCTACTATCACATGTGAATTCTACACAGCAACAGAAAGGCTTTGTATGTGTGAATTCGTTCTCTACGTCGTGATATGTGAACTTTTAACCATACATGGCATTTTCTATTGGTTTTTGAGTTAGATTTATGTAAGAAGCCAATTAATTCCGGCGTGGTGGGTTAGTAGAGTAATTTTAAAAGTATTGGTTGCTCTTTCTTTTTTTTGTTGTGTATTTTAAAATTATGCGAGAAAGAAAAAAAATACAACTAGTTATAAATTACGACAAACATTTCAACTGCAGTTACAACAAACATTTGTATAATAGTTTCTATGATTGACGTGACTATCTTCCCGCTAGAATACTGATTCTCAGTGCGTACTTAGGCCAAACAACAATTCTAGTACACATAACGCTTAATTCTGAAGTTGAATTTTTAAAGCCTTTTACACAATCCTTCGCATTCTCATAATTTAAAGTGTTATTTTATTATTTATATCACCACGGTACCGTGAGATACGTAGGTTTTTCTCGACATATAAAAACTGTATTTGAAAGAAAACGAAACACAAGATTCCCATGTTTGTAAAAAAAAAAAACTGCCGGATTTTCAGGAGCAAAAGCGTATTAGAGTCCGCGACAGCACTGACGTATATGGATAAAAACGGTCGCCGTCGAAGTAGTGGAGTGGAGAGACCTGGGCGAGGTCTTGAGAGCCGATCCGTGGAAGTAGTGCATTGTCCACTCGAATCGAAAAGAACGTTGTGTAATTCCTGGTTCACATGCAGGCCGATCACGCAGAACAGACAGAGCGGAAGACTAGAACAGCCAATCAAAAGCCGTCCTCGGTGTCCGTGCGAGTCGCGTGCAAAAGGTGAACAGACATCGCCGATATTCCCGGAAGTCAGCTGGGGCACATATTTTATGCTACTAAAATCTTGGATAATCGACCTGTATTGATGTAAATGTTAATTGTATTAAACATTTGTATTAAATAAACGTAGTTTGAAAATGGACACAAAGATAGCACTAAGTGTAAAATATTTTTAGATGTAAAAATAAAATTACAATCTCTTGAAAATAAGCGAGCACTTTTGAAAATAACTAGAAGAAAGTCACTGTCCCAACCTGTATATATTTTAACGGGTGCATTGAGTGACATGCGCCCAGTAAAGTTGGTAACGATGGATGGGAAGTAGTTCCACATATTAACGTCGAAGAAAAAGTGTTAGGTAACTATTTATGATAACTTAAATTATGTTTTCTTTGGCTTTCTGTTTTTCTTTTTATGCACCGAAGTGTAAAAATGAGCAGATTTGTAAAATATTTACTTTTCTAATAATTTCACAGTTTCACTTTACCCACGCATGAATAAAGGTGGAATAATACACAACTCGCATACAAGTAGATTTTAAGAAGGGCTTTTAAAAGTGCTCATTTTCACGTGAATAGCCTATATGTATAATTTGTTTTAGAATCTTGGCGTTGAAAATCACGAATTCAACAGTAAAATGACTACGTAGAAAATCTGCTTATATGAGAACAACCATCGGTTCTGTCTGTACACGTGAACCAGGCGTAAGTGTCGATAGAAACTTCCTCTCTACAACGGTATAACACAGTGAACAAGAACAGTCTGAATGCTGGATGGTTTCGTGAGACGATATACTTAACTGCGCCTTTCACCTTTCACTCCCGCCGTTGAATGTGGCCTGGTTAGCGGCTGCAGTGCGAAGACGATTCTCGTTATATAACAGAGGTGTTCTAACCGGATTACAGAACCGGAGGTCATGGGTCGGCGTCCTGTACTGAGCTTCTGTGGAAACGGTTCTTGATATGCAATCACCACACAATAAATAAGCGTAAAGGCTGTTCACGATAAAGTGAGCACTTTTGAAACCAACCTTAGAAAAATGTCACTGCCCCTGCCTGCATATATTTTGACGGGCGCACTGAGTGACATGCGTCCGGTAAAGATGGTAACGATGGATGGGAAGTAGTTCCATTTGTTAACGTCGAATAAAAGGTGTTAGGTAAAAATTTGTGGTAATTGAAATTATTTCTTACGTTTTTTTACGCCTCAGTGTGTAAAAATTAACAGATTTATCCAATGTTTACTTTTCTAATAAGTTCACAGTTTCACTTGACCGAAGCATGTATAAAGTGACGAGGTCCATGGCAATGCTAATTTTACATGAGGCGGAATAATACACAACGTGCATACAAGTAGATGTTATTGAGGGCTTTCAAAAGTGTTCAGTTTACCGTGAACATCCTATATAAAAGCGAAATGGCGTGGTGGTACAGTATGAATTTTTAAACTACAATGTTTTCTTGTGGCGCATCCTTATGAAGTCGTTGGCGGCCTCAAACTGGGGGAGGGGGACAAATTCCCGCTGGCCAACCTCACCTCACCGGCCCATTTCGCGACGCCGCTGGAAGGTTTCCTACTGGCGTGTATGTTACCAACCGCTGATTGGCGAAAGGCGTTATAATATGTAATATTTTGCTGGGTAGTGCCGCCATTTTGATGGCATATGCTACTGGATATCGCGGTACGAACAGCCGTTTATCCTCTGCGTCCTTTAAGTAATCTCTACTAGAGCATTGGGTGTAGAGGCGTATGGGGCGTTTAACGAGCGTGTCAATGTAGCCCTTATCGCTCCTACACTCCTCTGCCACAACCGCGCAGTGGTAACTCAATGGACTCGCATTCGGGAGTACCCGGGTTCGATCACCGGCACGGCCACCCTGATTTCGGTTTGCCATGGTTTTCCGAGATCACTCCAGGCGAATGCCGGGATGGGTCCCTAACAAAGGCCATGGCCAATTCCTTCCCATTCCTTCCTCCAATCCCTTCCCCTGTACAACCAGTACCATCTCTAATGACCTCGCTGTCGACGTGACGTTAAGCCCAACTATAGGCTATTCACGGTAAAGTGAGCACTTTTGAAAGCCCTCTCGTTTTTAACAATGCTCAACAAATACATATATTTTATTTTAGCCTTAGACGTTATTGCCCAAGTGCTGTGGAATATACACATTGTGTTTATTACTTCCATGGCAATATTTATTTTAAAATGTGGTTAAAGGACAAGGAACAGCCGAAAGGAAAAAAAAAAAGTAACTAGTGCCTCAACAGTGCTCATTTTATCGTGAACAGCCTATGCCTACCTATTACAAAAGTAAAATACTTCCGAGGTAGGCGACTGCCTCCAGCGTCCAAGAGAGAGGCAATCTGTCTGGCCCACGTGGAGGTGTGGGCCATGTGTAGCAAGTCACAGTGAGTACTGTCGCCTCTCCAGCAGCGCATTCGTCGCGCGCCACTCCCTTTCGTCCTACCGGCCCGGGGCGTCTGTCAGTCGTGAGCGCAGTGAACGCGAACACGCGTGACTCCAGCGGCCGCCTTACGCTGCACGTACGTGCCCCGCCACCGCCAGCATGCCCCCTCCCACACCCCCCCCCCCCTGTGCACTGTGGTCCAGAGGTTAGCGTGCTCGCCTTCCACCAGGGCCAACCGGGTTCAATCCCCGCCCCCGGTTCATTCCCGCACTTTCGCATGTGGGAATCGTGGCGGACGATGCCGCTGGTCGGCGGGTTTTCTCGGGGATCTCTTGTTTCTCCCACCCCTTCATTCCGGTGCTGCCTTGTTTGTGTTTTGTTTTATTGTATCCGCAAGATCTTCTTTCAATACATAACTGTACAAAGATATTAGACAAGTCAAATTACAGTATACAAAGTTTATACTCTGGACATAAGGAAACATAAGTAAACACGCACACACACACATACATATGTGTGTGTGTGTGTATATATATATATATATATATATATATATATATATATACACATACATTATATATATATATATATATATATATATATATATATATATATATATATATATATATATATATATATATAATGTCAGGCTATACGTACACGCATCACATCTTTTCCTCATAATTTGGCCAATCCTCCTCCAACATGCTCCATAGTCACCTCGATCACCCTCATTGGCTTTCAAGACCTCATTGCTAAGAGCCACCCAAATCTCTTCACTCGTCCCCCCCCCCCCATCTACACTTGTATAACTCACCTCTTTCCCATCTCCTTTTTTGTTGTTAGGTTGTTAGGGAATCTCCGTTCTGGCTGGATTGTCTGCAACTACACCAAGATATTTCTTGGAGTATCGACCTCCGGCACTGTTACGGCAGATTCTCATCGAAGCGTAACTCAGACCAGGCGCCTTCCTGTTGGCTCACAAGAAAAGAAGAAAAAAAGAAAAGAAAAAAAAGTGATACTGTTTGTTTGCGAGTAATTTAAAAAATTGTAAACCATAATTTAAAAAAATGCACTTCCTGCAATTGCATGTATTTCTTCTTAAATAATCATTGGCTGCATTACATGAAAGTGATAATGTTGCCACTGAGCCAAGAAAATGCCTAATGTCGCTATCGATCCAAGGTGAGCTAACGCCGCCATCTTAAAAATAAACATGGCCAAAGTTAGTTTTCCGATAATATTTCCTTGCCAGTTGGTTTCTGAGCAAAATATGTTCAGTAAAATTAATTTACGCCAAATCCTCTTCGAAAATGGCCCGTTGTTTTTTTTTTTGTCTGACGCGTAATTTCAGCGCTACTGCGAAAAGCATATTTCACAGTAACCTACCACTCCTTAAGCTGTTTATCTTCGCACATCCCCCCCCCCCCGAGTAATATTTGTTTTATATTACTGGGCTTCTAAAAAAATTAAAGAACTTTTAATATTTTAGTCTTTAGTTGCCTTCCCCTCCGTACACACACGCCTACAACACACATACACACACACACACACACACACACACACACACACACACACACACACACACCTGTTTTCAGTATGTTCCGCCTGGCTCATCAACAATATGAGATCCATGCAGGTGATTTTATAATCTCCAGGTTTCAACTTCAAATATACCGCATGGAAGTTAAATAGTAATCCCAATGCTCGTAATGTATCAACATAAGATTTTACTATCGAATCTGTTATTGCATGTGATGGCCGAAATTCTTGTTCGTTCAAATAAATTATTTCTTGCTTTGTCTGGCATGTCTATCAGGTATGCAGTGTAGAATAACGAGTCAAAGTAGAAATTCTTCTGTTATGAACACCTGGTCTATCTAGCCATTGCGGGGAGGAGGTTTACAACCCAGTACTATAGGTAGTTCACGGTAAAGTGAGAAATTTTGAAAGCCGTCTCATTTGGAATAATAGTCAATAAAAATTAACATATTTTACTTTACACTAGACGTAAGCTTGTGGGTGCTGTGGAATATACACACTGTGTTTATTACTTACATGGTGGTATTTATTTTAAAAAGTGGCTAAAGGATAAAAAAAATGACTGAAAGGAAAAAGTAACTAGGTCCTCAAAAGTGCTCACTTTATCGTGAACAGCCAATACCATTGATCTGTAATGTAACTAGGCAGCAATTCCGGCCCTGCAGTGTAAGATACGTGTTACTTTTGCAAAATGATTTTTCAGCCGTACTTCATATGTATATTTATTAAAACTGTTAAACTGTAAAATGATTCAGATTAATTTTAATGTCAGGAGTAAATGGTATACCATGATATTATTCTTACTTCATATATTTCCTTACTAGCTATCCGGCCCGGCTTCGCCCAGATACAATTAAGTTTTTTCTGCCGCCGCGGCACCTCTCTTGCCAACGCATCGCCACATCCCACGTCGCCATCCTCGACTACGCATAGGTCCGTGAGTGCGTGTATCGACTTTAGAAATTACTTCTTTACAAAACTCTTCATAACCTTTAATTATTGGCCATAATTGTATGCTGTAAATAACATTTCTTATCTGAATTTAACAGATTTAGTAATTAATTAATTAATTTTGATAAAGATTAAGTTCATTATTTTCAGAAAAAAAACAGTGAATTTTAAGTTTGTTTTTATTGCGTAATTTAAATTGTAAATACGCTTATTACTACTTATCTATTAAATATAGATACATGCTACGCCTGACTTTTTGTATATCATTTAATTTTACACAATTCTTTCGTATATGATTTTGTTATATCACTAAAGGATTAGACAGCGTATTCCATGAGAGCGCGCTGGTGGCAAACTTTTTTCCCGACTTGATGCACTAATACCGTTAATGCTCGGCTCCTATAAGTGCTTGGGCAATTTTTAATACACACAAACCTTCTTTGATAAATGCAGATCATAACAGAAACCCCATCCAAATCCGTTCAGTGGTTCTTGAGATTAGCGCTGTCATTAAGACAGACAGACGCGCGCCAGGGACTTCCTTTTATACATACGTATGTATTGGATGATTTGCAGTCTTCCTTGATAGTCTTACAACAGCGATTCATTTTCTTGAAGGCTGTACACTATAAAGTGAGCACTTTTGAAATCAACCGTAGAAAAAATTTGACTGCTCTTACATGCATATATTTTAACGGGCGCACTCAGTGACATGCACACGTTAAAGTTGGTAACGATGGAGAGTAAAGTAGTTCTGTCTCTGAACGTCGAATAAAATGTGTTAGGTAACCATTTGTGATATCGTAAATTATTTCTTTAGCTTTTCGTTTTTGTTTCTAATACATCGAAGTATAAAATTAGCAGATTTGTAAAGTATTTAGTTTTCTAATAATTTCACATTTCCACTTGACCGACGCATGAATAAAGTAATGAGGCGCATGGCAATCGTAATTTTACACAAGGCGGAAGAATACACAACGTGTGTACAAGTATATCTTAAGGAGGGCTTTCAAAAGTACTCAGTTTATCGTGAACAGCCTATATATGACGTTCGCTTTCATATAACCTACCTCACTGGGCTCTAATTTTCAGCGGCACGTGCAATCTATTTGTAACCTCAGTGGTTGATTGGAAATGCCAGCGTTTCTTTACGAGGTGAAGTTAAGAATACAAACACGCCCATTTTTCCTCATGGTTGCCCAGAGGCCGAAGGTTCGCCGTCGTTCATTTCACCTTCAACAATTTCCCGGTGACGCCCGCCTGTTCGCGCTGCAGCCCGTGTACTGAAACATTACCGTTGTTTGCGCGTAAACTCGGCTCTCGGTAAATAAACGTTCTAAAAATACGAAGTTTAGCCAGAAAGGATAAGAAGCTATTGTCTATGTCGCTATCGTTTTACTTCTATCATATTAAGTGTATCAATTGAGAGAAACATTTGTGAAAGTGGTTAAATATTGCATTTTTAAAGCTTGCCTATGAAGCGGTAAGAGAAAAGTACGATCATACGCAGGTAGTTTGATCTGTGTACTTTCATCGCGTGTAATAAAACCCCACAGTTACACATATAGTTTACACAGTAAAGCGTTAGGGCGGAAACACTGCACGCCTTGCGTGTAGGAGCGATGAGGCGCTAGGCGTGCGTGTTAGTGTCGCCCGTATCGCTCCCTCGCTTCTTAACTTTGGACGCTATGAAAGTATACAGATAAAACCACCTGCGTATAATCATACTTTTCTCTTGCCGCTTAAAAAAAACTCCAAAGGCAAGCTTTAAAAATGCGATATTTAACCACTTTCACGATTTTTTTTTTCCTCCATTAACAATCATGAAACTGTGGACCCCGCGCTCTCGCCAGCGAGTCTACAGACCAGCGAGGAACTTACGGCTGTTGCCTGGTTGAGAATTTGGCACATGGAAAATACACGTTATTGAAAATCGGTTTTCTACAGCCAATTTAGAAGACCTAATTTTGAAATAAAAACTTAAAACATGAAAAATGGTAAACTCAAGCTCTGTTATTAAGGCAAATGTAACAATTCGTTCGTCAGTAATTTTATTTACAATTATTACATTCTATGATATTTCCAGCAAACAGGTTATACATTGATGTTACAAAAGGCTCTGGTAGCAGAGAAGTGCGTACTTTCCTGCTCAAAAAAGTTCCTGATGGTAAATTCTGTTCACGATAAAGTGAGCACTTTTGAAATCAACCTTAGGAAAAAATCACTGCCCCTGACTGTATATATTTTAACGGGCACCCTGAGTGACATGTGACCAGTAAAGTTGGTTACAAAGGATGGAAAGTAGTTCCATAACTTAAAGTAGAAAAAAATGTGAGGTAACAATTTCTGATAACTTAAATTATTTCTTTCACTTATTTCAGTGTTTTTTTTTAAGGCACCGTAGCTTAAAATGAGTGGATTTGTAAATAATTTACTTTTCTAATAATCTCACAGTTTCACTTGACCGATGCATGAATAAATTGATGAGCTCCATGGCAATGTTAATATTACATAAGGTTGAAGAATACACAACGTGCATACAAGTAGATCTTTCAAAAGTGCTTATTTTAGCGTGAACAGATTATATCTATATATCTTTAAAGACGTTCGCCACGGAAAATTCTGTTATTTCATATTTGAGCCAAATAATGTTCAACTCGTAGGCATTGTTTGTGACTACCTTATCCTCAGGAAAAAATATTTGTAGACTGCATGGTTTTTGCAAAATTACACGTCAAAGTCGAAATTTTACTGTTATTGGGATGTACATACAAATAATGAAAACTACCTTACGTACAGAAATAGGATAATTCACACTGGAAGAAGATTGCAAAAGCTACTTCAAGACATCTATAAAATTGTACAAGGAAATGTCTTTTCAATAAAAAAAAATTGCTGAAAATAAGGAAATTCTTGCATATTTTTTTATTTTGGCTGCCCGTAAATTTTTAGAAAATAACTTTTGCTGAACATACCTTAAAATAATAAAGATAAGATCTTTCAGACGCCCTTTTTAACTTTTCTGCAAATAGTTTGGTTTATTTTATTCCTACATCACAAAAACAGTAAAATATTGTCTTATTCGACGTGTAATTTTGCAAAAATCATGCAGTATAAAATATCTTATATAATCCAAATATAAAATAACGCATTTTTCCGTGGCCAAAGTCCTTAAAGATAAATATATACCACCAGGAAATTTTTTGAGCAGAAAAATATGTGCCTCATTGCTATCGAAGCCTTTTGCAACGTTTATTTACGACCTGTTTGTTGGAAATATCATAAGATTTAATAACTACATAAAAAATTACCGACAAACAAATTGCTATATTTGCTTCAATAACAGAGGCCGAGTTTATTATTCCTCATATTTAAGTTTTTGTATGAATTTATGTCTTTAAAATTGGCTTCAGGAAACCGAATTTCAATAATACGTAGTTCCATATACCAAATTCACAATCAGGCAACAGCCTTAATAAACAAAATATGGCGGATGTAGTGCTCCCACGAGGCGCTCACTGCCACGTTGTGCCTTAGACAGCGAGCGTTACAAAATACAACAGCATTCCTAAAGCCTGCCAAATTTTTGCCTTCAGCTACACATATTTGACAATAAAATTTTGAGGACAAAATACGGCCATCAAATTTTCCTTCCAACAAATTCGACCAAATAAATGTGTATGTGTTTGAAAATGTGTCACATTGTCAGATTTTTTTATTGGGAGAATTAATTCGAAATATTATTTAAAAATTATTTACATAGTGAAGATATTGCTCTTGTTTTCCCATGCGATCCGTTACCAGTAGAATATAAGTAATATTGTAATTTTTTTCCTTTCTTTACTAAATTAAAATTTATTTATAAGATATGTTTACTGCACAATGAAATAAATGCCTCTGAGTTCGTAGTATTATGTGCAATATTTACGTAAAATAGCATTCATGCCCAGACAGCTTCTACACAAATTAATTATCTTCATAACTTACTTCGTTTCCAGCAATTGTTCGTTATTTTAAGTTTCTTGACGTCCATTTTTGTTGTGCACGATTCTGATTGACTGAGACCGTTAAAATCAAATAAATTTCAGAACCTTTCTAATCTTAAAATTTTTGATGGAAACTGAAGCCATACAACTTTCTCAGACAAAAATGGCGGCGTTTATGACATAACTGTCCAACTTTATTTTACCAAACTTATTGGAAGCATTTTGACTGTAAAATTTGAGTGTGACAGGGGCTTAAGACTGCGGATCCAAGACGCGGGAAAATTGCCTGACCAATCAGGCGCTCCAAATGCGAATATACTTGTCGGTTTCGGGTGTCCCGCTTATTGCACCTCGATAAAATTTTAATATATTTACATTAATGTAATTCTCTACACACATGTTAAACAGTTTTAACACAAAGTAAATTTTTATCATGTCAATAGGGGTCCTGGTTTTGCTCCGCCTTCTTGGCGTGTAGATTCTCTGCCCCCACCCGTGAATGAGAAAGCTGGCCCTTTTTTTTTTCTGTCCCAAGAATGTTAAAAAAATTACTCTTTACAAATATTAGCAGGCCGGCATCCATTATGGTATTAATTACGACCCCTTTCTTGCTTTTTTATTACTCTGTAATGAAACACATTAAATTTAAAACTACACATTTAACATTATTCTGAATACATACAATAGACTACGCACATCATTACGAATAAATGGAATTTTGAATCAAGCTATTATGACAATTCTAAATTTAAAAAATGTATTTAAGTCGTCTATTCAATTTACTACAATACAGCCATGGCTCAAAATGGCCTGACACTGGTATAAACTATAAGAAATTAATTAAATGCTGTTCATGATATTTTGTGCACTTTTGAAATCAATCTCTGAAATATATCACTACCCATATAGGCTATTCACGGCAAAGTGAGCATTTTATTGAAGCCGTCACATTTGGAATAATAGTTAATAAATATTTTTCATTGTAGCCTTAGACGTTAACTTTCGAATCCTGCGAAATATATACACTGTATTTGTTACTAACACGGCAATATTTATTTTAAAAAGCGGCGGAAGGATAACAAAATGTCTTATGGGAAATAGTAACTAGGGCCTTAAAAAGTGCTCGCTTTACCGTGAACATGCTATGTAAGTAACACATTTACGTTCCTACCAATGCCAATTGTTTACTTTAGCAGCGCATGAATGAAGTGATCAAGTATGTGACATTGTTAACTATGAGGATGTATACAAAATGTACAGAAAAATGTATCCCAAGAAGGAGTTTTAAAAGTGCTCATTAAACTGCGTGCCATTTACATTATATTTAATTTTTCTTTTTTAAATGTAGTTCATATTGACCCCGCGTAAACCTTACTCCTGATGTGTAGGCAAAGGCACGGTGCACAAGTGACACTCACATTGCCTGTTACAACATTGCAGGCGCATTTGGTAGCAAGTAGTTATAAGTATGGCAATAGGTAGCGTCGCAGACGCTTACGGGTTTCTCCTTTTCTGGGTAGGTAGCGCGGTGGTCGCCAAGCGGTGTTCGGTGTTGATGTGGTGGCCTAACAGCAGGTGTTGAAGAGGAAGTTATTCCAAGATGGAACCGGTAAGAAATTAATTTGTTTCTGTTCCTTGATGGTAATGTGTTGCATACAAATATTCAGTGTTTTACTGTGTGAGAAAAAAAAAAAAGCAAATGGTTTAAAATAAGTAAATATTTTGTGTTAAGACAAATAAAAAGTTTAGAAATTACCTCTTTCATCTGGAAATTTTAGTTTTAAACTTTTAAAAGTAAAAAAGATTCCGAACCTGTCAGTTCTGCAAAATACTATCGCCTCAATTTAGAGAACATAAAATATTACGATCATTTTAGTACTTGACAATTTGGTAGGCTAGAGCCCCGGTCACAATATGCACTGGTATTGGTGTTGGAGTTAGTAGCCGTTGGTACGTGAGGTATACGTGAGATGGCGCAATAGGCGGTTGGTCCTAAAATCATTTTAAACCGCGGTCGGTGGTCTGTGGTTGGTGTCATAGATTACAGAGGAGGTAGACCGATCTCGCTGGCTGCGCATAACCAATCTCCGTGTCCCAACATCGAACGGCTTTTCTGCCAACACGTCTAGCGAAAATGGCGTGGTTTGAATTTTAGGTTAGAAAACTAATTTGTAAACAAATGCTGTAAGATGAATGTGTACTTCGTCTAACAATTTGTAATGCAGTCTGATCAAGTTAAAATGGCTAAAGGTATTTTATTTATATAATACTACTTGTAATTTTAAAATTAAGATATAAACAAACACTTTCATCACTGTTGACCATGTGACTTTGGCAGATGTGTTCCTTTGGGGTAGGTCAATGTTGGGTACATGCGCAGATGACGATTAATGCCCGGTGTGCACCATCGTGGTGCGAAACTCGATCCGAGATCAACCCTGCGAAGCGCTGTGTGCCCACAGTCTCAAGCCAAAACGTACGCCGGAATAGCCAGATGGCTCGGTGTTGGGCGGCTGTAGTGTCACATTGCACAGCACCGCAATACACTGCGACTTGCCTTCAAGTGATACACCACCTAGAAACTGAAGAAGACACTTGAAGGTGACCAAGCCTCAAGTTCTCTCGTTTCTGGGGGGGGGGGGTGGGGGGGAGGTGCACTATGTATGGTCCGGTGCACCGCTAAGCACCTTCGCCTGAGGCAGGCTGTCCACCTAGCGAGGAGTATAAATAATAAATGCGTATGGGGGGTGCACACAGGGCGAGGCAACACCCTCCGAGGGACGGGCTTTCCAGCTGGGACCCGTAGGTGCCCGTCGTTCCGGAACATGACATGAAATGAGACCCTAGGATGGAGCGGCGCTGGAATGCAAAGGAGGGGGAAGTGGGAGTACCCCGAGAAAACCCGTAGCGGCATCGTTCAGCACGATTCTCACATCCGGGAGCGAACCCACCGGGGATCGAGCCCGGATCGCCGAGATGGGAGGCGAGTACGATAACCACTGCGCCACTGCTGCCCTTACGGGAGGGGTAATACCCAATAGCGCATCTTCCCTTCCACCAGGGGGGCTGGTACCTCCCACCTTCTTGGTTACAAACTAAATCCAGCGTGACCAGAAAAATAAAAGATAGCCTCCCTACCAATCTTTCTCTTCTAGTGTTTCAAACACCTTTTCAATAAAGAATATCCTCCCCCATCCTCTGTTCTAGAAGAAATCTTTTTCTACTTCATAAATTGCATGTAATCTTGCAATTATTTTCTGTCGAGGGGTGTTTGCGGTGCCTATGCCGATCCCCCTTCCCTCCGCGTAGTTTAGTTTAAGTTAGCATGGGAGGTAAACTTGCCCCCAATCGCGGTCAAGTTTTCCCAATCCCAGAAAAGCTGCGAGAATGTGCCTATGTAGTTAGAAACTTCCCTGCATGTCTAGGCTTAAGGGGCTCAGCCCTGAGACGCACTTAGCCCCTATCCCTACCCCTGACCTTTGACTCTCCTCTTAGTTTTAAGGTAGGTTAGAAAAAAATCGAACTCGTGTGTGAAGAATCGCTAAGAATTAATTATTTCCTTCCCTCATAGATCCTTTTAAAAATAATCTCGTACTCATATTTTTTTCCTTGGATATGGCAATTCCGCATAGTTAGCTGGCAGTATTTAAAATTCTATATGCTCTCTCCGACGAATTGAGACGACCAGATAGCTTCTTTATCAAATAAAACAGAATCGCTTTCTCTTTCGGACTGTAGGGTATAAGTAATTTTTTACTCGCCATCTCAGAAAAAAAAAATACAGCAAACTGTTCCCACCCAACATACTTTTCTACTAATCAATTCAAAGTTCAAACGCAACACACATAAAATTTGTATGCAAACATGCGACAAAACAGACACGATTTTCATGGGTATTTTCCTAACAACACGTTGAGCATAGTTAAACCGTGGTTCAACCATAAAAATCTTGGCTACGTTGCCAGATTTTGTAGAGGAGAGGCATCCACGACCCATTCGTCTAGCAGTCTGCTGGACGACAACTATAATATATGAAAGGTGGTGGACCGCCAGTAAGATGCAGAACGAATGTCTGCCAACAAGCTTGCCGGCTGACCGCTGGATGTTGTTTATAATTACGGCCCTAAAACAACATTATACGCACTTGAATCGTATTCATTAAACTTCGTAAAACAATAATTCATTTTAAACAGATAAAACATCGCACATCTAGTTGATGGTGTAACACTCTTACATTGGAACCCAGATCAAACTGGATCCTGGTACGGAAATAGGATCATTTGATCTCGGATCGAGAAAGATGTTGGTGCAACCATGCATAAGCATTCTACCTAATCTTTAGTCTATGGTTGGTGTTGGTGTTGGCCATAGAACAGAGATATTCATAGGGTAAATAAGGAGATACTTGTAGAAGGCAAAATTTCGGCATTTCTCCTAACCCGTGTTACTACAAGCGCTCGGTGAAAGCACTATGGAACTACAAGCGCAGAGGCTGGAAGTTTGAATTGATACTACCCACTTCCACCCAAATTTATGTTGAAATTTAAATTTATGTTAATGCTGTAAGCAGTGGAAAATCGAAGTGTGTGCATGTTAAACACACTGTTTAAATGTGTTCGGAATATATTTTGATGGTATAATACGAAATACTGTCTTCTTAGGTGTGTTTATGTGACTGGAACAGTAAGACACAGATTCCCAGTTTCAGTAATGTTTTATTTAGAGAATGGGTGAAGAAAGTGAGTGGCAGATGAGAAACTTGGCGGCTTTGAAAATCTAGAAATGTACTCTTCTCGTTACAAAAAAAATGAGCGATCTTGTGTAGCTGAAAATATTTGTAAGTCTTCTTCGAGTATGTATGGCAGGCTGCTCCCTCCCAAGTTACAGGCGCGTGCCGTGAAGTGGGCGTGGCTAACTGCTGCAAGACACATGGCTTTGGAGGAAAAAGGATACAAAACACTTTCTGCTACAGGCTGTTCCCGGTAAAGTGAGTACTTTTTAAGGCCCTTATAATTTTTTCCTTTCATCCGATTTCCATCTTCCTGATGATTTTTTTGTATAAATAATAGTTCTGCGAGCTCAATTTTGTCCGAATATATTCCAACACATTATATGTAATGCAGTTAAAGTAAATTAGTGGTGAATCCTTCGGAATTATGCACTAGCCTGTACCAGATCTGAGAAACAAATAGTAAATTATAAATTTGAACAGACCACACTGGACCACTGGAAAAAATTACTTCCAAATCATGGATAATTGTAAATATGAACGGATGTGTTACGTTATAATTCCCCTTGCCAACACACACGATATCTTTGAAAACATAAAGTGATAATCACTAAAATCATTAAATAATACATAATATGGAATAATGTTTTCATGTTTATGATGAAGCCATCAAACGTCTCGAAATGAATGGCCTGTAGTCTAGACTTCACAGTCCAATGAATACTCGATCAACTACTGTATATTCACTGTTTGTTTCTCCAGTAAGTGGCCAATATTACTCTAAAACATACAGCATGTGATCCCTAAACGTCTTTCCTTGCCAGTTTCGTATTTCGCACATTCCTGACAGCCTTGCTAACTGTAATCCAATGCAAAGGTAGATTAGGTCTATAAGTGTGTAAAGTTTAGCTTGTCCTCAAAATAATCCGCCCAGTTTCCCTGTTCCTGTTTTGTTCCGTTCATAAAGTAAAGGCCTATTTACATGCACCGACATATCTTAACCAAATTTGGATTACAGTAAATAGTTATTGGTTATTAAAGTGTTATAACACGAATTTACTACAGTATTATCTGCGGGAGTGATTATAGTCTCTTGAAAGATCTACGGTTATTTAAAAATACTCAAAATATTCACCTTTTAAAACATAATATCATATAGAATACATGCAGCGAGCTACTAGGTATATTTCGAAGGAAACTAGTCGCATTAATGTGAGCACTTCTTTATGCCTGTCGCATTTTATATGAATGTATGCACCCAAATGTCAATAAAGATTACGTATTAAGTCGTAACTCAGTTTACATTTTCATTTAAACACGAACTGAAGTATAAATAAAATTGCTTGCGTGTTTCATGTGTGTTTTATAGCACCATTACGAAAAGTGTTAAGAGCTCACTTTGGTGCGAACAACCTATAGTACCATTACATCTAAGCTGGACAGTTCAACTCGACGTGTTTTGTCATGATGTGGTTTCTCACCGAAATGCCTCCATTGGCGATTCGTAATAGTAATGGCAAGTAACCCAATTTGAAATACTTGGTGGCTGGCAGACACCACATAGACCAGTCACCTTACTGATTGGTGGATACATGTGTAAGTGTGCTTTTTAGCAATTGGCGTCTCAGTGTTTCGCACCATGTTATGCGAATGGTCGCCATTGTGGCGTAAACAACTACCATTTGTTTGATAATACTTCACATTGTGATCACAAACATGATTCGCCAACATTCTATATATATTATTTATAAATCGTTGTCAGTCCCACAACTACAAAATAAGCAAAATGTATACCAATTTGATACTTGCGTTATCTTGGACTGTCTTACACACGAAACATCCACTCATATAAATATTTACTAAATTAATGTTTCTTTTAAGAATTACCTTCTTTGCGTTATAAGGTATTGCAATTTCTAAGTTTGAGTCCAAATTGGTTTACCAAAAACCGAAAATTTAACCGTTGGAAGACCGTATTCAGTACCTGTAAGAAATGGGTTCACAAATAGAGATAGAGAATTGCATTTTTTTTATAACACATCTACCGACATCTGACTTAGAAGCCCCCACACTTTGACATCATACCTACAAAAATCGTAGAGGTTATAGTGTTGTAAAGGGTTGGGAGAGTGGAGGTACGTTTTAAAGCTTAGTAATACTGCATGCAGTCAAATGAAAAGTTACTGAGCCAGAGTTCCAAAATGTCGTACAGGAAGGTCCATCCTGATCCACTCAAGTTCCATTTCGCATGGTTGTTAACAATATTTAATGATTTATCACCAATTTGTCCTACTTTCGAACCCTTTCTTATCCGTTTATTAGGTTCGGTAGTGCAAATCAGAAAATGAATAAATTCACAATAACAATTTAATTTGTAACGTTGTGAGTAGTATATAAAAATTACTTTGTCGCAAAGGGATGGGGGATAGGAGAGGAGGAACCGCCCGCCGCCATGTTGGAATTTCCCTTTTTTCCTTCAAAATGTCCATGTTTTCCTCAAAATTGACTAAATGTCCCTAAATATTTCGATTTTCAGTAAAAATGTCACTTTTTCCCTTAAAAAATCCTCATTTTCCCAGGCAGATCAGTGACCCTGGATAGAGCAGTGAGACGGATCAACGACCCAGGGTCAAGGATCAACGACCCCGGTGACCGGAATCAGAGACCCCAGGGGCAGGAGAGCAGGACCAGTACCTTTGCCCTTGACCTTTGACATTTTACCTAAAAAATCCAAAAAAGTAAAAAAATTCGACAAAATTCCAAAAATTTTTAAAAAATCCCAAAAATCATATTATTAAAAGTACTAAAAAATTATTCCAATCGTATTTAAAAACGTATTATAAATCGTTGAAAACGTATCATCAACAATTTATTAAAAAGTTATATATAAAACGTAAAAAAAAGTACTAAGTAATGTATTATTACAAATGTATTAAAATCATTTAAAAAATCTATAAAATATTATTATTAAAATTAATTAAATAATTATTAAAAATCGTTAAAAAATGTATTAACAAATGAACTTTCCAGAGGTCACCCCTCACCCATACACATCCACCATCTTGGTAGGTGCAAGGGACGTGGCCACCATGTTGATACGCGACCGCCATCTTGGTAGGCAGCCACCATCTTTGTAGGCGACCACCGTCATGGTAGATATCACCTGTCCGCCATATTGGATGCAGGTAACTATGACCTAAAATTTATGACCTTGAATTACGTTTAAACCAGAACTCGAGAAAAAACATAAATGTCTATAAGCACACTACAATACTAACAACCAACATAATAGATGCAGACTATGTTGACCTTAACCCCATGATCTTGAATGACCTTGAAAACAAACACTGTTAATAAAATACATAAGTCAACTAGCATAATACATTACACACTACGGCCACTATGTTGGATGCAGGTAAATTCGACCTTGAGCCCATTACATTGAATGACCTTGAAAACAAAATCTCGAAAAGAAAGAAATGAAAGTCAGCAAGCATATTACATTACTAACTACTATGACCATATTAGATGCAGGTGAAATTAACCTTGACCTCATGACTTTGAATGATCATGAAAACAAAAACTCGAGAAAAATTCATAAAAGTCAACAAAAATATTATATTACGAACAACAACCACCTATTAGATGCAGGTGACCTGAACCGTAGCCCCATCACCTTGAATGACTTTAAAAACAAACACTAGAAGAAAAATACATAAATGTCAGCGAGCATATAACATTACAAACTACTACCATCATTTTAGATATAGACAACCTTGACCTTGGCCTCATAATCTTGAATAACCTTGAAAACAAAAAGTCGAGAAAAAATACATACTTTAGAATTCTTGTGTATAGTTTTATGCTCAAATTTTAAACCACTGAAGTTATCGCTGCCAAACTTATGTCTTAGCTACAACTTGTGACCTCGAACAAGGCGATTTGGCCATTATAGCTTATGTCTTCTGGTAGGCACAGTAGCCTAAAATTTTTTATATGGTGCATTTATAGCTGCCATATTGATATGTATCACTGGTGATATCGAACAAGGCGATATATATGGACTACCATACCACAAGCCTTCATTATTCTTTGGATAAACTTGTTACTGATGCCAGAATGGTTGGCAACCCTACAAACTACTTTGTTGATCGGTATGCCGTTACAATCATACCTATTTAGCCTCGCGGTCATAACACCTACTCATATTCTTTCTACTACTTCTGTTTCACTTCTATAAATAGCCTTTTTATATATTCCTAAATATTCACTGACATATATTCAAAACTAAATCTGCAGTTAAATATGCATGTGATGGGGTAATGTTTCCAGGTCGGATACTACAAGGCAGGAGCCGCGTACGTAGTTGTTCCACCTCTCCCCAATAAACCCCCCACCCACGTTCAGACAAGTGCCACAACGTCTGGCGCATACAGTAGCTTGCGTCTTGAACGATGACCAGGACCTGGTCGAGCGAGCGTATACATGTTTGCTCCGTAACGTCTCATTTCGAAATATTTTCCGCGCCTAAATATTACAGATAATTTACCTGCATTATGATCAGTTCATGACATTGCAAAGTCATGTTTTCGGTTATTATTTTTAACTGGTTTCTTCAGCTACATTGTTTTTATTCCTTTTAGTACAATATTCTTTAAAGTGAGCGTTTTTAGGCAGATATAACCGTTTAAAACGTAGCGCTAATATTAATATACGTAAAAACACTTGGCTTTAGCGTGTTAGTACAAATTTGTTGTTACGGCGTCATTGCGTATGTAAGACATAAGAACTATAATCCGATAGTAACATTAAGCATTCCTGGGGCCGTGCTGGTATAGTGGTTAGACAACTCTCCTCCCACCATGGAGTACCGGGTTCGATTCTCGACGAGGTCACGTCCGGATTTTCGCATGTGGGAATCGTGCAGGACGATGCCGCTGGTCGGTGGGTTTTCTCACTGATCTCCCATTTCCCCCACCCTTTCATTCCGGAGCTGCTCCATACTCCTCTCGCTTTACCCTCAACGGCTCGGTGTTAAGAGCCGCCCAAATCTCTTCACTCGCTCATTAAGCATTCCACCTCCTAGGACGTATTTTGTCCAGAAGGGCGAGACACTGAGGACGACCCAGGCACGCGCATCACATACGTCATCGTCTCCATGTGCAAGGTACTGAACAAGTGTGCAATCTTTCCTTCAAACCGTACCTCTGATACAACTTCAAAATTAGGCCTATTTCATAAAATATTTGCTACATTTTCTTATTACCAAACAATAAAGTAAAAATATATTTAGCTTCTAGTTTCTTGTCGTGCATTTACATCTTAATCCTGTATTCATAAACTTAGCTTTCACCCATACACTAAAACGGTAATGCTGAATATCTGTTTACATTTGGACAGCTTCGTTTGGCGTGATCGGTGTGAATGTGACCTGAACAAGGCGTTAGTGTGAAATCATCCAACGGAAACCTTGGAGTGAGTGAAGAGATCTGGACTGCTCTTAACAGCGAGGTCTTGAGAGCTGATGAGGGTGATTGAGGTGAGTATTGAGTGGCGCCGGAATGAAGGGGCGGAGGAAACGGGAGATCCCCGAGAAAACCCGCCGACCAACGTCATCGTCCAGCACGATTACCACTTGCGAAAATCCGATGACCTGGCCGGGGATTGAACCCAGTTCGCCTTGGTGGGAGGCAGGGAAATGTTTGAAAATGCTTTTAGTAACGAGGAGTATAGATTATCGTGCAGTTAGTATTTTATACCCGTTACAGAGCTCGTCCGTGTTCATCGCATTACTGAAGGACGAGGGAGCTCAACAGGGCCACGATGTCTGGCGCGAGCAGTAGTGCGAGCTGCAAGCAGTGGTAACCGCACACAGCCAGACGGATTATGAAGCGGTTGAATGAGGAAACCACCTGACTGCATGTTCGCTTTGTCTCGGCACTAGTCACGTCTTGTTAAAAAAAAAAAAAAAAGTCTACTTGGTTTGTTTATTCAAACAAATTACCGCTTACGAAATAAAATTGACTTCATTTTTTGTTCGGGAAAAAATATCTTTGGAAAGCAAGGTTAGGGTGCAAACACGTTGAGATTGTATTTAATAATATATTATTCGTAGTTACACTTATCGATTAGATGAACAAAAACCTAGTTTGACTAAATGTAATACACTGCAAATACATTATATTATTTCCTATATAATTTTTCATGTCATATATTTTCTCTTTTGCATGTTCGTTATTTGTTTTTATTTGCCCACCAAACATTTAATTGTAGAACTGGAAGGAATAACACTGACAAGGGAATTGGAGCCTCTGTGTTACAGACCACAAGATTAACTGAAGCTGAGTATTTGCGAGTTTCACAAGAAAAAAAGTTTCCCACAAAGTCTCATGGTTCTGAACAGCTGAACATAATCATAATTCAATCGACAAGTTGAAACATGATAGGGAAATTTGTAAGGCACGTACAGAACCCGTATTTCACGTCATACCGAAATGGCATCTGCAAGTAATATATGATATTCGTTGGCCTCAAAATTAACATTACTGATAACAGAGATTAAAAACGTATGTAATTGTTTGATCGATCAATGTAGATGTGAAATATTGCATGTAGTGAAACACAGCTGTAAGTTAACACCAGTGACATGAGAAATACATAAGCGGCGGTTAACAACTAAGATCTTCAGAGCTGATAGTGGCGAAGAGAGGTACAGATTGAGCAGCGACAGAAAACTGAGTATCGGGAGTACCCCGACACTACCCACTGGCCAACAGCAACGCCCGCCATGTTTCCTACACATGAAAATCCGGATATGACCCCGGTTTTTCGTGGTGCGAGGCGAGTAGTCTGACAGTTACAACACCACAGCACCTACAAGCAATTAAAACCTTTAAAAATACACATCCCTTTTTTTGGCGAGCTGGTATTCCCAGAGGAATAACTTTTCCTATCCTATTGTAACAGCGACAAGAGAAACGCGAGGCTCCATATTAAAGCTATTTAACTTGTATTTTAGTGCTTCGTTAAGTCAGCAAGAAAGGCAAATAATCTTGCGTCCTTGAATACCTCTATGTCAAATGTTGTAATGCCATTTTATGTCAAATTTTTGAACGCAGTTAGTGCAAGCTGACCTGGTTGGAATTTTGGGCTGATATGCATGTTAAAATGTTTTAAGTTCACTTACAGTGCACGAAAACGTGAAGATGGCCGTGGGATTGCCTAGTATAGCCATGGTAGTCAAATATACAGATTTCTCCTGAGCATAACTGATGTGTTAAGCGAGCGAGAAGGTAGTGTTTCAGGTCGGAAGTGCAAGCAGCAGCGAAACAAACCCTGCAGCTCACATCATTATGTTTGGGCAACAGTATCTTAGAAGGCCACAAACAGTTCCTTCAACTCACACTCACCAGTTTTCTAGAGGGCTATGCTTTGTAAACGTTGTATAAATCGAAGAAAATATGCACATTTTGGACGAGTAAGTGAACTAGCGTATACATTCTTTAAATCTGGCACTTGAACTTGTCAACGCTGTCAGAAAACAAATGAAATTCCTACGAGCCTCTTAGTTTTAAAATATATATCATTGCAAACTGGCTGCCGATCAAAACATGTAATCTAGCTTTTAACAAATAGCTATCATATATTTCTCTGCATGGGAAATTGTATAGAGCATAAATGAAGAAAATAAAGCGTTTTTGATTCATTGAGTAGATATTTTAATGATTGAGAATATGCACACAATTGAACTCTAAGAATCAGTATATTTGCGTATATGAGTACCCAATTTATCAACGATAAAAAGAAATTTAAGCTGAATTGCTTTGATAATGTCGGTATTATTTTATGTTAAACCACATTTAACGTACCAATATCGGTTGAGAAACTATTTCTTCCATATATTTTGTAATATATAACATGCTTTGTTTAAAGTACTGATAAAGTCTCATATCATTCGATGGTTTATTTACATCATGTTGTGTTATTTGTATCAAATTTCCAAATTTCCGTTAACATTCACCAGTACATGTGCAATATTTCAAAAGTGCATGACCCCCCCCCCCCCTTTTTTTTTTTGTTATTTTCGTTCCTTGGTTACACGTTTCTGTGGTTATAGAATAGTAATCAAAACGTTCATGTCGTCGCCATGTTAAAAATATGTGACCGACCCACGTAAAACATATAAGTTTATTTGGTCAGCGTAGTGAATCTTGTTTGCCAAATTAGGTAGTAACAGGTTTATTGTTTCCCGACATTTGACACAATATATTTTCTTCTTGTAGCGTTACTTTACAATATTGCATACTAAAGAGACAATGTACCAGCATATTTAATACTTGTTGGTGATACTATTCAACACACCAAGTTTGGTTGAAATTGGTCAAACAGTATGCTACATGTTGTGTACCAAATGAACCTAAAATATTTATATAGGCACCGTGTCAAAATTAAGTTTCTTACACATTTAAATCGCATATGTTATCATGGCATACATAGTATTAGATACAGTATACAAAGATTGCTTAAAATTGGTCGCATCGTTTCATAGATACAGAATAATGATCAAAATGCCTATATTGCCACCAATTAAAACTAAATGTCTGAACCAATTAATTCATGTCAGCATACTTCTTGTTTGTAAACTTTGGTAGGAATGGGTAGATTGTTTTCCGTGTTACGATACAATAACTTTATTTTCTCATGTGTGCTCTGTATTACAAAATGATGAATGAAAATGGTTATTTATTGGCATATTTACAGTAATGTCTTTAGTTGATTCTTTATTCATATCTAATGTAGTCGAATTTATGTATATATACAATTTAAAAACAAATATTTATACGGCGCCGTTGTGAAAATACAGTAAATGCCACATTAATCTTAGTTGTATATGGTACCATAGCCTACTATAGGCCTAAAAGGTACTAGTTGTCTGCAAAATGTGGCAGGAATCTATTGTGTAATTTCCGAGATATGATGTTAAAAGCTTATGGTCTTCACGATGGCGAACCAACAAGAACGCACCTTCCTATATTAAAGACGTACATGATTAACTGTGAAAATACACGATTTGGTTTTACCTGGTTAAATAATTCCCCAGATATGAAATGGCGCCTTACTGTATTAAAATGACAACCCTTTTGAAATTAAGCAAACGGCTTGGCAGAACATTGTAAAAATCAGATGTCCTTACTAAGTTCAATATGTGCACCGAATTTGGTGAAATATGTTTCACAGGATCGAATGTTATTATGAGGGGACATACAATACATCACAGACAGACATTTGCATGATTATGTATGCTCATTTTTCCAAGAAAAGTAACTTAACATTGAATAGAAGTGAAAGTGAATTGAGTGATTCAAGTTAATCAAGAAATTATGAAGGGATTGTCCTTTATTTCGAATTATTAAACAACTGTTAGCAGCACCATTAATTTTCGAAATAAACTGTTTACGACCGCAAATAAATGTCTCATAAGAAAAATAAATAAAGGGTTTAAATATTATAAGCTGTGTATAAAGATTCCTTTTGTTGTTGTTGTTAATGTTTAAATGAATTCAGAAAGTGTTTCGTACAACCAGTGGCGTACCCTGTTAGGTTTCCTTGCATTTTTTCGTGGTTTCACAGAATTCTTTGTGGATGTAATTATTTTCATTTTTCCGTAAAAAATATAGCTTTATGATATGTACTTAGGATTATGTTGGTTCATCGATGCAATGAGGTAGGTTACCTTTTCAACAAAAACGTTCAGTTTGACTCCATGCAACACACACGAACGCAGAAGAAAAAATGAGAATAAGTCGGGTGGACGAACGTTTGCTTCCACCTGAGATATAATTTAGGTGACTCCACACACAAAAACCTCTACTGGAATCACGCTGCAAAATGTTTTCTTGCCTTCTCTAAAACATGTAGTAGTAAGTCATCTTCTTGCTTCGTATCCAGTACAACAAATATTTACTGATTTCTGGTGCTGGGATACTTTATTATGTAACGATGTTCAAATCGTATTTTTGTTTATATTCACGATGAATTTACATGTCACACTTTATGATTGTTTAGTTTTGTGTGGAGTGTACGACGTCAGGAATGCGATTCCCTAACGAAAATTATACAGGCTACGTAAAGAAACATACAGTATGTGTTGTCATGATTACAGACGGTATACGTAGCGACGTACGCAGAGCTCAAGGCAGGTGCCAGGGCATATACAGCCGTTAGATGGCGCAAGCTAAGTTGGCCAGGCTTTTAAAGCAACCTGAACAACTTTTAAGCCAGTATAGACTACTGACATCAGACTTAATATACACAGATCTGCCCATCACTGACATCTAGAATGTTTTCAGTCTGAAAACAAAAACAACTTAAACGTCGCGTATATGCGGTCATTCGTAGATAAGCTTAGCCTAAAGGCAGAAAATAGGTAATCAGCCATGTTTAATGTAACTTAGTGAGGTACAATATGACACACAAAACAAACAATTTGAATTACGGTATCGCTGAATAAGACTACATCATCTGTCTCCAGTTCTTATAAACGTTGGACATACATCAGCAAAGTGTTGATCATTATTCACTCCATAGTTATTTGTTAACTTCACTTTCTGTGAACAACGTCCCTCAGTCTATTTAGCTCTGAATTAACTAGTTTTCTAATTAATGTCTGGCCCAATGCTATTGCAATTAGGTAGAAACGCCTCGTTTGTGTTTTGCAGGGGAAAATGTTTTTTTTTTCTCACTCTTCTCTCCAATTTCTCCAGAAGATTCTCAGTGGGGTTCAGGTCAGGTGAGAGTGATTGGGTGTTGTATGGCGTATGGGGTGTGTTGTGGACGATCCATTTCGCAGTGTGCTTGGGGTCACTGTCATGTTGGAAATAGAATACCATTAGGTTTCTGGAGTTCGACCTTGAATTTCATTCGTACTGGTTATTTTATTTTGTTTCGTTGTAATATAAAATGTTACAGTATCATGGAATATATTTTATTTGTTAGCATATGTTTGCATCTATATAAAAACACATGTAACAAACAAAGGTGGTCCCGTGTGTATGGTTCTGACGCCCGCTGTTTCGGGTTCGAAACCACCTCGCATCTTTAGTTTGTATATCAATGTGGTCATTATGCCACGTGGCGTTCCATTGGTTTTTTGTGTCACTTTTTACGTGAGTGTTTATTTGGACCTGAAAAGGGCCGATGGTGTAAACTCAATAAGAGGACCAGTATCCCTCATTCTCAACCACCTGCCCCAGTCGTCGTGGTAGAGAGGCGACCAGAGAAGTAGCATAGTGTTGACTACTAGCTACTTCATCCCAGGAATCCGCTACTAGCTCCCAGAGAGCATCTTTATTTGCTGGCTGATGATCAGGCCAGTTTTCCGCCATCGTGCGCTTCGTCTCCGACCAAACATTGTCAATTGGATTCAAGTCGGCACTGTAAGGTGGCCAATCTACGAGCTCTGGTTGGTCTTGCCTTGCGAACCATTCTTGACCCCTCTGAGAAGTATGTATCGGAGAATGGTCTTGTTGGAAGCGCAACACCTCGTTGGTATACAAAACTCGCACCGAGGGAATTATAATGTTCTCTAGAATATGTAAATACAGCCCGGCATTGAGGCCGCGTGTATTCGGACTTCGATCTTCGGTTCTGTGCAACATGCCTATCCCGCGTGCACTCATCCATCCCCAACACGCAACGGATGCATGACCATAGCGAGAGCACTCGACCACATATTCCGGATTGTGTCGGGTCCTACGAGGTCTGAAGACACGCATTGGCCCATCATTAGCCGAGGAAAATACACACTTGTCGGAGAATACAACATCTGACCAGTCACGGTCAATATTTTCCTCGGCAAACGCTAGTCGTTAAAGCCTGTGCTCATCGGTGTGCCTTTGCTACCCTGAAGCACGCCGGGATTTCAGTCCCGCTGCTGTCAAGCCCCTGAGCACGGTACTCGAGCTACCAAAGTGTGTGGCACGTTTTAGCTGAATGGCGCTCCTGAAAGGAGTCAACTGCGCCTAGGTAGTCATACTATTGTCCTCGGCTGCAGTCGACACTCCCCATGAATCCGTTCCTCCGCGACGCGTCACGTCACCCATGTCCCGGAACTGTCGTACCCATCGACTGTGCTCTCTGGAACACCGTAACGTCGGCCTGCTTCAGCGGCAGAAAAACCTGCTACCTCAACAAGGTCTATGACACTCTCCCTAACTGACTGGCTGTGGTAATACATCGCTGCAGAATGACGTTTCACTTCCGTGAACCTTCTGGCTCTGGCGAGACATTACTACACGATAACGTGTATTAAAATGGTTGTATCCGCCTATGATGTAGAATATACGCATGCCCAGAGTCGAATGGGGACCAAAGGCTTTGCGAAATGTGTGTGTTGTTAGAGGATATCTGTTTAAAAAGGGATATCATAAGGCGTGTTCGAAACTGCAGTAAGGTCCTCAACTGGTCACGTGACGAAGTTCAGAGCTACAAATGCATGGGCAATCAGGAAGAAACTCTGTTACTTTGGAGGTGCCCACTAAATGCCCAAACCACCCGTCAAATCATGTGATGCTTTTTACTTTCATTGCCCGTCGCATGGCTGCAAATACAGAGGTGTATAATAACACGAATATGAACAGTAAAACACAGACATGTTATTTTGTGTGAGAGTAACCCTTTTGTTTGTGAAAATATTTACTTGTATTATATTTTGATTTTCTATATGAGACACCAACAAGACAGCTGATAAAAGTAGTATTAGTTTATGCTGTTCACTGTAAAGTGAGCAATTTTTAAGGCCCTTCTAAATTTTTCCTGTCATCCAGTTTCCATCTTCCTGTTGCTTTTTAATGTAAACATTTCAATGTAACCAATAAACACAGGGTATACATTTCCCCACCCTCAAAATTTAATGCCTGAGGCTACAATACAATATATTTATTATTGGTTTATGCCTGTTGGTAGGGTCTTAAAATTGTGATCATTTTACCATTAACAGCCTATTGCAGGGACCAAAAAATAGTAAACGAAGAAATAGGTTTCCTACGGAAAAGATCGACCACCTCTTTGGCGAATGCGCATTGGCATGTGTCAGATCATAAAGTTATAGGCCATTCACGGTAAAGTGAGCACTTTTTGAAGATATTTCATCAGACATAATAACCAATAAATACATTTCATTGTGGTCTCGGATTTTTGGTTTTGAGTATGGTGAATGCGTACACTGTGTTTATTTCTCATATGACAGGATTTACATTACCTAGTGGTAGAAGGATGTAAATCGGTTGAAAGAAAAAAAGTAACTAAGGCTTCAAAAGTTCTCACTTTATCGTGAACGGCCTATACCTAATATATGTTACACATTTATATTCTTTGCATTGTCTAAGTGATAAAACAACTTCGATGTACACATTTTCGCAGTCAACAACTTTAGTACGGTCAGCATTGACACATTACTTAGAATATATAGTACATTCTGTAGGTTGTTACTTATTTCACACAAATTAAATGAATGGACATTATCAGTGAAACATAAATGTGTTGTCAGTACTGCTATGTGTGCCAAGCGCAATAAAACGAGCAGTAGGTACGCAATAAATCTCTGAAAGAGGTTTGGAAGTTAGGGGAGTTGTGTGCGGAAGGCCGTTACATTCACTATTTGTTAGGTGAACGCACCGTAGGAAAGAGAAAAAAGTTAAAATATGTACGTGTGAACCACAAGTATAGGTTGGATGCAGTTTCAGTTAGAAGGTGTCAAACGTAGGCTTATACGTTATATGCACCTTAATAATTTTGCAACCTTTAACTTGCCATAGAAGAAACTGAAGATCTCTGGATCACTGCAAATAACGTGCACAGAAGCAATGTGCATATATTGTCAGCACTTCGTATAAAATACAACATGTGAAATCTGAATAATCAATATATTAATAAAATGAAAAATAAATAAAATCAGACCAAATGTGTTATGCAATGTAACAAGACGTAAAATTCAAATGTGAAATATTTATTGAACTGTAGATGTATGTGTGTAAGAAAAATCACTTTACTCAAAAATTAAATTAAACTTATGTTGATGACCAAAAATGTAGTACCACCATCCAGTAAAGATAGAGCTAAATCAATTAAGGAAATTAAAACAAATTAAAAGATAAAAAATAAAATATCACTGTAGTGCTGCTGCAAAATTAAACAACTGACAACTGACTTGAAATTAAGATCAGAAATAAAAATTAATTCATAACCGAAAGTAGCTTTCCTCAATTTCTAACTGTTTAAGAAGCTCCCAAGTAATTAGTTGCATTTACAGTTCTCACAATCCAAACCTTTACTTGAAAATGTCAATCTAAGTTTTAATTACTTCAGAAGAATGACTCCTCACTTTCCCTCAAATAGTAAAACTCTGATCAAATGAGATTACACTGAGTTCAATAGCTTTTAGATGTCACTGTGCTTCGGCTTTACTAGCTCATATGGGATCTCAGGACTACTGGTTATACACCAGTTAAAGTTCAGAAAATGTCTAGTTCCGTAAATTAAACTTCTTCTGAAAATACTAAAAGTTCGTAGAAATAGATTACAAGTGAAGTTTTTCACATAGGTCTGCATCCAGACTCTACAAAATCCTTGGCGTCACGTGTATTTTAACGCGGCGCCAATGTAGCTAACATCATCTAGAGATCGGTGTCCTGGCGTCTCCAAAAAAACTCACTAGTACTATTAGCTAGACACCTGCCATAAACCCTCCTCTATAATCGGTTGTGTGACCTAATCACTACTTCTGGGACTTATTACTAACCTATTCTTAGGTTGGCGCTGGGGATTCCCTAATAATGAAATCTCAGTGAAAATACAATTAACCATCCATGTTGAAAGTCCCACCCAGAAGCAAGCCTTTCGGCATCTCCATTCAAGACTAGCAAATCGCGGCGTACTTCCGAGTAGACCCCCTTAAAATAAAATAAATCAAAATTTAAAATCTTTCTAATATGAGAATAAAGTAAATAACCAAACATAAAAAATCGTAAAATAATTACTGAGAACAAAAATAAACATATTAACATAGTATTACAATATTGAAATAACAATGTGTCGAAACTAAGCATTATGTGTACTTACTGATTACCGTTGTAGTATTCCAGTAAGTAGAATTATTTGGAGAAGCCTGCACAAGGGGTAAGGGGATCGGATCATCAAAGATGTTCATGCTCTGCCATTCTCGTCGTCCGGCTGCCATTTTAGATTGTAGTTGACCTTGACAATTACCATTAACCTTGACCAAGACCTTTGACTTTGATCCCGGTGAACATTGACCTTGAAAACTCAGAAATTACAAAATATTTCAAAAACATCTAAAACAATATAAAACATTCCAAAAAAAATCCATAATATATATAAACACTTGTAAAATATTATTTCTACCTTTAATTATTTAAAAATTATTAAAAACATTACTTCAAAACTATTAAAACACATTTCCGGAGGTCCACAAGCACCACGCTCAGCAGACGACTGACCCCCTCCACCCCCACATACCGAGAGAGGTGGCACAGTAGTAACTCACTGGACTCGCATTCGGGAGGACCCGGCTTCGATTCCTGGTTCGGTAATCCTGGTTTTGGTTTTCCGTGGTTTCCCGAAATCACTCCAGGCGAATTCTCGGATGGTTCAGTAACAAAGGCCATGGCCGATTCTTTCCTCAATTCTTCCTGTACAACTTGCTCTGTCTCTAATGACCTCGCTGTCGACGATACGTTTAGCCAAATACCTACCCACCAACCGCCCCCACACCACTCACCTAAAACCATTCTGTCGTATGCGGTCATCTTGGTTTTTCCTTTGTCTTTGTTTATACATTGCTGAAGGCTGCCATCTTGGATTTTTATCTGTACTTTGTTTACACATTTCTGGAGGCCACCATATTGGATTTTATATATTTACATTTACATCACCTATGCGGTGCTAGTGTATAAATTATGGATTTAGCCACCAGGTGGCGCCATAATTAATTATGTTTTAAAGTATAGGTGGTGCTGATGGCGTCCTCTGTATTGGATTCTATTTTCAATGTTTAGGTAGTGCTATGTTCTCGGTTATGCGGCAAGTTGAGCTGATGGCGCGGGTTCCCTCCATCCCTGCCCACATTGTTCATTGACTAATTACTCACTTCATTAAACCGCCGCCACCACCACCCTTGGTTCTCATTGGCTAATTAATCGTGTGTTTTCAGAAACCTTCATTCCGATCAATCAGCTGTCATTCAGCATGGACTATTGTTTTCCCCTTAAAAAAAAAAACTTATTGCATATGACAACATTCGCAACATATTAAAGGTATCCATAGTCAGGCAGCATTCTGTGAATGTGATTGGAAGATACCAGGAGACGGCGATTCACAATCCGTGCCCCATCGGAACGAACGTCCTTGACCTTAACAAGCAACACTGCTGAGCGCCGTTTCGACAGCTCGTCGAGATGTATGCCACAAGATGTCATGCAAGCAAAAATTAAAATAATTTCTGTGCTCCGTGCAACTCAGAAGCCCTACGACTATGGAGTTATGACAATCCATGGCACATTTAACAAATATTATGTGTTTAATGCCATCTTTGACTCAGAGATAAAACTCGTTTAAAAATAGCAATTCCTTGTATTGTATTTGCTATGCAGAAGAAGAAGAAGAATATTGTGTGATGTGTGCATAAACAAATGTGCTTTGTTTTAAAACTAAATGTCTTGTATCTCGAGATATGTTCTGCTCACGAAAGTTTACAGAACACTGTTGGTAAAAGAAAAACATATTATATATTTAGTATATTAGTTTGATTATAATTTAATGAAATTAAATAATATTCAATAAGACTCTAGCCATCATGTGTGTTTTGTGTGTGTGTTATGTGTGTGTACATGTATGTGTGTGTACATGTATGAAGTTATTATTTATGAATATAACACACATAAATTAAGGATTAGAGGTAACAAAAACACTTTGCAAATAGAAGCTGTCTCGAATATTATCTTTAGACCTTGTGTGTAGCAGCGGCAGAGACATCGGCAGGAGTCAGTCGGCAGGCGTCAATCTTTCCATCAATCCTTCGCATAAGGAACCATCTAAGTGTATTCCTGGAGTGATTTCAAGAAACCATGAAAACTCAAATCAGGATTATGGACTGAGAACTGAATCTGGGTCCTCCCGAATGCATATACGGTGTTTTATCATGGCAGTGTCTCCTTATGTTTCATAGAAGCAGGAATGTCACCCCACCGATGCTGGGTCATACATACATATGTATGCATTTCGCCTCGCAAACATTTATGTGGATGTTATTTTGGTCTCACTGCCATCGAATTCTGCTACTGAGACATTGGATACCTAAGCATGTAAACGGAAAAATTCGGCATGAACTGCTCAACATTATCAAAATTTCCTCAATTGCACAAATAGAGCTAGCAGCTGATAAGCCGTTGCGTGTTTGTGATATGTGTCATCTTTCACAGAAACCAATAACAGTTTAAGAATGCTGTCAACTTGAAAAAAAGTTACCTTTTTGTCTCGATGCAACCAATTCCCTCACTATGGACTATGTGGAAAAGCATTCGCCCTCTTTGTTTTTTTTTAAGCATATATTTCTCTTTAGGAGTTTTCATAAGGCTGATGATTTCTGCTGGCATTGCACAAAGGCCCATTTTTGGCAACGAGCTGCATGTTAAGTATTGCTGGCAATATGGTGATGACAATGAGTTAATGAGCTGGCGAAACATATTTTCCCCCCATTCTTCGTATTGAACACTTACGACTTTTTTCCTTGCGAATAATGATGTATCTGGCAATGATTCGTGATGTCAAAGTATGCTTGGTGGATAGAGAAACCAGATCTTTTTCAAACTTATTGGTGTATTAAGGCATGCAAAACTGTGCTGCTGAAGTAGGATAGGCATGGTGTAATATTCCCTTATCATGTTTATTGGTCATAGATACTGTAAAAAACATTATTAGTGTTGTGAATATTGAACAGTTCTGTTGAAGTTTGATGCCTATATTATGAAATTGGCAACTATATCTTATGTGGTTCGGATATTGCATCCACCTATGATTATAAGTAGACATAGGTCATACTTTGCTCTGCGACCCTTCCACCATCGTGGATGATTCCTATGTTAGGAATTTGGCAATAATATCTTACATGGTTCGGAAATTACAGTCAGCTATACTTATAAGTAGACATTCGGTATCTTGTCCCTGCGACTCTTCTCAATATCGGGCAAACCGATTCTGGTATTCGATGCCGCATTACGGCGCTAGGTCGACAGATCCCGAAAGGAATGACAGAGCATGAGACTCGGTATCCGCGAGGGCGCTAGGTGTAAGGGTCCCAACACCCTGGCATCGGATTGACATAGCTGGAGGTTGGGTCTCAAGATGGCCGCCACAGGCATGAAGGAAAATAGGACATTTTTTGGGGGCAAACGGGAAACTTTTCCCGCATGGCGTCATCAAAGATGGTGGTCGTCTAGTTCCCTTATCCGCAGCTCCAAGCCCCTCTTAGATTGCCCGTTTGCATACTACTACATGCGAAGCTTTACTTGAAGATATGCATCAAAATGCAGTACTTAGTGGTTACTACATTAGAAATATAATTATATACAGCTTTTTAACGTTCTCATTACTTTCACTGACGCCAAATCGGTTGAACAATTTCTGAGAAATGCTATATAAGCATTATTTTTGAGATAGCGCTGTCTTCCAAAATGGCTACCAATATATACTTATCTACTGGTACCGGCAAACGTCTGTGCACGCGTGTCCAATCTGACTACCTATAACTGTGGCTCGGTACGGTCCGGTCTCTAACTGAGCGGCAAGATTGCGTCCCGGCAGTATTCATACGGACATTATAACATTCTGTATTTTATCTTGAGTAACAGCAAATGCAAAACCGGACACGGAGACTTTTTGCTGGTGATAACATGTAGCAGTGCTCTTGTGATAGTGTGTGCTGGATGATTTCTTTACCTTCTGGGTGTATTGTTCGATATAATACAATAGCTTTTCTTTTATTAAGTGCAATTTTTGTGTTCAGATTTTAAATAGTATAGAATTAAAATCACGTTATATAAAAGTAACAACGATGGAGGTGGAATACTTTCTGTGGTTCGATGCACCAACTGATTACTTGTTCTTTTTCCACATTTTCATAATATCTTTCACCAGTAAAAGGGGGGTGAGTGGAGGATATAAATATTTGATCTGAAGGTTTACGGCGCGGCGTACGAAATATTTCAACGGGAATGCATTACTCAAGACAGCATTTGTTTACAAAATTTGCAAACATTGAGAGGCTTGAGACAGCATAATACTAAGCCAACAACACATTTTACGGCATAGCAGTTTTACTTCTAAAAAAAAAAAAAAATCTATAACATGCAAATAATAATACACACAGTCGTACATAGCTGTCATCTAATGAAATAAGCTGCTTTCTGTTCACTTAAAATAAGTTATTATAACCACTGGCAGTGTTCTGGTTGACCTATTGGCTGCCCACTGTGGTGCAGTCGGCTGAGTGTTGAGCGTGAGTAGTTCCGGTTTCGAATCCCGGGTAGAGCAAGGGTGTGATTTATGCTGGTCCGTAGGAGTCAACCTTTCATGGGAAATGTCACTTCCAATAGGAGAACTACGAGATTAAAGTTGTCACGGGATTAAAAACATTAGTGCTGTAAATCTGTAATTGTGGGTGCATTTTATGCTACTTTTACAAGTAATACCTTGAAAACTAGCAACCAAAAGAATACTTGCCTTTTCTTGTCATAAATAAATTAACCTACTAAGTGGACTTGCAATATGTAGATATTTAACATCACAGTCAAGCTTGTATTTCAGTTACATTTGTAAATAGAGTATCTAAATTAATATATAACATACTTTCAAACATATATTTATTTATACCACAAATATAATACAAAGATTATATTTTATATTATATTAAAATAAATACGTTCCAACTAGAAATCGAACCTACAACTTCTTGAGCAAATACGTGTTGCCTTCAACACCAACAAACTAATTTACGTATTACTATAACTTAACGATAGCGTTAGTTTCGAATCTGTTTGTGTAGTAATTTGACAGGCATATAAACATTAATGTTTTAGTTTTTAATGAATTTCAAATAGGATTACACATTTGCACAATCTTTGTTTCATGATCGAGAAAATATTTCCTCTTAATGAACATTGCATTTGGAATAACATTTACTAGGATAAATTATAGACAAACGTACATTACGGTCTGTTAATTTAGTACAATTAACTATATCATAAATGCTACAGAAATATTTTTATATTGGTTACACCGTCTGCCGAAGCCAGCATTATTTGGAAAAACAGATTTACAGGTGGCATTAATTTTGCACGTGAATTTGAGTTTTAGAAAAAAATACATAACCCGACAAGATACTTAACGCCTTTTTATATAAACTTGAAATGTTTACTGTTATTTTCGTGAGCTTTTTATTTTGAACACCTAGGCGTATGTAGACCACAATTTCACATAAACTACTGTTTAGCACGGCAAGAATGCTTACACGCAGATTAATAGGGTGGAATTTGTGAAGTAGATGAACATTATGCTTTAGATTGTTATTATATTATTTTATTTCTTGTTTTATAAACACTGTGTGTAAGAACTCTTTACAGTGCGGGTCAGTCCACTATGAGTAAAATCACTCGTTTCCGCGACTTTGTGCAGATAAAGATATAAAACACTTTCTATAGTCTCAAAAGAAAAACAGTGGCCTGAAATTACTGTTTTGTTATACTTTGATAAACTATACGTATACGTTAATTCACGTGGAATTGCACCGAGAGTTAAAAACTAAGTAGTATTCCAGTTGTATAATTTTTATATGTGGTTTTATATTAATAAAATGGTCAAGTGCAAATTTTTAACACTGAGGATGAATTTCCTGTACCTCTGCGAACGTCCTTCGTCCTATATTGCCTCACATATACCTACCTGAGCCCGCCGTAACTGCTGTTTGTGGAATAGCAGATAGTACAATAGCCGATAGCACGACCAGACCTACGTGCGCATTTCTTCAACCCCCTCCTTCCTCATCACATGCTGTTTCTTTTAACACGCTCCGCCCGCTCAGACATGCACAGACGTCTCAGTAGATAATACGAAACCTACGTAAGGATTTGATTTGGCAGCGTAGAAATTGGCCCGGTTAGATAGGACGTGGCTTTTCATGTAGACAGAAGCTAGTTGCAAGAGAAGCATTCTTGATGTGCGCATACAATAATTACATATGCAACATGCGCCGATTGTTTCATTAATGTTTTTTGGCTTTATTTGCTGATGAATATAGCTATATATTCCGCTATAGTGTGATATTCGGTTTTCGCAAATGCGTACGACAGCAGGAAATTCATTTTTACGTATCGATAATATAAGTCTAATATAATAATTACTTAACGTCTTGCATAGATTAGGGTTTATTTAATTTATTAACAGAGCAATTATGCATTGCTCTGTTCACAGTTATCTGTAATTATAGACATTTCACATACGTTTACTGTTTCATTGTTTGAAGCATCGAATGTTGCTTACATACCTCTAGACACGCTATATTGCACAACACTGTAGCTAAGCTCGCCTTATGATTGGTTTTCTTTCCGCTACGTGTTACCTGCATATACGACTCGCGAACGTTTAGTGTGGAGCTAATGTGAGGTAATTCCGCTGTAATATTTCAGGACAAGCTATGTTGCAAAACACTGTCGCTTAACCCGCCTTTATGACTGGTTTTCTTTCTGCTAACTGCTTGCATGACTCGTGAACGTTTAGTGTGGAGCTCATGTGTGGTAATTACGCTAAAATATTTCAGGACAAGCTATGTTGCACAACATTGTCGCTTAACATGCCTTAACGACTGGTTTTCTTTCCGCTGGCTGCTTGCATGACTCGCGAACGTTTAGTGTGGAGCTCATGTGAAGTAATTCCGCTAAAATATTTCGGGGCAAGCTATGTTGCATAACATTTTAGCTCAGCTCGCCTTTATATTTTGTTGTTTATTCCACTAAGCGTAACCTGTTTGCGCGTTAGACACGGAGTTCCAGTGAGGAGTTTATGTGAGATATTCAGTTTTTGCATTAACTTAATAAATCGCAGGGCGGTTTGCTTCATCCAATTAAATGCGTTATATTCGCTTGGAGAAACCGATGTCAGGATGATGCACTAATAGAAGCTAAAGATATTCTTGGCGCAGTTAAAACGCTGAACGATTGCCCGGATAGTTCTGGTAGACTGGTTGACTAAGAACCAAGTCGATACATCTTGTCAAAAGCCGAAGATTGCCGAAGGGGACTTTAACTTTTTCCGTCGCTCATTTATTCTGACGGGAAGTGTACAATAATTATTTTGTATGTGATAACCACTTTTCTAACGATTGCAGAAGTTTTGGAACGAAGAGGCCTAACATTATGTTTGATAGTTACTATTTCACTGATGGTATTAAAAATAGCCAAAGGTTCTCATTTATTAAATATGTTAGAGTTGTATTAAAATTTGATGCCTAGATTTTTTCTTGTGTATAATTTAATGATGAATGACTAGAAAGAAAATATTTCAAACCGTTTAAAAATGTACTATATTATATATATATATATATATATATATATATATATATATATATATATATATATATGTGTGTGTGTGTGTGTGTGTGTGTGTGTGTGTGTGTGTGTGGCGTGCGTGTGTGCGTGTGTGTGTGTGTGTGTGTGTCTATTGCGGAGAACTGTCGTGTGTACACAATATACAAGTATATTTAATATAGGGCCTACATTACGCCCAAACTGTCTCGGTGTCACTGTATATCACCATTTTACATCATAGGTGATAATATTATTGGGTAGAAGTTGAGTAAACTGAAATTCTTATCCTTCTTTTTATTTACATGCCACATCATTTATTACATTAAATTATTATTTTTAACTTTACCACATATACAGTAACCTTTTTCTTTCCTTTTTTTTTACTCATCACGCCTTTTACATACAATGCAAATGTAGAACAATTCAGTATGTAAGCCATTTCTTATTCAGTATCACGACATAAAAATCAGGCTCAATAAAAATCAGTAATCAAATAAAAAAATAAACGCCATTCTGACCTAAATACTGATATAAACGCGATCCATAAATATGGTTAACGTTACGGGCTTGTTAACATTTTAATTATCTTTAATATACTTACAGGGTAGTTAGGAGAGTACTTTATACGCGACTTATGCTACAGTTTAGCGCAGTAATTACTTAAAAATAAATATATTTTTGGATATTGTTGCAAAAAAATTACTGCTCAAATAGATTATTTTGAAAAATGATGGGTGGGCCGGCGACTCTGCCTTCCTGATGTTGCCACACTTCAACTTGAAAATCAATCTTGTCAGTATTACCACGTCAAGTGCCACTATGTTGAGCGGAACAAGTCAGATCTGGCCAAGAACCAAAAAGAGAACCCTTGTGTGAACAGGGCAAACTTGGCAAGGTACCATAGGGAAGCAGTAGCGAGGTATGAATAAAGTAATCCCAGAGAATTACTAAACAGACAAGCAGTTCCTTGGAAAGTCACTGCTCACTCGGGCACGGCGTACGTCCCTGGAGTACGAAACTGTGAGCACTGTGCCAGTGTAAGTCACAAGTACCAGTACTACAGTGCCCTCAAAGGGAAGAAAGATGTTCTGCAGCACTGGAAAGATGCATCTGCCGCCCTTGGAACCTCTGCCTGAACCCTTTGAGTGTCTATTAATTAGCATGCACCCTGGTCATGTCAATTTCGGGAACCATGTTTGAAAGGACAAGGGCTGCTTCGAAATTACATCATTCGGTGCCTGGTGAAAGAGGTCTGCCTTCCAGTGTTTAAACACGACGCCCAATTCGAGTAAATTTATTTACTGAGTGAATACGAAAGATAGTTACGCCTGAGATGTAGTAACTTATACGTTAGGTCAAGCAGGGTTTGATAAAACAGGTACGGAACATGTTACATCAGGTGAATAATTACATAAAAGATCTAAAGATAGTCTTGGGGAAGGTACCTCCAAACCGCAAGAACTCAGTGGTACGTATATATCCACGCACATAAAAAACCTGCTTTGGTGATTATTGGCCAACAGTATGAGCAGAGGGACTTTGTTCTGCTGAACCACTGTAACAAACTGATGCACATTAGTGAGAGCCACATGTCCTACAACTCACTTTGGTAACTCTTTCTTTTGTGTCATGGAGAGCTGTGCTTGATACCCCTTTCTCAACGTGGTGCCGAGACCATGTTGTCTTTGAGGAATACAATATCTTTAGAGATATCTCATAACGAAAAGAAAATTATTTTCAGGCCGAAACATAGAAACAGTAACAACTATTAAGTTAACTGTTCCTGGAAAGTTTAAGTCATATTGTTAGTTAAGGGCAAGCTTTGATGAAGTTATGCAGTTCGTTCGTACATTTACTGAACTAACGTTTCATTTGCAACTGAAGTAGTTGCTGATGAAGTAACCTTTATTTTACGAAGAGAGCCAGGCAAATTTTTGGCTATTATTACGTAATTTTACGGAAGCATTTATTTTTATTAGAGTTTTACTATTTTAATGCTTTTTCATGATTGGAGACGGGCCAGCGAACATAATATCGGCACTATCATACGCTAGAGGTCATGTATATAGTGTGTGAAACTAAATGCATGTGTGTCTGTTGTCACAAAACTCTGGTGGATAATCTAACTCAAATGTTTCTGTTACAGTCGGTACCCAACATTTTTAAATAAAATATTTAATTTTACTTTTATTTACCTTTGGCGAAAATATAAAACTATATTTTGAATTTTCTTAAAAAAGAATTTAATTAATTTGTGCTTTATTAACGTACCCTCTTGATGCTTATGCCTTTCTCGTGGCGGAAAAGTTCCACACTGTGTTGGATTATGCAGATAGTTTGTTTACGTTGTATATCAGCCTTCATCTTTGTCATAATGGCATGCTACCTGTAATAATGTTAAACTGAATTATAACACTTTCAGTTTACCTCAAACCTCCATAATTTTTCTATTTAGCACATCAGTTGTAAGAGTCGATTCAATCTCCTATTGCACTCTTATGTGAGCACGATTTCCGTCATGCATCCATGTCGCACCTCATTGTGTGGCGTCAATTCCAGTGTTTTGTTTTGTCTTCTGTTTAGAGTGTGTTCATGCATTTGTAAAAATAACTAAATATTACATCGGAACTGTGTTTCTGATCTATCGACGTGTATGAAATTGAACAAAACTTCTTACGCACAATACAATATACGGACTTGACGTTCTTACTGCTTTTCAGAATTTTTTCAAATGAAATTAATTCCTTGTAATTGATGTCATCACGGTACTCGTCCAAAATGGTTCGATATTTATATCCTTAACTTGTTACTTGAAATACCAGCCAGTTCGCTGGCTTTTACACATAAGCTAACTTAAAATGCGCACTTATAGCAGCAGTCTGTGTATTTAAAGTCCCCAATTATTGTGTTATAATTTATAAATATACGAATTTGCAATAAAACTATGACTATCAGAAATCGCATTGGTGTTATACGGCATTATTTAACTTTTCACATCAAGAGATCGGTAGAAATGTTAATCGTATGTTTTCTAAGTCTCGAACTACTTATTTCGACAAACAGCTGTTTGTGAATACTAGAGCTGACGGGTAGGCAGTACTGATAGGAAACTTGGTATATAGAGATTAAGATTTATTGCAGTTGAACTTTCATAAGAACATAGTTGATTTTGACAATGTTTAGAAATTACACGCCTTGGACGCGAAGCGTTTTTGATGCCAAACGAAAACATTGGCAACTTCATGACATCAAGTTGTACGTAGTATCCTTTCTCATCTTTAAAGTAGCCTATACGAAGTTCGTTTCGAAACATTATTTGTAACTGATACTGCGATCAATGTGTTTGGGTCAGTATAGTAATTTCTTGCCATGTTATTTGCACTAACATGCAACACATGAATTCTGAGTCTTTACATGAATAAAACTAAATCACTTTACGTGCATGAAAGTGTCTTGTGTAGACTCATAATGCTAGGTCATTACACTGCGCCTACAGCTTCCCATGTACGAAGAAAGAGACCGTGTAAAGTACCAAAGCTTTCTTGTTTTTCGGAAACCTCGATAATTAGAAACTGCGTGCCAGCTTTGGAGAGGAACATCGTCATTAATCTTTGTGTTTTCCTCGACCCTCCTGCTGACTGTAGTGTGACTTCCTCAAAAAACAGTTGTTCGCGAGGTAATGAACACTAATAGATCGTTTCGCTGCATTTAATATTTGGATATTCTAGCGAGAGCAGTGTGAAGTGGCGCCGCAGTACGTGATAGTTTGGTGCAGGGTTAGTGGTACTCGTGCTGCGGCGCCCAATAAGTAATAATAAATGTATGTTTACGTGCCGCTCCCATTCCGCCAGCAGCGTCCTGTTACAGTAGCGGTAAGGCAGCGAGGTAATTAATGTGGTGCAGTATCAATTAGTGCCGATCCCGTGAGCACGTAGGGGCGAGGGGAGGTAGGTGGTGGAGGGTGGGGAGAGCGGAAGGGCGGACGGCACGGCAGTCGCGCTGTGGTGGCCGACGATGCCGTGCGATGGTGACGCTGCGACGCGTGTACGAGTGGGCGCCCCTACGTGGCCCTCGTCTCACAGCGGCGATACTCGGCCTGCGCTTCCCGCGCCCCTGCGACCAGCCCGAACAGCCCGTGCGACATCGCGTGCGCGGCTCCGGGGGCGGCGTCTCCGTACCCTGGAGGCGGCTGTCGCGCCCCCGTCGCCGCTACCGGGTCGCCGCCCCCTCCCCCGGCCTCTGCGCGGGCTGCGCCGGCCGCCGCCGCCGTCCCCGCAGCCAGCTGTCCCGCCCCCGACACTATAGCCCCCGCGGCGAGGCCTCCCCCGTGCCGTCGCCGCCGGTGCCGCTCCCGGCCGTCCCCAGGACCCGCTTCAAGCACCAGCGCGTCATGGAGAGGAAACTGTGCCTGCTAGTGGCCGCCGGCATGTCGCCGCCCACAGAGACGGTCTCCCTGCCGAAGATCCTCAGGGACCTGGAGGGAACCCAGATGCGCGTCTGGATCGCCAGGAGGCAGCTAAAGAGGCGTATCGCCTTGGAGAACGACAGGTCGACTCTCTTTTCCGCGGCAGTGTCCCTCCCGGAGTTGAAGAACGACTGCGGCAGCGTGTCCGGCGGTCCCAGGGGCTGCCGGCGACATATCTTCGCCGACGAAGGAGGGCTGTCGGTCCTGCCGACCATACACCGCGGGAACCTACGGCACGTCGAGGCGGAGCACAGCGTCTCCATCGACGTGGTTGTGAGCGGCAGCGAGCGCGACAAGCAGCTGCTGGGCGGACAGCAGTTCCGCCTCGCGACCGGCGGCCACGGCGCCGAGCTGACCGCCTCCAGGCTGGCGGCCGTCGACGGCGACTCGAGCCGCGAGGGCTCGCCCAGCTCCGGTGCCGAGTCGCTGCCCGAGCGTCGGACCCGCGTCGTCGCGTCCTTGCGCCGCCAGAGGCGCAGCTCGGCGCCCGACCACGCCATCGTCTTCGAGGACGACGACGTCGGGGGTGGGCCGGCGCGGAGCCTGCCGTCGCCAACCTTCCAGCTGCTGGACATTGTGGAGCCGTGTCACCGGCCCCCGCCCACCCCCGCGCCCAGTCCTAGCCAGCTCTCCGAGGTGATGCTCTCTCAATCCTTGTGCACTATTCCTAGCTCAGCATGTCACGTAGTCGTATTGTGTCATTCAACTGAAGTACAACTGGATTACTCATGGAACCTGTGCAAACGCACGTAAGTCAGTGATTCTCACCCTGCGATTCATGCATCCTGTAATTATCATGGACTAAAGATGAAGTAGACCGATCTCGCTGGCTGCGCGCAACCAGTCTCCGTGTCCCAACATTGAACTGCTTTTCTGCCAGTACGACGAGAAAAAACGCCGTGGATTAGATTTGAGGCTAGAACACTGTTTGATAAACAAGTGCTTTGAGGTGTCAATTTGTAGTGCAGTTTGATTAAATCCGAATTGGTGATAGATTATTTCTTCCTATGCATGTGCTTGTATATTGAAAATTAAGATGTAAACAAATACATCATTGTTGACCATGTGACTTTGACATTTGTGTTCCTTTGGAGTAGGTCAGTACTGGGTACATGCGCAGAAGAGGGTTAAACGGTCTACATCATCTTTAGTCTATGATAATTATTACTAATGTCACTTGTTAGCACCATATCGTATTTGGCAACGGTGTAACACTGTCGAAAAAAATATACCGCTCCATAAAATAACAAGAAATAACCAAACGCCGCAGGTATATCTTAAACGGGTTTACGAAGAGATGCGTTAACAATACGTTACATTTAGTGTTATACACTTCCGTCCAGATAGAAGCTCGTTAGTGTTCATGACCGTGACAGTTAGCCCGCAGTAAACGTGCGTGTGCAGAGAAGCGAATTAGAAAATGAGTTTTCTAGGTCTTTTACTAGTGTTCCCAGGGATTTAAAGGGGTGGGCGGGAGGGAGCCACACTGTGAAATTGAAATATAGATTGTTGCTTCAGAATTAAATCTGACGGCTGACCAGTGTTGGTGATAATCACTCACAACCTGCTATTGGTTGTTACAACCACAGAGTATGTAAGGAGACAAGAGCTGACACTTCCATGTTGTAACGATCTTCTTATTTTGAAGTCTTTTTCAGGGGTGGTGGGTGGGTGGTAGGTGCATGGATTAATACCAACAGCAGACACGCATTACGAAAAATAATCACCTAGTAAAATAAAACAAAAATAATGGCTTTTAAATGATTATTTTGCCAAAAACACGCTTCATTGAAGTAGTTAATAATCACGCTGTGTTCAATGTTTAATAAAATAGCATATTTACAAAAAAAAGATTTTTCTTTAAGGCAGCATTTTAGAGTATGTTTACAGCTTGCATTATTCTTGAGATGTTCTAGAACGAAGTTTTAAAATTGCTTTTACCAGCTTGACTAACACCATTTAGTTGCCGTATACTGTTTTCGGCAATAATTAAATATTTATCTGTGCTGTTTTAGCTAGCTCTGCCTTTAAATATTTACGTAACCTCCAAATGTGACCAACAGACTAGAATAAATCTTGCACAAGCAGTGCAAAAAACCGATTGAATATTTCTAGTCCTTTTGGTAAATTATTAAACCAGAACCTGATATGTAGGTTAAATCAGTATGTTTAAGATACAAAACACCTATAGTTTTGCCTCTAAACCGATCTGTTCCATAAAATAATTAATTCTAGTGGTAAAATGTCTATGTTGGTGTTTCCACAGGCATTAACTTCAAATAACGCTATTGTAAGCCCGATCTAGGGTCACCCCTCTGGTTACAACCGTAGAGTGAATATGGGGTAGAGCGATCTCGCTGGCTGCGCAGGACCAAACTCCGTGTCCCGACTTTGAACTGCTTTGTTGCCAACACGACTATTGTAAACGGGAATAAGATTTCAGACTATGACACTGGTTATGTAAACAAGAGCTATGAAATATTTGTGTACTTCCTCTGACCAATTTTTAATGCAATTAAATTAAAGTCAAAGTCGCAAAAGTATTTTATTCATATAAAAGTACTTGTCTTTTGATAATTAAGATATAAACGATCATGTTCCTCACTGTTACCTATGTGACTTTGACAGTTGTGTTGTTTGGGGTAGGTCCATGTAGGGTACATGCACAGAAGACGAAGAATCGGTCTACCTCATCTTTAGTATATGGTTACAACAAAGGAATTTCATTTATTTAACGGTGATTTTTAGAGAATTCCTCTGCCTGGAGACGCTGGTTCAAGGTGCAATCGAGTTTTTCGCCAGTATGTATAAGCTTATTACGGAACTGATTATGACGTGGAGTGTGAGTGAAGACTAAGGCATCGTCCAGCACGATTCCCACATGTGGAAATCAAGAGACAGAGTAGCGGAGAAGCCTTGTGCAGGTGAGGTTCATGGTTAGTTGAGCACTTTTGAATGTCCTTCGCGGTTTTATTCTTTCAGCTCTCTGCTACGTGTAAAAATTAACTTCGCCATAGGCATGATTAGAGCTAGTGATTTTTCGCGAAAATATATAAGAACACGGTAGACTTCAATACTATAAGCACCCAACAGCAGTTTGTATACTGCCATTGGCCGCTGTCAGCTTGCGAAGGCGTTTTCATATTTGACCGGGCCACTCACAATTCGGTAACATCGGCACTGCTCCTACATGATTCGTGTGCATACAGTTAACACTAGCCAAAAAGTAATTCAGCCAATTAAAATAAGCAAACGACCCTGCAGTGTTTAAGTATAACTTGTCTTGAAATCTTTTCGCGAAATTTCACTACTCCTGGGCCCGATAAAGTATCCGTGCGTTGATCAAACGACATTATGAAGAGTCAAGAAACTTAAATTTGATACAATTATTTCAGTTCTTGTTACCATTTACAAAAAAAAAAAATATTAGCCGGTGCCACTTGCAACATATTAAATCACTACTAGAGACCTGAAAAAAATACGCTGATTCATCTCGGAACAAGCTATAATTCAAAACACATGTGTTAATAACTCTTCAGCCATTGGTCCACATGGTGTTTGACACTTCCTGGTGAAGACTGGCCCAATCGTCGCTTTCCACTGTGACAGCAGACAACCAATGTGCAGTTGACATCGAATATTTGTACATAAGATAGTAGTGTAGAGTATAGCCTGCATGTCATTGAACTCGCGAATTTTTCAGAACTCCTATCATTACAGTGTCAATAAGACAAAACCTGAACTTCTATTCCTGACTTGTTACCAACGTTGCTGTGCTAAATTCGATCAATTTTTGCGTTAAATATATGGTCGAGTTTAAATATGCCCATTTAACCTTGTAAATGGTACATCAAGTAAACGTTATATTTTGGCAAAGGAAATAAACTTTCCTAAACCCCCTTCCCTTGGTTCGTCACTGGCAAGTAGGGATTGGACATACGACCTTCAGTATGCGAATCAGGAAATACTGTAGTCGCGCGATCGAGCACGTACCCTCGGTCCTTTCATGAAGAGTTCTACGTACTTCCCCGCAACACAGTTCCCGTGATCCCCGGAAAGATATAAACATGCCACATATACAGAGCACCGAGTATTTCGCGTATTGATGCGGCAACAGGCTAGGCTTTACAGTCCTCTGTACACTCGAAACACTATCGTCTGCTTATTGGTTGCCGCGATCAAGTGAGGCCTTTGTACAGTACTGTTCAGAACTCACTCACACTACTCCTCCCTGCTTATTACTGGCTCACAGTTGAACGGGGGTGTGTACAAACAACAGCTGTACAATCACAGTAGCAGGAGAAAATAACAAGTGTTTGAAGTCTACCTCGTTACAGGAGGAATTCACGAAATACTACACATATAATATTGTGTTTTAAAAATTATTTCGAATGTAGCAATCCACTTCAAGGGTGTCTCCTTTATCCACATATTTTTCGTTTCCTAGATAAAATATTGCTTTTATTCCTGCACTGATAGATAGATTACTGGGAAGTATTTTCCCTGGGCTATTCATAATTCAAAAACGAGTTGTAATTATTTGTAAGGTAAAACTAGGAAGTCATTCACCCTGCAAGAATTTTTTTTATAGTCCGAGCAAGTAATGTGGTATCAGTACTTTTCAGACGAACAGAAAAAATGGGAAATGAACAGATTTTCACCACCTTGCGTAGCGTGTCGTTTTACATCTGGTTGAACGTTCACTCCTTGTAAAGCAGCGGTACTTCCACTGGACTGCAATGTCCCTGATGCAGGTAGCTGTATCAGAGAGCTCGCTGGTTCTATGTCAGCGGCGCAGTTCTGTGCTGCGGCCTCGCTCTTTGTGTGCGCTCGTGGGTCCCTTCAATACTATACGCAGTCGATGGGCGTAGCTCCATTGTCCGCCTCCGATTGTCCTGGCTGACTGGAGACCGTTGCACAGGCACCACGTGCTCGTCGCACGAATGCCCAGGCCGCAGAAGAGACCTTACCGACACAGCGAGTGTTGAAGGCGTGTCTCAAGCATGGAGGTAATAGATGATGGGAGTGGCAACAGCCTATCTTCACCACGTTTATCAAGTGAAGCCGATGCCGTATCTGCTTCTTTCAACTGCGCATGCGCAGACGGATTGTTTACGTCAGCCGCCATGTTATGAGTGGCAAAAGTTACATAGTAAGCAATATAAAATATGTACCTATTTGCCACTACTAGCCCTGTCCTTGTCTTTCATTTTCGGCTTCACTTTCGTGTCTCGGCTTCCACTCCATAGACTAATACCTCCGTGGTCTCAAGCCACTAGGCAAGTGTCAATCACTTATGTCCGGTTGCACCATCGTGGTTCGAAACTCGATCCGATATCGGATCTAAGATCGACACAGAAAACTGTTGCACCATTCGAGTTCAGCGCTGGACTGGAGATCGAGATGAAATTTATTTCGAACCACCGAAATTAGCGGTTCGAAATTTCGATCCGAGATCAGCAGCATTCGTCGACAAATGTAGTTTGAAAATACGCCAACAGATAGAACTACGTTCGATTGTTTTGCTGGGCAATTAAAACAACATTATACGTACTTGAATATTATGCAGTAAAATTCATACAAAAATAATTCACTTAAAACAGATAAAACATCGCACATATAGTTCTATCTATAGTGAAAAATACGCCTACTTCCATGACGTCATATATTAAGAAATAATAGATAAATTTGTCTCATACTTAATATCGATCTCTCACCTTGGAACCAAGATTGACGAATCGGAGATCCAGAATCATGAAATTTTGTTGGTGCAACACTTTTACATTTGAACCAAGATAAAACTGGATCCTGGTTCGGAACTAAGATCACTCGATCTCGGATCGCGGAAGATGTTGGTGCAACCGGGCATTAGCGAAGAACCTAAACGTTCACGTACCATCTGCTATTCTGTGGTTAGACGACTCGTCTCCTACTTCGGCGAACCGGGTTCGATTCTCGACGTGGTCGTCTCGGATTTTCGCGTTGGGAATCGCGCCGGACGATGCCGCTGGTCAGCGGGTTTTCTTGGGGATTTCACGTTTCCCTCGCCCTTGCATTCCGGCGCTGCTCCATACTCATCTCGCTTCACCTTCATCTATTCTCAAGGCCGTGATGGTAAAAGCCGCCCAAGTCTCTTAATTCACTCATCTGTCATTCTAAACTTCTTGCGATTGTTTCCCTGCCATAATAAGTATTGCTGTGTCTGCCGGAATGACTTCCGTGGTGTAGTTGGTTCAGACCTCACGACCTTACATTATCGTTAGGGACATCCGAATTTCGCGAAAAGATTTCACGACCGGTTGTATTTCATAACACTTTAGCTCAGATCCACTTTTGTGATTGGGTTATCTAGAAGTTACGCATCTTAAGTGTCTGCCGACGTATCAGAGACGTACAGTATCGGAGTAACTTAATTCTTGTTGACCAGTCAACTAAGAAAATGTCTTTCCACAGACACGCGCCGCCAATAATCAAAAGGAAACTGCTGTTACGCTCGTAGGGTATTGAAATCTAGCTTGTGCGCAAATCTTTACACGAAATTCGGGTGTCCCTAATTATGGCCATTATGGTGTGATAAGTCCTAGGCCCAAACCCAAAGTAATCAACGTATGTGCCCTCTTTTATTGTTAACGCAGACATTAAGTTTGGAAGTCCCACCCTGATTTGTCTATCGTTCAAATGGAACACTGATCAAAGAAAATAGTATTTAGAACGATTAGGTCTACTTACGCGATTTTGGGTGCAGTTAAATTTTGCAGTGATTATAAATGTTGGTGCTGTGCTTAAAATTTAGTCGTTTGCTAGAACATGGAAGTTGTTAAAAGTGTGTGAAGAGCTTGCCCCGATAAAAAATGTTACCAGCAACAGCCATAGGCATACGTCCACCGTACCTCGAGTTAGGTTTTCCCAAAATCAAGTCGGCGTTTTAACAAATGTTTATCATACAAATATGCGTGTTGCTGTGTAATCATTGAGTTTAACAGGCGTCTAAACTGTGCTGAGCGGAACGCCATTCCATGCCCAATACGTAACCAATACCTAACACATTAATACGTACTTGTAGCGATGGGTACGTGAAAAATAAAATATAACTGTTAAGTTTAATTTTTTTCTTAAGTTAATTCATCCGGGCAAAGTTTTCCAGTCGTTTAGTTTAGGTAGAAAGTTCTGGTATACACTATTAACATTTAAAGTGAACATGTTTTGAAGCCCTCTCATTTAGAATAATAGTCAGTAAAAACATACTTTTTTGTAGCTCTAGACGTTAATTTTCTAGTCCGGTGTAATATATACAGTATGTTGATTAGTTACATGGCAATATTTATTTTTAAAGTGTGGAAGAATAAAAAATGGCTGATGGGAAAAAATAACTAGGACCTCAAAAAATTGCCCACTCTATCGTGAACAGCCTATAGAGAGTCACGCCATATAGGCTGGCGAAGGTGTCCTCCAGGCGCAAATTTGCGATGGTGGTTGCCTCATGTCCTTCCTTCTCCCTCACAGTGGACCCTGGCTGACCACGTCCTTGTAAGATAATTTGTTTCTTGCTCACCTCTCCCTGTTTGGTGTTTGGGTGTTGGTAGGAGGGGAAGAAGGCGTCTGATATTATTCGCAGGAACAAAAGTTCTGTATGTCAAAAGTAAAACATGTCGAAAACTTCTAGGTAGCTGTGTTATGTTTGTACAGTTCACCTTAACAAGTACACAGCATTATTAAAAATGACAATCCTGGAAGTCTGGCTGCCAGATAGTTTATTTGTATATATTTCAGTCTCTGCTGATTGTAAATGGCTTTCATGAGAAATAGAGTGTATTCTTAGGCTCGAACCTCTTAACGAGATCTTGAGAGCCGATGAGGGTGAAACGAGGTGAGTATGGTGCAACGCCGGAATGAAAGGGCGTGGAAAAGGGAGATCCCGAGAAAATCCGCCGACCAGCGGCATCGTCCAGCACGATTCCCACTTGCGAATATCCGGGATTGGCCCGGCCGGGGATGAGAACCCGGTTATCATTGGTGGGAGGCGAGTAGTCTAACCGCTCAGCCGCCGCGTTGCCCCCCCCCCCCGGATGTTCTCTCGTTTGTATCACATACCAGCACACTTCATACAGTCAAACTTCTCTCAGAAGACAAACCGAGAACCTCTTACAATTTAAACTCGCTGTACGAAATATTTCATACATATTAATTACATTGTATATACAACAGAACTACGAATCAGTCCGTGACGTATCCATTTCAAACGTGCGTGAAGTGAGACGTAGAACTACTGTGCAGTGCTTGACGGCGTTAACTGTAAGAAAATATACAGATGACGTGTAGCATATTTACATAACCGTGAAAGAAAACTGCCGGATGAGAGATTTGTGCGTGAACTTGCTTGGGTTTCGGTGGCTTGAACAAAAAAATATCTTCGAAGGGAAGCTATTTTTGGCATATGCAATTTTTAAACTGCCACGAATATATCAAATAAAATAGTGATATTCGAGCACCGTTCTTTTTGCTAACATGGCCCTGCAATAAATAAAACCACCATATGTGTTGTAAGTGTTCTTGTCGGCTCAGTAATATGGAACTATTAATTACAGACGAATTAAACATCGATCATTTTTAATTGTGCATTAAGAAACAGAAAATGTATTTAACCTATATTTAATTTGTAATCAGACTTTAATCAGAACAAAACCAGACGTTCTGAAACTGGTTCTAAATGTGTTAGTTGCATAACACAGCCTTTGAAACGCCAGCAAGTAAGATCTGAGAAGAAAACAAATTCTACAAAAAATTTACGTATAATTTAAAAAATGGTGAACAGTGCCTTGTCCAGGTGGGCTTTGGGGAAGGGGAAGGGGGGCTGTATTTGTCTCCCCCGTCCCAAAATGACATTGCAGTGATTTTACGTCTGTATAAATGTTAATACTATGTACATTTTGAATTGTAAACGATATTCATATTCGAAATCAGTCCTCTCTGATAAGGATATCATTCTGGTTACATCCCTGGTGGTGAATCATTATATTGTTATCTTTTTCTGATGTCATAAATATACAGTTCTCGGTTCGGCCGAAGAAAATGTTTGATATGAATGTATCCGGGCAAATATATGTTCCTTAATAAATGCTTTTAGATAGGACACCATTTTTTTTTTTCGCAGAAAGTTTCCGCGTCTAATTGTATCACAGAACGTTGTACTTTAGTTATTTTCTCGTCATTATGATGATTTTAACTTTTACACGTCTCAGGTGTCTGCTCGGAAATCACGGGCGTTCAGTACCGGGGAAAAAAACTGTCTAGTCACAAAGATATGCGGCCAATAACCAAAAGAAAGTTGCAGTAGCGCACGTAAGGTATTGGAGTCTATAGGCTATCCACGGTAAGTGATAAATTTATAAGTCCCTTCCAACAGATATTAATCCCTAATAAATATATTTTATTGCAACCTCAGGTGTTAACTTTTGAGAGTTGTGAAATGTATAAGCTCTGTTGGTTAGTCACATTGGAATGTCTGTATTGAAAAGTGACTGAAAGGAAAAATTTAGCAGGGCCTTAAAAAGTGCTCACTTTACTGTGAATAGCCTGTAACATACGCGCAAATATTTTCGCTGAAAACAGGTAGCCTTACTTACAGATAGGTGCTTACGCATCCTAAGGGTGCGTAAGAGGCATACACGTCAAATATTTAAACCAGACTTCACGCAACGTCTACAACAGTGTCAAAAACATAGAATAAATAAATTTTATCAACAATAATTTCGTACGAAAATTATCTCAAAAATCTTCTAATATCCATTTTTTGAAGTACAGTACTACGTATACGTATAGGTAAAGCTACCTCCACATGCAACGAGAATAAAAGAACAACTGCCAAATCCGAGCGTTCACAATTAGCTATTTTTTGTGTAACTTCGCAAATGATCGTGCGGCACTTCGGGCCCTCCCGTTAAGGTGGCCGCCTGGGTAGGCAGAGCTCCAGCAGAAAACGTTTAATTAAAAATCCGTCCAACGTGTCTGAGTGAGGTCTGTTTAAGAATAGCATTTAAAAAACGTCACGCGCCTGTATAGGTTTTTCAGTCCCACCATTTCTCTCTAAAAGCCTGTTTTTGTGATAGTGAAAATGGCTCAAACGGCTGTTTTTGTGGTCACTTTTATGTGTGAACATTCCGGTACAAAACATCAAAAAGGAATAGGGGTGTGCATCAAACCTTTATTTTTATTGTTACGTTATAAAATGTTAGGATCTCAGCTGAAGGTCTCATAAAGGCGCGTTATCGACGACAAGACTGCACGCCAGTTCAGTGTTTTGCGCGTAGAGGCGATGAAAGAGTTGATCCGCATGTCACGGTCGCCCCTAGCGCTCCCACGCTTTTAGGCCTCACACCTTAAATGTGTGTATTCTACGCCCGTGTTTTAAGTACATGCCAAAGTCATAACATTATTGGCGCTGAAATGTTTATAATATGTATCTTCATAAAGCATTGCTAATACTTTAGTCATTGGTTTCTACACGTACTTAGATTTTGTGGAATGTAGAGCGTAACACATCTGATGCTTTATTTTCTTTATGACTTCCATAATTTAATTGTTTCTCCTTTTTGCCGGGAAGAAGATGGGGTAAGTGCCCAAAGTGCCTACCCTGAACCACCATGGCTACGCCCATGTGGCGTTGCCGAATATACCTCCCAGCTCGCGCTGGAATGGTAACATATTTGCAGCAGCATGTTTTGACATTTGCAGCAGCATATTTTGACACGCATCAAAAATCAAATCGCAGTCAGAAGCAGTGGTAGAAAACCCTTTTTTAACACGCGTAGACATGGAGGTTGGCCAATCAGTTTACACATACAATGCTCCAATTTTATTACTTTTTTTTTTCTCCCTGCAAAGTGGGGAAACTATAGTAATTTTATTTCGGCACCCTTCGGCACTTGTATGAAGTTTGATGGGAAACTCTTTTCCGGAATCTTTCCGTAAGGATATTTGCCCATTAGAAATATATATCGTGTTATACTTGAGCGAAACAGAGTTCAAATTGTGCATACTGCATTTACTGTAAATAGAAGCTTTACTGTATTTGTTTTCCGTACCTTTTTATTAATTATTAAGCCACTTTTTCGCGAAAAGATTAACGAACAGGCAAGATTTCAATACTCTATGTGCACGCGTACAACTTTCCTTTATATCGTCATCGTATGTGTTTCGTGACAAGAGGGGCCACGGTGGCTGAGCGGTTAGCTTTTTTTAAATACAGTACAGCCATCCTGGGTGTTCAATTATATCATTACTACTACAATTTAACAAATATATTACCTATATAAACTTTTTTTTTTGTGGGAGGGTGGCTGTTCGTCTGGGCGCCTGTAGTTTAAGCTACAAATTCTATTTCTATTCAAAAGCATCATTCACACTTCCTAGGAAGGTGGTGAGCTATTCTGCCCCGATCTAGACAGCACCCTGACGGGTATCCTTCCGGCTGTGCCCCCCGTTTCCCCGCCATCACCGGAACAGACCAGGGACCGGGATCCCCACGAATCCGCCCGCGTGACCAGACGCCGTCGGGCCCGCATACAGTTAACTAGCCCTTCGGCCGGTCCGTCATAGTACTCAACTGTCGAATGGCCCCGCCCACGAACCCGAAGGTCCCCAGGCCCCTCCCTATCTGTACAATTCTATTTTGTTCTTTTATTTTTTTTTTCCTCTCCCACCGTTCTGCTCCAACTTAGGCATCGTCCTGGACATCGAAGTACCCCTTCTGGACACCCAGGCCTTTGTTTCCCGGCGGACGAAGGAATGGAGCTCCGTTCATTGCCCCTCCCCCCGTCCGAGCCTTTTTTTTTTTTACTTAGACACATGCACAGACACCAACCAACATATTATCACAAATCACATCTTCCCCTCATTTAGATTTTCTTCTCCGCAGTTCCTTCCGTTCTGCTTTCATCTGTTTCAGATATTGTCTTTCTTCTTTTCTTTCTTGCTGCTTCTCCTCTTCTTTTTCCCTCTTCTGTTGTTCTTCTACTTTCCTTCTCTGTTCGCCTCCCCATTTTCTTTTCTCTTTTCTTTCTCTTCTTTCTCTTCTCTTCCTCCTTCTTGTTCTTCTACTTTTCTCCATATTTCCTTCAATTATTCTTGCATTCATTTCAGATCTTGTGTTCTTTATAACTTTTTCGTGTTTGGAGCTTTTCAATTTTTCTTCCCCCACTGTTATTCGGCAAAACTTCAATATTTACTGAAAATTCTGTTTTGGTATCTAAAAGAGAGGGTTATTTATAATTCTTATTTAATTTAAACGATAAAACACTAGACAAACACAAGCACTCACACAATAATTCCCTTAGTTCCAGCACACTCTCATCCACTCCCTAGACTACTCAGTTAAATCATCATTCATAGTTTTTACCAAATCATATATTTTACTAATACTTTCATTTATTATTTCCACAATTTTCTTGTATATGTACTATGTTTTTGTAATGGCCATTTGTCATTAAAAAGTTTTAATTTCTGTTCTAATTCTTTCCTTTCTTCTTTAAACATGTCACACAAGTACAGAATATGGTATACCGTCTGAGCTCCCTTTTCACATTGACATCTGTCGTCTTTTATTTTATTTATTTTAGCTAATATTCTTTAATTTGACAGTGCGTTATCCTTTAACAATATTATTTATATCGCTTTTTTACTTTCGTACCATTGTTGTATATTTTTATATATAATTTTATAGTATTTAGGCCGGTTTCTGTTGCATCGTACTCTGTTTGCCAATTTATAACACTTAGTTTATATATGTATTTCTTTATTTTAATCTTTTAAACTAATAGGTTGATTATTTATATTTTTTCAATACAAATATTATTGTGCTCTACTATCTTCTTATATGTATTTCCGTTGTATTCTATTTCGTCTACTTCATTTTTGATTTGATATATCATATTTCTATCTTGTATGCTATAGTCTATTGAGCTTTCCTTGATGTTGTTGGTATTAAATTCATTATTTTTATCAATACATATTTGTGATTCTCTTAGTATTCTTTTAATGTGTGTGTTTTCAATCTTATTTTTGTAACAAGTGCTAGCATATTGTATAACATTACGGTATAATGCCTGATATATTACTGTCTAATTTTTATTATTATAATTTTCGACATTCAATACAGTTTGTTTTAATTTTTAAAATATTCATAAATTTTTCTGATATATTTTTAACGTGTGGTTCAAAACTTAATCTATTATCGAAAATAATACCCTTGTATACTATTTCCTTTTTAATTTTGGTTGTTTGTTTGTCATTCTTTTGACGGTATTTTATCTAATTTTCCTTTTAAAATTATTGCAACTGTTTTCTTTACTGATACTCGGTGGCTGAGTGGTTAGCCTGCTCTCCTCCCACCAAGGCGATCCGGGTTCAATCCCCGGCCGGGCCACTCCGGATTTTTGCGTGTCGGTGGGTTTTTTCGGGGATCTCCCGATTCCCCCGCCCCTTCATTCCGGCACTGCTCCATACTCATTTCAATCATCCTCATTGGCTCTCAAGACCTCGACTTTAAGAGCCGTCTAAATCTCTTCACTCACTCTTCGTGACAAGACATTTCCTTAACTGACAGGGCCTATCAGAATTAAGTTACTGTGACACTGACCGTCCGTGATTCGCGGGCAAACATCTAAGACGCGTGGCAGTAAATATTATCCAACCACGAAAATCGATCTCAGCTAACTTGTTTTGCAGTACAACTAGTAGTGGAATGTTTTCGGGGAAAAATAGGTGGCGATACTAATCACGTACATGCCAAAGTTTTACTATTATTGGATCACATAATTGTAACAATATTAAAAAAGTAAACAAAGGAACCCGAAAGTTATTTTTTAAAAACTTATTTTCAAATACGTTTTTTGGCCAAAGTAACTTTACAGAAGATTCGGCACAGCCACAGACTAGAAATGTAAAAATTTACTCACATGCAGCACTTAAAAAAAGAAAGAAGTGCCCATGGCGAATCGGGTACAATCCCCGGCCGGGTCACTCTCGGAATTTTTGCTAGCGGGAATCGTGCCGGACGACGCCGCTGGTTGGTGGGTTTTCTCGGGGTGTACTGTTTCCCCCGCCCTTTCATTCCGGCACTGCTCCATAGTCACTTCGATTCAACACCTCGATTTTAAGAGCCACCTAAATCTCTTCACTCTCCCTTAAGAATTCAGAAGTGAAATAAGCCGCTTATACTGCGAGATCCAGCTGCACACGCCAGCAAAATGACGTCGCTGGACAAGCGACGTGTGCGGAATGCCGCTCGCCAATCAGCACTTGGTAACTTACTTGCCAGCCGACAGTCCAGTCAATAAGTAATATTTTTGCAGGCTATTTACGGCATAATGAGTACTTTTGAAAGTCCTGCTTAAGATTTACTTGTATGTACGTTGTGTATTCTTCCGCCTTATGTAAGATTAACATTGTCATGGGCCTCAGCACTTTATTCATGCGCCGGTCAAGTGAAACTGTGAAATTACTAGAAAAGTAAATATTTTACAAACCTGTTCATTTCCACACTTCGCTGCATCAAAAAAATAAACAGAAAGCGAAGGAATAATTTAAATGATCAGAAATAGTTACCTAACACATTTTATTCGACGTTAAGATACGCAACTACTTCCCATTAATCGTTATCAACTTTGCTGGGCGCATGTCACTCAGGGGGCCCGTTAAAATATATGTAGGTAGGCGCAGTGACTTTTTCTAAGGTTGAATTCAAAAGTGCTCTTTTTATCGTGAACAGTCTTTATTATAATGTATTCTGCAGTACGCACTAGCCAGTCAGACACAAGACCATGGCACAGCCAATCAGCGAATAGGGATGTGGACATCAAAGGAACCGCCACACCATTACATGGAGTATAAAGGCTGATCACGATAAAGTGAGCATTTTGTAAATTAGAAAAAAGTGACTGCCCCTGAATACATATATTTTGATGGGCGGACTGAGTGACATTGGCCCAGTAAAGTTGGTGACTATGGATGGAAAATAGTTCCATATCTTGAAGTTGAGCAAAGAGTATTAGGTAACCATTTGTGGTAACTTAAATTATTTCATTCGCTTTCCGTTTTTTCTTAATGCATTGAAGTGTAAAAAATGAGCAGATTTGTGTAATATTTACTTTTCCTAATAAATTCACAGTTTTACTTGATCGACGCATGAATAAAGGGATGAGGTCCATAGCAATGTCAATTTTACATAAGGCGGAAGAATACACAGTGTGCATACAAGCAGATCTTAAGGAGGGATTTAAAAAGTGCTCATTTTACCGTGAACAACTTTTACTTAACCTATTCTGTGACGCGGATGTGGTGCGAGGTTCCGCTGCAAGCTGGGACGCACCTGAGAGTAGTCCGGAGCTGCCTGCGGCTATAATTTCCTGAACTATGTGTCGCGTGGAACGTTGTTGCAGTATCTCGCCAGGTGTTAAGCTGGCCGCCTGAGGCCGGGGTGCTGCCAGTGCCAGGCAGAGGAGTGAGTGGGTGAAGAGATGGGCGGCTCTTAAGCCACCCGCCATCTTGCATTTTTTGGAATTTTTTCCGTACTCTGGAAATACAGTTTTGTATCATATTATTATTTTTTAATACAGAGCACAGAGCATTGCCTAGTGCATTGTTTGAGGTCAGTATTTATTGATCAATGTTGAAATAATCTTGCGTTTCGCCTCGACTGCTACCAGCTAAAAATTAATAACTGTAGCGTAGCTGTAGCAGTTCGATAATGTTTGAGAGGCTGTTATTTAGGATATGTCTTGTGGGAAATCTCGATACACCTTCTGAAATAGAAGCTTCGGTGAAAAATTGATAAATCCAAGATGGCGGGTGCGAATCCTCCTTTCGAGGTTTTGAGAACCGATGAATAGATACCCGAAGAATTCGCGGATTCATTGAGGAACAAGCTAGAATCCCAAAACTCCTTTGTTGAGGTTCGGTCCATGCGTTATTTAACACCTACTGAAGAACTTTGAACCAATAAGAAAAACGCTACAAAATGCCGGTTAAACCATCGCCTTCCACCGTGACAACAGGCAACCAATGAGGATTATCATCTGCGTTATTGAACACAAGACTGTACAGTCTAGCCTAACAGGTCATTGAACTCGCGAATTTTTTCCCGGTCTCTACAGATGAAGTTGAAGCGAGGTTAGGAGCAGCCCCGGAATAAAAAGGCGGGGGAAATGGGAGATTCTCGAGAATACCCGCCGACCACCGGCATCGTCCGACACTTTTCCTACGTGCGAAAAATCGGGGAGCGACCCCGCTGGCGATCGAACCCGTTTCTCCTAAGAGTGAGGCGTGTAGTCTAACCACTACTCCACCACGGCCGTACCTGAAGCGAAGTGAAGTGAAGTGTACTCTCTGACGGGGCAGTGTTTTGAAATGCGGCAAGAAAGTGGCTGCGGGCGGAAGGGCCTCTCCGGGGGGGCTTTCTTTCCGTGTGGGTAGTGTGTTGTCCGAGTTCACTCTCGTCGGCCGCTCAGTCCGCGGACAGACTCGGGTGTGACGTCCAACCCAGCCCGGCGCCCGACACTATTCCCTGTAAGTGTGTTGCCGGACACCGTGCCGCGCCGACGTTGTTTTCTGTTGAGTATAGCTAGGGGCACCTGATTTTCGCGAAAAGATTTCAGGACATGTTATGTTTGGAGCTAGTGATATTTTGCTAAAAAATATGAGTACACGGTAGACTTCAATACTGTAAGTACCCAACAGTAGTTTGTCTTTTTCCGTTGGTTGCTGTATGCTTGAGAAGGCGTTTTCGTATTTGACCGAGCCGCTCAGAATTCGGCAACATGTGCATGGCTCCTACGTGATTCGTAGGCAGGCAGTAAAAATGTGTCAAAAAGTAATTCAGCCAATCAAGATAGGTAAACGATCCTACAGTAATTTTAAATGTAATTTGTCTTGAAGACTTTTCGCTAAATTTCACTACCCCTAGTTATGTTCAATTGCACTCTAGTTCAGATTGGATCATTTGAATTGTCACGCGTCCTATATGTCTGCCCCGCGAATCACGGACGCTCAGTATCGGATAAACTTAATTCTGAATGGCTCACTCATGTAACAGTCTGTCTTCACGTAAAGACGAACGGCCAATAGTCAAATGAAGGCTACCAGTGTACACGTAAAGTATTGGAGTCTAACCTCCGCGTAAATCTTTTCTCGATAAACAGGTAGTCTTAAGTACAGCCCCTACTCTCTTAAGACCCTTGCATAATAGGCGGCTGGTGGTAGTTGTTATTATCTTTGGTGGTTTTCGGTTGGTGTGCGATGTGTTCCATGGTACAATAGTCAGTGTTTGTTTTTGTGTAAATTGTTTCACGATTATGCCAACATATAGCCGTATATTCTCAAGAAAGGCGTATCAATTACTTTGATTGGCTACAGCTAAAGTTTTTTTTTTTTTTTCAATTAAGTGGGGAACATTTTTACTACCGTGACTTTAACTTCTTTAAAATTAAAATAAAACACTAAAGCAAGCCATATTAAAAATAATATAGGTTATTTCCTATTCTTAATAGTTAAATGAGCTGCATTTTATAAAAAAATAACATTCACATAGCCAACTCATATTAGTCTGTAATCACGCAATCGCTTTATAAAAGCCTGCAAATACAATTGAATCGTATGATGTTCGTTTAACACTTGTGTTCTTACACGTGTGACTTTTAGTATTAAATATTTCTTGTTACTGACTAACATGTATATCAGCTTGATATAGATACTTTTATTTTCAAGATTATTTTCCGCCGTTTCAAAGCTTTTCCACTCTCACTCATTCAGAACCTGGAGAACGCTCTCTGATTGGTCTGTTGGCGGTAAAGGTTCAATGTATTCCATCTCGCTATAACATCAATCACCAACACTATAGTCCATTCACGGTTTCTTCGGCCGTTTTGAATCAAACCTTTTAAAAATCACCCTATGTATGACGTACTTGGTTGTTTCCAACTTACATCCTGTATCACAAGCGTTTTATACTTGTCTTCATAAAAGTTACTTTTTTTCTGTTAAATTAAAATGTTATTCATTTTTTATCTATAAATTATAATTCTTCATTTATAAATAATTTGAATAAAAACAGTGAGAAAACATGTCTGTTGGTAGCGCCTAGAAAGAAATAGTTCTTATACAAAATACTGTTACAACAGAGTGCACACGAATCCAGTGCGTTGTCCCTCTGGTGTAATCTTCCAGACTTAGTTAAGCTTAGTTTGCACGAGGGGGAGGAATATCCTGGAAGTAGAACTTTAGCAGAACTTCATAAAAGGCCGAAGATACCGTGAATCAACTATAACCCACCAAACGCGAGTTAAGGTGATTTTAGGACCAACTACCAACCATCGACATCAACCACCTACTGGACTCGGACATATACTGCATTCAGTGGCGTGGCGTGTGGTGAAGTGTTGCAAGGTAAGCTGGTGCTTTCTCAGCGCTGTACACACTCGGCGCACGCAATAGGAACCAGTAACCAGAGTGTGGAGCCGGGAGAAACTTAATGTACTGCGGCCACTCACGAGAGAGCGGCGAGGCACCCATTACACATATGCTGTGACGTCAACTGCACTACTACGTTTGTGGCCGATGTGTAAACTAGCAAACGAATAGGTGTAGCCAACGAGCATTATCCCTACGGAAAGATAGGACACTCAATGTTATAAATTGGACCCTGAAAGATTCTCATTCGTCTCTGTCCAGTGGCGCTGCATTCTAATTACAGCGGACAGTGGAAACACAATCAAGCACTGTGCGCATGTGCAGTTCTTTTACTCTTCCGCCGTGACGTATGCATTGTTTCGTTTACTTGGATGGAAAACAATAATACAGGCACAGAAACTTTGGGAAGTTACGAATACTTTTAAATTGTAAATCAACTCAGCTATACTGTAGTATATCACTACTTTATTCCAGCTGTTCTCTGGATGTTGCTTGGCGAACTGCGAGGCAATTCATGTAACCTACAAAGTCGATGCAAAACGTGAAAGCTCTTATGGTGCATTTATAAAGACATTCGAAAATTAATTTCTTAAAATATTCGGAATGTGCTTAAGTCGATAAATACACGCGGAAATTTGGTTACAATTAAGGTAGGCTATCAATCAAAATGATTAAACATAACTATACACATCCGCAACAACCCTTGCCGCTATTTTAAATAATTTGATATAATGTACTCGACAGGAGGATGTCGGGTACATGCGACAGTGCTGCTGCAATTTAGCTACGGACATTGAACGAAACAGAAAAGAAGGACCCCCAAGTCCTATTAGAGTGTCGCCCGGCTGGGTGTAGCACAGAGCAGAACGCAGCTTACCTTGCAACAGTTCACCACACGTCGCTGACAGCACTGTCCTTCAATAGCCGTCACCACCAGCCACCTAGTGTTCCAGGGGCTGTACTCCCGAGCTGCGCATGCTGAGGATGGCGATCGCCTCACGACCAATGGCTAAGGGTAGTGAAATTTCGCGAAAAGATTTCAAGACAAGTTATAATATTTCAAAACACTGTAGGGTCGTTTATCTATCTTGATTGGCTGAATAACTTTCTGACACTCGTTAACTGTCGGCACTGGAATCGCGTTGGAGCCGTGCCGATGTTGCCGAATTCTGAATGGCTCAGTCTCAAACATACAGCAATCAATGGCAATAGACAAACTGCTGTGCGGTGTTTAATAGTTTTGAAGTCTATCGTGTACTCATTTTTTTTTTCTCGCGAAAAGTCACTAGCTCTACCAATGGCACTCGATATTGACTGTCGCAACCAGTAGTATTGAACTGGACAGAAGTGTCGCGAAGGGATGTGTCACCAACTGCAACCCCCGCCCTCCCCCCTCCACACACACACACACCAGCAAAGTGGCGCCGTAGAAAATATAAGTAGTTACACAGGGACGAAATGGTGGCTTTTCTCTTGATGTGGGCGTACCCGGTCCTTGATTTGCTGAGGAAGGCTCTTGGTAAAGCCTTTTTTTGACTGCGTGCTGTCACCATTCTGGGAGTTCGCTGCGCGAGTAATGGTTTCACCTCTGTACTCTGACGTATACTGTGGTCCTTTGGGGAAAGATCGTCGACTCACGGCTGTCGTAGCAGTGGCACAGAATATTTAACAATTTTTGTAACAGGTAAGTTGCAACGAACACACTTCATGTCTGGAGCTGCACAAGTGTCAATATATCGCTCTATCATCTGCCGGGACCAGTAGAAGTGTGTGTTTGAAGTTTGTTTACAACAACGGGTTACGAGACTGCAGAACATAGCCTTAACAATAAATTAATTTATCTGACCATGTGAGAGGATTCTATGCTTGGACGAGATTTTCTCTTGTGTATAGCGTATATACGCTGTTCACGGTAAAGTGAGCACTTTTGAAGTCCTAGTTACTTTTTCCTTTCAGACATACGTTATCCTCTAACACATTTTCTGAATAAATACTGCCATGTAAGTAATAAACATATTGATTATATTACACCGCACTCTGAAGTTAACGTCTAAGGCTAAAATAAAACATATTTACTGACGACTCGCTGTCCCCGCGACTTCGTTTGCGTTGACTTTAGGATTGGTTTACATATTTTAAAAATATAAATAAATAATTGAACTAAGGCGTGAATAGGGCCAATCGAAATTTATACATAATAAAACAAAAAAAATAAATTTTAAAGTTTTAAATATTTATAAAATATGATTTACAAATGTCTTTATGTTTAAATAGAAATTAATGCAGTGACTACGATCTCGTTTGCGTGGACTTTAGGAATGGTTTACATATGTTTTAAATATAAATTTCGCTTCGGTTAGGTTTTATGGAATTATTAAAATACAGTCCGCCATCGCTTCGCCCAGGTTTTATGGAGTTATTGAAATACATACCTATATAATTGGTTTGAAAGCTTGTTACTTTATTATCGGAAATAGTTTTACTGTCGTGTTAGTGTTGGTTTTTGATAATATGTTATTGTACTATGTTTTTCCAAAAACTAATGTATCTTTTACTATGATGCCTATTATACTTAAAAAAATTATATGAAAAAAAAAATTAACTTAACCATTTGAAATATCGAAATGAAATAAAGAGTAGATTTTAATCGAAATAAACTCTATGATATCTTAAAATTTTATCCAAATCTATTCAGCCATTTCGGAGCCTATTCTGGACAAACATACAGACATACAGACAGAAAAGAGTTTTTAAAACAGTTATTTATTCTTCAACATCGTTTGAATATCATATTACGCTTAGATATTGGTATGGATTTTGATATAACAGACACATTTTTAGTTTTATTTATAAGTATGGATTATCTAAAATGAAAGGGCTTTCAAAAGTGCTCACTTTACCATGAGTAGCCTATATCAATAAACATGCTTCCTGTGCAACGTCCTATACATATGACACGGTGACTGAGAGAGTTAACGATACAGAAGCGAAATGGCGGGGGTGTGTCGCGAACTCCGGTCACACGCGTCAGATAAATGCCATCATTGGCCAGTTATATATGGCGGAACGTCGTTGGCCGATCAGCGCCTGGAAACTTAACTCGACGGGCGGCACCTCGACCAGCAAGGAATCTTCCGTCAATGCGCAATAGCCAGTCAGGAGCAAAGGCCCGTATCCAGAACCTCGCGTGGCCGACGAGCGGACGGATGCGACCACATGAGAGAAACCTCCGCGACGTATCACTTCTGTGAACTCGCCCTGTTCTATGCCAGTGCTGTGTCGCGTATGTTTCAAGCCGAAAGACAAAATATTTATTGGCGCTTGTTAACCCTTTCAGCCCCCACTTTAATTTATGGTTTCAGGTGTTGGATACAAAACATTTTATGACGCGTGCTGTACTTAAGTCGACACAACACATGTTCCTTTGTCACAGTCAATGAGATGTAAGCTGTATGTTCGGCTACAGTTGCATGAACCAATTATGACTTAGACCAGTACGACGGTTTGCGAATCAATTACCCACAGGTAAGATCATTCGTCATTAAGCTTCCCAGTGTGCGGTACAGGCCTAAAATTACATACATGTGCGTAATGTACACAATTGTGTACACTGTGTCTGAAAGTCGCGTTTCAAACCACCTAGACTGTACTCCGCTGCCTTGTTTAATTTTGAGCCTCAACGTCCTGTTCATTGACCGCTGTCCCAGCGTGATGCCAGTTTTACCTCAGATCAGGTGACACGGAATTCCGCGCTTGTGTTCTTGCAAGAGTTCAGCTGGGGTGTCTGATAAACTGTGATCCAATTGCGAACATGTCGGAAACGACTCGTGTTTGACACCTATCCTGTCTTAAAACGAATTCGCAAAAATTTTCCAGTACCTATTGATAACTAGGAATGGCAGAATCCCGCGATTTTATTTGAGGATACTCTGTACCCAAACAGATGTAAATTTTATCTGCTCCTGTAATTGGATCACCGTTTATTAGACACGCCCTGTATGACTCTGAGCCAATCACAACCCTACAAGTAAAAGAGTCCGGAATCCCGTGACAACAGATCTGTGGTACGATTGGATACGCGTTGGGACAGTAGCGAATGGAGAAATAGCTGAGGCTGGAGTTTACCAAGGGCTGTGGAGTCCAGTCTTCGACTCATACGAGCACGCGGAATTCTCCCATACCTGATAAAGTCTTCGGTCTTATGCAGGAAGTCTGATCAGACATTTTAGCTTACGTGACCTGCGATTTACAATTCCGATAACTGCAACCGTGCTGAGATAGCGCCTTCGAAATTTTGGCCTTCACATCGCACGTTAATGCGCGGGTTAGGCTGACGACAACACAGCTTCCGTGACTGCAATATACTCGTTTCTGTATGGTTACCAAGTGCGTTCGTAAGCTGGGGACATGGGTTCAGCATTCTCGTCATACACAGCGTAAAGCCAACTGCGCACACTGTCTGCTTCAGGCAAACGGCATGCGCAGCTGGCTTTACCGACAATCCTGCGATCGCTAAGTGACACCTTATGAAACACTTGGTACTCACTGAACGCCATATACAGACTGTTCACCATAAAGTGAGCACTATTGAAATCAACCTTAGAAAAAAGTCACTGCTCCTACCTGCACATATTTTAACGGACGCGCCGAGTGACATGCGCTCAGTAAAGCTGGTAATATGATGGACGGAAAGTAGTTTTACGTCTTAAAGTCGACTAAAAAGTGTTAGGTAACCATTTGTGATGTTTTATTATTTATTTCGCTTCCTGTTTTTTTTTAATGCACGGGAGTGTAAAAAATTACTAGTTTTGTATAATAATTACTTGTCTAATAATTCCACAGTTTCGCTTCACCCACGCATGAATAAAGTGATCAGGCCCACGGCAATGTTAATTTTACATATGGCGGAAGAATACACAACACGCATACAATTAGATCTTAAGCAGGGCTTTCAAAAGTGCTCGTTTTACTGTGAACAGCTTAAAGAGTCAGTATTCGCATAAAGTGTAGTGGGGTGTTGACAGTTGAATTGCTAGAAAGCAAAGGTTCATGTCTATACCAGTCACGTAGAAAACTTGATAGTGCGGTGTCTCTAGCCACTGGATGTTTCAAAATGCGTTAATCTACAGTTACACTCGATATTGGCCACTTGTGCATGCCGCAAGTTTTGTCGATGTTACTGTAAGCACGCATGTTTTAATGAGTATTAAGTAAGTAGAAAAGTTATGCATCACTGTCAATCGCAGTTGTTTAATTTTAGTCTCATGTACTTCAAACGGGATTTAAACCGTCATCAGTAAAATCTAAGCATTGCAGATTCTTGTAACATTTTTTTAGGCGACTCTCCAGTGAAAGGAATTAATCTGTTGCATGTTTGGACGCTTGATTGTCTCTGGGTTTTCCCAATCCGCAGTGAACAGAAGCGTTGTTGTATTTCGTTTCGGTTATAATGACTAGCGTATGGCGGCCTCGGTGGCTGAGCGGTTCGTCTGCTCGCCTCCCACCAAGGCGAACCGGGTTCAATCCCCGGCCGGGTCACTCCGGATCTTCGCAAGTGGGAATCGTGCCGGACGATGCCGCTGATCGATGGGTCTTCTCAAGTATCTTCCGTTTCCCCCGCCCATTCATTCCGGAGCCGCTCCATATTCACTTCCATCACCCCCGTCAGCTCTCAAGACCTCGCTGTTAAGAGTCGCCCAAATTTCTTCACTCACTACTGCTCTTTCACGTAGTTCCAGCCTTGGGCTTCAGTCTGGCCAACGGTCTCATTAATCCTGGTCTCCTTGCGGTGAGAGGACGTGATTCCTCTTCCCCGCCTAATGGGAGGCCGAAGCGTGGTAAGGCCGTAAGGCTAAAAGTGCTGCGTAAAAATTCAAAATACATGACCGAGAGGTCCACTGTAACTGCGCTTTCACGTGGCTCCTGTGCTTGTGTGTGTTTGTGCTTGCGTGTGTGCTTGGAGTTTTTTTTATGTACTAGTTAATAACTTGCATTTAAAATCAATTGCAATAAATTCGGTTAGTGTTTCATTTTAAGTTGTAGTGAAGTGTTTATTAATTTGAAAGTTCAATAACATACAGGTATTTCATTGAAAATAATTTTCATGTACATCTGAATTTAGAATTTATACTGATAATTTCATTTATTTCCTGAAGCTTGTCGCTAATTTTTCGCGCACATCCAAAAGTTACTGCTATCATTTTTAAAGTTAATTAGTAGAGGTAGTGAATCTTCGCGAAACAATATGAGTACATGGTAGACTTCAATACTATAAGCACTTAACAGCAGTTTGTCTATTGCCATTGGTTACTGTATGCTTGAGGAGTTTTCATATTTGACCGGGCCATTCAGAATTCGGCAACATCGGCACGGCTCCTACGTGATTCGTCTGCAGGTAGTTAACATGTATCAAAAAGTAATTCAGCCAATCAAGATAGTTGAACTACCCTACAGAGATTCGAAGTATAACGTGTCTTGAAATCTTTTCGCGAAATTTCACTACCCATACTGATTAGGCACACTAATTGATTTTGGCTTAAATTGCTGTAAACATACATTTTAAATGTAGACCACTAAAGGTATTTTAGTTCTAAGTGTCTAGTCGTATCTTAACTATATATACAAGTACTTCTTTAACGTTTAAATTTACGGGTTTCTACTATGTTACTAACCTGATAAATGTAAACTGCACACCAGTGTACACAGTTTATATATGATTCTTATTACTTTTTAGATAGTTTCACATTTTAATTTTCATTATAATTTCGGTAAATTACGTTGTTTACTATTACTTAGTAATTTATATTAATTTGCTGCACTTTTTTTTATCAAGTATAAGTTTTTAGTACGTTTATGCATTTACTGTTTTTGCCTTGGGCCTTCCGCTGTCTTTTTAGGTAATGAGTGGATTATCATTAACAAGTAATTAACTTGGGTACTTGCATTAGGCGCGTTTTGTATGCGGATGTGAACTGTTTTGCAGTACAGTAGAGTAGACAAGTTTTTATTTTTAGTAATTATTCTGAAATGTAGTTGAGGAGGTGTAGAAATAATTCCAGACTGGAGGGTGTCTGTGTGCGTTCACCCTTTCACTCACAGATAAATATGTAATTTTTAATATCGCAGGGAATTTTGTATTTTGGAACTGTACATGTATCAGTATATCGCTCTTTCATATGTGGGACCAATAAAAATGATATTAGTAGCAGATGTTTATGAGGCTGGCTAATATAGACTAATTTTTTTCTCCCACCATGTGAGGGAACCGCCTCGTTGGACGCTGTTTTCTGTTGTATGCTGTCAGGGTGTCTACTTGGCCTTGGAAAAATTCGGTGGTAATTTCAGGAATTTTTTTTTATTTCCAGGATGTTTTGTCGCATACGTAACAGTTGTGAATACTACAAAAGACTTATGTTAAAAAAAGAAGGTAAAATTGGTTAAAAAGAGGAATCACGTATGACACTTTGTGAAAACTGTCCAGATATGCATGTGTTCATATATTTTAATTTTCCTTCATTTTTATTAAAAATGCAACTGTGAACCGTTCTCAATCGGGATAGAGTACGCAAATTACATTCGAAGTGTTGAGAGCCGATGAGGGCGAAGCGAGATGAGTGTGGAGTAGCGCCGGAATGAGAGGGAAACTGGAGATCCGCGAGAAAACCCGCCCATCAGCGGCATCGTCCGGCACGATCCTTACTTGCGAAAATCCGGGAGTGACCGTGCCGGGAACCGAACCCGGTTCGTCTAGGTAGCAGGCGAGTAGCCTAACCACTACAAGGAGTCTTCAGCATGCCTTTGTCCGAGTAGGAGGTGGAAAGTGTCGCACCCTCGAATCGCTCCGAAAAGTGGCATAAACACGAGTGAAACTACCGAGCGCATGTCGGACCTAGTCTTCCGGTGCCGGTCTACAGTCGTATCGAGTTTCAACGAAATCGAACTTACGGTTTGGTCACAAATAATCTTGGAAAAGTGAAGAGAAACAACACTTGAAGATACTGTGAGCGGTAAAAAAAATTATATTAAAACTACAGTTTTATATTTGTTTCCTAGAGAAAAAAGGACTGCAGAACAAAATTTGTTTTTAATTAAAAATTAAAAATGTTCATAAATTACAAAAATTAATAAAAGGAGGAAAAAAAATTAAGAATTGGAATGGAAAAATATGAAACTGTAACATAAGAAGAAATAGTGGCTGAAATTTGGTGCTGATCACTTCAGTAGAAATAGCAATAATTAACATTCTTGAAGAGTAGCATAGATCCCATTACCAATAGTACTGCACGAAAAATGTTTATAATTCTTGGCTCGCGACATTCCTACCTGGTCGATAACCCTCCAGTGGAAAAGTACTGACCTATTTCAGCAACTGTGTACAGGACCACAAAAGCGTTTGTACAGGACTTCCTGAAGCCATGTACACAATAACAGTTTACCTGAATTTTAATTGAGAATGTAAAAAGTTTCTTCTTTTCTTTCTCTATTCTAAAGTTTAAAGGATTGAACACATACATTTTTAAAATCAAATAACTCAAAAACGGTGCGTTCTAGAGTAAAACGGAGAAAAATTTCCGCCTTTAAGAAAGCCACGAAAGCTACTATGAAGAACACATAGGTAAAATGAAAATAAAGAATTATGCTATATTTTCAAAAAAGTAAAATATACAAAAATAAATAAAAGCTAAACTACCCGAGAACTAAAGACACAATGAAAAGTAAAATATATCCGTAATAAGGGAGGAAAACCGGATATAATAACACAAAAATTTAACAATTAAAAAATGCAAGATCAGCAGAATTAAAAAGTGTCAATATTCCGGTCAAAAAATGACGTACAGGGAAAATAAAAATAACGGGAAAATCAGCAAGAGTAGAGGAATCTATTAATAAGAATTTTAGCACCTAAAATATGCAAGATCAGCAGAATTAAAGAAAACCGAGGGGGGGGGGAGGAAGTGACCAGGTAATATAAGATAAATAATATAATCAGGACTGCGGGGTGGCGCTGGGAGGACTGGGACACGGAATTAATAAGAAGAACAGAATAAGAGGACGGGGCAAGGAGCGGAAGCGGCAGAAACGTCAACAGTAGCAGTGTAGTGTTAATATGAGTAATAAAATAAAACATCACCAGTTTCTAAATCAGCAGAAACACTAAGAACATCTCCGAACAGCAGAGAACCAACAGTAGATCAAGACATGATATTACTAGAAAACCAAGAAGATAATAATGAAAAAAATTGCACTAGAAGTAGAAGAAGAAGAATATGTGCATTGCAAAAGATTAAAAGAAATTTCACAAGAGCTAGAAACGATACTAAGAACAAAAAAAGTGGCATACGTGGAAAACCATGACAAAATTATCAGAAGTACAGGATGTAGTTTGGCAGCAGAAATTATAAATAGCGGAATTAAAAGCTGAAATGAAGGGAATTAAACAAGACAGAAAAGAGCAAGAGCAAAATATAAAAAAATAGTAGAAAAACAAGAAGAAGAAACAATGATTGGATTAGGAAAAAGAAAATGGAACCAGTCAAACTTATAATAACGCCAGAACAAATGCATAAGGACGACAGCAGCGAAGAAACCAAAAGGGAATTAAGACAATACATTATACCAAATGAAAATAACATTAAAATAAATAAGATTATCAAAACAAATTCTCATGCCATAGTAATTGCGATGCCAAACAAAGAGCAAGCAGAAAAATTAGAAGAAGAAATAAGGAATAAAGAGGCGAAAATGAAAGTTGACAGACTACAGAAGAGAAACCCAAAAATAATGGTATATGGAGTAAGAGCGGTATTAGGTAAAGAAGAAATCATGGAAAAAATATATAATCAAAATTTGAGTGAAAATTTCAACTTAGACGAACATCAAAAATAAACAAAAATCTGCTTTGAAACAAGGGAGGTAAACAGAACAAAGAACATAGTAATAGAGACAAGCCCGAAAATTTATAAACGAATAATGAATAAGAAAAAAATATACTGCGGATGGGGAGCACACAATGTTAACGAATTTGTGTCTCCTATGAGATGTAAAAAATGCCACATATATGGACACACCGAAAAATGATGCAGACAAAAAGAAGAAATTTGTGGAACTGCGGAGAAGAGGGACATACAACATGAACATGCATAGAAAAATATAATAAATGTACAAAGTGCATTCGGGGACAAAATAAAGGAGAACAAAGGAACCATGCGGTATTCGATAAGGACTGCCCATTTTACAATTTGGCAAGAGAAAGACTAAAAAAGGAAACAGATTATGGGTTTAGAGTGGTACAATCAAATCTGCAAAAGGCCCGTACAGTAACATTAGACTTAAATAATCAATTAATAGAAGATAAATGCGAAATTGCATTTATACAAATACGAAATTTCATCTACACAAGCGCCATATTTATTTAATAATAATTATACAAATTTAAACAGCAACTACCAAATTATTAAAAACGAGAAAGGGCAATATTTAGCAGCAATAATAATAGCTAATAAATACAAAATATTAAATTTACAACATTTAATAACGAAAGAAACACCAGTAGCAAAAACTGTGATTAATAATGAAGAACTGACATTAATTCCATTGTATTACCCACACTAACGGGAAATAAAAGATATATTAAAACAATTGAATAAAATAATAGTAGAACTAGGTAATAATAAACTAATAATTGCAGGTGACTTTAACGCGAAATCTGGACTATGGTATTCAATAATATCAGACACAAGAGGAGAAGAGGTAATTGAAATAATAAACAAAAACAATTGGATAATTTGTAACGAAGAAGGTAATTTATATACATTTGACAGCATCGACGGACAAGAGAATATTGATTTAACTATAACTACAAAAGAAATGGAAGGAAAAATTATAAATTGGATAGTAAATCATAGTATAAGCAATCATAACAAAATTAATTTAGATATAGAAATTGGAACTCAGCAGGAAATCAAGATAGAGAAAAGATTACATTTAAAAGATACTAACTGGGGAAAGGTTAATGAAGAATTAAAAAACGTTCTTAAGATGATAGATGACAGAATGGAAGATGATACAATTGAAGAAACAATAGATAAATTCCATGAAGCAATAGTTAGCATACGTGATAAACAAGAAACAACAAATAAAAAAAAATGAAAGAAAAAAAAAAGAAAAAAAAAAACAACATAAATTGGCGGTGGTAAACCAACTAAAAATAATGAGAAATAAAATAACAAATAAACACAGGAAATATAGGAGCTGTTAATGTAATGATAAATTGATTAATAAGGAAGATTATAAAAAAATTAGACGGGAATATAAAAAGTTAATCAGGATAAACATGAATAATAAATGGATTGAAATTGTTAAAGAAGAACCGAGAAAGGGATCATGGAATTTAGTAGATAAACTGGCAAGGAAGAAGTTGGGGAAAATACACAACAACAATTATGGAAACATATAAAGTTATGATGGACAAACCACTACCTAATCTTGAAGGAACAGAAGAAGAAATATCAATACACACTTTGGAAGAAGAAGAGAAAAAATAATCTGAAAAAACTAAATAAGAAGATATTGAAAATGCAATAAAAATATGCAGCGTTAAAAAAGCACCGGAAATCGATCGGATAACAATCGAAGTAATAAATAAAATCTGGGAAACAATCAAATTGATACTAACAAAAATTATAAATAAATGCTATACATTAAGCAGATATCAGGACATATGGAAAACAGAAAATATAGTATTTCTATACAAAAGTAAGAATAAATTAAAAACAGAGGTTCCATCCTACATACAATATGTATCTTATCAACATTGGGCAACATATACGAAAGGATAATATATAGTAAAATTAAATCAGAAATAGAAAAACGCTTCACGATGACCAATTTGGATTTAGAGAAGAAAAAAAAAGCAACCGAAAATACAATAAGTAAAGTATTAAATTTAATATAAACAAGTGCAAAAATATTTGATTGTCATTTCAATGGACATTTTCAACAGTGACATGGAAACATATTAAAGAACAGATTAATAAAATACCAATAAGGAAAAACTGAAAAGAAATTTTATGGGACTATATTGGAATAATCGGAACATAATAGTACAAGATACTCAGCTAACGTTAAAAAGGGAGATAAATCGCGGCTGTCCACAAGGATCAGTAATAAGGCCAAGTCTACGGAATTTAGCAATAAATGATTACATAGTACAAAACAATAATGAGGATTCAAAAGTGGTGGCATTAGCGGACGATTGTATAATTTTGATAGAAGGCAATACAAGAAAGGAAATAGAACGGACACAAAAAATAATGGATAAAACTTTATTATGGGTGAAAGAGAAAAAAATTTAAATTATCAGTACAGAAAACAGTTGTCATAATTTTAAAAGGCAAATTTGGTAAAATACCGCCAGTGATAAAGTATGACAGACAAACAATAAAAGTTAAAAAGGAAATAGTATACTTGGGCATTATTTTGGATAATAGATTAAGTTTTGTCCCACATGTTAAATATATATCAGAAAAAGTTAAGAATATATTTTTAAAATTAAAACAAACGGTATGGAATATAAATAATAATAATAATAAGAAGAAAATAATATAACAGGCATTATACCGTAATATTATACAATATGCTAGTACTTGTTACAAAAATAAAATTGCAAACACACACATTAAAAGAATACTAAGAGAATCACAAATATGTATTGATAAAAATAATGAATTTAACACCAACATCATATGTATCCGCGATAACTGTTAGTAAGGTAACCCCAATAGACTATAGTATAAAAGATAGAAATATGATATATCAAGTCAAAAATGAAGTAGACGAAATAGAATACAACGGAAATACATATAAGAAGATAGTAGAGCACAATAATATTTGTACTGAAAAAATAGAAATAATCAACCTATTAGTTTAAAAGATTAAAATAAAGAAATACATTTATAAACTAAGTGTTATAACTTGGCAAACAGAGTACGATGCAACAGAAACCGGCCTAAATACTATAAAATTATATATAAAAATATACAACACTGGTACGAAAGTAAAAAGCGATATAAATAATAGTTTGTTAAAAGTAATAACGGGACACTGTCAAATTAAAGACTATTTAGCTAAAATAAATAAAATAAAAGACGACAGATGTCAATGTGAAAAGGGAGCTCAGACGGTATACCATATTCTGTACTTGTGTGACATGTTTAAAGAAGAAAGGAAAGAATTAGAACAGAAATTAAAATCTTTTAATTTCAAATGACCATTACAAAAACATAGTACAAATACAAGGAAATTATAGAAATAATAAATGAAAGTATTAGTAAAATATATGATTTGGTAAAAAACTATGAATGATGATTTAATTGAGTAGTCTAGGGAGCGGATGAGAGTGTGCTGGGATTAAGGGAATTATTGTGTGAGTGCTTGTGTTTGTCTGGTGTTTTATCGTTTAAATTGAATAAAAATTATAAATAACCCTCTCTTTTAGATACCAAAACAGAATTTTCAGTAAATATTGAAGTTTTGCCGAATAACAGTGGGGAATAAAAATTGAAAAGCTCCAAACAAGAAAATCTAAATGAGGGAAAGATGTGATTTGTGATAATATGGTGGTTGAGATCTGTGTATGTGTCTGTGTAAAAAAAGGGGGGGGGGGCCGTAGGAACGGAGCTCCATTCCCTCGTCTGCCGGGAAACGAAGGCCTGGGTGTCCAGAAGGGGTACTTCGATGCCCTGGACAATGCTTAGGTTGGAGCAGAACGGTGGGCGAGGGGAAAAAATAAATAAAAATAACAAAATAGAATAGTATTGATAGGGAGGGGGCTGCGGGCCTTCGGGTTCGCGGGGTGCCATGGCGGACCGGCAGAAGGGCTAGTTAGCTGTGTGCGGGCCCGACGGCGTCTGGTCGCGCAGGCGGATTCGTGGGAATCCCGGTCCCTGGTCTGTTCCGGCTGGAGTGGCAAAACGGGGGGCGACCGAAAGGATATCCGTCGGGGAGCTGTCTAGGTCGGGGCAGATTAGCTCACTACCTTCCTAGGAAGTGTGAATGATGCTTTTTAATAGAAATATAATTTGTAGCTTAAATTTGGCGCGCCCAAACGAACAGCCGCCCTCCCACAAAAAAAAAAAGTGAATCTATATAACTAATAAACTGTTAAATTGTAGTAGTCGTGATAGAATTGAACACCCTGGATGGCTGTACGGCTAAGTAGGGTTAATGAAAAAAATAGTCTGACCACTACATCACCGCGACCCTGCAAAATTAGTTGAAATCTTTTTGAAAAAACACGGAAACGTAGTAAAGATGTAGTTATTTTGTATGATGTTGCTAAATTATACTATCCGGCAGCCAAAAAATTTCTGACATTTGCAGTTTTTCAGGGTAAGACATCATGAGTGTTGATAGTTAAAGGCGAGCTCTTACTCAAGTTATTCCTTTGGCTCACTGTTGTTTTTAATGTATCGAAGTGTAAAAATGAGCATATTTGTAAAAAATGTTACGTTTATAACAATTTCACAATTTCATAATTTCACTTGACAGACGCATAAATAAACTGACGATACCCGTGGCAATGTTAATTTTGCATAAGTATATGCAATGTGTATAATAGTATGCCTTAAGCAGGGCTTTCAAAAGTGCTCATTTGATCGTGAACAGCCTCTAAATCGACTTGCTGTGCGACCCGCCGTGTGGTTAACATAGGCTTTGACTTAGAGAGGAGTGCTGAAGGAGAAGCAGGTTTGGGGATGAGGTGGTGGTGTTTTTTTTTTGCAGGGGGAGCTGGTGTGGTTCGACCCGGGTGTGGGCTACGTCCTGCCCGGCGAGGTGAAGGAGTTCCACAAGGCGGCCCAGGTGCTCACTGTGCAGGCCCTCATCGGTGGCAAGGTACGTTCTCCCAGAAACACCTCGTAGTACATGTAACCCGACCGCTCTGTATGGGCTGGAAACAGTCTGTATAAGCTGGAAGGTACTGTAGGCGGATAATGGACATTTATTTCGCAATGTAATACCATCATCGCGAGTGGTGGTCAGGCTCACAGGCCCCCGGGTATCGGCCGGTGACCCCCTTGAAGCCGCTTACCCGGCAACCTGTATGGCCATGGTCGAGGAGGCTCCATAAGGCGAACCATTACCTTACAAAGAATAACGAAAATACTACGTCTCTACTCCAGTAATGGATAATCGCCAGGGACTGGAGCAATATTTAACTCTTTGTTGGTGATGTTGTTGTGTAGTATATGTAGTGTTCTCTAATCTCTACACTCTAAATCTGAATCAGTGAGAATTTCACTGATTCAATCAGTCAAACGTGTCTGACTGGTACAACAATCACTTCAGTGAATTTAACTGATGAAAACGGGGGGAAAAATGTCACATTTCCTTCACTGACTGATTCAGTGACATTTCCCACTGATTCGTCAGTCATTTTTTTCCACTGTTTTCTCAGTGATTTATTTTTGGACTGATGGACCAGTGAAACATCTGAACAACTTGCCCCGTCTCTAATTATTTTTGACTGATGTATCGGTTAAACTGTGTGTAAAATTCACCGTCGAACATCTTTTTGAAATGGCCGTTAAACGACGTGTATCAAGTGAAGTACTACAACAACGAATAATCAAATAAAACAAATACAAAATACTTTCTAAAATGCGTTTCGTATTTCAAAACGCCTTTTTACGAGGTAATGTGTACACACAGACTTTCATTCCGTTTTTACGTCTTTCATTTCTTCTTTACGTCTTTCATTTAGTTTGCATGTAATCGTCACAGCACTCTGTTTGAAGGTTTAAACTGCTTTAATACGGCGAAGAGGGTGCACTCGTATGTACTATTCTTTTTAATAATCTTAACGGTACCAATCAAACCAGAAACGAAAAGTACGAGCAAAGAATTTCAAACTATACGATTTCGCAGCGATACTATACGACACATATTTTCCTCGAACGCTTTCCACCTCCGTAGCTCAGGCGTAGGGTGGCCGACTTGTAGTTGGAGAGTCGCGGGTTCGCGCCCCGGTGCCTCCGACGCGGTAGATTTTCAGTTTGCTTGTCGCACTGAGAATTAGTCAGCAAGTCGGTCTGACTTGCCTGACCACCTGCAAAATAATTTTACTTTTTAAATTACGGTCAATTGTACAATATAAATAGTAAATTATCGTAAATATGTTTTTCACTGAAACAATCAGTGGTTTTCCACTGATTAGAGCCATTTTCACTGATTATAGTAGTTGAATTTCACTGCGAATCAGTGGTTTCCCACTGGACTGGAAATATCGCGCGAATGACTTTGAAGAAATGTCGAACTTCAATCACACGTGCATCTGAGTTTCTGTTTATATTGGCCCACAGTGTGTCAGGCACGCCCCTGACGACTTTCATTCGATGACGAACTTGCAAGGAAAACAGAAATACTACCTGGTCTCGAGTCAAACTGGAACCTATTCTGGATTAACGCCGTAGTGAACGTTGCTTTTTCTACGGGCCCCGCGCTAAATAGAACAAATTATTTTGTTATAATTTAGCTTTACTGTTTTAGTTCTTTGGAGTCTTATTTTCCAAATGTAGAATCTGCTTTCGGCGTATGTCACTCGTGTTTACCAGTTGCAGTGAAGAACGCTTATTTTATGCACTGAAAGGGATTGTAAGGGTCAAAATGTATTGAACAGTTTCATCTTGAGTACTGAACATGCATTTTTGCGTGAAATAGATATTTCAGATATCAACAAATTCTCATTATAAATCTAAGAGGCGTAAACTACACTTTATTTTTATTTTTTTTTTATATCCTGAAATACGAACGATGTGAAAAACTACTATACAACAAAATTGTTAATTCGAAAAAAAAGTCCGTCTGCAGAAGATGGAAGCAATCGAATTCGTATGTCACGTAAGCAAATAATCGTTTTAATTTTAAAAAATAATTTTTAATTGAAGTGGTATTTGTTATGGGCTACAGGCCCCGCAGTTGCTTAATCCGGCCCTGAGTGAAGCAAGAGCTATTGAGTGAACTGGTAACTGAGGTTCGAGTACACGAACGGTTGTGGAGTTAAGCTTATTGCCGAATGAATCCGCGAAATTTCGTTTTCTTCGCTCTTTGTGCACGGCCCGTTATGAATATGAGAGCAATGGTTTCGAACACTGTGGAATGGTGCCCACTAAAAATTGATTTAAGAGGACGCGGAGCGTAAAGGAGCTCTAAATAATACATCCGTTGAAATTCATAGCTTTTTAGAAGCCAGCAAAAAAAAAGTAAGAAAGGGCAATGCTAGATAATAGCTTTTGTCAATTATGTGAACAATTATTTTCCCATACCGCTGATTTTATTTTTCATGGCATTTTGCGCTGAGATAACGGGTAAAATTCACGACGATAGAAAAATCTCGACCGAAATACATTATTCTGGCAAAACATTTGCTCACAAATTTAGTGGAAACAATTATGTAAGATTACGCTTTCTTATTCCTTTTTTCAAATGCTTTCAGAATACAATTTACGTTTGTTGCTGTAATTTATGCTCCATCCAGTCTTATTGAAGTGCTACTGGCCGGAGAACCCACGGATTAAGGATGGAATCGCACATTCGCAGATCACGCTAAAGAGAGAAAGCAAATAGCCAATCAGAGAGCTCCTCGCCTCTTCTGCGTTATACGCGTTGTCTTTGTCGAAGAAGTTGAACCGATCTCAACCTTTTCAGAGCAGACAACGCCGATATTATTCGCATTTCAGTGCGTGACGTACAGAACGAACAAAATAGGTTCCATCAGGTTAAAGCTGATATATCATATGGGGGAAAGTCGACCTTTGTGTACGAATCGGGAAAAAAACACACACACACACACACACACACACACACACACACACACACACACACACACCCTCCCCTTGTTTTTATATTTTTAAGAGAAAAAAACAATAACCTTACGACGTATGGATCGTCTCGTCTATTTGTAACTATTTGATAATTTTGTTATATATATACCTTAAAATTAATTATTATTGTTTAGTCATACAAACGGTCCAACACGGCTCTTTATATGTAAGGTATAATTACCGCACTCTGGAGTAAAATTCATGAACACAGCAGTGGAAAATCCCATAAATGGATGGGAAAATGACCGTGCATCTCTTCAGCATTCTCTCAACAGCTAAGTGGGAGGACGGACTGAAGAAACAAATTTTTTAACACCCTAATATTCACTATTATTGCCGTGCTGTCGTCGTGGTGTAATGGATAGCGCATCGGCCTTTTGTGATAGATAAGAGGACTATGGTAAGCGCCCAGCCACCAACAAGTGTCGAGCATTTTAGAAATGAGGTTTCGGTTACTATTCGGCAGAGGATATAGGTAATAAAAAGAATGAACAGTCCGGGATATTTTTTAATTTAATTTAAATGTACAATATAGTTAATATTCCCATATTTGCATGGATTTTTGCCTTACTTGTACGGGATTTCCTCCCCACTTTTGTCACGAACTTTTTCCGCCGTACGATTAGGGAATACTTTACTTATTATGTAAATTTGCTCTACATTTAATAGGTTATTTTACCTTACATGCAGAGGTAATTAGCTTCCCGTACATGTCAGGGCATTATATTTCAATTTTTTTTTTTTTTTTCAGTATATCTAGGAGCGATACACACAAATGAGCGTGAATTTGCAGCATCTTCTGTCCGAACAGTTTCAGGGTATTGCGCAACGATGCGAAATTTAAAAGTTACCGAGTTAAAACGTTGCATTGCTTTCTACTGCATTTCTTCAAACGTGCACGGAGAAAATAGAAATACTACTGCCTGATTTTCAAGTTTCTTAGCAGAAAGTCTCGTAGCAGCGTCCATTCCAATACACGCGCACGACGGGTGCTCGTACGTGCGACACCACACCACGCTTTAAATGGCTTCCCCACCAAGGCTACCGCGGTACAACTGCAGTGCTAGCTGGCTTCCAGTCACGTCGACGTAGCATTGTGCTGGTCTGTGCTCCTCGTGTTACCGCGTCAACAGTTCGCTCAGTTGGAGAACGTCATCGCGAATGATTTTTGTATTTGTCTTATTTGTGAAATGTTTGTTTCTCGTGTTGGTTATCATGTATTTTAAAGCTCTGCTATACCTATCAATGTAGTCATCATACGGGTGTCATTGTAAGTACAGGCTATTCACGGTAAACTGAGCACTTTTATATCTACTTGTATGTACGCTGTGTATTCTTCCGCCATATGTAAAATTAACATCGCCGTGAACGTGATCACTTTATTCATGCGCCAGTTAAGTGAAACGGTTGAATTATGAAAAGGTCAATATTCTACAAATTTACTAATTCTTACACTTACATGCATTAAAAAAACAGAGAACAAAATAAATCACGTCAGTATTCGAAAATGTTTAACTTATAGCACTTTTAGTTCAGCGTTAAGTCGTGAACTACTTACCGTCCGCCATTGCCAACCTTACTGGGCGTGTCCGTTATAACATATGCGGGTACGGACATAAACATTTTTTAAAGGTTGATTTTAAAAGTGCTCAATTTACCGTGAACAGCCTTTAGTTGTGTCTATTCTAACTTTTAACACTTTGATGCGGTACAGATTTACGGATAAATAAGACATGCTAGAAGAAGGGCAGCTGTATCTACTGATACTTGGCCGTCAGTTCTGTTGGTGTCTCCATTCCCATTTAAAATCGTCTTATTGGTTTAGATAACACAGGACACACTTACTGCACTGTACACCGTTCATTACTGGCCGGCTCTGTACCAGTGTAATGCCGAGGTGTAGAGGCTGTTCACGATAAAGTGAGCACTTTTGAAATAAAATTTATTAAACAGTCACTGCTCCTACCGCTATATATTTATACGGACTCACTGAGTGAAACCCGTCCAGTAAGGTTGGTAACGATCGATGAAAAGTAGTTCCATATGTCAACGTCGAATAAAAAGGGTTAGATAACCATATGTGATAACTTAAATTATTTCTATCGCATTTGTGTGTTTTTTTTTTTAATGCGTCGAAGTGTAAGAATTATCAGATTTTTAAACTACTTACTTTTCAAATAATTTTACATTTTCTCTGAACCGACGCATGAAGAAAGCAATGAGGCCAATGGCAATGATAATCTTGCATAAGGCGGAAAAAAAAAACACAACGTGCATACAAAGAGATCCTAAGCAGGTCTTTCAAAAATGCTCATTTTACCGTGAACAGCCTATACCCCATCGAACTGGAGGAAGCGACAATCAAGTCACATAGTGTTCTCCTGCAACGCACAAATATTCGATACAGTCAATGAGGGAACACAATGAGTGGTACATCACACTGACGAAATCAGCAGACCGCAATCAACATACTGCAAAGTGTCGTGCATAGAACATTTCACATGAACAACACTAACACTGTCACATATGCAACTCGGCCGAGAGGAACCAACATTCACGGCAGGTGATATGACACCTCTTGGTAAATTGTTAATATGCGTCCATATAGGTCGGCAAAGGCACTGCTTCCCGGCCAATTGTCCGACACTTCTTGTCAATTGTGCAAAGAACATAACACAAATATATAAACACAGTTAAGTATAGCAATCTCACACAGGCAAAGCCTCCACGTAGCTATATGCGGTTCACGGTAAAATGAGCACTTTTAAAAGTCCTGCTTAGGATCTACTTGTATGCCCGTTGTGTATTCTTCCGCCTTATGCAAAATTAACATTGTCGTGGGCCTTTTCACTCTATTCATACGTCTGGTCAAGTGAAAATGTGACATTATTAGAACAATAAATATTTTACAAATATGCTCATTTTGACACTTCGGTGCACTAAAAAACAGAAAGCGAAAGAAATAATTTAAATGATCAGAAATTGTTACCTAACACGTTTTAGCTGACGTTAAGATACGGAACTACTTCCCATCTATTATTACGAACGTTACTAGGAGCATGTCACTCAGGGCGCCCGCTGAAATATATGCAGGTAGAGGCAGTGACTTTTTCTAAGGTTCATTTCTCAAAAGTGCTCACTTTATTGTGAACAGCCTTTACACAATGTTAAGGCACAATAGCTCAAATGTAACCGCAACAGGGAGACACATTGTCCCCCAGCACATCTAAACACACATTATAGTCAAACGTATCTACAAATCCATTTCAATCAGCCACCAATTAAAAAACAAATACTGTTTTTTTATTGGCCCATAGCTGTCTAGGACGAGTCGGACGAACTGCGTGGTAAAATGACAAACGCAACATAAATCTGCAAGTGTTTGTAGTCTAGGCAGGGACCAAATGAATTCGCGGAAATTTACGAATACCGTTGGTTATTAATTACTTGATAGAATTAAAGCGGTTCTCGTGGTCGTCTTCATTTGTTTCATGACGAAGCATTAACCGTTGTGCTTATTTCAGGTCACATCTGCAGCAGGAAAAAGTGTTAACAAACTAGTCCCCACACTTTTTGTACGCTGCTGGCATTGCTGCGGTCGGGTCACAGTTTGACTAACAATAGTAGACTTTGTGTGAATAATTTCGCTAATTTTTGTTCATTTTAAAAAATAACGTTACTAAAAATCTGGATTTAGAAGGTCGGCCATATTAATTCAAAAGATTAATTGCTTCCTGTTATGAGGTCAGAGTAAACAGGAAATTTCTTCGTCGTTCGTATAACCAAACGTTCACAGCAGGTGCATTGTCACCTATAATCTTTTCGCAGTTTCTTCACCCTTTTTGTATCAAACCTGTGAAAAATAACCCCATGTATGCCGTGTTTGGTTACTTTCTAAATAAACCATATATCGCAAGCGTTTTATACCTCTGTTAACATAAAGTTATCTTATTTTTCGTTAAATTGAATTTTTACGTATATTATATTTATAAATTACAATGTTTAATTTTTAATAAATATGTTTAAAAACTGTGAGAAAACTTGTGTATTGGTAGCGCCTAGTGAGAAATAGTTCTTATACAAGATACTGTATCATTGAGTGCGCACGAATTCGATGCGTTGTCGTCTGGTGTAATTTTCTAAACTTCGTTAAGCTTAGTTTGTACGAAGCGGAGGAATAATCTGGAAGTAGAACTTTAGCAGGGCTTCAGAAAAGGCAGAAGTAACCGCGAATGGATTATAAGCTTCGCAAGGTTCGTTAATAAATATTGGTTTCCAGTATGTCTGGCAGGTGCCCTGTTTTGAGACGGAAGGTTCGTAGCCAACCTCGTTATTGTGTGCTCGCTGACACTAAAGGCTCTTCACTGTAGAGTGAGCACTTTGAAATCAACCCATGAAAAAAGTCACTGTCCATACGTGCGTGTATTTTTAACGGGCACTCGTAGTTGCATGCGCCCAGTAAAGTTAGTAATGACGAAGGGGAAATAGTTCCATTTCTCAACGTTGAATTGAAAATGTTTAGTAAACATTTGTCGATAATAGAATAATTTATTTTCCTTTCTGATTTTTTAAATCTCTAAATGCTTATAAATTGTAGAATTTGTAAAATACTTAATTTTGTAATAATTTTACAGTTTGCGTTTACTGACGCATGAATAAAATGATCAGCTCCACAACAATGTCGGTAATATATATATGGCGGAAGGATACACAATGTTCTTCGAAGTAGAACCTAAGCAGGGCTTTCAAAAGTGCTCATTTTACCGTGAACAACCTATAGCAGGTCGCGTGCACTCGCGTTCACTCTAGGAGGTAGGGTTCGCGGTTCGAAAGTTTCTCTAATTGGAGATGTCGCTGCCAACTGTTGGCCGCCACAAACATCAGCTGCTGCGGCTCCAGTACAGTAGCTTGAGTTGCCTGACACTTCAGCAACGCTGTGCTTGTTGGGATGCGCGCTCCTCGGGACATCCTAGAACTCTGCTAGACACGTTTATGTTGAACATCCAAATCAACGACAGTGAATTAGCCTCGGCCACTGCATTAGTTTATAGAGCCTGCTTTCGAGTGGTCTTTAATTATTTCGCACAAATTACGATACTGCAAAAAACTATTCCTTGGAGGTTTTTTTTTTGTCGTAAATCAGTGTAAATTTTCATAATTTCATAATCTTCTGACGTAACAAAAAAAAGGTCAATATTTTTTTTATAAAATGCAAAAGAATTTACAGTTTCTTTGAAAAGAAAAATTACAAAACATCGGATAAAATTCGATACGAGATATTAATAAATTAAATATTAAATTATATAATATATTTTTAGATTTTAATTTGTTAATCATTGCGAAATTTTATAATGAGCAATGCAAATATTAAATTACTACCTACAAAAATCAATTTTAAATTAAATGAAATAAAAAAGTAAATTTCGTGCTCGTACTGCCGAATAAATATTTTTATCTTTACACATTTTACCTTCAACGTGTAATTAAATGTTTTTGAAAGCAAACAGAGAAAAATAAAACGAAATAACGAACACTTATTCACCTAAACCCTTCCAGTCACGGTGTCCTGTACCTAGAACATTGCATGGGAAGTGGCTTTAATGGTCTACATGGTAGACAAAAATCAACGTCCAATGAGTGAACTCCCACACCATTAGTTGTGGGGTCTATATTCCGGTGAAGCACACATATGTTTTTATTGGTCCCGCTATGGCAAAGCGTCATATCAATGCTAGTACACTCCCAAGCAAACATTTAGTTTATCGCAACACTTAAAACTGTATGTTTATATGCGACTGATAGGGTTAATACAGTTACCAACAATTTTGAGTGAAAAGTGATCAAAATTCTTAATTATTTCAAGAGGTGAACAGTGCAAATAAATTAATAGTTAATATGATTGCTGTATTTTAATAAAACTGAAAAACTAACTGGATTAGTGGAATAAGTTGTACAGAACTAATATAAGAGGTCGCCACAATAATCGTTATCCATTGAAAAAAAAATAGTAGTAAAATATTTGTCTTCTGGTGACTTAACAAAATCGATAAAACTGGAGAGGAATGTAGATCTGTTAATTAAATTTGCTAAGGTGCTTTATAAAAAAAAGTTTATTTTAATACTCAACAGAAATTTATGAACAGGATTAAAATTGGAACATAAAACACAGTCAATGGCAAAAAAATTGTTAACGGTTATGTGTGTTAAGCAATTAAATAATTTAGCATTAAAATTAAATATTTATGAAACAAAATGCAAGAAAAATCTGTATTTGTAGTACTGAAATTGTTGAAGTAATTAATCACATAATTAGAAGTCTAAAAGAGGAATTACTAAAATCTCCAACTAAAAATTACAAAGAAAATTTTGAAATTCCGATGAAATTACAAAGAAATATAAAACAGAAATGTATCAAATCTGAATTAATTTTTGGGAAATTTTCACTCATTAAGATTTATTACCAATAACTTCAGCTATCTTCCAAAAATTTTGCTGTTAGAGTTTTATTAAATAATGCGCTAAAAATTTTCATAGGACGATCGCGAAACTTATGAAGCAGTTCTACAATTAAGGGTGTAACAAGTAAAGAAAGCCGATAGTCATTGTTATTATGTTACTCGTTGTAATCCACTCTTTTAGTGCTCTTTCAAAATTCTGTAAGAATTGTCTATGACAAAAAATTGATTAATGGCAGTAGTGTTTACGTCATAGTTTCATCCGTTTCCTTAATAGCTAAGGCACTGTGCCACTAAGATACTGTATCGCTAACACGGCGATTGTGGAATCTCCCACAGGGGTGGGGATACGTGACTCTACTGTAGGAGTAATCGTTTTAAATTATTGAGCTACATATAGATTATACTGAATTACGCAAGATAAAGCAACACAAAAGTAGGACTTGGATGAAGATTAGAAAAAAAAGCGTCCACAACAATACCGGACCCGTTCCAATATTATTGCTGAAGGGCGTGGCTACAACAAAGTGACAAACATCAGTGCAGTATTATCACAAATTTGCAACATTTGTGTGTAGACTTTTTAATGCCATTTAATTTAGTTTCCAAACCACTGTAGTATTCTGTGTTTCTCTTGCCATCGAAATCAGTGCTAGACTATATTGGTGTCCTTGAGCTACTAAAGTTGTTAGCTTTATGTAGCCAACCTTGCCTTCACGTGCCATAAAAGCTAATATTACATCAGTTGCCATTAGCAGTCAAGTGATCGCTAGTTTCGAACCAACGAGGTAACGTATTTGGAATCGGGATGGTTGGCAGTGCAGGAAAAATGAGGAAGCGCTTGAGAGGCACTAAAAGATGGTGTTTCAACCTTGCAAGGCAGGCAGGCAGGCATTCTTTGTCGCTGGTTCGCATGGAAACTTATATGCGGGAAGACCGAGTCATAACACAGAACACTTAAGAATAGTGAATCGAAACTGCGACTTATAGCCTACTGCGAATTCCTGCCGCACTGGAGCCGCGGCGATGTAGTGGCTAGACTGCTCGCCTCCCGCCAAGGCGAACCGGGTGCAGTTACCGGCGTGTCGCCTCCAGATTTTCGCATATGGGAATGGGTTTTCTCGGGGATCTCCCGTCCCCCCGGCCTTGCGGTGTTAGGTACTCACCTCGCTTCACCCTCCCTCCAGCCGCATACGTCAACGACGCGCGCTGTTAAAAACTTGTCAGTAAATGTTCAAATATAATGAAAGTTTTCAACTTATGTAGCCCATAATATAGAAGATTTACCAAATACACAAGGCTGCAAGTTTAGAAATGCTACTAAAGGCTGTTTACGATAATGTGAGAACTTTATAAATGAATCTTAGAAAAAAGTCACTGCCCCTGCATGTATATATTTTAATGGGCGCACTGAGTAACTATGGATGTAAAGTAGTTCCACATATTAACGTCGAATAAAAAGTGTTAGGTAACTATTAGTGATAACTTAAAAAAATTTCTTTTGCTTTTAGTTCTTTTAATGCATCAAAGAGTACAAATGAGCAGATTTGTAAAGCATTTACTTTCATAATAATTTCACATTTTCATTTGACCGACGCATGAATAAAGTGATGAGGCCCATGGAAATGTTAATTTTACATTAAATGGAATAATACACGACGTGTATACAAATAGATTTTAAGCAGGGCTTTCAAAAGTGCTCAGTTTACCGTGAACAGCCTATATACACAGGTGAGAACTTCCCAAAGCATTTGGTTCTTTCCTGAAAAAATTTAAAAAAGTTACCATGCGTCTGTGGGGGGGGGGGGGGGAACTTGACCATTCTCGCATTGTCAGTAGGCATAGCGAATTCGTGAAAAAAAATTTCTTGTGTTTCGTCACTGGCCAGAATCATGTCGGAATGTCGTTAGCCAATGGGCGCCTATGGTAACTTACTTGCCAGCCAGTAGCCCAGCCAACACGTAGATAGCCAATCGGACATAGGAATCATTCCAGAGCCTCGTGCGACCAATCAGCGAGTTTGTACGCCCACATCAAAACAACCGCCTCACTGTTTGACTTCTGTATACGTGGTTATTTTATGGTCACACAGAACCAGCGTGCGTCTTGCGACTGCCATGTTGAGAGTGTCCTTGGCGTCCTGAGGATGTGCTGTAGATACACGTCGCTGTACTGTATTTTGCATAGAATGACGCTCGTTTGTTCTCAGTATACACACCAACCTTGTGTTTGGGCATCGCGCCAGACACATAAAAAAAAGGAATATATAATGTTAGAGTTATACACATGTTGATCGAAGCGAATAATCTCAATCTAGTTACGCATAACTTTGTTGACTTTTATTGATCATAAGTTTCGTCATTTTAATTATATAAAAAATTCCAAAAAGAGCTTTCGAGTAGCCATTTTGTGAGGTATAGGCTGTCCACGGTAAAGTGAGCACTTTTGAGGCGCTAGTTACTTTTGTCCTATCACTAGGGACATGCAAAATTCGTATTATTATTTGGCATTAGGCTGAACTCCACACTACTGTATGCACATGAGCCGGCGCTGTTTCTCCATTGGCTGCTACATAGATGTGCAGACACTCCCTCTCTGACTGACTACACCTGATTAGTGCACACAATTGTGAAGTGTTCCTTTATTGGTGCAGATTCACCCACGGTGTGTCACATAAAGAATGGTTCAATATAAAACGCATTGCAAAGGTACATGTGTTTCAAGTTTAACATGTCCCAAAATAATAACGCGAATTTTGCAGGTCTCTACCTATCACTCATTTTTTATCCTTCCACCACTTTTTGATCCTTTCAGACCCACTTTAATACACGGTTTCAGGTGTTGTAAACAAAACATTTAATGATGCGTGCGGTACTTAAGTCGACACAACACATGTTTCGTAGTCACAGCCAATGATACGTAGGCTATATGTTCGGCTACGGTAATATGGACCAATTATGACCTAGACCAAAAAAACTGCTTGCGAATTATTTGCCCACGGGTAACATCATTGGTCATTGAGCTTCGCAGTGTGCAGGACAGACCAAAAATTACCTACACGTGCGTAAAGTACACAAATGTGTACAGTAGGTCTGAATGGGTTAAAACAAATATTGTCATGTAAGTAATAAACACAGTGTGCACATTTCACCGTACTCTAAAGTTAACTTCTAAGGCTACAATAAAATATAATTATTTACTATTATTCCAAACGAGGGGCTTTCAAAAGTGCTCATTTTATCGTGAAGAGCCTATACATCATATCACCAGTTATGTAACACAGTTTGTAAATACTAGTGAAGATTTTCAATAATGCTTTTTAAAAATCTCTGTGGTAATTGTATGTCCGTCTAGTAGTTTTAACATTTCAAATTAATCAGAAAGTAGTAAATTGCAGTTTCTCAAATTTTTATTACCTCGTTCTTCTTTTACAACAAATTCAATAAATATTCGATTCTTCTTTAACAAAATAATCAATAGCACTCGTTCATCTTCTTATAACAAAATCAATTAATCTCACTTACTTCTACATTTATAATACTTATATTTCAACTTTAAAATATGTTTGCAGTAAGTAACACATTTTCATAAACACCTTATTAATCATTATTTTAATTCCTTTTTAACACACACACACGCACACGCACATTTTCCGCGGCGGTGGTAGGATTTCTATTAATGAAAAATATTTCGACGTAAAATTTTTCTATACCTCTTTTGTTAGCAGCTCTCTGATTGTCTGTCGTCTGATCATGCCACAATCCCCCTCAAGTCAGCAATGGCGAAACGAGGGCCAACCAGGATACTTTTCTTTCGTTCACGTGTTTTCTAACATCAGTGCTTATCACACTCAAGTGAAGAAATGAATAACAATAATAAAAATTGGATTACTGAAAGTCCTGTAAAACAAATTAAAGATGACCTATACATGATTTCTATATCAATAAATTAGTAAAAAACCAAATATTATACTGCAATCTGTTTAAATCGTATAATAAAGGTTAATTTTGAAATTATATTAAATGAATCGTAAACGTTACCAACTAACCTACAAACTAGATAAATATAATATCTGTAAACGCATGCAAATATAATATATGGAAAACCGCAGCGTTAAATGGTTCCTGGGTAATTTTCATGTTATTTTTTCCTTGAACAATGCCATAACATTTCTGAAAATTATGCTAACGCCAAGTTGGTAGTGTAGCGATAATTAAAAACAGGAAATTATTTGAGTCTTGTTTTAAATAAGAGAGAAATTGAAAACTTGCAATGTTTCGGTTTCGTTCAACCAAGTTTACGTAGCGTAGTCACCTTCAGATTTAAATTTATTTTTGGCAGAATAGGTATTTGTGGGCTTACGTGATTTGTTCGCAATTTTTCACTGACGTTAATTACTAAAACCAGTTTCAATAACAGCAGCGTTTTATGGACGTGATTTCTACAAAACTAATGATTACGTATTTTCTTATTCTTATTTGTTTCAGGAAGATTTTTTCATTTAAGTTAGTTACCGCGAGAGGTGGCAGTTTATTAGTGCAGTTCAAGGACATTTTCAGAATGATTCAACTCCGATTTGGATTATCTCCGGAGTAAAATTTAAAAAAATGAGAACAGCTCATTAGATAGGGAAAGGAAGTCGCCCTTTGTAATTTTTAAATCAAGCTGTCTTTTGGTAATATACTGGAATTTGTGCCTGCCTTCCAACATGAATGTCGTGGGTTCGAGTCCCTAATGAAGCACGCTTGCATCATTTTGTATTGACATGAGTTCCACTGAGTTAGCCGTTTCCGGGATAGTTGTGCAGATAAGAAACTTTGAAATTTAATGAGCTATGATAAATAACTGTACACACAAAACAATTGTCGGTATTTGCTCCCAACAATATTTAACATTTTCAGATGTAATGTCACACAATATCTGTGAACTACTTTAAAGCAGTTAGTATAAGAATACAATATTCTGGATTGACGGAAAGGCGCCTTGATAGCGCATTTTTTTTAGCGAAGTAGTTCATTGTGGATATGAGTCGATTACATAATCAAGCATGAACGCTTTTTTGCATCTGGTGGTTATTTCAGAGAGACACTGTGGGTTGTTCTCCAGAAAACGTTTTGCTGTTAGGTGGATAAAAAAAATACACATACGTTAATAAACCGATTGTATTTGTATATGGCACTCTTGTATATTTACGTTGCCCATTTATGTTACATAATTGTATATACTTATATTGATATATCTGTATTATATATACTTTTATAAAAATTACTTATTTGATTTCGGCGTACATATGTTCTGCCAGCAAATGTGGAAGCGGAAAATTCGACTCGGGGAATGTTTAGTACTTTGCAGAATTTTCCGAATGCAAAAACTGGCGTGGGTAACCGCACCAGAAAGAGTATGTTTCAGCGTTAGAATAACGTTTAGTGTTACAAAGCAGGCGTGAAAATGTGCCTATCACACGTGAATCACTCACAGTTATTTTAATATTTCGTAAATCAGTACATTACATTATTTTCAGATCCAGTCTGTGTGTTATCAGGTTTGATCGCGTGGGCTGTGATAGGCTACTGAAGTATTAGTGCCAGGCTCGAAGCGCGTTGTAGTGCCTCCTTGCCGAAGTCGGTGTTGGCCCCAGACATTTTTGCCACGTTTATGTACACTCACACATCTGCATCTTTTGGTGTATAGTCAACACCTGAAACATACCAGTAAGGCTAGTATTTGATCTTGTTTATCTCACACCGTTTACTAGTTCTGAAAAAGTAGTATTCTTTTATAAATGTGCAAATTCTAAGCTTCCCGTAACACACACGAATGCCTTTGTTTTATCTTGACGCAGAATAATTCAGCGGCAGCTTAACTTTAACGTTTGGTAGAATAACAGCACGAAGATGAAAAGCCACATTAGGAAAACAACTGCAGCAGTAGAGATTGAACCCAATGCTAGTTAGGCATGCTATTGGTGTGCAAAAACAAGCTAGATATTTTAGTAATTTATCTGCAATTGGTTGTATTTGACATTATTTTGGTGAATTTGGAAGTTCGCCATGCTTATCGTGTTTTTTTTTTTTTTTGTATCCTGCAGATACTTGGAACTTGGAATTTCAGTTTTGACAGCTGATCAGGGATCATAAGTTTTGCGTTGCTTGGAAAGAAAAAGATGATATTTTTAAGTGTGTTACGATCTCTTTTTCAAGAAGCAAGAAACATGAACACTACAAATACTATCATAAACTAGCTTGCAACCAACTGTATTACGATGCAGGATCCGTAGCATCAACTTGCGATGTAACTGGTCTGACGTTTTGGTGGATAGGGTTGATTCGCATTCAATATTTACAAAGCCGTCTTTTTTAAAATAAGTGTCTGAGCCACGTAAGTTATGTAAGTTTACATGTCTTATCGTAGCGCTACTTATGTGAAGAATTTGGTGGAAAATGGGTTTATTGGTACCCGAGATAAGACATAAAAACTTGATGTTCTCATTTGGTGAAATCTTACACAAAAGCTTAAAAAGCGGTTCTTTATACGATGCTTCTAATAGAAACTGCAAACATACAACGTTTGTCAAATGAATTTGGTTGGAATTATATAATTGATTCCCGAGATAGGACATAAATGAATTATTTTTCAAGTGTTACTATCTTCTGAAAAGGAGGTGAAAAGAGTTTATGTATAAGCTCATTTGATGCATAAATCCTGCCAGTATACGTATTAAGTTTAAGTTGGTTATATTTTTTCGTAGATATAGCATACTAAGATAAAACGTTTGTACAGCCGCCATTTTGAAAGTAAATATCTGATACCCTTAAAATTTAAAATAAACTTCTGTGTTTTAAATATCGATCGCAAGTATCACACTGCAAGTAAAATCATTCTTTGACGATCTCAATTTTTGGTTGTCTGCTAGTTAATTGATTTCTGACTCTGTTGTAACTGTATGTATACCTATTTCATACAGTTTTATTTGTATTTTAACTGACATGTAATAGAGTGAGTAGAAATATTGGTGTAGTAATTTATTTAGATATTTATCGCATATTTTATTTTCAGTTCAAAATAAAATATGCCAAATTTGACTGCAGAATTTGTAACAAGGGTGTCCTGTTTATTATCGTCTTTATAAGGGTGTTTGCTACCAGCATAAAAAAGTTGGGAAACTTTGCGTTAGAGGAAAAGAGAAAGGGGCGCATGTCTGCGAGATATTGAATATTCACATAGATGCAAGTGTACATTCAACATAACATCAAATAAATTTTGCAGTAATTGTCCACATAATAAGGTACTAAGCTCAGCCTGAAACAGTTTTACTAGTGTAGGTATATTTTTTCTCGGGTAATACTCCGATAAAGTACTGCCTCAGGAATAATTATTAACTGGAAACCTTTTTTCTGTGTAGTTGTGTATACTGTTAGCATGTACCCAGTGGGTTTATTTGTTTGGAGGGATTACTATAAAACTTTTTTGTTTGTGAGTCGTAACACACATTTAGAGGCTGACGTATGGCTTTCTCACACCATCCAAGTCTACTTCACCCTCCCTGCCAGTCTCTGCGAAACCCCCACTAAACCCTCACGAAATTTAAAGAGAAGTGGAACAGCGTGGCTCAAGACACTTCCATTCATATTTTAAATATCATGTATAAGGGGGAAACTTCGCAACTGAATAAAACAGAACGATTTAAATTTACTAAGGTTCACTTCACTTTGTGTTGCCCTTTCCAACACTTTTACAACACTTATACGAAGGCACGCAATTGAAGAATAATCCATAAAATAGCTCAAACCATTTTTCAAAACTTAACAATTCTCTTTCCGAAACGTTAAGTATTACCGCCCTGAATTTTAATAAATCAGGTGCGTAATTTCTTCTATTTTCTTTTACATTTCATTACAAATATTGTAATTTTTAAAGAGAAATGGCACGTTCTACCACTAGTTTGGAAACCCTTATATTGCTCCCTTTACTATGCTCTCATTGAAGATGATGGCTTGCTTCTAAAGATCACAGGTTCATTCACAACGTACACGCATACTCCCTCCAATAAATATATTTTCAAGGACTTTAACTATCCCGCGACTAACAAGTCCACTATTACTATCGAGGCCATTTTGATCACAGACCAAAAGATCGCCACACATTCATATCGCTGACCACGGAAATATGATTCGGTCTTAATCCTGCATTGATATCACAACCATAAGAAAATACTTTCTTGGCCATGCATTGACATCTCCATTAGCAGCTAATAGGAAAGCTTTACTTTCTTTCATTGCATGGTTTTAAGTCGTCCGCTATCCACACCGTATAAATCGGGAAAAGTTTAGTCACTTATACGATGGTCAAACTCGGCAGGCTTCGCAATGCTCGTAAATGGTTGAAGTGCGATGTATTACGTAGTAGTTCCGGACCGCTCATTGTTGTCTACTGATCTTCCCGCCTTCTCCCCCTCCCCCCTTTTTTTCTGAACTGACCCCCTTTTTTTTTATATAACATCACTCTACGCAGAGCCTTGCAACTAGTTAGGAACATCGGAGATTCGGAAAAGGAAAATAACAGAAAAGGTGAACTCGTAAGAATATATACAGTTTAAACTTGGGAGCGCCTAAGCGAGCGGCGTATCGGCTACCCGCAACACTTATCCGTAAACCACACGACGATACCCCCAGGCGAACAGCTTTCAGGCTTCTCATCTGTTGAGTTGAGTTGAGAGATGAGGTTTCTAGAGCCGAAGAAGGTGAAATGAGGTGCGGATTGAGCAGCGCCTGAATGTAAGGGTGAGGGAAACCGGAGATCCCCGATGAAACCCGGCACGATTCCCATTTGCGAAAATCCGGGAGTGACCCGGCCGGGGATTGAATCCGATACGTCTTGGTTGGAGGCTAGCAGTCTAACTGCTCAGCCATTGCGGCCCTCTAATCTCTTCTATTTTCAACGAGTGGGCAGGATAATATTCCTTATACTTCTGCGCACAACTGAAAATCAATTAAAGGAACGACCAAAGAAAGTAGGCATTTTAAAAATCTGAGCCAATAGTAAACTTGCACCAAAGTGCAGGCACAGTCATTGCCTTCCACCGTGGCAATCGGCAATCAATGAGCAATTGATACCTGCATGGTTGTTTACAAAAACTACGAAGTCTAGCCTAGATGTAAACGAACTCGCGAAATTTTCAGGTGTCTATGTATAGGCTGTTTGTCAGTTGCGCATTTTTGTGAGCCCTGTGTAGCTTTTTATGTGTCCTTCCGCCGTGCGGGTAATTAGTATTACCATGGACCCAGTCGTTCATAAATTGAAACTATGAATTTGCAAGGTGTGTAAATATAGGTACTTATAAAAATTAATTACTGTAACACAAATTTACTGTCCACACTCTAAAACTGACAATTTTAATTCGAGGTGGAAATGTAGAATCACTTTCCCCCAATCTCTGCAAATTTTAATAGTGGTTTGCCAGTTGACATGTCCAATAATATGTATAAAGTTACGGGCAAGGAAACTTTCAAAATATTGATTTTAAAGTACTGAGTTATCTGCTAAGTAACTGTAACTAGATATCTCCAAAAAGTCGTGTCGTTATTTGACGGAGCACTAAGCTGGAAAGTTCTCTACGTTTCTTCGACTTGTAACATTGACCTTCAATTTATTTCGCACGTCCCGAAGGACTCTTAGAGCCAGTGCTAAAAATTCGACGGTGGTGAGTGAATAGATTCGGAAGACTCTTAACATCGTGGTCTTGAGGGTGAAATGAGGAGAAAATGGAGCAGCGCCTGAATGTAAGGGTAAGAAAAATGGGAGATCCCCCGAGAAAAAAATCCCGCTGACCAGTGGCATCGTCCGACACAATTTTCACGTGCGAAAGTCCGGTGACCCGGCTGGGTATTGAGCCTGGATCGCCGTGGTGGGAGGCGAGCAGACTGACCATTCAGCCACCGTGGCTCCACTTCAACGGCGGTGTGATCATTCGCGTGTAACGCGGTTAAACACGTGTACGGCTTCGACTTAACATTAAAGCAGCGAATTAATGCACTGTGGTCGGATACCTATGTATAGGACACTGTCGTCAAATGATAAGGCGAATTTTATGTCATATATCTGTAAAATCTGTTCAGAGTAAAGTTAACAACTTTGAAATCAACATCTGGAAAAAATTCAACGCCGTAACTACAATACACGTTGGGAATGAAAATAGTTATTATTTGTCGGCTCACTAGCCTAATGTTCTAATTTGTGGATACTGAAGTGAGTGTCTGTTGTTTTATAAACATGACAGCACGGATTTGCGTTTTATTAACACATTTTCTTTCCTAAAAATTCACAGTTTCACTTGACTAAAGCGTGGATGTGACGTTGACAATGTGAAAGTGAGACTGTCAGTGGGAACGATAATTTTGCACAAGGCGGAAGGAGACAAATTGCAAATGAAAGCAGATCCGATTCTAAGCAGGACTTCCAAAAATGTTCAATTGACCGTGAACAGCTTGTATACTCCATTAGAGGCTATTTCCAACTTTTCTGAAGCCTTGCTAAAGTTCTACTTCCAGGAAAGTCATCCGCTTTGTACAAATAAAGCTTAATCGAGTCTAGAAAATTACACCAGAGAGACAGCGCACGGTACTCGTGCAATTATATTTTGTATAATATCTATATCTCACGAGGCATTAGCAACACACCTATTTGCTCTGTCTTTATTAATATCAGTTATAAATGAAATGTTATAATTTATAGATAATATATAAGTGAAAGTTAAATTTAACCAAAAATAAGGTACATTTATTTTTAAAAAATGCTTGTGGTACATAACATATTTAGGAAACAACGAAACGCTTCATACATGGGGTGTTTTTTTTCCTTCAAAGGTTTGATTTAAAAAGTGTGATGAAACCGCGAATGGTCTATTGTAGGCCATTCACGCTAAAGTGAGCACTTTTTGAAGCTGTTTCATCATACATAATAATCAATAAATACATTTCATTGTGGCCTCGGACTTTTAGTTTAGGGTATTGTGGATGTGTTCATTACTCACATGGGATGGTTTACATTAACGAGTGGCGGAAGGATATAAATAGGATGAAAGAAGAAAGTAACTAGGGCTTCAAAAGTGCTCACTTTGCCGTGAACGGCCTATAACTACATTACTCCACCCTCGCGTGGTGGTTGTGGCGCTACGCTACGGCTCTCATTTCTTACAACTATATAGAAGGCGACTCCTCACACCAAGGCGAACCGGATTCAACCCCCTGCGGGGTCGTTCCCGGATTCTCGCGCGTGCGAGTCGTGTCGTACGCTGACATGGTCAGCGGGTTTTCTCAGTGATCTCCTGCCCTCGCATTATGGCGCTGCTCCATGCCTCGCTTCGCTCTCGTTGGATCTGAAGACCTCGCCGCTACATAGAAAATCGCCGTTGACCTTAGAAAGATATAGTTTCTTTTGAAATAGGAGGTTGCTGACGGCCTACAACGTTTCTGCAATATATTTTACTTAATGCGTTGAGTTGAATGGTGTTCCGTTGACTTAAATTTGCTGTAAACTCAGTTAACCTTAGTAGTACAGTGAGTTACTAAAAACTCCGTACGTATGCCGTGTTAAAAATTGCACATTCATTTTATAAATTATTATTTATTGCAAAGTAGGTTATATTATGATCGCGGGATTGAGTTCATTATTCTGTACGCACATCTCTAGTATTATTTTATTGTCTATAGCCTGTGTTAAATGCTTATGGGGGTGGATCCAGGGTGAGGTTACACCCTCCGAGTGACGTGCTTTCCAGCTGGGACCCGTAGGTGCCCGTTATCCCTGAACATGACATGAAATGAGACCCTATGATGGAGCGGCGCTGGAATGCAGGGTGGGGGAGACAGGAGTACCCCGAGAAAACCCGAAAACCCGCCGGCAAGCGGCATCGTCCAGCACGATTCCCACATGCGAAAATCCGGGAGCGAACCCGCCGGGGATTGAACTCGGATCGCCTTGTTGGAAGGCGAGTGCGCTATCCACTGCGCTACCGCTGTCCGTCTACTCTAATAATAATAGTAAATAACTGTTATTCGCTCGCAAAGTGTTGAATCGTATCATATATATATATATATATATATATATATATATATATATATATATATATATATATATATATATATATATATATATAAAGCGCCCATACAAGCCATAAAAAAACACTAATTTTTTTGAAGATTATTTTGGCGGTAAAATTGTCAGGATAAATTATATTCCGTAAAAGTATATTAAATAAAAGTGATTAAGTATTAAAACAAGTAATAACGCCCTTGGTAAACACGACTTAAAAATGTTTTAAGAATGAATAGTAGAAAATAAAAAGTGAATGTTATGGGAGGTCTGTCTCTCATAATGTACTGGTGCGTGCCATAGGTCATATTTGCTTTGAACTACCATTTAACTCTAGACTTAAGAGTATCAAACTTTTAAAAATCGGTTAAGCGGGGAAAAATAAATTTAAAAAAAATGAGTTTGTGTGGGTGCGATACGTCACAAGCTTTACGACGTATATAAAATGCTGTATTATGTCAACCCAGTTCTATTTTAATTTTTGTCTACAAAACGTAAGTTCCCAACCGCCCAATTATATTAAAAATATGGTTTAAGTGAGGTGGATAGACAATAGTAGCTATCGTTTTCAGATCTTGGTTAAGGTAATTAATAAATATTTCAAAAGTGTTATTTGTCATCATTATCAAAACTTCATATATAGGCTATTTCAGCCTATAAATTAATGGTCTTCTCGGTTTTTCCCGATATCAACTTCCTCTTAGCTCATGTTACCTTCAGGAAAATTTCTGAAATTTGATTGTTTTCATTGTATTAAGGTTTCAAGCCCATCTGTACTTCTTATAATTTTTGTTTAATTTGGTCTTCCCTCAAAAATTTTTATTACTCTTGTATAAATCTTAAAATTGTACCTTAATTTTACTGTAATATATTTCCCCGGCGCATATTTCTCAAATCATTGCAGAATATCCGTCTTTAGGCCATAGATAAAGAGCTCATATTTTATCTAGTGTTAACGGCAATTGGTTCAGTAGGGAATTTTACCAATACCTGGTATGTTATTCTAATCACAAACAAATTCCTTTTAGTATTTCTTGTTCAGAAAATATTAATAAAACTTTATTAATGTGTGTACAAGTCGTACATTAAATACTAGTCAACTCTGAAACAGGCGATATATCGGACCACAATACTATATGGACACGTTTCTGAATTTGAAAATGCAAACGTTAGGTCGGTTTTTTTTCTGCGCCATTGCTACAAACGAACGAACGCGTTATTTATTTATTTCTCGTTTGCCTAATATTCTCGAAGAGTTCTACTGCCAAAACTACATAAAAGTTTTTCATTGACGAATATGGTATTTTCAGAAAAATTGCGTCTTTGGCAGATTTGATCTCTACGTTATTTTCATCACTCGACTTTGACATGTAAGTTATAATGTACTGTACGTGTGTGTAGATACTTACTCATACAAAGCGTACACGTACAAACATGCGCCAAGAGGCAGAAATACTAACAGGAAGGCGATCTCCGTAAGTCCTTCCCAAAAGAATGTTGAGCAGAGATCTGGGTTTAGTAGTTACAAGAATTGCAGTAAACTACAGTTGAACCGTTAAGAATGAGATAATAAATTATGGACTAAGGCGTGTTAAACGAGTAGTCCGGTACGACCTGCAGTGGAAATAGGCTGTTCACGGTTTACTGAGTAACCTTCTGTTTAAGATATACTTTTGTTCGTATTTTGTATACTTCCCCTACATGTAAGATTAACATGGACCGTGACACTTCATCCTTGCGTCATCCAAGTGAATCCGTGGAATTGTTAGGAATGATAATTGTTACAATAAAGTTCAAATGTGAGAATAATTTTCGCGCAGCTTTGAGGGGGGAACGTAGGGGAAGGCTCGCTGCTGGAGAGAGGGGAACACGTCACACTGCTGGCACCATACAGGCCGAACTGATAACATCGTTTTCTGGTACGGAGCTGTTAAATATCGCCGACGTGGCTTTGCGTTTTTTTTTTTTTTTTACTGTTAATGTACTCGCGCGGAGCAGCCTTAACCTAACCTTTCTCGGCCGTTGTCGTTACTGAACTGATTAACCTTACCTTTTCCTAATGAAAAAAATGGGCTCTCCCGACTCGACCGACACGTTTTGTACTTCTGCGCACTGTTTTCTCATCTGAATTTCACTATACGTGCTCCATGTATATGAAAGAAACATTGACTTCCAGTAGCCATACACTTACATATTACACTTTTAATACAGTGTCAGGTCTTATAACTATGCATTTGTATTAATTCGCTTGAATAAAAGTCGGCATGCCAGTGTGTGCTCGAGGCATATACGTAGTTATGGGCTGGTTTTTCCCCCCAATTTTCTGTACAGAAGTGGTTACTTTACCGTGAATATTATTTACGCATTCTTACGTGAAACTTTAACATGTCGAACGCGTCTCGAATAAATAGCGGGGGTGCGGTTGTGTAGGGTCAGACTACTCCCGTCCCACCTAGACGAACCGAGCTCGATTCCCGCCAGTATGGCTCCCGGATTTTTGCACGTTCGAATCGTGTCGTACGATGCCGCTGGTCGGTGAGTTATCTCGGGGATCTCCCGTTTACCCCACCCTTGCGTTCCGCCGCAGCTCCATACTCGCGTCACTTCACCCTCATCGGTTCTCAAGACCTCGATGTTAAGAGACTCCCAAATCTCTTCACTCCACCACACTCACGGGCAATTAGCGGTCTACGAAAGTGACACGTAGAATACACTACTCCACACGCGCAGAGAAGTAGGTATAGGCTGTTCACGGTAAAGTGAACACTTTTTTAAGGCCCTTCCAAATTTTTCCTTTCATCCAATTTTCATCTCCCTGCTGATTTTTAATATAAACATTTGCAATGTGACCAATAAACAGTGTATACATTTCATCAACCTCAAAATTTAATGCCGGGGCTGCAATAAGATACATTTATTAAAGATTGTTCACGATATAAAGTGAGCACTTTTGGAATTAACGTTAGGAAAAAGTCACTGCCCCTACCTGCATGTTTATCAACGGGAGCCCTGAGTAACATGCGCCCAGTAAAGTTGGTAATGATGGATGACAAGTAGTTCCGTACATTAAAATACAAATCCAAAATACAAATTAAAATCCGTACATAAAATGTGTTATGTGGCAATTTCTGATAACTTAAATTGTATCTTTTTCTTTCTGTTTATTTTTTAATGCATCGAAGTGTAAAAATGAGCACATTTGTTAGTTATTTACTTCCCTAATAATTTGACTGTTTTACTTTACCGACGCATGAATAAAGTGATGAGGCCCACGACGATGTTAATCTTACATCAGGCGGAATAATACACAACGTGCATGCAAGTAGATTTTAAGCAGGGCTTTCAAAAGTGCTCATTTTACCGTGACTAGCCTATAGTGGTTATTGCTTGTTGGGAGGGCCTTAGAAAGTGGTCACTTTACCGTGAAAACCATCATATATGTACTTGCAAACAGTGGGATGCGAGACAGACAACTGTGCGTGTGGATGGTAGGTGAAAATAGTGTGCCTACCGCGCAAGGGGTCAGCCGGCGGGGCACTCCTTGTCCCACTACTTGACGGGTCGAGCGTGTAGGAACTGCAGCACGTCAGCGCGTGAGCCGGGTACGTGCGTAGCGCGCAACACTCCAGCTACCAGTTCCGTTACCTCTACAGTGCGCACGGAGCTTGTTCTGATCCTTCGATGCAGGCGCATCGGTGCACCTGCCACCGGCTCATCGACTGCGTGTGGCGTGGAGAACAAATGCTGACGTCAAGTCGGGGTGAATTTATAGCGGTAATGTGCCGAAAGTAAGGTTAATTTAAAAATAAACGCGTATTTGGTAACGCGACGACATCGCACAAGTTTTGGAAGTATAGACTGTTCACGGTAAAATGAGCACTTTTGAAAGTCCTGCGTGATATATACTTGTTTGCACGTTGTGTATTCTTCCGCCTGATGTAAAATTAATATTGCCATGGGCCTCATCACTTTAATCATCCGTTGTTCAAGTGAAACTGTATAGTTATTAGAAAAAACACTATTTTAGAAATCTTCTAATCTTTTACACTTCGATGCATTTAAAAAACAGAAAGTGAAAAAAATAATTTAAATTATTCTCAAATGGTTACCTAACTTCTTTTATTTGACTTTAATATATGGGACTACTTTCCATCCATCGTTAGCCACTTTACCGGGCGCACGTCACTCAGTGCGCCCGTTAAAGTACTGTATGTGCCGGCAAGGTCAGTAACTTTTTTCTAAGGTTGATTTGAAAAGTGCTTACTTGATCGTGAACAGCCTTTAACCACATTTATGTACGGAAAGGAATGCCTCGGCGGTGACGCACACCAGTACAAGTCTCCTGTGTCCCACATCTCTCTGATCTGTTACGTTACGGCTGGCACAGGCTTCACTCAGCACTTTGGAATAAACCTCTGGAGAAAAGCTCGTGCCAGTAACTGCATGTCTGACTTTCGTATCTAGAGTTATGTCACAGAACAGGCGAGTATGCAGAAGTGGAATGGCATGGCTGTCTCTTTGCTGCGTGCTGACTGGCTGTGCAGGGCTTTGGGGTAAGTTACCAGGCTTTGATTGGTATACGGCGTTTCAATATGTTCGATTTTGCGAGGTCGTATGCGGCTGTTTCACCACTTTATTCTTAAGCTTTCTGTCGCCGTATCTTACACGTAACCACTTAAGGCAATAACTTAACTTAATATTGCGATGTGATTATCACTTACATTTATATTACCAAACAGTATAAAGACAGGGCGGCAAAAAATGATTAGGGGCCTACTTAGTAAAACTTGGCTGTAGTAGTGTGGTAATCGTAAAGTATAATTTTCAAACCCAAATATTGTTCTTGCTAAGCACATTTGGCTATGCTGTTCACAACCAAAATATATCAAATTGACGAAGAGCAGTTGAATTTGAAGTACGAAACCAAAATCACAAAAGTAAGTAAACAATCTAATAGATTAATGTTTGCACTACTATGAAATCAAAACCAAAACAATAAACGTGAGATTTATGACCGGCCTCTAACGCCAAAAGAAAAAAAAAATGTTTTGGCTGAAATCCTGTGTAAATTCACATGAACTTTAAAAGTACGGTTGTAGAAGCCTTGAAATATTTGTTTATGCGGATTCAGATTTGTGATTGCAATTTTCACTATGCCCAGGGTCCTTAAGCAAAGAATGTCGAATTAGTTGAGAGCTACCCTGATAACGATGAACAAATATCACGTACACATGTGCTCTGTTCAGTCGTATTTACCATACATTAAAGTTGAGAGCGGCAAACCGCAAATTCAAGAAAATTCCCCGGACAACGAAAAAACTCAAGAATTTTACGAATATTTTGTTGACCAATAGATGGGAAAACCTTTCCAAGGATACGTGAAACTGCTACGGCAATGATCGCATAATTAACCAAGTTGCTGAGGGCTGGAATCATCGATCTAATAAACTTACCCGAACATGTATGGGTTAATCAAAAGCATTAAAGGGGATACAGAGTATCAATCATTTGTCTGACAATGTCGTACTCTCTGGAGGACAAGAAAAGAAGGAAAGTCACCAATGAAGCTGGACACAATAATCTTTAGAGAAAACTGGTGGCTTGAAAAAGTTCCAGTGACAGTTAGCTCACATACAAAAACTACAGTAGCTGGCGGGATATGTTTGTACTAGCTTCAAATTGACGCCTTATTGATATATCATTAATGTAAATAGCTACATTTCAGACTCTTGCAAGTTGATATAGTAACTTCGAACTTAAACGTTCTCGGTGGAACTGAAATTTAAATAACCGTAAAAATGTGAGCAACCTACGAAAAATAAGAAATAGTAATGATGAAATAAATAAAACATCATATGGGTTTGACGTGACCACCTATCTGTGGTGTATACCCTGGAATCGGCGAGGCTGGTGGACATGTTTGCTATTTTTTTTGGAAGAGAAAGCGTCGTATCATGTTTGGCTGCACAACGGTGTCACGAGCATTCGGAAGGGAATACAGGAATGTATTGCGTCGGGCCAGAAACAACAGGTCAGAAAACGCAAGGGTATTTCGTAATGATATCGCGACCTCTGGAGTGTTCTATACATCCATTGTTTCCACGCGCCGATACGCACACAGTACGTATGTTCACCGAGGATCCTGTTTCAGTTCAACATTAAGGTCCCCGCCTACCTGGCCCTTCTTGAACTGCGTTGCAGTGTGTTTGAAATACACTTTTTTTTTCTCCCACAAAACAATATTAAACGAGCGTCCAATGAGCTGTTCTACAGAAAGAACACACTTTAGACTAGGGCTGTTGAGTAGATACTTTCATAACCTCACGAACGTTAGAAACACCATTTCAGAGTACTCCAAAATGGTTAAAAAGGGCTTTTTCAAAGCTCTGTAGCTCAAAATACACGCATCATTTACGTACAAAACTTCTTAAGGGCCCTGAATTGAACCGTTCTAGAATAAGCAATTCCTCTCACTTCTAGGCTTTTGCGCATATTATCTTCCGAAATGTTTTGATAACCACCTGCATTTAATATATCATTGATATAGTGCCAGCATGACTTATACATAAGAAATACTTTTTTGGCTACAGTACTTCAGCGTTCTGTGCTTTGTTTGGCCTGTGTTATACAAACTACAGTATAGCCCATCGGAACACAAATAACCTAATATTAGTGTCATCAGGAGAAAAAACCTTTATCCAAAAGGCTTAGGCATGCGAGGCTTGAGCAAATTTCAAACGCATCTTTCTGTTATTGTCGCTAATGGAGGGCTTCTTTATAGGCGGTCTTAAATCTAATTTCATTGATACGATTCGTGATGGTCTCGTGTGATGTAAAATTGATTTCGTATACTGAAGCAAGATCTTATGATAACTCTGGTGTCCTTACTTGGAGCCTGTCTATGATTTTCTTCATAAGATGCTGTGTATCACTTGCAGTTAGAGCTCTTAGTTGTCTTGCATGAGGCGCATTATTGACAAAGCCCTTCTTACATTAGTTTATGATGTATTGCACAAGGACATGGAACAACAGAATTTTACGATTTTTGTCCCTGTAAATAAAATCACTTCGAAATAATCAAAACAAGTTCATGTTTCGTAACGGAGGACGGTTTTGTGCATATAGCAATTATTTTGCACAGATTATTTCGTTTTCCCATATTTATTTAATGCACAAGGAATCATAGTGTGTTCGTTCTTGTCGTATCGTATCATATGGTCACCTTGTACTTTCTACAATTAGGCCCGGTGCACACGTGCGGACATAGACCGCGGCGGTGCCGCTGCGGTACCACGGCGGCGCCGCAGCAACGTGTGCACTGCTATGGCCTGTTCACGGTAAAATGAGCACTGTTGAAAGCCCTGCTTAAGATCTACTTGTATGTGTATTCTTTCACCATATGTAAAATTAACACTGTCATGGATCTCGTCACTTTATTCATGCATTGGTCAAATGAAACCGTGAAATTATTTTAAAAGTAAATATTTTAAAATCTGCTCATTTGTACACGTCGATTCATTGAAAATAAAATAAAGGGAAATAAATAGTTTAATTCATAACCTGGCACTTTATATTCGACGTTAAGATATTGAACTACTTTCCCTCCATCATTACCAACTTTACTGGGCTCATATCACTCAGTGCGCCCGTTCAAGCATATGCAGGCAGGAGTAGTGACTTTTTCTAAAGGTTGAATTTAAAAGTGCTCACTTTATCCTGAACCGCCCTTACATATAAGTCAAGCCTTCGTGGAACGCATGTGCGGTGCCGCAGCGGCGCTGCGCGGACATTGTCCGCACGCGTGCACCGGGCCTAATGGTTAACTTCTCAAGTAATGTATCGTGGAAACTATAAAATACTCTGCAAATCATACGTGTACAAACATATTTCTTTTAATGCGTGTTAGTAAAAACAAGCTTAATTCGCAGTGAAGTTCGAAACCTGAATAATGGTCATTTACGAAATATAACTATGGTGCGTGTATTACTTTTTATAATCTTCTACACTTAATCGGAGATATATATTTCAGTCATTGCCGTTCTCCTTTCGTGTGCACCTTCCCGAAACTAGCTTCTAGGTGTTTACGAAGAACGTTAAGCACAATGGAAGGCGGTAGGAATAGGATGTTGAGATGGTAGGGAGCTGAGGAGTTTGATTTGGGGGGAGGGAGGTGCAAGGGTACAAGAAACGGGAGATCCCCGAGAAAACCCGCCGACCAACGGCATCTTTCGGCACGATTCCCACATGTGAAAATCCAAGAGCGACCCCGCCGGGAATCGAACCCGTTTCGCCTTGATGGGAGACGCGGCCTGAAAGTGAGAGGGGAGGGGAGAACGGTAGTTATTTACGCAGAGAAGCAGAAAAGCCAATATCCCCATAGAGACAATGAATGACCTCTTTAATATACTGCACTCTCTCAAGTGGACCATGTACGGTGCCGGCCGGTGACACACACTACTGTACTCAACACGCACAAGTGTTGACTTCCGCGCTGGCTGCCAATCCCTACAGCAAACACAGCTACGCACGGACGTGACGCTCTACTTTTCTCTCTCTCCCTCTTGCCTCTCTCTTCTTCCATTAACACACTCCAAGTTCAGCCCATTTCTCATTTTGCTTTGGTGTGTTGCCTCGCTCGAGGCTCCATTCACTACTGTTGGAGCGGTGGGCTTGAATTCTCCCTATTTTAAAATTTTATATTTGCTCTGATAAGTGGTGTAGTGGCTAGACTGCTGACCTCCCACATAGACGAACCAGTTCGATTCCCGGCGGGATCACTCCAGGATTTTCGCATGTGGGAATCGTGCCGGAAGATACCGCTGGTCGGTGGGTTTTCTCTGAGATCTCCTGTTTCCCCCGCCCTTGCGTTCACCTCACTTCACCCCCATCGGCTCTCAAGACTTTGATATTAAGAGCCGCCAAAATCTCTCCACCCAAGCATGACTATTGTTTCCAGCCGAAAGATCACAGGATCCAAGAAATATTTTTTGTCGCTTCTGATGAGCGATGCATGTTGACCACGAAGCAAAATACGCGCTAATAGAAGTAAAAAGCGCGTCTCGCTGTAAGTGGTTGGTTAGTGGTGCAGCTGATCACGCCAGGGCGGCGGCTCGTTAGCAAAGTGGGTCGACCTGCCGCGGGCGTCGTTTTGGCCGTGGACGCCCACTTTCTCACACATTCCACCTGCCGCGGCACACTTGCTCGCTCGCCACGGCAAACCCCGCCGCGCCGCTCCTGTAGCCTAGGGCGATGTCGTCCCTCGGTCACTTCCTCCAACAGATTGTATCAGTCCATTCACGATGGCTTCCAGCCGATCTCCTGTGGCGCAGTAGGTTGGTGCGCGCCACCGATCTGGGGTGCGGGAGCCTCTGGCTTCGAATCCCGGGCGAGGAACGGGCGTTAATTACAGTTCGGTTATATGTTAGTCTGTAGGTCGTCCCCTGCTAAACTTTCAAGCATAAAACCGGGGACGTTAAAAAGCCCTTTACATTACGTTACATTACAATACGATGGCTTCCAACTTTTTCTGACGCCCTACGAAAGTTCTACTTTATTTGTCTTTTTGCATTTTTAATCAACATAAGTGTAATTATTGGCACATTTTAACATTGGCAAAATTTTACTTTTATAATTTTTCTACGGTTCCACTGGACCTATATAAGTGTAATCATTGGCACATTTTAACATTGGCAAAATTTTACTTTTATAATTTTTCTAGGGTTCCACTGGAACTATACACGAATAAAGTAATCATGGTCATGGCAACGTTCATTGTACATATTGTAGGATAATTCGCAGTGTGCATACGAGTGCATCGTAAGCAGGGCTTTCACACGATAAACTGAGCACTTTTGAAAGTTCTGCTTAAGATGCATGTTGTGTATTATTCTGCCTTATGTAAAATTGACATTGTCGTGGGTCTCACAATTGTATTCATGCGTCGGTAAAGTGAAACTGTAAAATTATAAGAAAAGTAAATATTTTACTAATATTCTTGGTATGCAGTAAAACGGGCAGCCCATCGGAACAGAATTTATTGAAAAAATAGTTCAAATTATATAATACGTATGACTATACATGATTCGTATACAGCGTGTTTAGGAAACATGGGTACAAACTCGGGCATGTGATTTGTGAATGGAAAAGAGGAAGATTGAAATAGAACACCCATGGTCCATCTCAAATACTAAGGGCTGTAGAAGGCCCTAAAGCCGGACAAACATGTTACTTGGGATATTAAGCGAAGTACTTGCGTTCGAGGAACACAAATTGGTATACGGATTAATTGAACCAATATCTTTGATAAAAGGAAGGTATGGTTCGTCGTACAGAACCCCATCATGTAAATATCACGGGTTGGCACCCTTTGATTGCATGGAACATTTACACCGTGAGGTTAAAGTGATTGTGGATACACCTGGATGATGCAGGACGTCGTAATTACCAAATAAGACCCCCTAATTGCAACTCTCTAGGACCCAGAGTTTCCGGTTAAATCGTAAACGAACAAACGAAGGATACAGTGGTAGCAATATCATGGCCCGGTGAGTAGGCAACCCTTCAGCACCTGGAGGAATTCAGCGGGTATTCCCTGCCGAATGAGTGAAAAGATTTTGGCGGCTCGTAACAGCGAGGTCTTGAGAACCAATGAAGTTGATTGAGGTGAGCATGGACCAGTGCCGGAATGAAAGGGTTGGGCAAACGGGAGATCACCGAGAAAACCCGCCGACCAGCGGCGTCGTCCGGCACGACGTGTAACATCGTGCATCATACCACCAACATGTGTTTAAGCCTGGTGCAGTACGTGTGGCCTACTCACCAGATCATGGCCTTGCTACCACTGTACCCTTCGTTTGCATTTCACACGGAAACGGTGGGTCCTAGGGAGTTGCAACTGGGGGGGTGTATTTGCTAATTACGACGCCCTGCTTCATCCAAAGGCACCCACAATCACTTTAACGTCACGGTTTAAATGTTGTATGCGATCAATGGGTGCCAACCCCTATTATTTATATGATGGGTGTGTGTACGACGGACCGTACCTTCCTTTTATCCAAGATATTGGTTTAATTAATCCGTATACCAATTTGTGTTCCTCGAACGCGAGTACTTTGGTTAATATTATGCTTGTCACCCTCTTGCTCTAAGGGCTTCTACAGCTCTTAGTATTTGAGATGGATCGTGGGTGTCCTATTATCAATCTTTACGGTCACGAATCACGTGCCCGATTTTGTGCTCATGTTTCCTAAACACGCTGTATAATACATATACTGCCAGTATATTCACACAAGTACCGCACGCATCACAACATTTTTTGTTTGCAATGCCTGAAACCGTAAATTAAAGTGGGTTTGAAAGGGTCATGTGCTCTGTGATAAGAAGTGAATGTGAAACGTAAGCTGAACTAGCGGCGAAATTCTCAAGTTCAATTTTGAAAAAAGAATCGTAACTAGTGCATAACCTTTCGTTCTAAACAAAAAAAAATGGGGTGGGCTGTGTTGGGAACACGGCCGTTTGTCTTGCGTGAATACGTCTACGTTGATGCGCTCGGACACCTTGATGTTTATTTTTACGTACCCAGCGCCGCTTCACTCGATGATATGGGGTTTTATGGGTATCACTGGATTTATTTTGAGATGCTCTTTTCAACCATATACGATTTATGTATTTCGACTTAGCTTTTTGACGAGTATAGACCGATATTGTGTTAAGTTTTCGTAATTTTTTTACATTAAACTCATACAATTTCACCATAACCACGCCACACAAATATTTTTATCCGCGCAATCGATTGATATTGACGATAGCTGTCGATTGAAATGTAAACGAGCGTTGTAGCTTCTCCTAGTCAAAAGTTATACTACGCGGAAGTTATGAGACGTGACGAAACGAACTAAAAATTGCGGCGCCCCCCCCCCCCCCCCCCCGCTCTTAATTTGCTTCGCAGTCCTCATTCAACGTAACATATTCTTTGATCTTTTGACAATCGAGTGGTGTAATTTGATTTTGAAAGTAGTGGATTGATTCGGAGCTGCAATGCCAAACTGTATCCCCCGATTTGGTTATCATCGGATTTTCTGGATTGCCTCCCACTATGGTTGCAAATTAAAAAAAATATATTTATGTCAAAACCCCATAGAAATACCGCATTTAACAGAAACAAAAATTATTTTTATTTTAACGATATCAGTTTGTGAATTAATAAAAAGACCGCCTTGTGGTATGACAGTACATACAATCGTAATAGGGGATTTGACACAGTAATTCGTTAGCAGCAAAGAGGACCTCCTATACAGGCATGCTATATTCGTCACACTCGAAGCACGAGAGTTTATATTGATTGGTGTGGCCACGGAATACTTAGTGTACAAGAGTGCAGCCCACCCTCCCCCCCCCCCCCCAACTTAGAAATCCAACAGCACGCTCCAGAAAGTTGGCGACACTGGTCAGCAACGTGGTGCGACCCGCGATGGCCAGTCAGGCAAGTGGCCTGTTCCCAGAGCCCTCACGCCCAGCCAATCAGAGAACGGGTACGCCCACATCAAATTAACCGACACCTTTGAAATCAACCTTAGAAAAATTAACTTCCCCTGCCTGCATATACTTCAACGGCCGCTCCGAGTGACATGCGCCCAGACAAGTTGGTAACGATGGATGGGTAAAAGCTGTTCATGATAAAGTGAGCACCTTCGAAATCAAGCTTAGAAAAAAGTTACTGCCCCTGCCTGCATATACTTCGACGGGCGCACTGAGTTAGATGCGCTCGGTAAAGTTGGTAACGGTAGATGGAAAGTAGTTCCACATCTTAACGTCGAATAAAAAGTGTTAGGTAAACATTTGTGAAAATTTAAATTATTTATTTCGGTTTATGTTGTTGCAATGTATCAGATGTGTAAAAATTAGCAGATTTATAAAATGTTTATTTTTCCAATAATTTCCCAGTTTCACTTGACCGACGCATAATAAAGTGATGATGCCCATGACAGTGTTAATTTTACATAAGACTGAAAAATACATCACGTTCGTTCAAGTAGATCTTATGCAGGGCTTTCAATAGTACTCATTTTACCGTGAACAGCCTATAGTAGTTCCGTATCTTAACGTCGAATAAAAAGTGTTAAAAGTAACCATTTGTGATAACTTAAATTATTTCTTTCGGTTTCTGATTTTTTAATGAATCTAAGTGTAAAAATGAGCCCCTTTGTTAAATATTTGCTTTTCTAATAATTTTGCAGTTTCACTTGACCGACGGAAGTATACACAACGTGCAGACAAGTTGATCTTAAGCAGGGATTTCAAAGGTGCTAATTTTACCGTGAATAGACTATATCTACTCTGTCCATGAAGTATCCCGTCTGATTCGCACTCGAGATGTTATCGGTTCTGTCAGCCGCTACACTGGAAGCGGTTATTCCTCAATGACGCCCAACTACTATAGTGCAATTAAGTTATGCATACTTTCATAATCCCGTAAAATGTGTTAGCCTTTGATTCGCCACATTGCTGTTAGCCAGCATACAAAATTTAAAAAATAAATGGCATACGTCTTGCGTATTCCCATAAAAAATACAGTGTAATGCGTGTTGTTCGTTACGTTTAGGCGTTCAGCTCTTCTGGCTCCATTAGTAGTACTTGAGGATATGAGGACAGGCATCTCCGGAGATGTACAGCAGCCGATCGGAACGAAGTGTCCGCGGACATCTCGAGGTTTGGAAGGTCCGCACAGCAGTCAGTGTTGCGGTGCCCGGGAGGAATGTCCGCCGGCGGAGTACAAACACGACGTCTTCTGCTGCGATTGCCTTTGACCATAATTATTGCGTGGTGTGTCTGTAGTGGTGCACCTAATTTTTGTAATGGGTGCGGAAATGGCACATCATTAGGTACAGGTGTGTCTCGCGAAAAAAAATGTTTCATGGCCAGTTGTACTTGTTCACGTGCACTATCGTGGCTGGATGATTTTAAATGTCGCGTGTCTCAAGTGTCTGTCCGCAAATCATGGGCATTCGGTATCGGAGTACTTAATTCTGATTGGTCCAGTCAAATAGTAACATGTCTTCTCACGTAGACACGCGGCCAATAACCAAAGGGAATTGTGGTTGTAGACATAGGATATTGAAGTCCAGCATGGCCATGCATATTTTCGCGAAAAACACCTGTCCCTGTACATAATTGCTTTTCCGGTCGTTTTAAAATTTGGGCGTGGGTGGCGGCCAGATCATGGCGTGGCCCTGCAGTGGTTGGCGCCCGCATCCGGCTGGTATTAGTAAATGTCGTCACAGATCCTTCACACATGGAGTCTTGGTGTACAGAGTATGTCTGGTGTTTGTGTAGGGCTCAGTGACAGGCTACAATGTGTCACAGGGATGTTACATCTCCGCTCTCTACCACGTATACAGCTAGCCAAATTGCATTCCACGGAACGATCATCGCGTTCACATACCACGGATACTGTGCAATCGGCTATATAATCCATTCGCGGTTTCTTCGACCTTTACTGAAGCCCTGCTAAAGTTCGACTTCCAGATTATTCCTCCGCCTCGTACAAACTAAGCTAAGGGGGAAGTCTAGAAAATTACACCGAAGGACAACGCACCGAATTCGTGCGCCCTCAGTGTAACAGCATCTTGTATACGAACTATTTCTCACTAGGCGTTACCAACACACATGTTTTCTCACTTTTTATACACATTTATTAAAAATGAAACGTAATTTATAAATAAAACATACGCGAATATTCAATTTAACTACAAATAGGATAATTTTATGTTAACAGCGGTATAAAACGCTTGCAATACATGGCATATTTAGAAAGTAACTAAACACGTCATACAATGGGAGATTTTTCAAAGGTTTGATTAAAAAGGGCGAAGAAACTGCGAACGGCCTATATAGGGTTTGTCCACGGTTATTTGATCACTTTTGACATTAACCTTTGAAAAATATAGTGTCCCTACCTAATTGTATTTCAACGGACATACAGACCGGAGGGAAAGTAGTGCCGTGTATTAACGACGCGAAAACAAAGTGTGGAGGCCCGTGGCAATGTAATTTTACACATGGTCTTTCATAAGAGCTCAGTTTACCGTGGAGTTTCCTATTTTATAATACCTGTAACTTATTTGCTTTCTGCTTCATGCGACTGCAGTGATGTTTCTGATGCTTTGTTTAATTAATTAAATGAATTGTTAATTTATGTAGATGTGTGAATGAGTAGTTTAATTTCATAAATAGTACAATTATACGTATATGGATATATATCATGTGTGTATATGGTTTTGTGTATGCATGTATGTGTTAATCGTGTAAGTTCACTATTAAGGTTAATCTTATTTTATGTAAGTTGGTTTTATATATTTCATGTAAGCTGCTTTATAAGTTTATAGTAGACATTAAGTTTTGCGTCATTGTTTTATTTTTCTTAAAAAAATATATATGTTTTGTTTTACTATGCAAAGTGGTTAAGTGTAAGTGAAAGTTATAATACCTTAACTTCGCCACAAAAAATAGACGTATTATTATTATTATTATTATTATTATTATTATGTAGTATTGAGCCCATAAATTGCGCCGCTAGGTCACCGGTCATCTCACTATAGACGTAACATTTATGTATCGAAGCTTTACCTAGGTACCAAACAATTACTAACAATGTAGCCAGTTCTTTAAAGGGAAATGGACAAATGGATGGACGGACGGATGGACAGATGGATGGATGGACTGATGGGCAGATGGGTGGACAGACGGATGGATGGACAAACATTTGGATGGACAAATTGATGGACGGACAGAGGGGTAGATGGATGGAGGGACAGATGGACAGGTGGACGAATGGGTGGATGGATGGCCGAGAGGATGGATAGATGGTTTAGTGAATGGGAGGATGGGCATGTGGATGGTGGGTGGGTGGATGGGAGAATGGGCAAGCAGATGGGAAAATGAATCAGATTGGTGAATGGATCACCAGATGGGTGAATGGATAGGCAGCACTTTAATTAAGGCCCTCCCAGAAAGCTTTTACCCCTAATAAATATATTTTATTGCAGTCTCAGACGTTAACTATTGAGAGTGATGAAAAGTATACACTGGGTTTATTAGTCATATTACAATGTTTACATTAAAAAGTGGTGGAAAGGAAGACATCAATTGAAAGGAAAAAATTAGCATGACCTTAAAAATTGCTTACTTAGCGTGAATAGCATATAGTAGCGCTAGCTAGTATGGGAATAGCTAGGACGCCATCCTAGGCACCTGCACAAATACATCCAACTCCGTTTGCTTTTAGAATAGAAATGTTGGAAGTTACTGAAGACACAGGTCGTTCGGATTCATTTACTGAAAGTGTGTGTGTTCCGTGGTTTAATACATTTTAAAAACATCCTTCGGTGTGATTATAATTTTGTGTTTATAATTTAAGGACACTGCCTTATTGTTGAAACAAGTCGAAGAACGAATGTCGGTATCATGTTGTTTATTTCAATATACAACACGCATTTCCAGTTTCTTCCAGATTCGTTTGAGGAAATCAGCAGAACCCCCCGATTTTCGCGAAAAGAATTCCACGCAGGCTATAGATTTCGATATCTTACTTGCACGCCTGCAATTTTCCTTCCGTTATTGGCCGCTTGCCTTCGTCGAAAGATTGTGTGATGTTTGACTGCACCAATTAATTTACTGTGACACGGAACGTTGTGGTCCACGAAAGTGTATATATTAGTTTTTTTATTAATACAACTTGATAGGAAGTCCTTTCGCGCAAATTGGTTGTTGCTAGAAATTAGTGGCAATCGCTAGAACTGTGAAAGTGTCCGTTAGTTTGACTTATGCCCGGTTGCACTATCGTGGTTCGAAACTTGATCCGAGATCGGATATAGGATCGACACAGAAAATTGTTGCACCACTCGAGTTCAGACTTGCACTGGAGATCGAGATTAAGTTAATTTCGAACCGCAGAAATTTGGCGGTTCGAAATTTCATATCCGAGATCAGCATCCATCGTCGACAAATGTAGTTTGAAAATATGCCAGCAGACAGAACTACGTTTGATTGTTTTCTTGGGAAATTAAAAAAAAAAAAAAAAAACATTATATGCACTTGAATCTTATTCATCAAAATATGTACAACAATAATTCACTTAAAACAAATAAAACATCACACATCTAGTTCTATCTATACTGAAAAATACACCAACTTCCATGGCGTCATACATCACGAACCATTAGCAAAATTTGTCTCGTACTTAATATCGATATCTCACTTTGGAACCAAGATCGACGAATCGGAGATCCAGAATCATGAAATTTCGTTGGTGCAACACTTTTACATTGGAACCAAGATGAAACTGGATCCTGGTACGGAACTAGGATCATTTGATCTTGGATCGAGGAAGATGTTGGTGCAACCGAGCATTAGTACCATTACTATACAGCCACGCTTCATCTTGAAACCGTCTGTGTGCGCAAATTCACGTTCGCATTCCGAACTGCTGCACGTTGGCGGCTGGTGCATCGAGGACTCATGGGACGATGGCGGTGAACGACCCAGCGCCATTGTAGCGATCTGACCGCTGTCTAAAGCGTGGTTCGTGCGCGGCGAGTAGAATCATTTTGGACCGTTACGAGTAATGTTTTTATTTTCACTGAGGTGCTGAATCGTTTTTATGTGGCTTCGCAGTTTAATACAATGCGTTTCTCGTGTAAAGATGTTAACAAAATGCCGGTTTAAATATCACAGAGAAATCAAGGAATGTTGAAACTACATTTCGACACTGCGGTATTATACGATGTGTGAACGATTTCAGGACACGTTGCGTTCCACCGCAATTTAGTTCAGAACCACTTTCGTGATTGGATTATTTGAATTGTCACGCGTCTTATCTGTGTGCCCGCGAATCACGGACGCTCAGTATAGTATAAACGTAATTCTGAATGGCTCTCGTGTAACAGACTGTCTTCACACAATGACGAGCGGCCAATAGTCAAATGAAGACTGCCAGTGTACACATAAAGTATTGAAGACTAGCCTACGCGTAAATCATTTCGCGAAAAACAGGTGGCCCTAGTAATTAGACGCTTAAATCGTACTATCTTAGCCAGTATCTAACTTGCTAGTTTTAAATAGGTGATTTTAACCTCAGGTGCATTTTAATGTGGTTAGTGAGCATTTATCTGTATTTTAAAAATCGGTTTATTTGTATTACTTTTCTCAGTTTAAGGCCATTGGAATGTCCTGTGTGTATTTCTGTATACATACATATGTGTAAAATTTGGACCGAGCGAGGTGGCACAGTGGTTTTAACTTAGAACTCGCATTCGGGAGAACCGGGGTTCGAATCCCGGTCCGGCCATCCTGATTTCGGCCTTCCATGGTTTCCCGAAAACACTCGAATGCTGGGATGGTTCCTTAACAAAAATGCCATGGTCGATTCATTTCCATTCCTTCCCCAATTCCTCTTCCCCTGAGGAACTTGCTCCGTCTCTAACGACCTCGCTGTCGGCGAGACGTTAAGCCGTACTACCTTCGTCCCTGTAAAATTCGGAAGTGAGAGCTATTCATTTGTCGTCATATCTTTGTATGTCGTGAAGCACTTATAATTAGTAAGCATAGACTAGAGATGAGGTAGACAGCTTATTCGTCTTCTGCGCATGTACCCAACATTGAACTGCTTTTTTGCCAGTACGGCTAGCAAAAATGGCGTCGATTGGGTTTGAGGTTAGAACACTGTTTAGTAAACAAGTGCTTTTGAGATGATTTTATACTTCCTTTAACCAATTTTTAATGCTCTTTGATTAAATTGAAACTGGTAAAATTATGTTATTAATATAATAGTTATTGTCATTTAAAAAGTTGATATAAACAAACACGTTCGTCACTGTTCACCATGTGTGACAGTTGTGTTCCATTGGGGTAGGTCAATGTTGGGTACACTGATAAAAAAGTTTTATTGAATCAAACAAGATTTGTTTGGTGCAACCAAATTACTTGTTTGTATAGAGGGGCAATGAAATATTTTGTTGCTGAAACCAAATTATTTGGCCGTTCTCATTTGGTTGCCCCAAACTGTTAGATTTTGTTGGTGCAACTAAAGATTTGTTTGGCTACACGTACATTAAACAGTTTGGGCCGATATAAGAAATACTTATCAAGTTCGATCGAGTTTCGAACCTAGATCACCTGCGTCCGAGCGCTACGCCTTAGTAGTATCAGCTAATGGGGCAACTGATAACGCCGGAAAGCTTTTTAATAGATAAACTGCAAATATTGGCCAATGTGCGCAAACAAATATTTCAAATGTTACAGCTTTACTTGTTAGTTTCGTGTTGCATTGTTTTATTAATGTGTTTATACGATTGTTAATTAACGATAGATGCACTAACAAACATGGTTACTATCCTAATTGACACAAACAATACAAACTCTCGAGCTGTATTTTCGAATGAAGGCAGTCAAACAAGTGGCCAAACAAATATATACAGTTGATTCAACAAAATATTTAGTTGACAGTCTAATTTTTTTGACCCAACACAGACATTTTGTTTATTCAAACACATATTTTATTAGATGAACAAAAGTAATTTTGTTGCTTTTCAAATTTTGTTTGCACAACAATATATTTTGTTAGGGCAACTAAATATATATTTCGCCCAATATAAACAAATATACTGTTCGATTTTCTCTTGGTGTACATGCGCAGAAGACTAATAAGTGGTCTACCTCATCTTCAGTCTATGGTAAGCGGCCTGATAGCTAGCGGCATGCCAGACTGTTTCGAACACTATACCACGCACATCTGTAGGTTAAAATTAACATGTAATAATTGCCAGAATTTTATTCGTTGCGTAGGATAGTATGAACTTCGATATTCAGACAGCTTGCTGCTTGCATGTTTGGATACTTCGCATTCATATTGTGTTGTTCTTGACTGCCGAGCGCCGACGTCCATTAGCGTACACCAAGCGATTTTTTATTTAAAAAAAATAAACTCATTTAAATTGTGTTACAAAATTGAGATAAAACATGGACTTGTACGTTTTATGGATGCGTATGTTGAACTTTATGTGCTATATATAATAAGTCGTGACTGTCGGCATTTTCGACAAATGAGCACGAAGTTGTAGCGATCACGGCCACTTAGAACTCGCTGTTTTTTATTTTCTTTCACTAACACGAGCAGTGTAATCCAGTTAAAGCAAATTACAAGGGGTGATCCTGTAATTAAAATCCGTGTTTTGGTTTTGCTGGAAGGCCACGCGATGCAAGGCTACTACCATGCTGAATAGGCCCAGAAGCGCTTAGGAAATTGTCTGTGTAGTTTCACTCTCCAAACTTGAATCAGCGAGAATATCTCATTCAATCAGTGAGGAACAGTTACTTTTTAACATTTTATCTGCAAAATTCAGTGAAAAAAACGGCTTTCTTTCTTCACTTTTTCAATAAGTGAAGTTTTCCACTGAAGTTTTAACCAATGAACCCTCAGTGATATAGATTTCGACTTCTGTATTAGTAATCGCACGCACGTTTTTAGGTAAATATTTTCATGAACAGATAGAAACGTAAACAGTATATGAATTAATGAAACCTATAAAATATAATTTTTAAAAATGTCGATGTATTTTTCAATGATAGGTACCTTTTTACGATGTAACATGAACGTTCAGTCTTTCATTTCGTTTTCACATGATTATCGTAACTCTCTGTTTGAGGTTTAAACTTCATAAATTGGGTGAAAAATATACTAAAAACGAAAAGAAATTACATAAAATTTTAAAGCTACATTTCTCAAAGGAAAAAAAAATCCACATTAAAGTTAATATCGCCTCGGTACCTCAGTTAGTAAGATGACAACCGGGAAGCATAATGCTGTGGGTTCAAGTTCTGGACAAGACAGATTTTTTTAAATTACGCTCAAGACTTAGGCAATGTATAAGGATAAAGAGTAATTGTATAAATATATTAAAAATTGGATTTAAAAAACGAATTTCACTAAGGGCTGTTCACGATAAAGTGAGCACTTTTGAAATCAACCTTAGAAAAAAGTCACTACTCCTGCATGCATATATTTTAACGGGCGCACTGCGTGACATGCGCCCGGTAAATTTGGTGACGATAGGGGGAAAGTAGTTCCATATCTGAAGAAAAAATAAAAAGTGCTAGGTAATCATTTGTGATAACTTATATAATTTCTTTCGCTTTATTTTTTTATGTGTCGAAGTGTAAAAATTAGCAGATCATTTTTATAAAATATTTACTTTTCTAATAATATCACAGTTTTACTAGACCGACGCATGAGCAAAATGATGAGGCCCATGGCAATGCAAATTTTACATAAGGCAGAAGAATGCACAACGTGCCTATAAGTAGATCTTACGCATGGCTTCCAAAAGTGCTTAGTTTACTGTGAACTGCCTTTAACATGTATTTACTTATATCAAATTCTCAACCATGCAACAGCCGAAAGAGCCACCCAAATCTCTTCATCACTCGGAGGAACCGCCCTGTCGCCGCGAGATGCGGCACCACAGAGGACAACCTCCACACAAACATGCAACCTCCTTGGACACAAGCCGCCAATGGGGAGGGGGGTAATGGCTCAGGTTTCCATAGGCGGCAGTGAAAGCTTCGTGGGCCCGCGGGCAGGTGGTGACTCTTCCTGTCCGTGCATGCGGCTGTCTGCAACTCCGGCAAGGAAAACGAAACACTTGCTTAAGAACCCGTACTTGAACACCAAAGTAACGAACAAACGACATGGCATGTCGGAATAGCAGCGACCAAGGCAAGGAAACGGGAAATGAATCAGGACGCTCAAGACTTACGCAATGTATTACAGCAAAGGATGATGTAGGCTGTTCCGGTAAACTGAGAACTGTTTAATGTCCTGCTTAATATCTACCTGTATACGTATTGCGCATTCTTCCGCCTTATGCAAAATTAACACCGCCATGGGCCTAATCACTTTATTCAGGCGTCGGTCGAGTGAAACTACGAAATATTAAAAGAGCAAATATTTTACAAATCTGCTAATTTTTACACTTCCGTGCGTTAAACCAAAACAGGGAACGAAAGAAATAATTTTAATGTTTACCCAACACTTTTTATTCAACGGTATAATATAGAACTACTTTCCAGCCATCGTTACCAACTTTACTGGGCGAATGTCACTGAGTGCGCCCATTAAAATATATGCATGCAGGGGCAGTGACATTTTTCTAAGTTTCATTTACAAAGTGCTCACTTTATAGTGAACAGCCTTAAGTGGTCTTTTGGAGTTGTGTTTCTTCAGGATTCCTTATAACGCCAAGAATCCTAAGGAAATCAAGGATCTGAATGACATTGATGATCGTGACATTATTTGTTGGAAGATTTTTCCTGTTCATGAAGGTGTCAATCAGACTGCTGTAATTAGTTCTCTTGTATTCTCGTAAGAAGATAAAGCTCGAGATTGGTGATTCTATCTGGTTGTATCGAAAGTTGGTTGATACTACTGGTAACATGCATATAGCTGGCCATGTAGAAGTTTCGTTTAATCCACAATTACAATTGTTTTGCGTAATAATCGGTTATGGCGTTTTATTTTATGTGTACTATGTTGAATTTTTTGATTACGTGTTATTACATAGAGTTCCAGACTGAAGCACCGGCATAGAAAGGGAGGGGGTTAGAAAAGTGTTCCACCGGCCTTCCTCCTAACTGGTAGCTCCAACACTGACGGACGGAATTGAAATGTTTACTGTTTAAGCAGTAATGGTCCGATGCCGCTATATAGGCAAATATTCCTCACCAGCAGAATAAATTGCCAAGAAATTAGCCACCAATCTGCTAGGGGAATCAAGGTGGGATGCAGGAAGTTTGCAGTATTGTTATTCACAAAGGGGGTAATGCAAAAGTAAAGTCTAAATAAAAATAAGGAACTCCCTGTACCCCTATACCCCCACATTACCCGAAAGGAGACACAGTTGCGGCAATGATAAGAAATTGTGTTACCAGTCTTTGGCAAGCCACGGAAAAAAAAGTACTTGAGGTGACCGATAGCAGAAATAAATATTATCTATCGTATTATGCCCACTCAGAGAGAACGGTTTCTTTCGTCCAAAAATATGTTTATTTGAAAATGGTTAATGAAATATGTATTTAGAGGTAATTGTATATATAACTGAAGATTTGGTTGATCCCAGAAAGGGGTTTCCTGGAATCTATGCGTATTTTGTCCGGCTAAATGAATGCATTTCATTGCGTTTCCGATTTGGAAAGCCCAAAAAAAATATTCTATAGGAGCGCTTCATTGGCAGATCATACATCCTATAGGCTGTTCACGGTAAAATTAGCACTTTTGAGGCCCTAGTTGCTTTTTCTTTTAAGCAGTTTTTTATTCTTTAACCACCTTTTTAAAATAAATACTGCCATATAAGTAATAAACACAGTTTGTATATTCCACCGTACTCGGAAGTTAACGTCTAAGACTAAAATAAAATATATTTATGGCCTAAATAAGAGGGCCTTCAAAAGTGCTCACTTCACCGTGAACAGTTTATACAACGATTTGACGATATATAAAGTTGACTCGATCAAATGTTTCTCTCAGGGCAATTTGCAGACCTCGCTCTTAACGTCTGTAGTTTTTGCATACTTTTTTTGGCGAAGGCATTACTTATATCAGAGTCATAACTTAACTCTTATTGCGCCAAACAAATAATAAACGAGACAGTTAAAAAAAAAAAAAAAAGCGATCAGAATAACTGAAAAGTATTTTGTGAATTAATTTGAAGACGTGTAAAGATTATTTTACTAGAATCATAGTATAGTACAGTATTAAAAATATGCAAAATTTTCCTTTCTTTCAAGTCTTAAAAATGCTTAAACTTTTCCTTGGTTGATTTTATAGCTGTTTTGATGTAGCTACGTGTGACTTTGACGTATGATTTGGCATTATATGTCTGTGCACACATAGGTATGTGTGTATGTACGCATATGACTGTGTACATAATGGCGTTTCGTGTACTGTGATAGATATTCACTTTGTATCTATTTCCGAAATTTTGCTGCAGTCAATAAGTTATCTCAGAAGACGTAAACATAATACAAATAATTTCATGTGACTAGGCTCACACCTGTACAGAAAAGTAGTTAGGAACCATACCAAGCACATCGTCTTACCGAAATAAGAAAATGAAGATGAAAATGATAACGTAACGCGTGTTAGTATTCTCCACCTTTTTGGCTTACAAACGTGATAACATTCTCTTAGATTCTTATGAAATGTTTTATCACGACACTTAGGGCAGGGAGAGGTTGAGCGTCGTTTCTGAATCACGAGCTACCATCCCATTTTGTGACGTTTAGATTTAGTAATAATAATAAATTAATACTGGAAGCAAATCATTCCCGCTAGGAACATGTATTTTGCTCGCCAACGTTGGTATAGGATAAATTAAGAAAATTTAACCGTGAATGTATACAATCACATGCTTATGTTCCTTTTTTGCCCCAACAATACAGAACGTCAACAAATAAAATTGTATGCCTTCTAAGGGGATCGAAATAGACCAAGGCAATGTAAGGAACTTAATGAAGTAGACACTTTAGCCATTAAAAATTATACAAACTGCAGTTTCTAAGAGTGATTGTGCGACATATATAATAATTCAATAAAACAATAATTCAGGAAAATATGTAACACGGAATATGGCTTATAATATGATAAATCAGTATGGTTCCCATCGCTGTCTCAAAGGTTACAAATAAGGCCGAATTCCGTTCCCTCCACTCATGCGACCAGCTGCATAGAAGCCAGTTGTTCATTTACTCCATGCGTTTAATGCTGGGCTGGGGAAAGGAACAACTTCCATGCTCTATTTTCCGCGCGTAATTTGAGCTTTTTATTTACGTATGGCAAGACATTTACATATACTACGATAGTAAACTCGTGATCCTGTCGTACATTTGATAGCATAAAGAGTTGACAACTGTCGTTCATGCAAACAAGGCATGATAAAATTAATCGAATATTTAATATTTAACAGCCACCACGAGCACACGTTAAACTTCAAAGTCGTACACACAGCAGATTAACATGCCACAAATAATAATATGCCAACCATATCTTCTGTTGTCACTTCGTCCACTAAGCGCGAAAGGAATCCCATTTACAATCAACTTCACACATTCCATCCTTGTCCCTTGGTCGCCGCCGAAACTAACCTCCAAATACGCACGTTCCTGGCATTTTCCCGCCACTTTGACGTCAGCGCATGTGAAGCATTTGTGCTCCAGGCTCGTGCAGTTGATGCATGAGATGGGCCGGAAGTAGGACGACGTAGGAGATGCACAGATGCGCCTGTGAGAAAGGGATCGGAACTACTTCGCCGCGCATATTTCGCACTGTGAAGGTAACACAACACGTTCTAAGATTGGCCGTCAGAAACAAATGCCACTTTCTCAGTTTTAGAAGCGGCCACCTTCAGTTCGGAACCTTTACACTCCCAGATTTAATATTGTATTTCTTTTATATATTAAAGACAGTTTGGTGCTTGGATGTTGAGCAAACATCCGCCTTCTAACGCGTCGTCCTTGGTTGGTAACGGAAACAGTAGAAACTACAATTTACATTCCTTCGTGTATACCACCCCGTTAATTTTAACTTGAGAAATGCCGTTATTTTATTTTCCCGCTCTCTCTCCCTCTCTCTCTCTCCTCCTTACCACTTGTTGGAAGAGTTCAGAAATCGACGTTTCACTGAGTTTACTTAACTTATGGATCGAACTGACGTAGTGGTAGAGAAGCTTGCTACCCATGTTGGCATTTTTAAATTACTGAACGTGAGCAGTCGCCTTGTAACAAAACAGTCTATTGTTCAAAAGCAAACAGTTGCTTCAAACCTGAACTCCAGTTTCACTCTCCAGTAAATTGGACCAATCTACTAAAGGCTGTTCACGATAAAGTGAGCACTTTTGAAATCAATTAAGGAAAAAGCCAATGTTCCTACCTGCATATATTTTAACGGGCGCATTGAGTGGCATGCGCCCAGTAAAGTTGGTTACGATGGAGGAAAAGTAGTTCCATATTTTAACGTCGAATAAAAAGTGTTACGTAACCATTTGTGACAACTTAAATTATTTCTTTCCTGATCTGATTTTTAAATGCATCGAAGTGTAAAAATGTGCAGATTTGTAAAATATTCATTTTTAAAATAATTTTACAGTTTTACTTGACCTACGCATGAATAAAGTTATGAAACCCACGACAGCGATAAATTTACATAAGGCGGAAGAATACACGACGTGCTGCATACAAGTAGATCTTAAGCAGGGCTTTCAAAAGTGCTCATTTAACCGTGAACAGCCTATAGAAGTATGGAAGAACATAAATCACAAGTTAGAACCTGATAAATGAAGTTGCTAGGTTCTGAACCGAACAGGTCACTTTGACTGAACAACTGTACTAATCTGACGTGAGGTTCGTTTTCATAGTTTTACTCAGCCAATCAGAGATTGGGTATTGTTTTAATCAGTAGTAAGTTCATCACTTCATGAGTAAATTACTTCTATGTTACGTTTTGTTTAGTTACAGGCAGGCTTTGCCGCGTGACCCATAAAACCCTAGGTCGTTGTAGTTTGAAACTATATGCTATCCACGTATCGTGTATATTGTGTGATAGAAGATGTTATGGAATATGGAAATATTCGCAAATATAATTAATGCTGACAAAATTGGTGTTACTGTGCATTGTGTGATCAACATCAACATCCAATACAGTCACCAAATCGACATTGTGAGTTATTTGTCACTTATCTCCCTTCTCAGCTGCATGTTAAGATAGTTAAAGGCTGTTCACGATAAAATGAGCACTTTAGAAACCAACCTTAAAAAATAGTCACAGCTTCTACCTGCATGTATTTTAACAGGCGCGCCGACTGGCATGCGCCCAGTAAAGTTGGTAACGATGAAGAGGAAATAGTTCCATACCTTAACGTCGAATGAAAATGTTAGGTATTTAACTGTGATAACTTAAATTATTTCTTCCCCTTTCTGTTTTTTTATGTACGTAAGTGTAAGAATTAGCATATTTGTAAAATGTGTAATTTTATAATAATTTCATATTTTCACTTAATCGACGCATGAATAAAGTGACGAGGCCCATGCCAGTGATAATTTTACATAATGTGGAAGAATGCACAACGTGCATACAAGTAGATCTTAAGCAGGGTTTCCAAAAGTGCTCACTCTACCATGAACGGCCTTTACGTAACATATTCAACGTCCTTGGTAGCATATGCATGTGTATTCTACTGTTGTTCTGTACCCTCGTGGGTATAATTTATGTGTTGTACCCGACTCTCTTGTAGGAGGGGGAGGGGGAGTGATCATGCCAGCCGCAGGCTTTGCTGCTCTGCTCTCTGTACTATACTGGTAATAACTAATATATGCTGCATTCTCTCGGGTTATTCGACAACTGATTGTCTCCCGAACGTTATCATAATGAACGCCTTATTTATGTCTTTAAAAAATATTGCTTTCTAATTTTTTTACAAGTCCAGCATTTTATGTAATAATGCCTCTGCTCGATCTACTTATTTACGTTCGTGTTCTATACAGCTTTCCAAAACAGATAACACTTGTATTCTTTAAGGACCAGTTCTCTAGCATTCACATTAAAAACATTATCATCACCCATCTTTTCTATAACTATTTTCCCTTTCGTTAAAAGTGTCACTATAAGTGCAAATGTTACCTGTGAACTGTATTATCCTCGCCTGATTAATTCACTTCATCAGTCTCTGACTCGCTATCAGCGTTTTTTCATTATTCGAATGATAACGAGCTTCGTCAAGGCTTAATTCTAACAGATAGCATTTCGTTCTTCCTTTCAAAGATATTTGTCCTTCACCCAGGGGCAACTCGAAGATTCCTTGACAGTGCTAGGTTCTCTTCTGGCAGTGCACGCTGAGACGACATGCTTATGTTGCGATTAGAATTGGATCTTCAGAAGACTCGGTTCGTGAGCACTGAGTCCGGTAAATAATTGGTTAGAGGGAAACCGAAGATTTGCAGATGTCGTCGTCTTAAACCCTTCTGGCCATAGCTGTGGGATGTAAACGCTCAGTAAAGGCTGTTCACTATAAAGTGAGCACTTTTGAAGTCAACCTTAGAAATAAATCACTGCTCCTACATTCATATAGCCTATTTTAAGGGGCGCGCTGATTCATACGCGTCCAGTAAAGTTGATAACGGAGGGAAAGTAGTTCCTTATCTTAACGTCGAATAAAACATGTTAGGTAACAATTTGTGACGACTTAAAATATGTCTTTCGCTTTATGTTTTTTTTTTAATGCATCGCAGTGAAAAATGAGCAGATTTACCAAGTATTTACTTTTCTAATAATTTCACTGTTTCACTTGACCGACGCATGAATGAAGTGATGAGGCCCATGGCAATGTTAATTTTACATAAGGCGGAAGATTACACAACGCACCTATAAGCAGATCTTAAGAGGGCTTTCACAAGTGCTCATTTTACCGTGAACAGTCGATAGTTAACTTGACACTACTTCGATGCCTGTCATTGCTGACTTGTCGCTCCAGCACAAGGGGCATACAGAGAAAGAGTTGTAACTGACAGTATAACGAGAGAACCTTATATTATTCATTTGTTTGCCGGATTATGTTCAACGGCACTGCTAACTGTAGGAAACAGAGTAAACTACAAATATTCACTTTGACAGACAAGTTGCATGACGTCGCCAGTTTATATTTTATTTTGTTTTAATACTGGCCTACGTTTTCTGGCTAATATTATGGTTGCATCGTCTATACGCAGTTATTTAAATCCACAAATGAATTTGAAAGAATATAGACCGTAATAACGGAGATTAAATACTACTTTATGAACATTTTCATGCAGACTTTCATGAAAATACACGTTCACCGACTATCAGATACCAAAGCCTAATAGACGAAGATGTCTTTGCCGCCACACTCACGATTAAAATATGTAAACCGAACACATGAATGTGCATTGTACATTTACGTAATATTTTGTTTTAATATACAAAAAATGTTTAAAATACCAAAGTTGTTAAAACGTATAACGTGGACTTCGGCTTAGTGCAGTTAGAAATCGTTCATGGACGTCGGAACCATTTTCAATTTATGAGTTAGGTTGGGTTTGGGGGGGGGGGAGGCAAAGTCCGGGAGAGAATTTGGTGTCCCTGATGCTGTAAGAGCCCCCCCCCCCCCCCCGTCATACACACACACAAAATTTTGTTTTGAAATCAATTATGGCTGTATTTACTCACACGCACGCACACGCATACACTTTGGCTTTCTATTAACATATTTCGACACTAAATGCTTATACTATTTAATATTGTTATTCGTATGCGTTTTTAGTAACTACGTAAAGTGTGATTTGTTGTCTGTAGAGCCCCGAGTATTTCGCGAATTCCTTCTGTGACGAGGTAGGCTTCTAACACTTGATATTTTCTCCTGCCACTTTGATTGAACAGCAATTGTTTATACACGCTCCGTTTAACTGTGAGCCAAGTAACAAGCAGGGAGTAGTGTGAGTGAGCTGTGAACAGTCCTGTACGAAGGCCTCGCTTGATCGCGGCAACCAATATGCAGACGATAGTGTCTCGAGTACATAAGACTGTACAGCCTAGCCGGTTGCCACATCGATCAAAATACTCGGGGCTCTAGTGTTCTGTTATCTATTTTGTTTTCTTTTGCCGCCCTCTTGTGAAGTCCTTGGTGTCCCCTAGTGAGTCTGAGGAGGATTTGCCACTTTCCACCTCCCCCTTTTCGACGCCATTGTATTCGTTCTGTGGTGAGGTCCGCCCCAGCAGCTCGCGAGGTATGTGCTGGAATGCACCCGGCGCTGCCATTTTCCGCTGGCATTGTTTAGCCGTAATAACAGTAACGTCGGGGCGCGGCAGGGCCAGGAGTTTCTCCCGCGCCTGCCCCCAGGGCACCGCTCCACGTCTTTCCTCTTCCCGCTCCACTCGCCTTTCGAGTTCAGTGAGCGGCCGGCCGCCTCGCAGCGCGGGTCACTGCGCGTCGCGACAGCCGAGAGCCGTGTGTCTGCTGTCACTTCCGTGTAGCGGCCACCCTGCCCCTGTCTCTTCTTATAAGAGACGCGTGTGCTACACAGCCTCTTATTCAACGGTAACTCTATAGTGTTCCACCCCGGTCAGGAAAACAAAGTGTGCCGTGTTCCTCGGCGTCGTATGTGTAAGCGACGATCTGTCACTCGTGTGTTTAGTGCTGTGAACAAGCTTCTCCGACGGGAGTGTCAAGAAGTGCGCAAAGTGTTCGCCAGTTTGCCCGCAGAATCAACTCGTCCACCCGTGGCAGTGGTATCGCACCGAGCGTGAGAGTTAGTCTCTCTCTCTCTCTCTCTCTCTCTCTCTCTCTCTCTCTCTCTCTCTCTCTCTCTCTCTCTCTCTCTCCACCTGGTACTTCCGGCTCTCCGGCTAGAGAAAACACCTCTCTGTCGCTGACCCCGATACTCCGTAGCTCCCGGCCGGGCGAGGTCTGTCCCCTTGTACGAATTGTCGCGTTGCGTCAGCTGAACGACGAGCTCCCTCAAGGAACTGTAAGGATTTTTAGTAACCGGGTCGAGAGTCAGGTATGTTTTGAGCTCCCGCCGTAGAAGAGAATAATGGAAGGTCGAGGCGCAAGGGGCCGATGCGAGCCGTTCCTGAGGCTCCACAACAAGGCGACCTCGTGGTCGGAGAGCGACGTGTCCTCCCTGGCCGGCTGGGACGTCGACAGCACGTCGTCGACGGCCTTCCCGGCCGAGACGCGCCGCGGGACGGCGGCCAGGGCGAGCTCGTGCTGCTGCGTGCACACGGCGACGCGCGATGACGTCGTCAAGGTCGCCGTTCAGCACAGGAGGCGCTCCGACGCCAGCTGCGACGCCGACAAGCTGCTGCAGCTGCAGCGGAAGATATCGTCGCCGACGCGCGCCTACGAGAACGTCGTCGTCGACTACGCGGCGCAACACAGCACGGAGCGCTACGCCAACCTGGGCGCCCTCTTGCTGGAGGGTCACTACAAGGTGCCGAGCCCGGCCGGCGAGTCGCACTACGCCAAGGTGCGGCCGGTGGCGAAGAAGGACGCGGTGACGCCGGACAGCGCGGGTGGCGAGACCAGGGACTACATGAACGTGAGCCTGGGATCTCGGCGGGCCAGTACGGCGGATGTGGACCAGGACACGGCCCCTCTCCGGGAGGCCGCGAGCGTCTCCTCCAGCGGCAAGTCGTGGCGCAGGCGGCAGAGAAACGTATCTCCCCGCCGCCTCGCCGAGCTCTGCGTCCAGGTACTCGTGCATCACGTGAGTGTCCACTGCTGTTTCTTAAGGCCGGGCTACAATTGACATATAACTAACACATCCACAGTTGTAGTGATAAACACATACGAAACACAACACAAGTACAGTGGCCTAGCTACAATTTATATAACGATAGCAAAATTAGCTTGTTTATGTTGCTACATTTGTACCGAAGAAATTAAGTTCTGTGTGGTTAGTAGTAGTTTTTTTTTTGTCAAAAATAAATTTTTTCGAGTGATCTGAGACTTTTTAAAATTATAAACTATTTTCATTTCAATTTTTACTAATAACTCTACCTAAAAACATTACAAAACTTCCGTGGTTGCGATTATCCAGAAGAAAACAAAAGAAAATATCTGCCCGAGGAATGAAGTCAAAACACACACTTTTTTAATTCGTACATAAGTTCTTAATTTGACAACGTAGTAGAAGTATCGGGGTTTCTGATTGGCTGAATATTGAGGCACAGCTATAGTAACAAGGAAAGTCAAACCAAATTGAACTCACCTTGTGCCTAAAAGTGCACATGGCTATGCGTGATTGTAGCCACTCTAATTGAAAATAAGCAGTTGAACTCTAATTTATATCACTGTGTTGTGTTAGTGATGTGCTTATAGCAAATGTAGCCCGGTCTTTGGGCAGGGGTTACAACAGCCATATATCCCTCCGTCATATATTCGTCCGTCTCCCAGCCGAGCGATTTACAACCAAACTTCGTACGTCCGTCGTAAGTTCATTGCTGCAAACTAATAAAAACAAAACTGTTTACAAATATGTAAAAATTCTCCATTAAAAGTGAAAATTTTAGCGATTTTGTGTTCATAAGTACCCAAAACGCACATATACGTACGTAACGGAAATTAATCGATGTAAAAAAAACTAATAGCAAAGGTATAAAGAATGATTTGATTACTTTTACTATTGCACAAAAGGAGCTCGTGTTTCCAAAAGTAATTATCAATTTATTAGTCTTCAGGAAAAATGTAACTTAATTTCATTTTACAGTTACATAAACAAACATGAAAACAAAACACTGCACACACTACACAGCCTTGTAAAGAACTCGGGATGAAAGAGTAACAAAACGTGCAAGCTTAGAATGCTGTAATTTCATCCGTTCGTCCGTCAAAAGTTAAAGCTTGCCAAGGTTTCGACGAACGGACGGATAGAATTAATGCCCCCCCCCCCACACACACACTATCAATACTTGTCATGTGACCCTAACGCCTGGAGCTGTTTTCCGCGCTCGAGGCCGATATACTTGGGAGCCATAAGGGCGACGCTTCTGCACGCATCAAGTGAGCCATCGCCCCTACACGCTAGGCTTTGAACTGGCGCGCGGTGTTCTCATCGCATTGCCCATTACTATGGGACTTTAAGCGATGATAATATCGATCATTTTATTGGTGCGAGATTCTGTTAACAAGTATCAATGCAGGGCTTATATTTTGAAGTAAATCGCTTTAAAAAAAACTGTTATTACCTATGTTGGGGTGTTTCTAATGTGCGTGATGTATTGAATCATTGAACAGGCCTCGTCTGAAATGATCGTTCTTTTCATATATATTCTATTCACGGTAAAGTGAGCATATTTGAAAGTCCTCTCATTTGGAATAACAGTCGATAAATATTTTTTCATCTTAGACGTTAACTTCCGAGTGCGATGGAATTTATACACTATGTTTATTGCTTACATTGCAAAATTGAGATAAAAAGGTCCTTGAAGGATAAAAATTGTCTGAAAGGAAAAATTAACTAGAGCCTCAAAAGTGCTCACTTTACCGTGAACGGCCTATCTCAACATATTAGATGCACACTTGATAATTTCGTGAGAAAACGTGTATTTCAAACACTGCAGCGCAGTTTAAGATCCAGGTATACGGGCCCCTTAAGAAGAACCTCCCCCGCCACATATTGGATTCTTGGTTTTGTTTTCTAGCTTGTTTAGGTTTTTTTAAAAGACAATTTTGAAAGTACCTCTACCTCCCAACTAGCAATTGATCTTGTACAGTAGTACAGGCAAGACAAGGGAACTACGAACTCAACCCTGTCACAATTCCAATTCTGCCAAATTTTGGCAAAAAATAATACTCTGGCGTAAATACGAGTTAGTAATTGAGTCGTTATAGTCCATTCACGGTTTTCTGAAGCCCTGCTAAGAATTCTAATTCCAGAATGTTCCTCCGCCTCGTGCAAACTAAGCTTAACTAAGTCTATAATATTACACCAAAGGACAACGCACTGAATTCATGCGCATTCAGTTGTAATAATATTTTGCACGAAAACTATTTATTACTAGGCGCTACCAACACACATGTTTTCTCGCTATTTTTATTCATATTTATTGTAAATGAAATATTATAATATAAAAATAAAATACACGTACGACTTCTTTTTTGACGAAAAATAAAATACTTTCATGTTAACAGAGGTTTAAAACGCTTGTGATACATGGCATATTCAAGAACTAACTAAACACGTCATACTTGGGGTGATTTTTCAAAGGCTTGATTAAAAGAGTGTGAAGAAACTGCAGATAGACTGTATGTATGCACTGCCGTATAAGGTTTATAGCTAGTATGGATCAGGGGCTCTTTCGAAATTTTCTTTTTAAAAATATAAAGAAGCTAGGAAGCCCAAGAATCCAGGATGGCAGGGGAAGGTCCTGCTTTCTGAAAATACACGATATCCTGCATAAACTGTGTTAAAACATGCTTCGTCATAACCGAGCATGTATGATCACGACCGACCGTTGCCGAGCGCGTTTTTTGCCAAGCGGTCGTATTTAGGAGGTCGCGAGTTTAATCCCGTTCAACTGCACCGGAGTGGTTTGACAACCCTGTTCCATGCTAATTCTGGAGCAGTCTTTCCTGTTCACTAATCACGAACATGTTTTGCTGCCCTCTAGCTCGTATATCTGTGGTGACCATCACATTAAAGTAAATAAATTAAATGTAATTTAAACTATTACAGTGCGTGGGATGAAACTGATAGTATTAAAATATGCAACACTTTACTGACCACATCTTATATATGCAAAGATATTCAGATAACGAATTCTCTTTCGGGAATAACTCATCCTTGTGGTCATGTATTGGTTCTACCTTTCCAAACCCTAGTGGAATAAACAGCAGTTTTTTTTAGAAACTAATACGGGACGAGTCCTTTAAAAGAGGCCCCGTGGGACATGTGTGTAACGGAGCGAGGGAATGAGGTAATACAGACCAGTGTGACAACAACATAAGAGTACTTCGAGGTCAATGGCGGCCGCTTCCAGCACCTACCCTAGGTATTTTGTTACACTGAACTGTATTTCCTCATTCCCTCGCTCCGTTACACACACGTCCCACGGGGCCTCTTTTAAAGAACTCATCCTGTATTTTACTTTATTTCAGCGTACAACAGTTTTAACTGTAGTGTAAAATATAGTTTGAATCTCGTACAGCTGTGTTGAAATATTGCGCCTGTTGTTATTTTTCGATATACCACGTAATTTTGAAGGAGATATGGACTGTCTTCGACTTAATCGCAGAACAGAACGCCCAGTAGACACGGTGTGTAGTTCACGAGCGGGCTGATGCCCGGGAGATGGTTCTCCGGTGCGATTGTTGTCTCGGTAATGCAAGTTTCGCTCTTCTCAGACCTCCACTTTCTAATGCCGGGGGCTTGAAGATCCTAGATACTTGCGGTGGAGGTGAACAGGCTTGTCGACGCTGGAGAAGTACCGCTTACCTTCACCACCTATCCCAGCCCATCATAAGCACTCTGTATATACATTTTCAACGCGATTCTTTTATGCCCGGTTGCACCAACATCGTCCCCAATCCGAGATCGAATGATCCTAGTTCCGAACCAGGATCCAGTTTGTTTTTGATGCCAATGTAATAGTGTTGCACCAACGGAATTTCATGATTCCGGATCTTCGATTCGTCGATATTGGTTCTAAAGTGAGAGGTCGAGATTAAGTATGAGACAGATTTTGCTTAGTTCGTAATATATGACGTCATGGACGTAGGCGTTTTTTTTCACTAGGCCTATACATAAAAATGGATGTGCGATGTTTTATCTGTTTTAAGTGAATTATCGTAGTAGGAAATTTACTGAATAATATTTAAGTGCGCATAATGTTGTTTTAATTTCCCAAGAAAACAATCGAACGTAGTTCTATCTGTTGGCGTATTTTCGAACTACATTTGTTGACGGCTGCTGATCTTGGATCAAGATTTCGAACCGCCAATTTCGGCGGTTCGAAATGAACTTCATCGAACTTCATCTCGATAACTAGTCCGGCTTTGAACTCGAATGGTGCAACAGTTTTCCGTGTCGATCTTAGATCCGATCTCGGATCGAGTTTCGAACCACGATGGTGCAACCGGGCATTAGTCTTGAAGAATTATATTTGCTTAGTTCACTATCAGGACTGAAAGAATATGATGAAACACCCGTTGACATTTTAATCGTGAAAGTGAAAGCTGCTCCGAAGCGCTAGGTATAGGAGTGGCCACCGAATAACTAAGCGTGCAGAAGCAAAAGTGTTGTTTGGTGTGCGTTTTTTTTTTTTTACGAATCCCGGTCCCACAACCCGAAAGAATGGCTTAAGCACTTGCAGCGCCAACCAGCGCTTAGTTTCTAACATGCGCGACGTCCAGTTGAAGTAATGGTAACGGTACATAACAATTAAAGGCTGTTCACGATAATGTGTGAACTTTTAAAGTCAACATTACAAAAATATCACTGCCCCTACATGCATATATTTTGACGGACGCCCTGAGTGACATGCGCCCTGTAAAGTTGGTAAAGATAGATGGGAAGTATTTCATATCTTAACGTCGAATAAAAAGTGTTAGGAAATCATTTCTGATAACTCAAATTATTTCTTTCGCGTTCTGTTATCTTTTTAATGCGTCGAAATGTAAAAATGAGCAGATTTGTTAAATATTTACTTCTCTAATAATTTCACAGTTTCCTTTGACCGACGCATGAATAAAGTTGTGAGGCCCGTGTCAATGTTAAACTTACGTAAGGTGGAAGAATAAGCAACGTGTATACAAGTAGATCTTAAGCATGGTTTTCAAAAAGTGCTCATTTTACCGTGAATAGCCCATACACGGATGCACTACACGTCAAATGAACAACGCGCACAGCTGTCCATGAACGAAGCACGCTTACACAAAAGGCACCCACATGAATTGTCGCTTCTACGTATAGGCCGTTGACTGTAGAGTGGGCACTTTTTGAAGCTGTTTCATGAGACATAATCGCCAATAAATACATTTCATTGTGGCCTCGGATTTTTGGTTTTGGGTATGTTGAATGTATACACTGTGTTAATTACTCACACTGCATGGTTTACATTAACATGTAGTGGAAGGATATACATTGGTCGAAAGAAAAAAGTAACTAGGGCTTCAAAAGTGCTCTCTTTACCATGATGGCACTATACCTATTTGTCTTCCGGGGGCCTTGTTCCTTGCGCGCTTTCGACCCAGGATCCAGTACTTGTACAGGAGACGAGTTAGTTGGCTCCGCTTCTATCTTGACGCTCGCTACCATTTCGGCTCCCGATTTCGTTTACGAACTCACTTGTTACAATCAAGGGCCATTATGGTGTGCTCTGTACTTGTCACGACAAGTGAACTACTTGCTGCGTGTTCGGTGTTCAGCGTTAACCATTTACAAACTCGAGGTGTAGAAACTTTCACAGATCATAACTTCTCACAAGAAAGAGGCTCAAAATACCGGTCACTAGTTCCTTGCTGTGCACTGTATTATAGGCTGCTCACGGTAAAATGAGAGCATTTTTTGAAAGCCCTGCTTTAGATTTACTTGTATACACGTTGTGTATTCCACGTTATGTAAAGTTAACATTCCCATGGCCCTCATCACTTTATCCATGCGTCAGTCAAATGAAACTGAAATTATTACGAAAGTAAATACGTTATACACATATGTTAGTTTTTACACTTCGATGGATAAAAAAAACCAGAAAATGAAAGAAATAATTTTAAGTTATCACAAATGGCTACTTAACACTTTTTGTTTGATGTTAAGATATGGAACTACTTTCCATCCATCGTTACCAACTTTATTGGATGAATGACACTCACTGCGCCCATTAAAATATATGCATGCAGGGGCAGTGACTTTTTTCCAAGGTTCATTTCTAGTGCTTACTTTCTGGTGAACAGCCTTTAGATATGAGTATCCTTCGCGTGCAACATGTCTGGTTAAAAGTGACACACACACACACACACATACAACCACATATATATAAAAAAAAATATATTAAATAGCAGTAGGAGTAAGGTTATACCGATACGGACACAAGGGAATGGGAAGTAGGTGACTGGTGCGGGGGGGGGGGGAAGGGGGCATCTTGGAATTCCCCTTTCCCCTCTCAAAAGCGACTAGATTTTCCTAAGAATTTCCTTTTTTTCCAGTTGCAAAAACGAACCCCCTCCCTTCCCCGAAAAGTAATTTTTAGCCCAGAGCAGGAGAGGACTCTTAGTTCAGACCGTTCTCTCATACAGACTAGCATTTTGACCATAGGTGAAAACTCGATCGCAGAATCGACACTGACGACAACCAGGTTATTATGATGCTTCTACTCCCCATTCCCTTGTGCCCGAATCGGTATAATCCTACTACTAGCAGTGTTTAAATATTTGTTTTCTTTGAAGTTGGTAACACATTAGAACAACATCTACAGAACAGTACCGCTTCTGCTTTTTGTACCTTACAATGCATACCGTCAATTGCTCAACGCTTGCGCGCTAGTCACTGTGGTCGACGGGAGTAGTAGGCCTGGGGGGTTATAGATACAAAGGGATGCCACCGTTTTTGATTGACCCAATCAATTTGATATCAAAGGGTTAATCAAATTGATTGAAAGGGTTAATACTTAATCAGATTTATACCGATTTTAATCCCATCGATTTTTGTGTATATTTTGGTGTAAGAGTGTGCTAAGGGACAAATTTATTATTTTATTTCTTTCCTTTTGTGGGTTAGGGAGCGGCTCTGGTACGTACTCACCTTTGGAGCTTTGGCACTCGACTGAGGTGTGGCGTGTTGGGGACAGGGTATATATGTGCAGAGTTTGGGCAAGACTGTTATTTTTTGGGTTGGTAGTGATATAGCTCGTAGACGGTGGTGGGAGATATGCGATTTTTCGGCAATTAAACAGAAAGAGAAATCGACGTATAGTTAACACACGAAATAAATTATGGAGTGTTTAAACAAAGTATATTTCAAACGAGTTCTACCTATCATTATAAATAAATAATATGAGAGAGAAATATAACACAACTATGTGAATAACCTGGTCTCATAAAGAAACAAGTGCTAAACGATCACAACTATGTGAGTCTCGAGGTGTCCTAAAGAAAACTAATTAACGAAGCAAAATTGTCCCTATCAATACATAATTAAAAAGGCAAACGAACACAAGTATGTGACTATCACTAAACGAATTACGGAACTCAGCTATCCTGTTTTTGAAATAAATGAAATCGCACAACCACCTCTCCCAAAACACGTCCATCCGCCTGTGAGACTGTGAATGAATGACGTTAGTATAGGATGTGTAGACTCCTATAAGCTGTTTCGAGCGCTGCTTGGCAGGCGACCTATCGCAATAAACGCTTAGCGAATCCTGTAGTTAACACTAATAGAGAAACTTCAGAAAGGGAATCCATACGTTAAACGACTATTATTCTAAATAAATTAATTTATTAACATCCGTAAAAAAAATGAAAATGTTCAATATATGTCCATTCGCTCGATAGGTTGCTGCAGCACTTATAAGCCTTATAAGCTGAACGAGGTGTTGAGCGCAAATAGAACCCGCGTGTTCGTCGGCCTACATTTGATTATAGACTGAGCTGAAAAACTCTGAAATTAACGAAAATACAAAACGAATGTTTCCAAATAAATTAAACGGCTAACGAACACAAGTACATGAAAATCACTAAACGAACTACTGAACCCAGCTATCCCGTTTATTAAATAAATGAAATCGCACAAGCAGCTCTCCCAAAACACGTCTGTCCAGCTGCGAGCTTGCCGAAGGAATGACGTTAGTATAGGATTTACAGAGACTTATAAGCGCTGCCAATGGCTGTCCGTCTGGGAGGTTAGTCGATGAATGAGACGTGGAGCTTGCAGGCGAGTTGGAATCACTGCAAAAACTCTGAATATGACTGACTAAATGAGTTACAGAACCTATTTCCCTACTAAGCTACTATTAACGACTTGATTACACTACGTCCTACAACAGATAAAAAAAACAAAACATGGTTTTTTTTTTTTAAATTTACCTAGATTTTTAACGCGTGTTTTACTATTGTAAGAATAATTCACTTTTAACAAATTTCTGTCGAAGTGTAAGGAGATTCGGATGGCTTAATCCCGCAACACTTTATAGAACCATACTATATATTATTTTTAATTCACAAACTTGTTCGAAGAAAAATTATGTAAAATAATGGATGTACTACAACATTCCGTTAAGTTTGTAAAATTTCCCGCACTAGTTAAAGAAACGATAGTTGAAAATACTATGAACTTTCGTCAACCGAGCTCAAAATATACTTGAGACGATAAACAATTATAAAAATAATGAATGCACTATATAGGTTCATCACACGAAAATTTATTTCCCCAGAAATTTAAAGTTATAAAAATTGTTTACATTAAAACGTGTATATAATATCGCTTAAAGAGAATCGCGGCTATCACTCAGGCATATTATATGCCTACACTTTCCGAAGCCCGCTTCACGAAGCCCCGCCAACCATCGACCTGCCCGCTGAAGTCGGGAGAGCTTGTGTCCAGTGTCACGTCAACCCAAGACAATGTTTTTCGCCAAACGAAATGGTGCCTATCCGTGAGAACTGTTCGCATCTCTCCTGGTTGCCTGTAACCCCTCATATGGTCCCCTCAAGGTCAGAATGCTTTTTCGGAGGGCTGTCCTGTCCAAGGCCACACAACCTCGCTATCGGTCCAACACCACAACCCGCAAAACCTGTCGATGGCTACACACCCTTTCACCCTCATCCAAAGCGGTGACCTGTTTGCAAAAATACGCTCTACCAATGAATTGTGGACTCTCCCAAAAATCTGCCGTGTCCGGTTGTGTGAGAGGAATAGTTATTCCCCCACCCGCCCCTTCCCCTGACTCGCCATACCTGGAGCTGGTCAACAGCCTTCAAACCTTTATACCAGGGATGTTTAAAAAATTCTCGCATTTTGGGTCTCAAGTGTCTGAACGTTTATTTCCATCAAATAAATATTTGACAACTTTAGCTCAAAAATTATTCCATTACATTAATAACTATATTGTAAATAATAGCAGTAGATATGTAACTGTATTTATAGAAATGCAATGTATTGTGTCCGATTAACTTTCGCTAACACGATAAATAATTTTTTTCACCTCTTCCACTAAATCCCGCATAATAAAGTGAAAACTTTTATAAATCTTTGATAAAATTTTCCGAAAATAATTTAATTGCTTTCATTGTTATTATTGCCGAATTTAAAGCTCCGAAGGAAATTAAATTATAACATTTTTTTTCTAACCCCAAAACCCAAGCTTGCGTGTTTGGTTGTCTAAACCCATTCCTGATGTTTAAGAGAAACTAGATGAAAGTAATGCTAGGACTACACAATATGCATCAACCTATATTTAGTCATATCTCATTCATTCTTCTATTCTATCTCTACAGCATTGTATCATATTGTTAACGCAGGATCAATATTGCCTTTACTTTGTAGTGAACATTGGTTATGGAAAACTTCACACTCTTCCTGCATAGAATTTTTTTTAGAAAAAATAATCTAAGTTAAGAACTAAATAAGTTGGGAGTATTTAAATAATTTTTAAATAAATGTATAATTAAGATAATTTAAGCACATAAGATTATCGCTCAAACATTAATCCAATAAAACAATAATCCAATAAAAAATGTATTGATTACAGAAAAAATACTACATTCATTATGTATCCATAAGTTTATTAAATGAAAAAACACATAAAATACAATTTAAAATCTTTTATTTACTATCATAATTTTACAAACATTGTATTACAATCTTTTAACATCTTGATTCTTAACACACAAATTGTGTGCTTTTGAGAACCCCCTCCATCGAACCAAGAACATGTATTTTTTCCTTTTAATGATTTTATCAACCAAATATTCAATTGGAGAACTGACTTCTTTCAGTTCATGTTCGTAAAAACTACCTTTTATAAGTTTTCCGTCATAGGTTTCTAGATAATACACTATGGGATTGGATTGTCTAATTGAAATAATTTTAAATATTTCATAAGACCAATTAACCACAATTTTTTTTCTCACAGATACCTTTCTGTTTCGAGATTTGTATATATTCACAAACATTTAACTTTTGTTCTCTCCTGTCGATTACTTTAACTTTATTATACACCGTTTTCATCAAAGTATTGTTCATAACTTTTTCGGGAGCCATCTTTATAGTTTTATGATATCTGGAATTGTAACATTTAACTATTTCAGGCAAAACATCCACCCATTTGTAAGTGTCCCTCGATGTGAATTGCTTGTATATTAATTGCTTAATCGATTTGTTGCATCATTCCACAATACTGGCTTTAAGCTCTGAATATGTGGCATAGTGATTGATACCATATTCGTTCATTAGTTTCTGGAGCAGTGCAGAAAAAATTCGGATCCGCTATTGGTTTGGAGCGAATTTGGTTTTCTCTTTTTCAAAACAATCTTCATTGCATTGGTAACCTGTTTCCTAGTTTTGTTTTTTAAAGGCAAACCCCAACCATATTTCGAATAAACATCTATTACAGTTAAAATATACTTGTATCCCTTATTGTATGTGGAAAGCAATGCCATTTCACACAAATCGACTTGAAAAATATAATATAAACCATGAGTTATAACTCTTCTTCTAGGATATTTTATTCTGGAAGGGGCATGAAGCAATCGTACTGAACCTCTTTGGTAATATAACCATCTTCTTTCAAGTCTTCAATAATAGAAACAATTTTGTTCATATGTGAATTATTCCCAGACTCTCTTGAAGTGATGAGAAATTTTATCTATCGACCAATTCATTAGGATTATTCCAACATACACGAGAAAATCGATCACCAACATCATCTTTATATATTCCACTTCCGACAATGTAGGTTATTAAATGTATTTTCGGGTAGTTTGCATCTCCTGAACGAATATTCGCATTCGTACAGCGATCAAGTTATATATTTCTGCAAATCGGTGTTGGAATATCCATTTGGAAAGTTTTTAAACAATAATTCAAATAATCCTTGACTAATTTTATTCTAAGGCAAAAATGTTATTACCGATTCTCCCAGGGACCAAGCATCATGTCGATGAAAACATGTTGTATCATGCTTAGACAAAGATTGTTTTAAAGCTAAATAATGACATTAATTGAGAAAGGCCTTGCTTTTTGTTCTTTTTTGTTAAAGGTTCTTCAGATTAAATTTTCACAGCAGTTTCTTTAGGTTTATTTAACACAGAATGCAATGTATCCATTCTAGATGCAACAGGTTTAAATATTTCATTGTTTAAAACATCTTGTTCCATACAAGCTTGTTTGGCTTGTAAATATTTCTCCTTCACAGTAGATATAATAACCTTATGCAATTCTGAAGTAGAGGCAGGAACGTTTGATTGCATTACATTAAATTCAAACTATTTATATATTAATTAATTTGTTGCTTTTCTAACTGTTGTATTAGGTAGATTAGTTTGTGCTTTTTCAATCTTATCGTTTTTACTTAAAACAACATCTAATTTAGCTATAGTTTTAGCTATCAAATCGTTAATAAAACAGTTGTTTAGTGTTTCCAAATTATTATTCTGTTTTCTCAAATATGCTTGCGTAGCTAAACCAAATTTTTTTAAAAATCAATCCATTGCTTATGTATTGCGTTATTTGGTCCATTCGTGTTTCAAGTTGTTTTGTAATAGTAGTGCTTACCACTTCATTAATTTCAACTCTTAAATTTTCTTGCATTTCTGTAAGTTGTGCTGTAAAATCTATGTTTGTCACATAATTACCATATTTCCATTATTGTGCAAATAATGTTTGTGTATACATGCATATGTCGATCAAAACAAAAATATTGCTGTATTTAACCCTGTGGTTCACACCAAACATCATCAAAAATAAATACATAATTTGATAATGCTTCATTTGGAGGCATAATATCTTCTCTATTTGTAAAAGGGACATATCGCATTCCTTCAATTAATGACAAAATGCTCGCTAATTATTGATGTTTCTCTTGTTCTAATGTTTTAGAAAACATATACATTTTCAAATTTAAGTCCAACGGGATTCTTCAACCTCGACATAACACAATTTTTTCCACATTAAGAAGGACCACTTATTGTACAATGTATATTTAGAGGTAAAAGAATACCATGTTTCTGTTCAATTACGTTTTCTTCCATATTTACAATTACTGTCAGGTGTACATTTGGTTTTATAACCTTAGTTTCTGCACAATTAGACAGTATTACATAATGTACTAATGTAAAACTATAAATGTAGGTATATATATGTTCATGTTCAGTTGAAAACAATGGCCTATACTAAACATATCATAAAAGGACACAGTGTATTGGATACATTGATTAATAAATTACCATTTTAATTGCATTTACCAAAATACAATTATTGCGGACCTGGTACTAAACTTGCAAAACGTTTGGCACAAAACGATCAAGGAATAAACCCTTTGAATAACGCTTGTAAAGAACATGATATAGTTTACAATCGAACAAACAATTTGGAAAAGACATATAGCAGATATGATTCTAGCCGATAAACTAGCAAATATTAGGAAGAATCCATTTACATCTACAGGTGAACAGCTTGGAGCTTAGGTTGTGGATAAAGTTATGCATGCAAAGGTGAAGAGAGGTATGGGCATAAAACGTAAAACGAAATGAAAAACAAAGAAAGGAGTAATAATCCCTTTAGTATTTCCAGCATTAACAGCTCTTGGATCAATCCTCAGAGGAGTTTCGGCAATTAGTAGAGCAGTTAAATCAAAAGGTAAAGGAATGTATTTGAAACCATTTAAAGTTGGGCAAGGATGAAAAAACTCCAAGCATGGAAAAAAATTCAGAAAATCCTAAATAGTCTTCCAAAATGTGCATTAACAAACAAAGACATTCTTGTATGTGTAAAGAAACTGGATATTCCCTATTTCTGAGGCATGTATATGAGAGACGATTTACCAAAGAAACCAAATCTTCGTAAATGTATGATAGTAAATTTAGATTCGATACAAAATGAAGGAATGCATTGGTGTGCAGTTATTAAAAATGTAAATCAACCACTGTATTACGAGTGTTTCGGTGATTTATGTCCCCCAATTTAAATACCTAATTATTTAAAAAACACACAATTAAGATACAGTTACAAGCAAGCACCATTACCAAACATAATCAATTGTGTACATTTATGTTTGTGTTTTTGATTATAGATATGATATATCAGTAATTTTAATAGTGAAACATATTAATAATATGTCAGTTATGTTGATATTAAGTGCGGTATATTTCCCAGCTTTGAAGTTAGATGGAGAATGACAAATAATAAGTATAATCGAATTAGTTACTTACAACAGCATACCAAACATCGATATGCACAATCAATCATTTACAGTTATCACTGGTGAACAAACTTACGAAATTGTTATACCAGTAGGATCTTATGAGTTGGATGATTTAGAAATGTTTATTAAAGCCACATAACCTGAAAATGTACATTTCCAATTACGTGGAAATCCAAATATGTTAATTAGTGCAATGCATATTAACATCGATATCGATTTCTCAGAAGGTAATTCAATTGCAAATATGTTGGGTTACGAGTGGAGAGTGTATCTCACTAATGAATTGCATGAATAATGAAAACAGGTTAATATACTGTCTGTAAATGTATGTCATATAAATGTTAATACTATAGGTGGTTCTTATTTGAATGGGAAACCGACAAATACATTACATGAATTCACGTGTGTGGTGGCTCCAGGATATGAAATAATTGAAAACTGAATACTTGGATATATATCTTCCAGTAATAGTGAATTGTGTTGATGAAATAGTTAGAATTGTTGATCAAGATGGTAATCTTATCAATTTTAGAAACTAAGATATAACCTTTCATTTACAGTTACAAAAAGCTATATAAACAATTGCATTCCGTGCACATTGCAAACATAATGGTTATTGTATATAATAGTAAATACCAATGTAAAGTAGGTGGTTCTTTTAAGTATTGGCTCTCTAAGGAATGTATTTCGAAGAAAGTAAGTAAACACCTGCATAAAATGCTCACTTTCAATAAGTTACCCATTAAGTTAACACCAGGCACCACTTTTAATAGAAATGGAAGACTTACTAAATGTTGAAGATGCAATCACCAATATGGAAATACATGTGTATGAACCTTTCCGAGCAGGTCCATATATGACTCCTTTGGAAATAAGGATTTCAATACAAAATCACTATATTTACATGTTACCATCGAAATTATGTTTAAGGTTTAGAAGAACAATTAAAAAGACAGCCGATGCAAGTAATCCAGTAACTACAAAAATAGTATGAAATGGAATATTTAATTTAATCGACAGAATTGCATATCTGCTCAATGGGTGTGGAAATCGATCAAACACGGGCTGTTGGGATTACCTCCATGATAAATATGTATCTCTTGCAAAGTGTACACGATATTTATACAGGACTTATAGCTGGGTGGAGCAATACTAGTGATTAATCACTACAATTAAACCCAGGTGGAAAATACAAATTTGTTATACCATTAAGTATGGTACTTGGCTTTGCTGAAGACTACAAGGTTTAGTTTATACGTCCCCCCCCCTCTCTGTTTCCAGTTGTTTGTCAGTTTCGCTTTCCTTACCATGCCGTGCTTCTATGAAGATAATTATCTTGGCTTATCTAATCAAGACTTTAACAGAGAACTTGCAGATTTTAACTGAGATTATTTTAATGATTTATTGAATGGACCAAATGCTTTGGCAACAAATTTATTTGATTTTTTGGACGATGATGACGAAGAAAGTGCTTCTCCACTACAGCCATTGCTCTTGTCAATGCCTTCCTTAGAACTGTCAGAGTTGCCTTCAGCGTTAGGAATAAGCATGTCATCACCTCCAACGTTGAGAGCAGATATAGTGACGTCTGAGCTAATGAAACCTACAATAACACCTTCCATGTCGAGAGCAGTTACAGTGATGTATGTGCTAACGAAACCTACAGTAACACCTTCAATGTCAAGAGCATGTATATTGATGTCTGTGCTAACGAGACCTACAATAACACCTTCAACATCGCGAGTAAGTATATTGAGGTGTGTGCAAACGAGACCTACAGCGATGCCTTCGACATCGAGGAGAGCTGTATTGATGCCTGCAGTATCGAGCCCTACAGCGATGCCTTCGACATCGAGGAGAGCTACAACATCGCTTCTGGCATCGAGACATACAGCGACGCCTTCGACCTCGAGACCTACAGCGACATCTGTGACTTCGAGGAGAGTTTCAGCATCGCCTCCAGCGTCGAGGGCTACAGCGATGCCTCGGGCATTCCCTCCGGCATTGAGCTTGGAAGATCTACATTTAGCAACATTCATCAAATCAGGTGAGCGACATGTACAAACAGCAATGTGTTTGTATTGCACTTCTTTAAATTTAACAGTTATGGCTTTAAATAATGCACAGGTAGAAATGTCTAACAACTTATTATTCCAATAGTTGGAAGAGTTTTTACAATTTAATTTTGTTTTTTCATCTGAGTCAAGGCTACTGTCTCCCAAATTATTATCACCTGAATCACTGCAACGTAAATTAATTTCCCCAGCTCCTCCTTTGTTCATACTTTCACCACAAGATATAATATATAGTCCATTATCATCACCAAAATCACCTCCTTCGCCAACACTAGTACCTGTTGTTCCCGGAAAGGAGTGCAAGTTCAGCTTATCTCTTAACTCTAAACATAAATTTTAATGAAAATTCAAACTTACAGTGATGAATAATTATGAGACAGCACGAAGTGATGCTTCTAATGTTTTCTGATGCAGCATAATTTTATAATTTTCCAGTTTTAAAATTGTTACGATCTTCAGGTGTCAAATGGTGACAAGATTTTCAGGCGTAAAATGGTGTGATGTTTTTTATAAATTTCATGATTTTCACTTGTAATAGGGTGATAAGTTTTTGCAGTTTTAATGATTGAAAGTATAAAGTCTCATATTAAAAAAGTTTTTAAAGTAACATGATTAGAAGCTTTACAGTTGAATGATTGAAAGTATAAAGTTGGAATGATTTCTAAAAGACTAAATGATTTTAAGAAAGTTTCATTTAGTGTGTTAAAAGCTGGAACGATTTACTAAGCAAGTTAATGATTTTAATGATTTCTGCTGTAAAATGTTGGAAAGTTTCAATGAACTTTATGATTTCAATCATAAAATTTTGGAAATTTTATCTCGTAACATATTTTGTTGTGAATATTTTACAGTTTTATGACCTAAGATGGAGTTTTGGTTAAGAAGCTTGTATGGCTTTCACACGTAAATGTTAAAATGATGGAAAGTTTTTTTTCAGTCGTAACAGGATTTGGTGTGATTATTTTACAGTTTTATGACATAAGATGGAGTTTTGGTTAATAAGTTTGTATGACTTTCAGTGGTAACATGTTAAAGAAGTTTGTAATTAATTGTATTATTTGTGACATGGTATAAAGTAACAATTTCTTGTACGCTTGTAAGGTTTTCTGTGGTAACATTTTGAAAATTTTTTGTAATTGATTGTATGATTTGTGATGTAACATGAAGTGACAATTTTAAAATTTTCAGTGGTAAGATTTTGAAAGTTTTTGTAATTAATTGTATACTTTGTGACGTAACATGAAGTGACAGTTTTTTTTAAGCTTGTAAGATTTTTCAGTGGTAACATGTTTAAAGTTTTCCGATCATAGTATGTTTGATGTGAATATGTAGAGACTTTGTCTTACAAATGTTAACTAAGGTTATTTTTATGATTTTTTTTAAATAAAAAATGTTCTATATTGAAATGGAATACTGTGATTTGTTATTCATTAGCTTGAAAATTCCTCATGTCATATCTTGTGTATCATCAGTGTTGATTTAATATTATTAAACAAAACAATATTCTTGGTAAACATGAAATGAGTAGGTGAGTATCATTGATGCTAAGTTATCGGTTTGTATTTAAAGTCAAGTAACTGGAAGTTTTTCACGAAAAAAATACAAGTTACTCGCTTTATTCTTCATGAGGGAAAAAATATTTGTTTATAGATTCAATTATCAATTTTTCCATTAAGGAAATGCAATAAAAACAAACTTTTAAGGGCGGAGGAGAAATTACAAAAAACTTTTGGAGAAAATCGAACACGTCAGAATGAGTTTGAAACAAAAAGAAAAAGCACTCATAGTAACTTCAGAAAAACTCCATCGGCCCGCTGGTCATCTTGAAAGATTCTGGGGGACTTAACAAAACCTAGAGTCTATTGACACAGATACATCTTAGGAGGCAGGTAGAAGGAGCTCTTAGCGACACACAATGTTTCCAGCTAACCTTCAACTATACAGCAAGCAGTGCCAGAGTCCAGCGAACTTTTCATAAAAATATTATCACAAAAAAAAAACAGATTACTACTTCGCCTGAGGAATCCACATACTGTTAAAACACATCCATACTTTATACAAAGTCAGAAAACATAATTGAAGGTTTTCAAAAATAAAATTCAACGTATGTATAAATGGCTGCCATTTTCCTGTAAATTCGCTTAAATTTGGACTATTAGTAAAATAAGTTGAAATATCGTGGAATTGGCATATTTCAGCTACGATAACAGCCATTTGAAGCTGGATTCGTGATATTTCAGTAATATCATGTCGAAATGTAATACTTTTAAATAAAATAATTCAAAATATATACACATTTTATGGTGGATGGTGTAACTAAAAATTCTAGGTTGTGGAACTTACGGATAAATCTACACGTGAAATATGCATAAATATTTAAAAACAGATTGAAAGTAAAAACCTTTTTGAACAAGTTTGTTAACATCTAATAATGCGTGTTTGAAAAAAGATAGGCGTTCTTTCAATGTAAAAAAAAAATTAGCAAGTAAAAAATATGTTGTGTATTTGTGTTGGTGTGAAAATTAATCATAGTTTCGTGTAAACACTTAAATAAGTTTGCTGGAAAATGGGATAAAGTTTTCTGGATTAAACTTAAAATTTATTTGCTTCAGGGATATAAATTTCATGTGCTGTGTTATGGCCAACATTCCAGTGATGGTGCCGCCGTAGGTTGCCATTACCACGCGTGATGACCTGCGGCCAGTAGTATATCAAGCCAAGTGGCTCAATAAAATAACTGGCAAGGTCGACTTTTGTTTATAGGTGGCAATTTTACACATGAACAAAATTAAGCGGAAAAGGAAACCGAGACTTAGGTACCACACATGTGCGCAAAGATTTTCTCCTTCTGCAGCTTTTTTTTTTTTTTGTTGGGAATTTAAAACAAAATTAATGGCTTTCGGTTTTTTTTTTTATGAGAACCAGTTTATGTGTGGTAACCAACCCTGCTTCGCGGAGTTGGTTGCTGTCACACACGTTCGAAAGACTTTTTACAGCAATATAAATTTTAATAGGTTTATAGTCTTTTATCGTCCGACATGAAGTATGATCATAAAGGCTGTTCACGATAAAGGGAGCACTTTTGAAATCAACCTTAGAAAAAAGTCACTGCTCCTGCTGCACATATTTTAATGGGCACATTGAGGGACAAGCGCACAGTAAAGTTGGCGATGATGGATGGAAAGTAGTTCCATATATTAACGTCGAGTAAATAGTTTTCGGTGACCATTTGTGATAACTTAAAATTATTTATTCGGATGCTGTTCTTTTAATGCATCGAAGTGTAAAAATGAGCATGTTTGTAAAATATTTACTATTCTTATAATTTTACAGTTTCACAGGACCGACACACGTATAAAGTGTTGATACCTTACCAGTGCTTAATTTTACATAAGGCGGAATAATACACAATGTGCATACAAATAAATCTTAAGCTGGGCTTTCAAAAGTGTTATTGCTCACAGAAAAATAAGTAGAAATTATACAAGACACGTACTACCTAAACTGAATATTAAGTGAGTTATAAGCCCTTGAAAAGTGAGATTTTGTACATGATTGTTTTGCAATATAAGGGAAACAAAGGAAATGAAATTACAAATCTTCAATTATTGGTCTATATTAATGGGATCTTCAACTTAGGGGCAAAATCACATTAATACCTTTTCCCGTACATGAAATAACAGAGGTGGCTACCATATTTCTCCTGGCAACAACTTTACAGTCTGGAGTTTCGAACTTTTGATGATGAATTATTGAGCAGCGTGGCCTAAAGTTTTCCTCATGTCGCGACTGCCCAGGACCCACCGTTTACGTGAAAAACGCACACGAAGATTCGTCTGCAGCGATTCAGTGCCTAGCACATAGACAATACTATCTACATCCGCGTACAAAATGCTGCGTGTCCACTGCACAGATGGCTGTCTATTTGTTTGTGCTGACAGTTTGTATGTATCCCTTGTATTGTATGTTCGCAGATCGTAAAAGAAGCGAAATTAAAGCACAATTCGTCGAATAATGTGTTACGTGACTGGGAACGTCAACCTAAGAGCAAACCCGTCGTAATGCTCCCCCCCCCCCCCCTTGTAATAAAGATATTATTGGTGGCCACCTTCTTGTTGCTTACAACGTTTTTACCATCAGGAATTGTGAACAAGCACCACACATTTTACGATTACCAAAAATACCATTAAAACATACAGTACAAGGAATACATGGAAACTGTCACCAAAAACACAGAGGCAGCCGTCTGTGCAGTGGACTCGCAGCGTTTTGTACGCTAACAACGGTAGCAATTATCGAAGAATTGTAGTTTAATTTTTAATTTCACTTTGTTTTCGATATATTGCAAAAATCCATTTCAAAATCTCACTTTTCAAGGCTTTATAAATGACTTAATATTCAGTTTAGGTATTACGTGTCTTATACTTTCTGCTTACTTTTTCGTAAGGAATGTGCATGCAGAGTTTGTCCATGTGTTTAAGAAACATCCTGTACACACACACACATTATATATATATATATATATATATATATATATATATATATATATATATATATATATATATATATATATATATATACACACACACACACACACACACACACACACACTATACTTTCCAGGTAGGTATAGCATATTCGCGGTTTCTTCGCCCTTTTCGAATCAAACCTTTAAATAATCCCCCCATGTATGACTTGTTTATTTCCAACGCATGATATATACCACAAGCGTTTTATACTTGTGTTCATAAAAGTTACTTTTTTTCCTGTTAAATTGAAATGTTATTCATATTTTATCTATAAATTATAATGCTTCAGTTATAAATAATGTGAATAAAAACAGTGAGAAAACATGTGTGTTGGTAGCGCCTAGTGAGAAATATGTAGTTCTTATAAAAAATACTGTTACAGTTGAGTGCGTACGAACTCGGTGCGTTGTCCCCCTGGTGTAATTTTCGACTTAGTTAAGCTTAATATGCACGAGCGGAGGAATATCCTGGAAGTAGAAGTTTAGCAGGGCTTAAGAAAAATTTGAAGTAACCTTGAATGGATTATATGTAAGGCATGACGCAATGTAAATTTGTTCTTTATTTTTACAAGGAATGCTTTGGAAGCTAGTTGACAAATATATTTTTTGTAACACTACAAATAGTTCAGAGTGAATTTCACAAAACCTTAATGTGGCATGTGTATACCTAAGTGGTGTAGACTTCAAGTTTATTATAAATATTCAGCTAACATAAACCACTTTGTGTGTTTTATAAAGTAATGTTCAGCTGTAGAATTACAAGGAAAAGATTCGGCAAGTTTTTTCCAAAGAATTGTTTGTAACGATTGCAGAAATGTATTACTGTGAGGTTGAACGGCTTCCCACATCAAATCACGCCACAATCAACTTTCATGATTAATTCCATATATTAATACTCGATACCATATACTAATACCAAACATTATAAATACAATTTTAAAATGTAATAACTGTGCCTTTTAAACTCTGAACCTGCTTGTTTTAGTAACAGGGAAACATTTAATGTTTAGTACGTTTATGATCGTCCCTCTGTCACTTGTGTGCTACATGTTATTACCAGAAATCGATTTTATTTCTGACTTGTAGTTGATTTGATTTTTCATTTCTCGCGGCTCAAAACCGTCAAAAAAAGGGGGGGGGGGGAGGATTGATAAAATAAACTGTGGTCCGATTTAACAAGTAAGTTTATAAAACAGTGTACTCTCAATCTGAATCAGTAGTCAGAATCAATGACGTCAAGAGTCAATAAAAATTGAGTTGTTTAGCACCTGTTGATTAACGAACTACTGAGAACTCTGGTGCTACTTCTCAGTTATAGGCTGTTCACGGTAAACTGTTAAGTGAGCACTTTTTAAGGCCCTCCCAAAAGGCATTAACCAATAATAAATACATCGTATTACAGCATCAGGTATTCAATTTTGAGGGTAGGGAAATGTATACACTGTGTTCATTGGTCACATTGCAATGTTTATATTAAAAATCAGCAGGAAGATGGAAATTAGATGAAAGGAAAATTTTAGAATGGCCTTAAAAAGTGCTCACTTTACTGTGAACAGCCTGTAATTAGGCAAGTGCTGGGGTCAACTGTTAAAAATTATATGTGTCCTTAACAGCGCAAATTTTAAAATATAGACTGCTGGTTGGCAGCGAGTTAGGGAAAGTTACTTGATTTATTAACGTCGTATTAAAAATGTGATTTGTATATTAATAACAAAAAAACATTTTCTTTAAAAATCTGTGCTGTAATGCTTATGTTATAATAATTTCACAGTCTCGTTCAGTGGCGTACGGAACGGAAGGGAGTGAGGTTACACCAGCAGCGCTGCTTAAGCACGCATTGATTTTGGCAAATACTAGGATAAAATTACGCCACAGTAACACAATCTATTTCAGTTACATATATTTCTTTACATATTAAAGTGAGTGAAGATATTTGTGCGGCTGTTAACAGCGAGGCCTTGATAGTCGATGCCGACCAACGGCATCGTCCGGCACGATTATTTACATATTAAAGTGTTATTATTAAATATGTAATACTAAAGGTTGTTCACGATAAAGTGAGCACTTTAGAAATGAACCTTAGAAAAAAGTCACTGCTCCACATATTTTAATGGACGCACTGAGTGACATGCGCCCAGTAAAGTTGGTAACGATGGAAGGGAAGTATCTTAACGTCGAAAAAAAGTGTTTGGTAACCATTTGTGATAATTTAAATTATTTATTACGATTTCTGGTTTTTTTTAACGTCTCAGTGCGTAAAAAACTATCAGAATTATAAAATGTCAAATTTTCTAATAATTTCACAGTTTCACATGACCGACGCATGAATAAAGTGACGAAGCACACGGAAATGTTAATATTACATAAGGTGGAAGAATATATAACGTGGATACACGTAGATAATAAGCAAGGCTTTCAAAAGTGCTCATTTTACCGTGAACAGCCTATAACTGATGTCAATGTTAGGGGAAAATGGTGTTATAACCCACGTACTGCCTCGGCTTTGCCTTTGGTCTTGTTAACAAACGCTTGAAGACTCATCAGTTGATACATGGTAGTGTTACTGAATAACATGGCGGGAGGCTACATGAACGTTGTGAAAGGAGAAACTAATCAGGGTCTTCAAAATTACCCAGCTGATCGGGAACTAGCAATAACAATCAGTGACTTCCAGCAGTTACATATGTAAAGCAGGAGAAATCATAGGCGATCCTGCGGGAAACTGGGCCACTCAAGGTATCCGCATGCTTTCGCTGTCTTCAGTGGCTCAGCTTTCACCGATTCAAATTTAGAGTTTATAACTGTTTGCTGTCTCCAAATGAGCGAGAGAGACATGAACGGCGCTTAGCAGCTAATGTCTTTTAGCGCTGTCGCCAAGTCAATTAACGAATTTTTATACGGCATCCGGTTCGTATTTTTACACCTCGCCCACTTAGCAACTGTCGAGTTTACTCTGAGGTCAGTTGAACTTATATCGTGACGTAGTAGAGGGGGAACGAGCTGTTAGAATCGATGATGCCCTTGCTTGTGCTTGGACCTTTAACCCTCTTGGCCCACCAAGGTGATCCGGGTTCAATCCCCGGCCGGGTCACTCCGGATTTTCGCATGTGGGAATCGTGGCGGACGATGCCGTTGGTTGGCGGGTTTTCTCGGGTATCTCCCGTTTCCCCCACCCTTTCATTCCGGCGCTGCTCCATACTCATCTCAATCGCCCTCATCGGCTCTCAAGACCTCGATGTTAAAAGCCGTCCAAATCTCTTTATTTCATTTTACCCTCTTGGGACGAGCGCCAAATTTCAGGCAGCGCTGTGTTTACAAACGAGGTTTTTTTTTTTTTTAACTTACCGTAAAACTAAGAGGAGTCGGGGCACGTATGTAGGGATGGAACCTAAGTGTCTCAGGGCTGAGTGCCATACGCCTAGCCATATAATATAGGGAAGATTCTAACTACAAGAGCACATGCTTGTGTTTCTACTAAGATTGGGAAAATATGTCCGCGATTGGGGCCATGGTTACCTCCCATGGTAACCTAAACTGAACTACTTGGGGGGGGGGGGGGGGACATTGGTACCGTTAAAACCTCTCGACAGGAAATAAATTCAAAGTTGAATGCACTTTATGAATCTGAAAAATAGTTCTACTAAAACAGAGGACGGGGAAGTATAATTTTTTGTTGAAAGAATGTTTGAAACGCTAGAAGAGAAAGATTGGTAAGGTGGAGAGGGGGAGTGTTGTAAACGACGCTGCTGTGGTTGGCCGCTTCACCACTGCGAAATATTGGGAGCCAAACCGGCACACAGGACTGTCGCATTGCGGCGAACCCGTATGATTCACCCAGAAGCCGTTAAGTTAACTCTGGGAGAAATTGGTAAGGACATCAGATTTTCGTGAAAGAGTTCTTACGCAGGAGAGATTTCAGTCTCTTTCTCACACTCCTGCAGTTTTCCTTCTTGTTATTGGTAGAGCCCCGGGTATTTCGCGGATTGCTGTGGCAACAGGCTAGGCTTCGCAATCTTCTATACACTCGAGACACTATCTTCTGCATATTGGTTGCCGCGATCAAGTGAGGTCGTCGTACAGGACTGCTCAAAGCTCACTCACTGGCTCACAGTTAAACGGGGAGTGTACGAACAGCTGCTGTCGAATCACAGCAGCAGGAGAAAACAATAAGTGTTTGACGTCTGCCTCGGTACAGAAAGAATTCGCGTAATACTCCGGGCTCTAGTTACTGGCTTTGTGTCTTCGTCATATGACAGAGTATTATTTGTCTGCCAGTTGTGAGAGTACTCGGGCAGTGAACGTTGACACACACAGGCAGGCACCCAACAAGCGTAGCAGATAAACGATCAAATTACGAAAGTGGACTTGAGTTGGTGTTTTCGAAAAATAGATTCACTGAGCATGTCCCCCCCCCCCAGAAAATGGATTTCCGTATAAATAGAGGCCTGAAAAATTCGCGAGTTCAATTACCTGCAGGCTAGACTCTACAGTCTCATGTACTAATATGCCGATATCATCTGCACATTGGTTGTCTGCTGTCACGGTGGAAGGCGACGATTGGGCCACCGTTCCCCAAGAGGTGTCAAACACCGCGTGGACCAATGAATAAGGTTATATAAACACGTGTGTTTTAAATTTTAGCTTGTCCCGAAATGAATCCGCAAAGTCTTCAGGTCTCTACGTATAAATTGGATTCGGTGGCTGCACTGAATGCTAAAATACTGTGATATCGCACTAGTACGGCTCCGTCCACACCCAAATGTGAACTGGCCAGTCACAACGGCCCCCGCTAAAAGAACACTGCATGTTAAAACCACAAGAACGGTCGTGCCAACTGGAGCGATACCGCCGCGTTTTTCCTGAAGTAGACCTCAAGCCGCAGTGACGTGGTAGCAGGTCATCCGCCAGTGAGGGCGTCGCACACAGCACGGTGTATAGCTATAATTATAGATAAGAACATTTAGTGAGTTCATTCCAGGACAAGATAGATGTCAAACACGTGTACACTGAAGTTATCTTTGCAATTGGATCGGAGTTTATTAGACACGTCGTGGACGACTCTGAGCCAATAGCAGACTTGCAAGGAAACAAGTAGCGAGTGCCATACTGCTAGGTGTGAAGGAACACAGGCTACTCTCTGGAGCAGCAGCCAATGAACAAACATCTGACGCTCGATTATACACATGACTGTGGAGTATAGCCTACAGGTAATTGAACTCGCGAAATTTTCCTATCCCTAGATATAATGAAACACAAGGCTCGTCCGACAGAGAGACCCAGGAACTTCGCGATCTACAGCGGTGCTGGGACAGACTAAAAAAAACCTCATATTTTGCTTGTTACTTGTGCGATTTGTTCACTTGTTTATTGACACGCCCTGCAGGATTGCGAACCAGTGATTAACGTTTAAAACGTGATCAAGAAAATTACGTATTATAGGCTGTTCACTGTAAAGTGAGCACTTTCGATGCTGCAGTTACTTTTTCCTTTCAGCTTTTTTTAATAATTTAATCAACTTTTTTAAAATAAATATTGGCATGTAAATAATTAACACAGTGTGTATGTTTCACAGCACTCTGATGTTAACGTCTAAGGCATTATTCCAAATGCGGAGGCTTTCAAAAATGCTCACTTTACCATGAATAGTCTATATAAACTAATAACAGCAAAGTGCGTACCATGAAAGTAGCAGACGGTGAATAAATAACAGAACTAGTGAAATTTTCGACTCTCAACGTATTATAGTCTATAAGCGGTTTTTTTTTTCCACAATTTTTAAAACTCAAACCGTTGAAATAATTACCCCATGTATTATATGCTTGGTTGTTTTCTAAATAAGTCGTGTATCACAATCATTTTATACTTGTGTTAACACAAACGTACCTTATTTATGGTTGAATTGAATTTTCACTTACAATTTACCTGTAAATCATAATATTTCTTTCATAGTTTATAAGGATACAAACAGAGAGAAAATATGCGTGTGTTGCATTGGCAATGCCTAGTAAGAACTAGTTCTTAAGCGAAATAGTATTATACTGAGCGCGCAAGAATTAGGTGCGTTGTCCCATTGGTGTTATTTTCTAGACTCGGTTAAGCTTTGTTTACGTGAGGCGGAAGAATATCCTAGAAGTAGAACTTTACCAGGGCTTCGGAAAAGTTGGAAGTAACCATGAATATACTATAGCTAGAGCCCCGAGTATTACGCAACTTCCTTCCGTGACGAGGTAGACTTCGAACACTTGTTATTTTCTCCTGCTACTGTGATTGGGCAGCAGTTTTTTGTACACACCTCCGTTTGACTGTGAGCCAGTAATAAGCGGGGAGGAGTAGTGTGAGTGAGCTGTAAACAGTCCTTTACGAAGGCCTCGCTTGATCGCAGCAACCAATAAGCAGACGATGGTGTCTCGAGTGTGTAGAGGACTACAAAATCTAGCCCTCAGAATGGTCCATACCATCACATCTTAAGGGAAAAGTATCCTTGCTATCTTGGATTTACGTATTTTCCTCATTAACTTAATTTTCGGAGTCACTATTTAAAAACCAAGCTAGTCATGAGATAGGGAACATATTAACAGTTATTTATAAATCCCACTTATTTTCTTGCATGATTAGTGTCACATCTGTAACCGTAATCAAACATTATTTAATAATTTCAATCCCATATGGGAAAATACAGGTGTATATGAAACCCTACAAATAAAAAAATTTCGTTAAGTAGTCGTCCATGTTATGTCTAGCTTTGATTTTTTATTTCTGGTAATACATTTTCATTACAAAGATTTGTAAGAAAATTCGAAGATGGAGTGAATAGTACCCTCTTAACGTATGTCCGTTTCCCCTGAAGCATCTCGTATATTAGCCTGATCTGTGTTGAAGTCGCGCGGTTTTGGCTTCGTTCGTGCATGTTACTAGGTCCCTTGCCTTAAACCGCATCTAGGCCTAGCTTAGAATCGAAACAAAAGGCAGGCGAATGGGAGCGGTGTCTGACGTGTGGGCACTGCCGTGATGCGAACCCCGCCCTTTGCAGGAATGCCGTCACCTCGGCCCGGCCGTCGAGGAGGCATTTGGCTCGTCTTCAGGCAGACGAACGGTGCCTTGACCGCAGCACAGCGTGCATTGTCATTTCGGCACACGCACATCGTGGTGTCTCAGTGGAGCTCTTGGGTCCGCATCCCGCTACAGTCCAGCCAGGTTGCAGGCGAAGATATTGTAGCGCCGCCGGCGTTATATCCGGGGAAGGAATCGAGCCGACAATACTTGAAGAATCTACTCCCTTTACCTAGAATGTTTATGGCCCTCGCATCACGTGCGCCATCGCCTCTACACCTAAGAAACTGAACTGGTAAAAATTTACAGCAGTGCAGCGTGCGACCATGGGTCTCTAGGCATTAGTCGCTTGATCCACGCACTACTTGAAAGTTTGTGAAAACCTGAAAACACACTGTTATGACAGAATTAGATGGGTCGTAATCAGAGCCCCAAGTAATTCGCGAATTCCTTCTGTGAAAAAAATTGGTCCGTACTAATCATAAACTTTGAGAGTGAAAAAAATTTAGGCCCCGCTTATCAGCTGAGGTATACAGCGTTGACGGGGGTAAAGCAAGGCGAATATGGAGCAACGGCGGAACTCAGTCATGGGAGGAAGGAACACGAGTACCCCGAGAAAACCCGCTGACCAACCACGTCAGCCACATTTTCCACGTGCGAGAATTGGAAGTTACTCCAGCCGAGAGTCGAGATTTGTACAATGCTGTGGGAGGCGAGTTATGTGAGCACTGCACTATTGCGGCCGCCAACCATGTTGGTAATTAGTAAAGAGAACCCCGAATTTCGCTTGTCAAAGCTGTACCAGGACAGACATTTAAATAACTTGTATCTTCGTGTTACGTTTGTGATTGGACCACTCGTTTGACACACCATGCAAGGCTTGTAAACCAGTGATTCACGCGAGAAATAGACAGAACTATGCACTTACAAACTAGTACATGGGCTAAAGTGCTCACCACAAAGCCGTCAAGTCAGTAAAGGCTGTTCACGGTAAAGTGAGCTCTTTTTAAATTAGCCTTAGGAAAAAGTCACTGCTCAGGCCTGCATATATTTTAACGGGAGCACTGAGTGACATGCGCTGAGTCAAGTTCGTATTAATGAATGGAAAATAATTTCATATCTTAACGTCGAATAAAAAGACCGACGCGTGAATAAAGTAATGAGGCCAATGGCAGTGTTAATTTTGCATAAGGAGGAAGAATACACAACGTGCATACAAGTAGATTTTAAGCAGGGCTTTCAGAACTGCTCATTTTACCGCGAGCAGTCTATTTTACGCAAAACATCCGCTCAGATCGCGAACAGCAGCCTCTCATGGCTGCTGTTCGCGTCACCAACCAGCAACATTTCAGAAATCCATTCGCCAATCAGTAGGGCCACCTGTTTATCGCGAAAAATGTTATACACATATTACGTGTCAATTTATTACGTGCCGGTTTACGAATTTCCTTAAGCTATTGGCCGCGTGTCTGTGTCTGGGCCAACCAGAAAAAAAAACGTTGCCCCGACATTGGATATCTCGTGATTGGATGGTAGACACTTAAAGACGCGTGCGGGTTAAAACCATCCATCCGCGATACTGGTACTGAACTAACGTGTTTTGGAGTCCCAACTAGTCGTGGAATCTTTTCGCGGAGAAACAGGTGGCGCGACCAATCAGCGTCTGACAACTTACTCGCCAGCCGGTGGCAGGCGAACCAGTACGCGATATTTCCCAACACGCAGTAGTCGGTCAGACACAAGGCTCGTTATGAAAGCTTCGCGCAGTCAGTCACCGAATGCGTAGTCTTAGGGGCAGTGATATTTCGTGAAAATATTTCGAGACAGGATACAGTTCAAATCGCTGTGAGGTCGTCCAGCTTTTTTGATTGGCTGAGGCATGTTCTGGTCCTTGTTAACTGTTAACGCACGAATCACAAAGGTACAGTGTTGGACTTACGGAATCCTGAGTGGCTCGGTCAAATGCGGGAACGACACCAGCAGCCAATGGAGGTACGACAACAGCCAAGGTGTACATATAATATTGAAGTCTTACTGCGTGCTCCGATTGATTCGCGAAAAATCAGTGACCCTACGTATCCTTCATATGTTCCATTCGCGGTTACTTCCAACTTTTCTGAAGCCCCGCTGAAGTTCTACTTTCAGCCTATTTATCCGCCACTGCAAACAAAGCTTAACTTGGTTTGGAAAATGACGCCAAAGGGACAACGTACCGCACTCGTGGGCACTCACGTTAATAATATTGTGTAGAAGAACTATTTCTTACTAGACATTGCCAACATACCTACTTTCCCACTGTTTTTATTCGAATGGAGTACAAATGAAAAAAATATATAATTTGTAGATGAAATATAAGTAAAAGCTCAATTTAACCAAAAGTAAGATACTTTTTTACTAACAGGAGTATGGAACGATTGTCCTACAGTACTTACTTAGCAAATAACAAAAAATGTCATACATGGGGTGATTTTGCAGAGGTTTGACTAGAACAGTTTCAGAAAACCGTCAATAGACTATAAAAGAAACCGCCATCCCATTTGACCTATTTGTACGTACTTTGTGGTTGTAGGTACTACCAGTAACTTGCTGAATGCACGCGTGATATTCATTAAGGTTGATCAGTTCCCGCCATGTTTGATTTATACATTTTATACCATGAGTTACGTTAAAAAATGCTTAACGAAATATTTCGCACGATACAGCTAAGTAGTAAGCTTCTCAAGTTTTATATCAAATTATTACAGCTGCTCTGCGTTTGTTTATTTTCGACTAATATATTATGCCGGCAAAAAATAATGAAAAAAATAAAATAATTTTTTCTGGAGAGCGGTTACAGAAATTATACCAACAGCAGTGTTCAAACAATGCAGGTTTTATAAAATGTGCAAAGCAATGCCCCATGCTTAAGGACATGCTTTTTTTTTTCGCGAAAAGATTTAAATGCCACGTGCCTGAAGTGTCTGTCCGCGAATAATGGGTGTTCAGTATCGGGGTACTTTATTACGATTGGCCCAGTCAAATGGGAACATGTCTTCTTACGTAGACAATCGACCAATAACCAAGGAAGTTGTAGTTGGGGACGTAAGATATTGAAGTCCAGCATGGCAATGAATATTTTCGCCAAAAACACCTGTCCCTACCTATGCCCTGTCGAAGCCTAAATCAAAATACGAATTCTTTGGTGTAGGCTGTAGCGGAAATTCAGTATATCCAAGATGCGAGGTACTGACCCCTCGTAACAGTGAAATATCGGAAACACGTATATAAAACAGAGCAAGTTTGGTCTTTTGGTCACTCGGTGGAAAGCCTGCCTCACATCCGCGTGATCGTGGTTTCGATTACGACTTGCTCATTGGGTGAGGTTTTTACCAAGTAATTTACCTTAGCTAATCCAGGAAAATTCTGATGCAGATAGGTACTTGAATTGAACCTTGCTGCTCCTTGCCCATTAGAATAAGTTAATAACACTCGTGTATAAAAGTAAATACAGACCATCATGATCATTATTGATATTAGACACGAGTGTTTACTTTGGTGTAATGTTTATATAATTAGCAATATAGTAAAACTTCATTTTAGATTTGTATTTCATCACGATAATCGGAACAAATTGTGGCTACCGTTGTACATAGTAGGCCTACATAATTGTATATAATTTTATATAGTATGATGATGCCAGTAAAGATCATGAGGGAAGACAGAAGGTGATAAACGGTTCGGCGCTGTTCAGCCTACACGGATCGAGTGTCCTTGGGCGAGTTACGTGAAAGTATGTGACATGCTGCCATTCTATAGTTAGAACTGACAACCGGGTCAAACACCAACCAGTGTTGTCAAAGAAGCGGAGTCCAGAGCACGCTCGCTACTCTGTAAAATTGAACATTAGTTTATCGAAAATAGTGTATTGAGAATCTGTTAGGGTTAAATCGCTTTATGGATTTTGACCCGTTTAGTCAGTGTTGGTGTATATTTGACGTGCAAGAAATGGATTTTATGATCTATGCTGTACATAGTAAAAAAAACTATTAATAAGGGAATTCTCTCACTTGATTAGAGACATACTTCGTTGTTGGGGCTGTTACTCCGTAGTTTCATCAACAGCTGCTGCCAATAATTTATCCAAAAGAAATGTTTTATTGGTCCCTATATGCACGACACAGCCACTGAGAAGATAATATACATACACGAATAACGTGGCGGTTTCCTTGACTGGCCGTGTGACTGATTGGCTGCAGCACGCTACGAAAGTTACCCATGCTAGCCGGGCTTCCGGCTGGTAATGGCTGTTCACGATAAAGTGAGCACTTTTGAAATCAACCTTATAAAAAAGTCATTGCACCTACTTGCATATATTTTAACGGGCTTACTGAGTGATATGTGCACAGTAAGTTAGTAACGACGGAGGGAAAGTAGTTCCTTATCTTAACGTTGAATAAAGTATTAGGTGGCCATTTATAAAGACTTGAATTATTTCTTTCGCTTTTTGCTTTATTTTTTTCTTAATGCATCGAAGTATAAAATTAGCAGATTTGTGAAATTTTCCTTTTATAATAATTTCACAGTTTCACTTGACCGACACATGAATAAAGTGATGATGCCCATGGCAACGTTAATATTACATAAGGCAGAATAATACACAACGTGCAAACAAGTAGATACTAAGCAGGGCTGTCTAAAATACTCATTTTACCGTGAACAGCCTATAAGAAAGTCACTAAACCCAGATTGGCGAACACAGCATTCACCATTTTGCTGGTCAGTGACGCCATTTTGGTGGCGTTTCGTCGCTGTATTCTTAAAGTACTCGGTGACGGCGTTATACTGTTACGTATAGAGTTCCAAAAAATATTTGACAACATACGAAATGAAACAGTAGATTACATTAGACCTTTAGGTAGAGCCCGAGTATTTCGCGACTTCCTTCCGTGACGAGTTAGACTTCGGACACTTGTTATTTTCTCCTGCTACTGTGATTGGACAGCAGTTCTTTGTATACGTCCGTTTAAATACGAGCCAGGGAGTGAGCTTTGACCAGTCCTGTACGAAGGCCTCACTTGATCTCTGCACAATATCAGACGATAGTGTCTCGAGTGTATATAGGACTGTGAAGTCTAGCTGTTGCCACATAATCCGCGAGATACTCGGGGCTCTACTATAGGTAGGGATAGGAACATTTCCCGAGTTCATTTCAGGACAAGATGGACGTCAAACACGTGTACACTGAAGTTGACTTTGCAGTTGGAATGTAGTTTATTAGGCACACCCTGGACGACTCAGAGCGAATAGCAGACTTGCAAAGAAACTAGTAACGAGTGCCATACTGCCAGGTGTGAAGTAACACTGGCTACTCCATGGGGCAGCAGCCAGCGAACAAATAATTGAGGCTCGAGTATACACATGACTGTGGAGTCTAGCTTAAAGGTCGTTGAACTCGCGATTTTTTTCCAATCTCTACCTATAGGAGGCGCTGAAAGGCGAGTGTCTCGTGGTGCGAAGGAGGAGCTCCCGACGTAACGGCCTTACGAACCGGCTTGGCGGCAGGCGTGATCTTCGCTCTTGGCGTGTCCGCGATCATTGGAGTCGAGCGCGTGGCTCGCTACTCTGCACTTCTGAGAAACTGTGCAAGTCGCCGAGCCGGTCGCGGATCCTGTGCTCGAGCCGTGATGACACTATTCTCTCGACCAAGAAGAAGCGAGTTAACCGCAAGGTCGGTCATTTCGCGAGTGGTAGCGCTACTCAGACGAAACCCGTGACCACAGTCACGAGATACCAGTTACTTATAGCCAGGACCACCTGTTTTTCGTGAAAATATTTACGCAAAGTCTCACTGTAAAAAAAAATTCAGTTGAAATTCCCTTACATGTACGTACATGTAAGGGAAGCAAATTACGCTTACATGTAATTTAAAATTACCTGCACAAGTAAAGTACCATTCCCGTATCGCACGGAAAAGCACCTGACCAAAGTATGTGAAAATACCAATACGAGAATATTAAGTATATTGTATATTAAAAATAAACCTGGGAGTATTAGTACTGTTTATTTCATTATTAACCTACATCGTCAGACGAATATCAACCGAAACGACAATTTTAAAATTCCCGGCTTTTGCCGTTGGGTGGTCGCGAATCACTGTTCTGTATCTCGGGAGGCCGGTGTGTAATCCATTATTGGAGCACCGAGTATTTCGCGGATTGATGCGGCAGCAGCCTAGGCTTTGCAGTCCTCTGTACACTCGAGACACTATCGTCTGCTTATTGGTTGCTTCGATCAAGTGAGGTCTTCGTACAGTACTGTTCACAGCTCACTCACACTACTCCTCCCTGCTTATTACTGGCTCACAGTTGAACGGGGGTGTGTACAAACAACTGCTGTCCAATCACTATAGCAGGAGAAAATAACAAGTGTTTGAAGTCTACCTCGTCACAGGAGGAATTCGCGAAATACTCGGGACTCTTGTCATTACTAGGGATTGGAAAAATTCGCGAGTTCAATGGCCTGTAGGCTAGACTCCACAGTTATGTGTATACTCGAGCGTCAGATGTTTGTTCAGTGGCTCCTGCCCCATAGAGTAGTCATTGTTACTTCACACATGGCAGTATGGCACTCGCTACTTGTTTCTCTGCAAGTCTGTTATTGGCTCAGAGTCGTCCAGGGCCTGTCTAATAAACTGCAATCCAATTACAAAGTAAAATTCAGTGTACAGTGTTTGACGTCTATCTTGTCCTGAAATGAACTCGCGAAATGTTCCTATTCCTAGTCATTACACAACGACGATACGTAGCTGTGTCAGAGATTGTTAGCTACTAATGGGTTTCACAAAAAACAAAATTAAGTGTTTAAGATACCTGCCAAATTTGTAGTTAAAATAAGTTTACAAATTTTTCCTTATTATTAACCTGAAAATTCCCGCCATTCGAAGAGCAATTTAACAAATTAGTTATTTCTGAAACTGATTATAATAATTATTTTCTGTAGCAGATTATTCAGGTGCTTTTGTGCAGTACAGAGCAAAATTTGTGTAGAATTTCTTTAGTGGCTTTAATAGTGCTTTGAAGTCAATACCTTTTCAAGTCTTTTAATAATTCCTTTGACACAAAAACCACGCGGGTAAATATGAACACGGAACGAAAAGATATCTATTTTCCACACACACTTACGGTTTTTTATTATTATTATTATTATTGCTTAGTATTATGGCCCTGCCTAGGGCCACCTGTTTTTCGCGAAAAGATTTACGCGGAGGCTAGACTTCAATACTTTATGTGCACACTGGCAGCTTTCATGTGACTATTGGCCGTTCGTATTTGTGTGACGACAGTGTTACACGAGTGAACCATTCAGAAATAAGCTTATACGATACTGACCGTCCGTGATTCGCGAGGGAGACAGATAAGACGCATAAAAATTCAAATGATGCAATCTTAACGTGGTTATGAACTGAAGTGCGGTGGAACACAACTTGTACTGAAATCGTTTCGCGAAAAACAGGTGGCCCTGCCCATGCCTTAACGAATACAAGTACTACAAGCTGTCCAACATGTGGCGCCTTGATTTGTTTCTTCCTCCCGTCCTCCCATCGAGCTGTTGACAAAACGCTGATGAGATCCACACATCGTAAGGTAATTTTACCAGCTATGTATGGGATTTTCCACTGCCATGTAGGGGAACTTCACTCCAGAATACGGTGATTTTATCTTGCATATAAAGAAAAATATGTTTCCCAAACAAGTTTGCGATATTATGTTACAACAGTATGTTATTTATATTTAAAGCGATTATGTATTATTACTATTAATGTTATTATTTTACAATAAGACTGTTTTTTTTTTTAGTACACATTTACCCCCAACACTTTGCTTGACCACATGTTTTTCTCAGTCGAAGTGAAATTACAGCGAAATTGCCAAATTTCCGATTCCTGCCATCTCGTCGAGTCGATCATTGTTGTACATGTCCAAAATTCTACAGTACCATTACAAAGTTCAGCTCAAGAGTTAAGCCCTTTCATAAATACAGTAATTTAAGATTTCTGTGATTGCAGCCAATAAACCTTAGGCTATGTTTTTTGCTTTGTTGATATAAACCATTCATAACGTAGAGTAGTAGTGCGATTTACTAATTAGCACGTATAGAGCTAAGCTGCAGTTTACAGTATTGGGTTAGGTGGTGAATGTACCGGTTGAAGTCTGCGTTTTGAGGTCGTCATGGTACACTTTCCTGGAAGATAGTTCTAAAGCTCATCAGTGGGAAGCAGGCAGGTTGTAGTACACGTTTGTGCAGGGGAATCGTGTCGGATTACGCCACGCTTTGAACGATCAGGAAGATCAAAGGTGAAAGGCGACGGAACTTCCTTGTAATATTGGGCCCCAAACCACCCTACCCGTTACTCTAAAAAACATGCCCAGAGATTTGACGAGTTCGTTTGACGGCAAGGCTGTATACTTCCCGTTTATTTATATATTCTAGCCACATTTAGTTGTTCAACTTTGGCCGCTCTCTCTGGGTCAGTTTCCCTGTCCATCTCCCCCTTCTGACTACCAATAAGGCGTACAGGAGAATGTCTAACGAATCACTTCCAGTCTTGGCTGGAATGTTGCAACTTCATAAATTGGTAAGTTATCGAGGTATTGTGCCGGAGAGATCACTGACTGAAGGCAGATTATCGAAGATAGAAAAACAAGAAGTAATGGATGAAGTTTCCCAAAAGTGGCAAGAAGAATGGGAAACATCTGAGAATGGGAGAATTACACGCGCGCTGTAACAGAACGTGAAAAACAGACTCGAAATGGAACGAATCACTCTCAACATCTGTAGTGTACAGTTATACACACGCCATGGAAATTTTAAGGCAAAACTTCATAGTCTGCGGTTGGTAGAGTCGCCGCTGTGTGATGTGTGCGGAATGAATGACACGATGCAGTGTGTAATCAGAGTGTTTGGAAACTGAAGACATAAGACAACGGCTGCAAGGAATAACAGAAAGAAAGGGCATTCACTTAGACTTGGCAAACATACTAAAAGATCAATCTCTTCATAAGATGTGGAACGAATTCGCCACCATAACTGGGAAAAGACTTGAAGAATACGATAGGTGGCGAGAAGAGCTTTCCGAGGTCCCATGAGGGGGTATTCGGGTAAAGGCTTCGATGCAAGAAGTCGGAATATCCCTGATTGGCGAGGATGACAGGTTTTACCGCGAAAATCGGTAGAATTCCGAGTACGGCACTAAGAACAGAGAATAGCCCGAAGAACAGGCGAGGAGAAAGCGCAGTGCATTGTCTTACTCATTACAGTACAATTACAGTGCGGGAGGATGGAGGGTGTGCCGTTACCACCATGACGAAGACATAATTATTTACAAACACTGGACGACACACCGATGACAACAAAGACATACGATGTTAATTCTCTTAAATGGACTTCTAGGGACATTTTGGGAATTGACAGTGGTTCCCTTCCTCAGGTAGGAAGTAATTTTCTGTGAATTAACTATTTAATATACTGTATATTGACTACAGCTAATCCTAACGTGTATTCAGTAAATGTCTTCGCTTCATCTTCTGATTTTCTGTGATGGCATACCTTTCTTGTAGCATATGTTCACTGCAATAATTTTTCATTTAACCACTCACTCTTACTATTGCTATGCTGTTCATTAATGGATTAACCCTTTCAGTCACAAATAAATATATGATTACAAGCATTGCCACAAACAAATTTATTGTACTGTACAAATATGTATAACGGTCTATCTCATATCGGAACCAATAAAAATGTTTTTTTGCATGATGTCATTGGCAGCAGCTGTTGACGAAACTATGGAATATATAGTCAATTCACAGTTACTTCTGACTTTTATGAATCCTTGCTAAAGTCCTACATTCAAATTATTCCTCCGCCTCACGTAAGCAAAGCTTAACAATGGGACAACACAGGCTAGGCTTTACAGTCCTCTACACACTCGAGACACTATCGTCTGCTTATTGGTTGCTGCATTCAAGCGAGGCCTTCGTACAGGACTGTTCAAAGCTCACTCACACTACTCCCCCCTGCTTATTACTGGCTCACAGTTAAATGGGTGTGTGTACAAACAACTGCTGTCCAATCACAGCAGCAGGAGAAAATAACAAGGGTTTGAAGTAGAGATTGGTCCAAGCCCCATTTTGCCGATACTACCGATACCGATACTTTGTGACCGATCCTACAGATAGTGCCGATACAAATCATTTGATTTGTAATTTTTTATATAGTGTATGAGTAACTTCAAAAAGAACACAAAGTCTCCAGGATGTGGAAAAACATGTCAATAAATACAAAAAGTTACATACAATTCCTTACACAATATATACACTATAAATCTCTGTGCATATGACATGGCAGTACTTAAGCACGAGTCTTTTCCTGTACACTCAATGTTTACAATGCAGTTTAGCATTTTTTTCAGTTAATAAAAAAACTTCATTTTATCAAACACCGGGGCATGATCTAAAGCAGTAACTATTTATTGCATTTTTAACTGGTTTTGCAACGTAATCAGCTGGGGACAATCACCAACCTCGCTCAATAGTTGCAAATGCAGTATTTGTCAAGAACCTAACCACAAATCACAGAAGATGAGTAAATACGGTAGTGTTTTTAAATACAGCACACATGTCCAGTGCGTAAATTGCATTCATCTACTGCATATATGTGTATCATTTACTTTCTTCATATAGCCAACATTTTTGGTTAGAGATGTTCGTTTATAAATAAAATTCATGTCATGATTCAGCCCATGATTGAGAGCCACTGCATAGCGATTTGGCTCATTCGAATCAGATTCATACATAAAACAATAAGTATTGCTACTAATACATTTATGAATTGTGTCATGCTGCGAACAAAATATCGATATACGATGTGGGAGCGATAGTTCAATATACAGTTGATGTTTGCGTAATAGAAAATGTACGAAAATTACTATTATAGCATCAAAACTTTTTTTACAACTTAATATATTGATTAATATTACTTGATGAAGTACTATTTGTTTGCCACATCTGGTAGGAATTGGACAATTCTTTTCCTAGATATGACATAAAAACTTTATTTATTTGTGCTGCATTATCTTACAAAATGGAACACGAAAGAGGCTCTATGTATAAATATTTGATGTTTTTGAGATTTATATATACTGCTAGCATACAAAGTTAAGTTGGAATTGATTTAATGGTTTCGAAGATATAGCATACTATACTAAAATATCTAGATGGCCGCCATTTTCAAAATAGGTGTTTGACATACTTGAAACACATTTGTATGTATCAATTGCCGCAGTACTACTTGTTTGCCGAATTTCGTAGGAATCTGTCAATTGTTTACAGAGATATTACACAAAAATACTATTAATTTACATAGCACTATCTTACAAAATTGAGGACAAAAGTGGTTGTTTTTTGGCGTATATGTTGCTTGTAATATATATGCTGTCAGCATACGAAATTTGGTTTAAACTGGTCAAATGGTGTGGTAGTTATGCCAAAGAAACCTAAAATATTTACAAGGTCCACCATTTTGAAAATAAGTACCTATTAAAGTTCAGTTACTTATATTTACCTGGCCTATCATAATATTACTTATGTGCCAAATCTGGAAAAAATTGTTTTACTAGTTATAGAGATATAATGTAAAAGCCTTATTTTTCATGTGGTACTTTTTCCAAAATTATGGAAATTCATTATTCACCTCTGAATTCAATGCCTACACTTTGCGCTGTCAGCATACAAAATTTGGAATAAATCAGTTGAATGGTTTCCGAGATATGACATATCACCCTAAATTTTAAAATGGTCGCCATTTTGAAAATAAGTGCCCAGCATGGTTGAAAACTATAAAAGTCAAGTGTCCTTACTTAATTCTATGCGTGTATCGAGTTGGGTGAAATTCATTTCGCACCTTCAAAAATATGATAAATAAATAATTAGGAATGATGAAACAATTTGGTTGGACCATGGCCGATTTTAACAGATACCGACATTGGGCAACTCGGCCAATGTATCGGTATCGGTATCGGTATCTGTCCAGCCCTAGTTTGAAGCCTACCTCGTCACAGGAGGAATTCGCGAAGTACAAGCAAATTTTCGATATGACCTAAAAATTACATACTTTTGTGTTAACGGAATTATAAAAAGCTTGTCATACGTGATGTATTTAGGAAACAACCAAACATATATGTGGAATGACTTTTCAAAGGTTTTATTTTAAAAGTGTCATGAAACTGCGGATAGACTATAGTCTCAACAACGAACGATGTCTTCCACTACCGAAGTCTTCCGTCACGTTAGGGATTTCTCTTATCGATCGTGGTTTTTCCCTGTGTACAGTGTATATCATAAAATCCATTTACTACTCAACGTTCTATATAGCACACTGAGTAAGGGCTTTCGAAAATAATCGTGGACTAATTACGGAAGTAACAAGTGTATTTGTGTGGCATCTACCCTTCCAGCATTTCATCTCGCGAAATTTATATTCTTCCAAACATAAACCAGACGTGCCGTGGGCTGGGTACAAATTATTACTCCATCATCCTCCGTTCCAAGCAAGAAACGAGCTAGGTGATAATGACTGTAAGGTCTTTTGAAAGATAGCTTAATTCATATACTGTGTACCGCTAAACCTGTAAAACCTTTTTGATAAGCGTTCCAGTAATTTTGAGCGAACTTTACTTACGTCACCAAATAAATATCACTTTCTATTTGTCGATTGCTCTCTACTGAATAGTCTTCCTTATTTTTTGTGTGTAAAAATGTTTCTAAACAGGTTATTTCCAGCTTATTTATAGGTTAGGAATGGCACGTATTAAAAATTTGCATAGGTATAAGGACCTTTGCTTATAAGAGAAACAAAAGGAAACTTAAAAAAAAAATATTCTTCGTTTTCAGACAAGTGCTGTCGATCGCGAACGAATCTAGGGCCTTCATAAAGTGATGGCTATGTAGAAGATGTATAATATTGTTACCGCATGTCACACTACTTCAGCTTAAAATTTTCATTTCCGTTTATATTCTCTTTCAGAAGCGTTTAGTTTCATTCTGTACTGCCTAAAGACTTGGCATTGGTGAAACGTTTCACACGCAGAGACGGGACATTTGATGCGCGTGTCCCAACATATATATCAGTGATAGAAGTGTCGCCCTTAGAGCGTCAGTGAACCTATTTCTCAGGCCCAAAAATTATCTCCATTTAGTACGGCACCGTAGTTGCACCTTTCCATTGTAAGCGATCACATACATATTTATGTGCGTCTGTAAATATACATAGCGTATTTAACGGCCATACGTACGTGTTCGCCAAAAGAAGAAATGTAATACTCTAGCCAAGTAAGTAAAACAGATCATGTGACCAAACGCGGAGATTTCAATGCACGTGTTAGACAACAAATCATTCCAAATATTATTGGAAATAATTGTGAAGGTAACATTCAATGAAAATAGGAAATCCGTCAGGGACATTTAATGTATTGGAAATAACTAACATATTTTAAATACAGAAACTTTTATAAATATAAGTGAGCAAAAAAGGGCGCCCAATCAATAACTGACTATTCTCGTCAACAAGAATTTTGACATCAAAATGAAGTGATATTCGAATTTTCTGCAGCTGCGATTTTGGTTAAGACATTTTTTTTATCGTAGTATATAAGTTAAATGGATTTATAAAAGATTAATTAAAAATACAAGTCGTCCTTTAAAGCACACCTGTTATTGAAATATAGTATAAAGAGATTAGTCATCAAGAATGAAAACCTATTGAGATCAGCAAGCTGTATCAGTAGTTCATCACAAAGAGAACAGTATATTTGAAAAACGTTCGATGACTTACTATTAAATTAGACCGTCATGAAACACGAGCTAATGTTTACAGAGTCATGAAATATTTTAATTCCGGTCGAAGACATGCTGTAACAATCTTGGTAAGGAGTAGCGTCTAACTAAAACGTTATGAAGAGCTATGTACAACTGTTAGTAACACAAATATAAACACAGCGTTAAATTTAATGGAATATGTTTAATACTTTGTAATATTACTAGGTATTGCGTTATTTTTAATGAAAAATATTCAGGACAAATGGTGTGGTCACGGAACTACCAAATACGCATCCCATGAAGTGTAGTTATTATCCATAAATAATGAAGTAACCATTGATGTTTTGTAGGAGAAAAGGTCTTATTTACACGTGAGAGGGAATATACTTTAGAGTGCGTGTGCTAGCTGTGAAGTAGCCGCTCTTTGTTCCAACATTAGACTAATTTTTCGCTAATAGCACTATCAAAACAAACGTGGATAGAATTTGTGGTTAGAATACCGTTTGTATATTTAAGTGCTTTGAGACGTTTTTACATCTCCTCTAGTCTAGTTATGTATATTCAAGTTAGTCAGAGTATTTTGTTGATACAAAAGTGGCGGGACTGTTAAAAAAAACCAAGCGTGTCACAAACACGCTCCCCACACTGTTGGCCACGTGATTCTGACAGTTATATTGGCGATGAGTGAGTCAGCGTTGGAGACATTACCAGAATACTAAAATCAGTCCACCTCATCTATAGGCTATGGGTTTGCCCAATATTCAAAATCGGATGTGGAGAGGACTGCAAACCTACAGAGATGTCAGTTTACTAAATGCGGCCTATAAAATATGTGCGACAATATTATAAGATTGAAGGAAATCACTGAAAGCACACCGAGAGGAAAACAATACGGTTTTCAGCAAGGACTATAGTTTTCGGACCATACATTTACTGTAGAATAGAGAATAAAAAAGGCGAGAGTTTAATTTATCAGCGTTCATATATTTCATTGATTCTGAACAGAAACCTTTTGACAAAGTGTCTTAAGGAAAATAGTGGGAAATAATGTTATGAAAACGTTTTGAGGAACATATAATTACATCTTCAGTGAGCGCATGTGGAACAGATTTTAAATACAAAATGAAGTGCTGCAGACAAATTCTGTATAATTGTAATTATTCACTAGGTTTATCGTACTTGATGTTTCAAGGAACAACTCGTTCGTTTCGCAGAATATGGTTTCCGAAAGTACAGCGTATTCTTTAGCCGTGATTATATTCGCTGAAAATAGATATGTTTCCGTAGCCTACCCTTCAAAGTAGACAGCTACTGACGTATGCATTTAATCGGCGTTCTCTCATCTCGAGCGCTCTTTTCATAACATATTCAGTCTCAGTATACACAATTGTTTACACAATGCAGATGAAAGTAATCTTTAGTCTGTACTGTAAACTTGAAGCTTAATGGGAAAAATTCGCGGATTAATTTTTGGACAAGCTAAAATTAGAAAACTCTTACACGTTTGGGTTACCTTTGCCATTGGTCCACGCATTATTTGGCACCTTTTGGAGAACCCTGGGCCAATGAGAAACATACAACACAATGCACGCCCAATCATCGCCCTCCTCTATGCAGCAAGCTACCAATGGGCAATTGATATATGCAGGACTACACATACTACCGTGGAGTCTGACACGGTGGTCATTGAACTCGGGGAATTTTTCAGGTCCTTATTAATGGGAAATTACCTTAACTGTGGGTAGGCCCTAACTGATTCGTAAACCATATTATTGATCTGAGTTATGATTGGTTCATATAATTGTTACCGAACATAAAGCGCATGGCACATTGGCTGAACAACGAAACAATTGTTGTGTCGACTTAAGTACAGCACGCATCAAAAAATTATTGTTTGCAACATCTGAAACCGTTAATTAAAGTGGCCAGTGAGCACACAAGTATCCGCCTCTTTATTTTCCTCATCGCCACAGATTTTTTTATGTGTTCTGTTGATGCCATATGGAGTAAAACTCCGGATTGTAGGAAATGTTAGATTATATAATCATTAGTACATTATGTCATAAATACAATAAGTACATGGTACAGGCAAACAATACAAAGGCTATAGTAATGTACTATGAAGGTTACAACATAAAAATTATAACAATCACGTACACATACTCATTTAAACTACATATAATTAATTTACTGCACTACCTTTTTCCTCCACCAAAGCAAAAAATTCTGTTATATTATATGAGGCATATTTTAGTAGAATCGACTTTATTACTTTTTTTAAAGTAGCTTCATTTTTTATATTTACCATACGATTTGACAGTAGATTATAGAACTTTCTCCTAATGAAGTTGAGGCATTTTTCGTATTGCGTAGTGCTGTATATTTTTGTTCGTAATTGATAGGAATATCTAGTATTGTGTCCAAGTGGATCAATGTGTTTATCAAAGTAGTTAATATTTCGTGAAAAAATATGAACTCTTAATATATATTCATTTGTAACAGTTAAAATTCTGAGTTTGTCAAATTTTGGCTTAAAACTAGATCATTTCCTATCTTTCGTAGTAATACGGATTGCATATTTTTGTAACTTTTGTAGTTTATCAACACAGCAGTCTTTCCCCAAGATTCCTATATTATATGCCATTAATGAATGGAAACTGGCATAATAAACCAATATTAGTTTTTGTAGGTCGACTAAGTCAGATAGTTTTCTTAATATATTGCCTAAAAAGAGGTGCTTAATCTGTTTGCAATAATATCCACATGCTTTGTGTATTTTAATTATTCACCTAACCATATACTCTTGCCGTCTTTCCCATTGATACGAGGTTTCAAGCTGCAGTATACTTGCGGTGACTGCCCTGGCTGGCCAATTTGCCGATGCGAAGTGGACGGAGTCAGGCTAGCGCTTACGTCTTGTCGTTTACTCGGGATCGACGTTTGTACCTCTTTCATATGGGAGCACGAAACCATTGCAGCCCAGTACACACTGTCCATAATTCTCTAACAAACTTCGTATCTAATAAAGTATTAATCTATTATCACAGTTCTCTCTGGAAAATCTGCAATCGCACGTACACACGATTGCTATTTACCTGCAAGAATTCATGCAGGAACGAGCAAAAACGTTTTTTGCTCAGTTGACTGTCATACTGAAGGTAAATATACGGCGAAGTGTGAGAAGTTCTCTAAAGGTGAAGAATACTGGTGATTGGATTTTAATGTTCGACCATTTTAGTCGTGTACCTCAACCATTATAATTTTGGCAAAACTTTGAAAGCTACAGTAGTGTGGTAATCGAAATACAGGACGATTGTAAATGGTGTTAACGACCAGAAACAGGCGTGCAACATTGCAGCAAATAACATCGGAATTCAACGCTGGTGTCTCGGTGAACACAAGTGGGAGGACTGTGCAACGTATCCTGCATAAGATGGACGCCCAGTCCTAGTTCCATTACCAACCGCACGGCACAGAAATGCTCGCCTCGTCTGGAGTTGGCAGCAGTGCCACGGGAAACTTGACTTGAAACACACTAAAGGTTGTTCACGGTAAAATGAACATTTTTGAAAGCCCTGCTTAAGATCTGCTTGTATGCATGTTGTGTGTTATCGCGCTTTATATAAAATTAGCACTGCCATGGGCTTCATCACTTTGTTCGTGCGTCGGTCGAGTGAAACTTTGAAATTATTAGAAAAGTAAATATTTCACAAATATGCCCTTTTCTACATTTCGATACATTAAAAAAAAAGTACAAAGCGAAATAAATATTTGAAGTTATCACAAATGGTTACTTAAAACTTTTAATCCGACGTGAAGATATGGAACTACTTTCCATTCATCGTTACCAACGTTACTAGGCGAATGTCACTCAGTGCGCCTGTTAAACTATGCAGGCAGGGGAAGTGACTTTTTTCCAAGGTTGATTTCAAAAGTGCTCGCTTTATCGTGAACAGCCTTTAACTATTGTGAGTAGTCGCGATCCCAGCTGATTTAGGCAGGCGAAAGAGTAGGCGTGTGGAGAAAACCCTATGAAACCACGCATCTCGTATATCAAGAGACCGTACCAGCTGGTGGTGACTCTGTAATGACACGTGGTTCGTTCAGCTGGCCCTCTGTTTATACAAACATCTGTGATCACTGAACAGTATCTGCACATTCTTTGCGCCGTATAAATACAATTTACACTGAAAGGAAAGCGTTTTTAGCTGTTGCGAAAACTATTTGGTTAATGTTTTGCAAGGCAAAATTTTGTCGGTAGTAAAAATCAGATCGCGGGGCACAATAACATGTAGTTCAGAAAGTATTAGAGCCATTTAGTGTTCTCATTAACGTATTTGTTTATTGAAAAATATTTATTGCCTTCCATCAAATATTTAGTTGCCGGCAATAACATTTATGTCATTCAGAGTAGAACATTTTGCTGCGAATCCAAAACTACATCCATTATAAACTGTGTATGCTTGCTGGCGTATTGTAAGTGGTCGCTTTCTAGTCTGGCCACGATGCCATATTTATTTGTGTTCGTCTCCTTGCATCAGTTTACGAACTAATTAATGAGGAATATTCTTAACCCATTCAGACCTAGTGTACACATTTGTGACATTACAAGGGATAATTGTTTTACACGAAAATATTCCAGGACCAGTTGTTCTCCAAAACACTTTTGTTCGTATTAACTTTCGTGATTGGATGGTTTTAAATGTCACGTGCCTCAAGTGTCTGTCCGCGGATCATGGGCGTATCGGAGTATTTTATTACGATTGGCCCAGTCAACTAGGAGTATGTATTCTTACGTAGACAATCGACCAATAACCAAAGGAAGTTGTAGTTGGAGACGTAAGATATTGAAGTCTAGCATGACCTTAAATATTTTCGTGAAAAACATCTGTCGTTAGACATTACGCACGTGTACGCAATTTTTTGTCTGTGCTGCTCACTGCGAAGCTCGAAGGCCAATGATTAGGGGCACCTGTGTTTCGCACTTCAATACCTTAAGTGCACATTGGCCGCATGTTTTTGTGTGAAGACAGTGTTACATGAGTGAGCCATTCAGAATCAAGTTTATCCGATACTGACCGTCCGTGATTCGGGGGGTAGACAGTCAAGATGCGTAACAATTCCAATGATCCAATCACGAAAGTGGTTCTGAAATAAAGTGCAGTGGAACACAACAAGTCCTTATATCTTTTCGCGAAAAATAGGTGCCCCTAGTTATTGTCTATCAACACATTGCATCGATGACCATAAATGTCATCATGTTGTATTTGTCACGAAATACTGAGGAGATGAAAACATTTTGTTGGAGCAACAAAATTATTTTATGAGGTCTGAATTGACAAACGAGTTTTCTGGCCACGATCAACATTTTTTTGGTCGCCACAAATATATATATATATATATATATATATATATATATTTTTTTTTTTTTTTTTTTTTTTTTTTACGTGTATGTCTGGCGTTAATCCTGACGGGGTTAACCTCTATCGGCACGGCAATGTGCAACCAAATACGCTGAGAGCCGCAACATTATGGTTCCAAGTTTGGGGTTGCGCCACGACTCCCCGGTCCATCTTAATGTAACGTTGTAAAGCCATAGCCGACTCTATAGTCCATTCCCCATTGGAAGCAACTTTCTCGGAGCCGTGCTAAGTATCTACTTACAGGCCCGTTTCGTATCCTTACGCAAAATGTAAACAAACATTGCCATGTGACTGCCATAGCATCTGTCAAAATCAATGTTTACATTCCATTGTGTGTACGTATGTTCGTATACTTTCGCTACACCTGAAAATAAACATTGAAATGTGACATCTACTTTTATACCTGTAAAATGTGTTGTTTACTGCTTACAGCTTTTCAAAGAATTCTGTCATATTCCAAAAACCATTCCGTATGAATATGCACAGTTTAGGCCTCTAACATTATTTATGACGTTTTAAAAACGCCTGATTTGAAGACAGTTCTTACGGTTATTTTACATTAACATATTTGTTTTCCACGACGCAGCTCAATACATGTAATGCACTTTAGTATTTTGCCGCGACTGTGTTTAACACTGTTACAACGGCGAGGTAAAGGGCTGTACTAATTGTAATTATCCTTTTGTTATTGATGTGTTGGGTTATGTTTCTAAAAGGACGGCCTCAGTTGGAATGAATATTAAAACGAAGGAACAATCAGTGAAAAAGGCACATTAAATTCTAGCGCGCAACTCGTGTTGCTCATTTTTGTCATACCAACTTTAAAAGATAGCGGTGAACATGCACCCAAATAAGCCTACGATAATTTTTATTCCACTCATATTTCTATGTATTGCTACTTACTGTTTTTTTAGGTTTATTGAAATTTTTCGGGCTGGGCTTAGTATTTTTTCTTCTGGGATTGTGGCAAATTACGTTACACGACTGTGTTTCAAACCCCTTAGGGCAAAGGTACAACGTTGTGATAAATTGACAGACGTGGATATAAATAAATAACTTCGTCATAAAAACAGTTCACTTTTAAAACGTATAAATATTGCTAATAAAATATTTGAAATCACGCACACACAGGGCCAGCGTATCGCCCACAATGCACAAATGCACGCCATTTCACAGACGCAATGATTAACTAAACACACGCCACAGTATATTTATTACTACCGTGGAAACACAGATTTATCACAACATCGTAACTTGCCTCGATAAGTTTAAAAAACACGTCTACAAACGTGATGTATTAATTTGAAGTATTTTTCGGAGTAAGAATAATTTAAGTTTCGTTTGACAAAAACCAACACGCCATGTCATGGCTCGCCACATCTGCCAACTTCATTAGGTAACTGCCCTGCCATCATATCTAAATATATTAAAATACGTATTAAAACATTAAAATCTCTTTTCAGTTGTAAATTACAAATTCAAAAATAATAATTTTGCTGTAATAAGAATGTAATATGCTACAATTGAAAATAATTGTAATTCCCTGCTTACTAGCGAAGTGATATTTCCTGAGTGTGAAAGAGACGAATAAAGAGAAAAGAGTGCGACAAGCCTCGCCAGCAGACAGTTTTTCAATTGCTTTATCGCTCGATAAAACAATATCGTACCATTACGGCCTACTCACGATATTTTCCGCTGTTATTTTAAACTGTAAAAATGAGATATGTTGTCTGTCATCGGGGCTACTTAAATATTTAAATATTTCGATAGGCACCGTTTAATTTACAAATAGTATACTTAAAAATGAGGTTTAAATAATATTTTAACTGTGAACTATTTCTTACCGGTCGTTGCCAACACGTCGCTCCACTCGCTGCTGTTAATTTATATTTAAAAAAGAAATAAATATTACAAGTTATAGAAGATATTGAGGTAAAGGTGCATTTATTCAATAATACAGTACTCTAAAGTTAACCACAGTGTTATATGTTTGTGTAATAGAGGTTATTGAAAAAACAGGTTGACATGTTATGCCTAGAGTGTTTTTTCAAAGGTTGATTTTCATAAGTCGCTTCCAATCGGGAATGGACTATACTGAAGTAACTGGCTATTGAAATGGGCGAGTAACGGAAGGTGGCCAGAGTTGGCAACCCTAGGTAAACACGAGTTCTTGTAAGTGGAGCAAGACGCCGCGGTAACGGACCCGAGCTGGCACCGCGCCCGCGTGCCGCTTCCGCGTCGACAACACACGCTGCACTCGCAGGCGTCCGGGACAAACCCCCGGCCTCGGACACACAGTATTTACTATTAATAGGCTGTTCGCGGTAAACTGAGCACTTTTTAAGGACCTTCGAACACGCATTAATAGAGACCTGCAAAATTTGCGTTATTATCTGAGGACAGTTTAAACTTAAAAACGCCTTTACATTTGCAATACGTTTGTCTTTGGACCATACTTTATATGACACGCCCCGGGTAACCGTGCGTCAATAAATGACGACTTGGCAATCGTTAGCCCCAATCACGTACAGTTCACTCAGAAAGGGAGTGACCTCACATCTGGGTAGCAGCCAATGGAAGAACGACGCCGGCTAGAGTATATACAGTACTGTGAGTTTTAGCTTGATGCCAAAAAATATCGAGAATTTTGCAGGTCCCTACGCATTAACCGCTAATAAATAGGGATATGTGTGTGTGTGTGTAAAATAAACGAGACACGGAAAATATGAAATGAAATGCAATGTGTTGTCAGAAATGATGGTTTATCCCGGGAAAAAGTTGATGGTTTCCGAGGATTCAAAGTACTGTACGCAATATGCCCTGACCCGAAATTTTTCCTTCGGTATTGGCTTTCTTGCGCGTGTGAAGCTTTCATCCCAACTGATTGAGTCAGTGAGGATTCTGACAAAGAACATTTGTGATTGTCCCACGAAGAACTTAGCCGAATATAAAAAGTGGATCATATAATCATAACAGCATAAGCTAGCTAGTATGTTGTCGAAAATTGTGTATCTCGTAATTTTTTTTTTCTTTTGCGAATTCTCAACGTGTCTGTGTATAGTACAAAAATAAATTATGTTTACCATACAAACTCCCCAATTTGCCACAAACGTGACCAACTTCAGAAAACTTATTACACACAAACGTACGCCACTCTTCTTCCTGGAGCGACAGCGAATCGAAAACGTCAAACGTTATGGACTTCTGCATTCGTACTTTGGCGGCGTGAAGGGCTGTATTCAAACCTGCGCTAATCCCTTCTGGGTTATTTCGTACTTAACGCACGTCAGAGGTTACGTTATCCAACATCGAGAAATTGCTCAAAACACGAGGTAATCCCCGACGTTCTGGAAGGAGTTCGTCATCGCGCCAAGTGTGAGTTGTCAATGTATGACAGGCTCGTTGCAGCTGGGTCACATCTACTGTTCCGCACCACGTATGCCGTCATGTCGAGCTGGTCTCGTCTTCGTACAGTCGCATGAGACGTGCAAGCTGCTGGCAGAACCGACTGCCTGGCCGTAAGATTACCATTCATAAAGGCGGAAACATAAATAAACTATATTCCAACATTAAGAATACTGTGCCATAATGACCGGACACACGTTATTCTTGTCCTTCCTCAGACAACAGTATTCTGCTTGATTTAGTGAGCAAGATTTGAGCAAGTTTTAACTTTTTTATATACTTATATCATTCACCCCTAAGCATGGAGGCCAAGATTGCTTATTAATTAAACACAATTACATAAGCATACGGATATACAGAAAGGAAACGATATTCGATTGACAAATTTTTGTTGCAGGTTCTTCAGGAAAAGGAAACTTGACAACTTACTGTCTGACAACTGTCTAACTAACTTACTGACAACTGTACAGACTCTTGAAATTGGAACCGAATGAAATGTTAAGAGACCTTATCCACATAATTAAACAAACGTTTTCAAACACCTCAAAATTTCATGCTGTCATTAAATTATTGTAATAGAAGTAATTGGGGCTGCAGCCTTTATTTTGCATTTATTTTCGTGATGGAGCACAATCCATCTCCACCGTTTTTAAATAACGTATTCTCCGGAAACATAACTGTTTTAGCTGATGGGGACGCTCGCCATACTTGAAGTGATGAGTTGCCGCAGCTCAAAGAACAGCGATTACTTAAGAAGGTAGCGCCCCCATGTAGCTGAATGCTTTAATTTACAATCACTCTAAAACAGTTACAGGTGACTTTAGCTTACTGTATTCGAGTGCTGAACTAATACGACTGTCATAAATGTCCTTAATTATATTTATAAATAAAAAACTAGAGTCGCCCTGTCCGTAACCCATTCAGATATAGTGTACACATTTGTGTACATACGCACACAGTGTGTAGGTAATTTATGTTCTGTACTGCACACTATGAAGCTCAATGACTAGAGACATGTGTATTTGGCGAAAATACTTATGGTCATGCTAGACTTTAATATCGTACGTCCACAGCCATAACTTCCTTTGGTTATTGGCCGCGTGTCTACGTGAGAAGACATGTTCCTATTTGACTGGGCCAATCGTAATTAAGTACTCGGATAGTGAACGTTCGTAATTCGCGGACAGACGCTTGAGGCACGTGACATTTAAAATCGTTCAACCACGAAAGTGAAAATGAACAAAAGTGTTTTGCAGTTCAGCTGGTCTTGGAATCTTTTCGCGAAAACACCCGTCCCTATCAATGACCAATGATCTTACCTGTGGGTAAATTATTCGTAGCGCTCCGAGTATTTCGCCTATTCTTTCTGTGACTTCTGTGACGAGGTAGACTTCAGACACTTGTTATTTTCTCCTGCTACTGTGATTGTACATCAGTTGTTTATACACATCCCGTTTAACTCTGAGCCAGTAATACGCAGGGAGGAGTAGTGTGAGTGAGCTGTGAACAATCCTGTACGAAGGTTCACTTGATTGCAGCAACAAATAATCAGACGATAGTGTCTCGAGTGTATAGAGGACTGCAAAGCCTAGCCTGTTGCCACTTCAGTCCGCGAAATACGCGGGTTTTAGTGATTCGCAATCCGTACTACAGGTCTTGGTCATAATTAGTTCTTATGACTGTAGCCGAACATATAGCCTACATATTATTGGCTGTGATGACAAAACAAGTGTTGTCAACGTAAGTACCACACGCATCATAAAATCTTTTGTTTGCGATGCCTGAAACCGTAAATTAAAGTGGGTCTGAAAGGGTTGAACGGATTATGAATTTTAGCCCTGGAATGATTATACTTATCTCTCTGCTTTTGATCGTGGGGTGCAGCGAAGTAATTAAAAATGGAGATTAATTATGTAACGGCACACTCACGGTATACACAAGAAAAAACACGCAAACCTGTTTGTGACGGACGTCTCAGGTGGGAATGAAAGGAGTCTCGCGCCGTGCCTGCTTCAACGTGTCATTTATAACCTTTGTGTGTACAACTTCTACTCTCAGAGAACGTCGTGGTATCCCTCCCCGACCTTCGGCATGGTACACAAGGTAAGTGTATACATACTTTCTCTCTGATGGAACCAAGTGCTTCCGTGTTTGCCTTACGCAGCAAATCTCCACGGATTTTTTTTTTTTTTTTTTAAAAACGTCATCCGTAGCCACACGGCGCTTGAATCATCAATAGGGTTAGGAAAATTTCGCGAGTCCAATGACCTTGTACGCTAGACTCCACGATCCTTTATATAGTCGAACCTCAGATGTTTGTTCATTGGCTGTTGCCCCAGTGTTACCCCACATTTTACAGTACAGGATTAGCTTCTTGTTCCCTTGCGAGTTGGCTATTGGCGCGGAGTCGTCCAGGGCGTATCTAATAAACTCTGATCCCATTGCAAATGCGACTTCAGTGTACACGCGTTTAAAATCTATCTTGTCCTGAAATGAAGTCGCGAATTTTTCCTATCCCTATTCATCAATATGGGTTAGGTCGTGCGGGTTTTCGAATGCGGTGAATGTGGCGGGCGTTGCCGATGGCGGGTGATTAACCCTTTAAAGTATGCACAAATGTACTGGTACTGAGGACAAGATTGAATTGAGCTGCCTAAATTTCTCACTTCAGCAATATCATTTGTGTTGGTCAGTGTATTTTCCTGGCCGTCGGCCAATGAAGTCGCGCGTTGACAGTATGCCAATTAATGTGCCGCGACGGAGTTAACAAGTTTTACAATCCATCGTATTCACTTGAGAAATTATTAAAAATAACAGTTTTATTGTTACAAAATGAAATGTTGACTAATTGTAATTTTTTTAATTCTATTCCGATGTAGTCCAGAGAATTGGTAAAGCAATTTAAAAAAGTGTGAGTTTTGTCTCCAAGAGCAAAGAAATTTCCACATAAACATAGCCCCGTATATATACGTGCATACTCCTCAAAGGATTAATTCTGGAGGTATAACTTGGCAACTTCAACAAAATATCTGGAAAGAACGTGGTCGCGGATTATACCTTGCTCAAGGCGACAGGAAGGAGGCTGGGAAGGTCTAACGAGCCAGTCACAGGGAAGCAGTGGTGTCACCTATTCCCACTGTATAGTCTGCGCGAAATACTAGTAACTTAATTGCAGTAATTGCGTTTTTTGATAACGCTAAAGTTTCAGGAGGACATAATTATCCCATTGAAAATGCCACGAAAAGAGCAGAAGCTGCGACAGGTAAATAGGGACGACAATATGTAAAATACGTAAGGAAATGAGTGTATCAAAACTAACAGATAAAAAAGTATGTAGGCCTACACCAGGGAAAAAACGAAAGACGAGTAGCAGAAAATAGTTTGTGATGACTTTAATTTGTGCGTTGTTCGACGCATAATTCAAAACTTTTAAGCTCGAAGAAAAAAAGTGCCTACTTTAAAAAACGTTACTGTCTGTAATATGAAAACACCACTATTGCTTATAAAGAAAACATTTTTAAAGCAGAAATACATACTTTGCGTTGTTACATGCCAAAGCCCAGCTCCCAAGTATTATGTAACGAAACTTTTCCAAGTGGCCACAAAGTAGTTAGTCTGCCACCATAGCACTGTAATTTGAATGCCATAGAATATATAGTATCTGGAACACTGTCAAGTCTCGTATAGCTGATAAAAATGTATCGCAAAGAGCCAACCAAATAAAAACGTTTATAGACGAGATTATAAACCGTATTTAACCCTTTCAGACCCACTTCAATTTACGGTTTCAGGTGTTGCAAACAAAAAATATTATGAAGCGTGCTGTACTTATAGTATGCAGTACAGACCAAAAATTACCTACACTAACGTAATTTACAGAATTGTGTACACGGGGTCTGAATGGGTTAAGAAAAAGACTGGACGTCAGATGTGCCACATGTAAAATGAGAAGAAGCAGAGCATTGGGAAAAGACAGTTGCAGGGAAGAAAAAAAATGGAACAATTTGTAATAAATGTGGGTGGTGACAGTTATAGTGGCAGGGAAAGTGGTAGTTGTATTGGCAACAGTTGTAGTGGTAGCAATTGTAGTGAAAAAAAAAAAGTACGATGCACTTCCAGGAATTGGAGAACTCGTATAGAAAACGGCATGTTTTAAACGACGGTGATTCGCTTAACAGTGAACATTTTAAAGTTTTACCAGTGTTTGGAGCGATGTGTAACATAACATGCATGTTTTCAAGTTCCTTCTTTTGAGTCGTCGTATGTGAAACAATTCACTCTTTTGGGAGACGGATTCCACGCAACATTTCTGCCTTTATTATCATCATCTTTCTTGTAACAGTTTCAGTCATGTTTCTGTCGTTCCAGTTTTGCTCCTTTCGATTATTTTTTAGCATCAATAAAATATCTGTACCATGTATAGGAAATGTTTGAAATTGTATTTGCATGCGTGGTAGTTTAAGCATTTTAAAACAGCATACTTTAAAATAAAACAAGATAGCAAGTGTTAAAAAATAAAGATTGTTAACAAGATAATTTTTACTACGAATAATTTTTGTTGTAAGTCCATTAAATGAATTAAAATTAATGTTTACTGTGCATATTATTAATGATACTTTAGATTTGTAGCTTGCCCTCTCTCGTATTTATTACTTAACGCCAGGCAGATGTTTTCCTGTCACACCAACAAATCTATCTTTATTCACTGAACATTTCAAATTGTCTTTTGATATAATATTACTATTCGCCTCGAATGCAGATTATAACAAATGTCACTGTAATGTATCTATATACTCGGGGAGCATTAAACCACTGAAACCTCGTGTGCCATATGGTAAAGGACAGCGAAACCACACTACCGTTTCTGAAATATCCGAATGTACCGCAGACCGGAGTAGTTTGTATTGAGTGTATCGCGGCTGTTCACGGTAAAATAAGCACTTTTGAAAGCTCTGCTTAACATCTACTTGTATACATGTTGCGTGTTCTTCCACCTTATGTAAAATTATCATTGCCATGAGCCTCATCACTTTATTCGTGCGTTGGTCAAGTGAAATTGAAATTATTAGAGAAGTAAATAGGGCACATTGTACAAATATGCTTATTTTTAAACTTCGATGCATAAAAAAATACAGAAAGCGAGAGAAATTATTTGAGTTATTACAAACGGTTACCTAACATTTTTTGTTCGACGTTAATATATGGAACTACTTTCTCCTCTATCGTTACCAACTTTACTGGACACATGTCACTCATTGCGCCCGTTAAAATATAAACAGGTAGGTGAAGTGACTTTTATCTAAGGTTGATCTCAAAAGTGCTCACTTTATTGTGAACCGCCTTTACCTGTCTTCGCGCCGCGTGTCGTACGAAGAGTGGAAGAGATGCTACCTTCCCCTCACAGGAGCGTTTGTTAATTTCGTCGCATAATATTCCCGTTTCCGTTGAGTCTCGTGCGTAGAATTTTATTCCTATAGGTTGTTCACGGTAAAGTGAGCACTTTTGAAGCCCTAGTTACTTTTTTCTATCAGCCTTTTTTTATCCTTGAACCACCATTTTTTAAAAAGAAATAGTGCCATGAAAGTAATAAACACAGTGTTTTTATTCCACCACACTCGAAAGTTAACGTCTAAGGCTAAAGTAAAATATATATTTTTTGACTATTATTCAAAATGAGAGAGCTTTCAAAAGTGCTCACTTTACCGCGAACAGCCTATACACAACATCACTCTCATTAGCAATACAAAATATATACATGCGTTTAAATTTAGTTTCCAACAGACACACGGAACCATGTGCTGACAATTCTAACAATAATTTTTGGCGTTATGTGTACGTGTGTGTGTATATATATATACATTATGTGTGTGTGTGTATATATATATATATATATATATATATATATATATATATATATATATGTGTGTGTGTGTGTGTGTGTGTGTGTGTGTGTGTGTGTGTGTGTGTGTGTGTTTGTATGTGTGTGTGTGAAAGGAAGCTGTTCAGTGCCGAGACATGATTACTTTATAGTACTTTATAGTTGACATACCCACCTTACTCATTCACTCTTTACTCTTGAAGTCGCATCAGCGTTGTCGACAAGCACTTGGTAGATTGCGTTATCAGCGCTTCAAACGCCGCACTACAGATTCCTTTACAAACTGAATGTAGGGTGTACATGTTAGCTCTTCTGCAAATTTCAGTATTTATGCTGAGATTTGTCCGTGATAATAACACTTTGGTTCGATTCGGTTCTTGTTATGCCTTTTAGTTTATTTTCTTGTGTACATCTTTCCTCGCTCATAAAACCTCCAAGGTTACGATTGAATCACTAGCCTTCGAGTGTGTTTTCGTCTTTTGTATTATATTATTTTCCATTTTTTTTTTTAATTTATAACTCAGAGATATCTCCCGTTATAAATCTTAACTACAAGTTTCATGCCTTACCTGCTTCACTAAAATTCCTGTTTTGTGTGCACGTGGTAAGTCCATAAGCACCTGCGTTGTGGTAAATGCCAATTTTGTAACATTTGTGGAAGGTATTCACGCGTGCCGCACACTTTTGCACATCGTTCAGTGACTGCAGTGGGTCTGCATTTAGCTCGCAAAAGTAGACGTTAGTTGTTAATTTTCCTGGCTTATTGACTATATAGGCTATTCACGATAAAGTGAGAACTTTTGAAAGTCCCCTCATTCGGAACGATAGTCAATAAATTTATTTTATTTTAGCCTTAGACGGTAACTTCCAAATGTGCTGGAATATACACGCTGTGCTTATTAGTATGGAAATATATTATTTAAAAAAAGTGCTTAAATGATTTTAAAAAATTACTGAAAGGAAAAAAGTAACTACGGCTTCAAAAGTGCTCATTTTACCGCGAACAGTATCTAATCAGCAGGGCGACGCGTATATGCTCTGAGCGCGTGAATTGAACTTTTTCATCCAGTGTGCGGAATGTGCTTAATATATCTACTTACTTTAGTATCATCGTTGTTTGTGTTGTTCTGTTATCGAAAAAAAAAAAAAAAAAAAAAAAAAAAACCTTTTTTCCTGCTGAATATTTTAAAGAGAGAGGTTTCAGGGGCTGGAGCGTAGCTTCAGAAGTTCAAGATTGTTGGTAGCATGTTTTAGAATGTATTTCATTACGAACCTGATGTTAGATGAGAGGAAATTGTTGCAGCTTGAGCGCGATGAAGAGGCAATCGCAAAATAAGCATGTTGATTTGTACCGGCTCCAGTTTATGGAAATGCAAGATCTCAACAGCAGCCATAAATACCCAACAGTGACAAATTGTAAAAGCAGCCCTTTCGCTGTCACATGGAAATGCGAATGCTGAAAGGAGCTCCTCCGCTTCACGTAGGACACTAACACCTGCCAGGTCTACAATGTCAGTAAGAACACTGAATGCTCTGATGACTGTCAAACGCACTCTGTTAACATATGACAACAAGCCACACTTAATTCCTATAAGCAAGGAACTTCTTGCCACGGGGCGTGTAGCATATAAGAGCTACAATGCTTACTTAGAAGAAAGAGGAAGACTGGGAAAAGAAAAGTAGAAAATGAACGAGGAAGAGAGAAGGGTAGCTGAAGAAGAAAATCGGAAGAAGTTGGATTTTAAGAGAAAATATATCGCCAAAGATGAAGAGAAACTCATAAAAATGTGAAAAGAACAAAATGACGCTCTTCACAATGCATCGAAGCTGCTTCCTGAAGATAACGAAAGATTGAAGAAGGCGTAGAGGAACTAGATTCTTAAGGAAGCTGCGTTAGCACAAGCTAGGTTAGAAGGAGTTACGAAAGTACAAGAAGAATCTAAGAAGCCAAGACACACTGTGAAAGGTATAGAAAATTCTGCAGAAAGAAGGAAATCAAAGTTGATGTCTGATTGTTTTGTAAAACATTAGCTGTGACTATTATTGAGCAATATCAACTGACATTTTTTAGAGTATTAAATTTTTAAGATTTCTGTAGTTAATATCTTTTATTTTTCATTGTTTTAGTTTTGTAAGCATTAGAACTAGGGCCTATTTATATTTAATAATGATTGTAAACATTGTATTGACTGTACTGAATAATTTGTAGTAAACAATAATAAGATACAGTTGATACTAGAAAGAGAAAAGATAGAGGTGGCTAGGGCGGATCTTTTCTCTTTCTATTCACCTTATGTTCTTATCTTTTTGGCATAGATTCTAGGGTTAAAAAAATAGTGAAACTGCTTGTGTCGCTAAAAGTCACTTGTTGGTATAGGCTGTTCACGGTAAAATGAGCACTTTTGAAAGCTCTGCTTAAGATATACTTCTATACACGTTGTGTATTTTTCCGTCTTATGTAGAATGAACACTGCGATGTGCCTCATCACTTTATTCATGCGTCGGTCAAGTGAAACTGTGAAACTATTAGAAAACTAAATATTGTACAAATCTGCTTATTTCTACACTTCGATGCACAAAAAAAAAAAAAACAGAAAGCGAGAGAAATAATTTATGTTATCACATATCATTACCCAACACCTTTTATTCAAGGTAAAAATATAGAACTACTTTCCCCTCCATTGTTACCAACTTAACTGGGCACATGCCACTGATTACGCCCGTTAAAATATATGCAGGTAGGGTCAGTGACTTTTTTCTAAGGTTGATTTCGAAACATGCTCACTTTATCGTGAACAGCCTTTATCAAGAAGTTACTTTTTCAACTTTTTTAAGGTCTTTAACTTGTTACAAGCCCTTGTTTAAGAATGCCGCCCTTAAATACGTATTGAGAATCTCCAAGCGCCAAGGAGACCACGGAAAAGAATTCGTTCCGAGTTGGAGCCAGAACTTTTCTACGTAACACGTATTCGTAAAATGAACTCGGGCACTTTCTGTTGTGTGTATTTAAATGTAATAGCTACTCGCAGCAACTTCTATATGGAGAGATCGCGGATACGTAACGTTGCGTTGTGGCGTTCGTTAGAGAAGATGCTGAAATTAATAAATGGATGGTCTAATGTCAGATGGTGAGGTTGGCTAGCATGGTGACATTCTTAGGTCGCAGGTGTGTACTGTACATGAATTAGAAACTGCGTTCAAAAATAACATGTTAGTGCCACTTCGTAAAATATTTACGCATGGAAATGTGTTAGTTAAAAATGTTGATATATATATATATATATATATATATATATATATATATATATATATATATATATATATATATATAGTGACTGCTGTAGCCTTTACAAATCAAAAAGTAAGGTGCCGTGGGATGTGATCGTAGCAAGTGTCCTAACATTGGCCTATGTCTCTCCCATTTCGTGTACTAGGTAATAAAAAAAAAATAAAAAAAAAAACTCTTGCAATAAGAACAATTATTTGCAACAAAATAAATCCAAAATTATTTAATATCACATCGCTGCACAAATATATCGCCAAAGTGGTCTTTGCTACATAATTAAACATAAACTAACAGAACAAATTTTACGTTTTTTTTTATTACAACGTTACTAAATGAACTTAAAACAGGCGCATATGTACCGTACTTTCACAAACAACCTTAATATAGTCCAATGCATTTTTTCAGCCCGCAGATACATCATGCCTTTTCTTTTATTTTTGATGTGCGAATTTCGTGAAGACGGTGAAATTTGAGGGAAATAGCACATGACAGCTGATTTCGTTAATTTTCACTCGCTAACATTTATTTCAGTGCGAATTTCTGGGAAACGTTGAAATTTGTTGAAAATATTCCAAGACGGGCTGATTTTGTTAATGTTTACTAGCTCATAAATATTCCATTAAAAACAATCAAACTTCCTAGTTGTGAAATTTAATGCAAAATAAGGGTGGATAGCTAAAGTAGGCTACTTCTATGAAGTCGTGCAATACTTGCAGCTTTTCTTTATGCTCATCTCTCAGTGTTTCGTATAATATTTCTTGTAGTGAGCTAAGGTAAGTGATTGAATGAACTTTTGTTTCCGATGTAAAGCATTGCATTTTTGGCGTCCGAATGGATTATGTCGTATCCTTGGTTTTTAGCGACATACAGCATAGTTCTGCAATGGCGTATATCTGACATAATAGTTCAGTTAATAATTTTTTCGTTAAATATTTTCTTTAATATATCAATTTGTATTTGATCGTCAGTTTTAAATGAATATATTTAGACCACAGTTCGTAAGATTGCCGACTTGTTTTATCGCAACATCTCTGCAGCCACAGAATATGCAAATATGAGGTTTTTTTTTTCTTCAATACTTTAATGTTTTTAATAATCTTAATTTATTTATCATACTAGATTTAATTTTCTCCTGCCTTATTCTAAAGGTTTGAATAAGGCTGCAAATTATCTTCTCTTGATATTTTTAACCACGCAGTTTATAATAGAGCAACTTTTCTCCCATGTGGTTGGGGAAGAGGAAATAGAAAGTGTGGAAATGTGGATGCTGATAAGTTGGATAAGTTAATGTGTCATGGAGAGTGTGTTAAGTTTTATTTTTACTATCTCTAAAATCTTAGATATACCGCAATTCAGCTATAAATGTCATATTGATATATCAAGGTTCAAGTTGGTGTTGAATTACAAAGCAAGGTTATTTATTTCCAAGGTACATTGCAGGCTACTACTGAACTTACTTGACTACATTTAGTTCGCTGTACATACGGCAGACACTATTTTTATGCCGTCTTAATTCATGGCTTTTACTTAAAAATTTTATAGTCTACAGTGAAAATCAATTGTTGTGATAAATGTATTTAAGAGGTAATTTACGATTTGCAATTGAGTGGAAATTGGATAGATTTGGGCGGTTCTTAACATCGTGGTCTGAGAGCCAATTTGGTAATTGAAACGACGTTGTTCTACCCATTATTCAATTTACAAAACTTTTAGCTAGTCTCCACTGTTTCTGGCATACTGCTAGTGAACATTTTGCAGTGATGTTTTAACATTTTACTTTTACAATCTTTTCCTTTAATAAATGGAATGGTACAACCATCCTATAACTTACAAAACTGTTTAGTAGATTTCCCCACGTATAAATCAGTAAAATATTTCTTTAAAAACAGGCAAATTAATTTTTAAGTGGCTTTGATCGTTGATAGAACTAATCGCTAATGTTAAGCATTTCCTGGTTACTGGGAAACAAATTTCTTATTTGTGATTGAAGAATATCTAGCGTTGCGAGATGAACATTTTTTTTAAATCCATGACCCTAGGAACATAATTAGGTCTTCTACTACCCGGGATGATTCTATGAAAGGTTTTACAATCAGATGTATTATAGAAGTATTTTACACTCAGAAAAGTACATCTCTTATCCACACAGTGTAAGTATATTTTATCAAAAGAACTGACTTAGAATCCATGTCGATATTGTTTAAGAGGTATGTCTTAGTACAGCAGATACGTTTTTATTATCCTGAAATAGGCTGTTCACGGTAAAGTGAGCACTTTTTATGGCCCTCGCGACAGGCATTAACCACTAATAAATATAACTTATTGCAGCCTCAAGCATTAAATTTCGAGGATGGTGAAATGTCTAAACTGTGTTTATTGGTCACGTTGCAAAACGTATATTAAAAAGCAGCAGGAAGATGTAAATCGGATGAAAGGAAAAATTTAGAAGGGTCTTAAAAAGTGCTCACTTTACTGTGAACAGCCTATAGTTGTATGAGCTTTTCTACGACAGTTGTTACTCACATAGTATGTCGCAAAATTTAGAGAGTTACTGCAAGCCATTCTAGTGGAGCGAACATTTCCCGTGCGACCAGCAGACCGAGAAGAACTGCACTTTCGTTCATGCACGCAATCATGTTGTTGTTTGCGACATAACTACTACTGCGCCGAGTGGCGGCAGCTTGCTTATAGTTAGAGACAGGTGCATTTTACGAAAATATTTATGGTCCTGCTAGACTTCAATATCCTACGTCCACAACCACAACTTCATTTGGTTATTGGCTGCGTGTCTACGTGAGAAGACGTGTTCTTATACGACTATGACAATCGTAAGAAAGTACTCCGATACCGAGCGTCCATGATTCTGGGACAGACACTTGAAGCACGTGACATTTTAAATCATCCAACCACAAAAATGAATGCGAACAAAAGTGTTTTGGAGTACAACTTGCCTTGAAATCTTTTCGCGCAAAACACCTGCCATGCCTATAGAATACGTGCTTCAATGTGTTGACAGAAGTTGTAACAGAAAGGTTTATGAATAGGCCCGAAAAAGGGGGGGGGGGGGATTTTTGGTATATATTTTCCATGAAATTACTCCGTTTATTATTTTCATTCTGTTATTTTGAAAAACAAATTTTAGCACGAAATCTTTCCCACAGTATAAGGAAAACTAATATTTTGTTCTTTTATTTCTGACTTCCATTGTGCTGTTATTCTTGTTATTTTATTCTGTAAATATATCCAGTATTTTTGTTGTTTACTGAATAAAATCTTTTACACAGAAAACAGTGGACCCAACAATTTTTACTGTCTGCTTCAAAAAGTTCACAGTTACTTCGCCTGCACTGAATTTCATTGTAGGATTTTCTTTCTTTTTTAACCTTTGTTTGTGAGAATTTAATTATTTTACGACAGTAAAATTATAATTGTACTGGAAAGGGCTTATTAGCGTCTCCCCTGAAGGATTGCCAGGGGACGGCTGACAAACTTACTTATGACTAAACTGAAACTAACACCCATGTCTTACGTGGGCTTCGAACCCAGAATCCCCTGCATCGCAGACGCAGACCGGCTGTACACCAAAGAATAAGGAAAGTTAATAGGGTCGTAACACACATTCCTCTGCAGTATTTTACACTGTTGAGGTCTCATTTTTATTTCACTCTGCGATGACACAGCGGTTAAAAAAAGAGTATTCTATTCTTTCAAAGTAAATTTATTCTAACATTTATATCCCCAAAAAATAATCGTGTATCACATTAGTATTTACATTTTAATTTCAGACGTTTCTGTAGCATCTTCCCCCCCCCCCCCCCTTTTTTGACATATTCAGAGGGAACAAATTCACAGAATTTTGCAGAGATACCCCTATTTTGCCAGATCTTCAGTAATCGTTCTTGGTAAGTTCTTGATCAAAGATGTAGTCAAAACGTCAGGCTGCATTTGTTGATGTTCTCGCTTCTTTGTAAATGCTCGTCCGTAGTGACTGACGCTGTTTCGGTAATTGGTCTTGTTTCCCTTATGTAGGAAATATACTAACTACATGACACCTGCATCGTGGCTTTTCTGGGATTGGCAAACCTGGCTGCGATTGGCGGCGCCATGGCCCTAATGGTAATGTAACATATTACTCTACAAATGGTTGCCTCCCGTACTGTCTAACCTGGATTAAGAACAGTGAGCAAAGGAGGGGGAGCTGTAAAAATCACCCGACAGAAAGAACTGCAAAATTGCATGCAATCGATGAAATAGAAAATATACTAGAACAGAGTATGGGAAGGGGTGGTCTTTATTAAAAAAGACCACACACATTGTGTGCAACACTCTTAGAAGATTCGCTGAAATACATTCCCTGCTCCTGTGTAAACGGGTAAGCTGGTGTCTGTGTGTTCATCTAGACGTTCACAAACGATCACGTTAAAGGTCAGTTCATGATTAAAACCGTAAAACAAAAAGACGAACACGTATGAAAATGGTAAGAGTGTATTCCTACAATACTGTCTACGCTACATGGTGTACGTGTTACGTACATAACAGCCCTAACGTGTAGACGTGCACAGAGTCCAGAGTGACAATATTTTATTTCGTGTTGTATGCATAAGACCTTCAGCTTATAGGATTTCAGAAAAAATATTTATTGTATGTATTCATAGGAAGAAACCTTTCGTTTATATTTTCCTTACACGTTTAAAAAATATATATGAACTAAGTCACTACTTCACCAAAATCTAGTTACTTTTGTCTCGTGAACATAACAAGAGTACATTCAGTATAAGAAAATATTTTATTTTTATTTTTGGGTGTTCATATTCATATGCAGAAGTTTTTTACATTTACGAAATTGTTGGTGAACCATACTTTATGGTGGATTCAAGATAAAAAAAAAACATAGGCACAGTAGAACATTCTGTACACGACCATATACCTTGTTCGAAAGTGATTCACCATTTAACATTTATGTATTATTTTTTGCCAGTTAAAATTTTTGCGACTAGTCTGACATCTGTTTGCAGTGTTGGTAAATTATTAGTGTTTCGGGTGTCTTGGCATAAGTAAAATGGAGTATAGTGAGTTGGCATGTTTACATACCTTTAAAATATTTACTTTTAGCGATCGTGAAGATGTGGTTGACGTTTAAGAATGTCTGCCGATACACTGTCGTCTGTTATTTCCCTATATATATATATATATATATATATATATATATATATATATATATATATATATATATATATATATATATATATATATATATGCATGTGTTTCTGCGTTCGTTGGTCTATTTTTACCACTAAATGAAAACAACTACGCTGCTCTGATTGATTGGTGCCCTATGCGCCGGCATAAGAAATTAAATGAACAATTCCCGCCATGCATTATGTCAGAACCCAGGACCTCTCAGGCGCACGACCTGTCATCCACAGTTGTGAATCAATAGCTTTGAAATCGTAGTAGTCAATTCTTGTGCGCATTGATGTGAATTTGACTTGTCATATTCCTACACTAAATGGTTAGGGACGTAGCTGAATAATGAGAGATGATTTGGTAGAGCACAACTGTGAATGATGGGGTTTATCGACAAGATGATCTTACAATAACATATTACGTGATTATTACTTGGGGGAGCTTATAAGGAGTTTCTCTATTCTAATTTAACCTGTTATAATTATTTACCACACGCCACTACTATGACAAACTAACTGAAAGGTCCCCACCTTAATCATTGTTCCGAAGGTTGTTCCTCGTAGGCTGTTATCGACGGCCGGGCATACCCATCTCCGTATCCTTCTCTTGGCGGTGGCCTGATGAAGAAAGACGCCGCGCCCAGGGTGACGCTGGCCTATATCGGCGCGTTGTTTGACATATTCGGCCCCGTTTACTGGCCGGTGGAGGGGGTTAATGCACCTGGCTTTTCGCAATGTGTTGTTGCAATCGCACCCGTGTCCTGGTTCATTGTTTGAAGGTTTGATCAGGCAGGCCGTCCGCCTAAGGCCTGATCACATCATAACAACATTGCCTATGTTCAATGGTTTCTGTAATGCTTCCAGTTATGAACCCAGCTTAACCCATTCGGACCCAGTGTGTACAACTGCGTGCGTAACGCTTCGGATGGTTATTTTTACCGGTACTCTACAGTCTGATGTTCAGTGCCTAGTGATCTTCCAGTGGGTACTTGGTTCATAAACCGTACTGCTGGTCTGAGTTTTAAATTGTTCACGTTAATATAGCCAAACACAAAACCAAGCTCATTGGTTGTGACGACGAAACAAGTGTCGTATCGACTTGAGACTCTCGCCTATCTGTTACTTTAACTGCGTTGCAGAGTGTTTGAAATACGCCTTTTTTTTTCCCCACGAAACCATTAAACGTGGGTCCAATGCACTTTTATACGAAAGAAACACACGCTTCATACGAGGGCTAATGAATACTTTCAAAGTGTCACGCGTGTAAGAGACACAATTTTAGGGCACTTCAAAAACGGCTTTTTCAAAGCGCTGTAGCTCAAAATATAAGCATCAGCTATATTCAAAACTACTCACAGGCCCTGCAATGAACCTTCCTACAGACTTTCCACTTATAAAATATTAGGTAGAGCTCCGAGTATTTCGCGAATTCCTTCTGTGACGAGGTAGACTCCAAACAGTTATTTTCTCCTGCTACTGTGATTGGACAGCAGATGTTCTTACACGCCCCGTTTAACTGTGAGCTAGTAACAAGCAGGGAGGAGTATTGTGAGTGAGCTGTGAACAGTCCTGTACGAAGGCCTAGCTTGATCGCGGCAGCCAGTAAGCAGACGATAGTGTCTCGAGTGTGTAGAGGACTGTAAAGCCTAGCCTATTGTCACATCGATCCGCGAAATACTCGGGGCTCTAATAATAAGGCACCTCTGAAAGTCCTTTAGGTACACGAAGTGCGACTAGGACATTGCATGCCAATTCAGAGCCGTGCGCTTAGCGGCGATGGCGCAACTGATGCTTATGGCAGTGTCTCCCTTATCGCTCCCGCGCTTCTTGGCTTCAAACGCGGACAAAAGCTCCAGGTTAGGCAGGAGCAAGTACAGCACCAGTATAGGCTGTTCTCGGTAAACTGAGCACTATTGAAGCCCTGCTTATGATCTACTTGTATGCACGTTGTGTATTCTTCCCCTTTATGCAAAATTAACATTTCCATGGGTTTCGTCACTTTATTCATACGTCGGTCAAGTGAAGCTGTAAAGTTATTAGATAAGTAAGTATTTTATAAATCTGCTAATTTTTACACTTCGATGCATTAAAAAAACAGGAAGTGATAGAAATAATTTAAGTTATCACAAATCGTTACCTAACATTTTTTATTCGACGTTAAGATATGGAACTACTTTCCATACATTGCTACCAACTTTACTTAGCGCATACCACTCACTGCGCCCGTTAAACTAAATGCAAGCAGGGGCAGTGGCGTATTTTTAGAGTTGATTTCAAAAGTGCTCACTTTATCGTGAACAGCCTTTAACAGTAAGCCTTATTTGCAATATCCGAAACTGTGAATTAAAAGCGGGTCTGAAAGGGTGAACTGTCATCGCAGGCGTTATACACGCAGTATGTGTGTGTGGGTGCACGTCCGCTAACCTCAAGCCACCGCTCTCTTCTTGGCGTGCTGGGAATGTAAGCACGTTTCTGCGCGCCGAGGTCACTGCGCTACGAACCGTTATGGCCGTACTGAAACTACCTGTCGTTACAGTAACTGAAGACAATACGGCAGCTTTGGATAGCACATTTGTTATTGTATTTTTTTCATATTACTGCCTAAGTGTTGGATGGACCCTGTGTTTTTTTAAATAGTTGTTTGTGCGAATACGCGTATATCGGTAAAAATAAATGTTCTGCAAATACGACTCTTTTGTCAGAATATATATATATATATATTATATATATATATATATATATATATATATATATATATATATATATATATATATAAATTGTCTAAGCCCCCCTTTTTTTTACTTTTGTCATATTAATTGTATTCTTGGAGAAAGAAATTCGCGAAAATGGTCAAATATCGCATTTACGGATGTAGTTTAATCTGTGGGCTTTCATCGCGTGTAATAAAACCCTAGAATTATAGATCTAATTTGCAGAGTACAGCGTTACAACGGAAACACTGCACACCTTGCGCGTAGGAGCGATGAGGCGCTAGAAGTGCGTGTTAGTGTCGCCCGTATTGCTCCCTCGCTTCTTGACCTTGGACGGGGGCGTCCATCCCACTCTTAACTAGTATAACTTGATTGTGGTGGTTTTAAACCATCCCACGCAAATTCAGCGTTCGTGTTTTATTTTTGTATAAGCATGCGACAAAATCACTTTTTAACACACGAATAATTAATGCTAACTTATTTTAATCTCCACTAGAGGCTATCAGCCGCCTCAGAGAAAAGTGTCTATACACTTTTTACTGTAAAATATAAGTCATGTGGCTGACCCTGGCATCTGCTAAGCAAGACCCGCTCTAATATACAGTTCCAGACGTTGCAAAAAAGACATATTGTGATGTTTGCTGTACTTGAAAGGTAACGGTATTTGTTTCACTATCACTACCAATGAGATGTAGACTGTGTCCAAATTCAGTACCACGAGCCTCCTTTCACGTGTCCCTTACCTCTTGACACCTTCCTGAAAATGTGGTAACTTGTCTTCGTGACAGTAGCAAGTGTTTTTCTGCGGTCGTGCAGAGTTATAAACACTGACAAATGAAACACTTCACAGTAAGTAGAGGTCGAAAACCAACCGAGGTTTCGAGTGAGTGAAGAGATTTGGGCGGCTCTCAACAGAAGGTGTCTTGAGAGCCGATGAGGGTGAAGTGAGGTGAGTAGGGAGCAGCGCTGGGATGAAAGGGCAGGGAGAACGGAAGATCCCCGAGAAAACCAGCTGCCGACCAGCGGCATCGTCCGGAACGATTCCCACTTGCAAAAATCCGGAGTAAACCGGCCGGGGATTGAACCCGGTTCGCTTTGGTAGGAGGCGAGCATTCTAACCGCTCAGCCACCGTGGCCCCCGAAGTTTCGAGAAGATTATGAGTTATGTTCCCTGGGCCTAAGTGGACAAAACGCCGCCCAGAACGGACGGCGTTCCAACACGTTGCTCTGGTAGTAAAATTTTCTCTTTGGCTGCCCCAAAACACTTTGAATAAATCGTTTTAATCGTTCTGAATAGTGTCCCAAAACTGCAGAGTAATATTAATATCTTGCCAGAGTAAAACTTTTGCACTTACCATTTCAGCGAGTAACGAATGGTTAATTGAAAGTGGTGGGAAGTTTAGTAAATAGTAAACAAACTGAAAGGACATGTGGACATTCTGGTTACAGATATATACACGGGAAAATAACAAAACATGAGAATTAAAATTCGTATTTTTATTTAAAAGTTAACTTGTATAAATGTTGCAATTTTAGACGTAATGTTTATGATTGACTTCAAAGCTGTTTATGTATAAAACCATTATTTTTGGAAAAGAAAGAATTTGGGAAAAGTGATAAATATCTTTTTGGGATTCACATTGGTTGCTTAATGATAACACAACGTGCTATTTACACCATGCTCGTTTCAAAACCACGTCTACTCTTGCTTTCTTAAGCTGTTACTCTCTGTTACTTTTATCTACTCTCGGACTAATGTTTTGGAAAGCCGCCCTGCGGTGCTCGCGCCCTTGCTATGAAGCGAAGCGAAGCAAAGTGAATAGGAGCAGACCTAGACACTCAGTTTGTTTTGCGTGGGAAAGGGTGAAGAGGTAGTTTTCCCATTGTGCAGGCGTAGGTATAGACTTACGGTTCGTAGCATGAAAATGGGGCGTTACCTATTCATAATTTTAAGAAAGATATTAAATTAATAAATTAAAATCATTATTCTAAACAATAATTTTTACATAATTTAATTCTGTTGGGAAAATATTCACAAGGCTGTTTAATATAAGTATGATGGTAGGGGGGAGGGGGGGTCGGTTATGTCCGCTGGATCCGCCCGTGAAGGTGACGTCACTACCCCGATGCACTATTACAAGGCCACGAAGCCAAGTAAGGGCCGTTAGATGGTGAATTTGGACACATTCGTGTTTGGCGTTAGTGATATGAACAATATTAACCAAGCACAGTAGCACAATTAACGAGTCAGAGACCCACAATGATGCTTGTTATACACCGAATCTCGCAGTGTTCATAAGCTACCAGAAATAAAATCCGTCTGCTGTACGTACACAGTTGTATAGGCTATTCACGGTAAAATGAGTACTTCCGAAAGCCTTATCATTTCGAATCATAGTCAAATAGATTTATTTTATTTTAGCCTTAGACGTTAACTTCCGAGTGCTGTAGAATATACACACTGTGTTTATTACGTACATAGCAATATTTATTTAAAAAGGTGGTTAAAGGATAACAAATGGCTGAAATTGAAATGCAACTAGGGCCTCAAAAGTGCTCTTTTTACCGTGAACAGCCTATAGTCGGGAATACTTTAATTAGACGCAAAGATGCAAGGGCTGGATGGAGATAGCTAGCAGTTTGGGCGTCCAGGGTGTGATTTATGTACCGTACAGCTTCTTAAAATACTGTCAAAACCGTGTTTATTTGTGTGTTATTAAATATCACCCCGTCATATGGCAGGCTGCTTCAATATTTTTTTCCGCCAGCTATAACGCTACGCGTCGCGCTATTGTGAAGAGGGCTTAAGGGTCCCACCTGCCTGCATCGTTTTTCTTCTTTTTTGGCCGAGAAGCGCGGAAGACATAAGGGTTACATTAGTACGCGCTACAACAGCGCCATCGCCGCTACATGCAGGGCCCTGAACTGGCGTGCAGTGTTCTCGTAGTGCTGCGTGTAGCTATGGGACTTTCAGCGGCGACCGTAGTTTGGCTCGTGTTTGGCTGGCATGTTTTAAGATACGGCAGTCCGAAAAAGCCGTTTTTAACCATATTGGAGGGCTTCAAAATAATATTTACAACACGCGTCTTAACTTTAAAAGTACCATTCATTCCTCGTCTGGGTGTACGATGTATTTTTGTAGGTAAACATATTGGGGGCATGTTCAAGAAAGTATAATTTCTATGTCTGAACGTCGAATTAAACATGCGACGTTTAAACTTGTGTGCCCTGAGTTTATTTCATTTAATCTATATTGGTTTTATGGACGTAAGGATACAGATTATTGTACATTAGTAAGATATTTATTTTCTTTAAAATATATTGTTTTCACTAGGAAGATGCATGAATAAAGTAATAAGTAGGGAACTGCAAAATTCGCGCTATTATTTGGCATCAGACTGAACTTCACAGCACTATATATGCTCGAGTTGGCGTCGTTTTTCCGTTGGCTACTGCGCATATGTGAAGTAGCGCCCTTTCTGACTGAACTGCACGTGATTGGGGCACACGATTCTCAAATGTTCATTTATTGGCGCAGCGTTACCAAGGACGTGTCAACTTAATTACTGTCCAATGACAAACGTATTGCAAAGCTACATGTGTTTTATGTTAAACGTGTCCCCAAATAATAACGCGAATTTTACAGGTCTCTAGTAATAAGGCACAGTGCTATGTTAATAGAGAAACCAAGTTGATAATGGTTGAGCAGGACGTCAGGTGGGGTGAATGACTCGGTGGACATGGGCCGCACGTGGGAGTGGTTTGTAAACTGGAACTGGCCGGGCGGCGGACGTCTGTTAAGGCCCTTACACAATTGAAACGTTTACATTTGTCTTTACCTTTGCTTATCGATATGCTGTTTCTTATGGAACTCTTAAAGGACTTTACGGTTTCGAAAAGTTGAAATTTAAAGTCAAAGTCAAGGAGCCATTTTGCCGATAATCTAACAGAGGTTATGTAAAATGAGTGAGTGAGAGAATGAAGCGATTTGAACGGCTCTTAACATCGACGTCTTGAGAGCCGATGAGGGTGTTTGAGGTGAGTATAGAGCAGCGCCGGAATGAAAGGGCGGGGAAACTGGAGATCCCCAAGAAGACCCGCCGACCAACGGCATCGTCCGGCACGATTCCCAAATGCGAAAATCCGGAGTGACCCGGCCGGGGATTGAACCCGGATCGCCGTGGTGGGAGGAGAGCAGACTAACCACTCAGCCATCGTGGTCCCCTGAAATGAGTGTTATTTCATTGTAGGGCGATTTTGATCTTGGTTTGTTAAACCAAGCTCGTAAATGGTCAATGAATATAATGTGAAGATGAAATGTATGGGTTAGTATTTTTGAATAAATTAAACTAATGTTTTTTGTTTTGAAATAAGTTTTTAATATAACTATTAGAGCCTATTAAAAAAGAGAGACGTAAACTGCATTCTGGGATAATACGATAATGTTTTACATAACAAAATTATACGTTTTTACAAAGATCGCAGAACAGATTTTCAATATTGTCTATACTTTGACTTTAGAATTGTATTGTGTATTGGTAGGGACATGTAAAATTCGCGTTATTATTTGGCATTAGGCTGAACTTCACACTACTGTATGCACTAGAGCCAGTGTTGTTTCTCCATTGGCTGCTATATAGATGTGAAGACACTCCCTCTCTGACTGACTACACGTGATTAGTGCACACAATTGTGAAGTGTTCCTTTATTGGCGCAGATTCTCCCAGGGCGTGGCACATAAGGTATGGTCCTATGGAAAAACGTATTTCAAAGGTACATGCATTTCAAGTTTAATATGTCCCCAGATAATAACGCGAATTTTACAGGTCTCTACGTATTGATTGTTTCGTCAAAGGAAAGGAAATGTAAAGTCGAATGGCAAAGTTCTCCACTGTGCAAAGTCCCTTAGCCGGGCGAGAGCGGCGCGGCGCCCAGTAACAGTTACCGATGGATTCGTGTGCATGTGTGTGTTTTGTGGAATGCGGCACTACTGGAGGCGGTGAAAGTGACTGGGGATGGTTGTTTGTTGCAGCCGCAGGTGTTCACTCTGACGAGCCTGAACGGCGTGGAGAAGAGGCAGGACCTCGGCCAGCATGGCATCGAAGACATGATCCAGCTCTCGTGAGTACTTACATCCTTCCCTCATCACACTCGCAGTAAACTGTAGTCTACACAGGCTGTTCGCCCATTCTCCGCGCATAGTTTCTTTGGACCACTAGTAACGCAGAAGTCCCATACGTTTATATCCTGAAGCGTAATTTTACACGACTTATGCAACTGGTCCTACATGCTGGTACGCCGCAACTTTGTTGGGGCTATTCGTCCAAAGAGACTAACCTATGTCTGAAGTTTGGGCACCGAATCTCCGAACAGCGTGTACAAGTTACGTTGCACAGTGATGTACACAGTGCACCAGGGCTGCGGAATCGCTGTACCAAACTTTCGACTACTACTCCGTCTCCGATTCCAAGTCCAAAAAATTACGGCCGCAAGATGGTTGAATAAGCTATTATATCATCACTGCGCGAATAAAAAAAAAAAAACATTTCATTTTACACATTATTTCCTGAGTTCATGTCTTGCAATCACATACTTTTTTTTTGTATGCGCTGTACTTGTATTCAGCCACTTCTCGCACCCAATGAACAACGTGCTGCTTACTCGATATCGGCATTAATCATTCGTGTGAAAGAAGCATATAAACTTCCCACGAATCATATTAACCACAAGGAAGTCTCTCAAAGTACTGGGCAATGGCGCCTTGCCGTGGCGATTCACGGTAAAGTGAGCACTTTTTAAGGCCCTGCTGAATTTTTCTTTTCATCAGATTACTATCTACCTGTCACTTTTTAATATAAACATTGCCATTTGACAAGTAAACACAGTGTATACATTTCACCACTCCCAAAAGTTAACGTCTAGAACTGCAATATAATGTATTTGTTATTTGTTAATCCCTGTTGAAAGGGCGTTGAAAAGTGCTCACTTTACCGTGAACAGCCTATACAAGTACATGTCATGACATTCGTTCATTTGTAACGTGTTCACGCTACTGGACACTTTTGACGAAACGAATGGAATTTTTAACCAAGAAATTCTTTTGATTTCCAATGGAAGTGCATATTCAACGAAGTAAGTAGTAGAGAAAGTTATTTCTTTAATTAATTTAGTTGGAGTCGGAGTCGCTATGTTCTAACCGACTCCATCTCCGACTTCACCCAAAATTGCTTAAACTCCGACTCCAAGACTCCACAGTAGAAAGTGCCCACAGCAGAAAGTGTCCACTACGGCAAATCCCACGCATGTGGGAGACATGATTCTTGCTAATGAGACTATAATCTATTCGAGATTTCGTCGCTCTTTTTGAAACGAACCTTTAAAAAAATCATCCTATCTATGGCGTGTTTGGTTGTTTCTTAAATGAGTCACGTATTGCAAGCGTTTTATACTTGTGTTAAAGAAAGTACTTTATTTTTGGCTAAATTGAACTATTACTTATATTCGATCTATATATTATAATTTTTTTATTAATTTGTATAGAACGGGGAGAAAATAGGTGTGTTGGCAATGCCTAGTAATAAATAGTTACCATGCTAAATTTTATGTAACTGAGTGCGCACGAACGCGATGCGTTCAGGGTTGCCACAGGTCTGGAAAACCTTGGAAACAGGGAAATGTCAGAGAATTTTCCAATGGAAAAAAAAAAAACGTGGCAACCGTAGTTGCCCTTTTGGAGTAATTTTCTGTACTTAGTTAATATGTGTTTGCATGAGGCGGAGTAATATCCTGAAAGTAGATGTTTAGCAGGGCTTTAGAAAAGTTGGAAGTAACAGTAAATGGACTTTTTGTATATTCCACATTTCAAAAACAGCTGCTGCCCTTAAACGTCAAACACAAACACATCTATATTGATCCTGACGCATGGCAGAGCGTTATGTGATACTTGTACAGTTCCCAATGTAAGTTCCGCGTTGTAAACTACCTGCAGGTTATATTACACGGTCCTGTGTATTTCTCGCTACTCAGATTTATTTTCGTTCGTCGCTGCTTCAATGTGTAGGCGGTTTTAGCTTAGACCTGATGGCACGGAATCCGGTGCTTGCTTTCTTGCAGGTTTATTTTTGTTGCTCGAAGTTCACCTGGACGTGTCTAAAGGCCTGTCTACAATCGGCCGTTCTTGTGGACGTGTCCGGAGCTCGGCGTCAAGTGACGTCACATTGACAGTCTGAATATGGTCTACAAATGGGTTGTCCGAAGTGAGCTTTCAGAAGCTGACACTAGTCGTAGTAAATTCGGTACATTATTTGTTGTTACGTAGTGATGTTTAAATTTGCTGAATTATTGATTATTTAATTTTTACGAAATGTGTGATTTAAATATTTATTTATAATAATAAATGACGTAACGGTTTTATTTTAAATAAGTTCGCCAACTGACATCCAGATTTTATTTTTTAAACTTACTTTCTAAAAGTTTTAGCCTTCAAATAAAATTGTCAGACCGAACGAAGACATCACTAATTATTTATTAGCATTTCATCATATTTGTTTTGAGAAAGCCCACCTTGCACATCAAATGTTTACATTAATAACGTAAACATTCCACGAATGCGCGCGAAAGTATTTGTAGTCTTCTTCTTTTTCTATCAGCTTAGGACACAACTTCGGACAAAAGTTCAATTTTCTGAATGCTTTAACTTGGGACACAGGTTGACTTGGGACACGGCAGCTTGGGACAGCGCCGTGACGTCAGAGGGTCACGTGAACCAACCAATCAGCGCATCCGTGTTCTAAGACACAGGTTAGGTTAGCGCAATTGTAAACAGGCCCTAATAAACTACTCTGATCCAATTGCAAACAACAGGAATGTACACGTGTTTGATGTCTAGTTTGTTCAAAAATGAATTCGTGAAACTGTCCAGTTCCTACAAATGTATCTGTGGCTGAAAGAGTTAAGTATACACAAGTGAAATGGCAATGTGGTTACTTTGATGCGAGCGTAAGCATACGCTGATTGGCAGCGTGACTTTCTGGGAACGGGTCTTGTGTCTGGTTGGCCACCACGTGTCTGTTGACGGGACTGCAGGCTGGCACTGACTGGCGAACACCGTTTCGACATGCAGCTGGTTAGCGACGCCATCTTGCTGGCGTGTGCGTCTATAGTTCGCAGTATAAGGGACTGTTTCATATTTGCATTCTTAGGTATAGGGTTTTCACGGTAAAATGAGCATTTTTGAAAGTCCTGCTTATGATCTACCTGTATACGTTGTGTGTGTTCTTCCGCCCTATGTAAAATTAACATTGCCATGGGCCTGATCACTTTATTCATGCGTCGGTCAAGTGAAACAGTGAAATTATTAGAAAAGTATATATTTTACAAATCTGCTCATTTTTACACAGTAATACTTAAAATAATAATAATAATAATAATAATTTACGTTACCACGAATGGTTACCTAACACGTTTTGTTCTACGTTAATATATGGAACTACTTTCCCCTTCATCGTTACCAACTTTACTGGACACATGTCCCTAATTGCGCCTGTTAAAATATGTGCAGGCAAGGGCAGTGTTTTTTTTCTAAGGTTGATTTAAAAAGTGCTCACTTTATCGTGAACAGTCTTTACTTTGCGACATCACGTCCCCCGCCTTCTGTTCTTGTTCCTTCCAGATGCGAAACTCACCCGTATCAAGCGTGGCCGGGTTGAGCTGATGTGTGTGTGTGTGTGGGGGGGGGGGGAGAGGTTGCCATAGCGCAGCATTATTTGCTATCCCAGAGCGAATCGTGTGCGTTGAGTTGAGAGATTTGGGCGGCTCTTAACAGCGAGGTCTTGAGAGCCGATGAGTAGGAGCAAGATTTTGCTGTGTTATTTTGAGGCAAATTTCGTTTTTAAAAATACCTTATTTTGGTGTTATCAGTTTTATTATGAAAGTTTTAGAAATTAAAACGTCATAACTAAAATTGTGCATTATTAGAGCAAACATTTAACTGCAATATTTTAGTGCAAATTTTATTATTAAACGTGGTTGACAATTTATTATTATATGCACATTTCCATTAAATTTTTTTAATGTTTATGCAATTGCTTAAACAAGAGAAAACAATTTATTTGATCAAAGGTAACACAGAACATTACCATAGGTTTGTAAAAATCGCTCTTTAAAGGTTTTGTTTCTTCGTAACTTGTTTGTTGAGGTTCCAGATCAGTGGATTTTTTGTTACAGTCTTACGCGAATAGCATGGATATTTTTATAGAGAAAAGACATTCGATACTGGAAATTATATTATTTTTATATTTGTTTTTACAATTTTTCTGTTCTAATTAGGTTATCATTTCTCATCCACTTGGTATTCAGTATTTACTGCCGTTATTCACTCAGCCTAAATTACAACAGCTTAGAATTTATTTTTTTTCTTCCCATCATCTGAATACTTAAATAATTCTTACTATCACGCAGTTTATATATATATTTTGGATACAGATTTTCGGTTATGGTTTCACAAATAAAATTATATATTTGGGTTAAATTAAATTTATTTTGTGTTTTAACTTGCATTTCGGTGTTTGGCGGTGTATAACTTGCATTTCGGTGTTATTTCGGTTTTATCGCTATTCACCATATAATCTTGGCTCTACCGATGAGTGTGAAATGATGTGAGAATGGAGCAGCGCCGTGATGCATGGGCGGGGGAAACGGGAGATCCGCCGACCAACGGCATCGTCTGGCACTATTCCCACTTGCGAAAATCCGGGAGTGGCCCGGCCGGGGAATGAACCCGGTTTGCCTTGGTGGGATGCGAGTAGTATGGCAACTACACCATCGCGGCCCCTCGTGTGTATTGAGTATGATGAACCGAAAACCTCTGAAATTTACACGTAGAGCACATTTGGCATTAGCACTGGACAATGTAAACATTCGACTTTAGCTGGTTCGTGTATAATTGAGCACTTTTAAATCAGTTTTAAAAAAACACGTCTTGCCCATTACTGTATGTATTTTAACATAAAGCTGACGGACATGTTCTCAGTAAAGTTGGCAGCGATGAAAGGAAAGTATTTCCTTGTCTGAACCTCGGATTATACGTGTTGCGTTTAAACTTGTGTACACCGAGATTATTCATTTTAACCTATATTTGTTTTATGGGCGTAACGATAAAAAATTAGGATATTGGCGGAAAAAGAATTTATTTTCTGAAAATGAAATGACTTAACTAGAAATATGCATGAATGTAGTGATAAGGTTCAGTGTTATGTTAATTTTACATGTGGTCAAAGGATGCAAAATAATCAGGGAAGTAGGCCTAGATATATTCGTTACTTATTTCATGAAGGTAGACATCACAGATTGGGCATAAGTCAACTAATAGGTTTGTTTGACATAATCAAATAAGCACCCCATTCTGTTTTCGGACATGAAAATAAAAATAATAATATTAAAACCATTTTTATACTACAAATTCAAAGACGCGATCGTGTCTAATCGCATCACGAGCTATCTACGGAAAACTGGTAGGGATTGTATAATCGTCATCATTGATAATTACGTAAGTTTAATGTTATAAACATTTCCGTACAGGTTTGAATTTTTGCAGTTGCATGAATAAGGAAAGGTTTAAATACTTATTTATTATATTTTGTTGAACATAGTAATTCACCTGCGTTAAATGCTAGTGTAATTTATATTTGAGCAAATGATGAATGAATAACATACCTAATTAGCCGCCAACATACAAAGACATTTCAAACAAATTGTCATGTATATTAGTAGTCATAATTTCATAAATTAGCAGATTCGTTTAATTGTGACAAAATTGCCGATCTAGCAGTCGCAGTGATAACAAAGTGGACTCGCATGCGAGAGAACTCTGTTTCTATTCCAGTCCCGCCACCCTGGTTTTAGTTTGCAATGGTTTCCCAAAATCACTCCAGGCGCATGCTCTGATGCTTCCTTAAAACTTGCAATGGCTGATTCCTTCTCAGCTCTTGCCAGATACGTATCCAACGTAGGTGTCCAGCGTCTGGAACCCTACCAAAGGTAGAAACACTCTTGAGTTGAGATAAAAATAATAGGTGTTTACAGTCGTTATATTGCTTACTAACTGATGACTGGGGTCATCGCCCTTATAGCACAATCATAAGCCCTTGTTTACTTCTTTGCTTCTATCTAGTTTATAGTGATATTATTGTAACTTGAGATTTTTAAAACATAATGTTTGTTTTTAAATTACAAACCGTCGTGTAGTGTTTTAATGTGTGAACTAACATCCCTTTGCAGTACCCAAGGAAGTACTATAATAATTATTACTTTGTAAGTATTAAAGTTAACATACATGGGCATAGCTATAGAATTTCATTCAGAGAGAGATAGAGATAGAAAGAGAGAGAGAGAGAGAGAGAGAGGAGAGAGAGAGAGAGAGAGAGAGAGAGATAGATATTTTAATTGCAAGGGAACTGTTTAATATTCACATATTAATTGGTGGGTTGCGCTCATTTTCACATAGGATTCACTTACTGATTCTTTGTGTAATGTAATATACAGGATGAGTCATCAGCTGTGCGAAAAACGACGAGAGGACGTTCCTTGCGAAATTTCAGTTAGAAAGTGTCTGACAGCGAACGCCAGGAAACCACTCCTCATAAACATTACGTGGCATTTAATATATTGGAGGTCTTATTTTCTCGCAAACCATTCGTCGGAGGTTTTCTTGCCAAAGGACTTGTTTTTACGTCCTGCAATGGTAATTCATAGGCCGTGATCATAATTTCCGTAACGCTGTACAACGACCCCCGTACAACGACCCCTTTTTCGGTGGGGTGGCAACCCCCATTTTACCATGTAAATTATGTGGTAGGTCAACATGGTTACTTGCATATTACAGTGAGTGAATTGTTTGGCATGCCTACAGAAATTCATCCCGTAATATCACATGGTTTCAGTGTAATTAAATATAGTTCATATTTACAACTCCATCTTCACAAGGGTTTCCTGGCATTCGTTGTCAGACATTTTCTAACTAAAATTTTGCAAGAAACGTCTTCTCGCCGTTTGTCGCAGAGCTGATGACTTACCATCTGTGTGTGTGTGTGTGTGTGTGTGTGTGTGTGTGTGTGTGTATATATATATATATATATATATATATATATATATATATATATATATATATATGTGTGTGTGTGTGTGTGTGTGTGTGTGTGTGTGTGTGTGTGTGTGTGTGTGTGCGCGCGTGTGCGTGTGTGTGTCTGGGAAAGTTCTTTTAATAATATTTTCAGTAGTTCCGCCTTTTCTTCTCTTTACCGCCTTCCCCGGCCCGTCTCTCTGTTCGCAATGGCTATGCCCATGCTGATACTCCCCAAACAAGATTCCTGTATAAGTGCCAGCTCCTGCTTGTCTGAACATTTTGATCCGTTTCTGATGACTCCGCTGTTTACGACAAGTTAAGCACTACGCACTTTGCATTAGATGTAGTTATTTACTGCACTTTCCGTGTGGCTATCATTGTCTGGCGCCGGACATCACGTGAGAGTTAATTTTAACATACTTTCGTCTTTCGCACGCCAGTGACGTGCTACTGTTCTTCGGCTTTGATTCTTAGTGCACTCTATAATACTCCGGCCTAGAGAGGTACTGGTGGCTCTCTTCCATACTGATAGGTTCAATCTGGCTGCAAAATACACTCATTGCCATAAAAACAGTCCCACTCGGAACGAATTATCTGTAAGAGGCAAATGCGCGTTGATATACAGAATTATTCAGCTAAGATGTTCACCCCAAATATCTTCTGAACCGCTGAAGGTATCGAAATTTTGATTTCGAATTCGTAAGTGGCACTACGGGGCTCATAAGACACTGTTTATATGTTTCAAAATGATTAATTACTGAGATAACGATACCACCAGTTTTAAGGAAGCATCCAAGAATGCGCCTGGAGTGATTTTGGGAAACCATTGCAAACCAAAAACAGGGTGGCGGGACCGGAATCGAAACAGACTTCTCTCGTATGCGAGTCCACTTTGTTATCACTGCGACAGCTAGCTCGGTAATTTTTTCAGATAATTAAACGAATCTGCTAATTTACTGAATTTGATGACTGCTAATATACTAATTTTCCCCAATAGCTTAACATGTTATTTAACAGCAGGTTTCCGTAGGTGTATGCTTTTGACTGTAGCTGTGGTGGGGTATGTACGTTACGTCATTCGCATTGTTGTGGACTATGATACAGACACGATTGCTCGGTGAATTAACTGTAATCAAGCTACAAACATTAAATTAAACACATGCTTTATTTGTAACATAAACAAAATCAACAAGCAACCTTTCGTATGCGTTCGATACATGTGTTACTGTATCACTAGCGCGTGCATCAGATGTGTAGGAACACTCCGCTGGACGTCACAGCAACAAGAAAGCAGTTGCAATCATCTTTATGCATTACGGTGTGCTTAGTATAAGGAAATTGGTACAAATTTTAAACATTTTGGGGATAAGTGTTTTATATTACCAGTTTTACTTTATTGTTATAAAACACTGTTCAGTTGTAGTTGTATTATGAACTTTCATAAGGTTATTTTTTTTAGGGACCTGAACGAAGCATCTTTATTGTGGAATCTCAAGATTCGATATGATAAGGAGCTTATTTATGTAAGTTACCAAATTTACTTATGTTTGTTAGCATAGTAATCAAGAAATATGATGGTGTAAAAGTTATAACATTTTGACATATAACCTAATTATAAGACAGGGAAATCTCTCAGTGTTGTTCGATACTAAACACTGTCTCATAATTTTAAATTAACTCTACAATAATTTAGTCAAATCCAGATCCTTATGAGTCGAGGCTTGATAATTTTCTAGCTGAACCACCATTAATAACAAATGTAATGTAAATAAATGTAAGTTATTTTTTTCTGCTTTGAAGTGTTACCATGTTTTTTGTAGGTTGATAATGATTTTAGTTCGTGTCAGATTACTCAACAATTACAATTACAGAGACTTAATGTTAATCATGATTTTAAATTAAATTAAAACTGGAGAAAAATTCTAAAGAATAAAATAGGGAAGTATAAAAATATTTTCAAGGGCAGCTCAAGAGCTAGTCGACCTGCGTGGCCAACCAGGCCACCAGCTTGTTAGGGTGCCCCAAACCAAGGTAAAAACAATTGGGTGTGGCTGTGTTGGGGACACGGCCGTTTGTTTTGCGTGAATACGTCTACGCTGACGCACTCGGACGCCTTGATGTTTATTTTACGTTCCCGGCACCGCTTTACTCGATCACACCCTCCCACCCGCGCGATGCTTCGTTGTCCTCATTCAACATAATATATTCTTTGATCCTTTGGCAATCTAGTGGTGTAATTGAATTTTGAATGTAGACCATAGATTCGGAGCTGCAATAACATACTGTATCGCCCGATTTTGTTATCATCGGATTTTCTGGATTGCCTCCCATTGTGGTCGCAAATTAAAAAACCTATGCATGTCAAAAATCTTGAATTGGTTTTGAATGAACTTTTTACAACTTTTAAAGCGTTTAGAGTAGAAGATAATAATCATAAAATATTAATATAAATTATATAAAATAAAACATAATTTATATGATATTGTACAAAATGAAAGTTATTTAATATTAGAAAAAAATAATTTGAATGAAGAAGTGGTTCAAAATATATTTAATGATGGTTATGTTAGAACCGGATATATTAGAGCCTTTTAAAATAACACATGAACTACAACTATAAAATTAATAATAAATAAATTAATAAAACTGTAGTAAGAACTATGTCCAAAAGAATTTCGAAATTTAATTTCCGAAATTTTGAGAGTTTAAAAATTTTAAAACATTAAATAGTGTACAAAGGATAACTAGGGCCACCTATTTTTCGTGAAAAGATTTACGTGGAGGCTAGACTTCAATAACTTAAGTGCACACTGGCAGCCTTCAATTGACTATTGACTGCTTGTCTTTGTGTGAAGACAGTCTGTTACATGAGTGAGCCATTCAGAATTATGCCTAACCGATACTGACTGTCTGTGATTGGCGGGCAGATAGTCAAGACGCGTAACAATTCAAATGATCCAATCACGAAAGTGGTTTTGAATTAAGTGTGGTGTAACACAACTTGTCCTGAAATTTTTTTTGCGAAAAACAGGTGCCTCTAAGGATAAGTGTTAATGAAAAATAAATAAGAATGGTAATCGAATAGATAAAAGACTTGTTTCGCCAATATAAAACGATAAAAAACAAATAAATCTAGAAGTAAATCTTAAATTATATTTATCACTAAGTATGTATTGCTCTTTTTTTTTTTTTTTTGTAAATATATATTTGTCCCCCTTTAAGCCCATACAAAAGTTCAATACATTCATCAAATAATTTATCTAGAAGTTTTCATATATTTTTATCCCTAGGATGAAGTATTATTAGATCAAATAAATAATCTGCTTTCCTTTAATTTACGTAAAACCAGTTTTAATAAAAATTAATTTACTCAATCAAAATGTAAATATTAAATTTTAATTCTTGCTGAAAAACTTTCTTACAGAACATATTAAATTTAAAAAAATTCGAAGGGGGTGAACAAATATTTACCTTTACATCCAGATAAAAATGAAGGAATACTTGACTTAAGATCTGAAATAGGGTCCAACCTTACAATTTTAATTAATTAATTTTACTTTTATTATTAACAAATCATATCTTAAGTTTAATATATTCTGCAATTTTAGCTCCATGATTATCCATAACAATTTTTAAAAATAAATCATATAACAATTGTAATAAATAAATAACTGTGTAAATTGTTATTAAATTTTTATTTTGAAAAATTGTGATGGTTCTTGATATGAAAAATAAACCTCTTTTGTTAAACAATAAGAAAGTTATGTTGGTTTTAGGTGAAAAAATAATCACTTGGCTTAAAGTCACAGATATTTGTAAGATTTTATAGTATAAAAATTTAAAAGATGGTTTTAAAAACATGCAAATATTTCCGATAAGTTAAATATTAATAATTTGAAGGAGGTAGTGGATAACCACTCTTATCATATTGATTTAGAAATTATATTCATAACGATATAATTATGATACCAAAATTTACCAGCTATTAAAGAATTTAAAAATAGGTTACACATGAATTTATTTACCCAATTAGAACAAACTTGTGAATATATACTTAAAAAACAAATTGAATATTTAGAAATATAAGTTAATCATTTAAAAGAATCCTATAAAATTAGATGATCATATAAATGTTTTGCAAGACTCTGTTAGAGGTGCGATAAATTTAATAAATAATATAAAAAAATTAAATAAAAATTAGAACCAAATATTGTTCCAAAAACACAACATTTGAAATTGAAACTAAATTTTATACTTTTAAAATTGTTTGATGAGGATGTTGATTATAATTGTTAGGTAACGAGCAAACAAAGAAAAAATATTAACATAAAATTAATTTTATACCATTCAAGATATGCATACATGTTGTAAATAACATTTACATTTTGAATATAATCCAAACCTATAAATTGATATCAATTAATGAATAACATATTAAGATACATTTTACTTAAATTATTTGAGAATCAACAATAATAACTTAAATGAACTTCATTTTCATAAGTACTATGTGAATTATCAAATCCATGCCTTTTAACATAAATTTTGTCACCTTTTGTTTTTCAAACTTTTTCAACAAAAAATTTATTGGATAGTTAGTTATAATATCAAATTCATAGTTATTTACTTTTATTTCTTCACTATTTTCATCTTTTAAAATATAGGATGGTACAACATACTTTAAAATTTTAATCATTTTAAAATCATTCATTTAACCAATTTGTTTATATCCCTTTTCAAATAACTTTTTCATTTTACTATTTCTAACTATGTAACCAATTTTATATTTAGGTTCAGGGTGGATGCTCAATGACCCTTGATTTTTTAAATAATTGTTCATTATTTTCAGGTGGTATGCTCATATTAGTTGAATTCTGTAAAAAAAATATTGCCTTCTTTTATCAACTTATATAGGATTAATTTTAATTGTTGAATGTTTTGTGTTATTTTATTCTTTCTCAAATCATCTAAAATTTCAACCCTTTTATAATTTCCATCCAATGAAATTTTTAGTTTTTATTCTTTAGTGACACTAGGTTTAGTTAAAATAAAGTTGAATAGTAATTATTATATTAGTAAGTATATATTTCATTAACTCTTTAGATTGATTACTATAAAATTCCTTACCATTATGAGTTTGAAAATTCATTGGTTTTCTTGTTTTTAAAATTGATTCAAAAGCTTTTGTAACATTTTGGCTTGTATTATCTTTAATTGGAATAGCAAAAAAAAAAAAAAATAAATAAAAATTCGATAGAAGTTAAAATACATGTATTTGCTTTATTTATTTTTCAAGTATCTTTTAGGTTTCCAAAATAGATTTCAACTAAATTGGCATGCCATAAATTATCAGTTCCAAATTAAATTACTTTTCTTCTAGTTTTTTTTTCATATTTGGCTATATAATTAATTAATTATGCCACCGCAAATAGACAGTTTTTAAGAACTTTTTTTTTTTTTTTTAGATTTCTAGATTGAACAGGTACTCCTCTGGATAACTTCACCATTTTATGTTTTATAATTTTTTTATTATTTCTAGCCACCTTCTTACACAACACTAAGTGCTATCTATTTGATATAATCAATTTTTTATATTTGTTTTAAATAAATTATTTTATATTTTTAAACCAGATATTCATATTCTTTAAAATAAATTTAAACATACAAATAATTATTTCATATCCTTTAGCAATTTGTACACCAGAAAATAATTGAAATGTTATTTTATTGTAATTTTTGATATATAGTTTTGAGAAATCAATGTCGTATCCTCTTCATACTGTTCGTAAAATCGATGAATCATGCGTATCTTTAATCCTCTTCATACTGTTCTTAAAATCGATTAATCATGCGTATCTTTATTAAGGCTCGGTTTCACCCCTTTTGCTGAAATTCGTCGTTTTCATGTCATAAATTTAGTTTCAGAGGTATTATCGGAAACATTTAGTTATAGAAAATTTATAATTTACTTGTTGTTTGATTCTTTTGTATTTATTTTCACTGTATGATTTTTCCTGCTTGGAAAAGGCAATAACTTATTGATAAATCTGTTCTCCACTTTTTACAACAATCAGATAACACCCGATTAATGTTATGCACAAATATACTAAACAAATTGTAAAATGTAAATTTTGTATAATCTTAAATTGTCATTAATTATTTAAATCTGAAATTATTATGCTACAACAAAGAATTTCTATAGAAAGGGTCAAGCTGAGCCTTAACTCTAAAAAGTGTACAATTAAAAAGAAATGAAAAATAACTTGATACAGTATGTGTTTAACAGTATTGATTGTTTTCTTTCTCAATCTTCCAGTAAAATATATTGTTTAGGTTCAGTTATATTTAAATTAACCATAATTAAATACATTGTTTGCACAAAGGTTTGGCAAAATTTGTTTATCTTTTATTTTCACAACCATAAATTTGATTTTTGATATTAATTTGTAAAATAACGAATCATAAATATCCATTCATACATTTAACATTTTAAATATATATTCCAAAAATTAAAAACCTTAATATTTGCTTGGAAAGTTTTAATTAAACCGTCCTAAGAATGATTTCACATTTACTCATTTACATTGCTTTTTAAGGTTGACTTACATCTATTATATTTGATTTCAATGTAATAATAAACTCGTTGTTTCATGACGAGTTTCGATCCTCATTGCTGAACTTGTTGTAGTAATAATAAAGAAACATTTCATGATTTTTATTGAATATAGAAAAATGTGATCTACAGCCTTAAATATGTTTATGAAAATTAAAAAGGTAGTACTTTTTTATCAGATAACTTGTCATTATTGATAAAATTATTATGTTAACATTTTGAATAAATTCTTCAAATTATATGATAAAAGTTGTAATAATATTTTAATCAGACTTTAAAACATTATTACAAAAGTTTTTCTTTTTAAGAGAAACATTTTTTTATTTTGTAATAACATTTTTAAGTGAATTATTAACTGTTGTAAAACTTTATGATGGGGTAAGATAGTTCATATTTTTGTATTATAATTTCACATTCTTTCAGTAAAATCTTCATTTTTTTTTAGATTTTATATAATTATTCAGTTTTTAAGAACAACTATATTTAAAATTACAGAAGATTTAATTTTTAACTTAATTACATAATCTATTTTTTGGATCTTATTTATAATTGTATATATTTTTTTGTTTTTATATAGTTATTTAATTATAATTAGATATATTCTAATTATTTTTTTTAGGAATAAGATTCTATAACTTTTTGTATTCTATCTCTTAGTTCTTTCAATAAAATTGTGAAATTATATATTTTTTCTATTATTTAAACATAATTGATTTTTAAAACTTCTATTAACATTTTTGTTTTTAACATAGTCACTTCACCTAGGTATTAAACCTATATATATAGATATTTTAGTTTTCAAATTGAGAAACTAAAACATATTTTGCTAATTGAATAGGTATTTGAATGCTTTGTCCATGTTTAAAATAATTTATATTTTAATCTGCTTTAATCTTTTTTTTTCTTTAAATTCGTTATTTTATTACTGTAATTAATTTTAAGTCATTGTTGGAAATTATTAAATTACAATTTTAAAATCATTATTAAAATTTATGTTTGGAATACTTTTTCATGTTATTACTTTTAAAATATTTATCTTATCAACTGATGAATGGCTTCCCGACACAGTATGTCATTTTATAATAAAAACATTGTATTAAAATATTTATATCCTGTATAAAATATATGTATTACTAGTAAACATAAATGGCCACAGATAACAGAATTAAAATATTGCATTCTATTGTCACTATAATAAATCCTATTTCTAAATGTACTAATTCATTGGGATGTTTTCACCAAAAAAATTGAAATAATAAATATTATCATTGTTTCTATTGTAACTAATTCAATGAGTTACAGGATTAGAAGCTATATCAAAATTTGCAATTTTCGCAATTACATATTCGTTTTTAACAGTTTTAGTCGGTAATCCATCAGTTATATAAAGTTCACTAATTTTTTTCTTGGTTGGTTTAGTATCATTTTTATTAATATTTGCTAAAGGAACTAATTTGAATAATTTTTTACTTCCTTTTTATTTTATTTTTCTATAATTCCTTCATCCTTCCCTAACTAACTTAGCCTTTTCAATTGTTCAAATTCTATTTATTTTTTCTAGCATTTTAAACATAATTATATATAGTCCTAGCACATCCAACTAAACCTTATAATCAACCTAAAGCTGTTATTTAAAATGGTAAAAAAATCACCTGTTCTTAAAGCAGTGCTATCTATTATTCTGATGTAAGGAATATTTATATTAATAATATTTGAATTTCATCTTCAACGCTGGTTACTTTCTAAGGATGCACTATGTTGATTACCATGATTTTAGAAATTCTGAAACAAAACTATCATACGTTAAGAAACAATTATTCTTACTACGTACCAGTTTTAAATTTTGATGGTGAGTATAATTATTATTCTTATTTTGCTAGAAGAACTTTTTATGGAATTGATTATGGCACTTATAGAAAAACAATAGTTGTAAAAGATAAAACAATTATAAAATAAGTGTTATTTTAATAAAAATGTTCCACATCATAGCGTATGTAATGTAGTAGTAGCAATTGATTGGTCAAGAAATCGTAACTTATCATAAAGTACAAAAAAATATTACAGAAGATGTATAATTTTATTTTTATACAAAAAAAAAATAATGCTTTAAATGAATTAGGAAAATGTATTGATAGTTTTACACAAATGCATAGATACATGAATAAATTACTAATTTAATTAACAAAATATTTTTTTAAATAATTAGTTTAATTTTAAACCGACTAAACACATATTTTTAACATAATATAATGTTAATAATATAAATTTGATAAAATTTTGGTATTTAACTATGTGGTTATATTTTACAAATAATATATAATCAAATTAATTCTGAAGAATATAAATTCCTAATGAGATTGCAAATGGAATAAAATAGTAAAATAAAATAACTGAATTTAATTTTCAACATAATATTATCTTTTTGATGGAAATTCTTAGTAATATATATTTAAAAATTAAATTTCCAAATAAAAATTTACACTATTAAATTTAGCAACTTCTACAATCCTTAAAAAAAATTATATTCAATGATTTATTTAAATTTTTTAATTGGTCAATTAAAAATATTCTAGTACATATTTAATTTTTGATAAATGTTTTAATTATATCAAAAGTGATTCATGGTACACCTGATTTATAATACTATTCCATTCTCTACTTCTACGTACTGCCTAATGAACTACAGACTCAAACATCCCTTAACTATTAGTTTTCATAATAATGTCATTATTTCAATAACTTTTTTGAGGTGTTAAATGTGTTATAAATATCAATTCCTTTGTCGCCATTTGTATTAGAAAGAACACAACTTGTGGGATTTTGTAATCATCTTTTGAGTATTTGAAGATACAATTTGAATTTCTGTTTTGTAATGTTGTAAACAAAGTGAGAACTTGGTTATGAAAATTTGTCCATATTGATCCAGTAGGGCGAATTTCACTAACTTTATATAATGTGCTTTAATACATTTACTGTGCTACAGGAAATAACCCTATACCTGACATAATATTTTACCTGTGAAATAAGAGTGTTTGAAGAGTTCACAATGTCTTTATTCTATCAAATGTGTTGTCACCATGACTGTGTATCTGCAACAAAACACATAACTAAATGTAGTTTGTCTTACATATTACCAACAGGCCTAAAAGAAAGTGGTGCGAGAAAGCCAGCAATAAAATTAATAATTGAAATTTTATATTTGTAAATATGTGAGTGCAATTTTCATAGGACTGTTTGATTCGTAAATCACTTTGTTTTATTTATGGAAAGTCATAATCATTAGCAATGAAATTCAAAAGAATTCTAAGAGCTTATTATTTAGTGAAGTGTGGGATGATTTTAACTGTTTGCAGAATAATAAAAATTTTTATGCTCATTGAAAATATTTATTTATTGCTTACTCAAACATTTTTTTTTATTGTACAAGCTAAATTTGTAAGCTGATATGATTGGCTACTATTGTACTGTAACTGCTAAATTCTTCATTGTAACTAGTGTTTTGTAATCTGTGACGTGTTTATTCCAGACATACACGGGCAGTATCCTAGTTGCAGTCAATCCATACAAAATGTTTGACATTTATGGAATTGACATGGTGAAGAAGTATGAGGGACAAATCCTTGGAACATTACCACCGTAAGTACTAAACAATTAGATTACCCTTGTATTAGTTACTATACAAATGTTGTGATACTATTTTGTTTTCCTCACATTTTTAATAGCCACAATTAAAATTATAATCAGGATTTTATTCTCATACCTACAGTGTTTGTCTAACCAGAAGTAATTGATATGGATTTTCCCTGGCCTGCATAATTTACTTTTCTTCTATGAGCATCAAATAAAATAATGGTATATTGGGAAAAGCTTTCCGGGCATAATTCAGTGTGTCCAGAATTATTCAACCTTTACTGGCATAATATTATATTACTGCACCCACTGTTTCATCATATCACATACCAGTGTATGGTAAATCTGGCAATGTAATGGAACATAATTGCAGTGCAACATTTTAATCATTGTCACAAATTGCTGACCAAAGAGATATTTCTTTCATAAATATAGGAGAGAGTATAATAGAGGTATGATGATAAAGTGTACAAGGACAAATTTATTATAAAATTTTCTTTTTACTCTTGAAGTTGTCAGTTTTTGACTTGTTCAGTGTATTTCATTATCCCCATGTGGTTTATCCAATTTTCCTCTGATATGTTATCATGACGTTTTGTTTTTAAAGTTTTATTATTTTTTAGCTTAAATTTTATTTTTGTGGATTCTTACATACAACTTTTGTTGTATCTATACCATTTCAATATAATTGAGATCTCAGCAATATGGTGACATACAAAGTAACACTACAATGTTACTACAAACTGTGACTATTTCTTCTGGTTTATATTTTCAGTACTACTACTTCTCTTATCCTACAAGATTCAGTATTTCCCATGTAGTCATTTTGCCCTCAAGCAGAATGCCATTTTTGAGTGCACTGCCTTAGCTCCTCCAAACTCCAACTTTCCATTGGTACTAAATGCAGTCAGGTTTGCAAATATAAACAAACGTATCATGCACGTCAAACAAATTTACATAACTTATGACTGTTCTGTAAAATACAGCAGGGAAAATGTAACAGTTTTATTTTAAATTTATAAGTAAAACACATAATATAGATAAAAATAGGCAAAATGCAAAACATATTTACACAAGTATGCACATAGTGTACATACAATTTATTTAGTACATTTTCACATTTGTTGTGTGCTTGGTTGAAAATGTAGTGAGATATCCTTGTATGAGCCTTAAGATTATAATGACTTGGGGTTTTAAAATCTGTGACAGACATGGGTGTAGCCAAGATTTCAGTCTTGTAGGAAGGAGATGGAGGCATCACTCTTTAAGGCAAAAAATATTAATGTATACATATTTACAGGGTCGATTTATTGGATTAGTTTTCAGACAAGAAACACATTCTGAAATTTATTTGTAGAATTTAGAGTATAAAATTTATGGCATACGTATTTATTTATTTTATGATTGCATCTCTGTGGAATAGTGGGAAGGGCAACACTGCCCCGTTCCTCATCCTGAATATGCCCATGACAACAAATTAAATTACAATAGTGATTGTTTGTGTTTTGTTGGCAGACATCTGTTTGCAGTTGGCTCTGCTGCATACAGCCACTTGAGCAAGGAGGGGCCGACGGAGAACCAGGTTGTGGTGATATCTGGGGAGAGCGGGTCCGGCAAGACTGAATCCACCAAGCTTGTCATGCAGTACCTTGCTGCAGTCAACAAGTCGTCCTCCAACCTAGTCACGGAACAAATCCTGGAGGCCTCTCCCCTGCTGGAGAGCTTCGGCAATGCTAAGACTGTGCGCAATGACAACTCCTCGCGGTTCGGGAAGTACCTCGAAGTACACTTCAAGGAGTGAGTTTCTTTCTTCTATACTCCTATACTCACAGTCAATTGCCAAATACTTCTGTGAAAATTACAGGTACTTATGGTAAATTAAATATGTGCCCACATGTAATCACACGGGGTTATACTGAGTTTTATCTGGCCATTAAAACTGGCCAGATCATGCAATATATTTTTTTCCGTGGTTTACTGCTACAATGGACATTTAATTACTTTAAGTGCCATAATGTGATGTAAACAAGGCAACAATAGAAGTTATTTATCACACAAGCTGTCCATCATGTATTTATTTTTCGACTGGTTCTCTCTTCTTCTTGGTGCCAATTTTGGGACAGCCTTTATTTTATACAATTCGCAAATCTATACATTGTCTGTGGAGTATGTACAATTCAATTTTGTAGAAATAAGAAGAAATAAGTTTTCACAATACTTTTAACAAATTAAACTTTTTTGTTCTCTAAGTGTTCAGAATTTTGCTTATTAATGTAATCTGTTTATAATTATTAATTTTCACTTATGTTGTTCTACAAATATATTTATGGAGATAAAGTGTAACAAGAGAATTAATTTAGACTTTTGTATAAGTAGGTAGGTACTGATAATCAAAAAGGTTCACCATGATTACATGTTAACCTTCAGCTAGGCTTCCTCTTTGTTAAAAAATGGAACTAGACATCACTTGGTTGTTTGTATTCATAGGGAAGATATATGGGACGGCGAATAAAATTAACTTAACACCACTACTGAGCTTCAAAGTGTGGCTTTCATAAATAGCTGCCAGCACGGTTTCAAACTTTTAATGCAATTTATATCAACACACCCTATCAATTGCAAGTTGGGGTCCAAACTTAGAATAACAAGAAATTAAGAAAACAGAAATAAAAAATGAAAATACATATTCAACACAAAATTCAGATAAGCCTCAATTTGGCCCTAAAGTCTTAATGTTTCTGAGCCGACAATGGTTTCATAAAAATGTCTGCAATATTGTAATCAGTTGTGACATGAGAGATTGAAACCATTCACTTTGATATTGCATCCTTAATAGAATGAGCACGAATGTCTATGTGTTTAGACCTCTTACTGTTTTCAAAATTTTTTACCAAACTTATTGGACTTTGATTGTCATAACAAATAAAAGAAAGCTGTTACTGCCAAGGCTGATGCATAGTATTCAGATTCTTCTGTACTCAGGGCTACCACACTTTGCTTCTTTGAAATCCATGAAACCAGGTTACTATAAAAGTAGATAGCAACTCCTGAAACACTTTTCCTGTCTGTTGAATCTCTGACTCAATCTGCAGCTGAATAGGCATGAAGACAGTCATCTTGAGTTTTCTTGTAGAATAACTTCAGATCTTGAGCTGCCTTTAAGTAACGCAACACTAGTTTTCTAGCTTTCCATAGTTGGTTTAATTGTTTGTCAAGAAATCTGCTCAAACAGGAGACTGCAAAAGATATGTCTGGTCTACTACACAAGGACAAGTATATCAGAATCCCTACAAGTTCTCATTATGGCACTTCTACATTTTTCCCATCATCTTCTGCATGAAAACCTGTTTCCATGGGGGTACTTACATTCTCGCAGTCTTCCATTCTCAATTTTTTTGAGTTTCTCGTGCACAAAGCCAGACTGTGAAATATAAACGGCATCTTCTTCTCTTTCTATATCCAGATCTCCAAACACTTTTGGTTTACCCAGATCCTTGGCCTTGAATTCTTCCTCCAGGGCTTTCAAAATATTACATCCATTGCCCACAATCAGACAGTCATCCATAAATATCAATACCCACACATCTGTCCGAATGTACACACAGAAGTCATTCTTAGAGCGTTTGAGTCCCAGACTTACAAGGAAATTGTGTATCCTATAATTCCAACGGGGGGGCCTTCCACAAGCCATACAAAGCCTTCTTCAACTTCAGTACACCTCTCTTAATATTTGTTGCTTCAGGTAGTTTGATGTACACTGTATTCTGTAAGTCTCCATTCAGGAATGCTGTGGGAATGTCCAGATGTCGTAAGTCGAGATTCTCGTGAACAGCTTTCGAAAACAGCATTCTTAAGTCGATATCCTAGCCACTGGTGAATAACTGTCTCTGCAACTGTTTTCCTTATATCCTGTCAAGTCGTGCATGCTTCACATCATCTTGTATAGTCTTGAACAGCCATCGAGTTTCAATGGCTTTATCACTAATGGGCAATTCACATAGGCTAAAGAATTTGGGCGTCGGCCCAGGTGTCTCTCAACACCTTGGCCTGGGGTGGGGCCGCGTCGTCTTGGTAAGATGCGGCCGTTGTCTTGGTAGGATGCAGCCGGGGTTGCCGTCTGAGGTATGGGCATAGGCAGTCCCCTGACCTCGTCGGCACTGCTGGTCACATCCTCCCATTCGAGTGGTAATGCTCCTGTGACAATGGCGCCGTCCAGCATCATGGTTGGTGGGTTGACCGCGTCATTCTGATAGGACGCAGTCAGGTCTGCCGTCTGAGGCAGGGACTTGGCATATCCTGCAACCTCGTTGGCACTGCTTGGAGCATCCTCCCGTTTGGGCTGCTGGACCTGGGTGGTGGTCCATGTGTCTCCCGACACTTTGACCTGGGTGGCTGTCAGAGGCAGAGGCTCTTCCGGCTCCTCTGTCTCTGCAGCTCCATGGGTCTCCTCCTGGTCTGGAGGCAATATGTTGGCAAGGACCTCGACATCTTGTCTGTTCTTTGGAGAGGCCGATTGAGGTGGAAGCTCTTGGGGCTCCTCCACCTCTTTGGTATGGGGTGTATCTGCTTTCTTGGAGATCCTTCTGGGTTGGTGAAGTCTCTAGCATGGTGCACAATCCGTGGACTTTGCCACAATATCTTGGTGGTGCTGGGTGTCATCTGGCCATGTCTGGCGCTGACCTTGCTGATGTACTCCGTCAGCGTCGAGGGCAGGGTTCTATGAGTTTCTGCCCCTCTGCGCTTAATGAAATTTACCTTCGTGGGGATTGACTGGCTCATTTTCTTGTCATCGGCTCTCAAGACCTCGCAGTTATGAGCCGCCCAAATCTTTTCACTTCACTTCATCTACCTGTCGGTTTCTGTCCTTACCTCCAGCATTCTGAGTGGAGGCAGCCCGATGTCGGGAAGAGCCATGGGTGCTAGGTCGTCTTCTTTGGCTGACTGCCATGACGGTTCAGATTCTGGAGGTTCCACCTCTTGATCAGGGCATCACCTGGAAAGGGATGTATCTGCCACCGGGTGGTTTTCCTGATTCACCCTCGTAGGTACTCGGCCCAGTAGACATTGTCCTTGCGTCCGACAATTTGGTAGCGACCTTCCCACTTTTTCGCCAGGCCTGCACTATACTGTCTTTTGACCTTGTTGAGTATATGGCTACGGAGTATGCTGTCTTCGCCAATATTAAATCCTCGTATGCCAGTTGGAGGTTGCTGGTATTTCTTGTCCATATACCTGTCTTGGTCATCTTGGGCTTTGGTTGTCCTGGCTAAGGCAGCCAGGCAGATGTCCTCAGGCTGAGGCATTTCTGTTAGCTCATTTTCCCATTGCCAATCCCCTGGGTGGCGTAGTGATTGGTCCAGTAGGAGTTGGCTGGGGCTGGATTTGACGGCCTTGTTCGTCCTTCGGTGGAGGACGAACAGGATTATTGAGATACGTTTTTACAGTATTTGTGGTTCGGTTCTCACACTGATTCGGAGGCTCTTCTTTTTCTTTGGTTCCTCAATTCAGTGGGGTTGGCCTGTGGGTGGTGTGGGTGTGTTGTCCATGTCTCTACCCTCATCCCTTACATTCTGTTTGCCCCTTCGTACTGGTAAACTGGGTCCCGTTATCCGGAAGGATAGCCCGCGGGTATCCCCAGCAGGGAAATGATCCGGATTCGAATTTCCGAATTATGTTTGTTGTTTCCTGGGTGGGTAGAGGGAACGTCTCTACCCATTTGGAATATTGGTCCGTCTCTACCAACAGGTAGCGGTCCCTCTGGGTGCAGCTGGAATGGGGCCCCATCAAGTCGGCCGCCAGGTGATTCTAGGCCGTGCGAGGTCGACGAGGCTTTGGTGTAGGTTGGGGTACGCGGTAGGCCTTGCAACGGCAGCACGTTTCGCAGTTGCTGACATATTGTCTGGCGTCGCGGCTCATCCCGTCCAGCCGTAATGTCCTCCTATTTCTAGAATGGTCTCTCGTTCCGGGGTGACAGGCCTATGGGTGATCGAGGTGGTGGCAGATACCTGCTCTTAAGTTTCTGGGGATCCATATCCTCCAGGGCACACTGTGTTGTCCGCTGCGGGACCAGACAACATCTTCCGTAAGTTTGAATCGCTGGGGCTGTTGACGGAGGAGATTCTGGATTTCCTAGTCCTGCTGTTGGTGTAGTGTAATCTGGTGACGGCGGAGCTGTAACTGTAGTAGCCTTACGTGCTCTTTGGTGTTTTGTTTCGGAGTTGAAGGAAGGGACATTCTCTCCCATCCCTCATCGTTCTTAGCATCTTCGTCGAGGGTTGGCTGGCATGACAGGGCATCTGGAAAGATGTTGTTCTTGCCCGGGCAGTGTTGGACCTCATATTCAAATTCGGTGTGAAACATTCCCACCGCCCGAGCTTAGATTTTGCATTTATAGACTCCGCGCAGCCATTGGAGTGCTTTGCTGTTAGTTTGCAGGATGAAGTGGTTCCCTTCCAGATAATATCCATATTTTGTACTGCCCAGATTATTGTGATGCATTTTTGCTCATTGATGTGGTAGCGTTGCTCCGTATCGTTCTACTGTGTATGAGTAGTAGTAGGAGCGCATGGGTTCTGCCTCACTGGGGTACAAGACTGGCACAAGTGCTATAAAATTAACCTGGAAGGAGGTCTCAGACTGGAGGATATTAATGGGTGCTATCCCTTTTAGAGGGAGGGTACAAAGTGCAGGCACCCCACCTCCCCAGCCCTCCCCTACCCCTCCGGAGAGGTATACTGTGATTGGCAGACCGGTCCCCAGCCACTTCTGAGCAGTGCTGTGGGTGGTAGAATAGCAAAACTGGCACTAGTGATATTTGGGCTTATAGATGTCCACTCTTCGGAGGTCGGCATACAACTAAGCTTTGAAGAGGTGTGGAGCGGCCAGCATCTTAGTTCTAGTGTTGACTGCTAGGAATGCTAGGGTCAATTATGCCTTAAGCCATTTTATAAGCATAGTCAGTTATAATTTACGAACCGTTGAAACTATAGTCATCAAATTCATAACATACACATTGTTCGCCATGTCTTAAGCCCTTTTATAAGCATGTTGAAGCTGTAGTCATCAAATTCATAATATACACAACATACCCGATGGCAATCACAGTGCTAGGCTGAATTATGCATTAAATCCTTTTATAAGCATAGTTAGTCATAATTTTCGAACCATTGAAGCTACAATCATCAAATTCATAACATATGCATCATACCTGATGTCATACATTATCACTTGAGGTTGGATCATGTAGTCTTATCAACTTCTGATGATTTATAAAAGAAAAAGTTTCTGCATGAATTTTAATGTCTCAGTCAGTGTCTTAACTGGCTTGTTAACTGCATTATGCACATGCAGCCACTCTGCTGGAACGTGTATCACTAAAAAATGATTTTATCTTTGATTTATTGGTTCTGTTTGGTATTTGTGGTCCATTTTCCACAAATTATAGGCATACAATTTCTTTTTATCCCCTACTCTAGCTATATCTTTGCAACCAGTAACTTTAATTCAGCATCGTAATATGAATTTTTGTATCATACTTGCAGAAATTATCCATCTAGGTATGGTCAAGTTCTAAACTCCAATAAATCTAAAATATTTGTTGGGATAAATAGTTTGCCCTGCATCTTCAAAAAGTGTCTGAAATTAGAATGGATTGAAAAAGAATCTAAAGTTAGAATAAAATGAAATTATAGTAAAAATTTATTGCAGTCCTACTTTGCCATGCACTCATATTTCAACAACGTTGTTAACTAACTTTGAATGTGTTTTGTTTTGATAGTGTGCTTTCATTTGTAGACAGACAGCAACACATATATTCTACAAAGATAATAATGTTCCACAAAGATAAGGGTAATAAGTCATTAAACATGAGCTTCAATATATTAATGTAGTATTCGTACTGTGGCTGGTAGCAGAATTCTCTACTATATTTTCATTCTTCTTCTTTACAGCAATGTTCTTTTTTAACTTACGTGTGTAGGAACATAGAATATGTACAGTGTTATCCAATGGTCAGCTATATTTGTATGGAAAAGGCTTACTGGTACATTGTTTATCCTGTTCCAGAGGTGTGATTCTGGGAGCCAAGGTGACGGAGTACCTGTTAGAGAAGTCTCGTATAGTGACACAGGCTCCCGAAGAAAGGAACTACCACGTATTTTATGAGATGCTTAAGGGATTGGGCTCTGATGAGAAGGAAAAGTATGGTCTGCTGACAGCGGAGAAGTACTTCTACCTCAATCAGGCAAGTGTACATACCTAGGACAGATCTGTTATATTTTTGTTAGCCTCTACACTCAGGTACCAGTTCAGGCATTGTTTATGTATGCCGCCACTTGAAAAAATGTTATTGTTGATAGCAGCGTTGGTATGTGTTATCAGTCTGCAGAAGTTATCATTGTTAGTATCATTTAGCAACAGACCAAAATGTAGGAAATTTGAGAACAATGCTAATGTTATTGTAATATATACTGAAAAATTATAAAATAGTAAGTCAGAGGTATAGATAGGCCTGCTTTGAAATTGTGTGATATCGTGTAAGTAATACACTTATTTTATAAATGAATTAAAATCTTTCTGGACTATCATTTTCTTTAGTTTGCACATTTGTAGCAACATTATTTTCAACATTCTACAATGAAAAATTGGGCTGTTGTGATCTTAAATTTCAGTATGTGGATATAGTAAAATAATGCCATGTTCTGCATGTCTTAGAGAGGTTCTGTAAATTTTGCATATACAGTTAAATTTTATATGTTGCCATGAATACACAAGTTGCTAAATCTGTTCTTCTTTATAGTTTCATTTTAAAACTTCAAATTTTTATATTACCTATTAAATTTAATGTTTAATCATACAAATGCTATTAGTTATGAATGCCTTTGAATGCAAATCATAATGCAGAAAATTCAAAATGGTTTTGTAGCGTTTAGAGCTCCCAGCTATTAGTATCTAAAGAATGTTTTTTTTTGTTTAAACTAATTGTGAGTTCGAAATTTTTAGAAATTTTTTTAAAAATTAAATAATGTAAGGTAAGGCCTTCTTGATACATAAAGTGCTTTGCAGCACTTATTATTAACATTATTTCGAAGCTCTTAAACACAGCCAAATGTTTCCTTGTCAGACTGTCTAGTAAAATAGGTAGGGAAGTTGTAAAAGTTGTATAGGTGACATCACTGAAGTTATATTGAATAAGTTACATCATAATGCAAAGACTGCCCCCAATCCAGCATTATTGCTCACTGCAGTGAGCAGGTATCGGATGCAGATGCCAGTGTCACACAGTACACCGTTGCTTTCATTCCTGAGAAATGTGAAATATGTAAATGTATTGTGGGCAGGTAATTAAAGAGTACATCAAACCTTGATGGTACAGACACTCACAGTTTTTCATAATTTGTCTGTACGATTGAGTTGTCTGTACGAACTGAAACTGCCAAATTTTTGACAGTTCCCGAAAATCTGTCTGTGCAAATGAGGTGTCTGTATGAAACAGGTGCCTTATGAATGAGGTTTCAGTGTATATGTACCTGTAAACAATATCATACCAAACTCCTTTCATAGGTTTTTTTTTGTTTTAATTTTTTCTGCGATGAGTAAAGAATCGTATGAACAATCCTTGTTATTTTTGTTTTAGGATTTTGATAAAAAATTATTTTACATATATTTTGTTGTATGAATTCTTCTGCATGCCAAGGGTGCAGTCAGTCTGTAGGATATTTATTTAGTAGTTTTGACATAGCATGTAACTTTGTGTGATTCCATACAGGGCGGAAACTGTGATATAGATGGCAAGTTTGACGGGGAGGACTTCCAGTCACTGCTGTCTGCTATGCAGGTTCTTGGTTTCTCGTCAGAAGAGCAGGACGCCATCTTCAAAATACTTGCTTCAGGTACAGCTATGTCCTCCCAAATAACGTGTTCTCTTTGACTTTGTTAGTTAAAGTTGCAAGTAGGCCGCTAGGCTACCAAAAATATATAAAAGGACAGGAATTCAAGTACTCACATTGTAATACTTGAATTCCTGTCCTTTTATATATTCTCTTTGACTATGAATGATTTACCCAGGCTATCTAATGCTTGACTTCAAAAATATAGTCAAACTCAATGATTTAAATATGCTACAGTAGGGAAACAATAGTTTGTTGTTCAGTGTTCATTAAGTTTCATGCAAGTGAAATTTTTATAACTTAAAATAATTTTGCAGTTAATTTCATCTTGGGCACACATACAGGATTCACAAGTATATTGAATTGTGCTGAGTAAAATTACTTTTAACCATGTAAATTTTATTGTTTATATTTTGGAAAAGGAATTAACAAAAGATTTTTACTTTAACACCCACCTTAAGATTTTAAACATAATCTCTACTTTACACAAAATGCTTTTAGTCAAATTTGTTCTGTGTTGTATTTTTATTATGATTTCAACAAGAGGAAAATGTTTTTAGTCTACAAATTATTTCTGTGAGGAGGTATTTTATTTTAAGTTTTACGATCATGGCTAGCTTAGCCTTATGGTTGAAATAATATTTCATATCAGTGTGCCAGCTATTGCAACAGATGAGAAAAGTAATGTGTACTAACATTCAGGCTCAGCTCTTTAGAGAGAGATCTGACCATAACTGATTTCTCATATTTCATGGTTTTGAAACAATGAAAAAATACATATTCTGACACTCTGTCTTGTCCAGTAGAACTATTTTCAAAGCCTATGCATCCTAATAGTAAAATAATTATCCTTCCACATTCCCTCGAATAATTAAGACACACATTATTTACACCCCGAAATACTTACGTCTTCACGTATTTCCGACATGCCACAGTTTAGCAATTGTGAAATCCGTTGAAAAATATTATGCTAAAAAATTTTTCCTAGATTGTATGTAGATAAGATGTTCAGACTGCTTCTAACATTGTGCATTGTGTTAGTTAAAGGTTATGCTGTGCTTCTTGAAAATGCATTATGAGTAGCACACTGCTTGGTCATGTACAAAGTTTTTCTTTTTTTTGCTTCTTTAACTGAGAGCCAAAGTTTGTTCACTCATTGCCATAAAAGTAGCTGCACTCAGATCAAATTATTGACAAGCGGTGAAAGTTGGTATACAGAGCACCATCTTGGGTAGTATTGCAACTGATTTCTTGTAATTTTGGCTGGGATTGGTCGTGTAGAACTGCAACAAGGAGATACTAACACTCCTACATTCAATACAGATATGTACAACTTACAGTGTTTGAGAGAATGTTAATCATTGGATTACGTGTGGCAGGATGGTCTTCCTAATGAATTGCCTTCTACCCGGACTAACATGACCAATGTGCGATGGTGTTACGAGAAGTGGAATAAAAAGGAGCACATTCACTAGGGATGCCAGCTTACATTTCTACCCCAATAACTTGCAGTTTTGTTGTTATCAGGAGGACAATTCACATTCATGCACATCTCATAGTGAGTGCTAAGTCAACTTTGAAACTGCTAACCACATTAGATAATGGGCGCATTATTCACAATTGGTGAAGATGCGTATTAGTGAGCCACTAAATATTGTAGTCTCTTGGAGTTATGGTTTGCTACTTAACGGGTTCCCTAGCATCTGCTATTGAACACAAAGACTGCCATTTATTTTTTACGTATGTCAGGGTTTGATATGTTATAAAAAGCATCCAATGTTCCCATTTGATTCATCTTCTTTGGATTGAAATATAAAAAGGAAGCAAAATTAGCTTTCCTTATCTTTGTTGCCAGTTTGAGAAGCTATAATTATACGATACATAAGTGAATTAAGCAGTGTGTGTTAAATAAATATTGTTTATATATAGACATAATATATTGCAACATCTTTATGTTGATAATGGTTGTGTGTTTAAAGTGCAGTAATGTAAACAGATATTTCTGAGTTCAAATCTTACTCTGTAACATTTTTTTAAATATTTGTATATTAATTTGTAACACTTAAAGTAACACCAATAATTTTAAACTACATAGTTATTTTAAAATAAAATTTGGTTTACTATTTAAAATGTTTTGGTAATCTAGAAACATTCTAAAAAAAATCCATGCATAAAGAAGAACATGGAAGGTTGTAGCAAATGCTTTCTTCTTTTTTGTTTTGGGACTTTCCAAAAATAATTCTAGAATGTGTAAATGTTAAAAAAACTCAGCTATGTATAAAATATATGTGTAGATGTGTAGATTGGACACAGCTCTAAGGGGTATACTGGTATTATATCCATTATACAGTATTTGCTGATTTTGGCTGATTACATTTTGGCTGATGCTTTGTTCATCATAATAGGTTAGCTAACTATTTAGTGTTTCACTGTCTTATTTCTAGGAACTCTGGTCATGGTTTAATTAGTTTGATTTTAATTTATGATAATTTCCATTTTGAATATTTTAAGGTTTTGATTGGAACATCACGACAGTTGTTTAGCTCGCAATGGTGATATTTACAGCACATGTGAAATAATTATTTTAAAACAAAAAACCAGAGTGTTCTTAAAGGTAAACAGCATATCTTCATAAAGCCATGTTAAAAGCACTGTTTAACAAAAAAAAAAACAATCAAAATGATACAAAAATAGACAATTTACAATTATTAACCAATAAAAAACAATTAAAAGTAATACCTACACATTTTGTGAAAATTTCAGCAGCCTACTTCACTAAATAGCTTTATCAATAATTGTGATAAGCATTTGTTTATTACAGTAACTCCAGTTATATGTTATCTTAACATTTGAAATCACAAAACTGACATAGCTGCAATTTTAGTCATTTGTATTTGCTTTTTGTAAGCTTTCTATTTGACGCAATGCAAAACACAAATTACAAATACACGTAATCAATTTTGGAGACAAAAATTGGTCATGTGACCATTTTGTTAAAAGAAAGTGTCCGTTGGAGCACGACTGTAGATAAGCTTATTTTCTGTTTGGAAATGCACTGGCAATACATTCATTCAGTGCATTAATATTGGTTAAATTAAAAATCGAAACAGTGCACAATAGCATTAATATTGAATATTTCCTTGCTTTGTTACTATGTCTTTGTTGTTTTCATCCAAAGAGCTGATGTAAACATATCACAACACATTTACTGAAGTGTTTGTTCCAGGCTATCAGCCTATGGTATCTATTTACTAGTTACCGTTTACTCCATGTTGTAGCATTGTAGCTTAAGGCCAGTGGTGCATGAAAGCAGTATATTTCCCTGATTTTATTATAACTTGTTTTTCAGAGGTTTATCGAAATTTTTGGCATGACAAGACATAAGTATTAATTTTTAACAACTTCTTGCTTTTTTTAAGTATTCTCTACTTTTATTATTCTGTGAGCACTGATGGAATATGAGAAATAAGATATCTTTCTTATATTCCATCAAAGTTTCGATAGTAGTAATGGTAGTCAACATCTATCAATGTAAGAAGGTGTTCGAAATTATTCTTTATGGCTTGTTGTGCCAAAAATTTTCTCAAAAACAAAAGTAAATACACAGCTTTCGTGCACAATTCTCCTTAAGTATATATTTGTGACTGTCTCCATGAACTAAAAAGAAAACTATAGTTATTTCCTGATTGCCCGGTGATGATAGTCTTGCATGGCAGGAGCCTGGTAATTGACCATGTAACCACCCAGCATAGCTTTGTGCTTCGGGGCAACAACATAATTCATGACAGCTGCTGTTACGTAGCAAGACCAGTTGAATTTGCTATATGTAGCAGGCACCTTTTTAAAGTGAATAAAATGAATACTGCTGCAAGCAGTGAACCTTGCTACCTAACTAGAAATGCTCCGTAACAGCGGTTCCTAACTGATGGTACATGTAACAATGGTGGTACGCGACAGTGTCTAAAGAAACTTAAATATATGTAAAAATGTTTTACTTTTTGAACACAGACAGAAGTACTTCTTTAGAGCTTTGATAATGTATCCAGGGATTCAGTATGCTGCCCTATTTGTCTTCACACACAAATGCTCGCACTCCCCCTCCTCCACCAGGTATTTAGATGGTATGGCTAATGATCACAATAATGCCAAGTAGTACACAGTGATGAAATGGTTGAGGACCTTGCTGTAGAACACCAATGGCAATGAAGGAAAAACTTCACCCGCTCCCACTTCCCATTCTGACATCCCTGCCCTCAATTACATATTATTTGTTAAGTAAGTGCTGAATAATTCAGCTTATAGTTGCTCAAGTGTAATTGTAGTTTAACTGTGATACATAAAATTTATATTGCTGCAATGAAATTCTGAGAATGAGGATAGGCTGGATGTAAAAATGGCAATTTTATACAATGTTTTCTTGTCAAAACACAAAAAACCTATGTTGGTATAACTATTCTGCCAGAAATTTGCCCCATTACCTTCCTAATTGCCTTATGCGGAGAGATATAGAGAAATATGTATTTAAGATGTAGTCTTGTTTCTGTTATTAAATAACATCTTTTGAGTATTTCAGTTATTTTGCTACACACAGTCCATTAAGTGATAATATAAATGTTTTTAGTCTTCTCAGAAAATCAGTTACATAAAAAATAACTTAATGCCGCCTCATATTACAGTGTGTCTGCTGTAATGATAACACTTCACTACTACCCCCCTTCCCAACCTCTTCCATCTCCGTCCACTTTTTTGTCCCCGCACTCCTCTAAATGTCTCATGTCCTTGGCAGTTCGGACGTAACTTTAAGGGTTATACGGGTAATACATCCGTCAAATTTGTGTTGTTACCTATGCTTTTCTTGGTGACATCATGCTAATTAATGTAACAATTTTGACTTTCAATGTCTTACAATCAATAACATAGATTGACTTATTTATATATTTTTTGGTATTAATAGTGTAAACATGTTTTCTTGTAGTGTTGCATCTGGGCAATGTGTATTTCCACCGGAAGCAACTCAAGCACGGCACTGAAGGTGTCGAGATAGGGTCCGACACGGAGATCCGTTGGACTGGACATCTGTTACATCTCAATGTCGATGGTATCAAGCGCTCCCTTACTACCAAAACTACTGTAAGTACTTTTCTCGTACTCACCTGTTATATAGTAAACATATTTCAATACTTAAAAACCTGGAATGTTTGAATTTGCATGGAAGAAATTTTTCAGTTAATTTAAAACTACTTATGATGCTAAACAGTAGTTGTCTACTATTTATAGTTGTCTACTATTTATTTTTGTTGGCTTAGCTATAGCAAATATTCATACATATCTGAGCTATAATTATCACATAATATTTAAAAATTAAATTTTGTTGTTTATGTCATGTTATTTTCATCTAATACTGGAAAGGGGAATAAAAATAATTTTACTATTCATATTTCCTTCACAGAGCTAAGGATGGATATACTATCTCAGTGTGGTAGTTATTACTATGTTAACATTCAATTGAAAGTAGACATTTACTGTGTACAAAATATTGGATAGATATTTAGGTTATCACTAAAAGAAAAAAAGGTTTTGGTAGGCTGCTATGTTTAAATACACATAGTGTTAGACATAGATTTTATTAATTTATTACAGTGTGTAAAAGAACTGAACTGAAAGTACACAATAAGGAAGCTTTTTTTTTTTGTTGAAATTAGTGAAGTTAACATTTTCATGGCTCTTGCTGCAGGGAAATACTGTATTTTGGCGTGTATAGGCCGTACATTTTTACAAAAAAATACTACAAAAAGTGGGGTGTGGCTTATATATAAGATATTGACATTAAAATTTTTCCCCCTAGAACATGCTTGTAAATTTGTCAACATACAATATCTTTTAATGTTTTAATTTAAAGAAAGGAAGGAAGGAAAGAAGAAAAAGAAGATAAAGGGAAAAAAATTTCCACTCGAGCCATTATTTATTCACTTGCATTCATAAACAAAGTAATCTTCATCTCACACTTGTAAAATGTAAACATGTAATCATGCTACCATCTGTGGAATAGTAATTGCACGACATATATTTTGTAAACATCACAACATAATATCTGTCAGAAATGTTTTGTAGGAGACAAATTTAGTCGGAATTATTATGTTTGCACAAAATTATGACTTAACAATATTTACAGGAATACAAATATTCAGTGCGGCCTATATTTGAAATATTAATTATCCCTCATTTTTCATGAAAAACTTCAGGTGCAGCCTATACACACATGCTGCCTTATACACGCCAAAATACGGGTAATAGAAAATAGTTTTTACAAAAATAATTGTAAATTTTACCTGTGTACAACATAAATAATAAAAAACACCAGGAACATTGTTTTGTGCTTGGTAATATAGTGTTAAAGTTCTATGGCTGATAGGATTTCCTCAGATAAAAATGCCATGATGAGCTCCAGCCCTGTGCTAGAGAGAGAAGGAGCAAGAAAAAGGAATAAGAGATTCTTTTCCAAAATATGCTTAGTTGCTCTATTCAACTACCTGTTCTACTCCTCCAACAGGGCATGTAAGGTTCTGTGTAAGGGGTTCTAGATGCTGGGTTTTTCATTTTCTTAATCTGACAAAATGCTTTAATGGAGTTCCCATGTGTTAGCTAGCTGTAGTTGTGAATCTAAGGAATGAACCTAGCAGACAACCTTGAGCACTGGTAAAGCTCTCAGCAATGTGAAACTGAGGAAATTCCTTTCAACCCTTTAGAGTAGTGGTTTTTCTCATGATTAAGCATAAAGAGCGCATGTGGCTTGGGGGCAGAGACAGTACGTCAAATAGTGTTTAGGCTGTTAGTGTGATGTTGCTGGTACTTGGAAACAATCATTTGGGAAAGAGTCCCTTATCCTTAATGGTTGCCTGCAAACTGCCTAATCTCAGTACTGTAATGTCGGTAACCTACGGTACAGAATATCAGAAGCCAACTAGCATGTATATGTCTTTGATGTGGATGAACTCAAACACTGATTGGCTGTAGACATTCTGCCATTTAACTTACTGTGTTTGAATGCAAACAGAATGCATGTGGTGGTACATTGCATTATGGTAATTTTGTTTATTTCATGTAACCATTTTGATGGGCTCGGTAGTAATTGATTTTTTGTAATGTACTAGTAATATCCTCGCCTGCTTTGCTGGGCATCTATTTATTATTCTATGTACATAATTAATAAGAGTATTAATAGGTTTTGTTATTATATTTATTTTACCACAAGATTTGAAATTTACATTTTAAAAGTGATTAAAATTTTTTTTCCGTAATTACAACATAAAGCAAGAAAATTAATTTTAACATAACATTTTAAATAGCAACTGGCTGCATATTAGTTAGTTATTTTTTTTAATAGGTTTTATTAAATTTAAATTTACAGTAAAGGAGAGTATAATCCTTTAATTAACTTCGTTTTTTTCGTAAATAGGTAATATGAACCTCGTATTCGAAAGTTTTTTTTTCCATAGATTTTATTGAAATTACACTAACTTGTTATAGCTTCTCTGTATACTATATTTATTGTTTTATTATTTTCTGGTAGCAAAATATATTGGTTTTCTGGAGTTCCGACTCTAGATAACCCGACATATAATTGGCCATTATATATGATTGCGAATGATGTCATCTGAAAGAGTATTATAACCTTTGTATATTATGTTAAAAATCCGTAGATAGTGGATGACTGCATGTCAATAGACTTTTTATTGTTATGGGGGTCCTGAATTTTGGGAAGAACAACTTTTCCCGCAGCACAGCATATACCATTTGATTCATCACTCTATTTTTTTGCGAAACATTTAGAGCATGTTTCATTCATTTGCCCAATTTGCGTATTTCTTTGCTGAATGAAATCAAATTTTGGATCATAATTGAAAGCCAGTCTATTACCACGGGCTAAAATTTGGTTATGCAATCTATATGTGGATGCGTGTTGTTTCTGCACAGTAAGCCGCTGTGAGCATTCAGTGCTAGACTCTCTAGCATGTGTTTCCGACGTATGTGTTCGGTGGACAGCAAGTTGCTGGGAGCGTTCTGTGCTTGATTCCCTAGCGCGAGTCTATGAGGTTCTTATATTTTGGCTTGCAAGCCGCTGCGAGCATTCTGCGGTAGACTCTCTAATTCAACATATTTTACCCGCCCTCGCCATGGACGTATTTCTAGAAAGTTGCAATGTTTTTTTAGGTATGTTGTCTTTACCTACTATTTGATCCTTAATACCAACCACACACATGCAGTAAGATAACTATCTTTTTAAGTTGGCTATTTAACTAAATCAACATTGGTATTATCTGTGGTAAACAGTAAAATAAAAGTAAAATAATTAATTTGTAATCTAGGAAAATGAAAAAAAATTATTTGTAAATTCAATTACCTTTATCAATGAGCATTTTCAAAAAACAATATCCAATATTGTCTTAATAACAGTTAATTGTCAATCTAATGCTTAAACAAACAATACTAGATCTCTTGTTTACAAAATAAACTCAAAATAATCCCAAAATCATTAACAAAACCATTCGCTGGGCATCAATTTATTATTTTTAAAAAAAATTTTATTACGAACTTTCAAATTTTTATTTACAATGAGGTGTAAAGAATTAACAATTCTTGCTAAACTAATACAGGTATGGCAAAAATATAATTTAGAAGCTAATTAAATCCTCTACAAAAAGTTACACGCATGCACGCGCACACGCGCACACACACACACAATTTTGCCGTAATTGTAAGTTAAAGTAAAAAAATTAGTTTAAACATTATTTTTAATGATTTGATTTGAACATTTATTTCATAAATCTATAGTTTCAAGTATGAATGTATATACAAAATAGAAATTTGATGTTTTTATGTTTATTTAAATTTTTTGTATTTAAAATTTCCCCTGGTGTCATAATGTCTTGCTATATAGTCTATGTTCATTCAGAAGGTCCAGGCTATTTACCAGTGAAAGAATTTTTTTAATCGGATAAGTAGTTCCAGAGATTACCTCTAACAAACTCCCAAACTTTACCTCTTTGTTACATCAGTGTATATTTGTATGATTTTTAGTATTTTGAAAATAAATAATATGAAAAATGTTGCCTGTAAATTGGGATGTACGTTCTTGTTTTCCCAAAATTTACTTCAGACTTTCACTATTGTATATCAGTACTAGTTAACTGCTAGTTGACTAACTCTCTTAATATAATAAATTCAGATCACCTTCACTAGTGGTTTAAACAACACTGACTAGGACCATATAAAAAACGACATACAGATTGTGTACAGTATTTCCCTTGTGTTACATCATTGCCTAATTATCACTTTAAAACATGATATATTCCTAACATTAATGTAACAAAACTTAAATATAAATGCATGTGACTTAATGCATTAATTCAAGTGGATATTAAATAATATTTTAATGTGACCTCCAATTGATTAAATCATTTACTGCCGAGTTGTAGGTTATACCGCGTGGCTTATATCTCCATCTTCTGTACAGTCACTTGAAGAGCACAATCTAAAATAAAATGTTTACTTATTTCAGTGATTTATAAAGCACAAACATGCCATAAAAATAGGATAAGTATTCCTCAATAATGTGGATTCTAGGTTTAATCCAGTAATTTATTTTTTACAAATTAGTAAACTTAATTGACAATATCCTTCCAGGAGGACAGTAGCCATTCTCCGGTGGAACAAAGTTAGATAGAGGCTTTGGTCAGTGCTTAATATTGAGGTGTTGAGCGCCAGTGAGGATGAAATGAGGCGAATATATAGCAGCAGTGAAATGTAAGTGTGGAGGAAATGGGAGTACCTTGAGAAAACCAGTCAGTCAACTGCAACATCCGCCAGGTTTCGAGTATGCAAATATTTAGGTGGCCTCGCTAGTAGTTGAACCCAGTAGTTGGCCTTGGTGTGAGGCAAGTAATCCGACTACTACACCATCATGGTTTCCTCTGGAGAAATTCCTGAGAGAAATAATGTGCTAATTATTTGTAAAGGACTGCAATGTTGAAAGGAAAATGATAGTCTGGATCAATGCTGAGGTGCACCATGACAGATACTTGTTCTCCCCCAAGGGATAGTAAAAGCAAACATTCCATCACTCTGTACGCCCTTTTTCTCACTGACTGGCATAATGAGTGGCTGTTGAGGATGGTTCTATGGATGTACCAGTCAACTAGCATACCTGTCCTCACAGATTCCTTACAAAGTTGGGAGCATTCACACAAAAACCTCTGCAGAGTAGTGAGACCGACAGTCTGCAAGAGAGTAAAGAGCAAGAGAATCAATAATATATGTTGGCACTTTTTTGTATGTAAGTATGTACAGGGTGAATCCTTTAAAAGAGGTCCCGTGAGACATGTGTGTGTTACGGAGCGAGGGAATGAGGAAATACAGACCAGTGTGACAACAACATGTAGAGTAAGGTGCTGGAAGTGTCCGCCAGTGACCTTGAGTCATGCTGCACACATTGAGTTGGTGTTCCAGCCTGATTGTGTCATTAGTCGCGGAACAAACCAACCTATGCCACCCTGTTCTCCAGATATGTCCAACTCTTGGTGTTGTCTGCACATCTGCTTCGAGGTCAATGGCAGCCACTTCCAGCACCTACTCTAGGTATTTTGTTGTCACACTGGACTGTATTTCCTCATTCCCTTGCTCTGTTACACACATACTCCATGGCCTCTTTTAAAGGACTCATCCTGTGTATGTGCAACTTACAGACAGACCATTTTTATTACCGCCTGATTCTATGTACTCCAGTATTTTTTCATTAAATTTATTTGATTACCTAGCCATTGAGATACAGAAGGGTAAGAGTATTTCTGACCAAGAATTTGTGTAGTTCTTAGTGTGGTTTAGAGTAGTACTGATGTTAAACTGAAGACAACAGGGAGGCAAAGACAGAAAATTGAGCACTCCCAACTCCCATTGTTATTGTCTGCTGTACTGCTGTCTGAAATAGGCCTTTAATCTGCTCAAGGCTATGGTATACACATATGACAAGTCATAAAACAAAACATATAATGGTGTTCTGACATAAATAAAGTGCAGAATCATATATGTACTTTACACAAAACAAGATGTTTTAGAAGTAATTAATTAGGACACAGTCTTCAGTGTCATTGCTGCATTAGTGAGTAAAGCAATTTTTCCAGTCTCTGTGAACATTAATTCTAAACCTGCTGGCGCAACAGCTATAATTGTTTGTAAATCTTGTATTAACATATGATGGAAAGTGAATTATTTATAACTGTCAATTTACAATTACTGTATATATTTGCATTGTACATGTTCATCATAACAGTACACTTGATAGCGTAGAGTTTTAAAAAGTTTTCAATTTTATTGGTGGTATACTGAAATATCTAAGAAAATTCATATGAATATTGGTAAAAACAGACAGGTTGTAATGGTTTGACTGCTGTCCTCAGGAAGCGAGGAATGAGCGAGTGTTTACGCCACTGAGCATAGACCAGGCTCTGGATGCTCGTGATGCATTCGCCAAGGCCCTGTACAATGCTCTGTTTTCCTGGCTTGTGTCTCGCATTAACCAGATAGTCTACAAGGGAACTAAAAGAACAGCTTCTATATCTATCCTTGATATATTTGGCTTTGAAGACTTCAAGGTGAGAACATGTAATCTCTTTAAATAGTAGTATACAGATTATTTATAAGGTGATAGTGTTATGTATCATGTTTCTAAACACAAGTATTTAAATTAAGGTTGTTCCGATACCAACTCGTTCCGATACGAACTCTTGGTATCGGTTATATGCCGATATTAAGCATGTAGCCATGCCGCAAGTAATCGGTACCAATATCGGTGCAGGTATTGGGAAATGTATATTTCATAAAATTTTCACTTACCCCAAAAACACGACTAGTACTTACTTCAAAATCAAAGCTTGTCCCACCTAATGCATTAAAATCAATGTATTTAAAGCAATACACTAATTTCGAGAAAGATTAGTACTTTAACAAAATTTAAAGTTTTGCTTAAGTGATATAACGAAACTTATATGTCTGTGTGTCTATACATATATGTGTGTGTGTGTCTATACATATGTGTGTGTGTGTGTGTGTGTGTGTGTGTGTATATATATATATATATATATATATATATATATATATATATATATATATATATATATATATATATATATATATATATATATATATATATATATCTGTCGGTGTGTGTGTGCTGGTATGTGTGTGTGCATGGCTGTGGGTGTAGGCATGCGTGTACGTATGTGTGAAACTGATGGATTAGTAATAAATGACCATGTAACAGTGTAGGTTCTTAGTTTCACCTTTTAGCCTTTAGGAGGGAAATCCAGACCGGAGATCATAAACTTGGTTCTGCTGAACCGAAACATAACCTCCCAATGGAGACCCAAAGTATGTACAACACACTATATGTATTTACAAAAAAACAACAATTCTGTCCCACGTTAAATTTATTATGATAATAATTTACAAAATATATTCTTCAGAATTGATTATCTGTCTCTCAAAATAATTTTTAACACACAGTTATAATATTCAGATGTAAACATTGCATAGATGAAAATGAATTTTCATAGATGTAATGACGTGTTACCAACACTAGCACTACTTCAGTTGATTGTTACAACAAGATTCGGAAACCAATTCATCTTGTACCATGAGTAATTTTTTCAAACTCTTCAGTATGTCGCGTAATAAATAATAGCATACAAAGTTGTGACCCCAAACTCCTGCGCACAGTATAATATAATGTGGTGGTATCGAGAATTGGTGGTGATATCGGGATATTGGGAATTGGTATTGGAAATTAAGGTATCGGAATAGCCCAAATTTAAATGCAGACTTGTACAAGTTACCATTTAGAAATAACTAATGTTATGTTATTGCTGAGAAATCTCTAGCTTAGTTAAGATAAAAGAAGGTCTCTATAAAAAGTAACTTTCATAAGTTAAGGTACTCTGAAAAGTAACTTAAATTAAAGCAAAAAATTTGAAATTTGTTTTATTTGTTGCAAATATGTAGGCTTATTTTTAATTTTAAAATTCACTACTCATTAAGCTTCTATAGGCACTGAAGTAAAAATTGCATTACTGGTATTGATGCTGTCGGGTGAGACACGAGACGAACAAAGACACTAATTACTTACTGGTTGGTGGGCTCCAGCAGTGTTTCCCAGACACCGCACTTTGAGACTCAGGGTTCTCAGAGATGCTGTAGGTTCTGTGTGTTTGTCTCACCTGAGTGCATTTACAAAGCACTTTGCATTACTAAACATTTTATGAAAAGACACTGTCAAAAGTAGGCGTTTACTGGGTTCTGACACTACACATAAACATATTTTGTAGACTGAGCATTGCTTTTATTTTTGCTTTTTACAAATTGTGCCAATACTGAGTTACACTTAATCTTGGGCGTGACTAGCTAACTCCAATGGGTGATTCTCCCAGCTCCTGATTCAACTAGTGCACGCCATGATGGGTGATTCCTCCATGGGGTCTACATTCACTGTGATGGACTGCAGATTTCACCCGGAGATGGGACACGAAGTACAAACATGAACACTAACATGTGTGATTACCTGCATCACTAACACATATTCGCCGGGACACGTCTCCTAACCATGTGATGTGTGGCGACTGTCTATACACTTAGCAGGCTAGGACGCAAATAATGTCACTGTACAAATTACACAAATATTAATTACAAAGCATGGGGCACAACATGAATAGGCACAATAAACACGCAGGTGCATGAAAGCATTCTTACATGATGCAGATGCTGCTGGATGAAGTACTTAGCAGGCCACGTGGTGGAGGTGAAATTGCAATAGTTTCTGTAAAAATCATTGAAATCCTCTCAGACAAAATTACGGTGCTATCCAGAAAATCACTCTGATTGTATTTTGAGCATACAAACGCATCAGAGGCGCCTGATGGCTGAAAATCAAACGTCCAAAGACCGCATGGTCGGTTAGAAAAAGCATCAATCATGGGAAAAATTACAAGAACCCTTAAATGAAACAATATATATTACCCTGAGAAAATTATGGCACACATGAAATTACAAACAAGAACACTTTAAGCACAAGGATGACGCAGATACGGACTTGGCGGCTGTTATCCACATGGTCGCAAATGATGAGGCCATAAAACCATGACAAAACCCTAAAATATATACATACAAATTTATCCTTAACATTTCTTGGGGCAATGAAGCAGAAATTACAATGCAAAAGCCGTTAACATAAGGCGGATGGCGCCTAATTCAAAGTTGCACAGGCCGCATGGCCTATCTGACATCTTTCCTCCTTCCCTCGATTTAAGTTTCAAACAGCAGGAAGGGCACGAAATATTAATTTAAGCGGAAGCATTATGCTGGGGATGTCTGGCAAAATGTATGCGAAGCAAAGTTTAACCAGTAAACTAAAGTGAACTATGGAAATTTTGCTCAGTACAAAAATATGATGTGCATATGTGACAGCATCTTATCTTGCCAGCTCTCCTAGGATGACTGCCCAGAGGCAGGGGTCTCACGGACCTACCATGGTTGCCTACGGGGTTCACATAAGCGGAAGTGCTATGCACGCTGAGTAAAACTTTTATCTTTAAAATGAAAAGGTAAAAAAGAGATTGAAATACATAATAACAAAAACAATTTAAATAGTTAAATATTGGTGTTTGATGACTGTTCTTTTATAGACTTTTATGCCGGAATATTAATGTCCTTGTTCTTCACGCAGCGCACATTTTAAATTTGAAAGTAACATTGCATAATATTTTATAAAATACATATTACACTTTTAGAACACTTTTGAACTGAAAACAAACATACATGGCACTGGAAAAAATCACTTATCCTGTTTTGGGAAAGTCCGTGATTGTGGCATCTAATTGATAAAGCTTATTACAGCATAGATGAATATTTCTAATTATATAGTATTATTTCCTTTGATTATGTAGATATGTAGAATTTACTATGGTTAGTATTTATACTGTAATTAATGTGTTATTGTAGGTAGGCTATGTAATTTTTGTACAATTTTTTTTGTAAGTTTTCTATGTATTTATTAATTAAATACTGTATATCTTTTTAATGTAACATCAAATGACAATTCCCAGCACATTTGTGTAAAAGTGTAAGCTTAATAAATAAATAAGTAAGTAACTAGGGACAACATTTGGTGGTGTTATTCTAAGGCCAATTTCATTAGGAAAATACCAGATTTCTGTGTTATCGAGTTTATTATTGAAGACTCATAAGACTTATTACCAAAGTGATGCGTTATTAGAGCCAAATTTTACTGTGTCATTTTAATAAAAATTTTATTATATATGTATTTAGAATTGTGGATCAGTTAACAATAATTTATCCTTATATGCTTATTTGCATAAAAAAATTTTAGTACTGCATAATCATGAGTAAGCATTTATTTGTACTATGATAACACAGAGCATTACCATAAGTTAAAAATAACCCTTTTTAGGTTTTTTATATTTTTCTAATTCATGTGTTGAGGTTTCTAGACAATGTGAATTTTTTTGTTGCAATTTTACACAAATGGTTGCTTGGATATGGTTTTATATAGGAAAAATATTCAATCCTGGAAATGAAATTATTTTCATATTCTTTTACAATTTTGCTTCTCTCATTAAATTATTATTTTAGTTCTATCTATAAAGGTATCTGATACTGTTGTATACACTTATCCTGAATGATAACAAAGTAAAATATAATTTTTTCTTCCTGTTACCTATCTGAAAACTTAGATTATCCTTGTTATTACTTGGTTTATATATTTTTGAATACAAATTATTATTCATGGTTTCTCAGATACAGAGACTGTTTTAGCTAAATTTTGTTTAGTTTGTAATTTAACTTAAATTTTGCTGTTATGCGGTGTATTAACTTGCGGTGTATTTCTGCATTATTCTGGTTTATTGCTATTCACCATATAAACTTGTCTCTATTAATAATGCTAAATGTGTATATACAAGACAAGTCAATTGTTCACTACCTGATAAAATTTAACAAAAGCTGTTTTTCAAAATATTAATTAGTCAATTTGCCTCTGCTCTGAGACCAAATGCTCTCACCTACACCGTACAAGCATTTAACATACACCGAAGATGGAAAGGTGGTGTTAATTTTAATAAACAGAGTTTTCATAATAGGGGACAGGCATTTGAAATCCATTTCAGAACAACTATAAATAAACTTACTAATAACTGTTTCCTTGCATTTAAACTGCTCAAAGATATTTAACAGTTATGGCCAACAAGGTTTATTGATTTTTGTTTGAAGTTTTACATGGTATAGAACCATAAATGCCGAACAGTAAACACCAGCAGAAAATACCAAAGACATTATAGTGACTCTAGAATGACATACTCCATTTGTTATTCTTTATATGGTTTGGCATATTATAATATGCTTGATTGATCCTTCACCCCTCATGGATTACAGAATGAATTCCAGGATCATTAGTAATGTCCAGGCTCACAGATTTCTGCCACTCAGTATATTATAACTTTTGAGGAACCAAATTATTCCAGATTTCAGTTCCTGTGGATGATCACAAAGTTTGGTGGATGTGATCATGTCTGCTCTAATTACTGAAGGACTACACAAAGCTAATTTACCAATGCCTAACAAAACTGGTTTTAATTTGGTGTTTGTACATAATTTCATTAGAAAACAGACTTGTTACTGTTTTCAAATGTATATGGTTGATTGCAGGAGAATAGTTTTGAGCAGCTATGCATAAACTATGCCAACGAGAACCTCCAGTTCTACTTCAACAAGCACATCTTCAAACTGGAGCAGCAGGAATATGTCAAGGAGAAGATAGAGTGGCAGACAATCACCTACACGGTGAGTGGCAGAGCACATGTTGACATGCACTTTGTCTTAAGAAGAGTGTTGGAATACTCTTAACTTCCGTTGCAACGATTCACTGTTTTGTAATAAATGAAGAGGATTCTCTAGCCAGTATTTCTCAGGGGACTTACAAAAAATTTCAATAAATGTGGACTTTCAATGAATGTGGTCTTGTAATGCAGAGATAAATAAAAAATGGGACCACGGAATATGTTCCATGGATGCAGACTTTCAATCAATCTGGGGCCAATACATAGAGGTTCCACTGTATATGTATGTGATTATCAGTTGCAGACGGTATTTATTTTTGTGTGAACCACATGTGTGTCTTGTGTCTAATGGCTATTATTTCAAAATTCTCAATTTGTTTTTCATTATTTTTGTGGAAAAAAACTGAATAAGGAATTTGTTACCTTATCTCTTTTTTATATGTTAGATATGGAAAGGTTTATGCCCACATTGCAATTTCTTGATAGTCATGTGGAACACTGTATTCTTAGATTGGCTAATTGCAGTTTCAGGTTTCATGAATAATTGTTGTGCATACCTGTAAATAAAGCATGGTCTTCTAACAATTTTACTTCAGCCTATTATAACATTATTTACCAACACATTTGATTCAGTGAGTATCTGGGTCCAGATTAATGAAAGGGAATGTAACAGTTTGGTCGCACAATTATAAAAATAAGTGTCACCTAGTTTGAAGTGTGACACGTGAAAAGTGTTTTAACTACCCTTCAACACTTTTCACTAATTTTCATGTCACTTCTTCAGTGTCATTAATTAAATGTTGCTACTGTATATACAGTGTTTGGCTATTTTTTTGTTTCACATTATTATGTGGCATGCAAGGTGTTTATATTCATTTTGTAATCTTTGATTGTACGTTATAGTTGTCATATGTTCTGAAATATTTCTCTGTTTGTATAATAGTTTTATTTGTCATCTGACCTCAGCTGCTTGTTTGCTAGCAAACACAGAATTGGTTCAGTTAATTTAAGTGAATATGTGGGGTAACTGCCTGCTTTACCAAATTCAACATCAGGTAGGGTGTAGAGCATGAGAGATAACCGGCCATTCTGGTCCAGTATAGATGGAAGTTCCTCTTACAATAGTTAAACCTTAGTAGGAAGATGTTCAGCTGGGCAGGTGAGGCCCAAAGGTAAAGTCAGTGCTGTAGTGATATGATGCTATACTATTTTGTTTGGCATTGATTTTATAGATTTTGGTTTTACCTCCCATGAGCGTGGAATAGTTTAGAACTTACCATTAACCTTGTAACTATAACCAACAGGATTACTAACCTGTTTTTCACCCATCTTCACAGTGCATCCTATAATTTGATATTTTTACTTCTGAATAACATAAAATCGATTGACGTTATCATGATGGGAATATACAGCAGGGTATTTTTGATTTGGTTTCAAATCCAAAAGAAAGTTTTGGAAGTTATTTGTAATGTATGAAAACACTGTGGGTGAGAAAGTAAATTATTTGTAGTGATAGAATACTGGAACTTTCTGTTATTAGGACAACATGCCAGTCATCAACCTGATAGCCAAAAAGCCGGTGGGTATTCTCCACCTGTTGGATGATGAATCAAACTTCCCAAAAGCAACTGACCTGTCGTTCCTGGAGAAGTGTCATTACAACCATGCTCTCAATGAGCTGTACTCACGGCCACGCATGTCCAGCATGGAATTTGGTGTGCGGCACTATGCAGGCCAGGTGTGGTACAGTGTAGATGGCTTCTTGGACAAGAACCGCGACACGCTGCGGCCGGATGTTGTGGAGCTTCTCATCTCCAGCAAGCTTAGTGTGAGCAACAGTTTCAACTTTATTATATTTTCATGGTATTGTTCAGTTTTTAGAATGTTCAACCACTGACTACATGATCAGGAAGTTTTTTGTGAACTGCACAATATTCTTAAAAGTGGGCAACAAGCTTAGTGTAACTCTAAACAAAATTAAGGTGGCAACATTAAACCAGTTGTGACATTATTTTTCTCTCATTTGAAGCTAGAGCTTATCTATTGTCCTACCAGATACCCAAGTAGTATTTAATCAGCAATGAGTTATTCTGAAGAGCTATAAGTGATTCATGGTAGGTATGTTGTTAGGCAGGCTTAAAAAACTTCAAAGTGAATTTCTTAGAGCGTTACAGATCTGTGTAATTTTCATCAGCAGGACTTCGAGGCTTTGATTGTGATGTCATGATGTTGGTTGCATCCACATTGTGTTCAAATTTCTGAAATATAAAATGAATTAAGTAGTGCACTGAGAAATATAACAGTATCCTTTGAAAGTTTTAACTTACTGGAGAGTTAAAGAGTTTGAATGTGACATCATTACAGAGTCTAATATGTTCTTTAAATATACTTTAAAAACTGCACGATCTAGGCATTATTGTCAGAATACTGTTACGTGGGGCAGAAAATAAACAGTGCTTCATCGCTCTGCCTTATTGAGATGTGCTCTGTAGGATTGGTAGTTACTGCCGTATGATTAATCTCATTTTACTGGGTCAATTGATGTAAAAGTCAAAGATAATTTTACATATGTATTAGTGAGACAAAAAAGTCATATTCCTAAAAATATAAGAACAAGCAATAATTTTAGTTCTTTGTAGATTCTTCTTATACATATTGCATCCGCTTTTATTCATATTTTAACATGTATTTCCATGTCAGACATGGATTTAAGATTTATGCAAGGAGTTTTTGTTGTATTCATTCGTGTAGTTTCTTTGATTTTGCAACTTTTTAAAATTGTATCCAATAGTTAGACATTGTGTAGCGTTGCCTTGTGGTTGGTTTATTGGTACACAGGGTTTTTTAATAACAGAAATAAAAAAAAATTACAAATTTATGTAGTAAGATATATTTATCTTATAAAAGAAATAGACAAGAAAAATAACAATTATTTTAAAATTAATTTTGGTTCGTTTTGTAATTTCATATGTAATGTGATCATGTTCGTACAATATTTGCAAATTATGTATAGTGTGATATATCTCTGTCAGAGGATCAGTTTCAATGATAAATTATCAAGGTGATCTTTTGTTTCATTGGAGTGATCTTTCTAGTTGCTGAGCAAGATGTTCCAGAGTGTAAGATATAATCACGAGGCAACCAAGACTATTAACAAAGCCAATGGCAGGTTTGTGACCATGAAGCCCCGGACTCCTACCATTGCTGCACGCTTCCATGACTCCTTGCAGCAACTCCTGGAGTCCATGACCAAGTAGGTATACTACTGAAAAGTTTGAATTTGCTGTACCCTCCTATGAACTTCTCTAATTTTCATGTTTTGTGATCTTGTATGAGCTAGACTGATAGCCGTGTAAAATTTTGAGGCTGATATTTTTCTCCACTTTTAAGTAAGAACAGTATAACTTGGATGTACCCCACAATACTCAATCAGTTCTTTCCTTATTCTTAAAAGAAAGATGGAAAATTACGTAAAATCTAGTGAAGAGCAGAGGCCTTCTGTTTTGAAAGTCTTGCTTTGCATTTGTCTAACAACAGTTTGAACTGCTATAGCAAAAATGAAAATAAAATAGTTTAAAGTTTCTATAGAAAAATTGCACACCAAAGCTGGACTAAAGATATTTAACTACAAAATAAATTTTAACAAAGCAAGAATAAGTGTGTTCTATTTTCGGGCAAGTCAGCTTAAAATTCCTGAATGTTTTTAAAATAGCTACATTTAAAAAATTGAAAATATAATGTTAAAGACTAATGTGGTCTGAACACTGGTGAGGGGCGAGATGCGCCAGATTTGAGATAAACCCTGGCTCATGTCTAGAAAGTTCAGAAAACAAGTTAATAAATTACGGTAGGGTGCCAGTTCTTCTATGCACACGTGAGCACATGGACTCTTATTCTCAGGGCTGTAGCAGGTCGACAGCCACGTGGTGATCCCCTCACTAGTACATATTTAATTATAAAGAAAGTTTTGTTAAGGTTTTACCTGGAGTGGGCTAGGTCCTGAAGGTACTTACGTACGAGAAGTAATAAAACAAGACTAGAATCACTAGTTGATATATTGGCAAAAGCGGCAGTACAATCGTTACACAGTACATATCTCTAGCCTGAAGTGGGTATGGCAATTTGGCCTGCCATCGGCCGTAGTGGCAAAAAGTATTATTCAGCACCTGGAATGAATTTACAGTAATTAAATCTCCGGGAACGCGAGTTTCACCGAGCACAGAGTACGAGCACAGGAGGAGCAAACAAAATAAAATGTTTCAGTATTTTAAACTTACATTATTGCAGCTAAATGGTCAGACAAAGAAGTGCAGGCTCCCGTGACGTGGCACGCATGTACTCTCTAGGCCCAATGGATCAAGACTGAAGATGGTGGAGGAGACACCTGACTATCTCATCAGAGATCTCCCGCCAACACTGTGAGAGAGAAATTTTATAAATACTTAGTTGACAAAAGGTACGTTGGAAATTGCTGTAAAAAACATAACAAACACTGGAACAAATTACAAAAGATATCCAACAAGTCAGATGTGGTAACTAGAGTCCCAGAGTCTTTATATATGATTTTTGTTGGTAAATGGTAATTAGAAAAACAAGCTGGAATGGGCAGGCAAGGCACGTGGAGGCGATACAAAAAATTAACATAGCATTTAGAAATTACGTTAACACTTTTAAGACATGTAAATTAAATTATGATAATAATTTAATATACTTGTAAGAATTTAGCTTTGGGCAATTGGCATGGCAAAAGCCGGAACTGCCAGGATATTTACGTGCTAATTTTTAATACAAATCAAAGAAATAAATATTGCCCTTCTAATTTAACAAAATACATCATCAACACGAGGAAAATTATGCAAACAATTATGAGTGTCTTTAACTCATGTTCTGTAGCAATACTAAACCCATGTGGCTTCACACTCGCAGGCTAATTATGCCTCACTTAAGGGGAGCAAAAGGAAGATAATACTTTGCGAATTTTAGACTCTGCTGTATGGGGCACAAATCAGAATTGCACTGCACACGCATAACACTGAGTTTACTCTTGGAAACGAGGAGTCAGGCTGGTTGTGAACTGGTTCAGTGACCTATTCTGCACAAATGGTAGTGGTGACCCATATACAAGGTGCACAGACGCACGTGCCTGGTGCACGAACAGTGTAGCAGTGATCTGCCTCCCAAGCCAAGCAGTAAAAGTGACGTCAAGACATGTATGTGTATCTACATAAGGCTGGATGCCAAAAAACTAAACATGGACTGAATATTTAATCTGTCAATTTTGTCACAGCTGTAGTAACATTTATGTATGATGTTGCTGGGACAGAACTAATTTTTTTCTCTTGTTGTGAGTACCATAATGATAATGTGAATGTTTGCTGCACTTAATAGTCAAGGCTATTGTAATATAGAATATTTGAACACAATCTTCTAAGGTGGGTTGAGATAAAATGTGATTAATGAAAGTACAGTACAGAAATACAATAACCCCTACTTATTTTCAGGAGTCATTGTCATATTCTTTATAGCCAGGGCATATGCTGGTATGTGAACAACCAACATAGGTGTTGAAGTTTATTTGGATACTTTAAGGGGATTCTGATTCATGGGTATCCGCTATCAGTAGGCTGTATGGAATGTTCTCCTCTGTGAGGTAGGAGTGAGAAGATTGGCCTTTTTGAGAGTCTGGAAATAAACCCTTCTCAGGATTTTTATAGATTTTTATGGCACAGGATGTAGCCATAGGTCAAACTATGGACAACTGTCACCATCTGGTGACTCTTATTTACTTATCTCCATGGCGTTATGTATGCAGTCAGTGTGCACCACAACACCAGCATGGTGTCACAGAATGAATGAAAAGCGAGACCTACTTCTGGAGAACAATATGGTATGCTTAGAAGTGGAGAAGTGGTTGTTTCCTTTTAAGCGTTCAGCTTTACTCATAATCTGATGACTCATATTTGTATGTCACACTCATATACAATTTGCGATAATATTATAACTAAAATGTTACTTTGATTCCAAGCAGTTGTTGGCAGAGCTGGTCATAAGACATTAATAACCATATGAATTTAATGACACAGCTTTACATTCGTCATACAAAGTCAATATGCTCTACAGCATTTTTCATACGTATTATGTATAAAAAATGTATTCAGCTGCAGTGGTCATTACTGAAGCTTGGTTTTAGGTGTAACCCTTGGTTCGTGAGGTGCATAAAACCAAACTCGGACAAGGCTCCATGAAGTTTGACATGCCCATAGTCTTAGAGCAGCTGAGGTACACAGGGATGCTGGAGACAATAAGGATACGCAAGATGGGGTATCCTGTGCGTCTGCGCTTCTCACACTTTGTGGAGAGGTATCGCTACCTGCTGCCCAAGAGAGGCAAAGCCATTCAACGAGGAACACCATTCAGGTAAATGTAAAGTAAAATATCAATATAAAATACTTCACTTTCAAGTACTTTCTACTTAAAAGTACACCTTTCAAATCCCCAGGAAAAATCTGTACCCTTATAGCAGATTCTTTATTTCTTCATTACACTGTAAAGAAGAGACAGAAAACATGTGTACTCATATAGTACATAGTCCTCACAAGTACATAAGTGTATAGATTACACATAAAGCTTAATCAAAGTGTACAAGATGTGGCCCCTTTCTTAACGCGTTGTTCATACGTAGTATCCAGCAAAATTAAAGTAGCAATGTCCAGGATACTTTTTCTAAGCTTTACATTCTGTGTAAATCATATTTAAAAGTCGAAGTAACTTAAGAAGTAAAAGTGAATTTCTGTAACAATAAGCAAGTGATCTTGGGGGGGGGGGGGGGGATATATTAAATAGGCAAACATCTTCAAAGCAAGCTCAGACAATCAGTTATGATCATGAACATACATATTGCAGCATAAACAAACATATATAAATAAGTTTTGTAAGTCTGTAATGCCGGCCTTCAGTTCAAGAGGTCTGTATTCCATTCGTGGTGAAGTCATGAATGATCAGAGGTGTGGTATGGATTTTTATATCAGGGAAATACACTTTTTCATTGCATTTTAAGCAGATGGTTGAGAAACATTCCTTGGTGAGGTAAGAGTTTTTTTTAAAACTTATTTTAATTTATTCAGTATGTATCAGTTTACCAGCAAACTAGTTTGATGATTTATAATTCACATGATATTTGGAGGATATGAAGCATGTAGTTGGAACATACAGTTCTATGAAGACATGATTATTTTATAAACTTGTATTAAAATGGTGTCCATATCACATAGAAAAAATTTCACTTCTACATACAGTACATTTCATAATGTCCAATTTTTGCTTTGTAATTATTTTTTATATTTTTCTAGAAAAATTTTCAAAAACTGTTATGTTAAAAAAAAACATTTGATATAATTCATTTTAGTATCCATACTGTTTTATCTCTAGACAAGTTTGAAAAGTTTGTTGCATTAATTACTATATTTAATTCCATAAAATGCTTGTTAGTTTAAAGAGTGCAATGAAAGCTTGAGGTAATTGCTTTATAGTCTCACACCGTTTCTTACAAGTTGCCTTCTGGAAAAGCTGAAGTGCATAATATTGCTGCAAGTCTTGAGTTATGCTTGGTTCCACTGTAGACGAGGCAAGTTACGTGAACCAAGTTGTGGGTTGGTGCAGGGAGCTGTGTCGCATCATCCTGGACGTGATGGCTCCTCAGAGTAACGACTACCAGCTGGGCAATACACGTGTGTTCTTGCGGGAGAACCTGGAGCGGCGGCTGGAGAGGAAGCGAGCGGAGATACTGCAGGGAGCAGCAGTCACCCTACAGCGGCATATGCGGGGATACTTGGCACGTCGCCGCTACCAGGCAGTCAGGAGGAGTGCACTGCTGCTTCAGACACATGTGAGGGGCTGGCATGAGCGCCACAGGTACCAGATCCTGAGGCGTGGCGTGGTCAGGGCACAGGCCAACTTCCGTGCCAAGAGACAGCGTAGGAGATACCTTGAACTCAAGGTATGCTACACAATGGGCATGTCTGTTCATTATAACCTTGTGTTAGTATAATATGTACTGCAGTTGACCTTAGCAAAATACAGTAAAATATGTACTGCAGTTGGCTATTAATAAAATACAGCAAAATATGTACTGCAGTTGGCTATTAGTAAAATACTGTATAAAAAGTTATAGAAATTTATAAAATGATACTGTTTTTACTTGTTAAATATTTTAATTTTTAACAGCTCACAAAAAATACAGAAACCACAATATGTAAAACATTAGTTTTTATTACTTAAGACATACATATAATCAAAAAAACTTCATTTTGTCTATTTTATAACAGCTTAATTTCATCGAGAAGTACATACATGGACAGGTTATGTTAACAAAGCACGTACAACTGTAGAAAAAATTGTGAATTACTCTAAAACAGTATAGTATTTTCTGTTTTTTTTTCTTTAAAAAGTGCTTCAGTATTCAAAATTCAATATAGGCTCATATGCTTTCTTGCATATCTGCCAAATTATTTTAAAATTTAAATGAAAATACTACCTATGGTTACTGATCAAGTAACACTTTGTTGTTGTTGTTGTTCAGGACACATTTATATGATAGTGGCCTCTTTTTCTGATATGTTTCCATTCTTTCAAGTTTGAACATTTTCTGTTGTCATGCTGTTTTAAATAACATGAAAAAAAGTATTGTAGACTTGGCAGTTCTGACACGTATCCTTTGTCTCACTTTGCCTTATTGTGTAATGTGCTTACAGACACTTGAAGTACAATTTGTTTGTCTTTGGTTACATTATTCTGTCTTCTGTCTTCAGACTTATAGGTTAGAAAAGTTGGCACTTACTATTATACTTCATGGACTCCTTTATAAATTGTACATTGCTAGCCCGGAATAAAATCTGTTCAAAATACGTAAACTTCTCAGGCGTGTCGAAAATTTGTGCAGCGCAGCAGGCACCATAAATGTAACTTGGCGAAGGCTAGTTAATAGCCCTGCTGTAGTTACAGTCCGGGTTCACTTAGTCGGTCAAGCATGAGACATCAGATTTCCAGTTTTTAAATAGTAAGAAATGAAATCCCCGTCTCGGAAATGTTACTCATTTTTATTGAACTTTTCAAAACCAACACTTTCATAATCTTCAAACAGTTCACATGCCAGAGCATTATCGACAAGACAAATTCAAAACCATGCCGCAGTAGTTATTAGTTAATTTCCAAGTTACTCGCATCCCGAGATGATCGCAAGACACTTTCTTCTCAAATCATGGTTGGTAGTCATCTGTTGTTGGGGCAAAGGCCCTCGCTACTCCATTTGGCACATGCAGCTATCCCCTCTCCTAGCTGAAAAACTAAAAATAGGATTTGGCCGGGGCTCACCTACTCCTATTGGCTAGAACTCACTATGTCGCAGCGAACTCACAGAAGGTTTAGAACAAATTTTGCTTACTCAAAGGAAACAGCAATAAGAAATTTAAAAAAAAAGTATCTCAAACTGATTGCAACCTCACTGCGACTCTCGTAACTCTAAAACGCAAACGCACTACTGATAACCACTCGAATACTGCCATGAATTAAAACTGATAAATTGTTCCCGCTTAACATAGCGCCAAAGAAAAATTTATAATATTACACTCACAAACAAAATAAACAGGGACTTTAACCAAAAATCTGATTTAAGAAATATTATAAAAACTATTAAAGAATATATAACCTGCAATGCTATAAACTTTTGTTAGAACTGAAAACAAACAACTTCCACTCGTCAGCTACTAGCAGAGCAAAACTTGAAAATCAGAAACTTAACATTAACAACAATCACTTCAGTACCGGTCAGAAGTCCGGTGACAATCGGGTGACACTTGGTGTGGATGCGGACACACAGTGGAAAGTTAATGAACACAACCGGAGCAGGCGCGACTGCTCGTCGCCTGAGTTCGGTAGTACGGTCCCGTTCCACCTGTGTATCGTGCATAGGATGAGGTGATGCTATCCTCGGCCTGAGAGTAGGGTGAGCCAGGTGATGCTCCCTGCATTTTCTGCCACTCCTCTTCTTGTGAGGCATAGAGTACCAGCTCTATAGTTCACGCAGCACACTGAGACAGAAATATTAAGTGTAACCCAATAGTGACTTGCCGGCTTGAGCTCAATAAAGTTCCCACTGATTCCCCACCCTAGGCGGGCTGATCAGGGACGTGGAGCTGTGTAGACCGCCAAGCCTCTACTGGTTGTGCGTTCGCACTAGGGTGCCCAGCAACACTGCAGGCCACAGTCACCACGCACTATCCAGTGCGGACGGTGAGACTCAACCTGAGTCTGTCGAGCCTCCTGGTGTGAAGGGTGTTGCTAGTGGTAGTGGCATCACTGTTTCTCCCCACGTGCACTGACAGTGCTGATGTGTAGCTGGGAAGAAACAAGTAGCCTTATAATATGTATGTCTTAATTTAGTTTTGACGCGTGTCGCTTCTACACCTATTATAACACGGGTCTGACTCATCGCCTAGGAGTACTGCTTCCATCTCTACAGACGTGAGCAACACATTACCTACCCCTACAAGCAATGGGAACTTCTGTGTGTTTTTCCTTCTCAGCTGGAAGGTACATGTCTTGGCAGCCCCCCCCCTTGTGCTCGACACCTAGAAGCTGCGCAGACCTCGGGCACAGCCAAGCAGACCCGACGAGGCACAAAGCCAGAACTGCTGACGAGATAATTCTCACGCCACCCATGGCCGGAGGACGTCATGCCTCCCCCGCTCCCCATGCCAGCAGCCTACAAGCTACCACTATATAAGTCTGGCCACAGCCGAGCTCTGGAGTCATTCTTTCACATCTTGTGCACTGCCCACAGCACTATTAGTGCTCGGGAGCTCTAGAGAAGTTCGAAGCCTACAAGTACACCTTTGCAGTAACCAACTACATATGTCGACGACCAGTCAACCTGGCAACATACAAACATGAACTTTCTTCTTTTATCTCCATTTGTCTCTTGTAGACACCTCTAATTAGTAGTTTAACTGTAACTCTTATTTTTGTGTAGAATCAGCTTTTCCCGCTCATTTAGAACCAGGTCACCTACACCTGGAACCATGCAGTTACTTTTAGCTATCCTTGACTTGGTAGGAGGTAGCACAGGTCACGTATCTTTTGAACTTTCAATAAACACGCGTTGCTTTTCTACCTTGCTACTTTTATTTTCAGGGTATATATCTGTATTCACAGTTGGAGGAAGATTACGCTATGTACTGCCAACATTAGACGGCTACCTGTTTCTTCCCATCAAACACACAGCACTATTAGTGCTGTGGGGAAGAAACAGTAACGCCCCCAACCACTAGTAACACTTTCATACCAGGAAGCACGACACACTCGGGTTGCTTCGCACTACTTGCACTATTATTGCGTGGTGACAGTAACCTGCAGTGGTGCCGGGTATTCTAGGTGGATGCACAACCAGTAGCGACTTGGCGCGACTCTGGCTCAACATCCCTGATCAGTCCGCCTACTGTGGAGGATCAGTGGGGACTCTTATCGAGCCGGCCGACAAGTCACTATTGGAGTACACTGTTAGTATTTCCGTTTCAGTGTACTGTGTAATTTATAGAACTGTTACCCTAGGTCTCATGAGAGAAGGAGTGGTAGGAAATGTAAAGAGCAACACCGAGCTTACCCTACTGTCTGGCTGAGGATAGTATCACCCTATCCTACGCAGGATAGACAGGCGGAATGGGTTCGTGCCACCAAACTCAGACGTCAAGCGGTCGCGCCTGCACCAGTAATATTAATTGAGTTTCCACCATGTGTCCGTACCAGCTTCAAGTATCACCCTGTTGTCTACGGTTTATTAACTGGAGTGGAAGTTCGCCTAGGTTGGGACAACTTGGTCTTCTTGACGAAAGAAGCACGACTTTGGAACATTCGTGCAGGCATTTACCCCGCTTAAGACTAAACTTACCTCAACTACCTAACTAGAGGTGAGAGTGTATCAGAACTAGCCAACACTCCTTGCCTCATCCCCGTTACCTAAGTCGCTTTTGGTCTAGTGAGTAAAATCTCTAACTATCGTGTCCAGTCAGTCTAATCGGACACATATCAGTTTAATAAAATTCCCGTTTTCCGTTGATAGTGCACAGCGTAATCTATCTTCAATTGTAGGTACAAATAAATACCCTGGAAATAAAATTAGAAAGGTAGAGAGCAACGTGTGTTTATTGAGAGCTCACAAAACACGTGATCTGTGCTACCGCCTACCAAGTCGAGGATAAATGAAGGTAACTGCGTGGTTCCTGGTGTAGGTGACCTGGTACTAAGTTAAAGAAAAATACTGGTTCTAGACGAAAAATAAATAGTTAAAGTTAAACTGCTAAATAAAGGTGTCTAGAGGGGACAAAGTAAAGTTAAAAGAAAATGTTTGTGTTTGTACATCGTCAGGTTGACAGGTCGTCAACGTACGTAGTAAGTAGCCGTGTGGGCGTACTCAAAGGCTGGTAATGTGTTAAAAGATCCTGAACACTGGCAATGCTGTGGGAGGTTGCTAGAGATGCAAAAGAATATCTCCTGAGCTCGGTTGCGGCCTGACTTATATAGTGGTAGCTTGTAGGTTGCCGGCGCTGGGTGCGGGGGAGGTGTGATGTCCTCCGGCCCTGGGAGGCGTGAGAATCCTCTTGTCTGCAATTCTGCCTTCATGCCTCATCGGGTGTGCTCGGCCTTGCCTGCCCGAGGTCTGGGCAGCTTGTAAGTGTTGAGCGGAAGGAGGGGGGGGGGTGCCTGATGGGTTGTGTATCTTCCAGGTGAGAATGAAAAACACAGAAGTTCCCATTGCCTGTGGGGTAGGCAACGTGTTGTTCATGCATATAGAGATGGAAGAAGTACTGTAGGCGATGAGTTGGAATCGTATTAGAATAGGTGTATAAGTGGCACGCGCCATTCTACTAGAAAGACTCATGCTCATTCTGGACCAGTTTCTGTTCACTGAAAATTCAATCTGGAAGCTGGCACTGGCGAGTATGAGGGCAACAAGAACTTTCATTGTAATATCATAAACAAATAACTCCCAGACACTTACCGGTCACCCTACTTTGATACTTTGATTTATTTAAATATTTAGCCTGGCGTGTCATGCCGCCTCCTAAAAAGTGCCGCTCTAGGCCCAGGTCTATTCGGCCTACTGGGAAATCCGGCCCTGACTACAAAAGCGCACACATTCCTTTTCATAACTTGCAAGATAAATTAATTTTACCCAAAGAATTAATTTACGTGGTTTGTGCCAAAACCTCACAGACTGTATAAACCTGTATTACTTCTCTCTTCAGTTTGTAAAATACATATGTATTAAGACTTTTACACTGATAGTCATACCAGATCAGGTTTCTTTGGCTTAACCCTTGGTAGCACATGCTCTGGAATTCTTTAATTAACCTGGAGACCTTTCACTATGTTTATACATTTCATACAGAACAAGTTAATTATTTTAACAGCTTGGCTGACATGGCACTGTATGGTTGTAAGAACAGTTGCAATATGAAAATAGTTGTCTCTTGTAATTTTTTTTACAAAGAAGAAATTAGTCTAATATTGGTTCTTTTTGTGTGAAGTAGCTTACCAATGTGGTAGCTTCTAAATACATACATAGTATTTTTGGGTTTCTTGTGCTAGGAGGAGCTGAAACGACGGGCAGAAGTGGAGAAGATTGCCCGGGAGAGGGCAAAGGCTCGCCAGCAGAAGGAAGAGCAGGAGAGGGCATCTCGTGCTGTTGCTGGTGTCAACCACCTAGAGATACCAGCTGAGCTGGCCTTCATCTTTAGCAAGTTGGATGGTGAGCTTAGTAACCTATTATTACCTTATTGATGCCTGTTTCCTATTTCAGGAAATATTGCTCCTAAGTTTGTTTGAATGCTTTACATTCACAAATTCAGTCTTCTCAGCATGGCTATATATGTATGTGTAATGCAATTAAAACTATGAATAATTGTAGAATACATATTTTTTGTACTGTATCTATCAAATTTTTTTGCTGTGTAGATAATAAATTTTAATTTTAATGTTTATTGTTATGTATTGTCACAATTTTTTTTCACTGACTTTACAGTTGCTATACATTTCAGTCAGCAGCGAAATATAAGAATATCACAGAGCAAAGTAACATGTTTTTGTTCAAAAAGTTCACTTTTATTATAGTTAATAAAAATAGGAATAGGTTTTAGGATTCATGTTACTGTTATTTTGTAGACGTAAATAACATTGCTTTAGTATTATGGTAGCATGAACAATTGTGTCTGTCCATTTTTTTAAATCTTCACCCCATTTTTAACATTTAACTATATCAATACAAAAAATATATGTAGCAGGTATTAATATTACATTATTTAATATTACACAGTAAAACCTTCTTAAGAAGTTTTCAGTTAAAAAGTTTTCCTGCTTGGTAAGCTTTAAAAAGTTTGCACTTAGTCTATTACAAATACATAATATTTCCCTTTTAAGTAGTTTTCCTGCTTAATAAGCACATATTTTTCAGTATTTTACTGAAACGCCTTAACAGGGTTTCATTGCATATTGATGTATGATGCGTATATAGACAATTATTTTGCTGCAACTATGTATCATCACGTGCGCACCACATGTCTACAATTGATGCAACTCTGAACTGCAGCAACCGAAACCAACATTACGTCTGATATAATAAGGTGGATGCCTGGAGACCATAATGCACCTGAAGGAAGAATAAATAATATATTAAATTGCCCCTGCCTTAAATAAAACCCAGTGAAATGGGAATATACTAGTAAACCACGTCAGTGAAACTGCGCCTGAGCTCGCGCAACCAATGCAACCCTGCATAGCAGGGATGCCTGCTTCCCACTGCACTGAGAGAGATGGCAGCAGAGACAGGCTCCGCCTACAGAGGGACGAGCTATCCCCTCCACCCCCAAGCGCAGGTTACCCTGCATATATGTCCCTGCATAGCCTTAGAACAGCAGTTCTCATCAGCAGCTTACCTTTGCACAAGTCGTGCCAAGGTTCTCTGCTCTGTTTGCTTTCTGCTGCTTTCTTCATGATAAACCAACAGTTGATCTTCAGCTACCAACATCGGACTTCTTTCTGCATGCGCTGCAGCCCCAGAATTGTCGTCTCCCACTTAACACTTGACATTGCTGTCAACATCCACACCCCATACTTCCCCCTAAGTCTTTTCAGGATATCCGCATAACTTCAGTCATCCCCTGTAAGCGACACTCTGCAACTGAGAGGCAGGGAACCACAGAAATAAAACTTATTTCCCGATCTTAGTGTAGGGCTGCAGACCGTCCCCTAAAAAGGACTGGACGTGCATCAGCAAACACAACCTATTTGACGGCCACCCATACTGTGGACCAGGCACATAAAGGTACCTGGTGCACACAACCACTAGCAAGACACACGACAAAGGGAGGCTAGATTCCCCTTGCCAGCTAACCCACTACCTCCACCGCATATAAACATGTCAGAGAGAATGCCAGGTTTGGCAAGGAAGGATCTACCTCTTCTGAATTACACTCTAGCCAGGGTTATTGTTGCCTGCCAACCCGTTGAGGAAGTGTACTGTAGCACCTAATTCCCTGGTAAATACCATTCGCATACAGGAGGGGTATTAAGTGGAGTGACAGGAGGGCAGCTCCTATCCTGTCTGGCAAACTATCCCTGATTAAACCATCAGCCCCTGCCTTCAGCTTATTGACCCCTCGGGAACGAGCTCACGCCACCCGCCAACTGTTGAGGCCTCACCTCACAATCACCCCAAGTCTTCTATTTGGTCCCCTGGTGACGCTCCCTGGGGCTCTGCAATCAGCCATTGGGATCCTCCGCATAGGCCTACCCATAGACCTAGGTGTTGAGTGCATCAATGGCCTAGGCACAGCTTCACCAACCAGCACCAGTTGGCAGACAGCCCGCCAGCCGCAGCCAAGCACATCTCCCTGCCAAGCCATCCAGCAGATGCTGTCGCCACAAATCAGCCAGGCCAGGAGGCCTGCTATTGGACCAACGGTGATATACACCCCTCGACAGGCCCCGCCAAAACCCCGCAATTGCAAACCAGCTCTATCACAGATTGACTTTGTGCCAAGCCGGCATCCTACCAGCCCAACGCTCTATAAAGGTACCATAAATGATAGGTACCAGATTCTACAGACCCCACCGCATTAGGGCTTGTAAACTCCTTTTGCTTGTGTGTCTGATGTAGCACAAACTAAAAACAACTTCTATTGAGGCAGTGACATGATCCTGTCCCTAGACAGTCATATGTCAACATCTACAAAAAGTTATAATCCTACTACATACTAGCAGCTGTGCAGGATTTGCTGATGTAAAGGCATCATGTGTAACATGTATGAACAACACCCTGGTCAGTCATCTTAATAAATGAGCACCACAAATTTTCTTTGGCATCACCTTCTAGCTTTACACAATACGCTGCATGTGACCATCAGAATTAAATGCTGTTGCTACTTACAGACTCTTGTAAAAATGTAGAACTCAAAACATACTGCCATTATTGTTCACTAGTGTTTCTGGTCTCCCATGTATGGTAAACACACTTCATAGAACCCAAATTACATTTAATGAGTCTGCAATGAGAGCAGAATTGTAAGGGCAGGGGAAACAGGAGATTCCAGAGAAAACCTTCCTACTTGTAGCATCATCTGGCACTATTCCCACATGCGAAAAACCAGGAGCGACCCTGCTGGGAATCAAACTCTGTTCGCCTAGGTGGGAGGTGAGTAGTCTTAACCACTACAACACCGTGGCCCCTGAAAATTTAACTTTTGACCAGTGACACTTCTAGCAATATGTAATAAGAACCCACAATATAGTCAGGAAAACTTATCACTGGATTGGCTTGATAAAGTCCACATGGTGTTGTGACTGGCCTTCTAGTCCATGCCAACAGATGATTTGGTGCCTTGGTAAAATTGTGCTGTTTCTACTGATAAATGTTACATTACTTGACCGTTACCTCAGTGTCCTTATCTAAGCCAGGCCACTGTACATCACTATGTGTCCACACTTTTGTTCACACCTTGTTCACGCCTTGATGCGAGTCGTGCAGTGCGTGTAGCAGGTACTCTTGATTTGATTTTGGATTAACTACCTATGCCCACCATGAAATGCAACCATGGTGCATCTGTACATCATTCATGCTGTAGCCAGAAAAATGGCTGGTAGACTACTTCCACTTGTAATTTGTCAACTAGCTAGCCTTTCCACATCCAATTCTTCATTTCATCTGCTTAAAGTGAAGGTTTATCCAAGGCTTCCAGCACTAAAAATTACTATTCACTCAATGTGATGGTGTAGTGTGGTATACTAGGGAAGATGATGTTAAGGCTGAAAAAATTACTTATGCCCATTTTGTTTCTGCTTCTTCTCCTGATAAAAGCCATGTAGCCAAAAATGTGTGTATTTTATTGGATATTATTGTAGGTGTTTGTGTATTTTTGTTATTTTGTGCATTTTGTTGGAAATCTAGCTCCACTTTTTGTAGCTGCCTTGTCAAGTGTGCTTTTTATGGCAATTGTTTTGTGTACATAATTTTTTATGACAATTTTTGATTTTGCAGTTTTTTTGAGATCATGATTTATACTTTATGTTGATTATATGTATACTGTATTGTCAGTTTTCCAATTATACTGTATACTGTGCTTAGTTGAGTATAACATTATCACTTCATTAATTTGCAAACATAACATTTGTTTTGTAATTGTTAACTTTGGAGACCACTGGTTGTATTACTGTGTAGCTAATAAAGACTGCGCACGTAATAAGAGTAAAATTTTTTCTGTGTAGACTGGCAGCCAGTCCACTCTGAACGGAATCTTGTGAAGGTGGTGGGGGGAGTGTCTCCTCGACAGGAGAGGAATCATCTGCCTCATGACATAGATTACCATGCATTCACGAAGTTCACCAACATCTATTTCAAGGTATGTCTAGCTGTAAAAATAATTCACCATAACCTAAGCTGTTGTGAAGTTTGCAATTAGCGTATTGTATGATAAGCCTTTATAGGCATGTTATAAAACAATTTTGTATCTGTAGTCTCACCTGTGGGGTATGAAACGAGAGCCCATTAAGACTCCCTTCCTTGCCAAGTCCAAGGACATGGACTACCAGGATTCCTTGGCTATCTTCAAGCTGATACTACGCTTCATGAACGACAATAACTTGAATGGGAAGAAGGAAATCACCCTGGGAGACTATATCGTCAATAAGGTTGGTATATTGATTAGTTACTGTACTTTGCTATTGAAGTGTCGCTGTTAAAATTACACTTCTAATTTAACAGTGATCTGAACAAGATATATCAATATCACTTTCCAAACAGGTTTTTGTGTTTTAATTACTTTTTTGTAGTAAAAATAAAATTTAATTTAATGTGTGTGTGTGTGTGTATATATATATCACTGTGTGTGTTTATGTATGTGTGTGTGCATGCATGCATGTGCATGTGCGCGTGCGTATAAGAGTTTAATTTTTGTTAAATAAGCCTGTCTATAAATGGTAAATTTCAAGCATAATATGCATGTTTAGATTTGAGGTCAAATTACTATAAAAAAACTCATAATTATAATTTTGTTACAACTAATGTGCACTTGTATACACACATGTGCATGCGAGCATGTACATATTGCAAACACACACACACACATAATGCAAAATGCACACTTTTTCTTACTATGGGGGTTTTGGTGTGGTCATTAAGGCATGTATGTAGTAAGGATTACCCTGGCAATTAGGCACATGAGAGAAGAACACACTTAGAATATGAGCCCCACAAAACTACTATCTGGTAAAGGTTCTTGAAAATCATACTGCTGGATACATTTTATTCTTAACCTACCATAATTATTAGTATAAATTATCAGGTTCATACATGTGAACATATCTTAATGTTTCCCATAACTGTGTCTCATACACTTAATCGTACAGGAAATCTATTATGTAAGAAAGTGTGCATCTCAACTTAATAAAGGTAGTGAGCAGTGTTTTTCGCAAGGTGAAATTTTCATGAAATTTGCTTAAGTTATTTGAAATCACAAAATAAACAATGTTTTCTGGAAAAAACAAAATAATTGTGTAATATGTTATTGGTTAATTGAGCATGCTAGGTCACTGGCGTGACCTTTGCTGGATGGAGCTGGCAGCTTGGTCAACAGTACAATCTTGCGGCAGGGGGTGTTGGTGTTATGGCTTCTTGGCGAGTCTGGGTGAACAGTAAAAGCTAGGTTCACGTGTCTGTAGTATATTTTGATGGTGTCAATGTACCCTGTAGGCATGTCTCCTTTCTCTTCAGTACTGTTTAGGGTCCATGATCTGCTCCATTATTAACAGTGTTCTCAAAGATGGTGCAAAGCCGTAAAGTAGCGTGCACATTATAACATTGTTGTTATAATCAGTGATGGATTAAAATATTTGAAATTTAGAAAACATCTCCATTAACTATATTTTATGTACAAGAACTAATGAGGAATAAGTGAATACATAGTATGATTGTCTGTTTGTAAAATGACAATTACCACAAACTATGATATACCCAAACTTTATAAACTGTGAAATGTGAATATGATTCAGTGAGGCAATTGTAATTTGGAATCGAAAGTAACTTTTGTAGTGCTGTATCAAAATATACTTACTTTGTTTTCATTATGATTTTTGCTCTTAATAACAATAATAATATTTACTACAGAGTAAATGTCTGGTAACTGATAATTAGCAATTTTATTTTAACTCCTCACCGATATAGTATTAGAGAAGTGTAATGAAGATAACAGAAAGCAGAAAGTTTGTAGCTGCTGCTCTGCTATACGGTTGAAATATTTTATTTTCGAAGTTCTACACACCCGAACAAATAAATCATGAGAGGTAATGGTTTAAGCGATATATATAAGTGAACTTTGGTTTTATTTTTCGTTATAGAGGTATATCACTCATCTATCACTTAAAACAAAAAAGTCTCGCTTTATACTTTCTTTTCTGTGCACAGCTATAAAAATAATCAAAACAGACCATTGTTTTACCCTTTGAAAATATATTCAGTAAAGAAATGATTATGATTGCATCATGGTAAGAAAATATCAGTGATTTGCATGTAAAATTTTGAAATTATTTGAGTGTATAGTTTTTGAGTGACAAGTTTAGTTGGAACATTTTTCGGTGGCGCAAGGTGAGCACGCAGCGCTGTTAAGTTTCCTGCCCCATGCAGAAGCTGAGGGAGTAGGGAGGAGGCGCAGATAAGGGCAAGATTCCTGTGTTTCTTTGTGGCTCTGGCCAGCACAAGGGACTGGGTGGAGAGCGGCGGCGGTGCTCAGCCGCAGTAGAGCACTGAGGTGTCGCACATGACAGCTAAAAACATGCAAATAACTATCTCTGGCTATAAAATTGAGCTCTAACCAAGTAATATTGTATTGTTAAAGCGAAATAGCATCAATTTGAGTCAATAATATTTCATATTTGTAACTTTGATTAAATAAAATTATGAAAATTTTGTCAGTGCTAGAGCCCAAGAGCAGGGCCTCGCGCACCACCACTGCCTGTATGGCCTTATGTAAGTTCCAATCCTGTAGCAAGTGTGCTTGGGTATGGTATGGAGATACATAGCAAGGAGTGTGGCCATGTCCTTCTCTACACATGGGGGATACAGGCAGCTAAGGGTTCCGGACCGACAGGCAGGCAGGCAGACAGGTGGGTTGCATTGCTGCTCACAATGAGCTTTAGGGTGAGAGGCAGCCAGTGCTGTAACCCTCATTCTGATGCACGGTTGGAGGGTACAGTCATCTCTGACACTGTGCTTGGGATTGCTTTCAATTCAGCATGCGTCAGCCTCATGCTGGTACATAAAGCTTCAGACAGAAAGAGGTGATAGCTACCTAAGGAGTGATATCATGATTTAGGGTGTGGGTGCTTACATGTATGCATATGCTTATATGCATGTTAGTTAAGGTTGCGAGTAGGCAGCTAGGCTACCAAAATGATATAAAAAGATAGGAATTTGAGTACTCACAGAGTAGTATTCGTTGACAGGCACACCACACACACACACACACACAAAGTAGGATGACACATTTTTCACGCAGTTGCGTGATCATGATATTTCGCTGTCTAAGCCAGTTTCATCGGGTGGGCGGTAAGGTGATAATACGTGAAAATTAAATGGAAAAAACTGCTGGGAATGTGAGAAGTGTAAGGAAGACAAGGAATGAAAGTGTGAAATACACAGGAAAGTTTGATAGATACATAAAGGACAGACCCAAGATGGTGGGAGATCGAAACACAAACATGTTAGTTAAGGTTGCAAGCTGGCTTAGCCAGCGATATGTTGCAATCGCGTGAAAAATGTGTTGTCCTACTTTGTGTGTGTGCCTGTTGACGAGTACTACTCTGTGAGTACTCGAATTCCTATCTTTTTGTATTATTTTTATATGCATGTTGATTGAACCTAGGTAATGTTTTGTGTGGGTGATAGGTTTTATTTGTATGATTCTCGTGTTTTTTATTTCTCACCTCAAAGTGTGTGTTGTCTATTTTGCAGGGCATTGTGAATGAGAAGCTAAGGGATGAGGTATTGTGCCAACTGTGTAATCAGACATGGAAAAATGACAATGATGCAAACAATGAGCGTGGGTGGCTTCTCATGGCAAACTGTTTGTCAGTTTTTCCTCCTTCCAAGACACTCTACAAGTACCTGCTCAAGTAAGTCTCATTAAGTTTTCATGCAGACAGATATGTTAGACTTAGTAATAATTATTACAGGAAATAAATAGTTATTGAATTGTAATGTTATTTACAATTTTACTAATCTAATGCATAAATGCTTTTGATTATGTAACTGAACTAAATATAAAATTTATTTTTTAATAATAATTTAAGTAATTTGAGTATCCCACAGTGATAGTCTGCCCATACTAAACTATGAAAATCATGGTCGTCAAAAATCCACATGTATGTAGCAAAGATTTCAGTTGGTTGGTGGGTTCAAAAATTATTTAAATCTTTAATAAAAATTTTTTAATTCAAAAATATTTATTACAATGTTTTAAGGGTTATGTTTTTTGCACATGCAACAGTTATTTGGATTCGTTTGTGGAATGTAGAGTACAGTGTAATACATCTGGGACAGTTGAAACTTTATGGTTTCATGTTATTATTTAATTTATGAATCTTCTGAAGGGAAAAAGTTCCTCCTTAATGACCTGGTTTTACCCAAGAATTAATATCAAGCAGTTTTTCAAAACATTTTTAGTGATTTTATTATTTGGAAACTAAAAGTTGCATATATGATACATACATATATTGAATGATATAGATCTTCACATTTCAAAAACCACAAAAAAATTTTATACAAACAATTTTTTTCAAGTCTGACTTGCCATTAATGCACATGCACTAAATAACTACTAATGGTATGCACACAAATGCTTCCAAAAAGACAATTTTTTTCCAGTGTGGAATATATTTTTTTTACATTTGTTTAGTTGTGATTGCTGACTGACATGCTTGAAAATTCTGAATTGTTCATTAAGAAAATAATTAAGTGTCTGTGACTACTCTAGAATTGTGCTTGAGCCGGATACCTACTTGTGGCTCGAGCTCTGCTCATAATAGGTATTTTTCAAGCCTGAAAAATTTAAGCTTCTTTTTCTGGGTCAAGTTATTGATGAAACATAAATATTTAAAAAAAATAGGCATGTTCTCTGATAAAAGGATTCATCAGAAATGAAGGTATGAAAGCTGATAGACATAAAAATTAGTCTAAAACTTGGTTGCAAATCTGCTTAAGATGCAGCAACTGATGAGACAGTTAGTATATGTTTGCTAGAAAATAAGACATTATTCATTCATGAAACAATATTTTAAAAGATAGTTCTGTTTGATGTTAAAAAGTCAAAACTAGTATAAAAGCGGAGTCACAAATCGGCCCATGATGCAGTACGCAATGAAAGTTTGTTAGAAAAATAAGACTTTAGTCATAAGGACACTTGTTTTTTGCAAGGTGAAATTTTCATGAAATTTGCCTAAGTTATTTGAAATCACAAAATAAACAAATGTTTTTCTGGAAAAAACAAAATAATTGTGTAATATGTTATTGGTTAATTGAGCATGCTAGGTCACTGGCGTGACCTTTGCTGGATGGAGCTGGGTAGCTTGGTCAACAGTACAATCTTGCGGCAGGGGGGTTTGGTGTTATGGCTTCTTGGCGAGTTTGGGTGAACAGTAAAAGCTAGGTTCACGTGTCTGTAGTATATTTTGATGGTGTCAATGTACCCTGTAGGCATGTCTCCTTTCTCTTCAGTACTGTTTAGGGTCCATGACCTGCTCCATTATTAACAGTGTTCTCAAAGATGGCACAAAGCCGTAAAGTAGAGTGCGCATCCTAAATGTGCAGGATGCATCACACGTCAACATTAACATTGCAGTGTGTAAGTATTACAATATTGTACATGTAACCTCAATAGCATTGGCGGAGAAAACCAGAATATGCAATGCTGCTAAAAATGTGAATAAAAACAATAAAGCCATTTAGTGGAATTTTTTTTTAAGTTCTTGTAACCTGCATATTATGTTCATGATGTGTCATAAATAAATGTAACCAGCTTTTATAAGTCAATAATTACAGTTTCTTTAAATTTTAGCAGTCATATTGTTGGGCTGATGCAAAATGTGGCATACTCGCAATTGCTTTTATATTGTACATTTCTGTCAACCGTCTCTTTTATAAGCATACACAATTACTGTATATATATATAGACAGGTAAGTATTTTTTTTGTTAAACTGGCAAATTTTAGCCATTAAAATGATATATGTACATGAAAACAAACACTTCAATTTAATGTTATGCTGAACGAAAATTAATTGTATGTGTACTTTATTGTTTGTGATATTGTATTAAATTGTAAAAATAAGACATTTCTGATGAAATTTTAGAAAAAGTATTGAAAACCATACCAAAATTACCTCATCAAAACTGCATAAATCTTGGAAACATTTTCACAGAAAACAGGTGTGTCTCTTAGAGTAAATATATGGGTAGAGGAAGCATTGGCAATAAACAATGCTTTGAAAGGTAGGTGTGTTCTGTTAAAATTATTCTTTTGAACTGCAGGTATTAACATAGATTACCTTCAAAATACTAATATTTATTTTATTATAAAAATGTATATATTTGTATGCAATAAAAGAGCTCGAGTTCAAAGGCCAGGAGATGTCAGTAGGCCTGCTTGGGCTCGGCTCGAGGGGAAAATCCCAGGCTTGCAGACCTGTAGAAGTAATTTTAAAGTATCCTCTAAAATTGGACATCCCTTATACTTCATTCGAACTTAGTGCAACGTAAAAACCATTCCCAGAAATTATGATGAAACACAGTTATTGTTTTAAATTATGGGGTATAAAACTCCAAAATTCAGGTTACTTTTTCACTGCTATGATAGTTATTAAAACTGATGCCTCACTTGCTTGGGGATAGCTAGATCTCAGTGTCTGCCTTTTATCCTCTTGGGAGCCAGGTAGCAGGTGCTCCCTTATCAGGTCTCGTAATGGACTCATTAATTCGTGCCTAGGAAGTTTGCCCTGCCATTCTACTGGGATCTAAATGATTCCCCGGGCGGCCATAAGTGATGCTGGTCAGTGTTGGCACTGGGATGTAGCTGGCCATTGGAAGAACTGGTCGCCTAGAAGGAACGTTGAGTTGATGGGTAGTGGTGACTGGGATAGGCGGGTGTGGTGGAGGAAAGCGAGGCCTAAGGGAGCTGGTAGGAGCAGCGAGACAGCACAAGGGATGCTGAGGCAACTGAATAGGTACCCTTCTGAAGCCCTGGGAGCAGTGCTTCAGAGCCACGAAGTTTGGTTTGGTACAATATTCCTCAACTCTGTGTGTTGTGCACCCTCTGGGTGCTATGACTGTTCTGCAGCATGCCTAGCTTGAACCACTGCTATCTTGGCTGCTTTTTGTCACCCAGTCTGGGAAAACATTAGGTGGGTGACCATGAGAGAGGTGGTGTCATGACAGTGGGTGTTCAGTTAGACCAGGACACAATCTTCTCAATGGAAAATGCTTGGAGCCTAATGTAGGTGGTAACTGAGGTATAGGCTATTCAGGGTCAAGTAAGCACTTTTGAAAGCTTTCTAACTTGGAATAATAGTCAGTAAATATATTTGTTTTAGCCTTAGAAATTAACTTCAAAGTATAGTGGAATATACGCACTGTGTTTATTACTTACGTAGAAATTTTTTTTTTCGATACTTTAGTATCCGATGTAGACATTGAAGTCGGGTTATTACTTTCTTTAGGAACAAAAATGACCGTAATTCTGTTTTTATACATCGCACATTAAGAGAAAAAGAAAAATAAGAACAAATTCCATATTTACTCCTGAATAGCACACCTTTTTTCCCCAAAATAAAGGGAAAAAAATTGGGGGGGGGGGGGGGGTGTTAGCCATAAATTGTGGTTGCGGGTCAATAATTCTGCCATCCTTTGTTTTCATGGCAGAGGCTAGAGAGCCATGTTCGTTGGGGGGGGGGGGGGGGGGTGGATAAGGACTGAGGAGACCCTTTTTTTTTTTAGATAAGGATAGTAACATTCTAGCACCTCAAAAAAAAATAACAGGTCACTGCTAAACGGAGAAAGGAGAAAAAAGAAAAACTAAGCTGGAAATATTGAGTAGCAGGAGCAGTAGGGTTCCGGATTTTTTTATTTTTTATTTTGGTTTTTAGAGCCCAAGTTTTTCAATTAAAGTGTTTTCCAAACATAACACAATCGCCACACATTAATGTATAAAAAAATAATTTATTCCATACTTACTAACAGGTGCCACAATTTCTTGGTGCAATTTTATAAAAAAAAAAATAAAAAAAAAAAAACCCTGGAACTTGTTGCGAAAATCGTGGTGCTAACATCACTTGTATTTCAAAGCAAATGGTTTCACCCGAAAATGTTATGCAAAACATTTTAACCAGGAATTATTATTTGTAAATATGTTTCCTTTTGTGTTTAAAGGTTGTTTTATCCAGTAAAATTGGTGTTTCATTGTATCTGGCATAAAATTAACATGACTTTTTAAAACTTAAAATTTATTTAACTCAAAGGGCAGAATCTTCGTGAATAAAATTATATGTCCAAAAGCATATACTCGACCACTTGTCAGCAAAAAATTGTTTGAACATCGATCGACTTGTATTATAAGTATTCATTTTCAGTAACTTCTTGTGGGAAAATCGGAGGATTTATATTAATTTATTTCAATAGACACGCATCTTTGAATAAACTGATAATATGCAAGTGCCTATTTAACACCTTTTGCCATCTAATAATGGGTAGGTAAGCACTGAGCCAAGTGCAGTGTAACTCATGACGGGGAAAATCAGAGGATGTGGTTTTGAATGATTAATTATTAAAGACAGTGAAGAAATCAATTACAATTGCCTCATTTGTGTCTCAAAATTAAGATTTCTTTGCAGTAAAACATGATTAATTACTTTATAAGACAGATATTTGCCACGTGTGCAAGATGTCACCAACAGGTAGCGGTGTGGAGAGGTAATCCTCCCGCTGCCTCTCCCTCCCCCTCCTCTCCACATTAAACCAACAGACGTGACACTACCCGATCGATAACTTCTCCGTACGCTCTTAGCTGAGTGTGCGAGGACATTTAAAATTTGACTTGCATTTGGTATCATATTATTTGCATTTTCAGAGGGTTTGAAAGTTTTAGGTCAGCTTGCATTTTGTGTCGGATTACAATAAATTATGTACAGTATTTTAAGGCATAATTTATTTGTTTAAATGAGTCTAGGAAAAATGTTTTTAATATGTTATTAATAGTAGTACTTTTTCTGAAATTCAGTGTGAAGGGCATTGGTATCAGTTTTTTGGTATCGGCGTATCAGCAGTGGTATCGGGGTGTCGGTATCGGAAAACATGGTATCGGAACAACTCTAAAAAAAATGTAGGAAAGGAAAAAAGTAAGTAACTAGGGCCTCAAAAGTGCTTAACCATGAACAACCTATAATTCTCCTGGAGAACAAGGACTTTCTCCAGTGCCGTTGCCTATGAAGAGACAACCTCTTTCTCCTTCCAAGGACATCCAAGAAGGGCAGGCAGCAGTGTCACTGGCAATCAGAGTGTAAGATTCATGGGTGTCTACCCCCTACAGATAGGCAATCCTGAGCTCAGTCCTTGTGGTGTCCAGAGAGGTGATTGTAGGTGAACACTACAATTGGTAAGCTTGTGGACAGTTGAAGATAATGCACACAGCCATTTTATACATGCCAGCATGCAAGGGTGAGCAAGGGAAGGGTGACAGTTGGGGGTGAGAGTAGACCAACACTTTCCTATGCAACCAGGATATGCATGCGGTGCCAGCTTCTATGGAGTGGCCAAGGAGGTGGTAGCAGCAACCCACCTAACTCAGACAAGTTGGAGTCATGTGAGCTTCCTGTAGACAGGTGGTGCAGCGCAAGGGGTGCCTGAGACCACGCTTATAGTGTGAAGTACGTGACAGTGACTGGCATAAATCTTTCTACTTGGGTGATGCAACTGGGTTGGGGGCTAAGAAAGACTGATGGTGCCCATGGCACATCAAAACTTTAGGTTCTAACATTAACTAAGAACATACTGCAAGCCTATTTTTGTACATGTGTGCCAATGAGACATAATTTGATGAGCATATTCATGGTATTCATTACTATATCAAGTATTCTGAGTATTACAACGTATTGGCAATTTCCTGTTTCTGTGGTTGTTCCTTTTGTTTCATAGAACTATCTAACACTGTTATAACTTTTCTGTTTCATGAAATGTAACTATGAGTCTGCTGATTGACAATTTGGCTTGTTTTGATATTTCAAACTGTTTCTACACCCATAAAAATCAGCACACTTTACTCTTATAGTCAGCAGTTAGTGGGGAAGTTACATCACCTGCAGAAGTGTAGTATGCAATTTCATTAAAGAATCTTAGGCAAGTTTGGTTCATATTGGGTAGAAAATCATTGTGTGATTATTACATGAGACTAGAGGAAGTAATTTTAAAAAAGGAAAGTGTATAGCAGTATAAATTTGTAAGGTGTAAAAATGGGGTTCTTTTGTACTTGATATGTCAACATAATAGGGGTAAAATGCTGGATGCTAGGAAAAAAGTACACAGAATTCCAGAAGTTGTGGTATGATACTGTGTGGTGATACATCACATCTTGTACATTACAATGATTAAAAGCACATAAAAATAAAAATGTATTCACAAGTATACATTGTAAATATAAGAGTACATACAGTTGCATCAGTACACTCTAGTCATTGGTGTTTATTGCCAGGTATGTGTCAGACCACGGCTATGACGGCTACAAAGCTCTGTGCCAAAGAAAGCTGCTCCAGTCTGCGAGAGTGGAGAGCAATCTTGCCAGGAACTATCCTCCATGTCTGCTGGAGTGGCGCTCCAACCGCAAGAGAGTTAACATGGCCCTCACTACTGAGTGTGCAGATGGTATGTAAACTCTCTCTTCACAGTTTTCTTAGTAGAAGCTGACCATTCAGTGTTGCATTCATTTAAAATACTTATTTGGAGTGGCTATTACACCTAAACTAGGCTTGGCCATCTCAAGGTGACTGATTGATAACAGATTAACTAGGTAATTTTATGTGTGTCATTATCTTTTAAAACTGTTATGGCAGGCCTGCGTTTTAACTGATTTGATCAGTTTTTATGGATTTTTAAAGCACTAGAAAAATCCAAATCCAAACTTTAGTGTTTGTTTTTTTGCGCTTTGCTCAAAGTGGCGTCACTAGCACCCACAGTGATAGTGTCAGTTTCTCTGATGCATTTGTTTGAAAGATTCTTATAACGGAGGTGGATAATTAAGTGCAATATTTTGGACACACTTCAATAGTGTATGTCAAAAATATTTTGCTTAATTATTCACTGGTGCGGGTATACAGTTATCTATATATGTCTGTTCCTGGCTGTATGATCACATGCAAAGGCCAAGTCCATTATTGAAAAGAACCATTGCAGTGAATTGCAGTATTTATGCATGCAATCCGAATTTGGTGGATGAGTTGTGCGTCGTTTGGCACTGATTTAATAATGGTGAGGAAACAAAAATTATCGCAGATACAGTCATTGTATAAACAAAAGTATAAGTGTGAGTGGAGAAAAGAATTACCATGGTTTGTATATTCCAAACCAAAATAACTACATTAAATATGTAAAAGTTTTTCATATCCACTTTTTTTCTGTAATTTGAACTTTTTTAATTCCAAGGATTTACAGGATTTGAGATGATTCCAGGATTTTTCAGGATTTGATATACAGGATCCAGGATTTCAGCTTCAGGGCTGGTGGCAGCCCTGCATTATGGATTTCGAGATTGATTTTAAAAATAAAAAATAAATATTGTCTGTTCGTGGATATTTCCAACTTTCTTGAAGCTGTGCTAAAAAAAAGTTCTACTTTTGGGCTGCTCAGTACACAGGCTATCCTTCTGTCATTTGTTAACAAAATGTAAACAAGTCTGCTAGGAATAAAAATACACAAAATTTTAAAAGTTGTATGGAACTTTGTGGTTTTACAAACTTTCTACTCACTATGTTTGCCGGACAGATGGTCAAAAGTTAATTTTTTTTTTATAAGGAGTTGTGTGTTAATATTAGGGGTTAGCTAATAGTGGATTTTGATATAATATTTTCGAATTGAGAATTGAATAGTAACATTTTCAAATAACATGTGAATAGTTTCGAAATTGAATAGCTACCCATAAACACTTCAGTAGATACATTTTGATTGTCAGGAAATATCTCAAAGTTCTTTGCAGTACAAAAATGCTTTATCAGGAAATAAATTTATTACCTTGGTGTTACAGTTTTACTTTCAGTGATCCTACTCTTTTCTTTTTGGTGGTCATAATTGTTTGCGTGAGGGGTGAAGCCTTAAGTTTAAATAGACATATCTTCTTGGTTGAATTGGTAGTAGATTCTGCAAACACTGAGATTTGGTGCGTGCAGTTGCAGTGCTATTTACCTATTAACGTAATATAAACTGTTTGCACGTGCTTGCAAATACTTACTACCGCTGCAATGAGTGTAATAGAATTTGTTTACCGTAAGTTAAATTATAGTAAACAAAACTCTTTGTTAAATGCAAACATTTCATTGTAAACTTTTTGAACCGGCTTGCGATACTTCTAGCGCTGTTAGTTTGTGTTCCAGCACAACTATGACGCAACACCATATTGGTATTATTCGTGTCCATTTTGTCACTGTCTCATGCTTTCATCAGTGTACTGAAATTGTATACATTTGAGTGTGTTTGCAGAAATAAAAGACTATAATTTCCTTGGAATTACCAAAAGAAATCTGTGTGTTCGTCACATAGGGCCATGTGGTACGTGAATAAATGTGATGGTCGTGCACAATAACGGTAACATAATGTTTAGGCCTACATGCTGATTTCATCGGCTGCAAACACTAAAAATCAAATATCTCCTCTTTCTGTAAACGCTTCAGAGAAACCAAATGTGTGTGTACTGTTTTTTCTTAGTAATTCCGGTCTTTATCACATTTATAAATGTGTTATTTTATTACATACCACACTGGGATTTGATGATTGTTGAATTGCTGCCGTATGAAATGACAAAATTTGTGAAAAGGACTACTTATCATTACAGTAACGGTCCAACTCTAATAACTATGATGAACACCTTCAAATGAGTAGGAATAAAAGGTCAAGCAAATAACTAAAGTGGTAACAATTCACAAAATTGTGCCAATGTGCCTAATCACAGATATGTCGATTCTGTAATGCTAATTCACAGATGTGCTGCTGATGTATGAAAAAGCTTTTTGCTTATATTTAAGTGGAATTTAGGTTACTATTATACAAAAACAATGGTTTTGGTGAACTGCAGCACAATTAAAAGCAAATTTTAACTTATTTCAGCTTACAGTCTTTGAAAAGTAAATAGAGTAATAGTACAACAAGCCAAGTTAAGTTCAAGTAAACACAAAAATTATAAAAATATATATTGGTCTGTATTTATTTAAATACTTTGTCAACACAGAGAACAGGAAACATGCATTGTTGTTTACATGTTTTGTTGCTTTTGACAGTCAAGTGATAAGCTTGAAACAAAAGTTGTGGATTGTGTTTATATACATATATTGGCTCTACAGTAAACAAGATTTATGTTACTTACTTGCAAAATATCTACTTTCAAAGCCTAGTTCTTTCACAAAACGAAGTGTAGGCTAATTGATGATTTGTTCTTGGATGCTTTGCTACATACTTGGGATGGCATAAAATAATTGTTTATGAACAGGAAGGTTCATAATAATGTATGTCACAGAGTTAAACTTTAACATAAAAATGTTTCAAACTAACTTGTAATTACTATATAACCTTTTTCATAATGAATCTAAAGGGAACACTTTGTATGTTCACTTTATAAGGGAAACTTCACATATACACGTCTTGAAATAATATACATAACTGATACACCAAATTTACATACACAGAATACTTTATATTCTTAATAATCTATGGAAGGATTTTTTGACTGTAAAGCATAATAAAACATTTTTTAATATAAACCTTAGTCAAAATGAAATTTTTCAAGTGACCAAAATAAAAAACTGATGCATGTTAACAAGTAATGCATACAGACTTGATCATCATTGAGACTTCACACCTGGTTTACTGGTGTAGGTGGGTGCAAAATGTCACAGAAAATAATAGCATAAAGACAAAATAACCATGTTCAGATTATATAGGTAAAGTAACAAGAATTTTTTGAGACAGAAAATCCATATTGATTTTGTGTTACCATATCTGATGATCAGTCGCCCTCCTCTTAAGCGGCCTTTCCACTGGTGTGTGTATGAGCAAAGTGATGACACAGCATGTCACGTGGTGCCGGATATGAATACGAATATGCAGGCACACCTAGGCACACAATGGTTTCCATCACCAACTGTGATGTCAGGCATGACGTCTTGCTCGCCGAATGAGTGAGAACGAGAAAAAGAGAGAGAGGGAAAAAGAGGGAGAGAAAAAGAGAGAATGGAAAGCCTGGCTGGGAAAATAATCCCCCCCCAAATTTCTTGTTACTTCCCTTCCAACCCTGACTCTCGCTAATATCAAACTGGTAGATTGTTATCTCAGCAGCTTGGGACAAAAACTACAAACTTTGCTTGAAAAACTGTGGAAGTTGAGTATCTTTTCCATTGAGGCTTTAGTTTCCAGATGTGCTTGGTTACACCGGAAAACTATCAGCATTGAAAAATTTGGCAGAAGCAGATGAGCACAGCTCTACAACCATTCGAAATGGGGATGTAAATGATTCACAATTTTCGCATGAGATATTCAAATTTTGAATTAAAATAATTCATAAATTACTATTCGCAACTATTTGAATTTCTGAATATTCGCACACCCCTAGTTAATATACATATTACAGTCTTGAAAACATACACATGGCAGCAAGAAACATTCACTTTACAGATAACACATAAAACTCAGCACAATAAGAAAATGTGTACAGTAAAGAAACATTAAAACCAAGAAATACAACAAATAATCCAAAAAACTCTGAAGCAATTAAGACAAAAATGTTGAATGTGTGAATATATTGTTGTCATTGTGCATAACAAGAATGCATATAGATACTTTGAAGTCATACATGATTCATTAAGGGATGGATTTAGGGACTAATTTGATCACATAGGTCCTAATATTTTTAATACTCGTTTAACAGTGTATAAAATTTTTAGCTGAGTGTTTACAATCAAGTGGATATTTACTTTAGTTCATAATCTCCTAACCACTGTATTTCCTATTTTGTAATAACTTATTTATGATATCCACCATAGATATTCATAATGCATGTTTATTTGGCACTAGTGAACAATATTTGTTAACAATTTGATTATGCTTGTGACTTCCATAACAGCCCATTATAGAAGATAACGTTTTTCAGTGGACTAAAAAGCTTTACTTATCAAAGTTAAAAATATAGCAGCAGCAACATTGTCAATTTCTGGCTGACCTAGACGAGTTGCATAGAATTTTGTTTTCTGTTTTTGTGTCACAGGTGAGATACGCACGACAGCTGTGGATTCGTGGACAACATGTGAGGACCTCGCTTCGCAGGTAGTCAAGGAGAGAGGCATCACCGAGAATCAGGGCTGGACCCTGTGTCTCGCAGACGAAGAACAGTTAATGAAGGAAGCCCTAGGTCTGGACTATGTGCTAGACTTGGTGGCCGAAATGGAACTGACTCCAGCATTTCCCGTCTGTAAAAACAGCTTCCTGGTGTCCGGGGTCGGAGGAAGTCACCGGAGAGTCAACGGTCTAGATGTGGAGCCTGAGATTGCCCCATCATCATCTTCGCCACGTCGCCCAGCTGTGCCACCACCAGAACCACCTAGCTCAAAGCAGGCAGTGAGCATTGTAGCAGTAGATAATGTGCATTATGATAATGTTCACTTTGGAGATGTATTATTCACCCAGAATATCCTAGTGAATTCTAGGTAAAGTTTTATATAATACAGTATTAGTTTAAATGAAAATATTGTTATATTCATTAATTTCAGATGGACATGGAAGGTTTTTCCTATTAGGCCTACATTTATCTCCATGGTTAAGTGCATAGCACACAGCTTGAATTTTTATCCTCAATTATTTCAGATTAAAAATGATATTGAAGATGGGAAGTGGCAGGTTTTTGATATTCACTCAAATTATTCTATGGTGACGATCAGCAACTTTTTCGCTAAATCATTGCAGTTGACCAAACCTATTTAGGGTTTTCAATGTTAGTTTCCGAAATAACTCTGCGTATTTATAGGTATCCTTTTTTTTTTTGAATTTCAATGTAAAAAAAATCATTCAGCATTACAGGAGTTCTGTCACCTGATGTTATATGGAACATAGTCCGTTGCAAGATTTGATTGATAACCTCTCGAGAGAGAAGGATAATGTTCAACACTCATACGTGAACTTACCGCCTCGCCATCTTGGTATTCACTTCTCCTCCTGGGAATGCTGCTGGACTACTTTTGAGATACTGGATACATGCATGCTGCGCATAGCATATTTCCACACCCACACACACACACACACACACACACACACACACACACACACACACAATATAGTACATGAGAATATACAACATACCGCCTGCTGAGACCTACTGAGGTCTCTAAGAGTACACACACAGTCACACTATGTACAAAATATCTCATTTTGAGAACTAGCGAGCATTATTGGGTTGGCAGGCAGTACAGCTTGTGTACCGGTTGGCACAACTGCCCCTTTTGGGCGCACACTTCCACCACCACTATGACGATGCTCTCTGCTCCAGAAGTAACATGACTCTGGCCAAGTACCAGTCCAATGAGGGTATATGTCCTTCATTTACAAGGACCAAATCTTCCACAGTGAGACCTGGTTGGTTGGTTTGCCACTTGCCCCGCGGTTGGAGCTGTTGAAGATACTCGTGATACCATACGAATAGACTCATGCACAATCCTCGTCCTGACACAAACCGTGTTAATGCTGCAAAAGAATTATCAGCAGTTAAATCAGTCACAACCTCAATGTGCACTGCCTTTGTTGAAAAACAAATGAAGATGGACAGGTAAGCCTTCTGAGTAGTGTCACTATGTAACTTGTTTAGTTTGATGGATATGGGTCAAGCATAATCCACTCCCATCTGCTCAAAGGTTCCAGAGGACGTGACGGTCTCTGCTGGAAAATCATCTATAAGTGGAAGAGTATTCACAGGTTGACACCAGAAGCACTGCACACTCTGGAAGCCTCTAGATTGAATTAGGGATCGGGCTGACAAAATCCAGGATTTCTGTAATACGAGAGACTGCAGTAATTGTGGTGCTGCATGCAGATATCTCAGGTGGTAATGATCTAATGCTTCAACCACTGCAGGGTCTTTTTGCAGTATGATTGGGTGCTTAATTGCAAACTCTATGTTGGCATTGGAAATGCGACCACCTGCCCTGAGCACGCCATTCAAATCCAGAAATGGTGCCAAGCGCTGTATTCGTGTTGAACAAGGCTTTCCTCCATTGAGGCATTTAAAGTTGTCATATAGGTAAGCATGATGGATGCATTTGCGTACAAGGAGAGCAGCTTCCTCCTGTTCCAAACTTGTTAAGGAACCACTGTTACAAGGTTGTGTTTTGGCATGTCTCATGAAATTCCTAACATAAGCCATAATGCAAACCAACTTGGGCCATGATGAAATTCATCAGAATTCAGGAAGCTTTTCAGGAATTTCATGAGTGTTCAGCAAGGCAAGTTGAGATTTGAGCTCTGGGATATTATCATCATGCCCTGACACAGTGGACACTGGCCACTGTTCAGGTGGATGGATTAGTTAACCGGGGCCATACCACCAGAGGTCATGAGAGAGAAGTCGAGGACGGAGTATGTCATGAAATGCACGACTCGATGGAATATCTTGCAATCTGACATGTTTCCACAGCCAAGGAGGAACCCATTCTTGAATTTGATACATACAACTTGTAGCAAAGGTTTTAAACAAGTATCGCGGTGACTTTATGCAAGCTAGAACAACACTGAAATTAGTCCACTCATGGATTTGTGCAATAGAAGATCAATTTTGCCAGTAAATGGGCCCCACACAATTCTAAATGAGGGAGAGACATTTGTTTCAGAAGAGCTATCTGTGCCTTAGCCATTATCACATGCACACACACATTCCCTTCAGTGTTCGTACTCCTCAGATACGTGACTGCTGTATAGGGTCCCTCAGAGGCGTTGGAAAAACCATGTAATTCCCCACTGACCACATCAGGACATGTAAAGCGTGGCAAGCCAAGGGTATCAATTTCAGCCAGGCCATTCATGAATTGATTCCATGTTGCCTGAGTTCGCTGGGCTAAGGGGTCATCCCAATTTAGTCCTTGAGTCTACAACCATTGCATTAGAATTTTGGCACACACAGTTAATGGAGCAAGCCAACCCATAGGATCATATATGCATGCAATCTGCGAAAGGGCAAAGCATTTGGTGGGACTATCAAAGTGGACACATAGGTGATACGAGCAAGTCCTTCACTGGATTCCAGTACAGGCCAGGGATGTTCACAAGACCTGAAAGGCCTGGTGAGAAGTCTAGCACTCTAGAACTTTCACAATGGGTCGCAGGCACATTATTGAGGAGCCGAGGCTCATTACTCTATGAATCTCAAACCCAACCCGGCATAAAAGTTCGACCAGCTGAATTTTCAACAAATTAGCGTCATCTAATGACATTGCACCTGTGATGATATCATTCACAAAGATATGGTTCTCAACAGCTTTGGCAGCTAGAGGAGATTCATCACCTTCATCAAACGCCAACTTACACAACTTACGAATTGCCAAAAATGGAAATGGTGTGAGGCCATAGGTTTCTGTATTCAGCTGATAAACTGTAAGGGGTAGTGATGGGTCCTCACGCCACAAAATGAGCTGGCATGGTCGGTCAACCTCATAGACCAAACTTGGCGGTACATTTACTTAATGTCGCATGAAAAACTACATTGTAGAGCCTAAACTGTAGAATTACGTAATTAATGTCATTCTGAAGTTTAGGACCTGGGAGTAAAATGTAATTGGGTGACATACCATTGGAGGTCTGTGCGCTGCTATCAAAAACAACCTTCCATTTGGTCGCAGAACTAGATGTTGTGAGCATCCCATGATGAGTGATAAAACACTCTGTGGTTTGTCTGCCAATATCTTGTTTGCAAGAGGGGGTATACTGCTCCATATGACCTACCTGAACATAGTCAGTCATGAACTTTGTATACATAGTCTTCATCTCAGGCTGCAGATTAAGTTTCCTTTCTAGCAAATAAAATCTATGTTTGGCAATTACGTACAAACCCCCAATATTTTGGACCTTGGGTTCAAAGGAAAGAGAAACCCTGATGTTACTTGCTCCCTGTGATATACAGGATGGTTCGTAGGGTACGAGTCATCTCAATGGATGGTGCAGACTATGGGTGTCTTGGGTGTCAAGGGTTGAAACCTCGCGTAATGCTTCGTTTCCTTTTTCTCTACGGCCGTAAGAGTGATGCATCGTCGAGGGATAATTTTGAAGGCTGATTATCTGGCTTACCAAGGTGGCTGTGGTCCTCTGGGGTGGGGGTCAGGTAGGGGAGAGGTTGGTCTGCAACTAATGGCAGCTGCAATATAGGTGGTATCTCGAGGCAGTGGTCCCTCCTTCTGTTTCAGTCTGCGCCTCCCCTCCCCAAACAAGGGGTGACTACTAAACTACTGTGTTTACAAAGAAGTACACCAGTCAAGTTGTGGGTTAGATAGCATGATTTTACTAGGCAAAAAAATAGAAACACTCTCTGAGTCTGTACCCAGCAAGTTAGGGGCCTTAAGGGCAGGATCAAATACCAATGTTACTAAATGTGTAAACCCATTGATGATCCTAATAGTTAAGGACATTAGGCATCGGGCACACAGTTACTCAAGATGTTACTTGCTTGGGCGAGGAATGCAGGGACTTAGCTGTTTATGGCTGCTGCTGAGGTTCTTCCAGCAGCAGGTTGAGATCAGATCAGCTGGGTGGCACTTCACGGGCTCTTGGCTGGATCTTGTCGGCGTGGCGGTCTCAGCTGGTGTCTTCCTTCAGGGTTGGATCTCTTTGGCGGCGTGGTGATCCCTGTTGGCATCTTCCTTCAACGCTGGATCTCTTCAGCGGTGTGGTGGTCCCTGCTGTCTGTTTCCTTTGGTGCTGGATCTCTTCGTCGGCATGGTGGTCTCTCCTGGTAGCTTCCTTCAAGGCTGGAGTAAGGACTCCAGTAGAAGACCTCTCTCTTGAGGTCGCCAGCATCAAATGGTGTTTGGATGGCATGTCGTAGCATATATCTTCGTGTTGGGCTTCGCGTGCCACTTCCACAAGTGCGGAGTGCAACCCCTTCCTTACTCCACTGCTGCATGGCTGTGTATGCTCACTGCCAGGCTGCCCGGCCTCACAGCTATGCGCCTTGCTGGACTACTAGGTTGCGGCTGGTAGCATCGCCATCCACTCGGGCTCGGAACATACGGACTCATGTGTTGTCCTCTTATTGGGATTGCTGGTTTAAGCTGGCGGGGGTGGTATGACAGCGGTGCTTTTGAATAAAAGCAGTATGCAGCACATGTCGACCTTGTATCTCCCAGTATCTACTTATGTGTAAGTATCATTGGAAGTGTTTATCACAATACTCATTTTCAGATTGTTTTGCATTGACATGAGGAGGCTCTTCATTCTCCTATAGTTGTTTGAGGATGACATCCAACAAGCTCTCCATGCCAACAAACATAGATACTGGTCCCTGCTCGGTATCTGTACAGGACTCGGGGTATTCACCCAATATCACCCATCCCAACTTGTACTCCAATATTACAGGCATGTGTTATCCCAACTCTGTCCACTCTTACCAACAAGAGCATAGACGTCAGCACCCAGAAGTATATCGATGGGAGCAGGTTTTTAGAAGTGAGGGTCTGCCAAAGGAAGGGAAGCCAGCTGAGCATGACACAGGAATCAACAGACACACATGGCAAGTTGCTAGTAATCTTCTTGGACACAACAAAGAGTGAGTGAGAGAAGGTACATTGAGGTTTCATTAATGACTGAATCTGACAGGTTGTTTTCCCCTTCAAGCTGACAGCATAATGGCAAAGGACCATGACCCTTTCACTGGCTTTGTGTAATGGCAATGAGAGGACTTCTGTAGATGCTTTAGAGATAAAAGATGCTTGCGCTGCACTGTCCAGCAAACACCGCATGACACAAGACTTATTGTGTGCACCATAAATCTTCACCAAGGCTGTAGATAATAACACTGATATGCGTTCCCGAGCCGAAACACCTGTGAATGTTTCGCCTGGAAGCTGTGTGGGTTCCAACATTTTGTCTTGGGGAATTGAAGATACAGTGGGCTTATCTATGTGGAGCAGGGCATGTTTCTTTTACTGACATTGATAACAGGTACAGGTAGAGAGACATGCTGCTAGCCTATGGACTGTCCCAAGGCAATTGAAACATATTTTTTTGTTCCGAGCTATTTGTTATCTGTTTGTAGGTGAGTTATCAATTAACTTAGGACACTTTTAAAATACATCAACTAAGACTGTATATAAATAGAAGTCTCCATAGCTATGGGCCACTGTCTCCTGGAAAACTGGTTAATTTATTGTGGCAGGTACACCAGGAAGTGCACTGTGGTAATAGTAATCTTGTGACACATCTCCTGTACTGTTGGTTATCCACTTACAGTATATATTTATCAGTGGACTCATACTGGTGTTTAGAGTAGTTATAATGCTAGCAGATTATTCCAGGGCTCTGTTTACTGCTGGAGTAGCTTGCTGGGTTTAGCCAATGCCTTAAGAAAGTTGTGTTAGGACTATGCTCTCTACGAAGAGGATAATCTTTGGTGTCTCTAATAGACTGCAGGTGGGGTATGCATTGACATGTCTCCTACTAATGCACGCAGCTATGGCTCTAGCAGTTCCATCTCCAATGACATTGGATGAATAAGATAGCATTTAAGGTACAAAAGAGGGCCTCTAGACCATAACTGGATCCCACAAGATGGCTAGGTCCCATCTACTACTTGCTATAAAGGTGCTTATCAAGATTTCAGAGACAATATCTTTAATCACAATGGTGCTAGGTAGTTCCACGACTCTTTCACACATACTGTGACTTCATGCATCTGAAACTCTGAGGGAGAAGGAGGCTGCCTCTAGTAGAAAGGCTATAGTAGAATAATCTGATACCAAAATATGTGATTAGGGCTGAAGGTGGGCAGAATTAAAGTAATAACTCAGTGGATGGTGAAATAATTGGACTTTTGCAGGTTATTTTCATTCAAGACTCATGGTTGGTGTGTGTCTGCAATAATAAAATCTAGACTACTTTGTTCTCTTGGCGTTCTGTCTAAATCTTATTCCAATACATTGCTAGGAAGAGGACTACAGAAATTGCATGACTATAAAAGCTATCTGGTAATGATGTGTTGATGTAGCACTTTGTAGGTTTAGTACATGGGTTAGCATTCCTGGAATTGCATAAGACTTGCTTGTGACTCACCAATGTGATCCACATTTGGTGACATGGGATATTGTTTATCAGCAAAAACATATTCCTTTCTTGTGAGATTCACCACCAGTGTTGAATGTTTCCACCTTATAGAAATGGTGCATTAATGAATTGATATTTCACTGTGTAGGACCTGTGTAAGTAGTAATGAATATTAACAAGTGACTGTCTTATAAAGTGGCTAACATAGTATAGATATATTATTTCCTGCAGTTCATGTTCTCTCGCTGACACAATCATTTTGTTTCCAGGTGAGAAAGCAATCCCATGAAGTGCAGGAGAATGGAAAGAAGGGTGGAAAGCTGCGCTCCCAGTCCCGTGACCACACTGCAGAGATTGGATTGTCCAGAAAGTCTGCACTGAATGATCGCTATTTTGAAGATACGGGTCGCAGTCGCAGTCTGGACAACTTACTGGAGCCGGTCAGTATAATTTTGTTCTTGTGCACTGTATTAAACTAACAAAATTATGTTCAAAATTCATTAACTAGTTATTATTTTTTGTGACAGTACCTGCGGCTCCACCCGCGTGCAAAATATAACAAACAGGCCACCAACCAGTGCCTACTCAAATGGTTGGTGGCATATTTTTTTTATATTCTCTAAGAAACTGTTTGTTTTTCTGGGATGAAAAGTACCCTATGTGCTAATCCAGATTATAATCTACGTCTGTATAAAATTTCATCCATATCCATTGAGCCATTACAACGTGATTGAATAACAAACATGCAAACTTTTGCATTTATAATATTATTAAGATGCAATATCATTAGAAGATGAATACTCTGCATGATATTTCTAACTGCATTAATATTAATCTAATGTGTTGAACAATACTTTTGTAGAATCTTTTAATTAAGTTCTTGTTTTATAGAATGAGTAGATGATGAATATGTCACTAGTCACCATCAATACAGCTTTTTTCTGGTTACAGCCTTAAGCCGCATTAGCAGTGGCCTCTTAAATCTGTCATATTTAGATCTTTTCTAGAGACTATTCACGATAAAGTGAGCACTTTTGAAATCAACCTTAGAAAGTCGCTGTCTCTACCTGCATATGTTTTAATGGGCGCACTGAGTGACATGTGCCCAGTAAAGTTGATAACAATGGATGGGAAGTAGTTCCGTGTCTTAACGTCGAATAAAATGTATTACGCAACCATTTCTGATTACTCAAATTATTTATTCCGCTTTCTGTTTTTTTAATCCATCAAAGTGTAAAAATGAGCAGATTTCTTAAATATCTACTTTTCTAATAATTTCACAGTTTTAATTGACTGATGCATGAATAAAGTGATGAGGCCCATTGCAATGTTAATCTTACATAAGGTGGAATAATACACAACGTGCATACAAGGAGATCTTAAGCAGGGCTTTCAAAAGTGCTCACTTTACCGTTAACAGCATATACCAACTGTTTGTTCCCATTGTTAGGACTCTTTTAAGTGTACATACTTCAGTTAAGTCTTGTTTCTCTGCTACTGTTTTATTACTTTTGTATGATGTACCCAAACCACTTCAGTCTATCATTGTGTGTGATTTCATGCTGACCTTGCTGTCCTATTTATGTCATAACCCATAAGACAGTCCTTTATAGTGACTATCATCATATTTTTCAGACACTTTATGTCCGTAACCTACTATGTACCTTGTTACTTCCAATTTTTCTGAAGCCCTGCTAAAGTTCTACGTACGTGCTTTTCCTCAGCTTCATGCAAACAAATCTGGAAAGTTACTCCAAAAGGACACCACACTGCATTTATGCACTCTCCGTTTAGTAATATTTTGAATGTGAACTATTTCTTACTAGACATTAACAACACACCTATTGTCTCATTGGTTTTATTTATATTAATCATCAGTTTAAAATTACATTGCATATTGAAGCCGTCGGGTGAGACATGAGACGAACAATGACACAAATACTTACTGGTAATTTGGGTGCCAGCGGTGCTTCCCAATCACCACACTATTGAGACTCAGGGTTATCAGGGATGTTGTGGGTTCTGTGTGTGCATCTCACCCGTGCGTACTTACAAACACATTGGCAATACTAAACTTTTAATAAAATCACTGAAATAAACAATTGATTAAACATATGTGGCTAGGACACTGTCACTACTGAATTGCTAGGACACTGTCACTACTGAATAAAAAATCGAGTTTACTGTGGACTTGTTTTTTTGTTATTGTTCATACACATCAAAGTGCCAATGAAATGGTTATATCGGTCATGACTAGCCAATTCCGCTTGGGTGCTCCACAGCCCATAATTAACCTAGTGCATGCCTGAATGGATGATCTCACAGAGGTGCATGAAAGCACAGCCTTCACAAGGGAAGGGGACCGTCAGCCCCTAGGGTGGACTGACGGTTTTTCCCTGAAGACAGGACATGGTGAATTACAAATGAATAACCGTAATACACATTAACACACGTGATTACTCGGCATCACTAATGCAAACTCGTCGGGGCTCGCCCTCCAGCACGTGGGTAGTGTGGTGACGGCCTATACACAGAGCCGGCTAGGACGGGAATAATTGCACCGTACACTAATTACACAATTACATAGACCCCTGAATGATACATGAAATAAGATGGGACACGAGATCAATATTCACAATAAACACACACATGTGTGAAAAGAAGCTTAGGTGGTGCGGATTCCACTGGACGAAGTTCATAGCGGATCACGTGGTGCAGGTGAAATTGCAATATTTCTGCATGGAAATGGCAAACTAAAGTTAGATAAAATATTATTCCTGTTGAGCAAGTGGTTCGCTTTACGATTAGAGTCGTTACAGGCTTGTAACATGCTTGATGGCGGTGAAATCAAACATTACTCTGACCGTGTGGTCAAGTACACAATTACATAGACCCCTGAATGATACATGAAATAAGATGGGACACGAGATCAATATTCACAATAAACACACACATGTGTGAAAAGAAGCTTAGGTGGCGCGGATTCCACTGGACGAAGTTCATAGCGGATCACGTGGTGCAGGTGAAATTGCAATATTTCTGCATGGAAACGGCAAACTAAAGTTAGATAAAATATTATTCCTGTTGAGCAAGTGGTTCGCTTTACGATTAGAGTCGTTACAGGCTTGTAACATGCTTGATGGCGGTGAAATCAAACATTACTCTGACCGTGTGGTCAAGTACAAAAAGCATCTTACGTGAAAAATACATTAAACCCTGAATGAAACTGGCATAGAACCCTGAAATAAATGATTGCATGTACAATGTTATACAAATAAGCTCTTAAAACACAATGATAGCATATACAAAGACTTGGCTTCAGTCGGCCACGTGGTTATACGTGATGTTGCTGTAAAATATTCAAACACGAAAATTACCCTCAAACACATACATAAAAATAAAGCTCTTAAAATTGTGTGTAGCAATTATGCAGAAGTTACACTGAAATGCCATAAACATAGGCAGATGGCGTCTGATTTAAATGCGTGGGTCACGTGACCTCTCCGACATCTTTCTCCTCCTTCTTCTCGATTAAGTTAAAAATGCCACAAGGGTGTAAGAATTAGTAAAACGGAAGTATAATGCTATAGAAAATGTCTGACAAAAACGTACGCAAGCAAAGATTAACCGGTAAACTACATTGACTATGGAAACCTAAATCAGTGAACAAAAGTTGTAGAGCGCACGTGACAGTGTCACACCTCGCCAGCTCTCCTCGACAGACTGTGCAGATACAAGTGTCGCACGGACCTACCATGGCAGCCTACGGGGTTCACATAGGCGGAAATGCTATGCACACCGAGTGAAATATTTTATATTGAAAATAAAATAGCACTAATTAAAATAGATATTGTTTTACATTTCTATAATTTTGTTACGAATTTCATTATTATTTTTATGTCTCTTTGTGATGGCGTTCATGCCAGAATATTAAGTGTTCTTAATCTCGGTGCCGCAGGCACTTTGAATATTCATAACCAAACAATTAAAATTAGTACAAGCACTTTAAAACATTTTAAGACATATTAAACACTGTAAAGACAATATAACACATTTTACCCTGAAATTATCATTTATAGGAAAGTTCAAAATTATCGGCCTCCTTGCACACGTACGTGACACGTGAGCGCCTTCATGGGCTCTAGCACCACTGGCCGTTAGCTGGCATCAATATCTTAATTATATTATAAATATGAAAGTTTGTATGTTTGTTACTTAATCACGTAATGGCTTAATGGATTTGGATGAAATTTGGTACAGGGATAGATTATATTATGGCTAAGCATATAGGGTAATTTTCATCCCAGAAAAACCAACAGTTTCTTAGGGAATATATAAAATATGCCACCAATCACCATTTGAGTAGGTGCTGGTTGGTGGTCTGTTTTGTATAGTTTGTACGCAGGTGGAGACGCGGAAGTCAAAGTTGAATATAACCGAAAATAAGATATTTTTACTTTAACAGAAGCATAAAATGCTCATGATGCATGACTTATTTATGAAACAACCTAACTCATCATACGTGGAGTGATTTTTTCAAATGTTTGATTCAGAACGTGTTAATATATTGCAAATAGACTATAACAAGTTTAATTTATCTGGTGTGGTGTCTGCGTTGGAATATCTTCAAAACATTTTAATAAAATATGATACTGTATATTCTATATACAGTAGTTGTGTTTTGAGATGCATTTTATTTGATGACTGCGTTACTTGTGCAAAGGTTAACTGAAATAAAAAAAAAGGAAAATTTGATGTAATAGGAAGAAGAAAATTGTATGTTTTATATGGCAGTGTTGACTAGGTATTTGTAAAGAATACGGTAGTGTGGAACACACCATTGATCAGCTTAAGAACTAAGCAAACAATGTTTGAACTTGTAATTCCAGTAAAGAATAGTGTGGAACAAAACATTGATCAGTCTAAGCACCAAGCAAATAATGTTTGAACTTGGAAGTTCCAGTAGGCAGTGGGAGTGGCACAGAGCTCGTTGTGATAGTGTTGTATTGTTGTGCAGGAGTTACCGCCTCCTCGCCAGCTGGACAGCTTGGGGCTGTCCCACAGTCGGCTGAATGACCGCTACCACTCGATGGAGAAGGTGTCGGGCAGCCAGAATGACATGAGCATACTCATGATGGGAGGGGTATCCAACAAGGAGTACATGACGAAAGCAGAGGCCCTCATGGAGGAGAACCTTGAGTCTGTGTCTCAGAGGGGCGAGAGCCGCAAATACAGCCTCAACAACAGCAGGTTTCTGCAGTTTGGTTTACAATATTTACTGTTTCCTGTTTCTTGTTGTGTTTTGCAGCAGAACACACTAGCCACCATCTTGCTGCATAATACAGACAGAGGAACTCATTCAACACAACCTCTGTGATCTAGACATTAAAAAAATGTTCTTTCACAATAAGTTCATAAAAAATATTGTTCCACATTTACAGCACCCACCCTTTTAAAGGTATTGTTTGGAGATACTTCATATAAAGTGAACAACCAAAATAAACAAAAATAGTTGATATACAGTGATGTGTGCCCCTCTTGGGTCTTATTGGGGAAGAGGTTACTATGCTGACCACCCTCTCTGTTTCGACGAAAGAGAGGGGAATCAAACCCCAGGGTCAGGCAGAGTGATATGAATTCCCTCCCAGGGAGTTTCACCTTCCTCATGACCATGGTTGTCAAAAGGCGGGACGCCAGCGGTCCAAGTTGTTTGAATGATGGCTAAGTTGGTGATTACACTAGGGTGATGGTGGGGGTGGATAATCTGGCTGGGACTATGGGAGCTATCCACAGCAGCCTCGTCAGTTGGCGTGCAGGAATATAGTTGGCCGGGGTTTGGTTTCCTCGTGGTTTGGGAATGACCTTCGGTGGAGGACCTGAATGGTTATCCCAGATGCCAACTTTATTATGCAGCAATTTACCACAGGCGGGTGTTGAACCCTTGCTAATTTATCGGAGGCTATCTTTATAATACTTGAGCTAGATGGATCCTCCTGTATTAGGGTAACCTGGTGGTTAGTGGAGTTTACGGGTAACGGAGCCTCTGGTTGTACAGGATGGGTATCCTCCTGGTCGTCCTCCGGTGGACACCAGCCTAACCAACTTTCTAGTGGGGACTCTTGTATGGTTGGTACAATAGATTCGTAGCACAATGGTATACTCTCTGACTCACTGTGCGGCAGCTTTACTTGACTCTGGTTCACAATAATTATTTCAGTAGCGGTCTGCCTGTGTCGGGTGCATCCGGCTCTGATGATGCCTTAGGCTGCTTTTAGTACCGCCTGGTTTATTGTGCATCTGTGAGCAACCTTCTATCTCTCTGCGGATGCACAGTCCTGGAGGTATGACTTTGACAGTTTCACCTAAGGCCCTGCCGTATTATGTGCAGTCACTGTGTCTAGGACTACGTCGATTAGCAGTCGAGGGAACACTGGAAACTCAGGAGCAGCGGCATGCCCACTGCGAGTTTTAAACCAATACTGTAGGTTCCGTCTCCTGTACAGTTCAGCGCACCTCACGAATGACTATCGGTCTGGTAAACTATTGCACAGATTAATTTACACTCAATTAATACCGCAATAAAATGAAAAGGAAATTATTACTAAAATTACGATAGACGAGACAAAGGTTTTAAATTCATGTAATATTTAGTACGGTAAACTAGAAATGCGGAAAGTCTCGGCTGACTGATACACTCTAAATTAGCTACAATATTATTAATAATAATTATTATTATGAGCTGAAAATAGGCAAAGGTGAGCCTGATAAAATAATATAATAATAAAAATGCAAAAAGTTCTAAGATGACGCAATTTAGAATGGGGTCTGTCCAAGGGATTGCTAAGATCAAGACGACCTGCTACCGCGAGAGTCAAGGGAAGTTGACAGGAGGTCGGATTACCTCTGAAGAGAGAGGTGAAGCCTTGCGGTCAGCTGGTGTGGACAAGCCTTCGCAAGCTGGTGTGCTGGAGAGCTGGTTGCCTTCACAAGCTGCTGGCTGGAGAGGGTGCTGCCTTCACAAGCAGCAGGCAGGAGTTCAAAGCTGTGTTGCAGGCTGTGGAGAGGAGAGAGAGTCTTTGCAGACTTGGGAGAGCTCGTTAACCTCTTCGGCTGGCAAGCCTGGCATCTCTGCTGGAGCGTGATGCTGGACCTCCTTATATACTGAAAAATCTCCTGATCAGCGATCCTTCGAGGTGCGGGGGTAGAGTAGCCTTCTAGCGAAGGGGTATGTTTTTCAGGGCTTTTGGAGCGCCGCTCATTTCTTATCTCCCCGCTTCGAGGCGATGACGCATATTTACATACCTCGTCCTGATGCAGGCGGGTCGTGATGTCACAAGGTCACAGGGGTGCTGCCATCTCTGGGGTTTATTGAAACTTCTTCTGTGGCTAACTGAAGGGTAGTGGATTATCAAAAATATTTCATTTATTCATGGGGGTGGTCCTTGCATGCGGGATTCCGGGCAGGTGATGCATTACGTAATTAAGTATGTTAATTACTTTTACGTATGCAACTGTCCAATGCTTGGTGTCTGCTTGTTCAATACATGTAATCAAATTTTCCACTGTTAATGATTTGCCCCGAATTAGGGTCACTCGTAGATGGGGCGAAGTAGCCCGTAAAGGGCGCATCTGCGATGCGCAGCATATTGGCATACATCAACATAAAAAATCTCTTTCAACAGCAACATGTAGTGTGGCTTTGGCATTAGTTTTGTTAAGCTATTAGACAACAATTCTTACCAGGCAAGTATTCAACAGAAGTTCATTATTTTTTTAATTATTTCTTAAAAATGGTGTCATATCAATGTGTTTTCTTATGAGACTGCCATTAAAATTTTTAGTTAGCTGAATATATCCCTTGTTATCACAAAATATTTTTATACAATTGTTTTTGATACACACTGTTTCAATCTTTTTTCCTGACTAGTTCTCTAAACTACATTGTGTTCTTCTTTGGTTGTAAAAGAAAGGGCTATATATTTAACCTGAATGGTAGAAATAACAAATTTTTTTTTTTTTTCTTCCACTCATACAAAACTTGATATTCAGGTCTTTTCCCCGTCTTAGTTACTAAACTCACTAGAAAGCCATTGCCTTTTCATTATAATTTAAATTCAAATTAATGGTTCCTTCAAAAATTCTTTTGACTGCCACTCATTGACATTTATTGGGGGTTTCACTGAATCTGCATACAACAACTGCAAATAAAATGTCAGGTTTGCTGGTCTGTTTTAAACAGAGGAGACTTCCCACTGCATCTTGGTTAAGTACTGTAGCAGTAGTTGTTCGTCACCCAATCCATTTTCTGTCCTACCTCCATTGGATTTGCCACTGGTCTGGACTTGTGCATGTTAAATTTACAATGAATCCTTTGTAGGTAGTTGTTCTGGTCAGTAATAATTTCTTCCTCCATCTGGCTGACGTTCATTCCTAAACATTTCTTCACTGGTTTTTTTCAAAGCTTTATTATTAAATATGAATTTATGAAAAGTAGAAACATCCTGTTTGCAATGAAAATGTTTCAGTGATTTTGTCATTTTTGATGAGGTGACTTCGATAAATACAGTATTTTGGCGTGTATAGGCTGTACCAGAAGTTTGTGATGAAAAATTAGGGATAATTAATATTTCAAGTATAGGCCACACTTAATTTTTTGTATTCCTGTAAATTTTGTTAAGTCACAATTCCATACAAACATAATCAATTCTGACATAATTTCTCCCCTACAAAACATTTGAGACAGAAAATTTGTGTTATGTTACAATGTTTATGAATATACTTAGTGCAATTACTATTCCACAGATGGTAACATGACTTGAGAAAGTAAAACCAAAGTAACATGTTACACAAAATGGTGTTTTATCAATATGCACTTGTAGAGCGGGCATGTAAATTACGCAAGATATCCTTCTCTTGTACAGCAGAGATATAATTTTCTCGTGTACTTCTATGGGTGAGCTCCAACATTTTTGCATTTTACACATGCCGGATGAAGGCTATTTTGTGTGTGTCTACATATATATGTGTGTGTGTGTGTGCGCGTGCGTGCGTGCATGTGTGTGTGTGTGTGTGTGTATATATATATATATATATATATATATATATATATATATATATATATATATATATATATATAACTTTTTTCTTTCCCGTCCTTCCTTCCAGAATTAAAACATAAAAATGTACTGTATGTTGACAAATTTCTTAACATGGTTTGAGGAAAAAAATTTCAAAAAATTTTTTAATGCCAATATCTCGTATTAAGCCACGCCCCACTTTTTGTAGTGATTTTTTTTTAATGTGCGGCCTATACACACCAAAATTTCCCGCTACATTTTCTAAAATTTTGTCAAAACACTGATTTTTAAAATGCAATACAACATTTTAAAATATAAATTACATGTCCAATTAATTTTTCTTCAGGAAAATAATAAATTGAAATGCTTGAAATAATGTCAGTATTTTATTATAATAACTAAAATGTGCTAACTCAATGGAAAAATAAATACTTATCAGTTCACGTATGTGTATGTGCATATTAAAGGGACTGTTGATATGAATGTATAAAATAAGAGCACTGATATGTTTCTGCAGCATAGTTCCCACTATACTGAAAGAAAAATGCAACCATATAAATCTATTCTGCAAAAGGTAGATATAAAACATTTTTTTTGTGGAATGCCACATTTTGCATTAGCCCAAAAATATCACTGGAAAAACTTAAATTCAAAACCCTGTAGCTTATAAAAGTAACTACTATATCCTGCCAGTTTCAGATATTCTGTATTTTGCAGTGAAACAACACAAGCTGTCATCTGGACACAGTGCAAACTTTCAGAAAAAAATATTTTTTGTTTATTATTCTCTTACAAGATGTTCATTAAATAATATTTTTCACATGTACAACAAGAAAGCCGTAATGTCAGTAGCTTATATATAGCCAATTTCAGTGGTGAGAACTGAGTCAAAGACTCTACCACCAAAATGTATGAGCAACTGAATGTATTACAATGTTTCAATCAGCTTTAGTATTTGCATTTTAAACAATGAATACTGTACACATTAAATATTTCAGTTTGGTTCTGGTACTTTTTTGGGCCATATTATTATTATTATTATATCATTAATCACAATGTGGTTTTACTCTTCAGGTCAACAGATTTAAACCTGAATGGCCGCAGTTCTTCGTCTGTTGTGTTGGATCAACTGCCCTCAGACTTGCTACCAGGCAGTGGCTCCATAGAATTTGACTACCATGACTTAGTGAGCCAGGCTCGTAGTGAAGATGACAAAAGCAGTTATATTAAAGGGCAGCCAAGGTTAGTGTTTATGCAGCAGTATGATTGTAAGTAGTATACATTCATCTTAATAATTGGATTTCCTTGTACAGTACATGGAAGGAGACTGCTGCCAACATTGGTTACAAAGATTGTTGACACTGTATTGACATCATATTGCAGTCGTGGCTTCATTATTGGTACTTCAAATTCTTGACTTGCAATTTGAATGTTAAAAATAGAGTAGGTCTGATGATGATAGTGTTATGTCATTTTAAGTACAGATTCTACTATTATTTGTAACTCTGTACTTTGTGGTTATCTCAAAGAATATATACATCTTTACACATTTTTTTTAAGTTCCTCTTAACCTTGCATTTTAATTTAATCTCTAATATATGCAAATTTCTTCAAATTCAAAGTGTTATCGTAGCTTTAAACAGTATAAATTGTTTAGGATAAAATTTTGGGGTAAATACAATTTTGATTATACAAAATAATACATTTTTAAAGATACCACATAAAAAATGGAAAATAGTTCACTGACCCTCATGTGTATCTGGGCTCAAAAACAATGTGGACTGTATGTTAATGAGAAAATTGTGAGTTGTGACTTACCAATGAAAGAACAAAGCCAAACTGATCTCGTACATTCAGGCAGCGCAACTCCAGGGATGATGGCGCACCATTGACTGTGTTGCCAAGACGTAGCAGGAAATTTAAATGTGTTCAAAGAGTCCAAAAATCCTGCCAGCCTTGAAGGGTCCACACCTCAACACTAACCAGTCCCATAAACAGTACACAGTGGTATGAAACAGAACAATGCATATTTACATAAACAGATTCTGTGTTCTTGCATGGACAAGTAGTTCTCTTGGTCATGCACTAGCTGAGGGAAAGAGGACACAACTTCGCAGCTGGCCTGGTGAAGCTGTCTTGCTCAGCACGAACTACAGCGACGACGTATACAATACCATCTGCCTTTGGGTGGAATATCCCTATTCTACCAAGCTTCCACCACAAAGGTGGCAAATTTTGATATTTGACCAAAACCAAACTGCTTTCAGCTAAGTTGTCTTCCCCACTGGTCCACTTATCTTTGTGTTGAATATGATTGAGGTACTTCATATGCTGCCACTTTAAAACCAACCGGTGGATCTGTTGTAGAGGCGACCACCTAGTCAACCTGCTAACCAGAGTTGATGATGACATGTCTAGTTTAGGTAATATCTGGGCTGGACCCCATTGAAAAAAAAGTGGGAGTTAAAACAGACAAGTCAATAGGATCACTCAACAACGGGGAACAGGGGTCTAAAATTTAGCATTGCCTTAATCTGAGTTAAAACACTACTGAGTTCTTCATATGTCAGCAACTGGGTCCCAACAACTTTCTTGAGAATGGACTTGACCAATTTGAACCCTACCTCTTAATGTCCATTAAAATGAGGCTACTTCCCCTTACACGCCTGATGAAAGGGGAAGTGATTACCTATAGTAACCAGTGTGATGACCTAACGTCCTCTCTCTCACACTTCTTTCTGTCTCTCTCAGCCACGCACCTTCCTTCCTCCCCTTAAATGCCTTCAAGAGGGGAATCTGTGTAGCAAAAGAAAAAGCATGTCATCTCTCGCTCTCTCTCTATCTCTCTACTGCGCGCTGTCTTCACATGCCGGTGGTAGAGCAAATAAACTGCGCCTGGCGAACATAGAAATGTTATTAAGATTATCTGTCACTCAAAATAGTTTAACCTATCATCACTTGTATTTCAAAGCAAATGGTTCCGCCTGAAAATGTTACACAAAACATTTTAACGAGGAATTATTATTTGCAAAGATGTTTTCTTTTGTGATTAAAGGTCATTTTTTCCTGTACGGTTGGTGTTTCATTGTATCTAGCGTAAAATCAACATGATTTTAAAACGTAATATTAATTTAACTCAAGTGGCAGCATCTTTGTGAATAAAATTATATGCCCAGAAGCATATACTTGACTTGTATTGCAAGTGTAAAGTTCATTTTCAGTAGCTGCTTGCTGGGAAATCTGAGGATTTATATTGATTTATTTAAATAGAAACGCATCTTTTGAATAAACTGATAAGATGTAAGGGCCTACACAACACATTTTTCTGTCTAATAATGAGTAGGTAAACACCGAACAGAGTGCAGTGTAACTTATGGCAAAGGAAATCAGAGGACTTGATTTTGAAAGATTAAGTATTATAGACAGTGAAGAAATCTATTATGATTGCCTTAGTTATTCATTTGTGTCTCAAAATTACAAGTCTTCTTTGCAGTAAAATATAATTAATTAGTTTAGAAGACAGACATTTACCATGGATGCAAGGTGATAGCAACATCTGGTGGTGTGGAGGGCTAATCCTCCCACCGTCGTCCCTCCTCCACCAGCCTCCGTGAACACACTGTCCGATCGATAACTTCTCTACGTGCTCTCTGCTGATTGAGTGCACGCAGGACATTCAAAATTTGACTTGCATTCTGTGTCATATTATTTTCATTTTCAGACGGTTTGAAAGTTTTAGGTCAGGTTGCATTTAGTGTCGGATTACAGTTAGTTATATATGGTATTTTGAGATGTTATTTTCTGTATTCAAACGAGTTTAGGTGAAATGTTTTTTAATGTATTATGTACAGTAATATTTTTTCTAAAATTCCCATTTTTATTGTGTTTATTAGTTAAACTTTATTCACAGATAATGTTCAGCTCTTACAATACTCAACATAAATTTTTATAAGGTCAGAAGTTGTATTTTATTGATGTACATGTCAGAAACCACATCTACTGAAATCCCATATGTATGGAAATTGTTTGGCAGTCCTCTGAATAATGATACATTAAGAGTCAACTGTACACTTTACTCAAACCATTTTATTCCAGACCTTCAAATAAAATTATTGTAAACTTATATACCTTAGTTTAAAAATCAGAAAAAAAAATTTTTAATTGATTATATAAATATTATAAATGGCACAGCCAAAAGAACTGAAAATAATTATACAAACAAATAGCACAGTTGCACTAAAAAATTCTTTTCAGGGTGCAAAATTGATGGTGTGTACTTGATTCTAAGCTGCACCCTTGTTTTCAAAAATATTTTAGGAAAAATTGTGTGACTTAGAATTGACTATATATGGTTATGTACTACAGTTCCATTGGTATGGATGTGGATATTGTAATTTGACAATGTTTTATCAGATTTAGTGGCAATTTATTTTAAAACATTTGTTTGTTGTTCTTGTTATTATTATTATTATTATTATTATTATTATTATTATTATTATTATTTCGTATTAACCTAAAATGTTAGCAGTCTTTCTCATTACAAAATTGTGTGAGTGTGGGAAAGACTTTATGATGTACCTTACTGTAGTGAGAAGGAGGATGGAGTAAGTTGGATGAACTCCAGATTGAAATTTATTTGGGGAGGGCCAAAACATTTGGGTCCCATAGATTGGCACATACATATTTATAGCTCACAGCAAGGACCATTAGGATATATCATTTATAAATCTAAATAACATATTTTAGTTTAATTTTCTAAATAGCATCCTTTTTTTGTTTAAAACAGTAACAGCAAATTTTTTACTAAGTTAATTTTTATACTTTTCTTCAAGAAATAGGAATTTTTAAGATTGTGGTCATACAGTAGACATAAAACAGTTCTTATGAGAGAAACTAATCGCTACTAATGTTCCAAATTCCAAAATCATGTTTTTTTTTCCCAGGTTTATAAAGTCACAGTACACAGGAAAGAGGGCTCCACCAGGCAGCCATTCTAGTCGAGCATATATTGAGACTCGAAACTCAGAGAAGTCAGACTATGGCGCCAAGTCGTCAGCTTTGTCGGACACGAGTGAGGCTCCATCACTTGGTAAGCCTATTTCTTTTTGACTGTTGGAAAGTATGTTTTAGAACATACTTGTTTATAGAAAACTAGTATCTACTCAAACTGCCGGGTAAAAACCTTGCAGATAATGCTTATATTGATTTTTTGTTCCATTTAAACTGTCTGCAGTTGTGGTGAACTGATGTGAGGTGCTCAAAGTTAGTTTTCACCCAAAGATAAAAGAAAAATGAAATTTTTATTTGTGAGGACCCCATACTTTAGGTGGCTAGGCTTACTAAATATAATTTTTATCAAATACACGTAAATGCAAAAACAATTTAGGTAATTACTAGGGATGGAACAAATAACAAACAATATTGATGACGATTCCGATACCAATTCTACAATCTAAAAATCGGTTCTAGTATTCGGTTCTATTCGCATGACATTTCAGACTTAAATAACTTAAAAAAATCTGTTTGTGTCACGCTTAACATTATTTACGTGACCTCTAAATTAATGTAATTGCATGTGCTATTTATTTTTGCAAATTTTATTATTTTTTCTTGTAGTCATAATTTAAAATTTGAGAAAAATTTATGTATAGTATGTAGACCTACCCAGTCCCAAAAAGCATATTGCCATCGGTTTGAGAGAAGAGATCCCTGAGAATGTAAAATAAATTAGTATGCTTGCATCATTACTGTCAAGTAAATAAAAAAAATGCTTATGTCATAAAATTTTGTATAAATATGATTTAGTTAGTGCTGTAAATGTAAATTTACAGTAACAGTAAACATTGTTTTATCTGCTGTTGGAAACAATCCTGAAGTTAGGAAAATTGTACAGTGAAAATGCTATAAATATTTTTTGAGGGACAAAATAAATATAATGCATGTGAGCTTACCCTTTGTTCATGTTCATGATGTAAAAATTGATGCATTAATACAGTAAACAAGGTTGAATATAATTCGGCTTTGGTTGACACTCCGTGAAGGGCTAAAAAAGCCAAAGTTGTGAAAATATTTTCAGGATCTGCAGTCAAACTTCCTCTTTTGGGAAGCCAACCTGAGGTTGGTGAAGAGAGTGATAAGCCAGATTTGAAAGTGACAAACTGAAAGGTGTGATAAAAATAAAAGAAGCAAAGGTATAATATTTTTTATGAGAAATTAAAATTTTGGCTGCATTTATTCTATGTTCCCACATTCTGTCTCCTCCACCTGCTTCCCTCTCTTGCTGACTCCAGATGAAAACAGTTTTGTCCCCTTCCCTTCTTCATTCCACTTCTGTCAGTTGAAGAAGCTTCTCTCACAACAGCCTGGTGACATCTCAGCCTCTCCTTCTTTGTAGAATGGAAAGCTGCTTGGAACAAAATGTATACACTTCTCTGGCTGAAATGTTGGAAGCTAATCCACCCTTTCTGTGATACCACAATTTAGGGGCATCTAAAAGAATGGTGGCTTCAGAGAAATAGTGTACCAACATCCCACATTTACAATGTATGTGTATTTCTTGTTCAATGTGTGGGAAAACACCAGATATAAATGATGTTGATTTTTGGATAACCAAGGGAAAAGAAAACTAAGGGGAAGGCAAATTGGGCATTTAAGTTTAAAGACTCCAGCCCAGACTCTAAAAAAGTGATAGCTGAGAAAAATTACACTTCAGAAAAGGAACCTTGCATGGAGATTAACATTGTCCTAAATGGGAGCTTCCCTTGACTATGGAAAATACACCATAATGTGGAAAAATGATAGAAAAGGGAAGGATGTATTGAGGTTTCAGTGTGTTAGAAAAATTAATGCGTTCTTTTTTATACTGTATACATCATTTACAGTACAAAAGTTATAAACTAAAATTTTTACTGGAAATACAGTACAACACCTCTTTTAAGGTCCCTCATGGTTTGTCAGGAATAGGGTTGTTAGTGTGGGATGGTCTTCATATAGCATTTGGAAAATTTGATATATTTTGAGTTTTCGACCCATCCCTTTCCCTATTATACTCAAAGTGGGGATGGTAGATATCTTAGATATGCACTGCTTGGAGTAGTGTTAATTGTTATGCATAGCAAACTTGTTTTTTAACTGATTTCCCTCAAATTTACAACTTTTTTTACATAATTTTTTTATGGTTCCTTAAAAATGGGTTTTTAAAGAGTGATCTTACTAAAACACATTGCAACAGTGACCTTCTACTGTAATTTCCTTTTATAAAAGCTGCCAGACACACAATGTTTATTTGGCTCCAGTTGCTGGTGGTAAAAATATTTGAATTTCTTGACAACAAAAACACTTTGCAATGACTTATTTTATTGTAGTGCTGAAAAAGTGAATTTGTAGTTTAAAAACGTGTAGAAAATAACAATTAATTGTAACAAGCGCTGACCTTACCCTCCCACAAATATGTTGTAGGTTATTTACTCTTCTAGATTACTGTCTTCTAGAGAATGCCTCAGACATTATGAACCCATTCTCTGTGTATCCTCAATAACATTTCATGTGTAAGGAATTATGTAATAATTTTTTAAGGATGATGAAAAGAGTTTTCTTTTTGTGTGCATCAGCGTCCCACGTACGGAGGGTGCGAGTTCCATCTCAGGCCTCTGACGTTGACCAGTTCCTAGATGACTTGTTCATGCCAGTACTAGATGGCAACTTGGACGAGCTATCGGATGCCAGATCCCTGGCTGCCTCAATCAAGGGTGGTGGTGAGAGAGAACGCAGAACTTCCACAAGCAGCGAGGACTGTGAAGTGGCCACACTTACCAGTTCAGCCGCATCCTCACTCAGGTCAGCTACAAATTTTAATGTTTTAGTTTTTGTTCTAGGATCTGAACTCAGATATTTATTTGAAATTTTTGTGGCCTACAGTATCAATTTAACCTTAGTATGTACTGATGCATGACGTCTTTTACAACAATGTAGATTAGTGCTAGAAAAGGTGGTGGCTCTTAGCACTAGTCGCTCAGACCCGACCAGATTGAGACCAGTCTTCAGTTGTCTAGCACACATTGCTCAAACCCTGTCCTCTACACTCCATTTCATCGCTTAAGCTACACTTGCGATAGGGTTAGGCTACATTATTTAGGCTCTCTCTAGCTAAGTACCTCGCAAACACATTCACCCTGTAGTATACGGACGTATCTGTAGTGGACCTATCCTTGCAGTCCTTCTCAGGACTCATCCCTTCATGTCCTTTCTTAGTTTACCTAGCTACGTGTCAGATTCATTACGTTACGTCGTTGCATATGATACCTACGTACCACAATGCAAGAGTTGATTGTTTAGAGGTTCAAAATCACACCCAGCACTCCCCTGTTGTTACACTGATCGCCTCTACCGGTCTATTTAACTCTGTATTCTAGCTTTCTGCTGATATTTGCACTGTTGACCAGGAGCTAGGGTGCATTCACCACGTTTTCTTTCTTTACTGGAATAAAACATGGCCCAACTTTTACGTTGAGTTCTTTCCTGTAGACTTGACACCTGTCTGTAGTTACCCTCACATAACTATATCGCAGGTGATCCTGGGAAATTTACTCAAACTAACTTCCTTTTCCCAACACGCACTAGCCTAGGCTGCCCTTCCCACAATCCCCTGGAATTGAAGGAAAGGAGCCACACAGGTACACTGCCATGAGAACGGCTTGTTGGCTCAATGTTCTTTGGCCTCTCTACTGCAGGCTCTGCCAAGAGAGTCAGACATCCCCTGAGTTGGGAAGACTGGAACAGGGCCACACACCCATGTGCGACCTTGGACAGGTGAGGCCTGATTTCCATTGTGTACTGTAGACTCTGCCAGGCGTTGGAATAAGGTGTCCGTCAGTCTCTGGCCTGCACGAGGTGTCAAAGGTAAGTTGCACATGGAGCTTGCAGTCTTGGTGCATTAGTAGTAGGGTAAATTCAATTTCCCGATACCCTGTTCCAAGCGGAGGGGCTGAAGGAAAACATGCGACAGATTCTCCTGGCTTCTGGATGATCACAGGAGTATCAGTCATTCCTGGTATTTCAAATAGCTAGCTTAGAGCCACGAGCACAAGCACAACCGCTCCGCGATCTTCAAGACCTAATGGAAGTCGTCATACTAAGAGATCTGTTCACCCCTTCCAGAGAATCACGGCCCGATGGGGTACCTTGGTGGGTAGCTGAACACTTGAGTCAACCCAATCAACTACCTACCCCTGTCGTCACATAGTTGGTTCCTGCCATACTGCGCCCTGCTCCTCAATCAAAGTCTCAGTTCATACCTACCTGCTACACTGTATCTGCTCCTGCACCAGACTGCACTAAGGCCACTCCAGCAACCCTTCGCCCAGGTATCACCGAAGCTCCAGTGGCCCCTAAGCGCCGAATTGTGTTGCCCACACCAGATTTTGTGTGCTGCTGCAAATTGACCTGGCCAGTTTTTTATAACGAGAAGGCACCAGTGCCCCAACAGAACTGAAAACCCATTCATTATAGACGTGCCTGGCTTAACTTCTAGATATAAAGCCTAGGACACCATCTATTGTAACAGACAAGTGAGTATACATTCCCGGTATATCATGCATCATTAGACATGTGGGGCCATTTTTATACATACTTGTGAAGGGTGACAGAGCAACAGAAATAAGTGCATCAGTCATTTAAAAAAGTGAATAAGTCACTGTGGTAGCAGTATGTTGTATATAAAAGACTAACATTCAGTCTGTACCTTCTCCCGCTTTTACTACGTGAATAAACTACTAATTTATTTTACAGAAGGACATCTTTGTGGACCATATTAGTGGTTCTGCCTCAGGTGCTAGGATTACCAGTTGCTAGGTGAACTTACTATGGAGCAGGCCATGTAGAGCTGCACATGTGAGAAGCAGCAGTGCTCCCACAAATTTCTCCCTGCATCTTTTAGCAACTCAGTTATAGTTATAGCAAAATATACCTTGAGGGGGAACTGCTGTGTCTTACATTCGAAAGGATTCTTAAATGGAATGAATGGTATGCACATTAAAGCTTATTCCCCCTGTACACATCCAGTGAAGACTGTGACCTTAAATATTTTTGTCATGCATTAACTTGAAGCCTGTTACTATTTCAACGTTTTGGCAGGTTAAGTTTTCACAACATTATTTATGGAGCCACAGTTGTGAGAAGCTTGTGTGGTGGTAGGCCAGCAGGGTGAATGTTGTTGATTAACTCTATTGAATAATGAACTAAATCATCTATTTTTACAACTGTATCAACAGATTTCTATTTCATTTATACCCCTTCAAACAACTTCAGCAAACTTGTCTAGTTACATGTCATATTGTTAACATTACTCAACCCTTCTTAAATGTTCTTCGACAGAATTTTTTTTAAATATTTGTTCATTCACTTTATAACTACAAAATAAATATTGGATAAACTGATTTTTTTTTCTCCTGAGCATTTTTAGTGTATTAATTGTGGCTGTACTGTCTCTGCCTTATGGACTTCACTGTGGCTCCTGTGTCGCGATGAAAAGGCATCAATACAAATACAGTGAAACCCTGTTAAGACATATAAGAAAATACTGAGGAATATGTGCTTATTAAGCAGGAAAACTTCCTAAAAGGGTAAAATGATGTATTTTTAACAGACCAAATGCAAACATTTAAGCTTGTTAAGCAGCAAAACGTTTTAAGGGTCCTATGTACTGAAACGTTTTCTGTGAAATCATTGTTTGCGCGTGAACGCATGTCTCGGTAAATAAAGTTCTGGAAATACGAAGTTTTGCCAGAAAGGATAAAAAAACTATTGTCTATGTTACTATCTTTTTACTTTTATCATATTAAGGTTATTAATGGAGAAAAAAAATTGTGAAAGTGGTCAATTATCACATTTTTTAAGCTTGCCTATGAAGTTTCTTTAAGCGATAAGAGAAAAGTACGATTATATGCAGGTAGTTTGATCTGTGTACTTTCATCGCATGTAATACATATAATCCCACTGTTACAGATCTAATTTATGCAGTAAAGCTTTAGGATGGAAACACTGCACGCCTTGTGCATAGGAGCAATGAGGCTCTAGGCGTGCGTGTTGGTGTTGCCCGTATCACTCCTTCGCTTCTTGACCTTGGACGCACAGCTACATAATCCTCTTAAGAGGGTTTTACTAGTGGAACATGAAGCAAATTGCAGCTAGGGGAATCACAATTACTATGCTGGCTAAAGTTTAGGCAGAGGAGATATAATTATCACAGGCAAGTTTCCGCGACCTTGGGCTGATGAAAGCGGGGCTTGCAGTAATGCAGCAACCTGGTTAGTTGACCCTCTTTAGTGTGGAGTGTACGTAATAGTGGTCTTCCCTGTGGTACACGTCCCAAGGCTGGCTGCAAAATGTGTATGGCTTTGTGTATGTGTGAGACCTTTGGTTAGGGGTCCCATGGATACCTAAGTCATATTCTCCCTCAATGGGTGAGATTCCTTTAAGGTACGCAAGGTTTAGACAAAAGTTAGATAAGCTTATTTCTTATTAGGGGCAGTTGGTTCAGAAAAGTTGAAAAAGTTTAGGTTAGGCATATAGCATAAGCAAAGACGATGCATCTAAAAGAATACCAAGTAGGAGAACAAGTTGGATAACCCCCCCATCGGGGTCACAATAGTTTGTGGTGTACCAAAGGCATTTTCCTTATCTAAAGGATATAAATTATTCAAAAGTAAAGTTAAAAAAGCAAAAAATTAGAATACTTGGATTAGTTGAGGACTAGATTTATTGTCCTTCATTAAGAAATGGTAAATACTAGGCAACATCATTCAACAATAATGAAATTATAGTCACCCTACTTACGCTTGGTGAATGTGCCTTGTGTGACTATTCAAATGGAACAGATAAAAAAATTTGTGTTCGAAGTTACTAAGTAGGTACACACAACAAATACACAATAATCAAAGCCCTGGTGTGTAGATTGTGATGTGAGTGTGGATGTAGAATGCAGGTGCCCTGAAATATCTCTGGTAGATAGCATGGTGGAACGCAGGGTGACACTGGCTGGTGTCTGGTGTTGTGGACATTGTGGGGGATTTTGGTGGTCTTAATGGGGCATAAATGTGGCAGCTGATGGTGCAGTTGCAGATGCTTTGAATCTCAGCAGTAGTGCTCTGTTAGGGAGCTGGTTGAGTTAGCAGGTCTGAAGATGAGCTATATCTGAGAGATGCTACAACACAAGTCCCAACAGGCCAGCGCACAGGCCTATATAGTCGCTCGGGTGCTGGCCAACTGACATCATGGGCTGCTGGTCAGCCTCTCCCACATGGTGGCGTGTGGCAGACAGTGACGTGCAGGTTGCATTTGCTGCTCATTTAGTCACCAGGCTGCGTATTTATTTCTCACTTCTAGCTGGGTGTATGCCGGTCGGGCGTTGTCATGCCATACTTTGGAAGGTGTCTGCCTTTGAGGGGGCATCTGTATAAAGATGCCTGTAGTTGGTAGCATCATCTGTTGGAGCTGTAGTAGTTTTCACGTGCTGTTTAATAGACATATCACTTTAACTGAGGGTGGGTTGTGCATTCACTTGGTGACATATACTTATGTAAAAAAATAATACCATTATTATTATTCACCCTCTCCCCTTTATTGAGACATATATTAACTTCGTAGCTGTTGTCTTGTCTACTCTGGCTTGGTGTAACCTCAGTTAATCTCTGGGAATCTTCTCTTTTGGAGTCTTGGGTACATTCATCCTGTTAAGTTTGGCATCTGATGCTGCAAGGTAGCCTGCATGTATGTGATGGGAATGATGAAAGAGGAGCCAGAACGGGAGAAGTGAAACTAAAGCACATACATGTTGGTAGGTAAGTTAAGGGATCTCTCGAGGTTAAATTTAGGGTATAAGTAACAATGTAGCTGAAGGTGGCGAGACAAAAAAATGTTGCACTCATCACTGGTAACAATTGCTAGTATGCTCTATGTTATAGGAGTAAGCAAGACCCACTTGTGTAGGTTTATAGGAAGTTACTTTATTACCACCATATTCAGAGATGTGAGTTGTAGTGGCGTGTAGTGAGTTTTTTTTTTACAGGGTAAGCAATTTATACTAACGAACGCAACTTCCAACTTTGCTTACCCTCCACATGTATTTACCGGTTTATAATACCTAACATTAGTTATAAAAAATGATAACGAAATGAATGTAATAATAATTGAGCTGAATCCTCTTGTGTGGCATATGTCCATTGGTTTGCATACTTTTGCAAAATCTCTGCTTCTGGTGAATGAGAAGTTTCCCTTAGACTAAACTAAAGCTGAGACGCTCAAAATAATTATTTTCAAATTGTATCCATAACAATGGTATAATTACAGCATTGAAGCTTCAATGTTTTATTAATTTTCTGTTTTATATTATTAACGAGGTCTTCTCAGTGTAAAAGAAAGCTTGATCAAGGAAAGAGCAATAGAATAGAGAAATAAAATATTTCCTGTTCAAGGGATGACTAAACATGTCTGTAAACAGAAACAAGATTTGACACAATTAATTTGACACATTTTGTGATATAAAAATCCATTGTCACCAAAATTTAATGGAGTAGATTGTCTAAGTAGATAGCTTCTTTTTTCACTGTTTTTTCCTCTACACTGTATCTTGTGATTTAATATTTAGCGAAGTTATAAAATAATGCCACTGTTATTGTTACAGATGGCCAAACAACCAGTCTAAAGCAGAGAATGTGGAGGACTACATCACAGACCTTTTCAAGCCAATCTTTGTGAATGACAGCTTACAAAGGCTTACCAAAGCATCAACTTTAGCAGATGCAATAAAGGGAGGTGGCGGAATGGAAACACAACAGGTATGAATAGTTCTGTGTAACTTTAAGAAAATTTATTTCTTCATAAAATATTTTTGTAAATAATGTGGAGAAATTTTGTTGGTATGTAACAATTTACAGACTGTAAATATACTAGAGTTGTTACGATAACGATACTAAGTATCGGTATCAGCAGATACTTCGCTTTTTCCCGATGTATTGGTAAATTATATGCTATCAGGCCAATACATTAGTATCACTTGTAGACAATTAAGTCAGGTTATTACTTTATTTAGACAAAATTACTGAATTTCAGTGTGTATGCAATAAAACCTCGTTAATTCTAAGTAGATTAATTCGAAATCATATATAATTCAAAGTGTGTATTCGCCCCCAAATGGAAGAATAGGATTTTACATGATCGCGCCAGAGTTTACACATCTGATGGCTGGTTTTCGTCGCCTCTAACCGCTGGCTGAAGAGGTGAGAAGAGGTGAAATGATGAGACAGTGCCATGCACTGCCTGAAGTTTAGGAGAGTAGGTCAAAGAAAATTCCCGGCTGCCTGTTGTGACAGTTGGAGGGAGGAATGAAGCTTGGTGCGGTGTGGGTGTGGCTTGATGATGGAAAGAGAAAATGAGTGTAGCAGTGTGGGCGTAGCTGGAAGATGGAAGGTAGCAAAGCGGTGAGGGCAGCGTGGCTAATGAGAGGGATGAAGGACAATGTGGAGGGTAGACTTGAATTGGGGGTGGAGGGGGAAAGTAGTTGAAGGAAGGGAGCAGAGCGAGCAACCTTTTCAGAGGCCAGACCCAGCTTAGCCAAAAGCTGATTGACACAAAAGCGCCGGCCAGGTAGCGTGGGATTGAGACAACATTCGCTGAAAGTTTATCCATAGTAGAGGAAGGGAGATGGTTCTGGCTACAACAGCTGCAGTTTGAAACCAAACTTTTTTTTTTTTTTTTTTTTTTCGTAGCAATTAGGCCTTAAGGCAACAATTACAACACCTATATTTTACTGCATATTATTATATAATGAATGACCAAGATAAATGCAACAAACTTATTTGATGTGCTATTCCTTCAAATTTTGCCTATTTTCAACTAAAAATGTTACGGTTCCCCAAAAGAGGGTTGTAACTTCGAGAGAGTAGTTTTCAGAATCATCGTACGGAACAACTCTATGAAGATACTAAGAAAAATCATTTAAAAATACGAAAGATGTCCTGGAACAATTTTTCATGTGTTTAATACTTTGACAAACAGGCTATGATTGGTTGTTTTTTTTTTAGGGCTCAACCCAGAGCCAGGCTGCAACTGGGTTCGGGTTCACCCCCATAACGAACATGACATCTCCGACACCTATGATGATGTCTGGAATGATGTCTCCACCTCCAATGATGATGCCAACACTCCCCCTCTACACACCAACAGGTGAAATATAACCAACTTCATAAGTTTTTGTGTATTTGTGTCTATGTGTTGTGTTGTGTGGTGCTGTTGGGAAGGCTCTCTACCTATGCTTTGTGCATTGTCAAACATTAACTCAAAGTTAAATTTTTTGCTGGTGCAAGTCAAAATACTTGAATGTTTTTATTATTAACAATGTACTGGAATTTTTGTATTTTGTCAATGAAATATAAGTTTTTCATTGCAGCCTCTATTATCAAAATTATAACAAGAAACTTGATGACTGATAATTAATTTACTACTTATAGGATGTGAGTTCTTTATTCTTTAGGCTCCAGAGTGTTCACTGTTCACATTACATTTTCCAGTACTACAGTAAATCTCTCTTAAGTCCTGGATTATATATTTTTCCCCAGACAAAACAAATGAATAAGTTTTTCTGTCTCATTACTTTCTCTGTATGGTGTGTGTTATGTTTCATTTTAATAGTAGTAGTTGTGAGATTTTGTTTCCTGCATATCACAATGTAATTTTTCTACCGTACCAGGTTTCTATCTAACTTTGTGTTCCTAGCTAACTCCGGACATTCATTCCTTGTAAAAATGGTGTAGATTTTGTAAAATTTTTTATTTATGCACTTTTCCTAGCAACCACAAAGGCATAAAGTAAGTTATGTTTTCCACTCCTTAGGTTTGGAGGGGCAGTTTACTCAGTGGTCTTTGCGTACACATTCAATTGTTGCTCGGCACAGCCAGCTGCAACCTTGTTTCCATCCCTGCCATGCCTGATGAGACTGAGGTAGTTGCTTAGCAATCAGCGCAAAATCATGCATGCTCATATGTCCTTTTACTTGAAGTGTGGATGGTTCGGTTGTCTTCACACATACTCAGCTGTTGCCTGACAGGAACAGGTTCCTTACTTTCCTCTACTCACACGGCTCTGAAGTGTAGACGGGTTGCCCAGCAACTTTTGTGGATTCCTCGTGCCCTCCCTCATTCATTCAGACCTCAAAAGTGCTCACAGGATCTCATGTGCACTGTGTCTGTGTGATTCTCTCTTCATGCCTTTGGAGCGGTAATCACTTTGTTGTATCTGTAATTTCCTGCCTTCAGCTGCTGCAACTTCAATGGTACTACTGTAGTTAGCAGTACTCGTTGCATCAAGTTCAGTCCCACTATTATTACATATTTGTTTCCAATATCAATTGTCAGTTTTCATGTTTTTGGGTCAGTTGTAATGACATTTTTACTGATATTATGACTTCGAGTAAGACGGGGTTAATAAGAGAGGAATTTCCTATGAAAGAAAAATCATAACCTGACAAATGGGATTGTTGTTTTTGAAAAATATTGAACAGACTTTATTGTAATTAACTTGCCAAGTACGTGGTTCCTCCACATGGCTGATAATTTTTCATTGATATTTGTTTTTTATTAACATGCATATGAATTTTATAGGCTTATGAGGTGGATAATAGATGCAGTATTTTTCTTTTCTTGGGAAAGAAGTTTTTAAAGCTGAAACCTTTTTATTACGTGGTCTTTATAAAATTGGTTTTAGTGGAGTTTTACTGAATTTCTCTGTTCCTTTGATTGTAATATATAATTGTTCATTGTGTCATAATTTTTATTGGACGGTGGAAAAACTATTACCTACTAAAGAAGAAAAAATATGTGTCACACAATTTGAATATAAGTTTTTTCTGTTTTCTTTCATTCTTTCTCAGTATTATGCACAACGGCCATGCAAAAAAGTTAGGACACTAAATATAGAGATTCTAAGGAATAACATTTTTTGGTAAAAATTTTGCACCATCAAAAATTATTATTCTGCGTGCTTAACTAAAATTATGTCATTATATGTGAACTTTATGCATAGCATTTTTGGTGCTCTGAAAGTATCAGTTACACAATTTGCAACAACTATTTTCAGCATATTTACTAAAGCAAAAGTCAGAAAATATATGCTGTGTAATAATCAAGGATTTCCTACACAACACATAATTTGTAAGACAACATTCAAAGTGTGTTTGCATTTGTGTTTGTGTAAAACATTTGTTTCTTTTTATGTTAATAAGGGGTGTTACTGTTTGCATGAATGTTTTAAATTTGTGCTTTGTGTGTTTGCTTTTATGTGTTGCATGACATTGGGTCAGCACTTCCCATGTGGTTTTGCAGTTATTCTTCTAGTTCTTTACTTTCTTAGCTCACATTTGTTGAAATCTAAAACGTGATGAAATATTATTATAAATCAAAAATTATTTAAAGTTACATCTTATAGTGTAACTGAATCAAAGAAAATTGGCTACCATCACAGTAGGCTACTGCAGTCAACTATCAATTGTACAATCCAAAGAATACTGACCCACTTGAAACAGCAACACTTTTTTGGGGAACCCGTAAAAATTATTTTGGTTGCTCTGCATTTCATCACTAGAACTGTACTACTAACAAGTGGATCAAACATAAAAATAGATTCCATGAAGCACTTGACTGTCTACCCTCTCCTCCAAAGATGCCAATATTTCTCCATATGCAACTGTCATTGTCACAATCAAAAGTAGTTGGAAATATTTTTGCAAGGGATAAAACATAGGTGCTGTAATGTCATTAACCTAAACTGGTGCACTGCAATAAAAAAAAACTACCTAATGAGTGGTTAAAAACTATAGCTGGGGTAACATTTTCATATGGGAATGTGCATGGAGGGTATATCGTGAGGAGATGCCCTCCATAACAGTGGCGTGTAGTGAGTTTTTTTTTTACAGGGTAAGCAATAAAATAGCCCCACATATTTTACTGTTTTAGATAACATTTGCTAGTGCCAGCTGTGGTTCCATTTTTAATTTCTACTATCAAACGCAACTTCCAACTTTGCTGACCCTCAACATGTATTTACCATTTTATAATACCTAACATTAGTTATAAAACAGAAATGAAATGAATGTAATAAAACTGAATATTATTTAGAGAGCATATTACAAATTATAAGAAAACACCAGTTTTCCCGAACACTTTCATCCACTTTCCAAGGAAAAATGAGGACTGGAGGACACAAACAGTACAACTGCTTACCCTGCTGAAGGAAAGTGGCAGGGTAACTCGCTTGCAAGTTCAATTCATTGCAGTACGGGAGTTACAAAAACTCTCGTTTCGCAAATTGGAATCGGGAAACTCAGATTTAAATGTGTTTAAATTTAAAATTAAGGCAAAAACTATAAAGGATCAAACATTTCCAATATGTATAGGGTAAGCATTGCTTACCTTGCATCTATGGAATAGACGCCACTGCTCCATAGCCCTTTACCCCTCTTAGCCAGTTATAAGATGGAGGGTATGAGAATGTCACTGGTTGCTAGGCAACCGTCTTCCCTCCCTTGTAAGGGGAGAAAACGTGACCACGCTAGTCGTGCTGGTATATTACTGTGAAGATAACCTGAACTTATCCCTTCCTCCAGCTAGATGTTAATGTGTACATTTTCACCACATCATGTTTTATATGTCTGCTTTTTTTTAAATTGATTAGTAATACTCTCATCATCACAAATTATTTGCACCAACAAGGAAGTGTTGGACTGCCATGCTAAATGAACAGAAGGTAAAAGTCATAAAGAAAAAAAAATGTTACAGATTGAGAATAGTATGAGCAATATTTATTGTGCTATACATAAGTATCTCAATATGATGTTGGTCCGTCATGTTTGTAAACATATTCAGCGAGATGTTACACCATGGAGTTTCAGAGGTCCCTTCCATATTCATACAGCTTGAACCTTTCACTCGCAGTTACTACAGATTTTGGGGTAGGGTGGCCAATAGCATCCTACGTATTTTCAAATGGGGATAGATGTGGTGATGTGACTTGCCATAACAGAATACCCATGGCTTCAAGACACACTCTTGGGATGGCAATGGCATGAGGACGAGTGTTGTCATGTTGGGACAGAACGAGCACTGGCATGAGTGTTCACAAACATTAGGACCACAGATTGCAGGATTTAAAAAACATACTGTTTAGCTGTCAAAGTGCCCACGATTAACATCAACTGAGATTAAGCATTTTATAAAATCACTCCCTACACCATGATGCTAGGCTGTCTGGATGTGACAAAAAACCATTCATCTTGGTGCTGCCCACATTGTCTTCATACTTGGATGTGTTGGTCATTGCCAACAAAACAAAAGTCTGAATTATCACTCAAGATTACCTGCTGTCACTCTGCATTGCTCCGTAACAGTCTGTCACTACATCATTGAATTCTGTGGCTATGTTGGTGTTAAGTGCAGTGGTCATAACTGTCTGTGTACAGTAGTCTTGCATCTTATAGCTGCCTGCCATTGGTACTGGCACTCACAGGATGCTGCAGGGACGTTATCACTGCTTGCTGAATGTCTACAATCATAGCAGTTGAGCTACTATGCATATGTCGGACAATCTTTCAGTTCTCCCTCTGTGTGGTTCACAATGGTCTTTCAGGCCTTGCATGTCGTGTGTGTGTGCCTTCTTCTGTCCATTGACACCAATGGTGTGCTACAGTAATATCAGCATGACCAGTGTGGCACGCAATACGACAAAATGACCATCCCACTTTCCACAGCCCTATGATGTGACCTTTCTCAAATGCATCCAGCAGTTTGAAGTACTGTCAAACTCATCTCTGAGGTATACTGCACTTTGAAGGGATGCTATCAGCACAACACGAGTTTGAATGGAAAGCATGCACATCAAAATGATCTTCTATAGTTTGGCAGGTACAGCGATACGGCCTGCCCTCCTTGCTGACGTAACTTGCGTGGCCAGGCATAACATGAGAATTATCAGCATGTCTCATATTGTCAACCTTACCCACCACGCTCCATTCCTGTAGGTTGCTTTCTTGTGGGTGTATCTATTTTTTTGACAATAAGTTTATTTCATTTTAAAATGTGTGATTTTTGACAGGCTTCACAAAAAAAATGCACTAAAAGGAATTTTTATATTTATTTGGGTCAAAATTGCTCAGTTTCAGTTTAATTAATGTACCGATATTCCTAAGTCATACTCAGGAAACATGGCACCTCGTTAAAGTGGAAGTCTAATTCAATCCATGTGATTCTTCTGTGAGAGCTGTTCAAAAATAGCTTAAGTACAATTTATCACAAATTTTGCATACAGGGGTTGGGAGGTAGGTCAACATTGATCCAAATTCAAATAACAACCACTTCGAAGTAGTGACCTCTTTCCTGGGAACCATGGAAGTTTGTAGAATTGAGAGTTGAGTGTACTTACAAGTGAAATGACCCAGTCTGTCTATTGTGTGAACAGAAAATTTACATGAGACTGTCAAAATAAAGTTTTCATGTGATGATGACATTTCATGGCCTACAACATTATTTGTCTCTTCCTACCACTGTCAAGGTTTGTCTGTGCTGTTTGCTGTGCGCAACATTTTATCCTTTTTAATGAAGTGTGTAGTTGTAGTGGCATTTCATACATTTATTTTGGATGGAAAACTTTCAGAAAGGAAATGGTGAAAATACGGGATGATCCAAAAATAAGTTTACGCCTTTGAGCACATATAATTTGAAATGGCAAATTATAGAAATGAGTGTGGTTTGTTGCATAGTAATTTGTCACACCTAAAGTTTATTTATTCGCTTAAAACAGTTGACACTGGTGAATGCATCGGAAAGGGGTGGCTTGGTTTTGAGGAGTGTTAATACATAGGTTGGGAATTCGGTAGGAATTTGGTATTATTACCCGGGGCGCCAGGTGTTATCCAGATGCTGGTGATATCATGAAGTTCTGGTAGGGCTGACTCTTTTTCAGTGTCGTGGAGGCTGACGACCGAGGCAGTAATCTTTTTGGCGATAAAATACTAACTCCTCACAAAGACTTTATATTTCCCTCGTTTGACACGTGGTGGACTATTTGGGCTGATCACACACCCTTAAAATGCATTAGATTACGTTGGAGGTACAGATGAACACTTAAAACACATACTTGAAACACTTGCAGGAACATTTACACTTTTGGCCGGAATGTTGGGGACCTACGCCCCTAAGTGCCCGAAGGCAAGCCCAAATAAAAACACACGTGATCAATCATTCAACATAGCTTTTACTGTGAGTTACCTTACATTTCTCCTCCAGGAAACAAACTTACATTGCTTACCGGGCTTAACCTGCCGGTCTAGGTAATGCTGTGCAGAATGGCGCGAAGGCCGAAAAATGGTTTACATTGTAAACATAAGCTTCCCCAGGCAGTGTAAGCACTGGGGAAGATGAGGTGCTGAGTCCTGGGCGGCTAAACGAAAATGGTTCCGAAGAAGTTAATTATTGCTGAGAAAATGGTTGGTGATACAAAGATGTGGGCCTTCTGGGCACGCAAACTGCGAGACATGGTGCTACATGTCCATCCCCTTGAAACTCTGAGTGATGACTAAGTTTGGGAATGTGGCGTGCCAGCTGGCTTGGTGAGCAGACGGACCACATGGAACTACTTTACTACACATACACTTGCAACAAGAAACTCTTGTACTTACCGTACTTGCAATTTAACATGATGTAAAATTACTTTGCATGAAATAGAACGCAAAAAACTTGTAAATCAGATGATGTGAGGGTGAAAACACGTGAGATGGAAACAAACACAAAACAACAAATAAACACTTTTAATGTACAAAATAAAGAACGTGCTATTTCATGGGGCGTCTTTGGTGTCCACGTGATTCCACATCACGTTGCGTCTGCTGTAAGCTCTTGTAAAAATAATTAAGCCCTATTTTTGCTGGAGTGTATCATGCCGCGCTGTGTAGCATGTGGCTGCTCGATCAGCACTTCACCTGTCGCACTACACTTTGCTACATCCCCTGCCTTGCACTTTCTTACACTTGCACGAGACATTCCATGTGTAGCACCACACACACTAATGCACTGGTTGCATGGTCGAGTGCTGATGATGGCTGCACTGAAGAAATGTGGTGTGGCGGGCAAACGGATTAGGAAGGGGGTTACGCGGCGCAGATCACAGTTCAAGGTGTAATTTATTCATAGCTTGCAAAATATCAACCCGGTATTCCAGTTCCTACCACACTCAATCCAACATGTCCACATCAACATGCACAATTGCAGCAGTTATTTGAACATGAAGTTCCTGCAGGTCTCTCACTGGTGTTATGTACATCACATCTTTCATGTATCCCCAACAGGAACAAATCTAATAGATTTACATCTTATAACCTTGGCGGCCAGTAACATTTTACAGTGATCTACTGTAGTCTCCACAGGTCAAGCTTGTAGCAAGCTTGATTAGTAAAACTTGCTGTAAGCTTGCCTTGGCTACCTTCAAACATAATTGGAGCCATATACAAGCTTGGCATTACCAAGTATGTGTCAGTCGTAAGAAATTTTGATTGAATCAAGCTTGAATCACACATCACATGATATGACACACTTACTCAGCAAGACAACTTTAACTAAAATGGTAAAGTTGCTACAAGTTTCCATGCTATCTGGGTGGCAGTTGTCATTCTCTAGAAGCATACAGGATGTATTTTGTAGGGCTCCATGTATTTCCTGTTGCAAGGCTTCCAGGAGTATTTTAAGGTACAGCTGACACTGTCCTTCCCTCTAGACACGTCTGACAAAATACTAAATTCTGCCACAAACACAATTACATAGTATATACAGAGAGCCACTGCCAACTTCATAACCACAAGACAAGGAAAACAAAATAATCATTCACTCCCCTTTTTAACACCAGATTTCACAGCGCTACTCATGTACATGAAACCAACAAATAAAAAATTTCATTAATAAATTATGAGAGCAATTAGACATTGAAATACACATTTGGAGAGCAGACCATTGGGATAAAAAAGTATCCCAGATTAAAAAATACAATACAATAGTTTTTGGTGAACAATCAAGGCTTTCGTAAATAAATGAGATACTGTTCCTCCCTTACAACACAAAATGGCTGTATCCACATCTTGTAGCAGTAGGCTAAGGCCTTTGTGTGGTCGTGCTTAGCCACTGTGGGCTTTCTCTACTTGTGGATACTTCAGTCTTCTTAAACCTTGTGTACCATCCCCTGGCAGCTGAGCGTGATGGCAGTTTGCTTCCATACCTTGTACAGAAATTACGCTGGACCTGCACATTAACCTTTCCATACACTAAGCCAACTGCTGAAGTGTGTCCAGTTTCTTTCTTCATAGATGTACCTGCACACAGAAATAAAATTCAGATGTGCGTTAACATTATGCAACAAACCATGTTATCAAAGTTTTAAACATAGTTTTGGAACATCATGAAGTAATGAATGCTGAGGTTTTTTTTGTTGGGAACATTAAAGATGCACTCACATATACACAATGCAATCACCATGTGGGCTGACACAGATACAACACAAGAGAGTTTGAGGGGTTTTCGTGGGAAGTGCTGACTTAAATTATGCAAGGGGCTCACGCTGTTCTTACTCACACAGCCCAGCCCACCACCAGCCTGCCTTTCATGGGCCAGCCAGCTGCCCCGCAGTTCTTTCCTGTCGCAGATTCCATGGGACATTCCATCCCGCAAGCAAACACCCCAGGCTACATGCCTGTCCCCATATACAACATGCAAGGTAAAACTGCCCACAGTGTAGAGTAGTGCATTGATTGCCTCTTGTGGGGGTGCTGGGACTTCTTAACTGGGCTGTGTTATTACAGTTGATAGCTACCTGCCAACTTTGCTGTATCAGTTCCTTTTTACCATAATAGTGTTTTGGATAATTTTGATGTATATGGAACACATTTTCTTTTACCTTGTAAACTGTAAAATAAACTAAATTGTTTATAGTATAATACAAAACTGAAGACCTGCATTTATTTTATACATCTTGCATCTTTCTGAAATATAGGTTGCCAGGAATTCCCCTTACAAACTTGTAGGACTTGTAGAGGGGAGAGTAGACAATCTTTCGACTAGGAACCCATGTCTGGAAACGTACAGTTACGGCACTACGACCATTTCAAATCAGGTGTATCACTCGTCCACTTCCACTGAGGGAAAGAGCAATGTCGCGGATTTTCCTGTGTGTTGGTATGCAACTGGGTAGGCAGTACATTATGTCAGATTATCACCTGATGACATGTGACATCTACCCTGCCACAGTATCCTGCCTCGAGCCCCATTCATGCATCTTTGCATTTCTGATTAACGTGGTTGAGTACACGTTTGCGGAATACACAGACATGATCATTGTGTATGGCACAGCTGAAGGTAATGGAAGAGCAACTCGTCAGCTGTATCAAGAGCGTTATCCACAATGTGTGATGCCATTGCATATCCTTTAAGTAACAATTACGTAACAGCTCCGAGAACGAGGTACCTTCCACAGGAACGACTGTGGTGCTCCAAAGAGATGCTGCAATCCCGAATTGGAAGAGGCTGTACTGCATCACGTTGAACAAAGTCCATCAATGAGTACACAATCAGTGGCGCGTGCAATGGGTGTTGCTTTCAGCATCGTCTGGGAGGTTCTGCATGAGCAACAACTACATCCTTACCACCTTCTTTGCAGCCAGCCAATTTTGCACCACGTTTTAACTTCTGCCATTGGTTCCTGCACCGCTGTACCTACGAGCCCCTTTGACTTGAAATGGTTGTAGTATGGTAACAGGTCATTTCCGGACATGGGTTCTTATTCAAATGATTGTCTACTCAGTCCCCTCTACAAGTCCTAGAAGTTTGTAAGGGGAATTTCAGAGCATCCTGTATAGATGATCAGCTTTAATTTTACCTTTTGCAGTCACAACCTTTGTTGGTGGAGTCAGCATCTTCAGACAATGAGTGATAGTACACTGCAGTCTGTTGAGTGGTAGTTGGCAAACAGTGAACCTAGCGGCCTAGGGTGTGGTGGGAAATTTGAAATGTGGCGGAGGGGTTAGATTGTTACGGTTCTCATCACTGTATTTTTTTAACAGGAGTCAAAGCTCTGGTTGTAAGATGCTGCATGTGAACAACTGTAGTTTTATTTGCTTGCTTCCTATCTTGGAAACTGACCATCTAAACATATTAAAAAATATTATTCCTTAGGGATGTATGGAAGTTCAATGTAAACAATCAAAACTTAATTTTGATTTTGATCAATCTGATTCCTGAAAGTCGTATTGAACTGAAAATGTTCAAGTTAATTAAAAATGAGTACTTATTAAATATTCATGTAGTTAACTAAAAATGAACAATTTCGTCTTGATATTGACTTGTTTGTTTTCATTATATAACTATAATAGCAATATAAAACTATACTTATAATGTTGACAAGAGCCCTTGTGTATATATTTTCACAACCTCCTTCCTTGTTTGGTTCCTTTAAGGAGTTAACAAGTTTGATTTCATATTTTAAAATATTTTTAATGTGTGTTTAGCAATATATAGGCTACATTAAAAACTTGCTAAAATGTTGAAATTCCATAAACTTTCATCACGATTGGGGCTCTATGAAATTATTTTTTATTTTCATTTCAATTTCAAGAAAATTCATTACCTATTTGTCATTTTTGTTGTGTGTGTCGTGAAAAAAAAGGGCAAGTGTGGAGTCACATTTACACATTACTAAACATGCCGCCACATTGTACCTGATAAATAAAACCAGAGAGAAACAGTATTATTAGATGTCTGCAATAGTAGCCTCCTGAAGGCAGCCACGGCATGGCTTAGACGCTGAGCTGTTATGTTAGTATAGCTAGTTCCAGTGTGTACTATCCAAAGACATACCGGTACCATACAAAAAATTAATTTTACATTATATTTAAATGCTTGTTTGGAAACATTTCTTAGTAATGAAAACAGTATTCACTCATGTATAGTTACCATTCTCTGGAATTTAAGTTTAGAATCATATGTATTCCATAAGAAACATAGAATTATCTTAATCACACTTTGCCAAAAAATCTTACTTACATTTCTGATAAAATATCTCAAATGTAAATTTCTGATAGAATATCCAAAATGTAAGTTATGATGAACAACTGATAAATTCAAATTGTTGGGTATCTGTGCTCTTAACTTGGTAGTGTATTACAATTAACGCTGTTATGCCTGCTGCAGTTTCTGGGCCTATAATTTTATAAGCTTGTCTGTAAGTCAGGTGAAGAGCTCAAAGATGCAATCTTTTCATTCATTAACTACTGGCAAATTTCAGTTATCGCACTGGCTTGCTCTTAACATTCACCGGCAGAATGCCAGCTGTTCCAGATTGTCTGCACTCTTACTGAATGCTTCTGTTTTCTCGTTCTAATTTTGGTTTGCACTGAACACAATTCTTGCTTCACTGTCTCCTGAGTCACTGTGGCAGTTTGAGTGCAGATATGTAGGCTATTCACGGTAAAGTGAGCACTTTTTAAGGCCCTCCCATCGGGCATTAACCACTAATAAATATATTTCATTGCAGCCTCAGATGTTAACTTTCATGAGAGGTGAAATGTATACACTGTGTTTATTAGTCACATGGCAATGTTTACATTAAAAGTGGTAGAAAGATAAAAATTGGCTGAAAGGAAATTTTTAGCAAGGCTTTAAAAAGTGCTCACTTTACCATGAATGGCTTATACTAACAGGTAGTCAAGCACTCGTTTTGGGCAGTTTTGTGATAACTCTACTTATTTTGCTTTAGGGTGTAATGAATGTGCACTCTATAGTATACTTGAAAATGCTATATGAGTGATTAGTGTACATTTGCATTTGTTTAATATGTATGCTGTGATGGAGCAGGTTAAAATCTCCTGTATAAGAGAACTTTTTTCTCCTTCTGTGTTCATAAATACAAAAAATTGTCAGAACCAAGCTTAAATTCTTGTTTATATTGCAGAATAAAGGTTTTTTTTTTTTTTTCTATTTTATAAATAGTTTCATTATCTTATTCCCAGTCCTTTCCTAGTTAAAGATTCCTGAAATTCCTATTTGTCAAAGTTGTTTGTAAAGACCATCATGTGTGAGTTGCAGTGAAATTTCATGCATGTTGCTTGAAAGAAACTAATGAAATATACTAAAATGAAAAGTAGTTTTCTGTTTTCTTTGTTGGCAAGGTTTGGTAGTGAAAGTACTGTACTAATTCTGTTACTAATATATCTTTTGCTTCAAAACTGTGCTTGTTAAAATGAAATAAATTTTTATGTTATGCAGTATATATGTACTCACAAACAAAAAGATTTAAGTGACTTAGGAGTGGTGGGAAAGAAGTGAAACTGCATACGTTGAAGCATCACATGATGTTATTGCAATAATCAAAATATCAGATTACACAGGACAATATAGTTGACAGTATGGGCATGCTGTTGATCCCATGTTCGTAAGATGTAGCACCCTCTTGGGCCTGGATATATTTGTTAATTTGGTTCAGAAAAGAGTCATTCAAATGTTGTACGATATTCTCTCCTGAGACTAGTCAGTCCACGGTTGTTGTTGTTGCCTCTCATTATCTCTCAGATTGGCACCTGGTCAGATTTGACATCGTAGCTGGTCTCAAACTTGTTTCATCAGAAAAATATTGGGAAAGTTTGCTGGCCGCAAGAATACCTCAACATGACACAGGCATTCCATAGACACTCGTGCTGTGTGTGAACAAGTGTTCTTTTATTGAAGTCATATGAGGGGTAATACACAAAGGTACAGAATGTCATTGATGTACCGCTGTGCCAACACGATCTTCCAAATTATTGCCAAAGGTGATTTGAAATTGTATCATATGACTCCCCACACCATAAAGCTAAGAGTAATGCCAGTGTGGTTTTCCACAACAATGGCGTGATTTGTTTCTCCCCTTGGAATAACCTTACACAGGGTGGTCATTCATGGGAATGTCATGTAACCACTTGGAATACCACCATCTCTGCTCATCCCTGACCATGTATGGGACAGTGAATCTATAGTCTAGCTAATGTCAGTCATCAAGACATGGTGTAGGTGACATGGGGTATTGTCTAGTGTGTCCAATAACTGTGCCCACATGACAGGTGCCAATTTCATGGGGTTGCATAATTGTTGGTGCACAATACAGCGATCCTCCCTTGGCAAGGTGTTTGTTGGCCAGAAACTACACAACATATAGGGGTGTCCCCATGTTCTGATTATTTCCAACACTGGGCCACCATGACATCAGAATGCTTCACATTCCAGGCAGTTGTACGTACATCCACTCCATCTCACACAGACCCACAATGCAGCCACTGTAAAACTCCATCAAGATCTGGTGATGCTGTCTAATATGTCTATGAGGCACTCTATATGTGTTATGTAACCTTCCCTTACTGAGTAGACAGACTGATACTCCGCACACTCCTTATAACACAATTTCTGTAGTCATGATGGAAACTCTCACACACCCTGGGGGATGTTCTACATGTTACAAATCATAGCAACTCTGATAATTTACACACCTATTGATGGTATTCACATGTGCCAAATTACATACAATATGGGCTGTTCCTCTTGGATGCTTCACGTTATTTGTCAGTCTTTTTACATTTCATGTGAAATTTTAAAATAAAACAAGTACAAACATGTATTTTTGTTCTGTTGTTCAGATTCCATAACCCTTTCTGTAGTACGTGAAACTAGATTTCAGTTAACCAAGTGCAATTGTTAGTAAAATGTTACAATGAATATATGCCGTTGGATTCTAAGGCAGCCAGCATAAAGACCTTTTGTAATTCTTTCATGGTGGAAGGTACACATTTAGTTTTGTTAACCAGTGACAATCTGTACTTGTTCATGGCATTAATTTTTAATATTCATAGGAATAGTGAGTTAGGAGATTTTCCTGCAAAGCAGCGCATTTAAAACTCGAGAGCTAAACCTTAGTAAAGGTTGGTAATTCTGATCTGCTAAAGGAGACAGATTTGGTCCTCTGCAAACATTTAAAAAAAAAAAAAAAATGCACTTGAATACGAATATGATATTGGAAAGTGCTTAGAATTATAATTTTTTACAAAATGTTGACAGTACTGTATTTTCATTTGATTGAATAACTTTTAATTTTAAAATTGCTCAGAAATTTAGCCTGTGTGTTAATAGATAAAAATAATTAAAATCTTACCAATTTTTTTCGCCCTCTATATTTTTGTATTACATTTCTCTAAATATTAAATTCAGTGTTCACTGCTTAACTGAGCCCACAGCAAAATTTCTTTTAAGTGCTCTCCTTTACAGGTATAAAATTCTTTGAAACCAACTGGATCCATAAGATGTTAGAGACAGTTATACTATTTCCAGTAGAACTGGAGGACAAGTGAAAAGAGAAGCTAATATCTGGATAAATAGCACAGAAGATTGTATTGAAACTACAGATTGGTATTTAAGTGTTATCTGGTGGTGCATTTGTCCATATCAAAAGCTACTATAAATAAAAGCTAGTGATTTTCAGATTCACAACATTGGAGGGAAGAGGTTTTTAAATATTTAATTATCACATATTTAAATTAATTTATATATTTGTCATTCTGCTGTTTACTATATATTATTGTTATACTGTGTATTGTTTAATAATGGGGAAAATGGGTACATTATTATCATGTCATAACAGCGCTGACAACACTTTCTACTACTTGAAACAGTCTCTTAATCTAAATCTGACAATCTTAAATATGATAAAAAAAATTTTACTTTTGTGCTTGTACACTAGGAAAGAAAATTGTTATATCTCAGCATGTATGTTGACAGAGCTGTGTAATTAGCTAAGGTTCATGTGTTTATAAAGTATCTGCACACACACATTTTCCAAAAGATACATTGACGAAGGGCTGCTGCAGAAGAATATTTTAAAGGTCATGCAAACCTCTTCAGCACATACCTGTTTGAGTTCCTCTAAATCAAATTTTTTTTTATAAAAGAGTCAGCGTAAAGAGACAGCTAAGTTCTAAGCTATTATGGAGGTTGTTTGAAGTATGCACTATGGTGATGTGTGAAGGAAGGTATAGGCTATTCACAGTTAAATGAGCACTTTTGACACCCCTGCTAAGGATCTGATTTTCTTCACATTTTTTTTGGGTTGTGCGAATATTCGGTAAAATGAAACGAAAATGAAAAATGACAGCTTTCATTTTTGTTTCGGTAAGAAATTTGGTTATTGAAAGTCGTAACAAAATTAAAATTCTCGATTTTGGGGTATTTAATGAATATTCATTTAGTGATCCAGCAAAGATAATTTTTGCCTGTGAATAATCTGTTTTTTTTTATATTATTATTTATAACTGAAATAAATACATAAAACGAAAATTTAAATGTAGGTAAAACCCCCTTTGATAAATACTCCATATCCTACATATTTTTGGTTTGATTTTCCAACGAATTTGTTATAATGAATAACCTGCTATAATGTTGGGAAATTCGTTAATCTTTCATTACGGCTGAGCCTTAATGACATTATTTTTCATTTTCGTTTCAGTTTCACGAAAGTTCTTAACATATCTTTCATTTTCGTTTTGTGAGAAAAAAGTCACATTCACACAACCCTACCGTATGAATAATTAACATTGCCAAGGGCCTGATCACTTTATTCATGTGTTACCCAAGTGAAACTGTGTTGTTGTTAGGAATGTAAATGTGTTACTTATATGCAAATTCATGTCCTAAAACAATAAACACTTCAGTGGTCATATATTTAAACATTTAAACACAAGCAAAACTACAGTGAGACTTAAGAACTATTTTTATTAATTTGCTGCCAACTTAACTCTGAGCCTGCATGACAGTGTATACTGTAGTATAAGTGTAGCTATGGATAGCGATATTTTTTCAAAGGTTTGTTTCAAAAGTGCATACTTTACCATGAACAGCTTTCAGTGTAACATGAGCAGGTGCTGACCCAGAGCGACATGTTGTCACAGGAATGAGCCTCCCGCCGTTCTCGCCAGTGCAGTCTGCAGTGGGGGGCGGCCAGCAGAGCGTGGACTCGACGCTGGCTGCCTACCAGCAGAACCTGCAGCGGGCATTTCTGCAGTCTGCCATGGCGCAGAACATGCAGATGCAGCATCAGCTGTTTGCGCAGAACCAGGCACTGCAGCAGATGCTCCAGCAGCAGGCGTCGCAGCCCGCGCAGACCCCAGTACGTGCCTGCACGCCCGCATGCCACCCCTCTGTCTCACCAAGTAACATAATAACAGCCGTGGCATGCAGCACTTTGTATCTTTCTCAGTGCACGCCCTCCATCTAGCTCTTGTTTCTGCGTTGTGATCGCAAGTGTTTTTTATGATGAAGTCAACAACTATGAAGTACTCACGTGAAACCTTCAACTTAAAGTGTTAAAGCTATTTGAGATAATTTTGAGGTGTAGAATCAGGACAACATTTCTCACATTTTTCCATAGCACTGAGGATATTTGGAAACAACCTAAAAAGTTTTAAAGACATACATCATTTTCTGTTTCTAATTTTGTTGTGCAGTTAACAGAATATTACGTACTATTCCCAGAAATTTAATATTTTGCTTCAGAACCTATTCAGTTGTAGTTACTTGGGTGAGGATGATGGCGAATAGTTAGCCTCTGTAATTACTTTGCTTTGAAGAAGAAGAATAGTGTTGCAAGACTTCATTTATTCATGTGTATGAATGAGTACACTAATTCAGTCTGAGGAAACTGAGTTTTAGAAAAGCCTGTACAAATGCAATCCTCAGAACTGGAAAGTGAGTTAGGAGATGGAAATCTACAGTCAGTTTTCCAGTATGTAAGTAATTTTTTTCCCCAAGCAATATCATTGGTGATACATTTTTTAGCTCCCTTAGTTAAAATTTACATTGGTATATGTATTCAGATTGTCTTATATTTCACTAAAACCAAGTGCTTTTTTTTCAAGGAGTAGCAGTGTAAAAGTTTTTTCAAAATAAAATATTTCAATGCAGCACAAACTTTGTCATGTATTGGAAAATAATTAAGCAGAGGAATGGTTTGGTTTATTCGAGTACATCACATAAAGTAAATCTTCATAAAGAACACTTTGCACTCAATAAACACTTCTACCAGTAAATACACACACATCATACTTCTTTACTGTCAACTGTCTGCACTGTTTCACAGTTGGTCTTTCTACTTATATGGTGCTGTTACAAAGCATGGATTGTGTTTATTAACAGTAACAAGTATTAATCCATTAATATTGTGGCTTTTGTTTGCACGAGGTGTCTTTCCCGTGACTTGTGCACTCTCCTTGCCCCTTCCACAGGGTCTGCACATGGTCAGCATGCCGGGGATCCCCCAACAGATGGCAGGGGTGCTACCTTCTTATGACACTCTCGGACGCAACTCCAAGGTACTATCTCTTTATCTACACCTGTCTCTTTGTAACCATCTGCCACCACTTCTCGCACCAAATATTGACTGCTGTGCCTGCTGCACGTTGCTTCTTTCGGTTTTGTCAAGTGCATAACAAGTTCTTTCTTAACAAAATTTAAACAAAACTGTCATTGCAAGTACATTACATATTCATAAAATTTAAACTGAGGTTGACATGTAATGGTTGGTAATGTAGGGTTGGGCTGAAAGTTTATTTGTGTGTATTCAATTTTATTATTTATAATAGTTTTACCTGGAACATTTTAATACACTGGTATGCAAAAATTAAGCATGGTACTTTTTTTCACATGTAACGTCATGCAGCAGTATTTCAAATAGGTGTAAAGCTTACCATAACATTGTAGAGATGTAAGATTACAAGAAAGGTAAATAACACTGACCAAGAAAGGAATCCAAACGATGCAAAAGACCTTTATTGAAAAGTGGGTTTTGACTATAGCTGGACATAAGATAGAAACATCCATTTGACAGTCAGCAGGTAAGAAAACTGCATTCTTCAGTAGGAAATATGATCACCACTGACTGTAATGCAGGATGTGCACTATCTGTTCATGCTCAGTATGAAATTGTTGATGAGCTCTTGAAGCATTATTGTCCATTCTTCTTAAAGCACCGATCGCAGTTGAAGAGTTTTTGCTGGCTACTAGGGATGTGCTGCCAGGTGTCACCTGACTGCATTCCACATGTATTCAACTAGATTTAGGTCTGGGAACCATGCAGGCCAATCCATGTAGTCAATTTCTTCACCCTCAAACACCTAAGCGACATATGCAGTACGATGATGAGGTATAGCATTGCCATTCATTGAAAACTCCGGCCTCATAACACCTAGCAAAAATGCATGTGAGGAAGAACAACCTTGTTACTATAACAGTCACCAAAGATTGATTGTCTAGATGGTGAGCTCTGTACGGCCACCAAGCATTACGCCTCCCCAAACAAGAACTCCACCACCTGCAGACTGGTGCCTTTTGATAATGTTGGAGGTGTGATTGTCTGCTACCCACTCTCTCCAAGTGTAGAGACCTTTCGAATGGCTAATGAGATTAAACTAGCTCTCATCTGTAAAGAGCATTTGACCCCATTGTTGAACTCCTTATTCTTTGTGTTCCCAGAATCACACCAAATGCCATCTCTGATGGGTAAAAATCAGTGGCACACACTATACTTGTCGCAGAGTGAAGAAACCATTTGCATACATTTGTCTGTCCATGGTAAAACATGATCTTTGGAATCCAGTAGTGCATTAAAAATGTTTTGTGATTTCACTGCTATCTACTGTTGATCTCTTCTCGCCAGTAGGACAATATACCGGTCCTCTATCACACTGGTTGCTCGTGAATGACTGCTACTTATCCTTTGTACAGCTGTTCTTGTTCAATATTTCACCCAAGCATGTGACAAGATGCTGTTAGTGACCCAAATCTCATCTGCCACACTAGCTACACTTCGAACTTCTTCCAACTTCCCAGTGATTCAACCTCAGGTAAAGTCATCAAGATGTTGTTTATGGGACTGTCTGTTTGCCATATCATACATAAACTCGGTCATTCAACTCAATGTGCATGGGGCACTAGCTTCCACTGCAGGGCTAAGCATATGCTGTGATCGTGGTTTGTACCCTTCACTCATACCCACAATATGTTGTGCTCCACATATGTACATGCCTTACCATATCAGACTCTTAAGTAAATCTCCTGATTGGTCGTTTGGTATGTTCTGCTTGTTCATTGGGTTGATAATGTTAATTTTTCCACTTCGTCATTATTTTGCACACCAGTGTATTTTATACATTATTGTATTTAACACACATTTTTCTCTAATTGTACACTCAGGTATCAATTTTAAATTCTCTCATTAAAATATAAAATGTATTTATGTACACAATTAACATTCTTAGGCTTACTCATTGACTAGTTTGGGAACTGTCTATTATTGTGGGTGTTGCGTATGTGAGTATGTACCAGTTTAAGTACTACATGACAAGCAACTGGCTTTCAAACTAGGAATTCGAGGCTGGGATGTGACTCAACTTACATAAGATGGTATCCCCTCCCTATCTCATCTACTGTTAGTAGTGTTGGTGATATGTTTGGTATTTGAGGTTCCTTAAGAGGATAGGGACTCTGTTTGATAAGTACCATTTCTATTCTTACGAGAGAGGAAACATAGCATGCACCCAATATAAGCCCTGTCACCACTGGTACAGGTCGAGCTGCTGGTATTCCTACTGGTTTAGTGATATGCTCTTGTTGATCCTTGCTGCAGTGTAGCTGGAAGGTGAGATGTCTGGTAAGCAGGAACTACACTTGTTAGGTTCAATATTGGAGGCTAGCATCTGCCTTCCCCTCAGCTCTAAGAAGCTCGAAGCTGGATCTTCTTTGATATGGTGTCATATGAGGCAGAATAATCCTTTCTCGAGCCGGCTGTCGGATATCTCAATCACCTTCCGGTTGGACTTTCGCAAATCCGGTTTTAGGGTGGGTCTAGTTGATGTTCTGATAGGTGTGCAGCTGGCCAAAGGAGGGACCATAGAAGTAGACACGGAGGATATCAGGCAGGTGGTAAGAGGTGGTGGAGGCTGGCGAGGTGCTAGAATCTGAGATTTAGACAGAAGTGGAGAAATGGCTCGAAATACAGTGAAGCACCGTATCTTCTACTTCCCCAGAGTGGAGTGGCTGATGGCAGGAGTGGCTGTGACTCTCGCTGCTGTTGGTGCGGGCCTCTGAACTGGGGGACCAGGGTGTAATGGCTGTAAGTTGCATGCTAGCTACAGTACCTTTTCGGTGGAGGGTGGGGGGGGACTCCATGGGGAATGACTTAAGTTGGCCCACATGTCGTCCTAAGTAAGCTTGGGGCAATGGTACTATACCTGAATGGGGTGTCGACGACTACAGGATTTCTCCCTCTCTGGCTTGAAGGACGGCATTGATAGTGGTGTTGAGAAGTCACTTGCTTGATAATTGTGTTGGACAGTTGGAGAACCCACGAGTATCATGGAAAGGAAGGAGGAGCACAAGCTTACCTTGCTCCTCATTAGAGGTTCCCTTAACTGGAGGGCATCAGAGGTGCAGCTCTGATGTAGCTTGTATTCTGGAACCCCAACTTCCAGTGCCCACAAGGTCAGATGAGGTTAGACTTGTGCTGGCAGTGTGTTGAAAATCACACCCGGCAATGGAGCCTCGATTGCATAAGACAAGTAGGGCTCATAAAATCAATATTACGGAAATACCTACAATAATCTGCAAATGATTATGCGAAAAGATAGCAGAGATGGGTTTTTCTTATTAAGGACATGTACCCAGATATGTAGAAGTGTCACAGATCTATAGACATATGCTCAATGGGGCAAAAATGTCTGGAAACCATTGGGTTTGCAAGTGCCAAAAAATGTAGTGATTTAAGTACTCGCATACAAGGGGGCCTGCAGACATGGAGCTCTATAAAGTCCAAAGACTAGGATTAGTTTGATAATATTATAAAGGGAATTACATCACAGATTCGACTGCCATTGATCAGAAGTATAGAACTTACAATCTAGAGTATGTTGCAACTCCAGTGATGGGCCAATGGCTGGAGACTGGAATATGCACAATCTTGTTGTTGTTGTTGCCCCAGAAGTGAGGCTTCATGCCCAATTGGTTGCATTTGAGGTGGCAGCATCTTTCTGTCTCACGGCCTCTTCCCTTAATGCAGTGTAAACTTAGGGTTCAACAGGTCCTTCTTTACTCTGCAGCATGCCCAGTCTAAGCCAAGTCTATCTTTTATGGCTTTTGCCACCCAGTGTGGTGTTGCAGCATTTAGGTAGACAGTCTAGCAGGTGTTCTGGTAGTCAGTGGCAAGAGCTTTGTTTGTTTAAAGTAGGGTGTGACAAGAGTGGAATTGAAAGTAGGTTTTCCAGAGAGCCAGAACCTCTCTCCAGTGTTGGTGCCTGTAAGAAGACCTCTCAGTTCCCTTCCAAGATTGCCGAGGAGAGCAGCACTATTGTCAGCACCAAGATTCCTTTTGGAAGGTTCATGAGAGTGTTCCACCTACTATGGGCTGAATCTTTTTTTGCCCACTGAGGAAGACCATTGCAGACAGTATTATGGACAGTAGTCAAGTACTCTGCCATAGGAACAATGGAGAGCCTCCTACTCTCTATCCCTGTGATGACCAGAAAGGCAGCACTAGTGCCAGTAACCTGGATTCCAGCAAAATGAGATAGAATGTTGGACAATGTACAAGACTGAAGGACATTGGGAGAACTGTGCTAGGTTCTAGAAGTACGGTTAAGAATGGTTGAGCGAAAGTGGGAGTACAGAGAAAAATGGGTACAGAAGCAAAGCATAGAAGTAAAATGATGTAGGTTGAAGGTATGTGTTTATTGGAGAAGCCAAATAACAACACTCAACTCACTTCCACCAAGAAATCCATCACTAATTTCACACAGAGCTACGACAGTATTAGATAGAACATACAGCTAAACATGACGAACACCTCATGCTGTGGCCGCCAAAATCACTAGACCTCACACTGTATGACTTTTTTTATGAGATCATGTAAAAGACAAAGTAATGGGTTCCATTGCCACCAAGTGATATCATAAAACTAAAAGGGTGCACAAACACAGCAGTGATCACTATTGATGGGCCCATGTTGGAAAGGGTGTGGTAAGAATTGGAATATCATGTTAATGAATGCCATGTCACCTGGGGTGCACATATGTTCGAGGAAATGGGGGGGGGGGAGGAGACCCCATTTTTTTTAGAAAAGGGTAGTGTGACATTCTGGAATGGCAAAAAAAGAGAGCCGGGGTCACTCCCAAAAGGAGGAAGGGGAGAAAAGAAAAACGAAGCTGGAAGTGTTGAGTAGTAGGTGCATGAGGTTTCCGGAATGTTTTTTTATTTTGGCATTTTGCACCAGAGTTAATAATGAAAGTATTTTCCAAGCATATAACATACACCACACATTAATCTAAAAAAGAATCATTTGTATCATACGTACTAACAGGGTGCTACAAATTTTTGGTGCAATTTTATTTTTTAAAAATGTTTTTAATTTGTTGCAAAAATCATGGTGCACACTATACACGAGTGCGTCCTATACACGAGTAAGTATATACCTACTTCTCCAGCCCATATCACAGGCCATACATCATGGGCTATGTGCTGCAGATGGTACTTCTAGCAGGTGGTCATAATAATGTGATTCAACTGTGTATGGTGTAAGAGGATGTTGAGCCTCAGATACAAAGTGCAGTCACTTTCATAGGTACACAGTCAGTAGATACAAGGAGTTCATTTCGCTATATTATTGTCACAACTGTGGTAATACATATATACAGTAGAATACTAACCTTCCTAAGTGTGCAGGAATGGATAGTATAATGAAAAATTATATGCCTATCCCTCCCCAAATTCTAGGGAAGAATACTACATAACATTTGTACCCCTTCCCAAAAATTATATTATTGTCACTGTCCATTTTTTGACAGCCAGTGTGTGGCAACAAGTCAAAATGGAAATTAACATCCTATACACAAAATTCTGTATCAGCTGATATGTGAATTATTGAAAGAAAATTTCATGTTGGCTATTCTTGCAGTCCTGCCTTCACACAATAGACATCTGAGAAATATGTGGGCAGGAAGGAGTGCTTAGACAAGATGTTTATGTACTTTATGTTGTTGTAAGACAGCTGTTATTAGTATAACAAAATAAACTTCATTTTAGAATAATGTATATATTAAATTGAACTTAAACTGCATATGAGAGTTGTTTGTAGCTAGTGCTAACATCACCACGTGCATGCTTCATATTAGTTAAAGAGGCTGCAGATCTGTCATAGAGTATTTCTGAAATATTTTTACATCAATTTGATGTAATATATTTCAAACCTGAGTCATTTCAAGCCCATACGAGATGGAAAATTTACTTTTACAAGGACTTGGTAGATAACTTTTGTGATACAGCAGCAAAGTTGGCCAATGTGTGCGGCTCACTTTGGAAGCCAGACATTCCTGAAATGACTCGTTTATCATGTGTTAAACACAAATATATGAACAACTCCCCAGAGTTGTATATTTTCCATGAGCTCTATATATTTTTTAACATAACATATTTCCGTGTGCTATGATTCTGCTTGCTAATAATTTAGATTCGGACTGTACTCACTAAGCCTTTGAAATGGGCTCACCATTCTGTGTTTCGTGCACCTCTTCCCAATTCTGCAACAAAGCAGAAAGAAATGTCATTTATTTATTTATTAAAAGTACGCAACATTTTGCGATAGAATCATTTTTGCGGCAAATAAGATTAATATTAATGTGATATACTGTCATACAGGCACACTCAGTACTGCAGTTAATTTATAAATAGCCTTGTTGCATGTACAAACTGTAAACTAGCCAATCTCACCTTTTTGACATGCAGGCACCACACTTTTAATAGCAAAATACATTATTATGTATGAAAATGTGCTGTTTGATATTTTTTCTCATAATTTCTAATACTACCAAGTTTCACTTATATGGTGTAATGTCCAAATTGCTACTTTATAAGAACCACAATTAACATCTTATTAAAGACATTAAACTAAATTTGCCATATGTAACAAATGATGCTCCATAGTTTTATATTCTGCTCTAAGTACACACCTAGCCACATGACTATTTGTGTGCATGCAGTGAAACGCATGTGAGAGTTGCAAACACTTTTGATTGGGATAAAATTTCAAGTTTTTGTGCTATTGAATTTTAATATGGATAACATTTCAAATATATTGTTACCATATGAATGGATTTGATATAAAAATTGTATTCATAAGATCATGCTATTACCATTGCAAATCAAACATAGATTATAATATACCTAATTTTACATGAGTATTATATAATGTATTATTTTGGTTTACTGGGCAAGAAAGCTGCGCAGTTTTCAAACAACATTTACAAGTGAATCAACTATGGAGCGTAATCAACTTTTGTTGTAACAGTAAAAATTTGTACAGCAAAATCTAATATTTTCTCATTATGTACGTGTGAGCAGTTTGGCAGCATGTTTTGATGTAGATAGAAGGAGCTTAATGTCTTGTCAACATCCGCAATTACAGACAAAACATATTTTGACAGTCAGGTGGAAATAGAAACCAAGTGGCAGCGGAAGAATACATATTCTGTTGACCATTTGCTACTTCTACATGATCTGATAAAAAATGGAATAGTATCCCAATGAATTGTGCAGCAGCAACAATCTCTTTTCCAGCAAAATAGCAATTTCTCAATACTAGATTTGCTTATTTTTTTGTCAGTTAATGGGCAGCACTTAAATGAATTTTGATGTGATATTATTGCCTTTCTTTTGTATTTTAACTAGAGCATAAATAACTAATATTGTTGTTATAGTCACAATAATAAAAAATTCTTTTTCGAAAAGTTAGATGAAATCCACAGAAGAAAATAAAATGGTCCTTGATAAGTTCAGAATAGTAAGAAATGTATTTTTCGTTTTTATTCTGCCAATATAAGTATTAAAAATTCATAGACTGAGTGTCTGTAGTTTCCTGCACTTGGGTCTCAACCTGTACCCTCCTCCATCAATTTAAGATTGTTCCAGCACCATTGAACCTTCCTGGCATCAAGTAGATGTATACACTGCAGTAATAATAGAAAACATAGAAGAGCTGTGTTTTACCATATAACGAACATAGTATAACATTATGGATACAGCATAACTGAAATGGCAGTTCTGAACGTTTTATGCACCGCATGTCAAGGGAGTATTGAGAATGATGTTACAAACAGAAACCATGCCGCCATAGACAATCCTGTAAAATAAAATTGCTGATTGATGAGAGAGGCTAAACAGTGATAACTAGAATTGAGGAAGCAAACAGATGTCATGCTTTTGCAGATTACTTCAGATGTCATATATACTAACAAAGATATTGCAGTGAACCACCAGGTGCAACTTATCAATGGGCTACAGCTGACGACTATATTGGGTACCATCGTCATCAGAGAATAACAGGAGAGGAAACACTACTGACCACTGCAGAAACATTTTAGTGTCAATGTACTAGTAACTTTTCTAAAAATATAGATTTTACCTTCTACTTGTAAAGTTTTAGTCAAATAACATATTATTTCTTTCAGAATCCTAAGCATGCATAAATACTGCAGTATCATAAAAAATTTGTTAATATTAGGTATTATAATATAAATACAGGATAAACAATTTTTGTGTATAAAGTAACCATATCACCTATACATAAGAATATCATTATGAGAAAGTTACATATTAATATCGGCACATCCCAAGTTATCTAAAGTGTTTTTGTAAATATGGATTTTCAGATAATTATCCATTTAGCAACACAAACTTTGCATACAACATAATCTTTTGAAAATATCAAAATTTTATATTAAAACTTAATTAATACATATTGAGGAATAATTTATACAAAATAAGGAATTATTCCATTTAATTTGGAAAATATTGAATGCTCATAGATACCTGCTATATTTCAGGAAGTGGTGTGATAGATTAAAATTCTGTGTTAAGCGGGCTGTAACAGTGGCTTTGCTGTTGCCCCTAAATTCAGCTCTACAGATAATTCTGTGATTTAGGGCTGAATGCGGAGGCTCAATTTAGTTGGCCCTTACAGTCTAGGTTTGAAGTACTGCTGTAAAAATGAAAGAAAATTAAATCAAGGTTCTTTATGCATACTGCGAAATTTGTTTTGTAGCTCAGTGATAGTAGCACATTGAGCATCTTCTCCATTCTACTTTTCTCCATAGCTCATAACTCATTCTTGTTTCTCCTATTATCTACACTTCCTACTCTCCAACTTCTTTAGCTATTACTTGTACTATACTGTACTTTTCTTTATGTTATCCCATTTGAGCATGATCCCCAAGTACCCTTCACATAACATGTATCTTTTAATACTGTGTATTGTTCTTATGCTATTTCTTTAGCCTGTTTTTATTTTCCATCTTTATAGTAGTTTCAGGGTGGGGAATTAGTGGTTTGCAATAAAAAGTAGCTATATTCCTTATATCGGAAGTGTCAACTGAAATGGGGGAAGAAAAGTAAAAGTGATGCTCACTGCCTTACAATATATTACCAATATTGTCATAATGCCCTGTGGTGAAAACAGAATATGTAATTGTATAGCTGGAAGTATTTATTGTGATGTAAGACAGCTTATGTGTAAGTTGCTGGTTCTCAGCATTAAGATAGGAACTAATTCAGTCCCAGGCTTTTGAAAACTTTTAATGCTGTGATGCATGATGCTTCCTCTTATATATATATATACACACATATACATATCTACTTGACATCATTACGTGCCCAGAAGGAGATAAAACCCCTACTGGCCGCCTCCAAGGCCAGTACATCACCCCTTTGGAAACGTCAGACACAGAGGGGCCGCACAATAATGAAAGGCAGTTACGGCATAACCCTCCCCCCCGGCCCCAAGCGAGCAGCGAATGCCGCCCACATAGCCGCCAAACTACCCTACCGCTAAACCGCTTGAGAGATAGCAGCAGAGCTGCCGCCTGACTGAAACCTGAAGGGTGGCGATTGAAGTTAAAAGAAGAGCCCAAGATACAAATTAACCCCCCAGCCTGGGATGTATGTGGGCTAAACCCAGTAGAAACGCCAGTTTTTCCAGAATCTCGCCTTAACATAAGTTGTGCTAAGGCTCTCTACTACAGCTGCAGTCCTCCTGAGGACTCTCCCTAGAGCATTCAGAGTTCTACCAGCACTTGTAACCTCCGACACCTTTACTACTCATGCAGCCAAAGAGTTATTGCTACCACTGACACTTGCCGGCAAGTTCACCACACACGACACGTATACCACACATGGTACCCCAAGTCCCTTCAGCGCTAACAGCCGCAATTAGGGTTTAGTTGTTTTCATGGCTACTTCATTGATGATGTTGTCCATTCTTGAAGCCAAGCTCTTACAGCCGACAGTCCCCTTCACCTGTTATGCCCTTTTACAAAGTCTTTTGAACACCTAGTGTATGTTGAGAGAGGAGATAGTACCAGTCACTCTGTTCTATTCTCGTGAGAATAAAACACGTATTCCAGCTAACTTCGGTTTTCCTTGCTCTGGAGTGAACATGTTCCCTTTCTCCAACTTAGTGTCATCCCGGAAGGGAGCAGCAGGGAACCGCGTAGTTGGCAACTGTACCAACCTAGAGTACGACTGTGGGCAGCACCTAACCAGGACTGCACGTACGTCACACATCACAGATTCGACTGCCACCCATACTGTGAACTGGGTACCTTGGTGCTAGGGACATAATGCACAGTACGGCCACAACACTAGCAGTACGTCACACACTACAGATTTGACTGCCACCCATACTGTGAATCAGGTACCTTGGTGCTAGAGACATAATGTACAGTACAGCCACAACCACTAGCAGTACGTCACACACTACAGATTTGACGGCCACCCATACTGTGAACCTGGTACCTTGGTACTAGGGACATAACGTACAGTACAGCCACAACCACTAGAAACACACATGATGAAGCATCTGGGACAACCAAGTCAGCCAACCCACTCCCTCCAGAGCATATAAACTCGCTGGTGTAGGTGCCAGGCCTGACATGGTTTGACCCAGGAACTTCTGGTATGTACACAAGAATGTGAATAAATTGCACTTGGTTAACACTAACTTGGCTTACGAGGGCTTGCTGTGGTGTCACATTCAGTGCTTGTTGCTGGATTGGGGCATCAGAGGTGTCAGGCCTCCTTACGCTTCCCGTTTCCCTGGTTGCCATATGCGGGTCCCTTGCTGTTGTTGTTGCTGTAGTAGTTGTTGTTGTTGTTGTTGTTGTTGTTGTTGTTGTTGTTATGTGGGGGTTGTTCAGACACTCACTGTGCCATTGGTAAACCTCTTCCTCTTTGCAGTACCAACAGGCTGTCTGTGGTGACTTGCCATTATCCCATTTCACAAACGGTTTTGTGTCACTCTTGCCCGCACTGTCACTTTTGTTATTGTGTACGCTTTTGTACACACTGTTTGGGTTGGATCCTGTTGCAAAATTTCTATTTGGTTTTGGTTGGAAATACTTGGTTTTGTACCTGTTTGAGGGGTTCACTGCTTTCACTGTCACTTTCACTTTGCTACTCATACCACCATCGCACTGCACCGGGATCGCAACGCAGTTGACACACGTTACATTCCATAATAATTGTCGCTCTCATTAGCTCCTCCAAGCTGCAATTCAGTAACGGAATTAGCACAGTATGCTACTCAGGCCTGACAGTTTCTGTAACTACTTCAAGAATTTCCCATTCTAGGAGTTGCGGGTGGAAACATCTCACCAGATGGACTTTCCTTGTAATAAAGATGGTTAACTGCTCTCGGAGCTGCTGTTCCTGGAGCGTAAGTTTATTCTGCGCTTGTAATGATGTAAATACTCTCACAAATCTGCATTGAAATGAATGTAGGAATTCTTCCCAGTCCAGGCAATAATGATTAGTAGAACTCCACCAAGTATTCGCATCACTTTGTAACTGATTACCCACACAGCTAGCCCATTCCTCCTCACAAACATCGTACATTTTGAGGCGTGCAGTGCAGTCTTTTATGAAGGCAGTAGGATCTTCGTTTGGCTCGCCGGCAAATGTAGGTAAAGTCTGGAAATGTGTCAGAATCTGTTTCAGGCAATTTCTGTGTTTACATTGGTGGATGCTGTGGTGGTTTTTGTTGCGTTTCGATGTGTTGAGGCCAGCTGTGGATGGGTGTCTGTCCATAGCTGCCAGCTGTGCATGTGTCACCGGTGTTATTGCAGGATATGGAGTGGGAATAGTTGGCAATATTGGCTGTAAATTTTGCAGAAATATGGGTGCAGGATAATATGTCATAATTTGTGGTAAGTACTGAGCAGTTGTTATGAGTGGGAGAGGTGCTGAAGATAAGGTTGGCAGGTAGGGTGTTGACTGGGTGCTGGGCTTTGTTTTGTTTACATCTGCCACGTGTGCGCTGTGGGCATGCTGTTTGTTGATGTTCACTGTTGCCACACTGTCATGACACACGTGAACTGCGCTCCCTGTGCCAACAGTCTATCTTCTGCGGTGAAATATTACTAGTGTACTATTGCCCTATAAATACAACACTGCTTATTAACATTGCCACTTTCTCTATTGCATCCTGCCTTTTGACACATGGAGATTTCTTGTTGCAGTTCCACGAAAAAGTTTTCCCAATCATAGGGTGTTTTCTGTGCTTTCAAGTTTTCATTGCATTGTTTACACATGAACTGGAGTCCGTTTACAGTTTCGGTTTTGTGCAAATCTAGGCACTCTGTATGAAATTGCACTTGTCATTGTATGCAACTAAAAATGAGTGTTCCTTGGCTTGTACATAAAAGATTGTTGCACCAACTTGGCTGTTTGTAATTTGGAAAAATTTTTGGCGTTTGGTTGTCCCAAACACTTGTGCTTTCACTAATGTTAATGTTTATAATTTTCCAGTCACTGCTTGTCTTGTGGTTGTTCGCGATGCTGGTGCTCGCTGGGCTAGACTTGCAGTTGTAATGACAATATTTGGTGCCTAGTCCATATTTGTCCACTAAATTTTGCAGTTTAGGGCACAAACACTGCAAGCACAAGGGTGCCGAAGCACTACCTTGCGTTTGGCTAGCCATGGTTTGTCAATGAACCCATATGCTCACGGCATGGTTGCGCGGGACACGGGAGTGCATTGCAGCAGGGGAGGGGAGGTAACGACTTCCCCATATGCAGCAGAACTCTGTGCGTGCCAAAGGGGGTAGTGACCAGTTGGTGGAGAGCATGAGCGGTTAGTGCTCACGTGAACCACGCTGCTGATGATTGATACGTGCTCCAGCTGGATGGGGTGTGAAGTGGGGAGAGGGGGGAAGCACAGGCGAGCTTTCCCCTTTGTCTGCTGCTGTTGGCAGGCTGATGTCATGTTGCTGCCACAATATGGCCGCCTTGCCGCACGCTCGTGCTCCGTTTTCCACAAATTGCCACTGCTGATGTTTTAGCGTGCTTTTTGCTTGCACCACGTGGTGTGTTTCCAGGCATCTTGGCGGCATCTGGAAAGTGTCCAAATTCTGTTGTTGATCCTGTTGAACCTATCCTGATGTTCCTTCATTGCGGGTAGGCAGGAAAATGGTGGGAAAAATTTTTTATGGAAAATTTGGAGCAGAAATTTTTGTGCAGAAATTTGGTGGGTTTTTGGAGTTAGTGGGTTCATAGCTGAGGATTACGCCTCACATTGGGTGCCATTTTGATGGTGTTCATTGCAGTAATGGTAGGTTGAATGGATATTTTACGACCGGTTAGGTCTAGGGTTAAGGAATATTGTGGAAGTTTTGGTTTTACCCTGTAGGCACCAGGCATCGTCACTGTGATGCCGTGAAGTTCTGATAGAGTTCACTCTCGGTGATCCCAGGGTCTTTTGGCCGATGACCAAGTTGATAATCCTCTTGGCAGGAAAACTGGTACTTCTCTAATAAAATATGAAATTATGTGCTACTTATACTGTGGCCTATCTGGGTTGACCACACGCCCCTAAAATAATTTTAGAACAACAATGCAATACGTGACACACTGAAATAAGCACAGAAACACTGTTATAATACACTCTACGGTATTGGGGGGAATGGTGAGGGCCTACAAGGATTACACTGTGTAAAAAGTTGCAAAGAACGTGAAAATGATTAAATGTGAAATTAAACTTCCCCAGGCAATGGGCGGTGTTCCCGGGGGGCTAAAACAAACGAGGTTCCATGAATTTACATATTATTGAAAATTAAGTGATTGGTGCAAAGAGATGCTTGCACGATGCGAGACAACAATGACACACGCCCGACCTCTCGAGACACTGGACAATGACTAACTTCCCTGCGCAGCATACTGGCCAGTGTTGGCGGGCATGTATGTCACGTGGGACTACTTACTGACCTACTTTGCACAAAACTTATGCTAATAGGTGACACAACTTTTAATGTGTTATAAAGTGTTATTTTAAAACATAAACAAACACTTTGCAGTTGCATGGAACGAAATAAGGATGAAATACGTGAAATGAGGATATGGCACTTGTACGTAATAACAAATAATAAAGGGCTCTTCCTGGGATGTCTTTGGTGTTCCTCCTTCAGGGTTTAGTCCAGCATTTGTCATAAAGCTCGTTTTGAAATAAACATGCCCTATTTGCATCATTGGGTATCACTGCGCATAGTGTGGCACTTGGCTGCTCTAACGTGCACTACACTTGTTGGCACTCGTTGCACACGCCTCACACATCGTACTAATGCACTGGTGTACTGGCACATGCTGGTAGAGTGCGGTTGATGGCTGCGCTGAGGGACTCAGTTGTGGTGGGCAAACAGTATAGGGAGGGGAGAAGGCGGCAGACATCAGATACTTCATATTGTGTTTTGGTAGACTATTACTGAAATTTACATTCACAACATAATGCAGAATAATACTAACCAACAAGACAGAAGTTAAGTTTTTATAAACTCAGCTCATTTCATTTCTTGAATATTACCTCCTCTGTGGTTGAGTTTTGTTACAAACATTTATTTAATTTTATCTTTTTTACTACGCCATGACCAACTTCTGTCTGTACTTTGAAAGAGAAGTAAGTATTTTCATTGTCTTCCTGCAATTAAATTTAAATAAATAATTTTAAATATTTTTAAAACTTTAATAATTTTACTTTTAGTATACAAACAAAAGTAATTTGACATTTTAAGGGCTCTGCCTACCAGCTGGCAGCTGCAAAATTTAAATAGGAAATCCCATGTTAAGGAAATTTCACCTGCAGTGTGTTAATTTTAAAGATAGGAGTTTCAAACAAAAGGTATTCTTCATGGATATTTATGTGAAGTTCCCTACAGCGGAGATATTTCCTTAACATGTATAGCCGGTTTGCAAGGAATTTTTAATTTATGTTTTACAAAAAAGTACATACGCTTATCTATATTGAACACTCACTGAGATCTCCTAAAAAATTTGTGAAGAATAATTCTTTTTTGTAATGCTATTTTTAAAATTAATGCGCTAAGGCGAAATTTCCGTAACATGAGATTTACTATTTAAATTTCGCAGCTGCCAGCCGGTAGCCAGAACCCTTAAACAAGTTTTACAGAGCACTTAGTCCATTTTGTCCAATCCTTTCTCAGTGTCTTGAAGGTGATTTTACAAATTACATGTAAAAAATATAAAGGTTTTGCAAAGTACCTGCCTTAATTGTACAGTTCTGTATAACCAAAAGAAAATTATATTATCCCTTCCTGTGTATTCACAGTATACAGTTTTATTGTCTCTTATATCTCAGCACTGGCTGTTAAATTCAGACACTGACTGTGAAACCCAGGTTAGTTATTTTACTGCAAAAACTGCTGTGTCCCACCAAAGGTGTCATTCAGAGAGCCAGAGAACACAGAGCTGTGGTCGACAGAGAAGCGGCAGACTAGTCAGAGCCAAGCAGTGCCACAACAGCCGCCTGCACCCTCTCCTGCACCACCGCTACCCCCCAAGTCTCGCTACAGCTCTTCACCGCAACAACCTGCCAAACAGGAGACCACAATTCGTGCGCAGGTGAGATCTCTCATCTTATTTACAGCTTTCACAGGGGTAATCACTCACCAGCATTACCAGAAATGACTAGCACATACTTAGTTTTACTCACTTTTACAGCATTGTCTGAACTATTACAGTAATAATAACGTTAAGGTTATATCTGTTAAGAATAACATGGATAGGAACTTTCACAGCACTTCATCAGCACACCATGGCAATTCATGTTTTGCAAAAATTGAATTATTACTCATCATTGAGGACAAACACATTCATAATCATAAGATGGCAAAAGTTCAAGAATTTAAAAAAAGACACCACATTATTTTGTGTCTATTGCAATTGGTAACAGTGAATAATAAAAATTCAGGTGCTTTGAATGACTTGCCAAATCACTTTTTTGGCTATGTTGAAGATCTCTGCGCTTATACTGCAGTGATTGTCAGTTGGCTAGCATTACAAACATGTCATTCCACAATAATTTATGCAAAACAAAAAAATTGCACTGTGCTGTAGTATCTCTGAAATAAAAAAACAAGGTGTGATAAATATATACATCTTTAAAAAATCCATGCACTGAAAAATATAGCTTAGGGTTACTTTGTAGTTGCAAAAAGGAAATTTCTATGATGTTGCTGCTATGGAGGTGAAAAGAGGTAAGGCCTGGCACATGTTATCCAGATTTTCAAAGTACATAATATGGGATCCCTGTTCCTTCATGTTTTACTTCTAACTTGTTTTTATCAGTATTGATATTAATCACATTCTTGTCACATCACATTCCCCACAAAACAGTTTTGAAAACAGGCACCATACCATCCATTCTGCCCATTTTGGAGTTGTATCATGCTTCTGCATCACTTTCATTTGTCTACATATCCACCACACGAGTTATCTCTGATTCTTTAATCACGATATGTAAACATTTATGTTGTGTATATGCAAATAGGTAATAATGAATCAGAAAAACTATAAATAAAGGGATGTTGTAAGTAAACTTTTCATCTTTAAGGTACATTGGTACAATCAACTATTGCATGGGATATTTGATTATAAATTGCAAGCAGCATGTATACTATTGTAATAAATTATACATCTTACATCAGGTTCATCGGCCACAGTCACCTGTCAAAGATCTGCCTAGCTCTCCCAGAAAGTTGAGTCCAACGAAGATCAGTTCACACACAGCATTCACGAGTGTTCTCTCAGAATTGAAGAGCCGTAGGAGTTCTACTGAATCTTCATACTCTACATCCAACAAGGTAGGGCAATCATTCTTTTCACATCACGTACTTCAGGTAAACAATATTAGTATTAAAATGCCACATATTTTCCCATCAGTTTTATTTTACGACCATTATGCATTTTTCAAAATTATTGATGTCCATACTATATTTTAGTTGTTTACATGCATAATATGTAATTTTCAGTATTATTTGAGTGAAGTAAATAATGGTAAGCATATGCACCTGTATCCTCAGTTAAAAATTTAAAAACTGTATCACTGATATGGTTTGTTACTTCCCTCTAGTAACTTCACTGCTGAACCATTATTATTGTCATGTATGTTAATAGTTTGTTTCAACCAGGTGCATAATTTGTTTAGTATTTATTTTGTCTTCTAGTGTTACTCCTATATTTATTGCCATGTTAATGTTGCCTGAACTGATGTATTATGGCTATTATTCTCAAGCTTTCAGACTAGAGTGCTGTCTGCATATTAATGAAATTGGTACTATGATAAATCTAAAGACAACTGAAGCTCACCATTGAGCCCATGTTGTGCTGATATCTAGAAATGGGTAAAAATTGGAATGTTTGTCAACTGTTGTTGTGGTAATGGTGATTTCTGAATGAGTAGTGATGATAGCATGTAGTAAAACATGGTTGTATTAAATGTACGAGCATCACCTGAATTTGATATACATTTATTTGTTCATATTAGCATTGTGAACCATAGGCATAGCAAAGGGTAGTCCAAATATGGAAAGGACTAGCTATTACGAAAGTGTTAAAACAATATTAATACTTTTCCTATGTGGCTTACAATCCCATAACATGTGATAAACAGATTGAGGCTCACAATATTTTTTTTGTTTTAATTGTTGGTTTCATTTTATCACAGATACATCTATGCAGGCCTTGTCACATTACATGTTAAAATAATATGTAGGTTCCTGGCGAGCACTGGCCATGTCTATAGAGTGAACATACATGTGAGAGTATGAATAATAAAAATAATTTGCAATGTGAACGTAATGTGCTGACCTACGTCAGGGAAGGTGACCTGATATTTTTATCAAAGAATCTTCCAGAACGCTTACATATTCTGCTATGTCTTTACAAGTTATGTGATGTTGACAGGTTTCCTCACCTGGAGTACCCCCTCCACCACCCCCACCAATGCCGCCACCACCAGATCACTCTGACCCATCAGAAGCGAGGCCATTCCTAGACCCTTACGGCCGAGCAAAAACTGTTCGGATAGGCAAGTGGCGCTGGCCGCCACCTAAAGGGGAACATGATGATGGTTCAGACAGCTTCTTGCAGTTTAAATTGAGGCAGCATCATCGCAAGACGACCCCACAACAGCAGCTGCATGCGCATGTGAGTACACAACAGTATTCAATAACACATTATGATTTAGGTGCAGTGTTATGTTACATACTTACTTTTCTTTATCCACTTAACTTGTATTGCTTCTACATAACTGTTGTCCCATTTTATGCTACAGAATTTAATATCACTATATTTAGAACCCATGTTATAACTGGGCGGACTGGGCAAATGCCTGGAGCACCAGGTAGGAGGGGGCCGGGCATAAGGCATAAAAGAAGAGGTTTTAAAAAATGTTTTTCATGACCTGTAATAAAAACTAACTATGTGTGTTCAAATGTTTGTGTTTACTCAACTTTGCGTATGTTTCTGTGGTCACTTGTGTGTGACAAAAATTTGATTTGCAAATTGAATTATTTTAAGAAGTTAAGAGGTGTCAAGTTCCAGAGTGCTGGAAATGATATTTTCTAACATTTTAATGTAGTAATTCACTGAAATATGTATAAAATAAAGTAATACAATTTTGAAGCACCCAGGAGCATTGAATTGGGCTGTTGTCTGGAATAAATAATAAAGTCTCTGAAACACTTACCTGGATGCAGAAAGGTATACCCTATTCATGGTTAAGTGTGCCCTTTTGAAAGTCCTCTCATTTGGAATAACAATTAATGAATATATTTTATTTTATCCTTAGACGTTAATCTCAGAGTCTGGTGGAAAATACATACTGTGTTTATTACGTACATTGCAATATTTATTGATAAAGGTGGTTAAAGGATAAAAAATGACTGAAAGAAAAAAGTAACTAGAGCTTCAAAAGTGCTCATTTAACCGTGAACTGCCTATAATATTGCAGCATATTATTTAATTTCAAAGAAAATGAAGGCAACATTATTTGCCAGTATATATTCAAGTACATACTCTAAAAATTTTTAATGTATAATTTTTGTCCTTGAACTTTTAACTTTAATCAGTTAATTTTGTTTTAACTTAAACTTTAATCGGTTAATTTAGCTACATTTTCACTTTTAACTTTAATCAGTTAACTTAATATTACTCTAACTTTAATCAGTTAGATTAATTTGTTAACTTTCCCAAGTATATTTACCTAGTAGCTTGAAGTGTGTGTGTTGTGCTGTGAAGCAGGAATTTGCAGAGCAGCAGGAAGGTGTAGAGTGGGAGGAGTTTGAGATAAGTGACCCAGTTCAGCCCAGTAGAGAGCACCAGGCCGCTGCAAGGAAGGAGAGCCACCCAAACAAGAAGGAGATAGCAGAGCTGCAAAGTCGGGAAAAGAAGGCAATGAGGTAAAATTAAAAAATGAAATAAAGTTTTTAACATTTTTGCTAGTGTATGTTAACACGATAAGGTTAGTGGCACTGTAATGTTAAAAAATGAGATAGGTAATTGAGTGGTTATGCGAGTTGGAGACCAACAGTGTAACTGAATATCTGATGATAATGTTAATCCATAATACTGAAAATATAGAGAAATCTTAAACTGACCTTCAGGAAGTGTGAATCAAAAACAGCAACCAAAGTGATAGAGTAGAAAGTATATTTTATTTGACATATCTTAAAGAAGTATAACACATAAAGTAAAGATTTGTTTTGTGAATTAGAAAACAATCAATTTTTCTCTTTAACAACATTTAAGTAGCATAAAATATTGTAAAGAAGCTAAATTGTATGTTTTTATCATTGTAGCTGGCTGTGGTTTTTCTTCTTCTTCTTATTCTTCTCCTTCTACATGAACAAGTCCTCCTGAGCTGTTACTTTATTATGTAATTTTACTTGCAGGGCTTTTGATGTTGGTGTAGCACGCCCCAGCCCAGGCAGTATTGGTAAGCTGCGTATCAGCAGTGAGATGAGAAGTAAACTGGAGACTGTGACAGCCAATCACAGTTTAAGGTATGCTTCTATAACTCATACTATTAAAATATGAGTGGTTTAAAAATACTTTAGACTCAACCCTTGGTTTTTTAGACTCAGTCCCCCAAAATTGTGCATTTAGCTAAGTTACCTTTACAATCCAGTATGACCACATTTTGACCCATTCAACTACTCTAATGAAAAAATATGTAAAAACTGAGCATATGGCTGAGATAAAGAGAGAGAGCAAGGGAGTGAGAAAGAGGTGAAGAGGAAGACTGTTGTAGAGGGGGGTAAGAGGGAGAAGGGGGAGGATATAATGATGGAAAAGGAGGGAGAGGGGAAGAGGAGGCAGAGGGTAAGGTGGGAAGTTGGTGAGGGGAGCAAGATGTATATTGTAGAAGTTGCGAAGAGGGGATGGGGGAGAAGGGAAGAGTTGTGGAAGAGGGTGAGGGGGAGAGAGGAGCATAAAGCAGGGTCACACACTTGTTTCGATTGCTCGGATTGGCTGGCTACGAGTAGATTGTTCACCAAAACTAAAATATGTTTTCATATGGCAGCCCGTGCACTACAATGGCTCGGTCCGGCCACTGTGCCAAGCCATTGTGCACGGGCTGCCATATGAAAACATGATTTTTTATTTTTGCTGAAAGATGGTTACGAGCAAACCGATCCATGTGGAATAAGTGCACACCCTCCTTAAGGGGTGAATTGTATATAATGTGTGGGTAAGAGAAGGGGAGAGAAAGAGTGAATGTGTGTGTATGTTTGTGGTGTGTGACTCTCACTGCTGGAATTGGTACACGTAGTTACCAATTGAGATCAGTGACTCCTGACTAGCAGCAAATAGTGTCATTAGCATTTACAGATTCCTTAGCATCATGTTCACCCATGATGTTGGTTACGCAGATAGCAACCTGTCGGTTAGGGTGATTGGGGCTAGTACATAATAAAGACAGTTGTTGACAACTGGCATAATTTCTTTTAGGGTAAATTACATCCCTGCAGGGAGACTGGTGTTGTTGAGGGTTGCTGCCATCCTTGGAGATACACAGTAGGCAACAAGATGATTTGTTGCATATTCCAGATCATAAATAGGTACAGACACACAAGTTGCAGGAGGCCTTAGTTATCAATTGTGGAGGAGTGCTGGGAGTAAGCAGTGCATATCATTATGCACTTGTTGTACGTCCCTTGATGTGATCACCCGGTAAGGCCATTCCCGGAAGCTTCAATACTAAAGTAATTTGCCTGGGGCGTCTGCTTCCCAACATTTCTGGATGGCAGGAGAACAGGCCAGAGTTAATGTTCAAGGTGCTTAAACCTTAAGTGGAAGCTGTTGTAGAATGTTCCTCAAAGAGAAAATAAAAACCAGATCTATGCTGCAATGCATCCCATATCAGTAGAGATAAGATTTTGTGATGTTATTTTAAGGGGAATTTTGCTTTTCAATGTACCAGATTTCTGTGTTATCAGTTTTATTATGAAAGACTTATAAATTGAAACTTCAACTAAAATAGGTAGTGCATTATTAGAGCCGAAATTTTACTACTGTGTTATTTCAACGCAGATTTTATTATTAAAATTTTTGATCAGTTAACAATAATTTATTTTTATATTCATAATTGTATTTAAATTTTATAATGTTTATACAAATGCATGAACAAGAGGAAAGAATAATTTTAACTGACGCATGATGCGTTGACAACAATGGGAGTTATGACTTCAGCTCATCAGTGCAGCACACGTTGCTTCTGATCACAACAGAGTTTATCATTGTTGGCCGCCACGTGACTTGAACTTGTACTGTCAAGAATGGATATTCCAGCCCAGCTGTATTGTATTATTCACCGGCCAACAGAAGATATGCGCCGAAGGCACTTTCAGTACCAAACAGACTTCCACTCCTTGGTCTTTTTGCTAAGATCATTCCTTCCATGACCTGCTTAGTAAGCTAAGCACTGTGCTGAAGAATAAATGCTTAGTCGTCTACACCTCTAGACACTGCGGCCCCCTCTGGGCAACAATGCGATAGGGAATTAGATTATTTTTTAGTTGTTTTCACAGCAATAATCTACTCCATCCCATTGTGTTCAGGACCAGGTCCCCTCTACCTGGATTTGCATAGGCATTAGCTTCCCCTAAGCTCTTGCATACATAGGAGGTAGTGTGGCACAAAATGTTTATTTCCTCTCACGTGGAATAAACATTGTGTTTAACCAGATTCTTGAATACCACATTACTGTAGGCTTAGCTCCTATCCTAGTTAGCCTCCTCCTTGAGGGAAAGGCAGGTGATCCTGGGAATATTAGGTGATGCTGGGAATATTACTCAATCGAGCTAAAACACACCTTATCAAACCCACGCACACTCACTGTAGGCCAAACTTTCTGCATACCCAAGTAGGCAGAACGGTGGAGCCCGCTCGCAGGTACTCAGTCTCCAGACCTAACTTGTCAATTTGGTGCTCGTCTTTTCCACCACACTTTCATTACTGAAGAGGCCATTCCCTGGATTGAGAAGACTTGGCGGAGTCAGACACACTGCATAGGAAACAAATTTCCTGCATTTCGCCTCACGGATGGAAATGTGGCTTTGTGTGAATTCAGCTGCCTTTCTCCAAATGCAGTGGTATAAGGGAGAGAGTTAAGCAAATGCTTATTGCCTCTGGGCTCCTACAAGAGCTGACCCCTCTCTTGTAGCCTTCATCGACAAGCTTGCTCTACGAGAACAGGCAGAGGCCCTACATCAGCTACTAGTACCTGTCACACTAGCCATTCTAAAGAAACTCTTCACGGCCCCAGTTCACTACAACGGAGTGGTTCACCCATGGGTCAGTGAGTTCCTCAACTGACCAGAACAGCCGTAAACTATTCCCATTGCCTACCTATGACTCAACGTTGTTGCTTTGATCCCAGCGCCACGTTTCAATGTCCACAGTCGCATGACTCAGATACCTGCAGCACACACATGTACCACTGTTAAGCCTCCGACACATACTAGCACAGTAGAGATGCCAACGCGTCTCTACTGTGCTAGTACCCAGGTATACCACCCGCAGCATGTAACTTGAAACGTAAGATCTCACTGCCCAAACCTGATTTTGTACCCTGCCACAAAGCTACCAGGCCAGTCCTGTACCCTAGGCGGGCTCCAGTGCCTCGCAAGGAATATATTACTCCAAACCCTGCCAGAATAGGATGCGCCTGGCCTACCATCTGACAAAACTTGTGCTGATTGACATAATGTTATCCCAGACAGCCGGGGCGTCACGCGTCATAACTAAGATAACATAGAGCATAGGCAAAAAAAATCACTTTTTAGGTTTTTAACTTGACGCATGACGTTATCTGGAGTCAATGACTGTGTTATGTCAGAGTGGTACTGGTTGCGCTAGGTCTGACACATAGGTTTGTTTAATGTCTGGTTTTAGTCCTGTTGTACTGGGGCATGGCCGGTGTACAGCACCGGGCACCGGGCCTTGTGACTAGGTACAAAATTGGGGACAGCAGCTGCGGTCCTGCAGACAAGAGGACACACTCCCACAGGTTTCCCTGGCTTGCTAAGGTCCTTCAGTAACTGCTTACCCAGTTGTGACGGTGGATGGCAGGTGGTGCTGGCCCCGGGTCGTGGTGCGTAGGTGGTGGAGCTGCGGCTGCTGGCACTGACGGCCCTGGTCAGGCTGGTCTGTCGGCTTCCCCATTACCAGTGATTGGCGATGCTGTATCTTACTTCCTCCCCCTTGAGGAAGACGGTGATGGCCGGGTGTTGGCTGCCGGCAAGCTTGATGAGAGCTGGGAACGAGGAAGGAGAGGAACTGGGAAGTGAGGCCTCTCCAGCTCTCAGGCGGCCTGATCTCATTCCCACAGGGTTAAGCTGCAGAGTGCAGTTGGCATAGAGTTGCAATCTTGCTTGGCAGTAGCAGTAGCTGCCACTTTTGCGTACCATTGAGTTACACTCCCACAAGTGTATGTTATAGGGGTGAGATGGTTCTGACACTGGTCTCATATAGAGTTAGCAGGTAATTAAATCCCTAGCTGAGTGTATTTCCAGTTGCCGAAGCTGGACAAATCAAATTTGCACCCTTCGCTCCTTTCATGTGTGGCACAGTTCAGTGTGGTAGGCACAGATCGTTGGATCATACTAAGGCCACCTGTCAAAGACGCTTGGGTGGGGGTCACAAAAGGGGTCAGACCTCCAGGTCCAAGCAAGCACTTCCTCCAGCACATTTCAGCACGGTGGACGGAGTATAACCTGGGCTGACTGACTAGCCGCTTTTTGGATTGCCTGTCGAATGGTAGGGGCTCTACCTTTCTGTACATTGGAGTGCACAGAACAGCTGGCCTTTTAACGTATGTGTGTTGACATATGTGCGTCCCTGAGGGAGACCTCACAGATCCTCTATGGTTTGCAAATGAGTTTGAGCAATACTTCGCAGTCTCCTGCTTATGCCTGACAAACGTGGTGTCTATCTGGAATCTGCACAAATACCCTCTAGAAATAATAACTCTTGCGTTGGTTTGAGATACATGTTTATACTAATAGGAATAAACCCGGTGGCCCATACTACCTCCTAAACCAAGCAAGGCTGACTGGAAGTAAACTACGTTCTCCAGGTGAAGATGACCTGGTTCTAGACTGCACAAGGTAGGAAACTGCTAGATGGCTATGATAACAACTCGACCTAACTAACTGTCATGACTAACTGTCATTCAGAAGACTTGCAGGGGCCACTTACCAGAAGGGCAATGGGGTGTCTTACCACTACCAGGACAGTGGTGGTTGCCATACCATAAGGGTAGGCAACAAAGAAGGGATTTTGCAGAGTGCTGCAAGCTAACTGGTACAGAGCTTCTGGTGAAACCAGAATCCTCTGATGCTAGTAGTGCAGATTCTCTAGAAGGTCCTCAAGATGAAGGGGAAGATGCTGGAGATATTGTAGATCCGGCCAGCGTTGCCCTTGCCTGGGCTGTAGGGGGAGGTGTGACGTCTGCTCGTAATGTCTGGCATGAGCGGATCTTGGGAACTTGGGAAAGGGGGAGGTATCATCCCTCGACACTCGGCTACCCGGCTTCGGGCTGCTTTGGTGGCACTCAGGGCGCTTCATGGCAGGTGGCCACTCGGTGATCTTCAGAACCCTCGTGGCACTTCAGGAAGGCTGGCTTGCTTTCTGACCACTTGCGCAGTGTACATTTCCACATGTCTGTAATCGGCCCACAACAATCATGGTTTTACGCCTGTTGGTTTAACCCTTCCTCGGGTGACATAAAAATATGTGGCATGATGAGACGTCGTCGTTTATAATGTGTCAGAAAGCAGCATGTGTCAAACTTTTTTCTAGCTCATGTTGAAGTTCCTAGACAATGTGCATTTTTATATCAATTTTACAATTATGTCTTCAACTTGGTTTTATATAGAAAAAATACTTCAACCTGGAAATTTAACTAATTTTATATTTGTGTTTACAATTTTGCTATTTTCATTAAATTATCATTTTAATCTTACACACACAGTTGATGATATATACTGCTGTTATTCACTCAGCCAAAATGACCACCTAAAATTAATATTTTTCTTCCCATCATTTGAGAACTTAAATTAGTCTTTAACTTGGTTTCTACATATTTTGGTACAAATTATTGGTCATGGACATAGTTTCACAAATAAAATAATATGTTTGGCTAAATTTTATTTTATTTTGTGTTTTAACTGAAATTTTGGTTTTTGGTGGTGTATTAACATGCATTTCAGGGTTTGGTGGTGTATTAACATGCATTTCAGTGTGGTGTATTACAGTGCATTTAGGCATGATTTTGGTTTTATTGTTATTCGCTATATAATTTTGTCTCTACATGTCAGGCTCTTGTGTAAGTTGTATGAAAACTTTATTTGTAATGTTGCACATCCTGCTTCAAACTTGGTACATGGGGTGGTTTGGAATTGAAGATCGCAAAGCCACTCGATTGGATTACTTCCCATCTGCCCATCCACGTGAGAGGAGGTTACATGGTTCAATCAAATATCTGTGATTTCAGACCATAAAATTGCCAAGAGCACTGATGCACCTGACAGTTGCCAGCATATGCCCTCAAGGGCATGTCCAACTTCCTGATGAAGACATACAAGGACCTAAGTGGGATATTCCTTATTTATTCCATCACCCACCCCAATCCAGAAAACATGCAATTAAACTTACATCAATTTATCCAAGCCAGCTGTCACCTCTGTGGCAATGAGAGGTAGTGTATCTTGATGCTGTCTAAGAGCCTGCGACAGCTAGGCCATGACAGCACTTGCCACCCTCACTGACACATGGGTAGTACGTGCACACAGCCCGCCACGACCATGGATTTTCCCGACAGGAAATTATTTCAGTGTTGTATATTTTTATTTTAGGGTCCAAATTTATTGCAAATGTACAATGTATTTATTTTCATATTGAAATGTGTCATAAAGTATAAACATGTTGTAACAGGGTATTGTCCTGCTCTCTCGTCAATCTCAGCAAACACCAACGGACTAGCTCAGCGTGAGTTGGAGACTTCGACTACGTAATAATGAAAGTTTGTTGATACCAGGATTGCCACTAAATAAAATACAAAGTTAAATGTTTACTGGAGATTTGTTGTCATCTCAGCAAAACAATTGACACTCGCAGCTGACAAACAAAAAAAAAAAAAAACAGAATTGCAGCCTTTACAAAACAAAGCTTCTCACTTCGAGAGTTATGAAGACGTGAGAGAATCTTTACTGTTCTGTCACAGCGCCCTATTGACTCCTCGCACCGATGGAAAATAAATTTAATAGATATTTTAAATGTCCGAAATACAAAAGAAGGTTAAAGTCGCGGCGCTGGTTGGTGCAAGTCACGTGATCACACGCTGCAGGCTGTCCGACTGACAGCTGACAAATGATCGTGCTGCGAGGAATAGTTGTGATACCCAAGAAAGGTTGCCTTCCTTATATATTGGTAGAAAGTTTCCTTATTGAAAACATATTGTTTTCAAGCAGTCGGTCACGTCAGCCACCTCTATTATTTTCCTCATTTCACCATGTCGTGCCTTGCAGTGGCGTACTACTGATGAAATGGGGAAAGAAAAATAACAAATTTGGAAACACGAAAATATATGAAATACAAATAAGTTATCATTGCCAAGACCTTTCACATATTACATGAATTATTATCCTTGACTGAAATATAGACAATTGAAATTCTTCCCGTGTGTGTGTGTGTGTGTGTGTGTGTATATATATATATATATATATATATATATATATATATATATATATATACACAATGCTACAATATCTTTTTATAATATTGCACCATGTTGGTTTTTGAAATTTAAAGTGGCACTGCGCTGAAGAGCTGGATACTGAGATTCAGGCGTGAACGCCTTGAAAAGATATTTCTTTAATAACAATATTTCTGATTTGAAACGGCTTTAACGATTTTGTATTAAAAATAATTTATGTGCCATTTATTTTTACGTATTAACATATTTGCTTGGCGTGCATAGCACTTCCGCTTGTGTGAATCCTATAGACAGTCATGGTAGGTACGCGTGATCCCTGCCTCTGGGCACTCGTTCTAGAAGAGATTGCGAGGTAAGATGCTGTCACGTATGCACATCATATTTTTATACTGAGTTAGATTTCCATAGCTTCATGTAGTATACTGGTTAACCTTTGCTTTGCATACATTTTTGCCAGACATCCCCAGCATTATGCTTCCGCTTAACTATTTATTTTGCATCCATGTGGCTTTTTGAATTTTAACAGAGATGAGAGAGATAATGGCGTAGAGGCCATGGGGCCCACGCACTTTGTAAATCAGGCAATATCGGCCCATTTTAAGGGCTATACCATTGTAATTTCTGCATAATTGCTATGAGCAATATTGAGGGTAATCTTGTATGTGCATATTTTTAGGGTTTTGTCATGTTTAATTGTTTTACGGCCACATCAGTTGCGACCACTTGGTCACCAAACGCTAAGTACGTACCTGCACCATCCTTGCGCTTAAAGTGTTCTTTCATGTAATTTCATGAGCGCCATAATTTTCTCAGGGTAATATGTATTGTTTCATTTAAGGGTTCGTGTAATTTTTCCATGTTTGATGCTTTTGTGTATGACAATACAGTCTTTTGCATATGTTGGATATTCCCGCCATCAGGCATGCTAGAAAGTTTTGTATGCTTGAACCGTACAGAGAATAATTTTCTGAATGCCGCCGTAACTTTGTCCGACAGTATTTTACCGATTTTCACAGAAATATATTGCGTTTTCATCCGCACACGTGGTTTGCTACGAACTTCATCCAGCGGCATCCGTGCCATCTAAGATTGTTTTCATGCATTTGCGTGTTTATTCTGCCTGTTCATGTCATGCCCCACCTTCATTCAGTGCTATTTTGTGTAATTTGTACGGCGATATTATTTTATCATAGCCTGCTGTGTGTTTGACCGTCATCACACAACACGTGGTTCGGGGACGAGTCCCGACGAGCAAGCGTCAGCGAGAGAATAAACACACATGGTCAAATTTGTTTTGTCATTCCCCATGTCCGGTCTCCAGGAAAACCCTACAGTCCACCCTAGCGGCTGTGGACCTCTTTCCTTGTGGAGACTGTGTCTTCTGACACCACGAGGAGATCATTCATCTAGGAGTGTGCGAGTAGAGTTACGTGCTGGGGGAATCACCCACCGGAACTGGCTAGTCATGTACAAGGTTAATCATCTAATTTCATTCTGGCACGAATGTGTAACTAGAGCAAAATAAAACCAATTCTACCAGTGTAAAAATTATGTGTCTTTGTAGTGTCAGAACCCAGCTTTTACTCCATTTCTATTTCATAGTGCAATGTTTGGTGTTGAAAAGCATTTTGTAAGTACGCACAGGTGAGACGGACACACAGAACCTACAGCATCTCTGAGATCCCTCAGTCTCGAAGTGTGGTGTATGGGAAGCACCGCTGGCGCCCATCTACAGTAAGTAAATTGTGTCTTCATTTGTCTCGTGTCTCACCCAACGGCGTCAAGCTCTTGATGAAAATTAAGTGATAGTCGTTTTACCACTTAGTTCAAACCTTATTACCTCTGAGGGAAAGGTGGGGGCAAATCCTCAAGGAACAGTTAGTCAAGGAAATAACTGGACTAGTGATTGTGTATATGTGTTTATGTAGGTGTATTTGTGTGGGTGGGTATGTGCATACATAAGTGTATGCATGTGGTAACCAGTGAGTGGTAGTTTTGGTCTCTCAGGTCATATTTGTGGAGATGTATTTTCTTGTCTTTTTCACTAATGTAGGCTAGAGATTTTCACAATGTGCTGTCTCTAGCAACCTGTTGCCCCAGCATATTAGTCACAGCTATCATAAAAACACTTTCTGCCTGTTGCAGGGCGACCAATAAGCCAGAGAAACCAGCAGTGCTGCCAGTGAAGAGGGATGACACTCCACAAAGACCTGTCAAAAAACTGGAGGATAACCGCATGCTTGTGCTGGAGCAACAGCTTGGTATGTGTTGCAACTAATACTTCGACATGATTAAGGTGAAATTCAATTCTGTATGGTAATTATGTTTTGAGTCCCACAATTTTAACATTGTATCGGACAGATTTGTTACACAACTATAGTTCATGCAAAGCATAAATAAGAAATAAGTTAGTTTTTAGAATATGCCCAACACTTTTACTGAAAATACAACACTGACTACGTGGATTCTCTATCTATCGTTTCTCAGGGGACTGACAAAAAATTTCAATACATGTGGACTTTCAATGAATATGGTCTTGAAATGCATGGGACCACAGAATATGTTCCATGGATGCTGGATTTCAATCCATCCGAGTTCAATACATTGTTGTTTGTTGCGAGGCCCCAAATCCCGCTATGCCAACGTGAGCACCTTCACAGTTCTGTGTTAGTAGCTAAGACAGTTGGAGAATGGGATACGCCTCAGAGCAATCCCTATATGCTTTACGTCAAGTTTATTTAGTAAAAGGGACCATACATCGTGGCCATAGCAGGGATGTCTGGTGCCATGGCTGCAATTGTAGCCATGGACACACCCTGAAAGTGAAGGGTCTAGTAAGGGGCATAGAAAATGAGGCAAAGCGGAGAGGGCCTGGGAAAAACTATGCGACAGTCGTGGAGGATAAAGATAATTAATTTTATTGGATTAGCACTGGCGAAAGTAGGGTCTTTGTTAGTTCGCGAAGATAGACTTTGTGAATATGATGCAGGGTGATATGAAATGAGTGCGGAACAGTATTGATAACCAAGGTCGCGCTGCGCGGCCCTCGTGGTGGGGGACCAGAACCAAGTCACCCACCCATTAGATGACTGCCATCCTTCCTCTGTAACACAGGAAAAAGTATTAGTAGTGTTACAGGTATAAGAAGGAAAAGTTAGAGTTAGGGGTATTATACCTTGTCTGAGACCTTGCGTGCAGCTGTGTGTAGGGAAGCATATGCTTGTGAGTGTTAGTGAATGAATGATGAGTGTGTTAGTGTAGGTGTGCCACTCCACAACCCCCAACAGCTGCTGCAGAGAGCACGTTCAATACATAGAGGTTCCACTGTATTTACATAACTGGAACAGGGAGAAAACCATGACCACACATGGAAATCTACTTATCACTAATTCTCAACACATGCCGGGTTACTGTTTGTTGAGAAAGAGGATAAAAAACTAGTCGTCTCACATCATCAAAATTAAATTTATTGTATGTATAATGTATCATAATTTATTATTCAATATATTTTTAATGAAAGCACTTTTCTTTTAACCATCAACATGCATTACTTTAAACTTGCAGTTTGAAAATAGCTGTGGGTTGAAAATAAAAAAAAATAATGGGTACAGAGCATACGACATAAGAGTAGAAATTTCATACGACTAGAAACCTTGTATAAAAATGAGTCACAATTGAATACTTATATATTATTTTTAACCAGTGAAATATTTTCAAAAAATTTGATGTCAGTTGGCAGTTTTGGTAAACAGAAATAATATTTTGATGTTTTGGATTACAGTAAGAGAGTTAGTATGCTATTGCATTAGAAATAGACAGTAGTTTAAAAGACTTGTAATGTTGGCGTGTCTTTAAAATCTTTGCTTTTGTGATCATAACAATGTGGATAACAGATGGTTCAAGCTCGGTCATCTGTCTGTAGTAATAACTTAGCAGCAGCTCATTTTTTATATTTTTACTACCAGTATGCTAATAAATGCTTTCACTAATACCTTAAAGACATATAAACTCAGAAACTAAATATGTAGATGTATTAGTAACTCAAAACATTATGGGACTTCAGCCATGCATATTTTTAAACCAACAATAAAACTCCAACAGGTGGGTAGGACTTACATGAGTACATATGTACAAATGTTACGTGCTTTATAAAAATGTTAATTTCTTTCTATATCAGTTTTTTGTGTGTGATGTATTAAAGAATTTATGCTGCCAGTTTTATAAGCATCTTTGATTGCTACTCTTTTTTTCAGCTGGTCGCTGGGACTCTTTAGACTCTGTAGATGTAGCTACTAGAGGCGTGAACAAGGAAGATCGTTCAGATGTCCAGCAAACAAACATTGTTCGTAGCCAGGTGAAGTAACATTTTTCTGCCACTGAGTAAAAAATGACAAACTTGAGTGAGTGAAGAGATTTGGGCGGCTCTTTAACAGCGAGGTCTTAAGAGTTGACAAGGGCGAAGCTAGGTGAGTATGAAGCAGAGCTGGAATACAATGGTGGGGGAAACTGGGGGTCCATGAGAAAACCAGCCAACCATTGTCATCGTCTGGCACGATTCCCACATGCGAAAATCCGGGGGCAACCTCTCTGGGAATACAAACTTGAACATCTCAATTTGGTGACAACTGAATATTAATGATCTTACAGTTCTTTAAGTGAAGACTCAAAAGGATGATGATAAATAGCATATAATAAGAAATAAAAGTGTCACACATCTTTAATTATGACCATCAGGGTAAAACTTGATGTTCTATTGGCTAGCTCATTTGAAGCTGTATACCTTTGCAGTTTTGGATGCAGATATTTTTATTACAGTTTGAAATCACTTAGTTGTTATCTCTCTTAATAAGCATTGTGTGATCTCTTTCATCAGCTGATGAACTGAACTCACTGCAAAAGTCCTAATAATATTGAAAAACTCTTGGTCTATACAGGCTGAATCATAAATTGGTCAATGTCTTTAAAGATATTTTGTGGTCAATAAAACAAATTATGAACATCGAGAGGTTTGCACAGTTTTAAAATATCCAGATCACGGACCTTTATTTATATTTTGCAGCTATTTTTTTCCCTTTACCGTACTAGTTTTGATAATAGACAGTGTTGGTAGTTTAATATGACATGTTATTTAAACAAAATGTACCTGTCTCAATAGGTAGAGCGAATGGAGAAAACTACCCCACGCTACGAGGACAAGGTTTGGGAGAAAGGGTCGTCGCCTCCCACGAATGGCTGGGACAAGGTGGGTCCCTCTGGCATGCAGTGGGATAAGATGGCCTCGTCCCAGAATTCAGCATGGGATTCAGGCTGGGGAGAGAAGTCCATGGGCAGCTGGAGACCAGCCCCTCCCCCACCTCCAGTCACCCCACACTTCATAGACACCACGCCAGCTTCCCGCCCCAGTAGCTTCTATTCTCAGAGGTTAGTTCTCGACAAGATGTAGTCATTCTAAATACCTACATTAGAACTATGTTAAACCATTCCTCTATATTTATAGGCTGTTCATGATAAAGTGAGCACTTTTGAAAGCCCTGCTAAATTTCTGTTTTCAGCCAATTTGTATCTTTCTGCCATATGTAAGTACAAACATTGCCATGTGCTTTACTTTTCAAACACAATGTTTACATTTTACTACTCGGAAAATTATAGTCTACTGTATTTACACAACAAATACACAAGTGAAAAATGTAATTAAAAGTGTTATACTATACAAACTGACGCATGACGCTTACCCGCTATGTGAATAAACGACTTTGCTTAATCTACACACTTCGTATATAAGCAGCAATGAATGAGGTTTGCAAGCATAGAATTTTTACCAGAGAACCTACAGGATTTTTTCTGGACCAGGGATTATTACAGACGTGTCAGAATTATATATTTCAACAATACCACCAACCAGTAAGCCATGCTAAGTGCTGCCTCTCCTCGAGAAAATGCCAATAATCAATTATTAGTAATCGATGCCTAGCTCCAAACCTGAAGAAGTACAAGGACGTGCCGAGAGATTTCGCATGGCAACAGTGGCCTCCCTTGACTCCGCCCAAGATGCGTGTGCATAGCACCCCCCACCACCAGGCCGGCGCAGCCATCAACTGAAGCAGAATATATTCCCATGCAGAGGCCAAAACACCAGTTGATCATCGGCCCTCTTCAGCGCCACACCAGCCTAGGCAGCTCACTCCACTGTGCTCGTTCGCCAGAGTCCCTGACCTAACACCGCCTACACCACAGAGTTGATCATTGGCTCTTCTAAGAGCCACATCACCAGCTGGACAGATAACTCCACCGTACTCGTTTGCTGGAGTCCTAACAAGCCACCGTTACCGCCTACATCTTCAGCTCACCGCCGCCTATAGCAGACGTTCTGAAGCCCTCCCCCCTGTGAAGTCTTCCAAAAGTCATCTGTAGAGACATCTGTTTGTGGTGAACAATTTTGACATATTTTGTCAATTGTTTTGGCTGATTTCCATAAACTTTTGGTCAATTTTTAATTAATTTCATCTAAAATTTCGTTGAAATTTGGCTGAGAAAAAATGGTTTGATAAAACCACAAAAAGAAAATTGTGTGCATTTGGTCAATAAAGCAAGCACTCACACATATTTCATATTCCAACAAACTTTGGCAACTTTAATAATGGAACAAAAATAATGTAGCATACACTTAATCAGAAAATGGACGCACCGTCAGTAATTACTACCATACCATGTTATTTGATTTTTGGTTTGTTCCTTTGTCAATTATTATATTCCCAGACAATGAGAAACTCGTTTTAGTGCCTACATTACTGACTGGAATCCATACTGATTTTAGTGTATGTAGTTCATAAAAAAATCCAACGATTTTCAACTTTACTGATACTTACTGAAACTTTACTGTGTAATTGTCGCATTGTTATGAATAATAATGTCACATTTATCACATTTTGTTCTTTCGGTGATGTTACAGCTTTTGAATTATATTAATTTGAATGAAATTTCTGTACGAGCAAAATTTTTCACTGTATCATCAAAACAATGAGTAGTTCTAATTGCTACTTTCTCATAAGACGAGGCGAAAAACAACTTTGTCTTGGAAAGATGATAAATGTGATAAACTAAAGTTCCCTGCCCCACCAATAAAATAAACAGAACCTTAACTAATAAATTACTTGATCAAAACAAAAATAAAATGGCGCCAGATACAAGTTGTCCTCGCATTACCTGGATAATTTTAAAAACATGTTTACATAAAACATAACCGAAAAAAACATTTATTAATACCACAGATATACGAACCAATGGAGCATACTGTTTGCATTTGCCGCATAAACGTGCTGCCAGCAGTTAGTGGCAATGAAAAATTTTGTTACCATTTTTGAGATAAATATTTGGTAATTGTTCTATTTATCACATTTGTATACTACCAACAAAGTTGCATTACTTATGCGGCAAAAAGTGAAAAGGACTAAATACAAACAAAATTAGTTAATTTTAGAAAGTTGCCAAGTTCAGTTTATTTCTGAAACATAGCAATATCCCGTAGGAGTAGATGCTCATTGGCAATATCACTTTGGTGGTGTATATTCAATACATTGATTGTGTTGACACATGTCACTTAAACCCCAGTTGACAAGAGAGGCTTTTATTCTGTGCTAGATCAGTCACGCTACAATAGGGACTCAGTTCCATTTCTTGCTGGATACCAGTGTCGGCCTAGTAGGCTGTCTACTGGGTATGTAATCGGATGTACTATGTCAAGCTACATGCCACACAACACTGGCCCTCTGGGGCAAGGTAGACTTACCAGATCTTGGCGGGGTGTTCTTAGTCAGTGATGTTGTAGTGCTGCAAGTGCGGCATGTGGAGTCCTTGGTTCCACTAGTCTTGTTGGATGTCAGGTAGATTGTGGTAGTTGTCCGCTTGTAGCGGTGGTTCCACTTCATGCTGTCCCAGCTACCGATGTGTGGGTTGGCCCTCCCGAGCCTGATGTCGCTCCCGCTGACTAGGGTCCGGACTACCAGATGTACCTCATAGCTTGTTTGCACTGGGTTGGAGTAGAACACATAGGTACTGACGGGAGATGCCAGTCTCCACATATGATGGGCGGCTTGGGCCTGCCCCCTAGGAGTATCAGCTCCCAGCGCAACTAGGTTTGCCGCACAGACCTCCTTGGCCGCACTGAACTCTGCCTTCTTAACTTCTCTTTGAGCTCCGTGCCTGCTGTTGAATGGTATAGGTTTATAGCTCACTAGATTTCCTGTAAGTGACAAGCAATAAACAATCCCTGACTTGGTGTGTAAAGCTGACAATGGCTGGTGGTGCACTCCCTGACTTCTAATAGTGCAAGCACCTGGAGTCGTGGGTCATAGACCGCCTTCCTGCCACTGCCAGGTGTAACCACAGACGTAGGGCCTCCAATCCTAAGTAGCTATCTCTGCCAGCACCTTGGTTAGGTGCTCAGGTCAGTGATACATCTTAGGTTGGCTGTCCTGCCTCTGTGGGGTGTGTCCTAGTGGTGGAGGCTCTACCGAACACCGAGATGAACAAAATGGGTGGCCATCGAAATATGAGTGTGTGTATAACTGACAGGCCCCTGAAGGGGCACTGACATCCTATTCTATGTGCTACCAATTGGTCTGTGCTGCGGAAGTAATTAACCTACGCATATAACGGGGGAATGTGACCAGCTCCTAGGCAACTTAGTTGTAAGGGAAAATATTAACTTATTGGTCATAACTAACACTAATGGGGTTTGACTAGAAGAGGCCCTAACCTTAAGCAGGGGAGCCTTTATCAGCAAGTAGTGGCAGCTGAAGACCCAGGAGGTGTCAACAAATGAAGTGTTAAGTTGTATTTGATGTCTTCGGGTATAGGAGGGTTCTGGTGGTGGCAAGTACCAGGAGGTGTTGAATGAAGCCTCTGGTAGGTGGTGGCTGCAGCCACTGGAGAACTGGAAGTTCTTGGAGAGTACCGTGAGGTCCTATAGTTAGTAGAGAGCCCCAGCACAAGAAGTGTTGAGGCTGGAGATGATAACTCCCGACGTTGACCTCACACGTCCTTATATATGGTTCCTCTGGAGTGCACGGTGAGCCCGGAGTGGGAGGTGTGACATGCCCCTGTGACGTCTGCTTGAAGTGCATGGGGTGGGAGAACTACCCTCTTTCGCTCATGGTATAGCCTCAGGCGCTCAGCGGTGCTCTACCCTCTTCGGTGGTGTTGTGACACTGTCTGCCGGGCGCGTCAGGGTGCTGACATGTTGCACGGCCGCTTAAAATATCTTTTGTTTACCATGTATCCAAAGTGCATTTGAGTCGAACCCACTCTGCGCATTTGTAACACGTCGTGCTTGGTTTGCTCCTTCACTGGTTTAATACTCTTAGTAGATAGAGATGGACAGTTCAGGAACCCGGGAAACCAAGTATCTTCCATGTCTCTGGCAAGAACACTTCCTGCTAGACAACTAGTAGTTGTTTCCTGTAGTTGGTATATGTAGGATGAGCTGTAGTCGTTTATAGTATATAGGTGTAAGCGACACACGTCAGTTTGCCTTCTCTTCTCCCCTTCCGTTGCAACGGAGGCTCATCTGTCATCGGTATAGGTTGAGCAAGGGATAGCAGAGCTAATCCCTCCTCTCTGGAAGGTCTAGACATTCAAAACATGTGTGAACAGTTTCAAAAAATTTTAAACTCCTAGGCAGGATCCTTAAGGTTCAAGTGGTTGGCATCTGTCAGGGCATTCACTCTATGTGCTGGGACAGCGAAGAGATAGTCATAGCTCTATCTCACTCTTACTGCGGGCTGGCTCTTCCTCTCTTCCCCTCATCTACCGGCTGGCTGGTGCGTGCTGCTAATGTGTTTACCCCCCTGTGGAGAGTTTACTGTCACGGTTGACGCGGTGTACCGGGTGTTCCATGCGACCTTCTTGAATAGACGTGCCGTGACAAATACAGCATAAGCACTGTGGTGACATGATATAAAATACATACAATTGAAAACTGCAAAGGAGAATTACAAAAATAAAAACGACAGTTGAAAACAAAGGGAAAACACTTGTATACAAAGCCTTACTCACGGAAGGTAGGAGGAGAATTACTATCCCATTGCTTGCGGTGGTATATTAGGTTGGAGGAGTACTTGGCTATATCTTCGGGGCAACCTGTAGGTCTCACCGCAAGCCAACATTTACTAAGGGAGATGGTCCACCAAGCACTTCCCAGACCCAGCAGACTGTTAAAGTTTTCAGACGAGAGAAGTGGCTGAGAAGTTAACTATCACAAATGACGCATGGCATCACTTACATCAAAATAGAAGAGGCATAGCACACACACAAAACATTGCAAGAATAGTAATATTTGACTATTGAATCTTTCTCTGTTCTTCTCGCAACCTCTCTTAGCATTTTGCTTTAATGTCTCTGGTCGCTAGCGGAAAGTGAAGTTAAACAAACATACAAGCACTCATTATTTGCACTGGGATTAACATTGACATAATCTTTTGCATAAAGTTTTAAAGTGAATTTACACATGCCATAGAAAAATGACTCGTATGTAATTTACAACAATATGTCCATATAACAAAGCTGATTGAGACAGGTTTCAACACTTCAATAGACTTGCAAAAAAAACTTCTTTAAATATGACTTCAAAAGCTTTTATAGAGCACAGTTTTATACTTGATGCTATAAAATGCAAGGTTTTAAATTGGTTATCGTTGTGACTCAATATAAACCAACAGTATACTGAATTTTAAAGTCTCAAACTGGCAACACTGAAATTTCGCTATTTTTCTCACTGTTCTGTCTTTGCTCATATTTACAACAACATGTACACTTGTGTCTTGCTAATAACACTAGAAGGTCTTCTTCTTACTGATGTCCATCGCACATGGCACAAATTAACATGTCCCAGTGTACATATATTATTAGCACTCATAATGGAAATGTGACTAGCGATTTTCTCCTTCAACACACCGCTCACTCAACTATGTAATTTAAAGGTGGTAGGTGCAATAAAATAGCTGCAGCAAAGGCAAGCTCCTTAAAAGTTTCTTTACAGGAAGATTAATTAATGCTCGAAAGTCTTCAGAAATGTCTGTAATCATGTAACACTGTGGTCAACATCATAGAAAGTGGTACTGTTACAACTGGACATCACCTTGTGGCTATTTTGCATTTCTTGCTGATTCACAACATTCATTTTTGTGGCATTTTCAATGTCTTGGTTTGTTGTCCCATTTTTCTTGGGGATGTATAAGGAGGGTTCAGCCAGATGAAGGGGGCTGGAGGCTACCATGGAGTCTCTTTATAGTGACTCGCAGTTAAGTGAGCCTGGCAGGCATGAAGCAGCTGGCTCCGTCATAGACGTTCATTGAGCTCGCTGCGATCTGCATTGCCTTCAGGAGTGAACTGTACGATGAGTGGCCCACCCCGGCAGTTTCCTGATCCACTGCAACTGGATCAAGGTCCACATTTATGATTGGTACTGTTGAGGCTGGGGCTGCAACAGATGACCTTTCACATTGTCCAATATTTGTGGCCTGGGCTTTCCACAGCGAGCCTGGCAGAGGCGGTGGTTCAGTGGTACCACCCACCTACCTGGACATCATTGTCGGAACTTCAGTAGGCGCCTGGGCTTTGGGTGCGATGTTGTTGACCTCATCGTGGCTCTCACTCTGCTGGCATGGCAAGTGGTCTCTCCTGGAGCGAGGTGTCAGGGCGGCTGCAGATTCTGTTGGTGGCTCGGAAATAGTATCCCCTGGAGTGGTCTGGGTGTCTCGTTCATAATCCTCGACATCCGTCGTAGTGGTAGACCAGAAAACAACGGTCATTAGGACACCTACACTACACTCATTTATCTCATTACGTATGGCTCTGTCAAGTGGGCGATGGTCACACCGGTGGTGATGGTCGACATTGTGGTACCTTCTCCCCATCCAGGAAGAATGATTCCCGTGTCAGCAGCTGTGTCGGGCATCACTAGTGGCCTGAAATCAAATAGAGGTGAAATCATGGGAATGACTGTTGGGTTGCAGGGTTCCTTTTCTGCTGTGGGCAGCATCTGCAGTTCGAAGCTAAGGGCTTCTGCATTGAGCGTTGACTCTGTTATTAAAAGGGCTGTGCAATTAAGGGAGATCGTGGCTGGCAATACCAGCTAGCTGGTGGCATCAAGGGCAGCTTTGACTGGACTGGTGACTCTGGGTGGTGCCTCCTTAGTGGGTGGTGACCTCTTTGTAGCTGTGTCGACATTGTCCAACGTGGTAGGTATTTCACTGAGCGGAATCCGTGGTGCTGGATGCACTGGCGCCCTTCTGATGGAAGTCTGGGAAGGTCTCCGTGTGCCGGCGTTCTTTTGAGTCCTCAGTCATGCTGGGTCTCAATCCAGTGGGCTCCGCCACGAGCCTTCCGTTGTTCTAGGTGTTCACTTCCCCGGTTGGTCAGCGAAGTTTTTCCATAACTCAGAAGGTGTGGTTGGTAGCATCCATTCTGATTGTGAAATGTTGGATTTAGGAAACTCAATCCTCACTGATGTAGAAAACCATGTCCTCTTTGTTGGTTGCTCTGCCCCATCCCATTGCATTAGTTGCGAGGTCTGTGCTTCCTTGGGTAGAGGATGTATCAACGGTTCTTCGATGTCGTCCGGCGTGTCCGCTGTCATTAATAGTACAGAGTGCTGTGGGCTGTTGAATTGAGACTCTCGAAGTAGCCTCTTACAGCGTCTGGCGCATTGGGCTTCAATCCTGGTCTTCGTCGGTTGGCTCATGGCTGGATGGTCTTCCACAATTGTCAGTTGCAGGAGCCGCAATGGCTTCGTAGACCTTCTTGGTAGGGATGGAGTCTGCACAGTAATGGCTTAAATTTGTAGGTCGGGTCCGACTCTAGTGTCACCTTTCTAGGTTGCTCTTTTCTGATTCAACTCAATTGTGGTGGGTTGCAGCATATGGTTGGCACCCCCTTCTTCTGTGCGCTCCTGCCTTTGTGCGGGCCGCTGTGGGCAATCCCTGTTGTAGTGGTATTCTGGCCAATACCAGCATTTAGGCACGTATGAAGTTTGCGGTGCAGCAAGTGTAGGGGGCGGGCATGACCTTGCCGGCTTCCCTTCTCCCCATTCTCCCTTAATGAGCATAGCAGTGAGGCAATGCGGCGAGTTGTCAATGATAGGGCATAATGGAGGGACAGGAGAGGGTGCATGGCCTGTCCCTCTCTGTCCTCCCTTCTCCTTGCTCTGCTGTTGGCAGTCGATCTCTGCTTGCTCTCAGAAATTCCACTCCATTTCACGTGCACTGCTAATAAGTTCTCCTACTGTGATGGGTTGCGGAGCTATCAGAAAATCTTAAGGCATGGTAGCAGCAGGCGTGTGATATATGTGTATACAGCTTGGCTTCATCTCCGTCCGGAAAAATCCTACGCTACATCCGTACCTTTCTGCAGAGATCTGTACCTTTCTCCTGGCTTTTGGGTATGGCTGTAAAATTTGGTTGTAAGCCTGGCCAACACTTCCTCACCAGTGAAGTGCTGGGCAACCTGACTGCTTAACTGGCTCCAGTCTGCTACGAATTCGCAGCTCTTTCTCCGCCATTCGAGGGCTATGCCCTTCAGTTTGGCTTGAGCGTGTGCGACCCATTGTTTTTCCGGAACTGATGAGGCTCCCAGAATAACCTTTTCCTTCTTTACACAAATGCCAGCAGCCCTGAAATGTTGAACACTTCACATGTAGAATAGCAACTAGACCGTTGCATGGGTTCTGCCTTAATCAGAATATTATCAACATAGGGTACAGTCCCACTAACTGATCTTCCATAAATTTTTTAAATTTCCCTGGAGCTACACACACTCCAAACTGCAACCTGTTTACTTTAAAAACACCCTTGTGTATGACAGCAGTTTTTGCCATTGCAGCCTCCTCATTTTCATGAAACTGCTGAAATGTTTGTGCCAAATCAATTTTTGCATAACAATGACCTCCATTAAGTTTTACTAACAACTGGGTCACAGATGGAACAAGATAAAGATCTTCTTTAAGAGCTTTGTTGAGTGTGCTCTTGTAGTCTCCTCGGATGCGTACATCCCAATTTGCCTTCAGCACAAGTACAATGGGTGTAGTCCAGTTTGAACTAGTGACACATGTACACAAACCCTATCTTACCAACTTTTCAAGTTCCTTGTCTATTGATGGCAGTAATGCAAATGGAATGGATTTGGCTTTTAACTGTATCAGACACCTGTAAGATCCCCTGTACTCTTATACCAAGAGAGTCCATCCAGTTCCACCCCAGCAATGAGAGGCGTCTTCCCTTAGAAACTACCAAAGGCTGGTTGTATTTGTACGGGTCATAAACAATTAGCACTTCACAAGATCCCAAGATCTTTATCACATTGTGGCTGTAATCCTGTAGAATAAAATTAGTTTTAACAAATTCCAGTGCATTGTGGGGAAAGATTTTCTTAAATGTGGCCTCATCATTTATGGATGATCCGGTCCCAGTGTCTAGCTCCGTAAATATGGGTGTATTGTTCGTGATTACTAGTGTACACATATCCCCAGCTCCTGCTAGACTGAATGGACTACACATGGTACACATCCAGCTCATCCAACTGAACCTCCACAACATTAACATTGTATGTAATGTTAACTTGGAATTTCTTTGCACTATACACTCTCTCTTGAAATATCCCCTTTTCTTGCAGAAGTGGTATTCAACATTCCTAAACCTGCACATGATACATTCATACAGACCACCACAACCTAAACAAGGTGATATTCCCTTACACCTCACTGGTGTACTACCTAGCTTAGGCTTTTGCCTGACAACATTGTTGGTTCCCCTTGTTATTGTCGCTTGTGCATTGCTGGTTAAGTGACAAACATGATCAGTACTCACTGCTTGCGAGCTTGATTCCTTGATGTCTGTCATGTGCAGTAGGGCTGCTACTGCAGCAAAAGCCTTCTCCTGTACCTGAGCGAAGGTCAGTGAAGCCTCTGAAAATAACTGCCATTGAACTGTTTCATCCCACATTCCACAAACTAACCTGTCTCGCGAGGTTGAGTCCAAATTTGTGTTAAAATTGCAATGTTGTGCCAAGTGACAAACTCGGCGATATACTCTGCTATTCTTTCATTCTCTTTCTGGTCCTGTCTGAGGAATTTGAAATGTTGATAAATCTCCGAAGGCTGTGGTGAGAAGTGGTTCTTCAATAACGCCAATATTTCCTCAAAACTTTTCACAGTGGGAGAAGCAGGCAAAACTAACAATCTTACAACCGTATAAGTTTTCGGTCCATATACACTAAGTAAGACAGCTTTTTTACCAGCATCAGTCACAGTGTTTGCTTGCAAAAATAAGTTGAGATGTTCTGCATAAGAATCCCAACAGTGTGAGTTGGATATACCAAACTCCTCAATATTTCCAAAGCAGGCCCGACATCTTGAAACACGACACAATGAAAACAGCTAGCCTACAATTTACAAATCAGCAAAGAACATGCAACCACTGCAATGTTATGCAATTAACATGGCGATTTATTACATCCCATCCTCGCCAGATTTTGTAAATGAACTACCCACATTCTTTTCTATTATCAGACTTGTTATTTACATTAACACCACCATGAAATAAGACAACTACAACACAAAACAAAGCCTCATTATATGTCTCAGTCTTGCATGCAAACAAGTGCTGCCAACCCTACACCATTCACAAACACTGGTATTGCTGGCAACATCTACATACATAACAGGCGACTAAGATTGATTTCTTTATATTATTCAATAATTAATCATTCAAAACTGCATCCTCTTATTTCCCAGTAAACTTATGCGTGTTGCGAGTTACGCTGTGCTCGGACTTGGTGCTTACGCATTATTAGACAGCAAAAGGTGTTGAATAGGACCATAAAAAATATCAGTTTATTCAAATGACATGTGTCTATTGAAATATATTAATATAAGTTCTCTGATCTTCCTACAAGACGTTACTGAATTGAGCTTTTAACTTGTTAATACATGTTGCTCGATGTTCAAATATTTTTGCTGACAAGGAGTATACACTTCCGGGCATATAATTTTATTCGCAAAGTTGTTGTCCATTTAGTTAAATTATTATTTTGTTTTAAAATTATGTTGATTTTACGCCAGATATGATTAAACATCAACTATACTGGAAAAAACAACCTTTAATCACAAAAGAAAACATCTTTGGAAAAAATAGTTCCTTGTTAAAATGTATTGTGTAATATCTTCAGGCGAAACCATTTGCTTTGAAATACTATTTTGAGAAACGGATAATCTTGATAAAATTAAATGATCGCCAGGTGCATGGGGGGGATGTTCAAGCGCACTTTACTTGCTCTGTGGTCAGAGGCAAGCGCACACTGCTGAGAGAGAGACAGAAAGAGAGAGAGGTCGCAGCTTTTTTTTGCTAGACAACTTCCCCTCTATCCGGCATGTAAGTGGAAAAAAAAGGTGCCTGACTGAGAGAGAGACAGAATGAGGAGTTCAGTGCCTTATAGGCAGTACTTGTGGACGTGTCCCAATCTCAATGTCAAGTGATGTCATACTGATGCAGTCCAGGCTGGTTGCTAGGTAAACGCTTCCTCTCTTGACAGGTGCATAAGGAGAGGAAGCATGCCAGACGCCAAAACTATCAGCTAAACTGAGTAGTGGCAGCGCATCACAGTTATGATAATCGGCAGTGGGCTTGACGTATTTCACACCCAGTTTTTAGACATTTGCACAAACAACCAGCTTAAAAACGATTACTGCGGGAATTCTTAAGTGATGGGACCGAAAGATATTTTGATTGATGCAATATCCGATAAACAATAAAAGCAGGTAGTTTTATCATTATTTATGTAGGAATTTTTCCAGGACTACTGAAAATGAACTGTAGGTGTGGTTTATCAGTATATGCAGTCTCGGTACATTGAGAGTCCACTGTATTTTCTTTCACACAAATTGTGTAATTTATTTTGTTATTATTCATATCTTTGTGAGGTTGTGCTATATCTGTCTATGTTTTTATTTATGCTTACTATATTACGCCGTAACAATGTCTCCTCACAATCTAAATATTACTTAACATTATACTGCTGCTTTAAGTGAACAATTAATTTTCTAGATTATTTACATTTGCTATTAGGGGATGTAATTACCCTCATCATACACAGGTCATCCTTTTGGTAACCTAGTGTGTGTTTAGTCCTGTAATGATTTCCCCACAACCAGTTCTAGTGCCTACAGACTTTCTCTTCATCTGGTTTCTTCAGTTTGAGATGGCACATAGGTGAAAGCATATACAATGTTGCTTGCTACTTTAGCAGATTAGAATGCCATGGATCTGTTCATCTCCTTGTGGTGGTTAGATGTAGCAAACCTTACGGTAAGAAGAATAATGGTTATTCTGGTGTGTTGCTGCTTGGTGAATTCTGACGAATAGCATATTTGTTTCTGGTTAGCGTTCTAATGGAAATAATACATTTTTTATCCATCTGTGTTGTCAAATAAATAGTAAAGTAAATTGATACAAAGTACTTGTATCATTGTGAAACATATGTTGTAACAATGAGCCAACTTCTAATATTTTTGTGGTTTGTAAGTTTTTTGGTATGATGTCTGAATTAAATTAAGGGGAATAATTGTACATCCTATTTAAAACAGTATTAAAAATATAAGCTGTATGTTAATTACATGACTATTGGGCTTTTTACTTCTTAATAATTCCAGTGGGGGTAGTGGGTAGCATTGTTACCTGCTATTGGTGGATTGATTCCTGGTAAATTTAAGGTTTGTAATTTTTCAAGTGGTTGATGGGTGTGGCTAAACTTCATACTGCAGAAGGCAGTTGCAAACCACTTCAGAATCATCCTGTCACTTCACCTTGGGCACTCTGTGGTATCACCACCATTATGTTGACTGCAGGGGTTGCTCTTGCTACCAACCTACATACAAGCTTTCAGCTCCTCATCATCAATTCTAAACTATGTAGGGGTCAGTTTTTTTGCTTGTTAGCTGGTACAGTAAAAAATTTAAAAAATATTTCTTTTTTTCCCCCCTCTGGTCACTTTTCAAGGGACCAGCAAAAATGTTGCAAAATGTAGGACAATGTAATAAGAGGGAAAACATTACTGTATAAGTAGTCATCAGAATATTTGAAAAATGGCTTGTGCTAAAGTAGATTCAGTTTTCATATTAAATGTTTTTTTATGTGTAAGAGTTTACTTTGTTTTCTAAATAATCTGTCAGAATTTTTAAATTTTAAGTTTGACTATTATAATAATACTCATGTGTATGAAAGATGTGCTGTAATGATGATTATGAGTGAGAAGCGAGGTACAGTGGCATGTGTGTTACTTGTGTGTGTGCAGTAATCAGGCACCGCCACGGTCTCCACCTCCTCCCATCCAGCCAGTCAAGTACCAACACCACAACAACAAGATGAGTCATCACAACGATGCATTTGAAAACAGCAGGAATGAGGTCTTCAGCCGTGAGGCATTCACCAACCAGTCCAGGAAGATTGATGACAGACGCTCCTCTGTGTCCACGCACCTCACAGACAAGATGGAGAGGATAGAGAGTGAGTTACTGCAGCCATCCACATCTGATAACACTTACCCGTTGACACAGAACTTGTGCATAGCCATATGGTTTAGACAATGTGCTTTAAATATTTTTTCAACTTTTGTATACTTTTTCTCTTACTTTTTTTTCTATTCTTTCCAATTTTATTACATTGCTTGTTTCAAAGATTTACTTTGGGGGATAACTGTCTGCCAACCATTCACCATAGTGCACAACTAACCTCAATTCTTATCATTGTTATGAAGTGAAACTATCCTGTTCTTTGTGTAAAAAATTTTAAGGCCATGATACTTCATTTCTACAACTTTTGTGAGAATTAATTTTTTGTACCCAAACGGGACCCGGTATTGAAAAATTCTCTTACAATTTTGTTACAAATTGTTTTCATTATGTAGTCTAATTTTTTCAACACAAAAAACTGTATAATTTGAACTAATTACTACATAAACAAAATTTTCATTAATTAATTAATTGGATGAAAGTATACACTTTTATGTGTTGGAAAATTTAGACTACATAGTAAAAACAGTTTGTAATAAAATTGTAAGAGGATTTTACAATATCGGCTCCCATTTGGGTACAAAAATTAATTCTCGCAAAAACTGTAGAAATAAAGTATTGTGGCCTTAATGGGAAAAGACTGTTTTTATTGTAGTTGAGTAATGTATTGTTAATGAATTCCGACATTGCTTGTTCTCCCTCCATTTAATTTGCTAGTTTTATTTTATTGGCTCTTTATCGTATTAATTTTTCACTTATTTGTAATAAAAATTTGGGGTACGCCACTGAAAAATCTAGTTGTAACAAATACAAAATCACCATCATCACCTTTAATACTCTTTACTGTCATGAGTCTGTATATTAGTTTGATCCATTTAGAAAGATTGTGGTTAAAATTGTTTTACTAGTAGTGCCCTCTCTTCACAGTTGAAGAATCTTCTGAGTTCCTGAAGCCAGTGGACTCGACGCCACCAATGATTGTGGATCGTCGTGATCTTGACCGCACTGTGGAGGCCATGAAAACTAAACTTTTTGGTCCCAGCACTGCTGCGTTCTTTACCTATAATAGGGTGAACTGGAGACTAATTATGAGGAAAGAGGTAAGATGTCACTAACAATTTTTCTAATATGAAGTTTCTATTACGTAGAAGAACTCACTTTGTATATACTAGTCTATTTTCATTGTAGTAAACATATACTTTATATACACATTTATTTGTTATAACTGTATGTTCTCACTGCACTCCTACACGCACACAACAAAGTGCCTTACAATGGCATTCAACAGCCGATGTATAAGGTGTGATGTCAGTACCTTCAAAATAAAACTTAAAACTATCAAAACTTCAGTTAACTACTAGTGAAACCCTGTTAAGAAGTTTCAGAAAAATATTGAAAAATGTGTGCTTATTAAGTAGGAAAACTTCTTAAAGGGGTAAAATTATGTATTTGTAATAGACAAAGTGCAAACTTTTTAAAGATTATTAAGCAGGTAAACTTCTTAACAGAAAACTTCTTAAGAGGGTTTTACTGTACGTCTTTGTTTCTTGCAGCTAATTATTGAATTTGTGTACATGAGATACATGAGTACATAATATAGTCACATCTTCATTCAGGGTTCAGCATTCAGTGTATGTGTAGAGTTAATATATGTACGTATGTGCGCATTGCACCCAACTCCTTAGTGTAATGACTTTCTTATAGGCTGTTCACGGAAAACTTAGCACTTTTGAAAGCACTGCTTATGATTTACTTGTATGTACTTAGTGTATTCTTGCACCATATGTAAAATTTACGTTGCCATGCACTTTTTAACTTTATTCATGCATTGGTCAAGTGAAACTGTAATATAATTAAGGAATGAAATATTGTACAAATTTGCTAGTTCTTAAAAATAAAAAAATTGAAAGTAAAAGAAATAATTGTAGTATTCACAGATATTTACCTTACACTTTTAATTCAATGTTAAGATGTCAAACTACTTTCCCTCCGTTGTGACCAACCTTACTGGGTGTACGCTAGTCAGTGTGCCTGTTAAATATATGGATGTAGAGGTATTGACATTTTTCAAAGGTTGATTTCAAAACTGCTGAATTAACAGTTAACAGCCTATAATAAGTTTTTAAGGATTCCCAGTAGTCTATAGTATTGTCTAACTTACCTTGTAGAACATAATATGTCAAGACAGCCATCCATATCGCAGACCAGCAGTGCTGCTGACAAACAGTTATGTTATTCACAGAAGTAGAGCAGAATAGATGTTTTTTATTGTTAGTTTATAGTATAGCCTGTGCTGTCTTGTATGCCCCTTGCATGCTCCAAATAAATTTTTTCATGAATCGCTTTAGGTGAGGTGGTGATATAATAGTTTACTTGTTAACTTTCTTCCTCCACCATTCTTTAGAGTCCTTTCCTGATCTCTACAAGTTACCATGAAACTTTGAAAACCTACTTTGTCAACACTAACTTGACAATTTTCTAACCTCACTAGACCTAGGCATCTGCCATTATAATTCTGTAACACATTCTTCTTCTACTTTATCACCATTCATGATTATTAAGGAAAGAGTAACAAGAAGCCTAAATGTCATAGCAAAATTATTTCAGTGAAGTGTAGGTACTCTATAGTCAATTACTAAACAACTCACATCACAGGTTTCCATTCCCCAACATTGAAACTTTAGCACTAGTCGGAAACTGTTGAGCGGCAGTGTAATTTACACTAACACATTTGTGCCTCAGATGAGGCAGGTAATATCAGCATAACCATCATTGGCGGCATACCATGTGTTTCCTTGCCAATGTCAGTCAAAACCTGTTGTGCCTTATTCAACGAAGCCTACCATTCCTGGCATTTATCACACTGCTGCAGACACTGGCTTGACTGAATGTGAGGGAAGAGGGACCTGTCAACAGCTCTGAATGAACTGAAACCAGGGGCAGAAGTGTAAGATCTACATAACAATACAACTGTATAGTAGGGTACTTATATTAACTTTTGTTCCTTTAGTTTGTTGCTCTTTGCAGACAGAACTGCACTAATTTTCTAAGTTTTCTCCCTTATTTTTTCGTTTTGGTTTTTTGCCTAAGGTTTTGATTTTGGGTTTGAGTTGTTTCCAGTTGTAGGTTCTTCTGTTTTAGAAAATATGGTGAAGAATGTGAATATCAAGTAGATGCGATCAGTTCCATGTTGTATACCTTTGTGCCTTTATTTCCATGTAATTGTAGTACTTTTATTTGTTGCATTCCTTTGTTCTGTGTGCAGTAGTATTTTTTTGTGTGCTTCTTGAGCCTTCTTCTCCACGTTACCTTGTAACTATCCTGTGAGTGCCTCTTCTGAAAGTAACCACACTCACCATTATGTCTGTATGTTTGAAAACTGGCAGATCCATCTAATTCAAATATTTTTGCTCCAGTGACTTATCTGTGATTAAAATTGAGCATTGATAATTCTGTTTCTCTACAGGTGTTTTCCCCAGGGGAAAACTTGACCAGTCCGTTAGCCCTTCATCTAGTGTTTTGCCAGATAGTCCAAGATGTTTTGGCTGGACCATGCATCCGGATTAATCGAGATCAGCGTACCAAGATGAAGAAGGTGAGCTGTGGAAAAACAGTTTTGAATAATTGCCAAGGTTTTTTTACTGTACGCATGCAAAATGTGTTGTACGCTAAGTACACAATTCTAAGTATATTAAAATGGCTTGAAAATAGCATCATTTATAAAAATTGATTTACTTTCCTTTTTTAGATTAGTTTTTTTAATTTACAGCATCCAATAGGTTTTTAAGAGTACTGTACATTTTTGTATAAAGATATAGGACGAGTCAAGTTTTAAGTACGACATAATACGTACCTTGGAAGTTAGATGCTTGCAAGAAAAATACTGTATGCAGTAACATTTTGATCTTGTTTGTAATATTATTAAATTTTTATAGGTTTTTTTATGGTCCTGTCATACTCTACTGAGCAAGGCATGCATATGTTGTATTATTAAGTAAACAATATTAAAATAAGCTCCAAAATAGTTTTATTTACAATTTGAGTCGCATCTTAGAAATTCTGCACTCCTAACAAAGATTATAGGAATTAAATTATTGTATTTATCTCCATCTAAGCAGTAACTCAAAACACACCGCACATAACTCTTTTAACATTATTTTGTAGATTAATACAGTTTGTTTCATTTTGAGCTAGATGAGTTTCTGTAAGACGTAATACATAAACATTAACATCTTTCTCATCATTTATTTGATTAATAAAGATAAAGAATTCATGTGTTTTACTTCTTAACAATCTAATATTTTAATGATATAGAGTACATTCAATATACTACTAGTAGGCCTGTGCGAATATCACTTTTTGATTTTGAATCAAATTTGAATACAAATACCAAAATATTCCCGAATACAAATATTGAATTTGAATAATTAGATCCAAAATTACCATGACAAAAATGTGTAATTTGTATTTAACATTTCAGCAAAAAGGATACATTATAAAAGCAAACAAACAATTTAATTTGAGAAGCTATAGCACTGAAATACCTCCATCCAGTAATTAATGTTGGGTATTAAATCTATGTTGGCACTCCAACATGTTCTATTTTTGTTGCTGGGGATCTCATTTTATTTTGGTATAAATAATTTGGGGGGGGGGGGGGGGGGGGCTTTATTTTAACGTCTTTTGTGAGACGTCTTTAATGTAACGTCTTTCACGGGACGGCATTGATTTGCGGAGCTAAGTGAATAAAACTATACCTGGAACCTGCTTATATACTAACCGAGTAACCGAGACCCTCACACTTACATCGGAACAAATAAAACAAAATTACCAGGATCTAAATGCTCCCACTACTAAGAATTTTTCTGTCACTTTTAACATGGCAATGCGCGTTCCACGGCAACGCTTCGTAGCTCTAAGCGTTGCCGCGGAACTCGCATTAACCATGTTAAAAGTAACGGAATAATTCTTAGTAGTGGGAGCGTTTGGATTCTGATAAATATTTATGATCGAGTATTTGGAGAATGAATTATCCGCTGTTTCGAGTGTTTATCTGTAGTTCCGTTTAAGCGTTAAAATATTGGTGAAAACGGATAAAATCCGCGAAAACGGTAACCCTGGAAATATCAATATTCACACTTCGAAAAAATTTGAATATTTGAGATCTCGAAGTATTTATATTCGACATCGAATCAAATTCGAATATCAAATTATTCAAAACGGTATTCGAAAATCCGAATATTCGCACAGCTCTAACTACTAGCCAAATGATGTCCGAGACCAATAAAATCTTCATTGAAGAGTGTTAAATCAACAACGTTGGTATAAGATTCATCTCTTGGTGTAAAACTATCCCTATTCCATTCTAATGCTATTAGTGAATGCTGCCCAATACTCCTATCATTATTTTCTGTATTGATTAATTCTGCCAAAACATTTTTACCTGCTACATTTAAATGCAATCCATGCTTAGTAAAACATTTCCGTGGTATGATAATAATATCTAGGCCCCTAAAAATCATTCTATTTACATAACTTAGAAATAATTTTGTTTGTGTTTGTTTATCTCCCTGCTAACACAAGAATTGGGTATTAGGTCATACGTATTCGGCAGACCTTGGTATGATTTAGCTTGGGTAACAAGGTTTTGTATACCTGAACATTTTTTTTATTCATTTTTATACACATTGTTTGCATCAGCACATATTACTACTAATTTGTCTTTCTCATATTTTCTGCTTCATTTTCAACTGAGGCTACACAATCTTTAACACTTGCATTAGGTTTTACTACACCGCAACATTCCACCTCAGGCATGGAACATCTTTGCCTTTTGCTTTGCAACTTTTTGTAACGGCTACTCTCATTACCCTTCACCCCTTTGGCCCAACTCGTTTTGTTACACATATTTTCAGTACCCTTTTCCACCTTAACACAATTTGCTACGTTTGGACAGTTTTGTGACGTAGGTACATACCTAGTTGGTACATCTGATAATACTGCAAAGTGATTTGTTGTACTTACAGTCCCAACTTTCCTTAATACATCACTCCCTCCTTTTACTATTTCCGACCATGACTTCTTCTCATTCTCAACTATTGTTGAATTCACTAACTCGTCACTGCAACTTAATTTGCATTCCAAACCTTCCTTCAAAACCGAAATAATTTCCCTTAATGATACAATCTCCTCTTGCAGTTGCTTCACTAAATTAGCTTCATGACCAAAAATACCTTCATGCTCACAATGTAGGCATGATACTTCTGTTCCATTTGTAACTATGCAGTTTTACCCTTCATTACATTTTGTGCAGAACCACTCATCTTCCAAAAAAAACCATATCTCTAATACTCAGTTTTTAACTGGTTTTCTACATCTACCGCATTTGAGTTATAAATCACATTACATTTTACTGAGCTCGTTGCTGCCGTATCATACCTACTTGGTGCCGTGAAGACTTTGCCCTACGAAGCTGAATTTGATTGCTTTACAAAAATTTGTTTTGATTGTTTTGTCTTTTAGAAATGATATGGTTTCCCAGCTCATACCTACAATTTGTAAGACCTTTTAAAACCAGTAGGTATTAAAAAGTAAAAAGGGCTATGAAGTATAAATTGTTCAAAAATAGAAATAAATTAAAATTAAAACTTGGAGCTAATATTTTTTTACTATACATTGTTTACAATTTCAGTATAAAAGTTATAAAAAGGAATTTTTACAATTACTGCATGTTTTCATTTGTGTTTTATTTTTCTGGTAGGTAGCTAGTTATAAAAATGCATCACTTCATGATCTGCAAGTTTTCAATAATTGAAATTGTACATGTGGATATAGGTAAATGTGATAATAAATAATTTATTTTTTAAAATAACAATGATCTTCTGTCTGTACAAAAATTTGTCAACAAATTTGTTATCACGTGCTGCTGCAGGTATGAGATACAAAGTGATCATTTTTTTGGCCAGCGGTTTTAAACTCTTCCTGAAGGACTGCAACATTAAACATAATGCAGTTTTAAGTAATTGATTTGGTAGAGGCTTCAAGTGGGTTTTGAAACCTGATAATGGTTATATTATCATTGAAAAGATCATCATATATAGTGTGGTACAGGCAACTTAAAAATTTAAGTTAACAAAATATGAAATTTCTTTGAAAGAGCGTGATCACAGATGTAAAGTTTATCAAAAGAGAGGTGGAACCATGCATTGTAAACTTCACTGAAATATGTTTCAAAAGAAATAGGTATATAATGTTAATTTACCCTAATATATATTAAGGTTGCAAGTAGGCCGCTAGGCTACCAAAGTTATATAAATACAAAGATAGGAATTCAAGTACTCATAAGTACTACTCATCGACAGGCACACATACACAAAGTAAGATGACACATTTTTCATGCAGTTGCACAATCACAACATTTCGCTGGCTAAGCCAGCTTCATCAGGCGGCGAGTTGTAGAACACTGCAGTATGGTGGATTGGCGCTGTTAGCTATACTGGCAATTTTTCCATTTTCCTGCCGCACCCTAGTTCGCCACCAGGCCACTAGGTTTACTACTAACAGCACCTGATGAAGCTAGCTTAGCCAGCGAAACGTTGCGACTGCGCAACTGCATGAAAAATGTGTCATCCTACTGTGTGTGTGCATGTGTGCGTGCGTGTGTGCGTGCATGCCTGCCTGTCGACGAGTACTACTCTGTGAGTACTCGAATATTTAGCTTTTTATATAATTTTACTCTTATGTATGTTCTTGAACATATATGCAAATATCATTTGCTGCTAGGAATCTGTAATTTTTGAAACAATGCTTGTCTAGATATCTAAATTATAGTGACAGGTCTATACATTCTGTTAATAAGTTTTAGAAAGATAGTCCCCTCCAGTGTTTTACATGTAACATGCTGCTGTGTTTGCAGTTACTGGACAGTTATGGTGTTACGCTTACCAACCTTCACTCCTCCCCGCAGAAAGTTACCATAAAGAAGAATGTTGTGGATTTGGCCAAGGACTGGCCAACGTACTTTGCCAGAATCTTTTCTGTATCAGTAAGTTTGTTTTATCTTGAATACAGTGTATTCTCTGTTCATCGTTTCTCAGGGTACTGACAAGAATTTAAATACAAATGGAACTTTCAATTAATTTTGACTTGAAATGCAAATAAATCAAATTGGGTTAACAGAATATTTTCCATGGATGTGGACTTTCAATCCATCTTGTTTCAATACATAGAGGTCTCATCATATTACATACATGGAGTGATGAGATCAATAGAGTGATAGGTGGCCAAAAAAAAAAAATTTTGTCATGTGAGAGGCCTAGGTTAGGAGTTACTGGTCATGTTAGGATCTGTTTGTTACACAGGGTGGATAGCTAAGGTCTTACTTACATAAACCTTTAATGTGTGTAGGCAACATAGTGGCCAGTTATTTAGTGGAAGAAACATCCTTGGGATAGGGTGTCTTTTTTGTGGAGCATGTGGAATACGGAAGAATATACATAATGAACAGGCTAGCACTGGAATGGCACATGACATAACGCTACATTTGATAGTTAGACAGGTGATTTACTAAAACGGGGTGCCAACTGTGTGGATTTTGAAACTACCCTCTCAACGTTGAGGAGTACTGGATAATGAGGAATTTACTGAGTGCATCTCATGTTAAAGTATACAGAAACATAACAAATAGCAATCTGCCTGCGATGTTGGAGGAAGGAGGAGTACCCACCCCTAGGTGTAGTTCTAGCTATATTAGAGAACCTGTGCAATAGTTACTGGGGAGTAACATCTCACATTAGGATGTCTCAACATGAAACTAACCATAGCAGAAATCTGCTCGCTCGTGGAGGATTCCAACTCTGTTATGGGACTTGAATGGGGTGCCTTGTCGAAAAAATATCACAATAACATGAACCTGTTCACACTGACGCGTGATGCCCCGTTGGTCTGGGAGAACACTACGTGAATCAGCACAGGTTTTGTGAGATGCTAGGCCAACACATCCTATTCTGGAAGGGTTTGGAGTAATCTAGTCCTTGCGAGGCACTGGAGCACGTCCAGTGTACAGGACTGGCCTGGTAGTTTTGCGGCAGGGAACAAAGTCGGGTTCGAGCAGTGAGAGCTTACATTTCAAGTTACGTGTTGCGAGTGGTATACCTGGGTGACATGTCTCTACTGTGCTAACATGTATCAGAGGCTTAACAGTGGTGTGTGTGTGTGTTAGTGCATGCGCGCGCTGCTGGAACTTGAGAGCTGTGACTGTGGACGTTGGAATGTGTCATTGGAGGCAGAGTAACAATGTCGAGTCTTAGGTAGGCCATGGGAATTGTTGGCGGCTGTTCTGATCGGTTGAGGAACTCACTGACCCACAGATTTACCTATCCACTAAAACGAACTGGGGCCATGAAGAGTTTCTTTAGAATGGCTGGTATGACAGGTACTAGTAGCTGATGTAGGGCCTCTGCCTGTTCTCGTGGAGCAAGCTTGTTGATGAAGGCTACAAGGGAGGGGCTCAACTCTTATAGGTGCCTGGAGGCAATGAGCATTTGCTTAACTTTCTCCCTTATACCATTGCATTTGGAGAATAACATCTTGATTCACACAAAGACACGCTCACATCCAGGATGCGAAATGCAGGGAATGTGTTTCCTACGCAGTGTGTCTGCCTCCGCAAAGTCTTCCCAATCCAAGAAATGACCCCTTCACCACTGAAAGTGCGATGGAGAGGGCAAGCACTGAACTGAGAAGCTGGTCTGAGAAGACAGAGGTGTAGTCCTCCCCTATGTACTCCCAATCCAGGGAACGTCCTCTCAAGCACTGAAAGTGCGGTGGAAAAGATGAGCACCAGATTGACAAGCTAGGTCTGGAGACCTAGTACCTGTGAGCTGGCTCCACCATTCTGCCTACCGGGGTATGCAGAAATGTTGGCCTATAGCAAATGCATGTGGATTTGATAAGATGTGTTTTGGTTCGAATGAGTAATATTCCCGAGATCACCTTGAGTTCCCTCAAGGAGGAGGTCACCTAGGATGGATGCTAAGTCTACAGGAATGTGTTACTCAAGAGTCGGGTTAATCACAATGTTTATTCCACGTGAGACGAAATAAACATGTGATGCCACACTACCTCCTATGTATACAAGAGCTTAAGGGAAGTTAATGCATATGCAAATCCAGGTAGAGGAGTCCTGGTCCTGAAATGAATGGAACGGGGTAGATTAGCACTGTAAAAACAACTAAAACTGAATATAACTCCCTATCGCATTGTTGCCCAGAGGTGGCCTCAGTGTATAGAGGTGTAAACGACTAGGTGTTGTTCTTCAGCACAGTGCTTGGATTACTAAGTAGGTCGTGGAAGGAATGATCTTAGCAAGAAGACCAAGAAGTGGAAGTCTCTTTGGCACTGAAAGTGTGGTGAAGAGGGAATGTAAGTGGGGGAGCTTGGTAAGCAAAGGCTTGAGGTGAGTCAGGCTGGTCAATACCGACAACACGTGCGGTGGAAAACGGAAAACTACTCATCAGGCTGGTTAGTTCCCCAGCACTGAAAGTGTGGTGAGGAATTGAAGACATTTCTCCTGAGTAGAATCTTGATTCTCCTTATATACTCTGCCGGGCGGCTGCCTTGACATTCATTGGCTGGCATCTTGAGAGCGAGGGGTTGCCACTGAGCGCGGGGTGGCAAAAGCATAGCTTCTCTGACATGACATCACCGGCCAGCTTAGAGAAGGATGGAAGACAGTGACAAGACATACTGTAGAAGCCATCTAGCGCTGGGCAGTAGTATTCTGTGCCTTCAGCACATAGCTTTGGGGGGCCTAGGCTGGCGAATAATACAATACTGCTGGGCTGAAATGCACATTCTTGCCAGGGTAAACAGTAGAAGTTGAAGTCACGTGGAAACTCCGTTGTGATCAGAAGAAATGTGTACTGTTCTGATGACCTGAAGTTGTTAATTCCCATTGTTGCCAACACATCATGCATTCAACACATTTTTCCAATGTTGTCGGATGCTTTAAGAATGGCCAGGTGTCTCGCAAATTATCCCACCCAGGCAAACCTTGCTTATCACTGGAGGGCTATGGCTTCACGGGATGTAAGAAAAGTAGATGTAGAAACCTAGAAAGGGTAGTGAGTATCCTTGCATCATAGTGACCAGAGAATCTGGTTAATGAACCCGCACAGCACATCATTGGGATCATGGACCATTTTGAGTTCCAGTATTTTTATGTGAAACCAACACATATCTCTTGAGAATGACCAACATTACTGGAGGCAGGTATCGGACATGTTCCTGATCAATGCTAGTTGTGTAATGACAAACATTTCAAATGGTGCTGAGTAGGGTTAATAGTTGAGCAATGTATGTAGATTTGACAATTTAGTCATTTAGTTATTAGTAACTTAGTATAGTTCTATTGGAACTCTGTTGATAGTCACTTGTTTAAAATGATGGTGCTATTTGTCAAGAAAAATTGTAGTCTACATTGAATAACACACTAGTATGGCATTTCCAATAGATTATTGACATAAATGAATAAATAAATAAATGCTAATATAAAAAAATGCATGTATCAAGTATCGTTTTCGTTACCTTACTGTACATTCAAATGTGTCACATTCTACAGCAACATGTCATTGAAAGTAAATTCATGTATACAGTTATTTACATACATACATATATATTTATTCAATTACTTTAACTCACAAAAAATGAGCATGTGTGTACCTATAGTATGAAGTAATTTCCACACCTTTCTACCACATCATATTGAAAACAAATATGGTGAGGATTTGGGATTTGATAAGTTAGTATTTAGTACGTTTCTTACATACTAAATAATAAACTATCTCAAATATGTAATAATTTTTGTATATTAAATTGGGTCAAGCGACCATTATTAGAAAAACTGAAATGTCAACTGGAACACAGCCTAAGTGTTTGGCTACCAGGAAGTGATTGATGCCAGTGTGGTGGAGGAGAGCGCTGACTAAGTGAGCTGGTCGTGTTGCAGGGCGGCCACCAGCACCCAGCTGTCCAACTGCTGGCAGTGTCTCACTCTGGAGTGCGGCTGCTCAGGAGAGAGGCCACATCCCTCGATGAACACCTGCAGGTGCTGGACACCTTCAGGTCAGTCGCCATCACATTACAGCACTGGCTTCACTTTCACTATCGTACCTGTTACTAGACTTAAAAAAGAGGTTCCTAGATGTTTTTTTTAACATAAGGCTCATTTTAGTTAGGACAGCGGTGGCTGAGTAGTTAGCCTGTTTGCCTCCCACCAAGACGAACCGGGTTCAGTCTCTGGCCGGGTCACTCCTGATATTCGCACATGGGGAATCATGCTGAATGATGCCGCTGGCCAGCAGTTTTTCTTAGGGATCTCCTGTTTCCCCTGCCCTTGCATTCCAGCGCTGCTCCATTGTCACCTCGTTTCACACTCATCGGCTCTCAAGACCTCGTTAAGAGCCACCCAAATCTCTAAACTCAACTCAACTCATTTTAGTTAAAAAACATAAATCACTGAAACCCTAGTAAAGAACTAACTTAATTTCTTCTTTTTAAAAATTGTGTTATAATCATGGAAAATGTTTGTATGCATATTACATTTTTCCATTAAAACAAATTTAAATACAGTGTTTAGCTAGAGAGATACTCCAAAATACCAAAAGTTTTTATATTTTGTAAACCATGCTCAGCTGTAACAAAAATTTTAGATGTAAGTTATTGCAAATTGACAGGGCTGGCTCCAACTCAAAGTACCACCCTGAGTGAACCTCCATCTTGCCACCCGGCCTCCCTTAAACCCTTCTTTTCCATATATACAACACAGATACTCTGCATTACATCTGCAAAGTAAAGCAACCTTTATATGTACTGTACATCATTTCTACATCAAATTTTGATTAAAACTGTCTTCAACCTTTATCCATCCATTGATAGAATTTATAGAGTTTCTCAAGAATTTTTTTTATCTTTGAACAATATCAATAAAAAAAATGCACATGTGTTAAATTGTGTAGATACAAAAAAAGTTGATCATTCATTTGAGGCCGGTTAACAGCCAGCGGCGCTAGAGCCCATGACGGCGCTCACGTGTCACGTGTACCGCACATGCGCAAAGAGGCCGACAATTTTGAACTTTCCTATAAATGTTCATTTCTGGGTAAAATGTGTTATATTGTCTTTACAGTGTTTAATATGTTATAAAATATTTTAAAGTGCTTATACTAATTTTAATTTTTTTGGTTATGAATATTCAAAGTGCCTGTGGCGCCGAGATTAAGAACACTTAATATTCTGGCATGAATGCCATCGCAAAGAGACATAAAAATAATATTGAAATTAGTAACAAAATTATATAAATGTAAAACAATGTCTAATTTACTTTGTGACATTTAATTTTCACTATAAAATATTTCACTCGGTGTGCATAGCATTTCCGCTTGTGAACCCCGTAGGCGGCCATGATAGGTCCGTGCGACGCTTGTATCTGGACAGTCTGTTGAAGAGAGCTGGCGCGGTAAGGCACTGTCACGTGCGCACTACAATTTTTGTTCACTGATGTAGGTTTCCATACTCCATATAGTTTACCGGTTAATCTTTGCTTGCGTACGGTTTTGCCAGACATTTTCCCCAGCATTATGCTCCCGCTTGACTAATTTCTTACGCCCTTGTGGCATTTTTAATTTATCGAGGAGAAGGAGGAGAAAGATGTCGGAGAAGTCACGCGACCTGCACATTTTGAATCAGACGCCTTCTAACTATGTTAATGGCATTTCATTGTAACTTCTGGATAATTGCTACATGCAATTTTAAGAGCTTTATTTTTCTGTACGTATTTAAGGGTAGTTTTTGTGTTTGAATATTTTACAGCATCACCACGTATAACCACGTAGCCGACTGTAACCAAGTCTTTGTATACGTCATCATTGTGTTTTAAGAGCATATTTATATAACATTTTATGTGCAATCATTTATTTTAGGGTTCTATGTATTTTTCATTCATGGTTTAATGTATTTTTCACATAAATTGATGCTTTTTGTACTTGACCACGCTGTCACAGTAATGATTGATTTTTCCGCCATCAGGCATGTTACAAGCCTGTAACAATGCTAATCTTAAAGAGAACCATTTGCCAAACACTAATAATATTTTATCTGAATTTAGTTTGCAGTTTCCATGCAGAAATATTGCAATTTCACCTGCACCACGTGGTCTGCTACGAACTTCATCCAGCAGCATCCGTGCCACCTAAACTTGTTTTCACACATGTGTGTGTGTTTATTGTGAATATTCATCTCGTGTCCCATCTTATTTCATGTCTCATTCAAGGGTCTATGTAATTGTGTAATTAGTGTACGGTGTAATTACTCCCGTCCTAGTTGGCTCTGTGTATAGGCCATCACCACACTGACCACATGCTGGAGGGCGAGCCCCAACGAATTTGCATTAGTGATGCCGAGTGCATTAGTGATGCTGAGTTATCACTCATGTTAATGTGAATTAAGGGTATTCATTTGTAATTCACTGTGTCCTGTCTTCAGGGAAAAGCTGTCAGTCCACCCTAGCGGCTGTTGGCCCTCTTCCCTTGTGAAGGCTGTGCTTTCACGCACCTCGGTGAGATCATCCATTTAGGCTTGCGCTAGATTAATTACAGGTTGGGGAGCACCCAAGCAGAATTGGCTAGTCATGACTGAGATAACCATTTCATTGGCACGTTGATGTGTATAAACAATATCAATAAAAACAAGTCTACAGTGAACTCAATTTTTTATTCAGTAGTGACAGTGTCCTAGACACATATGTTTTATCTATTGTTTATTTCAGTGATTTTATTAAAAGTTTAGTATTGCCAACGTATTTGTAAGTACGCATGGGTGAGATGGATACACAGAACCCACAGCATCCCTGAGAACCCTGAGTCTCAATAGTGCAGTGATTGGGAAGCACCGCTGGCACCCAAATTACCTGTAAGTATTTGTGTCATCGTTCGTGTCTCACCTGTGTTAGATGAAAGTTAGAAACTGAATGGTTGTAAGATGCAGAAGAACACTGTAGATTGAGGCAACAGTTTTAAGTCAAGAGGTGAAATTGATAATATCTTGTTGTATGTTGTACTGGTTGTGATAGGATTATAATTTAGTTTATCGTGTTGTTAGTTTCGAGGAGATAGTGGAGACCAGTGTACCAAAGGGCAGTGCAGTGCAGTTGCTCCTGAATTCTGGTGGTCGAGTGCTGCTCTATACTCACAGGGCAAACCAGGTCCTCTCCATGATTGACAAATATGCCCTCACCAGTGAAAAGGTGAGTACTGAATACCCAAATTATTCAACATGTTTCTAGCTACATTGCAAAACAGGGCCATTCGTTGCCTGTGTTTGTGAAGAAAGACATGTGAACATGAAGGATATTTATTTCCAGTACTAAACACATCGAGGAATTGGTGCCAGTGTCTTGACCATTTTCCTTACAAGTAATCTGATTTGCGAAATTTTCTGCTCTTCTTGTTTGTGAACAGTTAATGCTCAGAACACTGAGCATGCAATGTGTTGTTCATGATTATAAGAAACATGCCAAAGATAAGTACAACACACACCAAAATATTACATGTTTGCAATGCATCAGCTTGTAAGTTAAGTTGGGGCCGAATGGGTTAAGGATTGAATACATGTGATGATGAGGCTTCAAATGATAATGGTAATCTGCTTGTCTCATTTAAATATATACAATGTACATGTATATAAAATTTATAGATGTTTACTTCATGTACATGATAGAGTGTTTCAGTGTGCTGACGCATGCCAAAGTTTTAACATTAGGCCTGTCAGAATATATCATGTTGCTAAGCCGGGAGGGTATATAAGCCAGTCGCCAGCAGGACAGAGCAGAGAATGCATCTGGGAGTCTTCCCTGAGATGAAACCCCAGCATCCACAAGCTCTCTGCACCCACTCACCCTCCCAGCAGCCAGAGGTTGAAATATGCTCAGTGTCGCTACCGCTAACCCATCTTCCTTGCCCGGGGGCCAAAATATGCTCAATGACAATGGAGGGTTTCCTAGCTTCCCTTACATGTTGTTTTACTACCGAGAGACCGAAATACCTCAGTGGTAGCAGGACGCACCTCAAAACCTTTTGTCAGTGGGGCCGGTGCCAAAATATGCTCAACCACTGTCAACTTACACCTAGACACAGAGACCGAAACATGCTTAGCTGCCATCCCTTTACCTCCTAATCCAACTGCCAGGATGCAGGCCTATGTAGACTTTTGAAATGCATCCCATGCCTTGCCAGAACAAGAGGTAGTTTTCACGCATGCCGCCACTCATTTCCAATCATGTAAACACCGTTCAGTGCTACACGGTCACTGTGTTAGAGCAGATAGGGTGTTTTCAGTGCTTTCCGGTGTTATTTGTAAGCATGTGTTTCTAAACCAGTGTAATGTGCATGTGTAAATTGTACTTGTTGACAGTGCGGTCAATAAAACCCAGTGAAGTTACTAGCATGTGTGTTTTTCCTCATGTCAGCTACTTCACCCACCTATGTGGTTGCACTGAGAAAACGTTTAAAGGAGAAAGCCAATTCAGAAAGACGTGCCACTTTCCCGGCTTTAAAGTTATCCTCCTCCTATTTTATTTAGTCATAATGTACCATGCCCTGCACCTTCCACCACTTTCGAGGAACACTGCAATAAGTAATGAGACCAGCCCGCCTCCCACTTCCATGAGGCTCAAGCACAACATCAAGCTGGGGAAGATTAGGAAGTACAACGAGAGGCAGCTACATCCACTTATTTTGCCCATCAAAAAAAATGGAAAAAGACCACCGCCCCCGCCCTATATGACGGCGTGTGCAGCAATTGCTTAAAGAACTATTCTAGGTCCAGTTAAGCACTCTTCTCTTCAGCTTCTGGATGTGGTAAGCCAGAATCTGATTTCTACCTAGTGCACATAGAAACTTGCTGGCAGATACTGACCCCTGACACTTATTACATAATAATGGCTATTCCCAGTTCCTCTTATCACTCTCCGCGGGGAATGGTTATACTTATATCCCAGCCAGGCCTCCAAGTGTCAGATACACCCAGGCCACCTGTCCTAATTGCAGGTATAGCTAAAGCTGTCAGTGCATTCTCTGTTGATTCTCAGAGTTAATTTGGTCTCACCATGGCTATACTTTGCCCTGAGTGGTTATGTTTTCGTGAGTGAAAAACATTTTGTTGCCAAAGTTTGGGAGTGTTTTCATTCATCCACTTTCAACTAAAATACTTTTAAAATCTTGTAAATGGTTATAAAAATGTTGTAAAATTCAGTGACAAAAAAAAAGAATGTAATCTCATGATCATTATATAATCTGTATAAATTTTAACAAATATTACACTGAAGATATTGCTACAGAAAACTGATACAAGAATCTGTTCCTGAGTACCAGTTCCCCGAATGTTAACTCTGTTCCATGATAGAAGACATATTATTTTTTGTATTTGTCTGTGTTATCTTAACTGTATTGTCTAGTAATCATGACTCATTTTAGAAAAGTCATTTCTTATTTGCATATGGCTTTATGATCAAAGCAAGTTTATACATATAATAAACAAAATTAAAGTTCATCTCTAAAAAAATAATTTAAGGTCAGCTTTACTGAAATGCCTTAGTAATGTGAGACGCTGTATTCACTACAGTTTGTATTATTATTGTTATTTGATACCTTGTGCCATTAGTTATGTGATTATAGAAAACAGTTTAGTGTACTGTCATCTTTACAAGGAAAGTTGTAGGTCATACCCGTGGTGAATAAAGAGGAAAGATAAATGGTGACACAATATCAAGATAAAGATCTGCTAGTTACTTCAAGAAGTTATTGAACCCTGACGATGATGATATCAGTGATATCATATGGCAAAAGCTAGAGAAAGCACTGAAAAGGATGGGAAAGGTAAAGCTCCAAGAATAGATGAAACGACAATAGAAATGGTAAGAGCAGAGGAGAACACTGGTTGTATAGAGTACTAATTAGCATATGGAGAAGAAAATAAATACAATAGGGCTTGAAGAACAAAGGAGTAATAGTGGCAGCGTTTAAAAACTGGGACCAAAAGAAATGTGAGCACTATAGAGGAATTAATTTCCCTGATTTACTACTGTGCCAAGGTGTATTAGAAAATATTGGAAAAGAATACAAGAAAGGGAATGAAAGAGAAATAGCAAAAATAACTAACATGAGTTCAGAGAAGGGTGGTCCAACTTAAACCTACATGTTGCTGTATGACAGCTAATAATAAAAAGAATAAGAATTTGGGTAGGATCTGGTAATGCTATTGTGGGATGTGGAGAAAACATCTGATAGTATGAGGCTAGACAATGTATGGCAGGCAATGGTGGATAAAGTAATAAGGGGAGAAATATTAGGTAAGAAAGTATATTGGGAGTTGTGTGAGAACTGCCAGGGCGCTGACTAATTGATTTGAATTAAGAAACAAAATGAAACAAGCAATATACTATTCCCTAAGAAGAGTGTTATAAAAAGTGGCAGGAAAGAGTGGAGCAAAGAAGATGAAAACAATGACCGCTATTTGCTATTTGTTTTATTCTGTTATTTGAGGTTGGTTGTTTAAACAATATCGCAAGCTGATTTCCATTGCTTTACTTACATGACAAATATACACACAAAGGGCATAACATACAACATGGCCGCTCGAGGGCTTCCGCCCGCTAGGCTGCCAACTCTATGCGAGGTTGCCATCTTTGGCACACAGATAACATCTACAACACCTTCCCTCTTTAATCAATATCAACTAACACTTTGCAGCCTCAATCCAGATTAACAGTTAAATACAGATAACATTTAGCAGGTTCATTACATCTACAACACACTACAAGAATGCCAAAATATACAACCCTTATTACACACAGATTGATAACTACACAAACTATACACCCTCCCTCTTAGTTAATATTCTTGGCCTTAAATATGCATTGGTGAGACACATTGTTTACAGATTTTATCGCTTGACTGGTTTGACAACCCTTCCACTTCTAGTTGTGTTACACTCATCAGCTGCACTCGTGCTCGGCTCAAATCCTCTGAAATCTGGTTCTGATGGGGAAGAGCACAGAAACTGCCTCACCTGTTCACTACTAGTGTGAAACTCATCACCCTCTGACTTGGTCTCATAATCCACTTCCATCAGAACTGGAGTCGCTTCTCTAGGCATATGCAAAACTTTGGACTTCCGAATGTGGATAACATTGCAGTGAACTGTGTTACCTTCCAACATTCGTACCCAATACGAATGGGGAGATGAATGTTTTTCTACTATCACGCCAGGCTTCCAGGTGTCACAGTGGCTGGTCCTAACAACCACTTTTTCACCCTGGACAAACTTGACTTCCTGTCTACGAGCATTTCTATCATGAGCATTCTTCATCTGTTGCTCATTAAAGCCCACAGCCTGGATCACATGACGAGACTGGATGACCTTTGGTTTCAGGGAGTTATATGACACAGGTAATTTGGTTCGGAGCCTCCTGTTAAATAGCAGTTGAGCCGGAGACCTGTCCAAACCAGGAAGGGGAGTGTTCCTGTAGTCTTGAAGCATCTCTCTGTAGTCGGTACCCTGGCTTTTGCGCCGTAAGATCTTACTAATTTTAACCCCCATCTCTGCCAACCCATTGCTGCGGGGGTAATGTGGGCTACTGGTGCACAGCTCAATTTCATTCTGCATATAATATTGATGGCACTCAAGAGAACTGAATGGATTATTGTCTGCTAACAATATTCGTGGGAGACCATGAGTATCAAAGACAGTTTGCATGGCATTAATAACAGCAGTAGAAGTTTTGCTAGGGAGTTCACTTATATCAATCCACTTTGAATACTTATCCACAAGAACAAGGTTCAACTTTTCTGAAAACTCAAATATGTCCGCACCCACTTTTTCATATGGAAGGTTTGGTGTGGGATGTGGAATCAACGGCTGCTTGAAATTAGATAGGCGAAACTTTTCGTAGGTAGAGCACTGGTGAATAAAGTTGGCAATATCTGAAATCATAGAAGGCCAACAGAATAACTGGCGACGTTTCGATTTGGTTTTGGTTTCCCCACAATGGCCCGCATGAAGCAACTGCAATACATATCTTTGCATGGCGACCGGAACAACTACTTTGTCACGAAGGAATATGTCACCCTTCTCCAAGCATAGATCATCCTTCATATTGTAATAGCGCTTGCAGTGGTCAGGCACTGAATTATAAATTGGCCAACCTGACTTACAAAATTGGGATATGAGACTCAATGAGGGATCAGTGCTAGTTTCTAGCTGGAACTGAGACAGACGCTGTTTGGACATAGGCAGATGTTTGCTGATTGAGTGAACCACCTCCAACATGGCAGGGTTATCAGGTACCTTGTCGGGAAGGTAGGATCGTGACAGATGGTCTGCAAAATACTGAAATTTACCTGGCAGATAGGTTATATCCAAGTCATACTTAAGTAGCTTGAGCCTTAATCTCTGAAGCCGTGCTGAGCCTATGTGATGAATCGACTTGGCCATCACATTAACAAGAGGTTTGTGATCCGACTGAACTTGAATTTTTTGCCCATGCATATAGTAATGAAATTTAGACACAGCAAATGAAACAGCTGAAAGTTCTTTTTCGATTTGAGAGTAGTTTCTTTCTGCTTCTGTTAGTGACCATGAAGCAATATGCACAGGTTGAAGACCCTTTTGGCCTTTTTGAAAAAGAGTCGCCCCCAGACCATTTTGCAATGCATCACACTGAACAACAACAGTAGCTGATGGGTCAAATGTTGCAAGGACTGGTGCATTAGAAATTAATAACTTATGTTTAGAGAAGGCTTCATCATGGCAGGGTAACCAGGCCCACTCCACGTCAGATTTCAGAAGGTCATACAAAGGGCTACAAACACTGGACATAGGAACAGACATTATTAAACATACCCAAAATTTGTTGTACTTCCTTGTGGGAACTGGGCACCGGTAGAGCAGTCAAAGCTTGAACTCGTTCTGGATCAGGTGACATGCCCTCAGCAGAAAATATCTGACCAACATACTTGACCTGTGAAACTTTATATTGAAGTTTGTCAGCATTAAATTTGATGCCCAGACTCACTGCACGCTCAACTACCTGTTGCGTACACTCATCATGCTCAGCTTCCAATCTTCCTGTGCATAAAATATCATTGAAGAAAATCACAACACCTGAGATGTCACAAGTTCTCTTCAATAAACTTTAGAAAGGTTTCCGGCGCGTTTTTTATGCCATATGGCATGCACAAATAACGATAGCACCCAAAAGGAGTGGAGAAACAACACTTTAGGGATGCATCTTCATCCAGTTGCACCTGATGGAAACCCTCCTTGAGATCAAAAACAGAGTAGTATTTCTTGCCAGTCAACTTCTCTGACATCTCCTCAATAGTCGGGATTGCGTGATAGTTCCTAACTATCACCTTGTTCAGTTCAGTTGGATCCAAGCAAAGGCGTAATTTGCCAATAGACTTTTCAACAAGTACCAGATTGCTTACCCAGGCTTTGGAGTCAAGTTTACGTACTTTACATATAATCACTTTCTCCACAAGTCTATTTAGCTCTGTTTGTAATGCCCCCTTAATGGCTCTAGGCACCCTCCGTGGAGGTTTACACACAGACTGGCTAGCTTCTCTGGTATTTATTTTGCACACTTGAGGAAAACGGCCAGTACCAGAAAACACTTCCACATGTTCTTTAACAAAGCGTTCTTTAGCGACTGCAGAAGCTGAATGAACTCTTTTTACCAGGTTAAAGTCAACACATGACTGCAGCCCTAGCAAGGGGGTGCTGTCAGAGTCAATGATTACAAACTGTATGTAGCGTTCATGACCCTTAATAGAACACAGCAAGTCAACAACACCTCGAGCTGGGAGAATGGTACCACCCTAAACTTCTATTTTGAGATTTGTTGGGTGAACTTTAAATTACTGATCTACGGTCTGGAATAGCTTGAATGGCAGGATGTTTACTTCCGTCTAATTTGATATCAATGTACCTGCCTTCAATAAGTACTCGTTCCTTCCATTCATTTTGATGCACTGTTTTAGAATTGGCTAGACCAACAAAATGAATTGTTACAGTATCACAATACAAGGATTCATTGGAGGAGTGATTAACTTTAACCTTCCTCATTCTACGAACTTTATAGGACACAGCAAAATTATTTAAAATGCCACAATTAGCACATTTTTTACCACAGGCTGGACACTGTCTAGATTTGTGTTGAGTTTGACACCGGGAACAAGCGTACTCACCATTGCTGTTGTGTGCTGTATTATTTGAAGACTGCCTACTTTTTGCAGCCACAAAATCAACACTTGCATTGCTGCAAACTTGAATGTAGTTCTTGGCTTGAATGTCTTTTGCTTGCTTCTGACTGTTGTACAAGCCGACAGTGTGCAGCTACTTTCGCAAGTGTTGAATTCTCCATTCAAAGCAGTGCCTCTCACAACATCACATCCCTGATGCCCTGGAGAATATGGTCAACTAACATATTTTCCTCTTGTGCGACCAGACAGTCATAACTGCACGTTTTCACAAGCTGAAGACATTCAGTCAGGAAATGGTCAAATGTTTCACCCTCAAGTTGCACACGTTGATGAAATAACAAACGTTCATAAAGAGGATTAGTCTTGGGCGCCACAAATGTTTTGTATGCTTCCTTTACTCTACTAGACACTAACCTGTCCTCTGGGGAAATGTCACAGGTTTCAAACAGAGCACGTCCTTCTGAACTGAGAATATTTTCAAGAAGCGCGATCTTAACCTTATCGGGGCACTCATCTTGACCAATAGTGATAAGGTAATTTTCAAAGTCTCCCTCAAAGATTTCCCAGTCTTTACGAGCAGTAGGACTCTGCAAATCAACACTTTCTGGAAGCTTTACAATATTTAGCTCCACCATCACAAACACATTAGCGGAAAGAGCAAACTTTATAAACACGTGCAGTAGCGTTACCACCCAGGCTTGCAGATTAATTCATCAGCTGAGCACAAAACAATGTAGAGACAATACTAATTGGTTTCACAGAAGATCCACTAGACTGTGCCATGTTCTATTCTGTTATTTGAGGTTGGTTGTTTATTTAAACAATATCCTAAGCTGAGTTCCATTGCTTTACTTACACGACAACTATACACACAAAAGGCATAATATACAACATGGCCGCTCGAGGGCTTCCACCCGCTAGGCTGCCAACTCTATGTGAGGTTGCCAGCTCTGGCACACAGATAATATCTACAACACTATTGACATAATGGTGGGTGGAGTACAGGTAGATGAGTTGCAGGAACAGTTGAGGGCTTAGAGTGAGGAAATGAGTAAATGGAGAATGACAGTATCAAAAAGTGTTACGACAAGGTATAAGGAGGGAGTCAGAAGACATGTAGTTCTAGATTGTCTTGAATTGTAACGGGTGGAAATATTCTAATACCTAGTGAGCAAATTGGAAGCAAGGAAAAAAAATCTGGTTTGAGAAAAATAGGTGCAACTGAAGTGCAAACATGTGTTAGTACATATGATGCTATGTGCTGATTGTCACATGGACAATAAGTAAAAGAATTGCTTGTAAGATTAGAGCAATGGTAACAATGAGTCAGGACATGATTAGAAATGAAGTTGTACAACCATGAACAACAGTACAAAACCTGGAAGAGATAATGGAATAATAAGATGGTATGGACACATATGGAAAGTGAGAAGAGAGAGGCTGCCCAGACAAATGATGGAACTGAAGCACACAGGAAGAAGGCCATAAGGACAACCAAGATAAAGATGGGAAGAACAGGTACTGGTAGAAATGCAGGAAAGAGGGGAAGATTTGAACAGGAGTAAGAAGAGAGAATATTTAAACAGATGGAAGAAGCTGAAGGCCCGGCTGAAAGCTGGGAACAGTGGTAGATGACAGTGGTACATGATAACCTATGAACCTGTCAGAAGCACAGTACATAGAGCCATTTTGCTTGTTTGAGGCACTAATGCAACAGGGCACTAAGGGTGACGGTACAGATATCAAATGCAGTACATTGTATCTTTTATGTGCAAAGCGATCTTACAAGAGTTCAGTTACTGCATGTCAGTAGTAACCCTGTAACTTTATGGAATGATAATAAAGAAATATCTTTATACCTTTACAATTTATCTATTGATATAGCCATATCTAAAAAATCATCCTGAACATACATTTCTCTAGCAATTTACACTTAACAGAAAAAAAATTTAAAGCAGTATAGAAACTGACATGCATGCAAAATTTTTTAAATTCTATGTGTAGCCAGGAACCACAGCTGGAAACTGAATAGTTTTTCTGATGAAGATTGGATTTCTAAAGCTCTGCCTGCTTCTGCATGGCACAGTATAATTGGGTAACTTTAGAGGTGAAAAGAAATGCAGAACGCAAAATTAAGACGGTAGGAAAGGAAAGTATGATTTCTATATTTTTTGAGTCTAGTGAAACTACAGCCCTTAAAAAATTTTCTAAAAGTGCAGACTGAATAGTAACAAAATATAGCTCTATGGTACTATTTCTTCCAGTTACAGTTTTCTTAAATAGTTAAGAAATATGGCTTCAACTACATAAAACATGTTTAGACAAACTCAAGATGGCGTATCTCAGGAGTGAGTACAAATCACTACATCAGTTGATGTGGAGTATGTTTCTGTCCACTCTGCCTCTAAACAGCAAGATTAGATGAAACATACTCAGCGTAATTATATTCAGAATCCAGTTGGACTTTGTTTATTGTCTGTAGTGACTGAGACATAGGACAATGTGAAGAGAAACTACACAAAATGAAGAGGAAATGTTACCAACCAAAATAACCATGTAAAGCCTGAGGATAGAAATGGAGCTTAAGTTTCTGTAATGTTGAGATATACTTGTTTCTTTGTACTGTCTCGTGGTATAATTTTTTTAATTTCATAAGTAAGTTTGGCTGTTTTTTGTCTTGTTTATAGTTTTGTGTCTTTCCTTGTCAGACTAGATTACTAGATTACTATTACTATTCCTTGATCCCTATGTATGCAGGGTGGGGTAGAATTTGACTGACATACTTTGAGGTAATTCCTTATTGAAAACCAGGCGGGAAATGTAGTATAGGACTTTTTCTACCTAAAGTGAATATTAAGGAGGGTCGCATCATTACTATGTATTACAGGGCATTAAATATGTTAATGACACACCACACTAAGCTGAAGCACACGTTTCTCCTTGTTACCTAACCTTGCGGCATTCTTACCAACAACTACCCTAGTCAAGGATACAACATCTCCCTCTTTTTATTCACAACTTTCAAATACAAACAAGGACACATGTTACTAGCACACAGTTACGTGGAAAGTGCAAGTTACAATTCCTACTGACACTACAAAAGTATAAATATAAACTGGATTACTACATAGGACAATTCTTACTGACAATACTCTGCCATCCACCCCAGTGGGTCCCTTTTCCTACCCGACTTACGAAGGATTGAGCTCTCAGGCTTCCCTTCATTGTTCTGTCCTCACTATTCAGAGTCACTGTCCGACTCGTTAGACTCCTCTGATGAAGCGGTGGCAGTGGGTCCTTCGGGCTGCTGTTCTTTTCCATGGCTTTGCACAGTGCCTCTTAGTGGCTTGTTTCTGTTCGGCAACAACCGCTCGCTTAGCCCGATCATGCCTTCTCCCTGCAAAACTGTGTGCACCAGTTGATAGCGGTGTTTGTGTTGTAAATAGTACTATGTGACTTCAACACTAAAATTATGTGCTGCAACAGTTGGCAAGTCTGACTCGAGCAAAGAAGATTAGTGTTTTCGCAAAATGGTGGCCGGTCATTAGTTTTCCGAGAGAAACTTGTGCAAAATATTTCATTTAATGGTCCTCCGGGTTCTTCAGAAGTTAGTAAAATCAACAAGTGGTTGCGTCAATATGTTCTGCTCCCGTATTTCCCAAGGTCTGGACCAAGACCTGATTGCTTTTTCTAAGTGAAGGGAGCTCTTTCACTTGGTGGAGATTGTTATACCATTGAGCCTGATACTCTTTGGCCTGCATTAATTGTTATTTCAGTTTCTTGTTGGTCATTCCTGATAAGTACAAAGATGGAAGTGAAGTCCTAATTTTCCTGCCTAGCATAATTTCCGCCGGGAAAAGACCACATGCTAGTGGTGTGCTCCAGTATGCAAGGAGAGCCTCGTGAACATCCTGACATTTATTCAGTAATTTCTTGGCTGATTTTAAAGCTGATTCTGCACAGACATTGGACTACTAGTTTGATGACTGAACCTGTATTCCTTGGCAAAGTGACTAAACATACCTCTGAATTGTGGGCCGTTATCTGTTCATATTATTTTGGGGATCCAGAAACATGCAAAAACTGTTTTACACTGGTGGATGGCTGCAACTTCAGTTAAGCTGGTATTTCAATCAATTCGAAATATTTGGAAAAGTAGTCTACCATTACCAGGAACCACTTGCCTCGACATTTCAGTAGGTCCATACCAATTTTTTGCCATGGGTAGTCTGGGATGCCTTCTGTAATGAAGGGTTTCTTAGCCTGGCTCCTAATTTCAATGCACGTGAAATACACTACTATTACTGCTTCTATTTGGGCATCCAGTCCTAACCACCAAACAGCTTTGCTAGCTCGAGCCTTACATTTAGTTATACCCAAATGTCCTTCCTGAAGTTATGCAAGAACGTACTGTTGAATTTCAATTGAAACTATCAACCAAGTGTATTTAATGCCCAATTTATAATGCCTTTACCATGATGTTCAGAATTCTAAAATGAGTGTGAAATTACATTTGAAACTCTTTTAAGATAAGGAATTCCTTTTGGGTTACTAACAACAAAATCAGAAAATTTATTGTTTAGCATATTCATTATGCTTACTTTTTCATTGTAAAAATTTTTATTTCCATCATTTTCTTCACCATGAATAACTAATAATATATCAACAAATTTTCTAACATCATCCATCTAAACATATTCTTTTGGCAAATTATTGTATTTTTTTAATACTTTCTCCAGATCTAGGAGTTCTTGAAGAAATTCTTTCTGGTGTATTTGGCGTTGTTCTTGAATATGGTTTTATATACAGCAGCCTTATATTTTGAAATACTGAATATTTCAACTGTGTTGTCTATGGCAAAGCATTGAATCCAGAGGCTTGAGGAGAGAGGCAACTTAAAGCAAGGGTGTAGAAAGCATATTTTTCCAGCAGGGGCCATCTTTAAAAGAAGCTTTTTTTAGCATACGTCCTCGACTTCTACGTCTACACACATTTTAATATGAAGAAGGCCTTGGTAGCTGAGCTTTAATTTAAAATTTATTAGAATTTTTTTGTTAGGAAACACAACATAATTTTATTGATTCCCAAAGATTAATAATGATAAAACATTGGTAGTTTTATTGCACCTATGGTCAGCCCTAGGAATAAAATAATTTATTGACACCAGAAGCTTTGAAAAAAGGGAGAGGGGGCAAGGTGGCGTTTCCTTATTTGCCCTCCCCCAATCTCACTAAAGGGTGCTAATACTTCATGTAGTATAACTGTAGATTATCATACTTTAAATCTATTAAATAAAGTTAGATGTCAAAATAAATAATGTTTTACAGTATTTTTGTACTGGTGTAAGTTTTTCAGGTGTAATTTCATTCATAGGAAGCAACGTATGCATGAATCCTTATATAACTGTTTTAAAAAATCAATTTTGGGAAGGAATGCTTTTTCTAGCATTAGGGGTCCCAAATTATTTACATGACCTTGACCCCCTCCCATCCAAACTTAACATGAGAAAGGTTCCAATGCCCCAGATTGTCACTGATCTTACATGATAAACTCTCAAAAACATTCACATTGCTATTAAGTTACATTAAAAATGTTATTTTAAAAATTTTGTTGTGTGCTAGTTAATTACTTAAACAAATTTTTTCAGCCATTACTACGTCAAGTTTGGCAATAGATTCAACCAGTTTCAAAAAATTACCATTATTTCTTGTGAAAAAAGTATATGTTGTCCCTCGAAGTATCAACCCTTGCGTGCCAAGAAATTGTACAACAAAAGTAAGCGATTCAGAACTTGATTCCAATGCTTGGTTTCAGTTTGGATAAATCTTTCGTTTTCCTCATCAGTGGTTTTATTCATATGCAAACGTAAAGATAAAACCATTGAAGAGGAAAGCAAAAGATTTATCAAAGCTAAAACAGAGCATTGGAATAAAGTTCGTAAATGCTTACTTTGTGTTGTACAATTTCTGGGTACCCAAGGGTTGACACTTCGAGGGGCAACAGATACTCTTTTCAAAAGTAATAACTGTAATTTTTTGAATACATTGCCAAATTTGACATAGTAATGACTGATCATTTGCGAAGAGTGACTTCTCAAGAAACACATGTACACTATTTGAGCAGACGGGTCCAAAGTCCAAAATGAGTTTATCAACCTTATCTCCATTAGGATTCAAGATCACATTTTGAAAGAGGTCAAAAAGACAACATATTTTTCCATTGTAATTGACTGTAATCCTAATGTGAGCCACACAGAGCAGATGACAATGGTGGTGAGGTCTGTAAGAGTTGCAGAAAATGAGAAAATGGCAAAGATCATTTCTTAGGTTTTATACCAATTTCTAAGTCTTCAAGTGAAGGTCTCACAGACTGTCTAATGAATGAGCTTTTAAAACATAATATTCTTTTAAAGAACATGCTTGGCAAAGGATATGATAATGGCTCCAATATGAAAGGGAAGAATACAGGAGTTCAGAGAAGATACTTGCTCTAAATCCTTGGGCATTTTAGTGCCATGTGGAAACCACTCCCTAAATCTTGTTGTCAGTAAATTGCTGTAAATTTTTTCAGCACAGTTCAAGAAATATACAATTTCATTTTGTCTTCAACTTATTGTTGAAGTATCTTAGTTCAATTTGTAGAGTATCTGCTCTATCTGTGACACTCCTCAGCAACACTCACTGCCAGACCTACCGTTTTAACGGATTTTATCCTTTTTTTATGAATTTTTATCAATCTGGAAAGGTCCAAACTTTTTTTTACACCTCAAAGTGGCGACACTAGCGCCCACAGCGATGTGTGTCAGTTTCACTGTTGCATTTATTTGAAAGATTCTTATAATGGAGGGAAATAATTAAGCAAAATATTTTGACGTGCCATTACTTCAATAGTGTATGTCCTAAAAAAAATTTTGCTTAATTATTGACTGGCACAGGTATACAGTTATCTACATATTTCTGTTCTTGGCTGTATGATCACATGCAAAGGCCAAGGCCATTATTGATAAGAACCTTTGATGTGAATTGTCATTTTTATGCATGCAATCCGAATTTGGCGACTGTTTTGTAATTGACATTGATATCACAATAGTGAGGAAACTAAAATTATCGCTGATACAGTCATTATATAAACAAAATTATAAGTGTGAGCGGAGAAAAGAATTAACATGGTTTGTACATCCAAACCAAAACAACTACATTAAATATGTAAAAGTTTTCCATATCCACTTTTTTTTCTCTGTAATTTGCAATTTTTTTTAATTCCAAGGATTTTACTGGATTTTTCCCATTGATTCCAGGATTTTACAGGATTTTTATATACAGGAACCAGGATTTCAGCTTCAGGGCTGGTGGCAGCCCTGGAATAGATGCTTTATTGCCACTCAGATATCATATTGAAGAAGTGCACGATGCTGTATACAAAGCCCCCCCAAGACCAAAGACTGGACACTTTTGGTAGCAACACTGCTTTGGGAATTGCAAGAAAACTTCAGAATTTCACATTTCTCTGATGTCTTCTCACTTGGTATAAAATATTATTCAAAGTAAACATGGTTAGTAAAGTACTGAAAAAAGTTACATCAGCCTTACACAGTACCATGGACCTCATTAAAAGGTTTCTGATGAAGGGGTAAACAGCATAATTACAGATGCTACAGAGGAGCTTGTTGACAAAATTGATGTTACTCCTTATTTTAATAAGAAAAGTCAAGTCCATCCAAGAAAATTTAAAAGGCAATTTTCCTATGAAAGTGAAGATGAACCAGTTGAGGTGGGGAAAACATTTTTCAAAGTGAATTTCTTTTATGCTGTGCTTGACACAGCATTCAATTTTCTGAAAGAAAGTTTCGATCTCATAGAAAACCATAGCAGCAGCTTCAAATCCCTATACTACATTGGTAATCTCCAGGCATTGAATAAAGACCACTTGAAGAAAGCGTGCGCAAATCTACAGATTGTGCTAAGCGATGGAGAAGAATGTGATGTAGATGAAACTCTCTTTGATGAGCTTCAGATATTCGCACCCATGTTGTGCCCTGGGAGCTCTTCAGCTATGGCACTATCTATCACAAGAATGGTTATGTGGACACATTTCCGAAGGTTTTTGTTAGTTTGAGAATACTTCCAACCCTCCCTGTTTCAGTGGCCAGTAGAGAAAGAAGCTTTTCTAAATTTAAATTAATCGAAATGTACTAAAGATCAACTATATCACAAGAGCAATTGTGTTGACTTGCAACAATGGCATTTGAATATGAAGTTTTAAATGAAACTGACACAGATTCAGTTCTCAAGGAATTTGCGAGAATGAAAGCCAGGAGAATCTCTTTGTAGTTAAATGTGTTTGCTTTGGGCACATGAATTTCAAACTTCTACCATAAAGTTCATATTATTATTTATAAGTTTAATTTTGGTTTTAGGTATTTTAAATAACCGCATTGTTACCATATGCACTAAATACAGTTTGTAATACAGTGGAACCCCTGTATTACACCCCCTGGTTTTACACTTTCCTACAATTCGCAACATATTATACCAGTCCCTTGCAAAGTTTAAAATAGGAGTTCTGCTTGCTAGTATAGATTGTTTAAATTGTAATAAATCAAGTGCAAGTTTTTGGAATAAAACATTGCTACTGTGTCAAGTTACCGGCACATGGGAATATTTTACAAAATATTTCTAACCTGCACTTCAAAACAGTTTAATATTTTAATGTTGGAAAAGGGGGCAGGGATGAGGGCACGAAATTGATTGTTTACTTACACATGAAAAATGTCTAGGTCCAGTCCTGTTTATTTTTATGAATTTTCATTTATGGTATACACAGCAACAGCTTTGAACAAAGGAAAGATATTAACTGAGCTGGTGAGTTGAATTTGTGTAGGTTGTTGAGTGTTTCGTTTGCCACAAAATCAAATAAAATTATAAACAAAAATTCATAATTGTTTAGTGACTATGCTCTAATCATTTTTGCTAAATCATTAATTTTTATAGTTTTTATCCTGGCTGGTAACATAAGATTATAATCCAGAAAGGAATCAACCATCACGTCTGTTTCCTTACATTTCCTGAGAATCTGTAGTGTCAGAGGGAAACAGTGCACAGCTGACGTACTGATGGAAAGTGTGAAATGGAAACCAGTGTTAACTGATCTTTTATGGCTGGACGCACTTCACTGCACATCTGCAATGCTTGAACTGTCAGTGACTTTGCAGCATCTTTCTCTTTCCCAGTAATCTTCAACACTGTTGTTCTCCGTATTCATTACTCTTTATCTCTCTCTGTCTTGTGTACCACTATCCTGCACACTTTATTGTTTTTTGTTTTTATCATCATTGGTATTATGTCTTATTTTATCTTATTTTGTGTCACTGCATTCTTATCTTTTAAATGCTGTTGCTTGCATTAGGTTTTCAAAATGGCAGTTAAAATTTAAAACTTTAATTGCAGACATGACTTGGAGCATAGATAATATTTTTTTGCTGTTACATAAACAGTTTAGTGTATTCCTAAATTTTTGAAATATATTTTATTTCATGTGATTTTCAAGTAATCCCATGACTATCAGTATTTTATAATAATGTCTGAATTCTTGCTGTGTGTTGTGTATGGTAGCATACCGAGTGTGACACATATCCAGGAATTATGTTTGGCGAACGTCTGCTTGGTCATCGCCATGATGGACCTGGAGAGAAATAAAATTATACTAATTATAAATCAAAGAAGTTTTCCGGATACACAAGTCTCATTGTTTCCTTTGCGAAAATGAATCCAATTAGGCCAAATAATACAACAAATATGTCAATGTTAAAAACTTTCATTGAAGATTACATTTTGTTTCTGCCCGATTGAAATTTTAGCTGCATTCATGAATGTCAGCTTTTGTTCTTACAATGTAATATTTCATTATACTTCCTCAGTGGGCACTACAAAGGGATATTAACGTTCACTCAAAAACACTAAACTAAGGTATGCGATTAAAAAACAAAGACAATTTTTTTTTATCTTAAATTGCAATAATGACAGAGACTAAACAGAAGTAAAAAGGAGCCTCACAAAAGTTATTCTTTTAAATTGTTTATCCTACAACTTTTCTTTCTGATTGTTACTTTTCCTTGCATTATACTTAAAGAGTATTGTTACCTTTGGGAGGGGTCTCTGGACCCCACCCCGGACCCCCTCAGTTGGATACGTGTCTGTATTGAGTTGAGTCGTCAAGATGACCTATGTAAGGTGTTGCAACCGGCCATGCCAAGGTCAAACCCAGCTGTAGGCAGGTTTCCACTTTCATCTACTGTTTCACAGGCACAGGCACTCTGAGACATGTCTTGTGATTCAGCTGCACTACGTGATGAAAGTTTCAATATGAGAAAGAAAATTACAACTGCATGCACTAGAGTGGCAGCGAGCTGACATTTGCTCCACCCATATGCAGGTGCTTTCGTTAGTCCACATACCACAGAACTGAGTAAGCCACTGTTGTGTAAAAGGTCACAATCACAACTAGGTTTTTGCTTACCTTTTCTTCCCTCCCCTCATCTTTTATGTCAGATTTTACCTTATCATTAATCATGTGTTAATATTTTATAATACGATATTGTATCGATTTTATGATATCCCCATAACTTCTGGACGAGGATATTAAGCTACAGATTTTAAGTTTGAAAGGCCCTCTATAGCCCATTCCAGGTTAGTTTATTCTTTTTACAGGCAAAGTGTTATAGCATAATGAATCAAGGTCACATTTTCACTCTAAAATTAACTGTGGTAACTGACTGAAAATGGTTCCAAGTTAAGTAACATCTTGTTGGTGCACTGAAGACTGCATTATAAAGCTTTCCTATCAGAAATATATAAATCTATTTATTCTCCCTTAATTTACATTCATTAAAATTTCAAATAATTTAGGTTCTTTTATTTTTGGTGCACATTAGCTGTACAACAGCAGTTACTGTCTCACATGATAAATTCAGGTGTGTGTGTGTGTGTGTGTGTGTGTGCGCGTGCGCATGTGCGCATGTGTGCATGTGCGTGTGTGCATGTGTGTGTGTGCGCGCGCGTGCGTGCGTGCGTGCGTGTGCATGTGCGCTTTATAAATTGATTACAAACTAACAGAAAATTGCAGTTTTCATAAGCGCTAAAACACAGTTTTGCTTAAGTTTTAAAATTGTGTTATAAATAATATAAAGTTGATTTGTGTAACATCTCTTGTTAGTTTTTCCTGCAGTTTGTTTCCATAGCTTACAATATGCTCCAAGTAAATACTAACTATTTGATAACTGTAGCCTACATGTATTCAGTTTCATAAAAAATGAAGGTGGCATTGTTGTAACTTTTGATATATTTCTTAGCAGAGCCTCCAGAATAATAACTTTTGGTTCAAGTCTGTGTTTCAGTTGCTGACATTGCTCCACTCATAAAACCAACATATTTTATTGGAAAGGAATGTGCTTATGTTAATTTTGGGATCTGATAAGGTTAATTATATTTGCAGCTGTTCTTATTTATTTAAGGCACTTGTTTCGAGTAAGTAATTAGGACTGTGTGCTCTGTTCAAATAAAATGGCATCCACGCTTAAAAATTTCCTTCATATAAACAGTTATTATTAGTTACAATTTAATCTGATGTAATATTGTATAGAAGTAAAGAGTCACATGCATTGCACTGCAAGGGAGTACTGGAGTTCAGGTTAGTTTATTGAGTTAACTCTATGACAGCCTCTCTCTCCATGCAACCATAATTTGTTGAAAAGCTTGCAACATCCAAACCTCAAGAGACCACAAGCTATTATGGTAGATGATAATCTGTGGGTGTGACCTGACGCACCATCACTTAATATGGAGCTGTTATAAGTGAGTCACACATTTAATAATCAGCAGGAGTTCTCTGTTTGTAACAATACATATATGTTCCAAAAAAGAAAAATGATGTACTGAGAGTACAGTATTATGATTTGTCCTTTGTCTGTAGGTAGTGTGTTTTCTTTGTCTATATTGGTATAATAAATACACGTGTGTGGTTTCATTTTAAAAAATTGCAGGTTTCATACATTCTGCTTTGCAATTTGAAGCCCCAGGTATGCAGCATCCTTAAATTTTCTTAAGGTGACAGACAGGTTTGATTCATTAGTAATTTACGTTGAAAATAAACAAAAAGATCAGTTTATGTAGGGATTCACAAAAATAACCAACGACTCTGATTTATTGTGTAAATACACTCACTCACTTACTTTACAAGTATATACTGCCTCATTTTAGTCACATTTTGCAAAGAAAAATACTTATCCTTTCTTCTATCTCTTAATTATTTCCATGCACATTTAAAGCAGCAACCATGATTTTGTGCATGAAAGCAATGGACATTGTAGTGGTTGCAGATCTTTGTCTAATTACATGTTTTAACTGAGACACTCATTATTTTACGATTTATGATATACTTACAAAAACTTGGAATTCAATTCAAACATATAGCCTACCTACCGCCATTTTGTGTTTAAATTTGTAAATACCGTTACAAGCTCTGGGTGTCAACATAGGATGGAGGTCTTATTGTAATTATGTAGAACTAGACTGAATTGTCTAATTTACTTAAACACAAAATAAAAAAACAACTTTAAATTTTTTAAATATAACTATAGTTTACTATATCACATTGCTGAGTGCAATCGCAGTAGAAATTATTTGCAAAGCAGATAAATGCTGTCTTTATTACAGTAATCAATATAGGAATTATGTTGTCTCATTAGCAAAAATTATATAGTAAATACCTGAAATTGTACACTGAACAATACCAAAATGAATTTTTCTTTTCTAAAGTCATTCCCCTTCTGCACCACCTCATGCTTGGATAGAAGTCTTAGTGGTTGCCTGGGAACAGCCAAAATTTTCTTGTAGTCTTGATTCACTGGCAGACTGCCAATTCCACACTACAAATATATCTGTCATCTACTAATCCCTACATGTTCTTGTTCATACTGTTGTTACAATTTTGTCAAAGTCAGTGGTTTAAACCAAGCTTGTTAAGGGGTGGAGGAGGACTTAAATAAAAATATTAATTATAATTTCCTGATTTTATTTACAAAAACAGAATTCTCTCGACTAAACATCTCACAATAAATTGATATCACTTACTGTTAACAATTAATTAATTGAATCAATAGAATTTATCATCTCAAAGAAATTAACATAATAATATTAAATAATTAACTATCAGTACCAATAGACAGTGTATCAAAACCTATTCAATTATTTTGATTATTACTTGTCCATTTTGACAGTTCCAATACCTACAATAAAATCCATATTACATCAGTCCCACCTCAGTTTAGTCCATGCCCCAACAATCCGCGATGTTCTATGCTTCTCAGAGCGCCCTCATGCACAGAAGGCTTCACTTGTCAGGTTTCACGCCCTCATCCATTCTCACAATGAACGCCTCTGCCATTGTCATCCGCACTTGACTTCACACTCCGCACTCACCCAGCCAAAGACTGCTGGCCGTTGGACTGCTGCAATATTTATAGGGTCGTAGGCTATCATCCAGAAATTTTTCTAAATCCTGCATTGTGCCAAGGGCCTTAATTTCCAGAATATTATTGTCCATCCTTTACACTTATCGGCTTCTCCAGCAGGTGAGGAGGAGGGGTGGTGATGCCAGCCAGGTCTCGCCGCTGTCAATCATTCTAACCCCAGGACCAGGGGGGAGACTAGGCAGCGAACACATCTGTCTGGGGGAGGGGATTGTCGAGGTGGGTTACCCCCCACATAGCCGGACCGCGCCGTAGTGAGAGCTCGCAGCTGGTGAGAGCTTCAGCATGTAACACTGCCCCCTCCTTAAGTCTATTTGTCCCAAACAGATTCTTTAACATCAGGACCTTCATACAGCACAATTCGGTTGATGTGGACAGCCTTAGGCTTCGCCCAAAAGCCCTGTCGACAAATCCGGTAGACCACATAATTTATCTGCTTCAGGATCCTTTATGGGGCCTCCCAACATTTCTGTTGCTTTGGGCTATATCCCCTTTTTGTTTGGGGTTGTACAACCACACCAGCTGTCCTTCTTGAGAAGTCCCTTCAGGAAGTCTTTAGTAATATAGAGTTTTCATTCTGTCACTATTAATTTTAAGGTGCCTCCGGGCAAACTCATAAATGTCGGTTAACTTTTGACATACTAGTTTAATGGCATACTCTGGGGTGGCTGCTTCATCTTCCACCAGACATACGAACAGTAAATCACCAGGGGGGCGGAGCTCTCTGCCAAACAACATCCTTGAAGGTGTTACCCTTGTAGACTCGTGGACTGCCGAATGATATGCCAGAAGAAATTAGGGTACATTGGAGTCCCAATTTCTCTGTTATCTTCTACGAACATCACCGGATGCTGTTCCAGGGTACAATTTAGGCTCTTGACCACTTCATCCAACTGAGGGTGTAATGTTGTGGTACGAGTTTTCTTCATTCCTAAAATCCTTGTTACCTCTTGGAAAAGAGTTGCTTCAAAATTTCGTCCATGATCAGAATGGAGCTCAAATGGCACTCCAAACCTGGAAAAAACATGCTCTACAAGAGCATCAGCTACAGTGCCAGCCACTTGGTTTGGCACCAGTATGACCTTGGGCCTCTTTGTGAAATAATCATGTGCTACCAAAAGGTATATATTTCTCCTCTCAGTGACTAGTAGTGGTCTGAGAATGTCCACTGCCATCCTTTCAAATGGGGCCCCAACATTGTACTTCTGAAGGAGACCTCGTCCCTTAATCCGCGGACCCTACTTCGCAGTAAATACATCACATAGACGGCACCTCTTCTCAAAATCCTCCCAACAATGCAGCCAATAGAATCTTATTTGAACTCTGTTGAGGGTCTTATTTACACCGAAGTAACCACCTGCTGCTATGTTGTGCAGTTCTCTTAGCACTTCACGGATTCGGCACTCTGGTAGGACCAATTGTAAATTTGTTTTACTCATCATTACTTTCCCAGTTCCTGAAAAGTACACTATTACTTAGAACAAGGGAATTCCACTGTGCCCAGTATACCTTCACTGTCATACATAGGCTGTATATCTACTCCCCTCTTGGTTGATGCCCTTGCTTCCTTCCACTCCAATATTGGACAAAAGGTGACATCACTTAACTGATCATTCCTTATGTCCTTATCGTCCCATGTAGGTGATCCATCACAAGATATAGGGCCTTAAATTCTTGTCCTCCTGGCTTTCCAAAATACACCACCCTTTCAGTCCTGGCGTTCACAATGACAAAAGAGTGGTTCGCATGGCCTCCTCGACAGTGCATCTGCATTGCTGTGAAGGCATCCAGACCAGTGATATATTTCGAAGTCATATTCTTGCTGGTGGTGTATCCACTGAACTATTTGACCTACGGTGTTCTTGAAGTTTAGCAGCCTATGTAATGAAGCATGATCAGTTTTAGGATGAAGTTGTGTGCCATAAAGATATGGGTGAAAATGTGTAATTGCCTTCAGCACTGCCAGAAGCTCCCTGCATGTCACACAGTAATTCCTCTCGGACTTTTGTATCACCTTACTGAAGTATTTCAATGACCTCTCCTTTCCATCAGGAAGCCCAGTACTGAAGGAGATAACAGAATTTTCTTTAGTCTATTAAAAGCAATTTCATACTCTGGGGTCCAATAAAATGTTCTTTTTAACTCAGTCAATCCATGCAGAGGCTTGGCGATCGTGGCGAACCCTGGCACAAATTGACGGCAGTAAGCACATAAGACCAGGAAACTTCACATTTCAGTATTATCCTTTGGTAGAGGCCAATCTCTTATTGCTCTGGTCTTCTCAGGGTCTGTTTCAATCCCATGGGCCGACACAACATGGTCCAAGAAATTAATTTTCTTTTGGAAAAGGTTGCATTCCTTGGGAGCTAATTTAAGATTGGCTGCAGCCACTTTCTGAAACACAGAATCTAAGCATGCCAGGTGCTCTTCAAATGTTTTTCCTGTTACCACAATGTCATCTAGGCACACCTGACAAATGTCTAAGGACATAACTTTCTCCCTCAGTCGTTCGAAGGTGGCAGGGGCATTGCATAGCCAAAAAGGTATAACATTGAATTGCCAGGTACCTTTCCCTTGGACACAAAAGGCAGTCTTTTCCTTTTCTTTTTCCAGAGCATTTTGCACTGCCAATACCCAATATTCGTGTCTAAAGTAGAATACCAGTGTGCACCTGCTAGGATATTCAGTTTGTCGTCTATCCTAGGGAGTAATTAAGAATCTTTATTGGTCACTTTATTAAGTTGGCAGTATTCAACACAAAATCGAATAGAGCCATCATTCTTTTTAACAAGCACAATGCGAGAAGACCATGGACTGACTGATAGCTCTATCACATCTAAAACCCGCATCTCTTTCAGAATACTATCAACCACCTCATGTGAAGCTAGTGGTAGTCACCTTGGTGGCTGCTTTAAAGGCCTGGAATCCCCTGTGTCAATGTGGTGGTATGCAACATTAGTTCTGCCAACGTCATTGGGCTCACAGGAGAAAGCACCTCTATTTCTCCGTAGAAATTCTGAAACTGCCCTCCTGTCACCAGTTGAGGTTTTCTCTTGTTCTTCTTGTTCTTGTCAGCAGTTCCCCCAGATCATCTGGAAGAGGACATTGAGTATGTTGTGGCAGTGAAGCTTTTGGAACATTTGGAAGTACCTGTGAGACCTGCTTGCAAACCCCTGTTGTGGCCCCCTCCTCAAGATGGATAGTACTGTCAGATAATTTAATCGTCCTAACAGATAAACTGTCCGATTTTGAAGAAATTAAAGCCTTGCTACAATGGCTCCATCTGGTAAAATGCCATCTTTCTGGGCTGGTTCGATTATACCCAACCGCCTGACAAATTTTTCCTGGAATCTGCATGAAATAACAACTTCACTAGATGCTGGGAGCACAGTCGACTTATTACACACTACTGGTCAGCTCATTGGCAAAGAAAAATCACATTGTGTTGACACTAACAACTCTGTATTACCTACCTGTAGCACCCCAGCTTACGTAATACACAAAACCCAAAACGCATTCCTCCTCTATTATTGTTGCCCTATGGTAAGGTTACCAAGCTGTAAGAATACTCTTTTTTTGCCTTTGACTGGTGTGGTCTCGCCCCCATTACTGTAGTTAAATAGCAGTGATCCATGCTATTATCGGATGATTGCTGGGGAAGGCCCAAGAATGTCTGGTTTTACCACTGTCATAGTCGTCCCTGTGCCAACGACCATCTGACAAGAAGCATCAACAAGGCTCTCGTCCACCAATATGACATCTAAGTTCTGTTTCATTGAACGCACCTACAAAAACATTGGGACCTTCCCTCCAGCAATCACCTACCTTTGCCCCGCAAGACCAGTGCTTACAAGTTTCCAGAAGATGTTGCACTCTTATCTGCCACTTGCTGCCTGTATCCTGGTAGCTGCTGTTACTGCTGCTGAGGACAGTTGGCACTCAGGTTCCCTGGCTGTCCACACGACCAACATTCCGGCCGTTTGGGTGGGGGATAGCAAATCTCTGTAGTGCGCACCCTGAAGGTGATGTCCCTCATGGTCGCCTGCAAGTCCTTCAGCATCCTCTTGATACTGTCGTTCTATTCATCTGGTATCACTGCCCGCACTAGACGTCGGAACAATGATGCCTGCGAAGCTGATTTCACCTTCAGTGCTTGGGCTAAGGCATCCTGCATGGTGTGAGGCGCAGCCAACCATAAAGCTCACCGCACCTCGGTGTCAGCGACAGCATCGACAAAGAAGCCGACTGCAATGACATCTTGGGCTTCTTCAGAGCACCCCTGCAGAGACAGGTGTGACAGCCTCACGATGTCCTGCCACAGTTCCTGCAGTGGTTCCCCTGGTCGCTGGATGTGGCTTCGCAGTTGGACTGGTGGGCTTATCTCAGGTATCGGTCAGCGAATCGCAGCTCCAAAGGTAACACCAATATGGAGTATTCTAGGCGAAGTCGTTCGGTCAGCGACTGCAGTATACTCAATGCAGCTCCCCTCAGTAGAGCCGCCAGGTAGTATGCCCATTGCTCTTCCATCCGGCCATTCAGGGTGGCAACAATCTCGAACTGGTACCAGTATTCGCGCCAATGTGTCTGTCCATCGTAGGGGTCGGGCTTTATTGTTATGCCGCCTTTACCCATATAGAGGCGTACCCACACTGCAGAACTGCTGGGCTTCTCGTGAGATGGCTGTATTGGCGGCGACCACTACCTTCTCGCTGTACACATTCACCGGCTCAGTGGGGGGTCGAAATCGACTCCTCAGCAACTGCATGTCTTCTCCCCTGCTGATGCAGGAATTCCTGTCATTCCTTCCTGAGGGTGCTCACCTCCTGGTCCATTTTACACTCGACACTGTCCAACCTTTCGTTAATACTGCCCATCCTTTCATTCCCACTGTCCATTCCGTCCCTCACACTGTCAATTTTCGTGTCCATGCAGTCTATTTTATTGTACACGAATTCGCTTACACATTCTATCTTTTGGTCTACACTGTATTTTTCTATCCACATTTTGGTTTACACTGCCTACTATCCACATTTTCGTTTACACTGTCTATTTTCTTATCTAGCAGTTCACTGACCCAACTGATCTATTTCTATTTGCATTAACACTAATAATTTGCCTATGAACAGATTCACTAACACTGCTAACATATTCATTTACACTATTAATCGTACTGTTTACATTCTTGTTAACATTATCTGCATCACTATTTATTCTGCTATTTACATTACTTATTTGGCTACTCAGTCCGATGAAAGCACGAATTGCTGACATTTTCCTGGTTAGCATTCACAAATTTCTTAATAATTCCCTGGCCTACTAATATAACTATTACACAATATCTACCAAAAAGTAATTGGGCACCTGTCCACAATGTCCGTCCACAATGTTGTCACCCCGTTAGAATCTCGTAAGGCCACCTCTTGCGGCTATAACAGCAGCCATCCTGTCTGGCATGCTTTCTATTAGTGTTTGCAGGACATCCATGGGGATTCGTCGCCATTCCATGAGTTGAGCAATGGATTTTGGCCGCGCCTGACGAGCCCTCACCTGGCGATCCGATTCGTCCCAAAGATGTTCTATAGGGTTGAGGTCAGGGCTCTTGATGGGCCAGTCCAATCGGCGAACATTGTTGTCAGCGTACCACTGCACAGTAGCCCTTGAAACATGGGATTGTCATCCTGGAAGTAACTTGGGTCCATTCCATAAGAACGCCACAATGTTGGGAGCATTTCATTATCGAAAATGTTACAATAGGTGGGTGCCCAACTACTTTTTGGTGGATAGTGTATTTACACATTTATCATGCTAGTTAATAACCTACTGTAACACTAATTAAATTGTTTTATTTTATTTTTATAAAATTCCTCCATCCCACTTCTCACACCAGTGTCACAATTTTCTCAAAGTCAGTGGGCTAAACCAAATTCATTAAGAGTAATGTCAAAAGGCCGATTCTGGCTCAGGGGCTTGGGGCTGAGGATTCAAGGATTGCCCGACCGCCACTTTACTATCGTCACAGGGAAACATTTCCTGTTGCTCCCATTTTTCCATGAAAAAAATTCCCTTTTTTCACTCAGGCCCATGGTAGCCATCTTGGATCCCAACCTCCCGCTCTGTCATTCCGATGCTGGGGTACTCTCCGTGTGTTCCCAAGTGTGGTTTTCGTCCTAGCTAAAGTGCGAGTATCACGCTTTGGCATTCCACCCCGACGGCCGCCATCTTGGATTTCAGTCATCCTTACTCAATCAGCTGGAATTTGCTCAATCCAGAGGGATCGGGCAGCAAGTGAGAAATATTCAGCTGGATTAAGCAATCATTCCGCCCATGAGACTGCAATGTGTCATTTGACTCATTGTGGGATTTCGTCACAGCACTTGCATTCCTGTCAGATTTCCCCAGGTGCTCCCACATGTGATTTCATCCTAGCGAAAGTGCGAGCGTCACGGTTTCGCATTCCACCCCGATGCCGCCATCTTGGATTCTCACATACTGCAGCACTGCAGGTTTTCCCGAGTGCTTCCACCCATGATTCACTCCTAGCAAAAGTGTTTCTGTCATTCCTATCACCCGAATCCCTGTGATGAAGCCCATGTCTGAAATCACTACCGCAAAGCCCTGCTCATGAATTCTCGAATTGACCAATCATTCCACCGATGACCCCACAATGTGGCGTTTGACTCAATTGTCGGGATGAGGAGGAGGAGGAGGAGAGATTTTACTGCAGCACTTCGCGCTCTTGAATTCTGGTAGATTGCCTCTGGATGCTCCCAGCCGATATTATAATGACCCATCAATGTGGCATTGGCTCCTTGTATGTGGAGTTGGGGAGTGTGGAGTCACCCTGGCAGCATTCTGGTTGGTATTCTCTGGGGGCTCCCAATCGATATTACTATTCTTTTCCTTCCTACAGAATGTGCGCATTTCCCATCCACACATTCAGTGTGGAGGGGACCGGGGCTTGGGGCTTGGGTGCCGGGGTGCCGCACCCTGCCAGCTTCAGGTCAAGTATGTCCTAAGCGTACTTAAAAGCATAGTCGGCCATAACTTCCGAATCGTTTGAGATAAAACTACCAAATTTGTAACATAGGCAGCACCCCCAACGACGAGAAGAGTCGCAGGGACATGTATACCTGATGTCTATGTGCAAGCATAGTTGACTGTAATTTCCGAACCATGTAAGATAAAATTGCCAAATTCATAATGCAGACATCACCCACAATGACAAGAAGGGATGCAGATTCAAGTATACCCTATGTCTACTTATAAGGATATTTGGATGTAATTTCCTGTTTGAGATAGAACCACGAAATTCATAACATAGGCATCACTCGTGACAATGAGACGGTTTGCAGGGTCAAGTATACTTCATGACTACTTATAAGCATAGTTGCTGTAATTTCCGAACCATTTAACATATAGTTGCCAAATTAATAACATAGGCATCACCCACATCTAAAAGGGATGCATGGTCAAGTATACCCTATGTCTACTTATAAGCATAGTTGGTTTATTTTCCAAACCATTTAAGATATAGTTGCCGAATTCTTAACATAGGCATCACCCTCGACAACAAAAAGGGATGCAGGGTCAAGTATACCCTATGTCTTCTTATAAGCATAGTTGGCTGTAATATCCGAACGGTTTAAGTTATAGCTGTCAAATCATGACATAAACATCACCCATGACAACGAAAATGGATGCAGTGCAAGTATACCCTAGGTCTACGTATAAGCATAATTGGCTGTAATTTCCGAACCGTTTAGGATATAGTTGCCAAATTCATAAGATAGGCATCACCATCGACAAGAAAAGGACCGATAAACTATTAGTCATGCAAGAGAGAGATATCACTCTTACGTCTCAATAAAAACATATATAAAAGTAAATGGTTATAATCATTTAACAACCAGTGTATATTGCATGAGCATCGAGTGCTGGACGTTATGTTAGGCGCATAAAGTTATATTGTGATGTGCAGGAATGATAAGGACAACACTGCTACACACTGATGCAACAAAGAAATCTGGTGTCTGAAGTTACAACATGTAATTATGTTTTTGTTTGATTTGCGACAAACTTGTGCCAAAGGTTGACAGTGATAGGCCTGCTTTTTGTTTTGTTGGGGTTGATTACGTATTTGCTCTTATGCCAGAGGCTATCGGGGGTATGACTTACATACAAAACTTATCTGGTTTACACCTAAAAACGACGTACTCATTCATCAATGGCATATCAGGATTTTAATCTGAAGTCGTCTTCAGCGACCTCAGCCATGGAGATTGCCCTTTGTAATGGATCTCAAAATATATAATTGTGAATGTTTAAAGGTGTTTTGGTATACTGAGTAGAATTAATGTTTGTATAAATAAAATGATAGAAAATTTTGCTCCAAGCCCAGCTTCACTCGATCACATGGGGGTTTATGGGTATCACTAGATTGCTTTTGAGATGCTCTTTCCAACCTTATACGATTTCTGTATTTCCACTTGGCTTTTTGAAGAATATAGACCGACATTGTGTTAAGTTGTCTTTTTACATTAAACTCGTACAATTTTCCCATAACCACGCCACACAAATGTTTTTATGCACACAGTCGATTGACCTTGGCGACAGCTGTCGATTGAAACTTAACGAGCGACGTAGCTTCTCCTAGTCAAAAGTTATACTACGCGGAAGTTATGAGGTGCGGCGAAACGAACACGAGCGCGCTTCCCCAACGTGAACGTGTTTTGCACTGTAGCCAAAGACATGGTCTTTTTTCAAGAATCCGTGATACTGCAATTCCTTATTTGGACATGCTTACAGAGTGGTTGTTTACTCAGTTAGAAGTGGGGGCGGAGGACTACATTTTCCTGCAGGATGTTGCGCCGTCCATTGACACCTAGCTGTTCGCGGATACCTGAACGAGACATTGCCGCAACGCTGGATTGGTCGAGGAGCAGCTGGTGACCAGGCTATTAATCACTGGCCCCCAAGTAGTCCGGACCTTACCCCGTGAAATTTTTTGAATGGTGGTACGTAAAGGATCGAGTATTTCGTTCACCATTGCCGGCTAACATTGACGACTTCAAAACGAGCATTACGGACGCCATCCAAGCCGTAACACCGGACGTGCTGACAGGATCGCGGTTCCACGGTTCATTTGATTGGTCAACGAAGGTTGTAGGTCGTTTGGTTTCGATTTGATAGACCTCCAAAGTTAGGGTACTATTTTATACTCACTCTGATGTACTATATATAGGTAAACATATCGGTAACACATTTTTCTCGTAAGAAAACGAGTATTTCAAACATGCTGGAAAGAAGTTCACGCGACAGGTAGGCGACCACCTGAAACTTGATCTGTATGGAGAAGGTAAGTATTGGTGGTGGACTTTTGGAACAGGCCGTCTCTGTCGACTACGTGGGGCTGCTTCAGTCGTTGTTGTATGGAAAGGGGGGGGGGGGGGCAGTGAAAACAAGCTGAGGACGCTCTCTTGGCGGGTGACATCAGCAGGCGACTCATGCCAGTTGCCAGCTCCTCATAAGCGTATGTGTGGGCAACTGGGTAGTTCAAGGCTGACCGGTGTGTAAGCACGTTAGGAGGAAGGAAACGTGGGGTAGGTGGTTGGGCAATTGACGACTGCTCGAGCCTGAAATGCCCAGCAGAGAAAGCGAAGGAACACGTAGACACACACACACACACGCGCGCGAAAGCAAGCCTAGGCAAATGGCTAATCGACGTGAATTACAAAACTTTCAGGCGTCATATATGCGGACGTGCTGGCATCTGCAGAGGATGTTTTCACCAGCACTTATCGCTGGAAGTACCACAGTGTTTACGACGTGTTAGCCCAACCCCATTGCCTTGCAGTGTGTTTGAATTCCCCATTTATTATTGCTTTTTTTTTAAACGACACCATTGAACGCGTTTCCATTATACCGATATATGAAAACGCACTTCATACGAATCGTGTCATCAATGGGCAGTATCAATAAAAGTATGCAGCTGCTCAAAACTCATGAATTTGAAGCATCTGCGCGATTTTGTATAAATTAATACAGTTTTTCTCAACCTCCTCCCCAACAACTGCTTGATGACTTTGATTTAAAAAAATATGGTATAAATAAACTAAGCTGCTGTTCACTATTACGAGCAACTGCTTAAAGGCGCGTTTACACAGCGATAGTAATTCGCGATAGTTGCTATCGCTAGAGCTACGCTCGCATTACTATCGCCGTGTAAACGGCACGATAGTTATTGCCGCACCAACACGATATCAACTCGAGCTAGATACTTGATAGTAACTGTCGTGACAGAACATGCAACTATCGTGGTTTAAACCGTGTAGCATCACTATCGTGATATTGCGGGTCACAAATCTGTACACGTGTTCACTTTTGACAGTAACATTGTAGAATTATTGTGATTCTTTTAGTATCCGTCGCGTTTCTTATACTGTGTGGCGGTATGACAGGCCGTATATTACCATACAGGAATGACACGACAGTATTGACGAAATATTTATTGTCATATATTAAACCACGGGAACAATATATGTTTACATTTCATTAATATTCTGTCACTATATTTAACTACCCCAACACATATCACCCTGTTGACAGAAGGATATAAATGTAGGGCCTATCAATGTATTTACATAAGTGTTGTTGGACATGTCCCTTTTGAGGTTAACTATCACAGCATGTCTCGATAGTGTGTGTAAACAGAACCTATCACGGCAATTATTTTCACATACTTTCGTGATGACTACTCTCACCGTGTAAACGCGCCTTTAGTTACCTTGAGTTTATACTTCTTTTTAAACCTTCGCAGTTACTAAGGCTGAGTTTCACTTATAATCGAGAAATTCTTCGTTTTTGTGCAATAATTTCAGTTTAATGCTTTTGTATCTAATTTTCACTGTGTGTTATTTCCCACTTGCAAAAAGGCAGTAACGTATTAATACAGGCTGTTCACGGTAAAGTGAGCACTTTTGAAAGCCTTGCTTAAGATCTACTTGTATACACGTTGTGTATTATTTCACTTGGTGTAAAATTAACATTGCCATGGGCGTCGTCACTTTATTCATGCGCCGGTCAAGAGAAATTGTGAAATTATTATAAAAGTAAACGTTTTATAAATCTGATAATTTTTACACACTGAGGCGTTAAAAAAAAGAACAGAAAGCGAGAGATATAATTTAAATTGTCAGAAATGGTTATCTAATACTTTTTATTCGACGTTAACGTATGGAACTACTCTCTATCCCTCGTTATAGGCTGTTCACGGTAAAGTGAGCACTTTGGACGGCCTGGTTACTTTTTTCCTTTCAGCCTTTTTTTTATCGTTTAAACATCTTTTAAAATAAATATTGGCATATAAGTATAAACACAGTGTGTATATTCCACCGCACTCGGAAGTGAACGTCTAAAATAAAGCATACTTATTGACTATTATTCTAAATGAGAGGGCTTTCAAAAGTGCTCACTTTACCGTGAATGGCCTTTACCAACTTAACCGGGCGCATGTCACTCAGTGCGCCCGTTAAGATATGTGCAGGCAGGGGCAGTGACATTTTTCTGAGGTTGATTTCAAAAGTGCTCACTTTATCATGAACAGCCTTTAAAATATAAATATGGTCCTGACTTTTTACAACAAGCGCATAACACGCAATTAAAATGAAGTACAAAAATATTAAACAACTCGCAAAATGTAAATTTTCTATAATGGTAACATTGTCGGTAATTACTACGAACCCGAAATTTCGACACGAGAACGAAGAATTTGAACAATAGATGTGTGATCGAGACTTCCACTCTGAATCGCCATAGTGAGCATTTGAAATCCGACACTTGGTCCGCCTGCGATAAGGGCCTGACGTCTGGCTTTCTTTAATTTAAGTGTTATAACACAAGTTAAAATTGGAATACGGGTAAAGTACAAAAACTTACCAATAGAGTTTTTTTTTTTTTCATGGCATTCTGACGACACCGACAATTATTCTGATTTGTACAAAAAAGTATTAATTCAAAATTCTGACAGCTTTTTTTTCTTTCGTAGCAAAATAATTTTCTGTTCGTATCGTACTTTCTTCCAGGCAATGATTTCATATCACAATGAAAAAATTGTGTATTATTTTAAGACCGTAGAAAATGCCATTATCTTCCTGAATGCCCTTAAGGGGCCCGCCTGACTGGCGGTTTGAACTGTGTTGCAGAGTTTTTTTTTTTTTTTTTTTTTTTTTACGAAACTGTTAAAACGTGCGCCAAATATGCTTGTCTACGAAAATAACACACATTTCAGACTACGTCTGTCGGTTACTTTCAAGACATCACGCCCATTAGAAACAACGTTTAGGAGCACTCCATCATAGCTACAAACTGCTCTCTCTCTCTCTCTCTCTTTTTAGTAGCTATATCTCAAAAATGTTTGGCTCTGATTCATACTGTACAAAAAAGTATTCGACTCGAGGGGCATACATTGAACCTTGGTAAAGGCTGTTCACGATAAAGTGAGCACTTTTGAAACCAACCTTAGAAGAAACGTCACTGCTTCTACCTGCATATGTTTTAACGGGCGCAATGAGTCTCGTTTTCTGAATTTTTTTTTTTTTTATGCATCGAAGTTTAAAAATGAGCAGATTTGTACACTATTTACTTCTCTAATAATTTCATAGATTCGCCTGGCCGACGTATGAATAAAGTGAAAATGCCCATGGCAATGTTAATTTTACATAAGGCGGACGAACACACATCGTGTTACCGTGAACAGCCTATACAGATTTTCCACCAATAAAACGATAGGGTCGCCGCTTAAAATCCCATTGTTGCAGCAGGACGACGGAAACACTGCACACCAGTTCAGAGCCTTGCGCGTAGAGGCGATGACGCACTTGACGCGCTTGGCAATGCCGTCCTTATTGCTCCCGCGCTCCGCGACCTCAAATGCGGAATACTCCACACAGCGGGCCACTTAATCCTGTATTGTTAAGAGTGCTATATATAGGATATTCGCGGTAAAACGAGCACTTTTGAAACCTCTTCGTAAGATCTACTTGTATGCACGTTGTGTATTCCTCCGTCATACGGCCTCATCACTTTATTCATGCGTCGGTCAAGTAATACTGTGAAATTATTAGGAAAGTAAATATTTTACAAATGTGTTTAATTTTACATTTCTATGCATTAAAAAAAAAAAACAGAAAGCGCAAGAAACAATTTAAGTTATAAATTGTACCTATAGGCCGTTCACGGTAAACTGAGCCCTTTTTGAAGCTGTTTCATTAGACATAATAATCAATAAATACATTTCATTGTGGCCTCGGACGTTTGGTTTTTGGTATGGTGAATTTATACACTGTGTTTATTACTCTCATGGCAGGGTTTTCATTAAGTAGCGGTGGAAGGATATAAATTGGTTGAAAAAAAAAGTAACTAGGGCTTCGAAAGTTCCCACTTTACCGTGAACGGCCTATAACACTTTTTATTCGACGTTAAGATACGGGATTACGTTCCATCCATCGTTACTAACTTTACCAGGCGCATGCCACTCAGTGAGCCCGTTAAATTATATGCAGGCAGGGGTAGTGTCTTTTTTCGAAGGTTTATTTCAAAAGTGCTCGCTTTATGGTGAACAACCTTTAGCCAGCAGTTTATGACCAAGGTAGTTGGGCGTTGCAGTTGTAGTTTGCACGTGCGAGACGCCGCCTGTGATAAAGAGGCTGGTCGTGTTGACTGTCGCCGAAGACAGAGCGGCAAAGTTGGGTCAATGGGTCGGGGCGGTGGGTAGCGGTTGGCACTTCGTTCCGGGTCGCGCCACGGGGCAAGATGTATGCATCGCGACCCTCTTTGGTAATCCATCTCCGTTGACGACTGTCGCCGTCGGCCATCGAGAACCACAGTTAGCCAGACAGTAGGCTCACTAAGAGCCGGTTGCACCAACAACGCCCCCGATCCGAGATCGAATGATTCTAGTTCCGAACCAGAATCCTGTTTGATCTTTGGCCGTATCCGAACTCAGGTATATACTTGCGCACTTGCATCCTTCACTTACCCTTGGCACCAAACTTGATGAATTCGGACAGGCAGTTTTGTTGGCTTCAATGCCAATTATTAGCCAGCTAACCACTTTAAATGTTCATGTATTCCAACTAAGAACTTGATAATTGCCGAAGGTTTTGGGTTTAAATAAAGTATGAAATAATATTTAAATTTGATTCACATTAACATTTATTGTCTTTAATTATTGCATGCAAAAGCAGTTTGGATTGCTTTTCTTCATCTTATATTCTGTAGGTTAGGAACATAGGCCTAATACGAATTTATTACTTAGACCCTTTTTTAAGGTGAAACTTGTGAAAATTACTTACTCAATTCAAAATTCAATGTCTACGAAGTAGTAATGTTGCCCTATTAAACTTTAAATCAAATAATTACCTCGGAAATCAATTGTAACCTACGAATTGCTTCTCAAAATGGCAGTACATATTCCGCAAGTATGCGAGAATTATACAACGTCGTTTACTTGTATAATTGCATACTTCACTTGCAGTTCAGACAGCACTTACGACGTCACTTCCGGGGACAGGTACGCACAAGAATGTACTTCAGGCGAATTCGGACACAGCCTGTGTTCCAATGTAAAAGTGTTGCACCAACGAAATTTCATGATTCTGGATCTCCGATTCATCGATCTTGTAGAGATCCGTATTAAGTATGAGAAAAATTTTGCTATTGGTTCGTAATATATGACGTCATGCAAGTAGGCGTATTTTTCATAATAAATAGCGCTAAATGTGCGATCTTTTATCTGTTTTAAGTTAATTATTATTGTACGAATTTTACTGAATAATATTCAAGTACGTATAATGTTGTTTTGATTTCCCAAGAAAACACTCGAACGTAGTTCTATCTGTTGGCGTACTTTCAAACTACATTTGTCGACGATGGTTGCTGATCTCGGATCGAGATTTCGAACTGCCGATTTCGGCGGTTCGAAATGAACTTAAACTCGATCTCCAGTCCAGCTCTGAACTCGAATGGTGCAGCAGTTTTCAGTATCGATCTTAGATACGATCTCAGATCTAGTTTCGAACCACAATGGTGCAACCGGCCCTAAAACTTTGTTGTTCGTAACAGCGATCTTACTACTTAAGATCAGTCCACTGAATAAAATCTTGCAAGAATATTTTCAATTTTAAAAATATAAGTAGGCCTACATGTTTGTTTAGCCGTGTTTTATAGGCTATTCACGGTAAAGTGAGCACTTTTTAAGGCCCTTCCAAGTTTTTCTTTGTAGCCATTTTGTGTCTTTCCACCACTTTTTAATATCAACATTGCCATGTGACTGATAAATACGGTGTATATCTTTACCACTCTCAAAAGATAATGTATGAGTCTGCAATGAAACACAGTTATTAGTGGCTAATGGCTGGTGGGCTGGCCTTGTGGCCTTACAAGGGGCTCACTTTACCGTGAATAGCTTATAACTTTGGTATCTGGTTTTATGCAGCAGGAAATAGAAATAAATATTTTAGTCCGTTGTTTAAAACACAAAAAATGTGTATTTTTATGTATGTATAGTTAAACTTAAGATTCGGGAATCAGTATTTCTAGTTTACAAATTCTTATATAACGAAACTTAATAATTAGGTATCAGAAAATCAGTTGTATTTTCTCAGGTTCTTCAGGCATGTTAACATGTAGTTCCAAATAATAATAAACTAATTTGTTACAATGGGGCTTTTAAAATACTTGATCTACTGGAAGAGGACTGAGAAAACTCATATGAAATAACTGCAGTAACGTTAACCTTAAATAGTGATGTAAAACCACTCGGGGAAGGCAAAAGCCAGCGAAGTCTGCCGGAATCCGAACCACAGCATATCGAATGCGAGGCAGGCGTGCTATAGGAACTGGGGAAGTAATGATAGGAAACGCATACACTTACTTTTGGTCGTACCAGAGTGCAAACGCACAGAAGTACTGAGAGAATCGCATAATATGCCAGCAGGTGGACACTTCGGTGTGAATAATTCTCTCGACAGAGTTATACTGAGATTCTGCTGGCTCCATTGTCGGGAGGACATTGAGAAGTCTTGTGTGATGCTTGTACCGCAAGGAAGGATCCGATGATTAAGGGTCGAGGACCAAAACATAAGCCTGAATGTATTATTTAAATTTCAGTCTATTTTAAATTTAATTAACGCGAGGAGTTACGACGTTTGGAAACTGCAAACTATTCTTGTATTCCGGAGTGTATATTTTCCCTCCTACTTTGGTCACCTGGGCATTAAAGAATGCGCAATTAAAATGCACCACTGAAATCTCAGCTTCCAAAACATTATAGGTTGTTCACGTTAAAATGGGCACTTTTGTAAAGGTCTGCTAAAAGTGTACTTGTATGCACGTTGTGTATTCTTCCGCCTTGTAAAATTGGCATTGTCTTAGGCCTCATCAATTTATTCATACGTCGGACAAGTGAAACTATGAAATTATTAGAAAAGTAAATGTTTTACAAATGTGCTCATTTTTACACTCCGACGCATTAAAATATACAGAATGCGGAAGAAATAATTTAAGGTATCATAAATGGTCACCTAACACTTTTTATTCAATGTTAAGACATGGAACTACTTTCCCTCCATCGTTACCAACCTTACTGGGCGCACATCACTCAGTGCGCCCGTTACAATGTATGCAAGTAAGAATAGTAACTTTTTCCTAAGGTTTATTTCTAAAGTGCTCACTTTATCGAGAACAGTCTTTACTTTGGTTTAACAACTGCACTGTAAAAATAATGGGGAAATTACCTGACAAGCGAACGGTAATATTCGCAAACTCGTGGGGGAAACATAGTTGTCCTTGCGGGAAAGGTAAAATTCACGTACATGGTAGTGGAAAATCCCATACATGGATGGGAAAATTACCTTACGATGCGTGCATCTCTTCAGCATTCTCTCAACAGCTAAGCGTGGAGATGGTCGGAAGAAACAATCCTTTAACACGCTAATATTCATTGTCACCGTCACGTTGTCGTCGTGATGTAATGGACAGCACATCGGCCTATCGTGATAAAGAGGACCACGGTTCGCTCCCACACATCAGCAAGAGTCGAGGTTTTTAATGTTGTGGTTGAGGTTACAATTCGTCAGAGGATATAGGTAGTAAAAAAGTTAGTGGTACAAACACTCCGGGGTATTTTTTAGATATAATTATATTATACGATATAGTTTAATTTTCTCTTACATGCATGGGCTTATTCCCCCCACTTTTGTCACGTAATTTTTCCGTACGATCAAGGAAAAGTACTTTAATTGTCATGCAATTTTACTCTACATTTAAGAGGTAATTTTACCTAACATGTAGAGGTAATTAGCTTCCCTTACATGTATAATTGTTTTACAGTGTGTATGAGGTTGGAGATTATATGAGCGCAATAAAAAAAAAATCTGTAGGCTGGAGCGTGCAGGCGGACTCGCATGATCCCACGCAGCAGTGGCGTCCTTATGGAAGTGCTCGACGCCTCGGCTGGCAGGCCGCGGTTGCCGCATTCCGACCCGTGTGCCTGGCGCATGATTCTGCCCGCGGCGCCTGCGCACCTCTATTAACCTGCTTTTCAACTACGCAATTACGCGGAGAGCTACACCGGCGAGGCTAGTTCCTTCGCCTTGAGGAGACACTCGCGGAGCGACGTCTCAGACCCGGCTGTCTGCTGTTGTGGCGTCCTCCCTCCCTTCCACATGCGTGAGGGGTACAGTGACCGACCGTCTGAACTCGCGTACTGCAATGTTCCGTCCGGAGCTGCTCCATATCCACCTCATTTCGCCCTCTTTATCCTCGTGGGAAAACTAACCACGAGCGTGTTCCCAGACACACTATCTACTTTAGCATTTTATTTAATTTAATTTAATGCATGCAATAATTTTTTGAAATGTTTACTTCTCTGTCGCAAGGGTTTTTACGTCTCTGTTGACGGTTTTTCCTTTGCTCTTCATAGTTAAGACTAGCTCTAAGTACACTTAGGGAGGTAGTACTTGCCCCAAAGTGCAGGTCATGGCTGCCCAATCTCTCTTTGCAGCGATGCATGTCTCCTTGCATGGTTTTCTTTCCTAGTAGGCGTAAGGGATTAGCCCTGAGAGGCAATAAAATCCCATCCTGCCTTCGGGCCTAACTTCACGCAACACTTAGAATAAGGTAGTTTAGAAAAAAAAAAGTCCTCGCGGGAACTCCGCGTCCAAGGTCAAGAAGCGAGGGAGCTATAACACGCACGCCTAGTGCTTCATCGCTCCTACGCGGCAAGGAATGCAGTGTTTCCGTCGTAACGCTATACAGTAAAATTCTAATGCCGATCCTGGCTCACCTCAATAAATCGTCTAAAAATCAATCAATTATAATCAAAATCACGTAAATTTCTTGTTTTCTTGAGGTATCATTTATCTCTTCAACTCGCTTCTAAAAAAAACACAAATTTAAGCCAAATCAAGCTAATTTAAGCTAGGATCAAGCAAACTTTACAATTTTTCAAGAATTTCCGAGCAGAGTTTTTTTTTTTACCTAAGGTATAATTTAAGCCAAAATCAAACAATTGCATATTTGGAGATATAAAAATTCATCAATATTTTTGCAAGCTTTTATTTAACTTGCCTTGTTAGTTTGTACGTTCGGTGAAATCTTGCAAGTCGATTTTAAACCACTTCCAGTTATCCAATTGAGCTGAAATTTAGACATCTTTACGGCTGCTGTCAGAAAAGACGTTTCAACGCAGACAGCTCCATTAACTGTTTTGTTTTACTAAAAAAGGCGCAGTTCATAAAAGTTAAGGTGAGCAGTAACCACTGACAGGCTAACATAATCCTGCACGTCGTAGAAGTTGTGATTGGAGCTCAACATTCAGTGGAATATACACGCTTTGTTTATTACTAACGTGACAATATTTATTCAAAAAGGTGGTTGATGGATAAAATATGGCTGAAAGCAGAAAGTAACTAGGTCTCAAAAGTGCTCACTTTTCTAACAGCCTATAAAAGCAAAGACCCTGCATTTCCCAGAAAGGGCACAGTTGTAAGGGTCTGGCGATGTAAAAGGTATTTTAAAAAGTCCAGACTCGCACCGAGTGAAACAACCTTTCCACGCCAAAACTCCGACTTCTGTGATCTAACATAATATCACTATGACACTTCGCTGGACTAACAATAAAATTGAATAAACCAATCGCATTTCAGCGGTCAAAGTTTCTGGCCCTGGTATTGGTAGCACTTAAATTGTTACGCAACATGATCGTTCACAAAGGCGCCCATTACAGTATCCTGTGAATGTGCATACTGTAAGTTGTTATGACTTGCTTATCCAGGGCACGTCTACACGTGACTGAACGTTTGTGTCAATGAAACAAACAAACAAACGAACAAACAAATGAGGAAGTCGACCAATGAAGCAATCGTGTCGAGAAGCTCCACGTAAGTCTCGATACACAAATCCTGATTGGTTACCTGTTAAAACTTTGTAATGGAAAATTGTGTAAACTCTAATAGGGTGTAACTCTTCCGCCAGGATGTTGATAATAAGGAGCTGAACCAACATTCGCTTGGAACGTCAGCGAGAGACTAGTTGTCAAAAACCCATAGATTAAAGATAAGGCAGACAATATTTCCATCTTTTGAACTTGTCCTCAACACTGACTCACGATATGGCTGCATAAACCCGCAAAATCACTTGTTCAGACTATAAACGTTTGTTTATGTTCATTTTCACAACAAACCGACCCTTTCAAAATATGCATAGTGTGTAACTTTATCACTTCGTGTTTACGTTAAAACTTGGTCTAAATAAGTATACCAACACTATAAATCACTAACAGTTTGTCGATCTTGGTGGAAGCCGCGTTGTTCTGACAGTTTTAATGGAAAATCAGCTGATGTGTATTGCACAGCTGGTATATGCAACCTGCTGCGAAAAAAAAAATTAACTTCTCAGTGCAGTAAGCTGGTATTAAATCGATTACGTCCAGGACGTAAGGTAAATATGGCAGCTGTAGTTAAAACACAGAATCCGGCAATTTATTCGTCGCAGTGTCTGTACTTGGCGTGCAATACTATCAGCCGTATCGGGGAGGGATTCCCGAATTTTCATCAACGATCCTGGCGGTGTTGAATTTCCTGTGTGCTTGTTTCTGAACACGTTCGGAAAAAAAATCTGAATAATGACATATTTGTTTTGTAAATTTCGTCTAACACGCCATGTTGGAATACTGGTTTCTAGCATATTTCAGTTGTTCAGAGAAATTTATTTTGAAACTAAAATTATACGTCTCTGGCAGTATAGACCTACATTGCCATTTAGAACAAACATAAATTCTGAACTTTTATCACGTAATTATAACGGTATAACTCATTTGCGTTAGCGTATATCTTGCGTAAGGCTCTTAACTATTCGCGCCAAACTTTTATATATTAAATATAAATTGATACAAAAATATTAATTTGTAGTAAAGTTTATTACGGCTGTTCGAACACATCTCATAAGTTCTACAGATTCTGTAACTACTAATGCAATTATTTCTCTCTTTTTAGTTCATTTATAAATACAAGCTTTGTTTTAAAAGGATTTTTACAGTTAATTTATTTTTCACTTTTTAATCTCGCCTATTTATTATATAGGTATACTATTTATACATTCACAGACTGGTCCGTCATCGGTATCGCTTGCGATCAGGCGAGTGTCAGTGCACTCTTTTCTCGGGAAGTTGAACTGGCATGCTGGATATTCATTATTCATCTTACACGTGTGGGTGTTTCGATGTATTTTTGATATTTCAGTACGACCTAACCCAGATCGGAATCTTCAAATGGTATTTCACGAACACACACGCGGTCGATCGTTTGAATTCCTTCTTGTGTTTCAAATTTTGGATGGTCTTCTACTCACACAGCCATGTGTAAATGAGGACTTCCCCGGCACAGAAATTCTACACGTCACCAGTAATCGACAACATGTCTACCAAATACATCTGATTCAGGGGAATATTCTCCATGAATGCAATGCATGCAGTACATGCTTTAATGAAATTCAAAAACGAACATGTTTCTTAACTATATAATTCCCATTTTTCTTTGAAATAAAATTTTTTTTTTTTTCCTCGCTACATATGGGACTGAAATGCACGAATCTTGTCCTCTCTCATTTCTTAATAGTTACTCGAAACGTTGTGGCAAGGCGCTGAGGGGTGGCGTCAGAGTGCTAGCGAGCAAGTTTATATACGTTTATTCAATTTTTAGTTTAAATGAATTATAAACTTTTCAAATTAAAATGTAAAATTATTTGATTTGACCACTGAATCTCGCTATTTGACACTTGGATTTATGTTTTTCCTTTCTCTCATTTGGAACATTAAAATGGTTTTCTTTAAAAATTGGCTACAATACATTTCTTAAATTGGTGCCTGCACTAACACTACATGTTACGCTAGGAATTAAGTTTTGTTCTTTTCTTCATCTTACATGCTGAAGTGTGGCTATGATTTGTCTTAATTTAGAGTGTCACTATTGATTTTATTTAGGGTTTAATTATGTTCAGTAATATGTGTCGAAGTGTTCGAGTGTTGTGATTTAGATATTTTTGTATTACATCAATACTTCAATTTTCTTCAGGATTGAAAGTTTACGGATCTGTCACACTTCACGTACACCTATATGAGGGTATAATCTAAATCTGGAGAAGCTTTTGAGCTTTATATGGGCATATTTTAAGGTTAGTGATTCTCTCGTGTTTCAAAGCATTCCAGATGAAGGTATGAGTAAGAGGGAAAAAGTACTAAAAAACTTAAAGAAGTGAAGTGACAAAGTAAGTTTCGTGTTGCATACCTTGCCAAAATTTTCAGGATACGCCCCTGATCTGATTACTAGTGATTTGGAGGGCGCCGGACACCCACCTCACAGACATCTACCGCACATGCAAACAGGCGAAGTTAAATGAAAGCTTTGTAAAAATAATAAAATACTTAATACAACATGTGTGGGCCTAATTCCAAGTGTAGACTACTGTCGGCTCATTTGCACTGTAGCCGGTCCCGCGACTCTCGACACTTGATTCGCCAGTTGCTACAGCAGGTAGGAGTGGTGATTGTTGGGGGCCATACAGAAACCAGGCAGCTACGTCTACCTAACGTTCACCCGCATGTCGGCCATTGACTGCGGGTTGTTGCACGTAATGCGCCGTTTCGCAACGCCGCGCCGATGCGCTGTGGCTCCGGATTGTACGAAATGAAAGTGAAAGGATCGAGATGGAGCATTACATTTAATTTGATAATTTGTCTGGATAGTTGTTCGGGTATTCTTCCCCCAGCCAACTAGTAACTACCTTCTAAACTCCCGCGTGGCCACGTACTTAGTTGTTATTTTGGTGTAGGTAGACCTCTTTACGTCAGATTTTCTACATACAATCATTGCACTTGCGCAGTAAACATGTTGGAAACAAAAAAAGATGCTTATTCTGCGTAACTTTTCCTCGTTTTTGAACGTTTCTGCAGTCGTAAGTTAGAGGCAAAAATTCTGTTGGGATTCCTATATTCTCTCAGTTTAGTGAGTGAGTGATTGAAAAGATTTGGGCGGCTCTTAACAGCGATGTCTTCAGAGCCGATAAGGGCGATTGAGGTGAATATGGAGCGGCGCCGGAGTGAAGGGGCGGGGCAAACAGTATATCCCCGAGAAAACCTACCGACCAACGGCTCTCCGTTTAGTTATGATCAGAAAAAAAAATAAAGCCATGACATTCGGTGTCTATGCACTTATCATAGTGCATTGCAGCGAAACGCTCTACAGACATTGTGGCAACAAAAGGGGAGGTGGGATGAAGTGTAGAACCATTTGGACTGCTCTTAACAAGGTATTGAGAGCCGATGAGGGTGAAATGAGGCGAGGATGGAGCAGCGCCGGAATAAAAGGGCGGAGGAAACGAGATATCTCCTAGAAAACCCGCCGACCAGCGTTGTCCGGCGCGATTCCCACATGCGAAAATCCGGAGTGACCCGGCCGGGGTTTGAACCCGGTTCACCTTTGTGGGAGGCGAGCGGGCAACCGCTCGGCCACCGCGGGCCCTGCAGAGGCGTACTTTACGAGTGGTGGATGGTCTGGGGGGGGGGGGTGACATAGGCCCGGGTTCAGCTCCCCCATTTTTTCCCTAATACAGAGAACTCATTATATATATATATATATATATATATATATATATATATATATATATATATATATATATATATATATATATATATATATATACACGTAGTTATTTATTAGTAAAATAAGAAATTAGTGAAATAAAACCGTTAAATTAAGTAAATTATAAAATAGATGTGCATACATGTACTGCTGTTCTTCGGCTCAAAAGAAATTTATATGCGCTGTTTTATCAATGAAGAAACCTCCTCCCTCTCCCCAAATAGATTTCTGCCTACGCCACTGGCATGTTGCACGCGAACTCACTGTGCGTGAAATCAGTGTCCTGCGCGTAGAGATTACGATGCATTTGCAACTGTTCGTAACGTCGCTCTTAGCAGTGTGTTAGCACACCCGTGATTTTACCAAGAAAATTGTGCACAAGTCGGCGGGTGCCTTGGTAGTTGGTACTCGGAAGAATCGCGTCACGTGACGGACTTAAGCGAAAGCAGTAGGTCAACATTTCAGTTTCACTCCGCTGGCTTTTTTTTTTGTATAGCGGAGAAAAAAAAAGGGGGGAGGGGCGACGAGGAAGGAAACAATGTCGCAGGGAAAGAATGCGAGCACGCGTCTGTCTACCTTTGTGCCGCAGCTTTGATACGAAACATCTTGTGAAATCCCCCCCTCCCCCCACCCATCTTTCACCGGAATATATTGTTGTCGCAACCTGAGAAGCCAGAGCGGAATGGCGTTGCGTTCGCCAACCCCCTCTCGCGTTTACAACCAAGCGTAGACCTCTTCCCGAAACAAGACATTGCGTACTCAGAGCCTAGAATAGTTTTTTTTTTTTTTTTACGTGAATACCTCTTTAACGACACTCCCTAGTCAAATAATGTCTGGAAAATCAGCGTTTGCGCGTATACGACAATATCGGTAAATAAATGGTCTGGGGAGTAAAACACGATCCCCGCCCTTGGAAAGATACATTGAATACAGCCGCTACATTTTACTTCTTTCATCCTATTCAATTTATTCGAAGAGAAAAATACTGACAATCTCAAAGACAGCACTCTTAAGGATTTCCTGCGCAGTTACCATAAGCCATAAAAGCCAAGTATAGATAGTTCATTGTAAAGTGAGCACTTTTTAAACCCTAGTTACTTTTTCCTTTCAGTCAATTTTTTTTTTATTTAACCACCGTTTTAAATAAATAATGCCATGTAATTAATAAACACAGTGTGTACATTCCACCGCACTCGTAAATTAGCGTCGTAAAAGGCTGGAATTAAATATATTGTACTATTATTCCAAATGAGAGGGCTTTCAAAAGTTCTCACTTTACCGTGGTTAGCCTGTACGAAAGCGTTACTTTAACCCAATTCCTGTATCCCAAAGAAATTATCACCCGCTAACGCAGACGTGTTCACGTTAAATCCACGACCGTGTCCCCGTCACAGCCACAGCATGTTTTTTATTATATAGAATTAAAAATTATGTTAAAGGCTGTTCACGATAAAGTGAGCACTTTTGAACTCAACCTTCGAAAAATGTCACTGCTCCTATCTGCACATATTTTAACGGGCGCACTCGGTGACATGCGTTCAGTAAAGTTGGTAACGATGGATGGAAAATAATTCCATTTCTTAACATCAGATTAAAAGCGTTAGGTAACAGTTTGTAATAACTTAAAATATTTCTTTCAGTTTGTACTTTTTTTAATGTATAGAAGTGTAAAAAAAGGCAAATTTGTGAAATATTTCCTTTTCTAATAATTTCGAAGTTTCACTTGACCGACGTACGAATAAAGTGATGAGACCTGTGACAGTGTTAATTCTACATAAGGGCGGGATTATACACAACGTGCATTCAAGTAGATCTGAAGCAGGGCTTACAAAAGTGCTCATTTAACCGTGAACGGCCTATACACAGATGGTGGGAAAGTCAGAATTCAAAGACGTCGTTGCCACGTCAGAATTCCTGGATCCCGAGATGATTGCTATGGCAATGGGAGCTGATGGTGGTCAGAATTTGTGTCAGGCTGACATAAACATTTTGTCTGATTGTGGTGTTTAATGTTTTCACTGTACCTTCAGATTTGAAAAATTGCCTCCTGTGTGACATGTTTGGTTGTTTTCTAAATTTTATTCATGGGGCCTATATCACAGGCGTTTGACATTTTCGTTAACCTTTCGTTTTACTTATTTACAACTTTCACTTATAATTTCTCAGAAAAATTTATACTTATATCATAGTTAATCTTTATATATAAAATCCATTGCGCGTGACTAAACCGCATCATCACTGACAGACCGCTGAGCGGTTAGCCTGCTCGCTTCCCACCAAGGCAAACCGATTTCAATACCCGGCCGGGTCACTCCCGAATTTTCGCATATGTGGGAATCGTGCCAGACGATGCCGCTGGTTGGCGGGTTTTCTCGGGGATATAACATTTTCCCCTACCCTTTCGTCCCGGCGTTGCTCCATACTCGCCGCAATGACCCTCATCGGCTCTCAAGACCTCGCTGTTACGAGCCGCCCAAATATCTTCACTCACTCACTCACATATCTAAAGTGGTTAAACTGGGGCAACAGCTTATGTACAGCTGAGGCTCGAGTACACAAAATATTGTGGGAGTTTTAGCTTGTTGCAGTTTGAATCCGCGAAATTATCGAGGTTCTGCGTATGGTAAGTGGGTAGGGCTTATGGTTGAAGTAAAGCAACTACCTATGGAGCACTGCACCCGACGGTACAGCGTCAAGAACTCATAAAAAGTAGTACAGGCACCATAAAAATGGTCAGGAAGTGTGATCGATGCTGTATATGAAAGAGGAATGTATATATTTTGCAATATTATAAAATATTTTACTAAAATATACTTTTAATGTAAAAAAAATGTATTTTAATAGTATGCATTTTCAACAAAATTTAAGCATATTTCCATTCTGGATGCTTCAGAAAGCAGAATATGCAAGAAAATCTTCGTCATGGAATATTGTCATAATGTTTACTATGATCGCATGTAACAAAATTGTAATAATAATGTAAGAAATAATTTTTATAATTGATTTTATGTGCGTCCATTTGTCACAAACATATATGGCTGAAACTGATTAAAATAAAATTTAATTATACAATTCATATGATACATTATTACTATGGTTTTACTACACATGGTCACAGTAAATATTATGACACTCTTTCTTGAAGAAGATAAATTCTGCTTTCCGAAGCAGCCTAAACGGAAATACTCTTAAATTTTGTTAAAAAATGTGGACTTGATCGATCGATTAATTTTTTACATTTAAAAAGTATATTTTAGTAAAATATGTTATAATGTTGCAAAATATATACATTCTTATTTCATATACAGCATAAACCACACTTTTATGGTAATTTTTATTGTGTCTGTACTACATTTTAATGAGTTCTCCACATTTTACAGTCAGGTGCAGTGCTCCATAGGCAATTGCTTTACTTCATCCAGTGTATCGTTGACAAGCGAGGTCATTAGAGACGGGTCAAGATGCTAATACAAGCAGGAACAGTTGTAGGCTGTTCACGGTAAAGTGAGCACTTTTTAATGCCCTTCTAAATTTTTCCTTGTAGCCAATTTTTGTCTTTCTGCCACTTTTTAATATCGACATTGCCATGTGCCTGATAAATACGGTGTATACTTTCACCACTTTCAAAAGGTAGTGTCCGAGTCTGCAATGAAACATAGTAAAACTATGTTAAGAAGTTTTTGAAGGGTCTGGAGAAATAATACTTATAAACCAGTAAAGCGTCTTAAAATGGTCAAATTACACATGTGCGTATAGACAAGGTGCAAAATTATTCAACTTATTAAGCAGGAAAGTTTCTTAAAAGGGATCTTCTTAACAGGGTTTCACTGTACTTATTAGTGGCTAATGGCTGGTTGAAGGGCCTTAAAAAGTTCTCACTTTACGGTGAACAGCCTATAAGGAATCGTCCATGGACTGTAGTAAGTAACCATCCCAGCAATCCTGTGGAGTGACTTCGGAAAACCGCGGTAAACCGGAAATCAGGATGGCCGGACCGGAACTCGAAGCATGGATCGTCCAGAATGCAAGTACGAGGGTGTACCACTGCGCCACCTCGCTCGGTTTCTATACGCATACGGGTACAAAGGCGGCAGACAAATATATCCCTATGAGGGCTTCCAAAAGTACTTGATTAATCGCGAGCAACATATAACCGGCATGTATTTTGCAAAACTGGCTCGCCAGCTGCATTCGTCCGTTTTCATAGCGGCGAGCAGTAGTAAATCTTGCGAATGAGTCTGGTTATGTTTTGGAAAAGGGGGGGGGGGGTTGTGTCCCGCCCACTCTGGCCGGCGCGGCGTGGCGCCCCGTTTCGTGCGGCGGGATGTGTCGTGGGTCGGCGGCGTGACTCGGTGGGCGTCCCCGGCGCCACACAATGGCAGGGACGTCGAGTCGCTCCACTGACCCCCGACCCCTTCCCAGCTACTTCCATCGGTCACTTTGTGGCCGGCCCAGATACACGTCTTGTCTCCGTAGACGGGCGCGCGCTGCAGTGCCATAGATGCCCACACTTCCGAGCAGGGTAGGTAAATTGGCGGAACAACGTCTCAGTCTTATAAATTTCACTTTGCTGCGACCAAAACTTAAATAACGTGCTCCACAAAAATTATAGAAGAGCTTACAACCCAGAAGTGGAGATGTAAACAAGTATCAGAAACACATTATAGCAGTTCATTCTAGGCTGTTTAGAATACATCAACGTATCTCTGTGAGAAGAAAACAGTTTACGTGTCTATTTAATCGCCTTCTGGCGCTATCATAACTACTTTTTTTGTGGGGGGGGGGGGTTTAATGCCCTGCCCGCCTTAGTTGTTACGTTACTGGGTAGTTGCGTAGGCTGGGCTTAACGCCTCGTTGACAGCGAGGTCATTAGATACGAAGCATTGTTACCACCGCACTGCCGTGCTCGTTTTCAAGCAGGGGCGTGTGGGGAATATTCTGGTTAGCCGTTTCAGGCGTGGTAGAGAGAGAGAGAGAGAGAGAGTGTGTGTGTGTGTGTGTGTGTATATATATATATATATATATATATATATAGTTGCACAGGAAGAAGTGGATTTCATTATATACATTGTGCAGTATACACTTGAACTTAATTTGCATTGTTTTTCTGGTGGCACCCCCTCCTGGTGAAGTCTTTGGCGGTCACTAGTAACGCTAGGATAGGGGAGAAAGGGGGGGGGGGGGAGAAGATTCCCACACCCCTGTTCCCAAGCACTAAAAGTGGACTCAGCTTGCCGTAACTCTCGTAGAAGGTAGCCTGCCTTGTCCTGGTCTTGGGTAGGTTGTCGCTGTGTATGTGTTTGAAGTTTAGAGTTGCACGCTGTATGACGATGCATACATAGGCAGACGACGGGACCTCTGAGATTATAATGGACTCAGTACATGCTCATGACGTGATGCATTAGTAAGTTCGTCTACAAAAACTGTGTTGAAAGTAGGTTTAGATGTCAGCATGCAAGCCGTCCTCCTGTTGGTTGGAGGACGGAATCGAGGACATTGACGAACACCAGAAGTTCAGTACAGAAACAATATCCAAGTGGCCTTGGGCACACTATGTTCATTAACATGCCAGGACATTATAGGAGCGCCTGTAATTACTCCAAGTCTGCAGGATTATAACTCGTGTCGTCATAGAGATGAGGTTAGGCCCGTGGCAACCTTGGTGCACTCTTGCTTCCATATTTAAAACCGCGAAATAACCTTGGGGGTAACCTGTGTTAGGTCCAAGGGTAACTTGTAGAGCTGCTTCACAGGTATTCACCCTTAAAAACTCAACTCACCCGCCGAGGATGTTCTTCTGTGGTCAGATTAAGGGGGCGGGCCACCTTGACACACGACGTGGCTCGGGGCTAGAGGTCGTGCGAGGTCAGTCAGCAGACTCTCCCTCCGCATCTTGTCCATCACTACTACACGCCAAGTCCGTGTCTCCTCGTGCCCGATAAGCATGGCCTTCTGTTTAGTTCTGCGCGGCTATAGTCCTTTCACGCTCACTTAACAACTTTTCTGAAGGCCTGTTGAAGTTCTAGGTGCACGATATTCCTCCGCCTCATGCAAACAAAGCTTAAGCAAGTGAATAATGAAGAGATATGGGCATCTCTTAACATCGAGGTCTTCAGATCCGATGAGGGTGACTGAGGTGAGTATGAAGCAGCGCTGGAATGATAGGGCGAGGGAAACGGGAGATCCCCGAGAAAACCCGTCGACCAACGGCATCGCCTTGGGAGGCGAGCAGGTTAACCGCTCAGCCACCATGGCAAAGTTTAACCAAGTATAGGAAACTACACCAAAGGGACGATGCATTGCATTTGTGCGCACTCAGTTTAGTAATACATATTTTGCATAAGAACTATTTATTACTAGGTATTACCAACATATATATTTTCTCTCCGTTTTTATTCGTATTAATTATCAACAAAATATTATAATTCATAAATAACACACAAATAAAAATTCAATTTCGCCAAAAAATAAAGTACTTTGATGCTAACATAGGTGTATGAGGTGATTTTTCAAAGGTGCGATTCAAAAAGTGTGAAGAAACAGCGAATAGACTACACGGGAGGACTGCCGGCTGTCCTGTGTTCAGTGAAAAATACGTCGAGTAATCAATATTACTCTGAAGCGGTGGATCATCAGTGATTTTCCACGATTGTTTTTCCATATTAGCAGACTCCCTGTCGTTGTAGCTAGCGAAATATTTCATTAAATCGCAACGGTAAATGTTGTGTACGAGCAAACAGCACTACGCCAAGTGCAGATCGGATAATGCCGGCATTTAGGAACTTCGTATAACTTGAACGGCATTGGCGGCCCGGTGAAGGTGCACATCCGCGCAGCTGTTGCCGCCGAGGTGTTGCGGAAGCGGTGAGAATGGCAGATGGTAGTGGTGCGGGTCCAACTCCCGACCGGGTTGTGTCGGGGAAACATCGTCCCCCCCCCCCCCCCCCAATTACCAACACGTGTCACGACGACATGAGATGGCGAGGCTACGTCCTTCCTCGCGTCACGACGGGAGGAACTCTTCTGTAGCGCAGTGGGCCACCGGCCCCTGGCCCTGCCTCCTGTCGCTGCTGCCTGCTTACTGGTAGCCCACCACTTCTGGTATAGGCTGTTCACGGTAAAGTGAGCACTTTCGAAAGCCCTGCTTAAGATCTACTTGTTTGCACGTTGCGTATCCTTCCGCCTAATGTAACATTAACATTGCCATGGGCCTCATCACTTTATTCACGCGTCGGTCAAATGACACTGTAAAATTATTAGAAAAGTACATTTTCTAATTTTCAAATTTCTACACCCTAATGCATTAAAGGAACATACACAGAGAGAAATAATATAAGTTATCACAAATGATTTCATAACACTTTTTATTCGACGTGAAGACATGGAACTACTTTTCAGCCATCATTAACAACTTTACTGTGCGCATGCCACTCAGTGCACCCGTTAAAATGTATGCAGGCAGGAGCAGTGACTTTTTCCTAAGGTTGATTTCAAAATTGCTCACTTTATCGTGAACAGCTTTTAATATTATTTTGCATGAGAACTATTTCTTACTAGGCGTTACCAACACACGTTTTTTCTTCCTGTTTTTATCCACATTAATTGTAGATAGAATATAAGTAAATGTTCAGTTCGGTTAAGAATAAGGTACTTTAAATTTAACTCGTGAAAACGTTTTTTAAAACATGACGTATTTAGGAAACAACCAAACACGTTATACATGGGGTGATTTTTCAAAGGTTTGATTCAAAAAGTGAGAAGGTAGTGCGATTAGAGTTTCATACTTTATATGTATATCAAGACGGAGAGAACCTCGCCATCTTGGATTTTCGAATATTCCTCCAGAACTTAATTTACTGATTCAGTATTTAAAAACCAATGTTGTCAACGCGCAGGGAACATCTTGGCCGTTATTTCGAAATCCAGCTTCTTTTTCTTGCGTTGCGCGTTTTAAATCTGTAACCGTACTCAAAGGTTCCCTCGTTGTTTAATCATTTCTGCCCGACATGTAAACACACGGATAAAACTGAAACTGTACAAACTGCAATAATTCTGTCATGTAGTCCTACAAGGAATCAAGCTTTGGTTTGTAATTTTATTACGAAGATAAGTGAAAAAAAAGAAGAGTGGTGGCATATTTCCTGTTGGGCTGCTGTAAGTTGCAGCTTGTTTGAGATATGGATTTCTCGACGAAACTTTAAAACGTGTCCCCGATACGTTTACCTATAAAAAGGAAAACATACTCCAGAAGAGGACGGAATTGTGCTTTCAAGGTATCGCGTATGCTTGGAGCCCTCCAACATCGGTATAAACTGCTTCTGACGCGAATGCGTCTTTAAATTTGCGACCATAGTGGGAGGCAATCCAGAAAATCCGATGATAACAAAATCGGGGGATTCAGTTTGGCATTGCAGCTACGAATCTAGTATAACTTTTGGCTAGGGGAAGCTACGACGCTCGTTTAAGTTTCACTCGACAGCTCTCGTCAAGATGAATCGATTGCGTGTATAAAAAACATTTGCGTGACGTGGTTATGGTGAATTTGTACGAGTTTAATGTAAAAAATTAAGAAAACTTAACACAATTTCGGTCTATACTCTTCAAAAAGCCAAGTCGAAATACATAAATCGTATACGGTTGGAAAGAGCATCTCAAAAGCAACCCAGTGGTACCCATAAAACCCCATATGATCAAGTGAAGCTGTGCCGGTAACGTAAAATAAACATCAAGGCGTCCGAGCCCGTCAACGCAGACGTATTCACGCAAAACAAACGGCCGTGTCCCCAACACAGCCACACCCAATTTTTTTCAGACTGCTGTAACTTTAAAAATACTACCCGGACACGAACGAAACTACGGTACGAGCCTCCAATAATGAACTTGGTAACAAACTTCCCAGCAATAAATCGATTGGGTCACCGCTCAACGTCCTATAGATGCACGCAGTAACACGATAACACAGCGAGTGGCAGTCTCGCCCTGATCGCTCCCGCTATTCTGAACCTTAAACGCGAAAACAGCTCCAAATAGCGTGGCGCCACGCTGTTATAGATACAGGTCCACTCTTCAACAAGCTATCAGAACGGCGTTGCGTTTTCTCCTCGGCGCTAGGCATGCCGTGTTGGCAACGAGAGAGAGAGAGAGAGAGGAGAGAGAGAGAGAGAGAGAGAGAGAGAGAGAGAGAGAGAGAGAGCCGTGACATTTCTGGAGATTTCGACATCTTATTGTTGATGTGTGTGGGTTCTTCACGTGGGTTGGTAGTTTTCCGACCGATGGGTTGCTTATCTTGAGTGTGAACTCTGTTAGAGTTACGTTGTGTCCGCTTGCGTAGGTTTCCGTTAAAGGTCCAGTAAAATGAAAGCTTTTAGAATTGCTTTGTTACATTCAGTATGGTAATTCGTCAAAGAAGTTGTAAGAATATTATGGGTGACTCTCATGCCACACACAATAGTATCATATTCTGTAGGTCTTCTGTACGCATAAGCTGCGTATATTAATTATGTGATGGATATACTGCAGTTAAAAAAGAAAATACATTTTTTTTAGTAAACAACCTAATTAATTAGCGAGTGTTAAACCCCTGTTTCATAAAACTGGAGAACGGTAAAGATAAAATATGTTACGTATCAGTTTCTATTTTTTCCCCCCAATTACTCGATTGTTTTGAGCAGACATTTCACTGTGTTTCAATTCTCATGCTGAAAAGAAATTTAAATTTTGTTACGTAAGCACTAAATGGATAAGAAATGTATGTCGTACAAGATGAACTATACACTACAGCACGGGCTAAACTTCTTGTCAGCCCTGAAGTAACATTATGGTACTATTGATGACATGAAGGACGCTGTGAACATCATGCAACCTGGTGGCGTGTTTGTAAGCATAATAGGGCGCATAATAATCCTTTAATAAGAACTTTTTGTACTCTGATGAAATGCTAATATATGTATGCTAAACCAGTAGGCTAAAATAGAGTGGTGCATTATATACGTTACGGAACAAAGCCGCGCTGCCCACGTTCGTTAAATTTATACAGCAGAGGAAGAACTTGCCGTTTTCATTTAAGAAAACCTCGAGGCAGCTTATTGTCCTCTCTTCTCCTCGCGGCGTGATGTGTAAGCTACAACCACGCTCATTCGGCGACCCTGGGCAGTAATGTAGGTGTACGGGAGATTAAACTGATGTTTTGGCTACCCCGGTAATAGAAGGTTTCTTACTGTTCATCTCACCAAACAGGAAGTGTAATGAGTTTGGTTTAGAAATCACAACTTGCCTTGTCCTACCGCTGAACGTCGATGTCGACCAGGAAAAAACTACCAACATTTGAAAAGAAAGTCTATGTAAGGAAAATTCATGACGATTTAAGGACTGACTGTTACCGGTGTTTGGCTCATACTTTTGTGCTCATTTGGTATTTTTTCGCCATATGCAAGATTGATATTGACACGGACCGATTCACGTTATTCGTGCTCTGATCAGGTGCAACTATGGCATTTTTAGGAACGTAATTATGCTCTTACCATAAAACAAACAAACAATCCGCGCCCGCAAATTAAAACGTAACACTTTCAACACGACGTTAACACATGGAATTATTTTTCCTGTATCGCTGGCAACTATTCTTGGTGCCCGTAAAAATATGCATTTAGAGTGGATTGGAGAGGATTGGGTGGCCCGTCAACAACGGGATCTTGAGAGCCGATGAGTTTGAAGTGAGGTGAGTATGGAACAGCGCCGGAGTGTAAGGGCGGGGAAACGAGAGCTCCCCGAGGAAACCCGCCGACCAGCAGCATCATCCGGCTCAATTCGCATGCGCGAAGATCCGAGAGCGACCTCGTGGCAAGTCGAACCCGGTTAGCCGTGACGGGAGGCGAGCGCTGTAGTCGTTCTATCAATCGAGAGCCGAAATGCATCTAGAGGCAGAGAGCAATTTGACGTGAATACGTCTTCAAATTTGCAAACTTAGCGGGATGCAATCCAGAAAATCCGATGATAACAAAATCGCAGGATACAGGTTGGCATTGCAGTTCCGAATCTATCGTGTACATTCAAAATTCATTAACACCACTCGATTGCCAAAGGATCAAAGAATATGTTAACGTTGGGTGAGGACTGCGAAGCATCGCGCGCATACTGAAGAAGGGGGGGGGGGGGGGGAGCGCACTTTTGAGTTTTTTTTGCCGCGTCTCATAACTTCCGCGTAGAATAACTTTTGACAAGGAGAAGCTACGACGCTCGTTTAAGTTTCAGTTGACAGCTCTCGTCAAGATTAATCGATTGCGTGTATAGGCGTGGTTATGGTGAACTTGTATGAGCTTAATGTAAAAAATTAAGACATCTTAACACAATGTCTGCCTATACTCGTCAAAAAGCCAAGTCGAAATACATAAATCGTTAACGCTTGGAAAGAGCATCTCAAAAGTAATCTAGTGATAGCCATAAAAAAAAACATATGATCGAGTGAAGCGGTGCCGGGAACGTAAAAAAAAAAAACATCAAGGCGTCCGAGCGCGTCAACGTAGACGTATACACGCAAAACAAACGGCCGTGTCCCCAACACAGCCACACCCAATTTTTTTTTTTTTACAGATTGCATTTGTTAACCGTGAACAACTCATAATTACAGTGGGCCTGTATCTTCCTTAGCGTCTCTGGGGAAACGATACAGATACCACTGAATAGTAATCGTATGAAAATATAAACCTCTCGTCTGGCTAGTGAGGTTGCTCGCGAGCTAGTGCCATTCGACATCCGCAAAACGTTAAAGAACGAACATGGATGCAAGCAACTTGCATATAGGCTATTCACGGTAAAGTGAACACTTTCAAAAGCCCTCTCATTTAGAATAATAGTTAATAAATATATTTTACTTTAGCCTTGGACGTTAACTCCCGAACGGTGGAATATACATACTGTGTTTATAACGTGCATTACAATATTTATTTAAAAAAAAAAAATGTTTAAAGGATAAAAAATGACCGAAAGGAAAAGCAACTAGGATCTCAAAAGTGCTCACTTTACCGTGAACAGCCTATAGTAGTGTAGGTGTACTCAAGTGTAATATGGATTTCAATGTACAAGCTCCTCTCTAATGAGCTGTTTGAATTATTAACGACCATATGCGGCTGTTGAGGATGAATGGCGATTCCGTTGTCGCGGACATGCGACAGCATAAAATATATATTCCACGAAAACAAAATTATTTCCCGTTGTTCTTGTAGCATGTCTCACAGATATTTTCTGGCTCCTTCAGATAAGTACGAAAATAAAATGTTTGTACGTATTTATTATGGACATTAGTTAGTAGAAGTATAGACCTACAGTATATAAAAACAATTTCAAACTTCACAGTTTCATAAAATGCATGTGCAATATCAGAAGTTATGAAAACATAAAACTAAAGGCTGTTCACGATAAAGTGAGCACTTATGAAATCAACCTTAGAAAAAAGCCACTGCTCCTACCTGCACACTGAGTGGCATGCACCCAGTAAAGTTGGTAATGATGGATGGGAAGTAGTTACATATTTTAACGTCAAATAAAGAGTGTAGTTAACCATTTGTGATAACTTAAATTATTTCTTTCGCTTTCTGTTTTTATAATGTATCGAAGTGTCAAAATAAGCAGATTTGTAAAGTATTTAGTATTCTTAATAATTTCTCAGTTTCACTTGACCGACGTATGAATAAAGTAATGAGGCTCATGGCAGAGTTAATTTTACATAAGGCGGCAGAATATACAACGTGCATACAAATATATCTTAAGCAGGGCTTTCAAAAGTGCTTATTTTACCGTGAACAGCCTATAGCAACAATTTATTTTAAAGAGTCTCGACAGTTACATCATGCTGTTACATTACGCACTTCGTGAAAAGAGCAGGACGCATGAACACTTGTGATCTGCACCCTGCAGCTGTTTCCTTCCGCCATCACTGTAGCACTGGCGCACTCGTACCATGGTCTAAAAATACGCTGATAGTGGAGTGGCAAGGTCTCTGCAAGCTGGCACACAGACCATGTGCAGATTCAGTACCACGTGCCCTCGTTCACTTGCCTTTGGTCCCTTTGTGTGCAGCGACCCTTTGTTCCCTTCTCGACCAAGTCGTTCATTTTCGAATCCGGACGTTCTCGTTCGTTTCCACATTGGAGTTCTGTCGAATTTCACTCTATACGAGTTCATTAATTAATTTATAAATTGAATGTATGTGCTGCCCTTGGAGACCCCTGTTCAGCCCTTGTTCAGCGCGGGCGGAAAATTTTTGGCCGGGTGTTTTCATGCGGAGAGTGTGACGTAGATTGCTGTCGTGTGTAGATTTTCTCGGGGGTTTTCTGATACTTCTCCTTCGCCTTAATTTTTCCGCTGCACTTCCCCATCTCGTCCATTCTTCTAGGAACGATAGGCATGTTCCTTGGGTAAGACAGTCAACCACTGCAATTTATATTGACATTTGACCCCTCTCATTTCGGGTGATACTGGCCGAAAGTGGGAACACATAATGCCTTATCACCCCTAAGTCTATTCGAGTTACTTATAGCTACCTAGAGGACACTTGTTCTCAGCGAAAACATTTACTCGCAGGCTAAGACTTCTTTATCCCACTTGTACATCTGCATGTTTTCTTTGGTTACTGACTGCGTGATTTTGTGGCCAGGCATTTCTTGAGTTAACTAGGCCAATCAGAATTAGTTTCCTCCGGTACTAAATGCCTGTGAATGACGGGTTACGGAAGTGGATCTTAGCTAAAGTGTATTGAAATATAACTCGTCACGGAATCTTCCCACGGAAATGAGGTGTCCATACCAATCACCAGTTTCATAAATGGCTCTTACAGTACAGAGTGGTCCAAATGTCTTGTCACCCCCCTTAATTTTCCTTGAGGTTCCGTATTACATTTTATTCCCTTTGTTAGATGGCCGACACGATCTCCTGCAGTATAAGAGCGGCTTGTTGGCAGTGTTTGGGCATATGAACGTCCACATACGGAACAGAGCATAGGCGATGCGCTACGAGACTTCAGGAGACGATTCCACAAAGAAGACCCTCCTATAAGGACTATACTGCGTTGGGAACACAAGCTGTTTCTGATGGAATCAATTGAACCTCACGACAACCCACGTGTGCGGCAGTGGAGGCATCTGTGCTCCAATCACACAAGACGTCACTGCGGAAACGAGCATCCGAACTTGCAATCCCAAAAACCACAATGTTAACACACGTGAAAAAGGATCTTGGATTGAAATAATTTAGGCCGACAGCTGTCAGTGAGCTAAGCGATACTGACGTGAACAAACGACATTCAGCATGCGAAAGATTGCTTGAGGTGTTTTCGACACTCCGACAGCGTCTGATTATTGGAATGCCTTACGATGTAATGGATTATATTGCGTTCTTACCGGTTAGGTATGAGCGACAAGATATTTCCAGGGGGTGACAAGACATGTGGACCATTCTGTATATCCCTTATATCCTGCGCACGTTGTCCGTATTGCTGTCCTCCCGCGCTGCGGGGAGTATCGTAAACAAGGAGTGAGTGAGTGAAGAGATTTGGGCGGCTCTTAACATCGAGGTATTCAGAGCCAATGAGGGCGATTTAAGTGAATATGGAGCGGCGCCGGAATGAAGGGGCGGGGTAAACTGGAAATCCCCGAGAAAACGCGCCGACCAACGGACTCGTCCGGCACGAGTCCCGCTTGCGAAAATCCGATGACCCAGCCGGGGATTGAACCCGGGTCAGCCACCGAGGCCCCCGTAAACAGTGAGTAGCGAGTGTTTGGAAGAGGGTGTAAGTTAAGGTGACCCTATTTTTCTGACCCGAATTCGGGACGCTCGTTCTGGCTCATAAATGGTCGGTTGTGGAAAGGGGAGAGTAGTGGGTGTGTGGGGAGTGTGTGTCTGGGGGGGGGGGGGTAGGTGGACTGTTTACAAGGGGTGTTTTGTTAAAAAAAAAAAAAAAAACCTAATACCATTGTTGTTTTTTTACCAATTATTTATTATTAGGAGTATGATTTATTGATTAAAGTCACTAAATAAAAAAATGAAATTCTTTAATTTTTCTTTTATAAAAATGAGTTACAATAACTATTTTACCTCGTTATATTTTGCAGATGAATGCATTTTTTTTAACATGTCTCTAATACAAAACAACATTTTGTCAAAGTCTGGACAAGTTTTGTTGAATCAAATTCGTAATCAAAATGGATCTTAAAGTGTCAATAGTTAATTGCCCAAATCCACCTAAAACCGGCCACACAACGAGTCAACACTGTCAGGTCCCAACAATCGGGACAAACGGCCGTCCCGAACGACCCTCTAAAAAATTCGGGACACGACCTCGAAAATCGGAACTGTCCCGAAAAAAATCGGGACGTCTGGTCAACTTAGTGTAAGTGTCAGTTTCCCGAGGCCGCAGTAATTACGTGCTGGTCTATGAGGTCGTGTAATCGCGGCAGCTCCTGGACAGCCTACTGGTTCGGGGCCGGCGCGGCGTGTCAGTCGGGCAGTGGTGCGTCGTTGACGGCAGGTGGCACTCGAGACCTGCTTGGCGAACAGTTACGCTCAGCCAGCAAATGTTATCATTTACTGTCACGCCGCGCCGCCGTCGTAAACAATGCAGCCTCATCTCTCATCTGCCTTGTCTGCACGCCGCCTTCATTAGCGCCGACTGTTACCTCAACGACGCTCATAAATTACCCGCAGCGTCTTTCAATGCCTACAGCGATTTTGCTATAGGTTATTCACGGTAAAGTGATCACTTGTTAAAGCCCTCCAAAGAGACATTAACTACTAATAAATATAATTTATTGCAGCCTCAGACGTTGACTTTAGTGAGTGGTGAAAAGTATACACTGTATGTATTAGTAACATAGCAATTTTTGTATTAAAAAGGGGCAGGAAGATAGAAATAGGATGAAAGGAAAATTTTATCAGGGCCTTAAAAAATGCTCACTTTACCGTGAATAGCCTATACTTTTATAGTCTTGATAGTCGAAAACAGCAGTACATACTAGAAAGCTTACAGACAGGCAGGAATGCGGCTTTTGAAGCACAGCTTGTTTTCTTGTTTCAGTAAAGAAGTATACTTAACCATAAATATACAGTGGCTCAAAAAAAGGATTCGTCCGGGTATATTTACAAACATTATTGTAAATTCAGTACTACAGTATGTCCCAAATTAATGTTTATAATCTTTGAACGAGAAAAACAGTGAAACTATTTAAGACAGTATGATAGGACTGATTGTATTTGGCGCTGTAAGGACCATGTTGCGTGTGTGTGAATGTTAAAAGAGTGGGGTGGACCCCCACGTCCAGGGTCAAGAAGCGAGGGAGCGATACGGGCGACACTAACGCGCACTTCTAGCGCGTCATCGCTTCTACGTGCAATGCGTGCAGTGTTTCCGTCGTGGCGATCTATTGTGCAAATTGGATTTGTAACAGTGGGGTTTTATTACATGCGATGAAAGCTCACATATTAAACTACGCTCGCATCTTTGTACTTTTATCTTGCCGCTTAAGGAAACTGCATAGACGAGCTTTAAAAATGCGATATTTGACCATTTTCACAATTTTTTTTCTCCAAGAATACTCTTATATGACAGAAGTAAAAAAATAATAGGGGTGTATATATAATGCTTTTTTTTTTCTGACAAAACGTCGTATTTAAAGATAATTTATTTACCAATATACTCGTATTCGCGCAAACAACTATTTCACAAAAACGCGGGGGTCCATCCCACTCTTTTAACTACTATTATAAATGCTCAAAATGTCCGCCGTCTGCGACGTTGTAGAACAAAACGACAAACAGTAGCTACGGTTTCTTCGGGAGGGGATTCGCAGATTGTCAAAGTCGCGTCTCGCGTGGTATGTATTGTCCGTGATTTCGTAGCATACACAGCGCTCTGTATAGTTCCCCGCAGATAAAAAAAAAAAACTAGCGGTTCTGAATGTGGATAAAGGCTGTTCACGATAAAGTGAGCTCTTTTCAAACCAATTCTAGAAAAAAGTAACTGCTCCTACCTGCACATATTTTAACGGGCGCACTGAGTGACATTCGCCCAGTAAAGTTGGTAACGATGGAGTGAAAGTAGTCCTATATCTCAACGTCGAATAAAAAGTGTTAGGCTGCCATTTGTTATAGCTTAAATTATTTCTATCGCTTTTTTTTTTATGCGTTGAAATGTAAAAATTAGCAGATAAAATATTTACTTTTCTAATAATTTTACAGTTTCACTTGACCGACGCATGAAGAAAGCGACGAGGCCCATGGCAATGATAATTTTACATAAGGCGGAGGAACACACAACGTGCATACAAGAATATCTTAAGCAGGGCTTTCAAAAGTGCTCATTTTACCGTGAACAGCCTATATCTGAGTGAATATCGTCACTGTATGTATCACTCGTGTGGCGGTGCGCCATCCTACCAAAAATTAATGAACAGTTATCTGGGTAGAGTTGGTGAATAGCTGGCACAGTGTTTTCCTGCAGCATGGTGCGGTAACTTTAACTCGCTACCGTTCCTTCAAAGAAGAATGGCCCACCAAGTCATCTGACAGGCATACCGCACAAGGAAGATTAACTGCTTGCTCTGTAACAGTGTGGGCATTTTCATCGATCCAGTACACACAGTTGTTGCGGTTGAAAGTTCCATTCTATTTAAAGCGTCGCCTCATCGAACCAAGACTATCAGGCCAGTCAAACGAGCATGGCCGTTGCACATGTTAACAAACCACTCATCGAATTCGACACGTCTATCTACGTCGTCTTCATTCATAAAGGCTATTCACGATAAAGTGAGCATTTTTTTAATGACCCTTAGAAAAAGTCACTGCCTCGGTTGCATATACTTTAATGGACGCGCTGAGTAACATTTGGCTAGTAAAGTTGGTAACGATGGATGGAAAATAGTTCCATAACTTAACGTCGAATAAAAAGTGTTAGGTAACCATTTAAATAATTTTTTTTCGCTGTCTGTTTCGTTAAAATCATCTAAGTGTAAAAATGGGCAGATTTATATAATATTTTCTTTACTAACAATTTCATGATTTTACTTGACCGACGCATGAATAAAGTTATGAGGCCCATGGCAATGTTAATTTTACATAAGGTGGAAGAATACACAAAGGCCATGCAAGTAAAGCTTAATCAGGGCTTTCAAAAATACTCATTTTACTGCGTGAACAGCCTATAGCATGAAGTAACGTGGACATGTAGGGTCCTCCACTTTACTTGTTTTGAAATGCGATGGATATTTCGCTTACTAACACCTGTCCCACAAGCAGCTTGCCATATTGAGTCCCGACGTCCCGGGGGAACGTGTAAATGTATGCAACACGGCCTGCGCACTTCCTTGTTCTCTACCTGCCGCGCTATCTTTTCTTCACATCACACACAGTTCCGTCCCTCTCTAACTTGCGAGTCACGTAATCGTGTCATTGTTACACGTAACGGGGGCGCAGCATCGAATTCTGTCCTCCATCGCCTCTACATCTTGGTCATGTTCACATTTACATCACGCTTTTAAAATCCATGTACATTGCTGTAAAGAAAACCTTGTCACCTCCGCCATTTCCTCTAAAATAGGCAGTGCCGCTGTTCTTGGCTGCAAACGGAACTGACAACAGTTGAATGTCTACACGTGCTCGCGCACATCAAACGTTGTCATTATAGCGTCAGATATATGCAGTCCCATCAGATTGTCTTTGATAGTTCCTTCGTTATTAATGTACAAATAATAAACATTAATTTATGACATCCGGACGAACAGACGAAAGCGACTTGGCTCTGCCAGGGACAGGGGACGTAAAATCGACAGCTATAGTATGAATGCCAGAGTAAGGTAATATTGAAATTAAATTAAAGCTTCTTCAATGTAGATGGGCGAGTAATAGTTTAGCGTAGAGAGAACTGTGGAATAGACACATAAAATTTCACTGCTTCAACGAAACATTGTAGAGGTTCCGAACTTGTTTGGTTTGGGAGTGCGTGAGTGCTAACGGTGTAGGCGAGTTGTGTTTTATGGATGGTGCCATAAACTACAAATTCAACGACAGTGTCTTAATAAGATAACGATCCGAAATATACAGCCCTGAACACAAAGCTGTAGTTGTTATACAATACACCACACTATATGGCAACATCTTAGTCGCCGGACATCAATCCCATTGACAATTTGTGACATATTCTAGAAGAAAAAAATACGAAAGCACAAAATCTCTGGAAAAAAAAAATTCCAAGAAGGCGCTGTTGGACGAAGGAAAGAAGATATCAGCAGAAACAAATCGAAAATTTAGTCAATTCATTCACCCCGGATGTTACAAGAAGTTATAAAGAATAAATTTTAAGCTGTAACAGTTATCATATAATCTTCGTTCGTTTAACGACATGCTGGTGTCATACCATAGTGTATTTTGCCGCACGACCCCCTCTCTCATTCGCATGTGGGGATCGTGCATTTAAATAAATCAACCTAACTTACAGAATTATGTACGTCGGTTCTTAAGCAAGGATTTTTAAAATGCTCACCTAACCACGCACGAATAATCCCTATTTATAGTAGTATTCGTGCGTTGATCGAGTGACTGCGACATTGTTAGAGCAAAAATATATTTCATCTGTATCAGTTATTAAAGGCTGTTCACGATAAAGTGAGCACTTTTGCAAACGAACCTTAGAAAAATGTCACTGCTCCTGCATGCATATATTTTAACTGGCGCACTGAGTGACATTCGCCCAGTAAAGTTGGTAACGATGGATGGAAAGTAGTTCCATATTTTAAAGTCGAATAAAAAGTGTTAGGTAACTGTAATATTTTGCTATGTGAATGTGCTGAACAGTAAAAAAAAAAAAAAAAGTAGTAGATTTGTGAAATACTGTTCTGATAATTTCAAAGTTTAACTTGACCAACTCACGAATAAAATGATGAGGAACATAACAGTGTTAATTTTACATAAGGCGGGATAATACACAACTTGCATACAAGTGGATCTTAAGCAGGGTTTCAAAAAGTGCTCATTTTACCGTGAACAGCCTTTAGTAATACATTATATGTTAAGGGAAACAACGAAACGCGTTATACTTGGGGTGATTTTTTAAAGGTTTGTTTCAAAGTGTGAAGAATCGTGAATAGACTCTATAGTCCATCCACTGTTTCTTTTTGACCTTTTCGAATCAAACCTTTGAAAAATCTCCCCATGTATGACGTGTTTTAGTTATTTCCTGAATACGTCCTGTATCACAAGCGTTTTATACTTGTGTTCATAAAAGTTTTTTTTTTTTTTTGTTAAATTGAAATGTTATTCATATTTTATGTATACATTATAATGCTTCGTATATAAATAATCTGAATAAAAATCAGGGAGATAATAGGTATGTTTGTAGCGACTAGTGAGAAATAGTCCTTATACAAAATACGGTTACACTGAGTGCGCACGAATGTGGTGCGTTGTCCCCCTGGTGCAATGCACGAGGCGGAGGAATATCCTGGAAGTAGAACTTCAGCAGGGTTTCGGAAAAGGCTGAAGTAACCGTGAATGGAGAGTAGGTGGCGTATGAAAGCTGTGCAGCATGGGCGCGTGGGCCGGCTGCGCGGATGTTCGGAGTTACGCGCGCTCGAGAGGGAAAGTGCTGCCAGCGCTCTCTGCGCTGCTGTGCTGGACCGCTGCACTTCGCCGGGGAACCGATTATCACCGCGCCGCCCTCTTCCCTGTTCCTTGCTCTCTTCTCCGTACACCTCGTCGTGTGTCCCGCCCTCCTTCCCACCTGGACGAGCCAGACAAATGTGACTTATTCCATTGGAGGCTAGTTCAATATTAGGTGCATAATGTAATTGCTAGAAATAATCCGGTTAACATTTGGATTACTAAACATAACCCCAGTAGTGAACCAATATTTCATCAAGTTGAGATATTATTAGGCATTGGCAAATCAATCAGTAAATTATTAACAATTCTTCTTAATTGTCATGTTTACGTAATGGTATATTCATTATAGTCTATTCACGGTTTCTTCGGTCTTTTTGAATCAAACATTTGAAAAATCTCCCAATGTATGACGTATTTAGTTATTTCCAACATATGCCATATATCACAAGCATTTTATACTTGTCTTTATTAAAATTTACTTTTTTTCTGTTAAATTGAAATGTAATTAATATTTTATCTATAAATTATAATGCTTCATTTATAAGTAATTTGAATAAAAACAGTGAAAAAACATGTGTGTTGGTAGCGCCTAGTAAGAAATAGTTCTTATACAAAATACTGTTACAACAGAGTGCGCACGAATCCGGTGCATTGTCCCTCTGGTGTAATCTTCCAGACTTAGTTAAGCTTAGTTTGTACGAGGCGGAGGAATATTTGGGAAATAGAACTTTAGCAGGGCTTCAGAAAAGGCCAAAGATACAGAGAATCAACTATAGTTGAATGTTATTCGTAATGGTCTCTTATTTGAGTCTGTAATGGATTCAATCCCCGGCCGGGTAGCTCCCAGATTTTTGCATGTAGGAATCGTGCCGGACAATGCCGCTGGTCGGGGGGTTTTCTCGCTGATCTCCTGTTTCCCTGCGCCCTTACATTCCAGCGCTGCTCCATTTTTACCTCATTTCACCCTCTTCGACTCTCAAGACCTCGTTAAGAGCCGCCCAAATCTCTCTACTCAACTCCAATGAATGGTAGATCTAAAGTAGGGCTTCCAAAAGTGCTCAGTTTATCGTGGACAACCTTCAGACGCCGACAAAAAAATATACAGAATAGAGTGGAGTGGAGAGCTTTGTATGTAACTGCGCGTCCAAGGTCAAGAAGCGAGGGAGCGATACGGGCGACACTAAAACGCACTTCTAGCGACTCATCGCTCCTACGCGCAAGGCGTTCTGTGTTTCCGTCGTGACGCTGTACTGTTCAAATGAGATCTGTAACAGTGTGGTTTTATTACACACGATGAAAGACCACAGATTAAACTACGCCCGTATTTTTGTACTTTTCTCTTGCCGCTTAAGGAAACTGTATAAGCAAGTTTTAAAAATGCGATATTTGACCATTTTCATGATATTTTTCTCCAATAATACACTTAGTATGACAAAAGAAAAAAATAGGGCCATAGATAATTCTTATTTATCTTTTCTGACAAAACTTTGTATTTTCAGAACATTTATTTACCGAGATACGCGTATCCGCGCAAACAACTACTGTATTTCACAAAAGACGCGGAGGTCCACCCTACTCTGGCGCGCATTGTTCTTGTCGCACTGCATGTTTGGGTTGTTCGTGGTAAAGTGAGCACTTAAAATCAACCTTAGAAAAATGTCACTGCTCCTAACTGCGTATATTTTAACTGGCGCACTCAGTGACATGCGCCCAGTAAAGTTGGTAACTATGGATAGGAAGTATTTCCGTATCGTAGCGTTGAATAAAAAGTGTTATGTAACCATTTCTGATGTTTTACTTGGCCGACGCATGAATAAAGTTATGAGCCCCATGACAATGTTGTTAATCGTACATAACGTGGAAGAATACACCACGTACGTGCAAGTAGATCTTAGGCAGGGCTTTCAAATGTGCTAATTTTTCGGTCACTAGCCTATAGACACAATTTGTCCTCAAAATTTTTGATGACCCCATTAATGACAGAGCTTTGTGTATGGTTTCTGTCGTCATTGACTGTACAAGTGTGCCCTGACAACTTTTAGCTTGCATTTATTATGTATTGTAAATTATAGGCCATTTCGGTTTTCTTCACAATTTGTTTATGGCCGTTAGTTTTTGTGGGTGGTGAAAATTCGAACAATTGTGTCACATTCAGCGAAAAATCTTAGTTGCGAAACTAAAAACGTTGAGTTTTCCAACCCAAGTAGAATAAACCTTAGTAACGTTCAGGCAACTTACGCGTAGTTTCAGAAATGGTCCCCCCCCCCCCCAGAAAGTTAAATTCGAAAGTGGTCAATTACCCTTTACCCAGGAACATTCACGACCCAAGCGGTGGCCTAAACTTCAGAAATAATGACTATCAAGATAAATAGCATACAGCACATGGGATAGGGAACATGCAATTATCGCACTGTCTAGAACTGGAGGCAGGCATTTTTCGTGTTAGGTCGCATTGCGTCAGTCAGATACTTGTGCAAGCGTTACTGCCCTTATTTGAGAATGGTTTTACTGAAGTCTGCGCTCGGTATATGTAACTCGCTGGTTTGCTTTTATATCATTATGAAATTTATATTCTTGTGTATGTATGTAAGGAGTCTCTCTTTGTTGTGCTTATCCCCGCTTATATGTATATATCTTTGAGAAATAAACCATGTTGTAAATCAAAATCAAATCGATCGACACTACGCCTGTGTGACAGAGCACATTTGCACGGGCAAGTCGACGAATTGTCGAAGAAGTTTATATGGCATTGAGAAGCTGCTGTGGTCGTGATGTCATGAAATTCGTGTTTGATCATTGACGGATGATAATTACGGTATTCGCAGATGTAAGACGTTGCGAACACTGCACGCGTGCTTTCTCAGGGTACTCCTGTCCTCGCCAACAACGTAGGGGTCGTGGTGGTGTAGTGGTTAGACTACTCGCCTCCACTTAGGCGAACCGGGTTTTGATTCGCGGCGGGGTCGCTCCCGGATTTTCGCATGTGGGAATCGTCCCGGACGACGCCGTTGGTCGGCAGGTTTTCTCCGACTATCCCGTTTCCCCCGCTCTTGCATTACCCACCTTGATCACCGTCATCGGCTCTCAAGACCTCGATGTTAAGAGCCTCCCAAATCTCTTCACTCCACCTCCAACAACGCATTCCATTGGTGCTCCGCTCTAGGGTGTTATTTCACGTCACTCTTCAGAGTTGATAGGCGCGTACGGGTCCAACATAAGAATCATATTTTACCCTGCATTTATTTAATGTAAAATACATAATCTTATCGACAAAAATGCTAAACAAAAGGTCCACTTAAACTTTGAGTGCAAAGCATATGCAGTTAAATAATAAGAAAACACTTACAAATATATATGCCACAGCGTAGGTCTAATTATAGTATATGAGAATTATCACAAAATCTTAGGAATATGTGCCTGCTCTGTCCTTACATTTTTTTTTTTGCCAAAAATTCTGTCGTTCTTAATGGAGCTTTACGGAGGATTTTTGCATTCTCGTTAACTAACGCCACACCAAAATTATTTCAGTGAAACTAATATTGTGAATATACAGATGAGAAATTAAAATAAATAAATACGTGCAGTAGATCAAAATGTTTTAAGATTTTGATAACCAAAGAAAGTTTTTATCGACCGGTGCAGAGCTTCGGTAGAATAATTTTGAATAACGTCTGTGCTTGTAAATGGCGTTTCCAGCATCATCCATACCACGGCATTGTGTCAGTTTCCCGAACAGACAAAGGCCTGAATTCGAATCCGTCATTTAGGTTACTATAGTCGGTCCCCGACTGTAACAGACTTTTGAACACCACCTCAGTCGTTAGCTGCATGCATAGTTACTACAAATAGTGACTGGCGCAGGTACAGTTAGTTTGGCAGCACGAAGAGAGAATATGAAAGATTCCGAGAAAGTGTGCTCAAGTCATGAACGGACTATACATACACGGACCTAGCCAGGAACCCAAATATTAGGGGACATACGTAGACAATAAGACTGTTTCCGTGCAAGTTATGCGAAAACCACCGATGTGTATAGAGGGTTAAGCGAGGTGAGTATGGAGTAGCGGAATGAAAGGGCGGAGAAAACCCTCCGACCAGAGGCATCATCCGACACGATTCCCTCATTTCGAAAATCCGGGAGCGAACCCGCCGGGAATCTAACCAAAGGCTAAACTCCCAGGTGGGAAGTGAGTACACTAACCACTACACCATCGCGGCCCCTATTTCGTACATATTTTGGAAAACAAAACATATTTTTTTTTTAATGGACGGTTTTCCTTGAGGGAGCAAGAGGGTTGCGAGATATCCAAACCATCGATTCATGTGCGACATACACAGTATGACACACAGCCTGAAAATACCACAGTTAAACATGTTTACGAAATGATATGACGAATTCTTGGCTCCTGAAATTCAGTCGCGTCGAAGTGGAAGAGTATTCCGAGGTTTCGGTAGACATTGCACCTTCTGGGTACCAGAACTGTTACCTGTCTGAGGCTCTGTTTTTCTTTCTGGCTTTACATGCCCTGGGATGAAATAATGCTTCTTGGACATAAAACAAGTATCTCCCGATCTGGACCAACAGAAAGAGCGATAGTTTTCCTTCATTCCAATTTACAAAGAATTTTGACAGCCGACGTGCATGTGGGTGAAAGTAAAGGAAAATAAAATTAATAATTTGTTGTATTCTTTCGGCACAATGACTTAAATGCCGCTGTGTCTGGCGACCGTGCGCTGTGACTAGGTATAGGCCGTTCACGGTAATGTGAGCACTTTTGAAGCCCTAGGTACTTTTTTCTTTCAACCAATTTATATACTTCCACCGCTTGTTAATGTAAACCCTGTCACATGAGTAGTAAACACAGTATATACATTCGCCATACCCAAAACCAAAAGTCCGAGGCCGCAATGAAATGTATTTATTGATTATTATATCTAATGAAATAGCTTAAAAAAGTGCTCATTTTAACGTGAAGAGTGACCTTCGTGTGGGACGCTATCAGGGGGAGCGACTTAAACTGCATGAATAGGCTTTTCACAGTAAAATGAGCACTTTTGAAAGCACTGCTTAAGATCTGCTTAATTCGCTTTGTGTATTCTTCCGCCTTACGTAAGATTAACATTTTAATGGGCTTCATCACTTTATTCATGCGTCGGTCAAGTGAAACTGTTAATTTTTTTGAAAGGTTAACATTTAACAAATCTGCTAAATTTTCACTTCAGTTCATTAGAAAAATAAACAGAAAGCAAAATTAATAAAAGTTATCACAAATGGTCACCTAACACTTTTTATTCAACTTAAGATACGGGACTACTTCCCCTCCATAGTTACCAATTTTACTGGGCGCATGTCACTCAGTGATCCCGTTAAAATACATGCAGGCAGGAGCAGTGACTTTTTCCCCAAGGTTGATTTAAAAAGTGCTCACTTTGTCGTGAACAGCCTTTAACCTGAAGTGAACACGCTTGTCGGGCCCCGAGGCTAAGCTCGCACTACAGTGGGCGTGCTGGAGGCGGCGCCCCTCCACCTGACGCGGCGCGGCGCCGGCCCGCTCGTCCCTGACGGCGCAGTTGTTCTCGTGTTCGCGCGCGCGCGGGTCGCAGCTTCGCGCCCTCCCCAGTCTGCGCACGCACGCCGGAAGCCGCCCGCGTCACGCGCCGCCTCTCACGCACCGGAAGCTGCGTACGAGCCCTCGTCACGAGGGTGCGTGGCCACTACCCCGAACACCCGAGCGGGGTTCGTTTTATTTCAAACGCGAATAGTCCGCGTCAAGCCGTGAGGAGCGGCTGTTGTCTCCGTGATCTACCGCTGACGGATAACGAACGGGCGGGCAGCCGGCTAGCCAGCCCTGGCGTGACGTCACCCGCCGCTGCTGCAGAGGGAAGTGTCACGTGGTTTCTCACGCGCCGCCGCAGAGCGTCCTTGATTGTTAGGAGCCTATCCCCCTCCCGCTCGCGCGTGATGTAACCACAGCCCGGTGGGAACCGGTAACCAGTGGTGACTCACACAATGCACCGCGGCAACAACGGGCTGGAAGAGATCTCCGCCCTTCACTGTGCCGCCTGCGCCCGTTCGAGCTGAGCATCGCTCGTGTGGTCGCGTTCATTGTCGCCGATGTCCACCATCCGAGTCTTTGATGCTGCTGTCGTGAATACGGCACGGGCAGAGTGATCAGTTCCAGAGAGGTGATTTAAAGTTGGGACGTGAGAATGTCGGCAGCAGAGAACGCCAAGTCGGATGGCCACCAACAGCACTCGAAGAAGTTCCTGTACCTCTTCCGGTTCCGACACCGCAAGAAGAGCAGCAGCGCGGGCAGCATCTCGAGTCCCGAGGAGAGACGCAGGAAACTGGACCACGACATGAGGACCAATTGGGACGAGCTACCCGCCACGCTGCGCCGCCGCAAGGAGAAGCTGTCGCAGGCGGTGCTCGACGAGTTCCACAGCGACGACGCCGTAGTGTACGGCGAGATGACGGGCGACGGGGGCGGCACCCGCGTCGTGGTCCGCGCCGACGTCAACGCCGAGGACGCGGGGGAGGTGTCGTCGATCGCGCTGAGCGAGGACAGCCTGGAGCGCGGCCACCGCAGGAACGGGTCTCTGAAGAAGCTGAGCGAGGTGCTGGGGCCCGTGGAAGGCCAAGAACTGAGCCTCGGCGAGCTGAAGAAACTGAAGGAGGGACTGCAGGAGGTGCTTCAAACGGGGATAGAACCCAAGCAGCCGGAAGAGAGCCGCGACAACTTCGAGAAAGAGGAACGCCACGTTATCCGGTTGCTGTCGCGCGCAGTGTCAGAGGACAGCCTGCTGATAGTTTCGTCGGGCGACGAGGAGCAGTCTTCCGAATCCGAAGACGATGCGGACGATGGAGGTCGCAGTAGACAGGACTCCGGGACGGACGTCAATACTCCGTCAAACTGCTCGTCGTGCGGAGAGGAGATCTCTAGCGTGGTGTACGAAGAGAGTAGGATCTCCTCGGACGATACGAGTGTCGATAAGCGATCCACTGACGATTCGAGTGTCGGAAACTCCAGCGGCGTGGATGTTCATTATTCCACTCCTTCGGTGCAAAATAAGAAGTGCGAGGGTAATACAGGACTGTCGAAGCATGCTGCAAGTGAGGAAAAGTCAGTCGAAAACGAGGAGACGGTCAAAGTGAGTGTGGACAGGCAGATTGCTGATAGTTACGAGAACTCTTCGGTGGATCCTTTATACGAGAAGGTATTGGTGACGGATAAAGCTGACACGAGCCCAGAGACTGCAGGTAAGAAGACTGGCGAAGTTGGCGCAGTAGGAAGACCGACGGAGGATGACTCCGGGTGGGAAACGTGCCGGGTGAGTCCCGCGGGCTCTGAGAGCTGCTGGGGTGGCTCCCAGAGCTCGGAGAGCGAGTTCGGCCCCACGTACGTGAGCTTCGGGTCGCCGGGGCGCGAGCTGTATGACCGCGTGCACATACCGCGGGTCGGGGCGCCGTGGGGGCGGCAGGCGAGGCGGCCGCTGGATGAGGCGGCGGCGCCGCCGCCGCGCCTCATGACGACCATCGCTGAGGAGGAGGTGGAGGAGGACCCACCCTGCGCGCACTTGTCCGTCAGGCAGATCCTCAAGAAGTTCGAGGAGCTGGGGGGTCGCATGTGCCCCGCGGAGGGCGACCCGGAGGAGAAGAGCGCCACCCTCAGGGAGATACACGAGACGCTGAGGTGCCTGGAGGAGAAGGTGCGCCACTACGAGTCCACCGTCCAGGTACACTCACCCTCTCACCACATTCTCAATCATAGGACGCGTATACACGGCGATAGTTCCTATCGCGAGAGCTACTCTCACATTACTATCGCTGTGTAAACTGTACGATAGCACTCGCGGTATCAGCTCGAACTTATAATTGATAGTAACTGTCGTAGTGTAAACAGTGTAGCATCACTATCGCGATAGTGCGGATCACAAATTTATACATGTGTTCACGTTGACAGTAACATTGCAGATTTTTCGTGATTCTGTTAAAGGGTCCTATGTACTGAAACGTTTTATGTGAAATCGTTGTTTGCACCTAAACGCGTGTCTCAGTAAATAAATGTTCTGGAAATAAGAAGTTTTGCCAGAGAGGATAAAAACTGTTGTCTATATCGCTATATTTTATTTTTATCATAATAAGTTTATTAATGGAGGAAGAAATCGTGAAAGTGGTCAAATATCTCATTTTTAAAGCTTGCCTATGAAGTTTCTTTAAGCGGTAAGAGAAAAGTACGGTCATACGCAGATAGTTTGATCTGTTTACTTTCATCACGTGTAATAAAAACCCACATTTAAAAATCTAGTTTTTCACAGTATAGCGTTTGACGGAAACACTGCACGCCTTACGCGTAGGAGCGATGAGGCGCTAGGCGTTCGTGTTAGTGTCCACCGTATCGCTCCCTCGCTTCTTGACCTTGAACGCGCAGGTACATAGGTCCCTTAATATCGGTCGCGGTTCTTACACTATGTGGGGCTATGACAGACAGTATATTATTATTATCATATCGGTATGACACGGCAGCATAGGCAGCATATTTATTGACATGTAATAAACCACGGGAACAATGTACATGTCATTAACATCCTGTCACAGTATTTAACTACCCCAGCAGATATCATACTCTTGACATAATGATATAAATGTATGGCCTATCAAAGTATTTATTCAATTGCTGTCGGACATTTCTCTTTTGAGTTGGCGTCTCGATAGTGTGTGTAAACAGGACCTTGTCGTGGCAGTTACTGTCACACACTTTCGTGATAGTTACCATCGCGATAGCTGCTATCACCGTGTAAACGCGCTCTTAGATATAGTGATTATTTTTCTGGAATAACATTTTATTAGCTGTCACGTTCGCTGGGACAGAGTTGGTCAAGAACGCAGCCGTTATCTAGGGTTCCCCATTTGATTCCAGAGTGAGATTCTCACTTTTCGACTTATCTGGAGTCTGATTACGCGAGCATCACTAGCCGGGTGTAGCGGAGTTTGCTATGTTCTGACAATAGTCCTTTCACGGTTACTTCCGAATTTTCTGAAGCCCAAAGTTCTACTTCCAGAATATTCCTCTACTTCCAGAATATTCCTCCACCTTATTAAAACAAAGCTCAGCGAAGCCTAGAAAATTACACCAAAAAAAAAAGGAAGAGGCCGTGATATTGTAGTGTTTTAGACAACTCGCCTCCCACCAAGGCGAACCGGGTTCGATTCCCGGCGGATTCACCCCCTGGATTTTCGCATGTGGGAATTATGCTGGACGATGTGGCTGGTCGGCGGGTTTTCTCGAGGATCTCCCGTTTCCCCCGCCATTTCTTTCCGGCGCTGCTCCATACTCACCAAAGGGACAAAGCACCGCACTCGTGCTCGCTCAGTGTAATACTGTAATACTTTGCACGATAACTATTTCTTCCTAGGCATTACCAACACACCTATTTTCTCCTTGTTTTTATTCATATTAATTATAAATAAAATTTTGGAATTTACTAATAAAATATAAGTAAAGGTTCAATTGAACCAAAAATGAGATCTTCATGTTAACAGAAGAATAAAAAATTTGTGATACACGACATAGGAAACAACAAAGCACAGCATACATAGGGTGATTTTTCAAATGATTGATACAAGTGTGACGAAACCGCAAACAGACTGTAGCGTAGGAATAACCACATTTGGTTCCATGATTACTTCGATCCCGATTATTATTCCCACGACATAAATCGGCTACCGATAATAGGAAAAATGAGTATCGCGGTCCAGATCCCGCTATGTACCTCGAACTATTTTATGTTTTTGCTGTGCTAAGAAAGGATCGTTGGTGACAGCACTGCCAAGCACCCTATCGTTTTTCGTACGAAAGGAGCACAACCAATGTATAAACATGGGTATTCTTGTTGCATGGGGAACATTTGCACCGCTAGGTACGCAGTCTTCCAAAGTGTAACTTTTAATTAAAATATTAAGATACGTGAATAATAAAAAAAAAGAGATTTTAACTTAGTTAAGAGTGGTATGGACGTCTGTGGGAACCCCGCGTCCCAGGTCAAGAAGCGAGGGAGCGATACGGGCGACACTAACACGCACGCCTAGTGCCTCATCGCTCCTACGCATAAGGTGTGCAGTGCTTCCGTTGTAACGCTGTACTGTGTAAATTATATCTGTAACAGTAGGGGTTTTATTACACTCGATAAAAGACCACAGATAAAACTACGCCCGTATATTTGTACTTTTCTCTTGCAGCTTAAGGAAAATGCATACACAAGCTTTAAAAATGCGATATTTGACCATGTTCAAGTTTTTTCTCCTACAATATACTTAATATGGAAAAAAAAAAATTGGGGACATATAATTGTTTTTTATCTTTTCTGACAAAAAGTCGTATTTGCAGAACATTCATTTAACGACATACGCGTATTCCCACAAACAAATATTTCACAAGAAATGCGGGGTCCATCTCACTCTTAAGAAGTTATTTTATATTTAAGTTATGATTATTGCAACTATTTTGTTTTTTAACGTAAAAAATAGAGAAAAAGCATTGAGCTCTCCAACCTGAGAAGAACAAATCTTGCCAAGGGCTCTCGAATTGCGGCTCAGAGGAGCCAGCCGTCACTGATATACGTAACGAGGAAAGGGACCATTAAGATGGAGCTGTGACTGAATACATATGGGTGAGGGGGAAACTGAAGCACCCAGGGGAAGCGGCATGGCAACGTCTGCCACGGTTCCCGACAAGCGGAAATCAGGTCGTGACCCCCCGCCTGGAATCGAATCCGACTTCTCGTGGCGAGAGGCCGGTGTGCGAGCTACGCGGCCCGGACATTTAGCGGTGACCCTTTCATTTAAATGGCTTGGTTGTAAAGGTGAAAGGTATGCTCGGCCAAGAATTTTCTCGCTGGATGTCGTACTAAAAACGCCTGCTTTAGCCGTTTCCGCCCTTAAAACATTACTAAGACTGCGATAGAAAACGCTTGTTATAAATATGTAACTGGAAAATTAACTTGCATTCATATCATGTGCAGTATTTCTTAATTACCTATTGTTAACAGATCTCACAGTAAAATGTCTAATAGTTTCCCAGTGAATAACTTACCCCAAAGCGTTGCATACCTCCTTTTTACAGAAACACGAGGCATTATTCTTATATGTACGCGACATCTATCGTAGATAAATTTTGGATTAATATCGGGTTGGAATGAGTATTCAGATGTGGTATTTCTTAGTTATAGACCGAGCGAGGTGGCGCAGCGGCAACTCACTGGACTCGCATTCGGAAGGACCCGGGTTCGATTCCCGGTCCGGCCATCCTGATTTCGGCCTTCCATGGTGTCCCGAAATCGCTCCAGGTGAATGGGTGACTAACAAATGCCATAGCCGATTCCTTCCCATTCCTTTCCCAACCCATCATCCTCCCTGTGCAACTTACACCCTCTGTAATGACCTCGCTGTCGACCAGACGTTAAGTTATATGCTATTCACGGTAAAGTGAGCACTTTTGAAAGTCTTCTCATTTGCAATAATAGTCAGTATATATTTTTTATTTTTGCCTTAGACGCCAACTTCCGAGTGTGGTGGAATATACACACTGTATTTATTACTTACATACCTATGTTTATTTAAACATGTTTTTAAAGGATAAAAGAGGGCTGCACGGAAAAGGTAACTAGAGCCTCAAAAGTGCTCACTTTACCGTGAAATCGACTCTCAAGACCTCGCTGTTAATCATCTCTTCACTGACTTTACCGTGAACTGCCTATAGTGGAATGCTACTGTACCTTGCAGTTGGAGAGTCATTATTTTACTTCTGGTTTATAGTACTCCGCTAATATCCTCGTAACATTTCATGCTGTGACATTCTGAACGTTCACTGAAGAAAATCTTAGTGAGTTATTATGTGTTATTTAATTTTTCGTATTAAAACCAAGCCAACCTTAAACTCTGTGCATATAATCACACGCCAATGCAATGCACGTGTTAAACTATTTGCATTAAATCTGTATAGCTCTACGAAAGAGGGCAACGCCAATATATCGATTATATTCATTATACCAAATATCCTACTAATCCGTAATATTCCGTAAACTATCGTATTATCAACATGGCATGTGTTTCAGTCAATGAGATGAAAATAAACGAAAATGGCAGCCATCAATGGCATAGTTGATTAGTGGGGAGGTTATTATTCAATATTGGTTGTAAGGCATGGATGTATGCTATTTTTGGGGATGACGATTATAATCGTCCTCCCTAGCGAACCGAAAGCACGCGTCAAAATAGAAAATTAATTGAACAAAAATGATACTTCAATTTAATGTAAATAGAAGATATTTTCTTCTAAACTTCTCATTTACTTTTGTAGTTCTTGCTAACGAATGATATCATGAGTCGTGTAAACAAAATACAAATTTATTCTCCCATACAGTATACCACCTTAGATAAAAGTAATAGTATGCGTTATAGAGAGCATTTCACGAAACGTGATCGTGCCTTAGACACATGAACTAAACAAATGTAAACTTACGTCTATAAACGATATACGTATCTATCGATATTCGAACCAGGCACCTGCATATTCTGAAGGCGCCTTAACAATTTACTCCACAGAATTTACAAATAATGTTGCAAGACAAATTGCTTGGAACTATTCTCTGTGTATCTACGACTTGGATTCTCCACATACCTAGCCAAAAGCGGTGGGTAAAGATGTATGCATATAATTTAAAAAAAAAATGTATCTGTAGGTGTGCAAGCAGTGACGAAGATACAAAGTTTCTTAATTTTGAATTACTGCTTATTGAGACGCCATAACTAATTTGGGTTAGATTTTTCGCTACAAGAACGACCTTAAAGATTTTTCACTAGGTGAAATAAGTACAAAAGCTAGACGTAGGATAGAATGAACCCTATGTGATTTGCCATTGTTTAATATATATATATATATATATATATATATATATATATATATATATATATATATATATATATATATATATATATATATATATATATATATATATATATATATGGGACTTTAAGCCATTGAAAACGCATGTTTTAGGCATCTAAAAAGGCACTTTAAAGGAAAATAAGAACGAAAATGGTACTAAAATTTGTATTGTACTTACATTAATTTTTATAAATAAAATTAACTTAAACACACATTCGAGTATTGCCAATCGTCGTGTAAAATAGGCATAGTCATATAAGTGCATGGAATATATTACAGATTATAAATAAATTGTGTAAGAAAATAGCATAAAACATTTCTTCTCCACAGGTGTTAGTTTACTATAGTCCATTCACGGTTACTTCCAAATTTTCTGAAGCCCTGCTAAAGTTCTACTTCCAGGATATCCCTCCGCCTCGTGGAAACAAAGCTTAACCAAGTAAAGAAATTACACAAAAGGGACAAACAACGAACTGGATTCGTGCGAACTCGAGAAGTATTCCTTACTAGGCATTACCAACACAACGATTTTCTCCCTGTTTTTATTGATGTTAGTTATAAATGAAATATTCTATTATAGAGACAGAATGTATGTGAAAGTTAAATTAACTCAAAAGAAGGCATTTGTATGTTAATACAAGTATAAAACGCTTGTAATACATGGCCTATGTAGGAGACAACCGAACACGTCATACATGGGGTGATTTTTCAAAGCTTTGATTTGAAAAGTGTGAAGAAATCGCGAATAGACTATAGAAACACACTGTTTAATTTCTGTGCCCATGATTTGAATTGCAATGAATCACTTGCGCCGTTTCAAGGCTAGAGCATTCAATTTCTGATGTTTGTCCGATAAAATCAGTTTACACGCCGAAAAAGAATCTCTGTACATCAACTGACGTGATAGGAACATTCTTAAGGAGTACCATCCTATAGCTACTCTAAATCCCTCAGGAAGCTCATCAACATTCTCCTCTAGTACATTATATACTGAATTAATGTGTTCAAAACCAACTTTTCTTGACACAACACTTCGAAGATTCTTGTCCGCGCAGCATGCCTATCAGTAGCTTTTTCTAAGCTGTATTTTGTAGCCTAAAACATTGGCATCAATTCACAAAACGATAGACTCTTGGCTTCTATGGTAGGGTCTATCTATTAAAAAGGTAAATTTTAAATTTTGTATAGATTCACGCCAAAAATGATTCAATTCCTTTTTCTTGTGTCACACAGTGTGTTTGGGAGTGTAATGTAACTTTACTTTGTTTTCGCTAATCTTACATGGGGACTTAAGAAAACTTTGTTTACTGACAAAATTAACTTATTCGTTGTTTAGAAATATATTTTACTTCCTCCGCAACCCAATGTAAACCACGGACGTGATGTCCAAAAAAAAAATCACCGTGATCTGAACCGTATATTCTGCGCATTTATTTCCAATAATACATACATAATGCGAAAAAAAGCAATAAACCATAACTAGCAGCAACCAAAAAAAAAGTCATTAATATCAAAGAAGGCAAAATGAAACTACCGGGACTCTAATTTGCTATCTTTCGTGTACATTTAAATATACACCTTCAATTGTAATGGTCATTTGCCTAACATCTGATGTCTGTTCTTAAGTTCAGGACCTGTAAATATCGGGAAAGTCATAAAGATTTACAAAGTCTTTACTACAATACTAGCATACTATTGAAAATATTGTGGTATATATAGTAGACTTGCAAACAGTAACTGTGTCTTCTGGCCCCTGCAGATGTTGTCACCTGGAGTCACGCATGAGACATCACTGTGGTTATCTAGTTCGTCTCACACTCGCGTTAGCACGTTGGCGTCGATGGTGTTCCTGATACGCGTCGTGTTTTATGTCGCATTCGTAGCGTACCCTAACGCAAAAAAAAAAAAAACGAAAACATTGCAGGACAGTCAGGTCTGGTGACCTTGTAGGTCACCCCAACAGATGTTAATCGCTTAAGGAAGTAGGCCCGATCCAACACTTGTGTCGGGCGGTCGCCAACATCAGGATGCAAGTGTGGAAGTACTTTGGATATGATTCGGGCTGTGTGCTAGCTGCGGCACTGTAGTCTATTCCCGATTTATTCACACTTTTTGAATCATACTTTTGAAAAATCACCCCATGTATGACGTGGTTGTTTGGTTCCTAAATATGTAATGCATCACAAGCGTTTTATTTGTGTTACATAAAAACACCTATATTTTGATTAAATTGAACTTCTACTTATATTTCAACTACCAATTATAATGTACAATTTATAATTAATATGAATAAAAACATTGAGAAAATAGGCGTGTTGGTAATGCCTAGTAAGAAATATTTCTTTACGCAAAATATTATCAAACTAAGTGCGGACGAATGCGGTGCGTTGTCCCTTTGGCGTCATTTTCTAGACTCAGTTAAGCTTTGTTTGCATGAGGTGGAGGAATATCATGGAAGTAGAACCTTAGCGAGGCTTTAGGAAAGTCGGAAGTACGTGTATTGTATACAAAATTTATCACAGCGCATTTTCTGCGCAAAATCGTAAAAAAGCCCTTGGGTATTCTCTGCGATTTTTCTGTACTGTCTGTCGGTAAATGCACATAGTACAGTGCATATTAAATTAATATTTGTGTTTAGCGTATCAAGGTAGCGCACGGGCGTTTTTAGGCATTAGGGAAGGAGGGAGGCTGGCGTCAAAACGCCTATAAAATAAGCAGTGGTTTCGCCCCTTTTATAAAACTTGTTATATTCAGTGTTTTATCTGCGTTGCAACCTGTTTGATAGAGTTTTTTTTTTTCACGGAACTATTTAACGCAACTATGATATATTTTTTTTTTTACGAAAGGAATAGGCATGACGACGGGAATAGGACTTTTGGTGTATTATCCATAAACACTATTTGACAGACCTATTTGACAGATTGGTTTTTCTGAAAATGTAATTATCAAATACTTGCTAATTTCGGATATATATATACATATATATATATATATATATATATATATATATATATATATATATATATATATATATATATATATATAACTGTATTGGACTTGGCTCCAGATTGACGACTAATGGCATGCTAGGGGATCACCTCCTCATGTTCCACAATTCCTCTCTTAACGACGTTGACCGGCAAGCTACTCCAGTTCATGTGCGCAAGACGCCATATCCTATTTATTACATGCGCCGGCCAAACGGCCATTCACATCCCAATGATTGTTTGTGTAACAGAGTGATAATGAAATTATTTAACATGTGTGTAGAGGCCTCTGTGTAACAGAGTATAGTTTAGGGTGGGAGGAGAAAATATTTGCCGTAATGAATTTCTTTTCTGTGTGTATTTGTATGTATATATAGTGTGTGTTTGTGTATATACAGTGTGTGTATATTTATATAGTGTGTATTTGGTGTGTGGGTGTGTTTGTGTATATGTAGTGTGTGTTTGTGTATATATTATGCAGTCACCCATAGGAAGTCATCGGTGATTTACCTGCATCAGTTACCCATGGTAGAATTGTAAAAGCACTTACTTTCAACAACAAATACGAGTCGTGCACTTCTCGAATGCTTTAACAAAGTCGGAGTTCTATAGTAAATCTGAGGAAAAGTATTACGCCTTAAATAAGAAGTCTTATCCCCCTTTCACTCTTAAATAATGGGTGATTGTAAAATATGTTTTTAATGGGTAAAACAACTTTTCATGGAGGCGTTTTAGCATTTATTTTGATCTGAAAATTGAGTATACAAATTCCGGTACCAGCAAGGGATATTTTTTCAGGTGGTGGTTCGGATCTGACATATTTAACTAATGTGGGTACTTAGTTCGCAAGCCTACACTGCAAAAAATTGTATATTTTACTATGAAGGTTTTTGTATATTTACAAATATTTTGTAAAATATGTTCTTTTTATAAGGGCCAGGGTAATTTTAATGCACGTAGAAAAATGTTTCGAATAACTAGGCTAATCACTTTGAATAGGGAAGTCAAAGTTACAAACTATTATAATTATTTTGTGATAATTATTGAACCCAGTGATTTTTGTAACGAACTGAACAGACTCTAATGATAATTTCTAAGTTTACAATGTCAATAAGTGTCGTTTCAGCCCAAACTTTACTAAAAGAATTTATCCTGCAATCGTAAAACTGAGCTATGCAACTGCTAAATATCCCTTCTGAAGTGCAGCAATTCTCAAAATCACTAACTTCAGTTCTTAAGAGGTGATATATACTCTTGCCCGAGTTAATACACTGAAATCGTACCACTAGAAGGTAATCAATTACTATAAGACAAAGTGCTCGGGTGGTAAAGTGCTTCCAGCTGTAACACAAATTATAATGGTTTGAGTCTCGGTGAAGGCTTTTTTTTTTTTTTTTTTTTTTTTTTTTTTTTTTTTTTTTTTTTTTTTTTTTTTTTTTTTTTTCTGAATATAATTCAAAAGTTTACTTCCTATCTAACTTTTCATTACAGTCATTTTGGAGCGCATAGTAAATATTGTTTGTAATTTCCACTTGTCAAGAATGTAAGTTGAAATCAAGGCATTAATTGCAATGTTACAAATTTTCTGCGTGTATTGCAATTCTTACAAGAAAATATTTTTTAATTTCGGCGACTGGGTTCCAAAAAAATTCTTCGAAAAGTATAAAATACATAGAGTGTATGGCAATTGTTGTATCATTTGACACAGAAAATATCTTGGGGAGTGGGGGTTAACATTTCCACTGCGCTTGCATGTCTCTGAGGTACTATCGCATTCCAGCTGTGCTGGAATCCCGCAGGCCTGGCCAGCCGCACTTAGCGTGCCTGACGATATCTGAAGTGGTAGGAAGACTGACTTGAGGCAGATTTTCATGGACCTTTGGCAAGGGAAATCTGCCCTCCGTAACACTGGTTTGATGGTTTCGGGGTGAATTTTCTTCCCCTATTTCTTGCTCAAACCGAGCTGGAATCTGTGTGGCGCTTAATCTGGGTTCTTTTTTCACTTTCCTAACGACGCTATCTTATATATAGAGCCGTATGTCTTCATCTCTAGCTCTTATTATTATATTCCATACTATGGTTTTCATGTGTAAAGGCTGTTCACGTTAAAGTGAGCACTTTAGAAATGAACCTTAGAAAAAAGTCACTGCTACTACATGCATATATTTTAATGGGCGCACTGAGTGATATTTGCCCATTAAAGTTGGTAACGATGGATGGAAAGTAGTTCCATATCTTAACATTGAATAAAAAGTGTTAGGCAACCATTTGTAATAATTCGGTTTTTTTAATTCATCGAAGTGTAAAAATTAACTAGAGTTGTAAAGTATTTACTTTCTTAATAATTTCGCAGTTTAATTTGACCGAGGCATGAATAAAGTGATGAGGCTCATGGCAGTGTTAATTTTATATAAGGCGGAGGAATACACAACATGCATACAAGTGGATCATAGGCAGGGCTTTCAAAAGTGTTCATTATACCGTGAACAGCCTGTAGCATAGAGACGATCTGTTGGCAACTTTTCCTTTAGCATGATGAAATACAGCCTACCACCAGTTATCGTTCGAAGATCGTATTCTTGCCTCACCGCAGCTTTTTTTTTTTTTTTTTTTTTTTTTTCAATCGCTCCACTCGGTGGGCGATACGAGGCATTACCTCTGACTTAGTTCATCGACTGACTGCAGAAAATATCAATCTTTTGTGCTCCTGCTGGAACTGAGGAAAATGCAGTTCGCATAATTAGTTGAGAAAATCGCTTTGAGGGGGGAAACTATGCATGCGTGTCTGCCTTTCGAATTCGTTCGCCCTTCTCAGAGGCGAAAGTGTTTAAATTTTAACAAGTAGGTCAACCGTTGATACTCATTGTTTTAGATCATAAATAATATTGTTTTATAAAATTTCGTTGGAAAAGTTCGCTGTTCAAAAAATCACGGCGGCAGAGATAACTGCGTAGACTTGTGCCATTCTTGACAGATTCGAATGAATCCTTGCGAAGATTTCAGTATTTGCCAAGACGGGTCATCAGCGAATGCGAACCGAACCTGAACGAACACGAAGGTTGCATGATTGCGTTCGCATACCGTTTACACCCGTGAGAAAGCTCGGTTCGTTGGTGTTCATTCTCACAGTGTTCGCTTCTGTTGCTCCGGTGTAAATGGCCCTTAAGGCCATTTTACACGGTCAAATATTTATTGAATTCACTTACTCGAACTCTATTGAACTAAAAATCATCTCTTTTGTCTCCAAAGAATTGCATTCAGTAAGCGTTCAGGTTTCCATATGAAAATCTATAACTTTTTTTTTTTAATACCAGATTAAAAAATATCCAAATTAAATTTTTAGAAATGTCTACGACTCGTACATGACATGAAAATAATTTGTTGAATCCCAAAAATGTTCATTTTATTGTACATTTTCTTTTTTAAAAATATGGATCCTTATTTGTAAGAAATGTCAAATTTGTGCATACAACTCTAATATTATTAGATTACTTCAATCGATTGAAATTTCGGATTCAGTAAAATATAGAACATGTTCTAAACGAAAATCTTGAAGCAAAACGAGACTTTAAAGAAATGGAAAACGAAAATGGTCGCGATTATGACGTTGTTTGTGACGTAATACAGCATTCAGTATATTGGATTCAATATAAATTGTAGGTGTTTGAGGAAAAATTTGACTGTGTGAAAGGGCCTTTAGATGATCGAGTGAAACAGAGGCATGGCCTGCTTGGATTTGGTGCATCATAATTTAACTAAGTGTAGACTGAAGAATAATCCCCATCTGCCGTGAATGTCCTCAACACTGGCACACAGAACTGCCAGCAGTGTCGACGCATTCCAGCGACCACTGTAGTCGAACATCCTTCAGGTCTCGTGTCACGGATTGAAGTCTCGTGAAGGCAGTGGATGTGTTTTGTCGCTGTTTAGGCTAAGTGTAGGTTATTATAGTTCCTCAATTAGCCAGCATCAAACATAAGGCGGTGATGTTAAAACAAATAAGAAACTTTTTTTAAAGCTTCGGATTTTCGGTAGACCGGCGGCGCTGTTATAGAATATTACTGTGATTACACCTATTTGCATTGAAACTTGGTTGGACGACTGAAATTTGAAAGCATGTTTGTATTTTGGGTTATCGTGTCCAATCTACACGTATGCATGTACTTCGGTAAGGATTGAATAAGTGGTGGGGGGAGGGGAGGGTGTCAAGGGGCCGCAGTTGCTCCTCCTAGTGTAAAGAAACGCTCTGTCAATTACTTGTAAAACCATACTTTAAGTAATGTATGTTATTTACCTAGTTTAAGGGCAAAATTATACGTCCAAAGAAAAATATTTGAGTCTGTTGGCAGATAGCATCCTCTGTGGAAGGTGCACGGTCGTTCATTCCCAGCGCATATTGGTCTGTCTTCCTTGAAGCTTTGTGTTATGTGCTGTTGGCAGGAAACTGGTATTTACTGCTAAGCAGCAGTTTCAGTTATTCAGAACGCAAATGTGTCCATGACTATACTTCTGTTTGTAAGTTAAATTTGCAGTTACAAGCAGGTTATTAGAAGAATAGGAGCACTAAAGGAGACGTGACGAAATATTGACTGACGGCTCGTCGTTCGTAACAAATGCTTCGGTAGCTGGTTTTACGGTTAATTTAGAGGTTTGAAATCAACATTCGAAAAGGAATTCTTTCAAGTTATACGAATTAAGGGATCTTTGAATATTGGCTGGGCCATTTAACGGTAATCTGGCAGTGATTTAGGAATGTTGCTATACATTTTGAAATTCTTTATACGTTTTACAAACAATTACTTTAATTACAGTAAATATACGAAACATAGTAAATTAATAATGTATTAGCATGTTTTTAATGAACACAAACGTCTTAAATACTCATTTGTTTAAATACGCGGTAACACTGCAACCTTAAGTTACAAAATGTAATAAAAATATGCCGGATTACACTTGTAGTATACAAAAGTAATCTTAGCAGCTTTGAAATAAAATACAAAAAAAAAAGCCATGCAGTTGTGTGCGTTACAAGTAATATCTTTAAGTAGTGGAAATGTTTTCATAAACCTCTTGGTATGATTTGAAATAATAGTTACTGTGAAGTAGTTGTAAATATGTATCAAATGACTGGACCCATGAACATATACAGAATGTTCGGAAACGCAGTGCCCAAACTCCAGACATAGTTTTTTTGGACCGATACTCACACAAAAGCCCAATACACGTATATTTGGAAACGTATTTTCATTTCAAATAGTTGTGTTCAAAGTTGCTGCGTACACCACCTGCAGGACAAGACGCGCCGCATCATGAATGCAGCACAAGTTGCATAGCACGTTGGCGCGACACTTAATTATTACATACGTAGCGTCATGCGCCTACTTCCTATGCAACGTATATAAAACCTCGCATGATCGCACCGCCTTGTCCTCCAGGCGTTGTACGCCGCAATTTTCAACACATTAGGTATAAAAATACGTTTCCGGATATAGACGTATGGAGCTTTTGTGTTAGGCCCTCCAAAGGAACTACGCGTCAAGTTTGGGCACTTGAGTTTCCGAACTGCTATTTAATACGACACATAAGTAAGGACCTGCAAAATTCGCATAATTTTTTTAGCATCAAGCCAACCTCCCGTGGCGCAGTAGGTTAGTTCGCCATCGATCTGGGATCGAATATCGGGTAAGGCATGGGTGTTAAGTTAAAGGTTCTAAGTTAGTCTGTAAGCCGTCCCCTGCTAAGCTCTCAAGCATAAAACCGAAGGACGTTAAAAAGCCCTTTACAATACAATACAATTTATCGTCAAGCTAAAATTCATAGTACTGTGTATACTCAGCCGACGTAGTTTCTACATTGGCTGCTGCCTAGATGTTATGTCACTCCCTTTCCGAGTGAACTGCACGTGACTGGGGCACACAATTGTGAATTGATCATATATTGGCGCAGATTTACCCGGGCCGTGTCAAAAAAATAATGGCCCAAAGACAAACGTATTGCAAATAATAACGCGAATTTTGCAGGTCTCTACACATAAGGTACGAGGTAGTGTTTTGTGGCGGAAGGGCACAAAGTAGGCAGAAATAAATGACTAATCAGGGCTGTTATAAGTATAAAGTCAACGGTGAACCAGATAGAGCAGCAAATTCATCGCAGCCATGTTCTCGTAGCCACCCGGAAGTAGCTACTTTGATGGGTTACTAAAGTGCAAACACGTATCTGCAATGATAGTAACGCAAGTTTTTTAAACTTGCACGAGTAGCTTGGCGAAAATGTGTAAGCACAGCTTATTGGCTTTCGAATGGCGAACGTTTCTCGGGTTATATCAAGTAAACCTACAGAATAAATCGCAACGATCCTTGTGTGTGATTTTGATGAATAGATGTTGATCAAGATAGATGTTCTACTTGGGGAAGGAGGAGCATGTTGCAGATCGTAAAATATTTGGTTGAAATGTCATATTTGATCAGATTATACACAGCAGTCCCTAAATTCACAACCTCGGCCATGCACACTCATTAAATGTAATGCTTTATCGCACTCATTATACACACGCTAAATTAAAATACGACAGTTACCTAAGGCTTAGCGGAGGCCTACTTCTGGGTTGAAATTACTTCAGCGAGTGAAGTTAGCACATTGCATGCATGAGCATGTAACTGCAAAACTTGGGAAGTAGTGCAGAAGTGAATTTCAGATATTGTGTTCCCATGTTACGGCACTCGTGTGAATAGCTGCTTTCCGATGGTTGTGTTAATACATTTTACATTGCATAGTCTTAGTGTGCAGTGGAATTGTTCCTAGGCGTATATTTTCTTTATACTTTATTATACTATATATGTTATATGTTTTTTAAAAATTTCGCTTCAAAAGAATTAGTGAAAGCTATCAATTTTTAAAAATTAATCAGGTGACTCCCTGAATATTGCGTAATTAATACGTTATAATTTTCAATTAGCGTTTCCATTAAGCGCTCGCTGCGCAAAAAAAAACTCAACACTAGTACGAAAATTTATTTTATAAAGGTTTGTTTTCACTTGCTTAAATAATAATGAACATGTTTAAAATGATTCATTCTGTTCAGTCGCGGCAGACTAGCTAAAGTTGCACTTAATGGCAGCGGTAGCTAAAAGAGGTATGCGCATTTTTTTACGACTCAAAGAAATTTATTATGTTTTACGTGCTGTTTTTTTTATGCCCGGTGCATTGGAAGCTATCTCAGAAATGACACGTTTTAAAATGTAGTTTCTGTACGTATGTTACTGCTGCATGTATGAAGCTATGCCCTACTCAGATTTGAAACAGATAGCCGAAATGTGTACCGCATTTGTGTAGCGTACAATTCAATATCCTTAGTGTGTATGAGAAATATAAATAGGTTCACTGTAACAGACAAGCAACTGCCATCTTAATACAATGACTTCTATTTATATTTAGTTGTGCTCAATATTAATTTCTTAAATATAATATACTTTATTTTACACTGAGGGTAGAAACCATCTAAAGATACATACCTTTATTCATGGGCGGATTTAAGGCAGGCGTAGTGCATTGTTAATAATGTAATACTGATCCATATGCTAAGTATAGTAGGTAATTGAAGTATTTAGATATCGTATTCACTAAATACAGGCATTTATATGCTTGTGTTAACATAAAATACATCATTTCTAATTAAATAGAACTTGTACTTATATTTTAATTACAAATTATAATGTTTGAAATTTATAATTAATATAAATAAAAACAGGGTGAAAATAGGTGTGTTGGCAATACCTAGTAAGAAATAGTTCTAATACAAAATATTATTAAACTGAGTGCGCACGAATGCAGAGAGCTTGTCCCCTCGGTGTTTGTAGACTGAGTTAACATGAGACGGAGGAATACACTAGAAGCAGAACTTTATCAGGGCTGCAGAGAAATTGGAAATCACCGTAAATGGACTGTAGGCTACAGGTGCACTCGATTCTTTAAATTTTTTATGTAGTACTGTTGCATGGTGTTTTTCCCTCCCTGCTTCAACAAGTGACTAAAGGCTGTTCACGATAATGTTAGCACTTTTTATATCAACCGTAGAAAAAAGTCACTGCTGCCACCTGCATATATTTCAACAGGCGCCACTACGTGACATGCGCCCGGTAAAGTTGATAACGTTGGTGGAAAAGTAGTTCCATATCTTAAGGTCGAATCAAATCAGAATTGTTAGGCAATCGATTGTAATAACTTAAATATTTCTTTCGCTTTTTTTTTTTTTTCAGCGACAGTTTCACTCGACCGACTCATGAATAAAGTTATAATGCACATGACAGTGTTAATTTTACATAAGGCGAAAGAATACACAACGGGCATACAAGTAGATCTTAAGCAGGGCTTCCAGAAGTGCTCTTGCTCTTTTTACCTTGAAGAGCCTATATCGTGGAGGTCCGCTTGCCTCTCTCTGCGTCGTTCACGCCATCCTGCTGCCCGGTAGTTGTTTACATGTGGGTCAGTGCCAGATCCGACACGTCTTCCAACCTCTCCACTCGCACTGCACACTTGCCTCACTTCCCGTCACTCACTCAGTACCATCGGGGTTTGTACTTCCGCTCCCAGGTCTCTTAATGACCTCTGCTAACTAACCTTCTGCAGGAGCGACAACTAAACTTTCATCATAGTCCGTTCGATAGTTTCCGATTGCACATTGAATTCTGTGATTTCGCTCAGATTAGGCCTAAAACTGTCCACGAAGAAACTTTTGGAAAACGTTTCTGTAGTCAGTTAACTTTTAAAATTACCCTACACTACATCTGTAACATCTGAACTAGGCCTGGTGCCGTATAATTAATCTATACATCTATAATAAAAATTTATAATAAAATTTATTGCAATTGTATGATATATACGTCAATAGTTCAGATGTTTTCTTGTTATTCTATACTGAGTTGTGCAGCTGAAAAGTTACAGTTGCATTACCAAAACTGGTATTCGCAACAGCTCAGATAAGAAAGAGATCAAACAATTGTGTGTAGTGAGTTGCACTGAGTTTTAAGCATGTAAGGTTTGGACATGGTGATGCAGAAATGTTGATAAAAGCCGCAAATGGATCATCAAGTTGCTGTTTCACGTCGCACGACTATGCTTAGCGAGGCTTAAGAAGCCGATTAAGTGTGCTCCGAAGCACAAGTTTGCCGACTCTGTGCTCACAAGCTACTATCTGACAACCGGTTATTTTTTTCTGCTCAGGTAGATGAATAAGACGACGTCTACGTTTAAGCTGGTACGGAACTTGCAGTCTGTAGAGCGACAGTGAGAGTAATGGCGGAGCTTGGACGCGTGCCATCACTGGCCCTGCCTTCCCGCCACGTCAACATTACTCCGGCCGCGGCGGTCCACTTAGCACTGACATCAGCTGAAATTACTGACGAGCGTTCCTTCACATACTGATCCTGATGATAATTATCTGAAGAATGGTGTCGTGGCGTCTGGGTTGGAGGCGATACTTCCGGCTGACGAGACAACATGGCGGCGATGGACAACGAAGAAGATGCTGGTGGGAAGTATACTTTCAAATGCTTCGATCTCGTAAATCAATTGACGAGTTTGAATCGGAAGGGAAATTAAAAGAAAAAAATATATCCATCCCTGTTGACTACAAGTGTAGGACTAGCACTGCATAGCATACGCCTTTATTCCTTCTGAAAACTCTACTAACGAGTGTTCCACCTGGTTCCACTACTAAGCGTTACTTAGTGCAGAATTTTACTGGCTGCGTTCCTTTCGGTATGCTGCTGGCCAGCGCTGTCAATACCAAGTGGAATGCTGCCTCCAGCTTTCACGTTCACAGAGGACACCAGCACAGTGTGCTTGCTGTGTGTGTGTGTGTGTGTGTGTGTGTATATATATATATATATATATATATATATATATATCCCCCTCCCCTCGCCATCTCCCCCCCCCCTAAAAGTACTGAACACCCGGAATGAGGCAGAATGCACAGGGGCTTCTGGAGAGTCGGGCTCCGTTGTGTATAGAACATTTAGTTGTCGTGTCCATCACTATTTACTTTAGAACTCCATTTAACAGTGTGGTTAATTTCTGGAGATTCTGTTCTAAAACGCTGGTATTGAATTCGCGTATTGTTACTTCAGGCGCGCTTCATTTGGCGTAAAATTGTTAGGCTTAAATTCAGTTGGCCTGAAATTATTTGGTCTAAAGTCACTTTGTTTAGAAAAATCGAGTCTAAATTTGGGCGAAATATACTTTTAGGGCAAGTAGCGGTTACCCGCTATTTCTCTCAGATCATCCGTGGACATGCATTAAAATATTAACGGTTTTTGGATATGCCATTTGTCTAGCGGGTCTGTATACGTAAGAAAACTATCGCGGGTTTGCAGAGAGCGTAAACTGAAGAATAGTTCACAACTAATTCGACGAGGATAGTTGAAAGAAAGCTTTGCGGGAGAAGTAATCCTCCTTTTTTTTCCCCCATTTATTTTATTTTTCAATATTTTTTTCACTGATTATTTAAAACTTGCATTCCTTTCTTATTTGAGAATAATTGAGTTCATTGAAAAGTGATATCTTTTTGAATGTGCAGAAAGAAGCAAGTAAAAAAAAATGTATTTGGATGCAAGCGTAAAGCAAATACGTGCACTATCAAAGTGTTAATTTTCACAGTGAGTAAATATTTGCACGCGCTAACTAAGGGCTATCTTATTAGCGTGATTTAAACTGCGTTCGGAGCTCTATTAGCCATCGAAAGTGTATGCTGAGGTATGGTTACGCCGTAAAGAATCTGGAGATGGCTTATAGGCTGGTTTGTTATAAGCTGTTCACAGTAAAGTGAGCACTTTTGAAGCCCTAGTTACTTTTTCCTTTCAACCAATTTATATCCTTCCACCGCTTTTTTATGTAAACCCTGCCATGTGAGTAATAAACACAGTGTATACATTCACCATATCCAAAACCAAAAGTCCGAGGCCACAATGAAATGTATTTATTGGTTTTTATGTCTGATGAAACAGCTTCAAAAAGTGCTCACTTTACCGTGAACTGTGAAACTGTGCGGGGCGGTGCTACGCTGGCGCCGGACGAGATGGCAGCCGCTTGCGATCTCTCCCCGCATACGTCGCGGATCTGCCAGCCGCGCCGCATGACACCTGCTGTTGTTCGTCGAGCTGTGTCAATAATGCAGCCAGTCACTTTCCCGGCCCGCGTGCACTCTTACTTGCTGCCGCTTCCCCGCCGTCACCCGATTTCACATGGACCTCAACACCTGTAGTCTACTTGAGAGGCTGTATCTTACCTTATGTAGACATTTCTTCGTTTTAGTGCCGTGACAGAAATGTCAGGGTCATTACTGAAAATGCTTCATTATATAGGCTATTCACGATAAAATGAGCACTTTTGAAAGCCCTGCTCAAGAGCTACTTGTATGCACGTTGTGTATTCTTCCGACTTATGTAAGATTAACATGGTCGTGGGGCGTCATTACTTTATCCACACGTCGGTCAAGCGAGACTATGAAATTAATATAAAAGTATATATTTATCAAATCTGCTCAGTTTTTCACTTCGATGCATTAGAAAAATAAAACGAAGGAAATAATTACAGTTATCAGAAATTGTTAAAGTAACACTTTTTATTCGACGTTAAGATACGGAACTACTTTCCCATCCATCGTTACCAACTTAACTGGACGCATGCCACTCAGGGCGCCCGTTAAAATATATGTAGGTAGGAGCAGTGACTTTTTTCTAAGGTTGATTTCGAAAGTGCTCACTTTGTCGTGAACAGCCTTTAGAAGCATTACATTTCATGTTTCTGTGCAAATTTTTACCTGATTGTTAATAGATGATCCCTGGTCATTAAAAGGTGATAATAATTTAATACATAACATCTTGTATTAATGAATGAAGATATTTGAGCGGCTCTTAACAACGAGGTCTTGAGAGCCGATGAGGGTGGTTGAGGTCCGGCACGATTCCTACTTTCGAAAATCCGACCACCCGGCCGGAGATTGAGCCCGGTTCGCCCGGCCACAGTGGCCCCTTTTTGTATGAAATTAATTGATGCATAAATATGCGTTAGTAGTTCATATATTATGTCTGTAATGATGGGTAAAGTAATTAGTTAATGTTCTGTTGTCTCATTTGTCAATAGATCCTCCTAAATTTGCACCAGGAAGAAATAAATAAAATATACAATGTGGCGCGTGGCACGGAGCAGACCGAACTCAACTTTTCTGTGTCACTGTTACATGATAGAAATGTGTGTGATGCTTTCGTTTTCTTATGATAGTTGGGAATTTTCCTGTATAACGATGGTAACACAGCAATAAGAATTATTTTTTAATTACGAATGGTCGGTCCTCTTATGACAATGATTTACGCACAATATCTGTAAAGCTATACCAAAATGGCATATCCTATGCAGTTTTTATACATTTATCGTTTAACATTCCAACCATGTTAAAATCGTTTATTAACACTTTACTGTTTAATCAGAAATGACGTATTTTAATAACATTGCGCGTGAGCGTTAAGATAATGCCGTTACGGATGCCGTTAACGTATAAATGTTGCAAAATAGATAAACTCATGGCCGGTGTTGTACAAGGTAAAGATTGGATTGTATTGGAGAGGGCTTATTAACGTCCCCCGGATTTATGCCTGAAGGCTTATCAGGGGACGGCTTACGAACTAACTTAAACTAACACCCGTGCTTTACCTGGGATTCGAACCCAGTACCTCCCGGACCGCAGATCAGCTGCGCACCAACAGACTGCTCCACGAGAGGTCGGCTACAAGGTAAGAAGTTTGCGCCAATACAGACAGTGCATATAAATAAATTTTGTAGGTTCCGTCGTGCAAGTTATCACAAGGAGTTTTTAAGTATTTGTTACACAGAAATTGTCCTCTGTTGCAACGCGTTGAAGTAAAAATTAATGTTTAAAATAAGGGGTTAAATCGAACACGACGCCAGCGCAGCGATACTTTGCCAGCGGGCAAGCAAGATCTAGTTGAGGGTTCATCCGACGGGCAAAACTTGCTTTCTCCCCTCCCCAAATAACATTTTTAGACTACCTGAAAGGATTCTCAGTAGCTGCTTTCACACTTGCAATGAAGCGGTAGGGAATCTGAATTAAAGGCTGTCCACGATAAAGGTGAACACTTTAGAAACGAACCTTGGAAAAAAGTCACTGCCCTTGCATGCATATATTTTAACGAATTCACTGAGTGATATTCGCCCATTAGAGTGGGTGATAATGGATGGAAAGTAATTCCATATCTTAACGTGGAATTAAGAGTGTTGGGTAACCATTTGTGATAACTTAACATTACTTCTTCCGCTTTCTATTTTTATAATGCATCGAAATGTAATAATGAACAGATGTGTAAAGTATTCACTTTGTTAATAATTCCACAGTTTCATTTGACCGACGTTTGAAAGTGATGAGGCCTATGGCAATGTAATTTTACATAATGCGGAGGAATACACAACGTGTATACGAGTAGATCTTAAGCAGGGTTTTTAAAAGTGCTCATTTTACCGTGAACCGCCTACACTTGAGGGCACAATCGTTAAAGTGTACTTGTGGTTTTTACACCTTTTTTTATGAGATGTTTAGTTATTTCCATATATCACAAGTGTTTTATACTTGTGTTCATACAAGTTACTTTTTTTCTGTTAAATTTGAATGTTATTTATATTTAATCTATATGTTATAATATTTCATTTATAAATAATTTAAATAAAAAACAGTGAGAAAACACGTGTGTTTGTTGCGCCTATTAATAGTTCTTATACAAAATACTGTTACAGCTGAGTGCGCAAGAATACGGTGCGTTGTCCCGCTGGTGTACTCTTCCAGACTTAGTTAAGCTTAGTTTGCACGAGGCGGAGGAATATCCTGGAAGTAGAGCTTTAGCAGAGGTTCATAAAAGCCCTAAGTAACCCGTGAATGGATTATAGCTGGATTTTCTCTGGCATTGTATTAAATATTGTCAGGTTCGTGTAACACAGTGGTCGGATCACTTTTTTCTTCCCATCACGCCGCACCATGATTTTCTCATATGGGGAACATCGCGGACATTGCTGTGCGTTCCGCCGCTGCTGGTTCTCACCTCTTCAGTGCTAAAGACCCCAGCTCTTAAAGCTCCGGCCACATCTCTCTTAAAGTGGCGGAGAAGATTGTACTGATTCGTATAACCTACGGCATGAACGTTCGTGCGCATCAAGTTGGACTCAAATTGTTGGAAGCCCACAGAAATCATGGAGGTCGTGTACCCTTTAGTGTTCTTGCCCACAGCCGTGCGACGTAAAAACTAAACTTTAGAATAATTTGCTTTCATGGACTGCATCAAGAGTTTTGCCATTGCTTGGAGTGGTTAACTTCTATAGGCTCTTCACGGTAAAATGAGCACTTTTGAAAGCCCTGCTTAAGATATACTTTTATACATACTGTGTATTCTTACATCATATGTACAATTAAGGTTACAATGGGCCTGACCACTTTATTCGTGCGTCCGTCAAGGACAACTGTAATTTTTGTAGAAAAATAAATATTTAGAAATGTTTTCATTCTTACACTTGTATGTATTTTAAAAAAAAAGTAGAATAAAATATTTCAGTATTCGCAAATGTTTAGTAATTTAACGTTAACACTAAAGGAATTACTTTCTCGTTACCAACTTTACTCGGCGCGTGACAGTCAGTGTGTCCGTTAAAATATATGCAGATATGGGCAGTGATTTTTTCAAAGGTTGATTTCAAATGTGCTCACTTTACCGTGGACAGCGTTTAGTTAGTTGTGAACCATAGCATCAGATATAGTGCCTCGTTTCTGTTGTTGCAGATCGAACATAGAAATAAAAACTTGCAGTTAGCGTACTTGCGCATAATTTGAAAGAAATTTAATTAATTATCGTAGCCGCCGCTCCGTACCAAATTTTTTGGCTTCATCCCTGCTGGGAAAGATGTGGATACTCAGGTTAGTAGTTGCAGCTCCAGAGTTTCGCTGCCGTCCGCGTCCAAAACATGACGGTGGGGAAATGTATTTTTTTTTAGACTACGATTTTATATAGTTTGTTGAATACACTGCACAAAATAACTGAAAATAGAAAGCAATAAATTCACGTTCATAGTCGCAATTTCTAATCGGCTGAGACTCGTAATGCCCCAGAGACCAACAACTTGCATTCAAGGAGTAAAATGCGTGAGAGATGGAAGAAAATAGCAAGTAAACTCACCGATGTTCGTTTGGCCAAACACTGCTCGTAGCAGATCCTGTTGCAGACAGTGCGTTCTTTGAGCGGAAGCTGTGTTAGCTGTACAAATAACGGTGACATCAGAGAGAGCAAACACGGCTGACGTAAGGAAACACCTGAAAAGCTTATGCTGGAAAGAAAGGTCGTCTTGACGGCTGTGTACAGAACTATGTTCAGTTTGCAGGTGCCTCATATGGCATCGCGGGAAGGGTGAGGGAGGAGGGAGACAAGAGCAAAATATTTGAGTGGAGTGATTTTTAGTCACAGTGTCCTGTATATGGGACGTTGCATACGAACTAGCTTTAATGATCTGCACTGCACACAGTAGAACATGCCGACCAATGAGACAGGTTCCTTACGTGTGGGAAACATAATTGGCTGTTGAAACAATATTCCATAGCCTTATAAACCGCTGCTGCTAGTAAGATAACGCACGGACAGATTTTTAATTGGTTCCAATATATACCAAAACGTCTTGTGGATATCAGTACAGTCCCTCCCGAACAAAAGGTTTGTTTATTGCAACGCCTAAACTTATTGATTTATCCGTGACTGAAAAGATTAACATCGAGGTATTGAGAGCCGGAATGTAAGGGTGGAGGGAACGGAGATCCTTGAGAAAACCCGCCGACCAGCGGCATCGTCCGGTACGATTCTCACATGCGAAAATCCTGGGAGTGACTTCGCCGGATATCGAACCCGGTTCGCCTAGGTGGAAGGCGAGTAGTCAAGCCACTACACCACCGCGGTGCCCAAAAGATTTGAGTTTAACAGGGAAAGGTTTGAATGAAATTTAGTATTTTGATTTATTGTGGTATATCTGACAATGTAATATTTTCACGTAACACAATAAATATGTTCTATTAAATGGGAAGTTCAAAGGGAAAATACATCGAAGACGTAAGGGTAAGTTGAGAGAAAGTAGATAAAATTCAACTCAGATCATTGATCTGATGATCTAGAGCCGCAGAGTGATTAACAGCATGGCATCGTGCTGATCACATTCGCCGAGAAATTTTTCTTTCATCTTCGTGTCGAGTGCGGCCACAAACCTGAACAGTCGATATTTTATGACGTCCTACTGCCGAGCGTCGTGAATGATTGGATAATCCGTGCGACCACGCCCTCAATGATAATTGGGTTATAATGCATAAGAAATGTGTATTGTGTATTTCTTGGCGACGGCCATAAACGTTTACTCATGACGAACAGAAGATTTGGGACGTAGATGGAATATGGGGTAGAGTACGCATGCGCTGCGCAGGAAGTAGTTTCTGTGTTCCAACATTAAACTGCTTTTTATTTTGTCACACGTGGGCACGATTTGAGGTTAGAACATGGTCTGTGTAAACGAGTGCTTTGGAACGATTGAACAATTAAGGAAACCAGTTTCAAAAATGTGCAGAAGATGCACATCCCTATCCACGGTTCCTGATTTGTTGTAAACTCCCATCAGATTGCTGTGTGATGTGTTATTAAAATCGAAATTGTTGGGATCAAGGAAACATGGCCAGTTGCAAAAGCGTAACAACTAGGGGAAGGGGATGTACATTGTCCCTCCCTAAATTTAGTGAAAGTCGTGCATCCAAATTGTTTTTGTTCGCCGATATGCGTTCATATAGGTATATTGTATACAAGTCTTCTAATGAATTTCTATAAATAATGTTTTGCTTATACTTGTGTATAGTCTATTCGCAGTTTTCACACGATAATTTTAAAAATCTCCCCATGTATAACGTGTTGGGTTATTTCCTAAATAGGTCACGTATCACAAGCGTTTTATACTTCTCTTAACATTAAAGTACCTCAGTTTTGGTTAAATTAAACTTTAATACATTTTTTCTATAGATGATAACATTTAATTTGTAATCAAATATTAATAAATAACAGTGAGATAACAGGTGTGTTGGTAATGCCTAGGAAGAAATGGTTGTAATGCAAAATATTATTAAAGTGATTGTACACGAATGCCGTGCGTCGTCCCTTTGGTGTAATTGTCTTAACTTGGTTAAACTTTGTTTGCATGAGGCGGAGGAATATCCTGGAAGTAGAACTTTGGCAGGGCTTCAGAAAAGTTGGAAGTAACCGTGAATGGACTATACATCTTCGCTTCGATTTACGTTTCGATGACACCGAAACTAAATGTACAAGAGAAGCAAAGATGACTTAAGAGGTGCGCCTAAAGGCTTGGCCACTGCCCGATTGGTAATGGCAAAGAGCAAGGAGTAGTGGACTGAAAAAGCACTCGCGTGGACGAGAAGTTGTAAAACATGCACTCGTTTGGGAGCTAGCTAACCCGTAAGCCCCAAACGCGAAATTTGTTGGGACTGTAGTATGTGCGTGTGCCATTGCCATCCTATACTACATTACCGGTCACTTCGGTTTTTCGGAAGCCCTGCTAAAGTTCTACTTCCATGATATCCCTCCGCCTCACACAAATAAAGCTTTGAAAAAATTTACATCTGATGGCCGACGCATTGCATTCGTGCGCACTCGGTGTAATAATATTTAGCACTAGCGACCCGCCCCGACTTCGCACGGGTGCAACTAAGATAAAAAAAACTGCTTAACCCGGAGTTTATTAGGTTGGGTAAACTCTCCTAAAGCATTAAAAAATGCACATTATAATTTAATAATTAATTAAATAATATATAATTTAAAGTTTTTTTGCTATTTTTATTTGATATTTTTTTTACTTTTTTATAATTTATAATACATTATATTACAATGCAATTTATCTCAGATAGAAGTATTTAATATGTTATTGGCTAAGACATTCTCTGTAGACAATGTTTGACGTCCTGTTATTGTTTCGTAGAAAAATGTACTGTTTCTCGGGACTTCCAACTCGTGATAAACCAACATATAGTTGGCCATGGGAAAAACACTCTTTTCGTAGGTCGATTCCAACCAAAGAGAAAGTTTGACCCTGGGACTTATTAATAGTAATCGCGAACGATGTTTTTACGGGAAATTGTAACCGTTTGAAAGATATTGGCAAATCCGTGGGAATCACGGGAATCCTCGGGATGTTTGCCAGCTGGCCGGCTGCTGGACCGGTGAGGATGGTCGCGACAATCAAATTTTCTTTCAAGTCTTTAATGAGCAATCTTGTGCCATTACACATGTTAGGAGGGCTTATATTCCTTAAAAGCATGATAGGAGTACCGACTTTTAATGATAGTTCGTGAGGTGGCAAGCCAGAAGGATTAAACGAATTTAGAAAATCTTGAGGAAAGTGGACGACATCGTCAACATTGGTGACTGTGTCAATCGACTTATAGGTTTTGACTTGGCCGGGAACTCTTTGTATAATGAGATTGTGGATTTCATTGACAGTGTCGTTCCTAGGCGATACTATTGCCCTGGAACACAACCAGTGAAAGTCTCTTTCTAGTAAATTTTCGAGGCCCGGATATACTGCTTTTATAAGATACTGTGGACTATCTGACCTAATGTCTCATTTAAAATGATTTCAGCAGAATTAGTGCCCGAATTTAGAGAAGGAAAAACTCCTCCAAGTCTGAGCAATTGTTGTGGGAAATCTTTATGCGTGTCTCCACCAAGATAGGCTCTCATATTCGTTCGCAAATTTAGGTGTTGAATAGAACTCCATAAGGGAGATGATTTAAGACATGCTTTGATGATATCTGCACGCGTCCCTTTTGTAACTACAGGGAGTGTCTGCCGAAAATCCCCAGCAAACACAAAAGTAACTCCCCCCATAATGGCAGTAGAGCTTCTAAGGTTGGCGCCGTAAGCAGCACACAGCACGTTTTATTTTCCGAATCTGTCCGTCCTGCAAAGCCGTAGTACATTATTTTGTTCTATCATCAATAGTTTTCGCAGCGCACGCAATGTAAGGAATTTTATACGTAATTTTTTTACACTTTGGGTTACATTATTGGAGTTTTAGTAGGGATCCCTATTGATTTTTAAAATAAAATATAGCCTATGACACTCAGTGATAACGTAGAATTCTACTGGTGAAAGAATTTTTAAAATCGGATGAGTAGTTTCGAAGATTACCTCCTACATCCAAACACACAAAGTTACAAGCACTACCTCTTTATATATTATATTTAGCATAAGAACTGTTTGTTAAAGGCTGTTCACGATAAAGTGAACACTTTTGAAAGCCCTCTGATTTGGAATATTATTCAATAATGATATTTTATTTTAGCCTTAGAAGTTAACTTCCGAGTGCGATGGAATATACACACTGTGTTTATTTCTTACATGGCAATTTTTTCTAATAAAGGGTGGTTAAAGGAAAAGAATTACTCAAAGAAAAAAGTAATTAGGGCCTCAAAAGTGCTTACTTTACCATGAACAGCATATACTAGGCATTACCAACACAACTATTTCCTCTCTGTTTTTATTCATATTCGTTATAAATGAAATATAATTTATAGGCAAAATATAAGCAAATTAAAATTTAACCAAAAATAACGTAATTTTATGTTAACAAAAGTATAAAACGAATGGGATATGACATATTTGGGAAACAAACAAAACGTCATACATGGATTATTTTTTCAAAGATTTGATTCAGAAAGCTCGAATAAACCATGGATATAATATAATAGATGTTGTCAATAACGGACTCCAGCCTTCTTTAAAAAGGTGCTTCAGTACATCTGCCGCATGTATTGCAGACCGATCTGAACTGCGCACAAACATCCCTCGAAAAACGGGATAGTGCTTGTTAGCGATGGCAACACGGCCTTCACTGCAAGAGAACACAATAATAAAAAAAAAAAAAAAGCACCAATAGTCTGTTTCACTGTAACTATTTTTTTTTGTAGATTTTCCCCCCCGCTAAGGAAATCTGCTCGAACTTTCATCGTTGCTCCTGTTCCGAGGAATCCGATACGTTAACACGGGTGCCACAGTGTCACCGGCAGGCGTCGATCTCGGAAGACGATCGTTAATTAAAAAGAGCCAGCTAAGGTGGGACGGGCGTGTCCGAGGAGAGACGCGGTCGTGTTGCGTGAGGACGAGCAGAGTTGGCGACCTTCAGCACGCGGATCTCACATACACGACTGTGACCTCGACAGACTAATGCTACACACACTAGTCTGACCGCTGCAAGTCATGACGCAACGCGAGTACCGCATATTGCCTTTTAGCATTGTAAGCTGCTCATGGTATAATTGAGCACTTTGGAAATTGCGTATTCTTCCACTGTGTGTTGAATTAACAGTGCCATAGACATCGTCGCTTTTTTCGTCCATTAACCAAAGGGCAGCTGTAAAATTATCAAAAAGGCAAATATTTTACTAACATTTTTTTTTACTCTCAACTTATATAAAAAGTAAAGGGAAATATTTCAGTATGTTCAAGTGTCTATTTAACACATTGACACATTTAATTTAACGTTAACGCATGGAAATACCTTCCCTCCATCGTTGCCAACTTTCCTGGACCCATGATAGTCAGCTTTCCCATTAAAATATACGCAATTAGGGACAGTGGCATTTTTCAGAGGTTGATTTCAAAAGTGAACAGCCTTTAATCGCGTACACATTCTAATAAGAACGTCATATTGAATGTTGGAAACAGACACTGGTGCATTATTTTTTTGTTGCTCTTTTAAAAAGACTATATATGTGGAGATCGAACTGCGTTGTAATGTGTCCGGAACACAAATTATTTTACTCAACGTCTTTACGCGTGACGTATGTACTGACCTACAAAAAGGAAGTAAAAGTTGAAACGAGTTACTAATACGACTTTCAGGACACCGCGCACATTACAAATACTTTATCGTAAATCTCCAGCGTAGCTAAGAACCGCCGTTACACATTGCCTCATCGCAAAATGCGCTGGTGGGAAACATTAAAAACTAGCACATAGGGACATGTACTGAACTTGCTGGAGACCTGGCACCGCTTAGTACCATAGTTCCAGCAGCGGTTAAACGGAAACACAGCACGCCATTTCAGAACCTTGCGTGTAGATACGTCGGTAGGTGTCGTCCTTAAGGTCATATTTCACTTGTTTTTTTTTTTTTTAATTTGGCTATCTGAAAGAGCTGTCGAATAGCGCCCTCTTAATGCAGTTATTAGTTGTCAAATCATTATAGTGTTCCAAATATAACACTCCAAATCTCAATTTCCCGAATTCTGCAGCATACTAGGCTTTGCTCCTAGATATTTTTTTTTCCAGTCAAATTGCATTTAATGCAATCTATTTGGTGTGCATAACATATTTATTCGGTATGAGTGCGATTTATAAACAGGTGAGCGAGTATTGGCACACTACATTTTGTAGAAAATAAGGGTCAAACTTGTCCTAAATATATTTTTGTTAATTCAAGCGAAACTGTTAACATTCATTTAATAAATAGTTTAAACCATAAACTGTAGAGGAAAAATGGTTTTTGTTCCTTTCGTAGCTTGCAACATAAATGCAGTATGCCGCGCTTAGACTCTTAACTCAACACTCGAACCTGCTTATAGCACTCTTATGTCGGAATTTGAGTGTTATATTGTCAAAACTATAATGATTTGACAACTAACAATTTCATCAAGGGGGCATTTTTCGAAAACGCTCTCAGATAACCAAATTGCTTTAAAAAAAAAAAAAGAGAGAGAGAGAGAGAGCGAAATATGACCTTAAAGCTCCCGTCCAACAATTATTTTTGTCCCATTAGAAAAATTGTGGAATTTCAGTATGTGGAGGGATAGATTACATATAAAAGCAGTTTACGCGCATGCATTTATGGCTTATTCAATATGTGAATCCTCAATTTTGTCCATGAAGGTCGTCATTGGTTAGTTTTCTGTGTGAAAACTGCGAAAGGAAGGGGTGTCGACGTACTTTTTTTTTTAGTAATGACCGAGGGATCGATACTCCGCAACGAAAAGTCCGGCGCAGACTTGTTCGAAGTCAAGAATACAGCAGATTAGATCGTTCACAGCTGTGGAGCTGGAACATCGGGACCAGCACAGCTATGGCTTCCTGGAGTGCCGTGCGCGCAGTGTAAATAATTCAACATTATCCTGGGGCTGATTTCCTTCCGGGTCTGTTTGGCGATGCGGAGAGCGAACCTGATTTCCGCTTCTTCCTATCGCACTGCAAATGCTTTCTATTGTCAGTATCGCATAACCTTATGGAGAGTCCCTACTAAAGTAATGTGTGTAAAGGCTGTTCACGATAAAGTGAGCACTTTTGATATCAACCTTAGAAAAAAGTCACTGCCTCTGCCCACATGTATTTTAACGGGCGTACTGAATGACACTCGTTCAGTAAAGTTGGTAACGATGGATGGAAAGTAGTTCCATATCTTAACGTCGAATAAAAAGTGTTATGTAACCATTTCTGATAACGTAAATTGTTGATTTCGCATTATGTTATTTTTTTAATGCATCGAAGTGTAAAAATGAGCAGATTTGTAAAAAAAATTCATTTTGTAATAATTTCACCGTTTCACTTGACCGCCGCATGAATAAAGTGATGAGGTCTATGGCAATGTTAATTTTACTTAAGGCGGAAGAATATACAACGTGTGTACAAGCAAGAACTAAGCAGGGCTTACAAAAGTGTTCATTTTACCGTGAACAGCCTATAAACTCATTGTTTGCGTGTGTACGCGTGTCCCGGTGAATAAATGGCATGAGAATATGTTTTACCAGGAAAGATAAAATAACATAGTCTATTTGCGGTTTATTCTCATTTTTTGAATAACACCTTTGAAAAATCACCCCACGTATGACGTGTGTAGTTATTTACTAAATATACCATGTATCAGAAGCGCTTTATACTTTTGCTAACATAAAAGTATCCTATTTTGCTTAAATATAAATTTTACCTATATTTTATTTATAAATTATAATACTTATTTTATAATTAATAGTTCGCATGCAAAATATTATTACAACTAAGTGCGCACGAATTAGGTGTATTGTCCTTTGGTGCTTTTTTCTAGACTTAGTTAAGCTTGGTTTGCACGAAGCGGAGGAATATCCTGCTAGTAGAACTTCAGGAGGGCTTCAGAAAAGCGTGCAGTAACCGTGAATGGACTACAGTGACTCACAATAATATTCGGCCACTCATAATTATCGCAGTTTCATGGCCTTTTGTTACAATAGAAATGAAAATAAATAATAAACCCATTGAACAATCATTTTGAGTTCGTTTCGCCGCGAACTCATAACTTCCGCGTAGTGTAACTTTTGACTAGGAGAAGCTACGACGATCGTTTGGGTTTCAATCGATTGCGTCTATAAAAACATTTGTGTGGCGTTGTTACGGCGAAATTGTATGCGTTTAATGTAAAAAAAAAGATTAAGAATACTTAACACAATTTCGGCCTATACTCGCCGAAAAGCCTAGTCGAACTACAGAAATCGTATACGGTTGGAAAGAGCATCTCAAAAGCAATTCAGTGATGCCCATAACACCCCATGTGATCGAGTGAAGCAGTGTCGGGAACGTAAAATAAACATCATGGCGTCCGAGCGCGTCAACGTAGACGTATTCACGCGAAACAAATGGCCGTGTCCCGGACACAGCCAAACTCAATTTCTTTTATTGCCTTTTGCACAAGCAAACCCGGAACTAGCTACAGTGTAGTCCTCGAGTAGTGGTGGACCCCCCCCCCCCCCATCGTGTTCATGCTGACCTTGCCTCAGGCTGTAAAGACGTGCCGACGGCCAATTATTATTCAAAGCTGCGCGCGCAGTCTTGGCAGAAACTCGAACACGCTCGTCGTCTAACTAAACTAAGGGCGCGTTTACACTGCGATAGTAATGCGAGATAGTTCCTATCGCGAGAGCTACTCTCACATTACTATCGCCATGTAAACTGCATAATAGTTACTGTCGCACCATCGCAATAGCACTATCGCGATATCAGCTTGAGCTATATAGTGATAGTAACTGTCGTGACAGAACATGCAACTAATGTGGTGTAAACTTTGTAGCATCACTATTGTGATAGCGCGGGTCACAAATTTGTAAAAGTGTTCACTTTGACAGTAACATTGCAGAATTATTTGGATTCTGTTATTATCTGTCGCTGTCCTTAGCCTACACTATGTGGCGGTAGGAAAGGACGTGTATTATCGTATACGCATAACACGACAGTATTGACAGCATATTTTACTTTTATACAATAAACCGCGGGAACAATATATGTTTACAGGTAATTAATATCATGTCGCGATATTTAACTACCCCAACGAATATCAACCTCTTGACAAAAGGATATTAAGGTAGGGCCTATCAATTTATTTACACAAGCGCTGTCGGACATGTCCCTTTTGAGGCTAACTCTCACAGCATGTCTCGATAGTGACTGTCACACACTTTCGTGATAGCTACTATCGTAGTAGCTACTATCACCGTGTAAACGAGCCCTTAGTTTGCTGTTTTGCGTCGTACAGTTACGTAGGCGTCGCGGTGGTCGTGGTGGCCAGACTACCGGACTCCCACCAAGGGTAACTAGGTTCGATTTTCGCCGGTTGTGGGAAGCGCGGTAATTGGCCGGTGGGTTTTCTCGGAGTACTCCCGTACAATTTCAATTCGTCACTGCTCCGTCTATCTGGCCTTACCTCACTTGGTGCAGAAAACGTTGAGGTATCAAAGGCCCAAGTCTCTCCCGCTCTACAAAGTGTGCTCAGATCAATGCCCTAGCTTAGTGCTCGTTAAGTTCAGTATAATCCATTCACGGTCACTTTAGCCTTTTCTGAAGCGCTGCTATAGTTCTACGTAAGTAAGCGTGGAGAATTATACCAAAGGACAACGCACCGCTTTCGTGAGCACTAAGTGTAACAGTATTTTGTATAAGTAGGTAATATTTATTACTAAGCATTACCAACATGTTTATTTGCTCACTTTTTTATTCAAATTATTTATAAATGAAGCATTATAATTTACAGATAAAATATGAATGACATTTCATTTTAACAGGAAATAAAATTAACTTTTATGAACACATGTGTGAAACGCTTGTGATATATGGCATATGTTAGAAATAACTAAACACTTCATACATGGGGACATTTATCAAAGGTTTGATTCAGAAAGGCCGAAGAAACCTTGAATGGATGATAAATTACAGAGGTTGCTCGAAAACCATCGGGACTCAACATCGCCACATTGAACGTGGCAACGTGCACGTCTACAGAGGACCTGCCCGTGGAAGGTGTCGATGAACGGTGGCGGAGTCACAGAATACTTGTGGGGAACATGCCCCCGCTGTATTGGATTCTTGGTTTTTATAGTCTACGTTTCCAAAAAAAAAAAAGAAAATTCCGAAATTACCAATATGGAATCTTTCGCGCCACGCAGTCGCCAATCAGACGCAAAGCAGAGCCTCGCGGGGTCAGTCACTGAAGGTTATCCCACATCAAAGTTATCACCCCTCCATGTCACTTATCCTGTGCTCAAGAAGTATTCAGGGCTAGTGTTTCGCCTCCGTAATGATCGCAAACATTCTTCGTTGTCGTATTTTTATCGACTGACATTCAACGATAATGGAGCACGTGTGTAACTACGGGTTATGGGTGTGTGCATTTGGTATTATTTTCTATATTGCTCACAAAAAAAAGTTAAGCATATTCTCCGTTCGCCAACGAATATGTATTAATTATGTTCATAGTAAGATTGGATCTTACCTACATGTGAATCACGCACGCACACATTGGCGTCTTCCCCTCCAGCGACGTGCCTAGGGCCCCTACTGCTCGTAAACTAACACAGTAGTGCGGCTGTTTTAAATGCCTCAGGCCTTTAAAACAGCCGCAGTTTAGGAATGGGACAATTTGCCTCAGGAAATGCCTGAAGATAATGTTCCTGGCAAGCCTCGTCGGGTAAGTACGCACGTGCCTCAGGAATCGTGGAGGCCCTACACGTTACTGAAGTTTGTAAATGCATCTGAGAAGACCATTGTTGTTGTTAGTGAAACTGATGAGATTCCTTTATTTATGTTGTTATTCCGGTCATGCCTTTTGTTCCATACTGGGATGATGAAAACGGGTATTGTTTTTTCTCCACTTACGTGCTATTGGGGGTACAACTTGCAATGTAAACTACTTTTATTCAATATAACATTCTGGATTCTGAAATATGTTAAACGTTTTGTGAGCGGTATACTTTTTAATGTTGGCTTAGGTTTTCTGTGCAGAGTTATTGACTAGTGAGTTACTTCATACTTACATAACGACAAAATTGAACATTCCTCGATGCCATTTAGTTACAGTGTCGGACTGTCGTAATAGTAAAACCGACAGAAAACACTATTGGGATACTCACCACGTATGAAAATACGAAATTAATTAAAAATATACTGGGTACGTCAAATATTTTTAGAAAGTTTGGTGCATATATTGTTATGTATCGCATAATTTTTTAATAGTTATATCTGGTTGGCGTTTACTAAGCACTTTCCAAAAGTTGTGGGGCCGCGGTGGCTGAGCGGTTAGGCTGCTAGCCTCTCACTAAGGCGAACCGGGTTCGATCCCCGGCCGGGTCACTCCAGTATTTTTGCAAGTGAGAATCGCGCCGGACGATGTCGCTGTTCGGTGGGTTTTCTCGGGGATATGCCGTTCCGCCCACCCTTGCATTCCGGCGCTGCTCCACACTCGCCTCGTTTCACCCTCATCTGCTCTCAAGACCTCAATGTTGAGAGCAGCCCAAATCCCTCCACGCTATTCCACTCTCCAACATTTAATGTAATATCTAACATTTTGTGTATGAAGGCTGTTCACGATAAAGTGAGCACTTTTGAAATAACCTTAGAAAAAAAGTTACTGCCCCTGCCTGCATATATTTTAACGGGTGCCCTGAGTGACATGCGCCCCGTAAAAGTGGTAACGATGGACGGGAAGTAGCTCATACCTTAATGTCGAATAAAAAGTGTTAGGTAACCATTTGTCATAACTTAAATAATTTCTTTCTATTTCCGGTTTTTAATGCATCGAAGTGTAGAAATGAGCAGATTTGTTAGATATTTACTTTCCAAATAATCTCACAGTTTTACTTGACCGAAGCTTAAATAAAGTGATGAGGCCCATGACAACGTTAATATTACATAAGGCGGAAGAATACACGACGTGCAGGGCTTTCAGAAGTACTCACCGTGAATAACCTATAAGGACGATATGGTCCTATAAACACATAGTGTTGCACGTCTTCTGTCATTAATGAAAATATTACGACGTAGTTTTACATTTGAATTATTTTTATAATATTTCGAGCACTCGTTTATACGTACGTAACTTTTATGATTAGTACGGAAATTGTGCAGGTTTTACGGCCTGAAGGGCGCCACATCCTCATTCTCCCGCACTGCAACTGTACTCCTGCGAGCAAGACATTGCATGGAACCTTTCCCTCTTCCGGTCTTGAAGCCTTCTGATCCGTCTACCTCACGCGGCTTTCTGCCGTAAAACCTGTCCTCCTCGCCTATTAGTAGCACTCCAACTACTTCATGAACCCCTTACGCGAATACAATCTCATGGCTCCTCGGAATTTAACTATGCCATTAATCATATTCTTCAAGCCCTTTGCCTATTTTAGTGGCAAATCAGTTCCAAACCTTATGTACTTCATTGCTCATTACTGTACTGAGTTCCAACTGCAGTCATCTTCGCTCAGCCACTTCCTGGAGCCGCGTACTGATGTCATCTGCCTTTATACACTCCATCAACACACTTCACATACATAGGAGGTGACTAAGCGAGAACCGTGCGGCTTGGCTTTGAAGTTTCTATGTCTGGTGTACATTTTTGTACTGTAGTCATTTATGACACTTTCTCCTCACATCTCAGCATCGCTGGGCAGAAGTTCTTACGTTATTCTTCCTGAATAATCCCATATTTCTTGCCGTATCCTTAAGGTTATATTACACGGTACCAGATTTCGTAAAAGCTTGTGTAAGGTCTGCCATAGCTGCCGTTATACCGGGCTGTATGGCACCCGTCGTGGCATTTTTCGCCTGGCGATGCCAAATTTCATCATAGGTTTGGTAATTGGACCTGTCCTATTTTCCGTGTCAGGTTCCATACCGACTCTCGTGCCTGGCCAATCACATCGCAGTTTCAGAGCGTATGACGCTCCCCGTGGCTACTACTTGAAACAAGTTGATGAGGAAACTGAAAAGGACACTTCCATCTTGATTTTACATCCGTGAGGTTGAAACTCTTTAAAATAGATTTAAAATACGACGACGAATGATATTGTCTATGTCAACTTTTAATTATTGTTTAAAACCGTTCTGAATGCTTAAAACATTACCTACTGTATGAAAAATGAATTCACACTCTTCATTATATCTACAGTTGTATATAAACTTTTATCTTTTGTGTGACCTGGAGATACATGGTAAGGTTATGGCGTCCGCAATAAGTTCGTAATTTTTGGGCGTGAGTTCGCTACTCCGCCGGACCCAATTTTTTTTTTTATGATTACATTTTGCATGCTGATAATATCCCGGTACATAAAGAAAAAACGATATTTTGCAACCGGTCGGTAATTTTCGGCAAAATTAAAAATAACACGTACTCTACGTGACTTCGTCATATTCGAGAAATGAATGAAACTATACCAGTAAGCAATACATGTATATAAAAGGCGTATAGTAATATTAAAATGTGCTTGTAATTTGTGATAGGCCTACGCAAGTTACTAACTGGTAGCAATTCTTCAACTGGGGTTCATATGTACCACACACTGCGCACCCACCGAGGGAGTCAAATGCTAGTACGCGAACTGCTGTCGTGTAATATGAATCTTCCATGGTGGCTCATATAGCGGCTTGTATACCGGCTCCCGCACCAGGCCTTGTAGAAGCTTGTGCAAGTACGGCAGCAGGTATCGTGTAATAACCGCTTTAGGGTGTCTTGCCTGATCTCTTTTCGTTCCTCCGAAGAAAATCTTCGCCTCCTACGTAAATTGTACAACTAGGATACGGAAATGCTATAGGAACTAGTGTCAACCCTGACGGCTGGTTGCATTTCCGCTTGTACGGACATCGACGTCTGCACTTTCTTCGGCGACCGCGTGAAGTTTCTCCCGCCCGCCGTTCAGGAAGTGATCGCTCCATCTCGCAAAGCAGATCGACGCGAATCGGCGCCGTGAAATGTGTCGTAGTTACCTGCCCCCCCCCCCTCCGCTTTATTCGTTTCATTTTCGCTTAACTGCGCGGACGCCGGGCTCTCTGCCGCGCTAACTTCCTGTTGGCAAGGGAGAGGCCGTACGTACGTGAGTCCATGGGCCCGCCCACACGCCGCGTGTCTAGTTTCACGGTGAATATAACCCTGCTCGCTTTCTTTTCCTGGCCACGTCTTAACCCTTCCGCCACATTCCCAGTGATTGGTATTTATGCCTTGATCAAGCGACGCCCTCGAACGGTTGGAAACACACGTATAGTCTGGTCGCGGTACTTTCTTACGTTTTGAATTAAACCTTTGAGAAATCACCCAATGTATGACGTGTTAGGTTGTCTTGTATATACATATGTAGTATGCCCTATATCACAAGCGTTTTGTATTTCTGTTATAAGCTGTTCACGGTAATATGAGCACCTTTGAAAGTCCTGCTTAAGATGTACTTGTATGCACGCTGTGTATTCTTCCGTCTTGTGTAAAATTAACATTGCCAATGGCCTCATCACTCTATTTATGCCTTGATCAAGTGAAACTGCGAAATTATTAAAATAGTAAATATTTTACGAATCTGCTCATTTTTACTCTCCGATGCATTAAAAAAAAACAGAAAGTGAAATAAATAATTTAAGTTTATCTCGAATGGTTATTTTAAAAAATCTTATTCCACGTTAAGATTTTGGGCTACTTTCCATCCAGTGTTACGAACTTTACTGGGCGCATGTCAGTCAACGCGCACGTTAAATTATAGGTATGCAGGTAGCGACAGTAACTTTTTTCTTAGGTTGATTTCAAAAGTGCTCACTATATTGTGAACAACCTTTAGCATATAAAACCGCGTATTTTTGGTTAAATTGAACTTTGACATATTTTGCCTGTAAAAGATAATATTTAGTTTCAAATTAATATTAATAAAATCGTAGATTAAATATTTGTGTTGATAATGCCCGGTAAGAAATAGTTCTCGTGAAAAATATTAGTTAATTGAATGTGCACCATTAAGGTACGCTGTCCCTTGGGCCTGAAAGCAGAACTGTAACAGTTATTCAGAAAAGTTAGAAGTAACCATGGGTGGACTATATATTTTTACAATGCACTTTATTCCAAGAATCAGGCTCGTCAAGGAAAGAAAACTGGGGCGAAATTCCCGGGCCGGGGTATATGATTTCAGAGTGGATATTAGTCATTGTGTCTTGCTCAGGTCACCGACAGTGTTTATTTTACACGCGACAAAATAACGCATAGTTTAATAGACGTGTCTTGTTAACCGTGGATGTATTATATAATCCTGTTCCTCTGCTGCTTACTAATGCGTGTTTTCTCGAAACAGAAAAGAACCGTAACGTTTACAAAATATTTTCGTAGAAAATTTGTTTGCAGAAACGTTTTAATTTTCACGGGTTTTTTTTTTGGGCGTGGTGTCCCCCCCCCCCCCCTAATTATGTCTCGCAATGAAAATATAGGATTATTAGTAGAGGATCCAATGAAACTCACTGACGCGACTGCATCTCGTCAGGTTTTCGGCTTGCGGCATGGAGAGAACGGGTCATAATGCGGAAATATTCATACATTTGTGTACTGCTCGAGTATCTAAGTAAGTAGCAGGAGTTCTTGTGGAAATAGCTGGACTCCAGGAATCGCTGATTATTAACTTGCTGTATTCATTGCAGTTGGGTAGAAGGCGTGGAAGAGTTCGTCCCTAGGCACAAGCAATTGTTGTTTTGTCGAGCCTCGTGCATTGCCATAACAGGGCCGCGAAATTTGAAAACTTGTAAAACATTATTTCGGCAGTACGTCTGGGGTCCGAGTCGCCAACGTATGCTTTGTGGGGTAAAAGTATAGCTGGGTGCGAAGGCGGAAAATTGAACAGTCACTTCCTGTCATTTCAACATCTCCACTTGATCCTTCCGCCTGAGTTTTATGATATACGGAATACGGATTAAATTCATATACCAAGCTGATGCAGTTAAGGCCACTTGGTTACATGGAATGGCTAAATGCGGATATTTTCTCCCAACCCCCACGCTTACTATGAGAAGAAAACTCGCCTTGAACCCAGTGCTTGTGTATCGACACTTGAACCTTAATGGGGTGGGAAGCAAGCGGAAGTAATTGCTGATGATGCCTGTCAGGTAGAAAGGGCACGCTTCTGAGCATTTATTTTGGTATCCTATGTAGTCCCGGTTGATGAAAATGCATGAAAGTACCAATATAAATAATATTTATTTTTACGCGCAGGAGCTAATAAACGCGATGTTGACGTAATGGGTGATGGGTTGGAAACTTGCATGGCGTTTGCCGGAATGGGAACAGAAAAGCATTTAGTATAATAACCTTAGTCAACGCAGCCGGCCGTAATCAAACTTCCTCTAGACATGTCACGACATGGCCCAACGTCTTTGATCCCAACTATTAGGCACATTTGCCAAGACCCTGTTTAGTACCGGGTTCTGTGTTGCGTCTTGGTTCTCATACTTCCCCCAAAGACGTCGCAAAATAATCCGGTCTGAAGTCCCTGTCACACTGTCAAATTTTTTCGTCAGACTGCTTCCAATAAGTTTGGTGAAATAAAGTTGGACAGGGATGACGTCATCGAAACGTCATAAACGCCGCCATTTTTGTTCGAGATAGTTGTATGGTTTCTGTTTCCATCAGACATTTGAATATTGTATTGGTTCTAAAATTTCTTAGATGTTTGATGGTCTCAACCAATCAGAATCGTGCACAACAAAAATGGACGTCAAAAAAACCTTTAAAATAACGAATAATTGCTGGACAAGAAGTAGGTTATGAAGCTAATTAATGTAGAAGCTGTCTGGACAAGAATGCTATTTTAAGTGAATATTTCATATAATATTACGAACTCGGAGATATAAAACTTCATTGTGCAGGAAACATCTCTGATAAATAAAATTTTAATTCAGTAAAGAAATGAAAATAAATTAAAATATTTCTTACATTTATTCCTGTAATTAACTGCATTGAAAAACAAAAGCAATATCTCACTATAAAAATAATTTTTTAATTATAATTCAGATTGGGCTTCCCAGTAAAAAAAATTTGGCAGTGTGACACACATTCAAGATTATTTGATAAAATTTGCTGGTAGTAAAGTTTTGATGTCCGTATTTTGTCTTAAAACTTTATTTTCAAATAAAGTTGAAGGCGAAAATTTGACAGTGTGATAGGGGCTTTAGTGCGTCGGCGTCCAGGCCGGCTTTCACCGTGAAAATCGCATAGTCGCACAGTGTCAGTAACTTTGCCGCAAGCAGTTTGAGACGCAATCCTGTTCTTTCCGCGATACGCATTTGAACCGATCAAAACTGTGATATAGGTTTTAAACTGTTCTGAAACTTAACCGCAGCATTCCTCTCGTGTGCTGAGTAAGTCGGCGGCGTAAAATGCGCTTCTCGAGGCAGAACGATCAATGTGTCAGTGTGATTGGCAGCACGCGGCAAGGAAAGCGGGGTAATATTCGCGATAGGAGATGGGAACGTCCGCTGCGATGCCTGCTGACCCATTTCGACCCCGTGCAGCGCGTGCGTCTAGCGGAACAATCTCGTTTCTCTAGAGCCGTTCAAATCTCTTCACTCACTTCTCGGGACATTTTGCCTGCAGTAGCCATCTGATTCTGCTGCTAATACCCCGCCGCACTAGTAACAGTCGTGGACCGAAGTCGTAAGTTTCTTTGTTACAGTGCCACATCCAGTCCAATTAAGGTTTCTGTGTGAAAGCTTTACACAGATGCGAACGATAGAGCTTACATCGCAGCTATCTCGTCCTCGTTACAAAAGTGTGATCGGGGGTTCAAATGAAAGCTGTGTACGATAGGAGCCCGTTCTGTGGCTTCATAAATATGTAATTTAGTCGTTGTATTTCATAGTTATGAATTGTATTTATTTTATAATATTGACAGAATCCCGATGGTGCTGAAAGTGGCTTTGCTGGAAGAAATTAGATCGGAGATAAGTCTGCTAGCTAACCCTAATGCACACATGAATTCTGCTTGTGGTAATCGCATCGCAATGCGAAATATATCCCTTAGTATTAAAAAAAATGTTAATCACTAAGTTGGTAGAAACCATTGTCTAGAATTTCCTTTTTTTTTTTTTCTTCTATATTTACTTCCAAAAGTCTGTAGAATTCATTTGCTGTATTTAGAATTAATCTGTATAGCAGGTTTTTTTTTTTTTTTTTTTTTAATTAGACACTTCCAACTTTGTTCCAACTTCCAATCAATTTTACTACAAAATCTTACAAAATATATTTGAAAATACGCTAGATTGAATTAGTACACAATTTGATTTAATTATTTTATTAGCTTATGTAGGTAAATTGTTTTAATGTGCAAGGGTCCTTGATTACTTTTTTCTCATGATACTCATCAATATTTTAATACTAATAAATGTTTATATTGTGTACAAGTGCTTTCTAAAATTTATCTGTTATATATTTGAATATTTCAAAATTTTTTAACTTGAATAAGTCTTTAAATTTACAACCATAGTGGGAGGCAATTCAGAAAATTCGATGATAACAAAATCGGGGGATACAGTTTGGCATTGCAGCTCCGAATCTATCGTCTACATTCGAAATTCAATTAGACCACTCGATTACCAAAGGATCAAAGAATATGGTACGTTGAGCGAGGACTGCGAAGCATCGCGCGTGTAAAGGCGAGAGGGGGGGGGGGAGCGAAGCAATTTTAAGTTCGTTTCGCCGCGTCTCATAACTTCTGCGTGTAGTATAACTTTTGACTAGGAGAAGCTACGACGCTCGTTTTGATTTCAGTCGACAGCTCTCGTCAAGATCAATCAATTCCGCGTATAAAAACGTTTGTGTGGCGTTGTTATGGTGGAATAGTATCAATTTAATGTAAAAAATTAAGAGAATTTAACAATATCTGCCTATACTCGTCAAAAAGCCAAGTCGATATACAGAAATCGTATACGGTTGGAAAGAGCATCTCAAAAGCAATCCAGTGATACCCATAACCCCAGTAGTATCGTGTGAAGCGGTACCAGGAACGTAAAAAAAAAAACATCAAGGTGTCCGAGCTGATCAACGTAGACGTATACACGCAAAACGAACGGCCGTATCCCCATCAACCACACCCCATTTCTTGTATTTCTTTGTACTTGTGTTATTTATCATGTATAAGATTTTTATTCTGTCTGGAATTGTATAGTTTCAAATATGTTATTTATTAGTTATTTGGCAACATGTCCAAAAACAATGAAAATTATTTTGTGGGCGAATAAAATGAAGTAATTAATTAATGTGTGTAAGAGGACGTTGACCTAGGCTGCGCTGGAGCCGGCTGTGATCAGGGTTACCCTGGCGTGTTGTAAGTGTGCCAGCCGTGGTCAAAGACTGTTGGTAACTTTTATCGCCGGCCGTCATTGCAGACATGCCGCTGCAAGTGCAACTGCCAACGTCATCGTGCCGGGGCTGAAGCTACTAATTGACGCGGCGCCTTTGAAAGACGTTCTGAGGGGAAGGCAGTCGTAAGGAAAGCATGTTCTCCGTACCTTCCTCTTTTCGTTAGCGTGGCACAGTGTCAGTGAGGACTCAGTGGTCCCTCGACCTCACATTAAGGCTGTACGGTAGCCACTTTTCAGAATCGTTTCGAATTATTTTGACCGTATCGGTATCGATTACGATATATTGCTCCCACGGATGGCGATGTATCGTTAACGTCTCTCATGTAAATTTTTCAGGAGGCCCAAAAAGGTTTAACGTGCGAAAATGATCGTTTTCGAGATATTAACGGAACATGCTGAGAGTATAAACGCTACAGGAGTGCGACTTGTTTCATTAAATTCCTCTTAGAATTGTCTACACAAACAACCCAAAACCGAAGATTGTTTTTCACCCTAAGGTACCTTTTCTGAGAACGCATCACATACATATGTACACACTGCACGCAAGTTCAGACGCTTGTGCATAGGAGCGATGGGGCACTTCATACGTGTAGCTTTGTTGCCCTTATCGCTCCCGCGATTCTCGGCCTCAAACGCGAAAACACCTCCAGGTAGACGGGGCCCTTAATGCCACACGAGATCAGCCACTAGACGGGACGATGAAATTAAGAAGAGCGCTTGAAAGTGTAAAATTAACTGTCTTCCAACTGCAGATATGGGTCTTACTGTCCCGCGTTACAGTTCTAACCAACTAAATTTTATACGTACGTAAGTTGAATGTGGACATTAAATCTGCAAGCGCTTTCTTGGTGGGTTTGACCGGAAAAACATCAAATTATCAGTTACCACAAACATTTCTAAGTTCATGAAACTAGCTTTTATCGATTTTAACACTTCGTGGAGTTGTGCTTAAAACCAACTAAAACAGACGCAAGGAAGCTTACACGAGAATAGTTATCCGGCAGGTCTTCTGAGGTGCAAGTCTTTGAATAATCACATATTTTAAAAATTATAGAATAATAATAATCACAATTAAATCAATAATAAATATGTGTATATATATATATATGTGTGTGTGTGTGTGTGTGTGTGTGTGTGTGTGTGTGTGCGTGTGTGCGTGCGTGCGTGCGTGCGTGTGCGTGTGTGTGTACCGGTTCGGTGTATCAAATTATGTACCATTTTCAATGAAAGTATAATACATGCCTGGAAACTAACACAAGAGTTCTAAGACAAACAATGAATAGCTAGAGTTCGTTTCATTAGCGCCCTTTCTTGCAACTAGCGAACCCTCGTTTCGTAATACGGCAACCTGGGTTTCTTTTTCCGGTAGTCTAACCTATGGATTTTTGCATATCGGAAACGGGATGAACGTTCCCGTCTGATTTTTTCGGTGAACTCTCTGTTTTACCCTCTGTGGCATTCTGACGTTGCTCCAGCTCCACCTCATTTCATATCCATCGGTGCTAGAAGTGGTAAGCTGCCTGGGTAGTTCCTGCTTACGAACATCATTTAAGAAACATTACGAGCCTGTATACGTTTTCCAGTTCCTCCATCTCTCGTTAAAGCACGTTTTTGTGTTAGTGGAAATGGCTCAAACGGGTGTTTTCACGGTCATTTCTAGGTATCAACATTCCAGTAAAATACATTAAAAAAGGAATAGGGATGTGCATAAAATCTTTATTTTTATTATTACGTCATATAATGGTAGGGTCTCCGCTGAAAGTCTCGTAGATGCGCGTTATCGATGGCAAGACTGCACGCCGGTTCAGTTCTTTGCACGTAGAGGCGATGAGAGTATTGATGCGCATATCTCGGTCGCCCCTAGCGCTCCCACGCTTTTATGCCTCAGACGTGCAAAATTCCTTCAAACCAGGCGGCCACCTTAAGACCTATGTACCTGGAGGTGTTTGCCGTTTGAGGCACTGGGCAGAGAAGCGAGGGAGCTATAAATGCTACACCGACGGTAAAGTGAGCACTTTTGAAAACCCTCTCATTTTGAGTAATAGTCGATAAATATCTTTTATTTTAGCCTTAGACGTTAACTTCAGAGTACGGTGGGATATACACACTGTTTGTTCTTATAACTTACACGGCGACATTTGTTTTAAAAAGTTGTTAAAGGATAAAAAATATCGCTGAAAGAAAACGGTAACTAGTGCCTCAAAAGTGCTCACTTTACCGTGAACAGGATATACCTATCGCCCGCGTATTTATGCAAGGTTATGGAAACGACTTGATGTGATCCCGTTGTACCACTGGAAGTATGCGACTTTAATCAGTGACTATATAATTTCATCAGTGCAAAGTTTGTAGCGTACTTCAATGCATATCCTTACGCTAGTTTTGAATGTTTCCGACCAGTATATTCTGCGATAAGTTAGTGTGGAAAGACTATTTTCAGCAATGTTGGTGAGCTCGGAAATAGATTTTGTAATGTGCGTGGTGTCTTTTAAAAGTAGTCTTCGTACATCGTCTCAAAGTGAATTTTTTTTTCATATATTAACACGCTGGATGCACGTTTAATAGTTTCTAGGGAAAACGTGTGTTTCAAACACTTTGCTACGCGGTTCAAGCTCCAGACCAAGGCGAACCGGGTTCAATCTCCGGCCGGGTCACTCCCGGATTTTCGTAGGTGGAAATAGTGCAGGACGATACCGCTGGTGGGCGGCTTATCTCGGGGATCTCCCGATTCCCCCGCCCATGCATTCTGCCGCTGCTCCATACTCACCTTATTTCATCTTAATCGGTTCTCTAGACCTCGTTGTTAAAGAGCCGCCCAACTCTCTCAACTCAAGTTCCAGGCACACAGTCCTCTTTAAGACCTCGGCTCTTAAGGGGAATGGTGCATGAAAGCAGTATATTTACCCGATTTTCGGTATAAGACGTTTTCCAAAGGGTATATCGAAATTTTTGGCTCGACAAGACGTAAATAATTATTTTCTACACCTTACGTTGCTAGAGATTCACCGCTTTCATTATCCTCGGAGTACTGATGGAAGAACAGAAAGAAGTTTCTTTTCTTATCTTCAGTCAGTGCTCCGAGAATAACGAACTCGGTGAATTTGTAACGATGGTAGAAGGTGTTCAAAATTGTTATTTGCGTCTTGTCGAATCAAAATTTTCGTAAAATCTTGTGTAAAACAAGTTGCAACAAAAATTACATAAGTATACGGATTTCGTGCACCATCCCCTTAATACACCCTGCCCGTTATCGTACGTGCGCTCCGAAAGCCATAGGACAGTAGAGAATTGAGAGACGGGTGAGTTGAGAAGTTACAGTTGGCAAGGTGTTGGTCGCCGGTGATGATGAAATGAGGTCGAGAAGGAGTACCGACGGAATATATGGAAGGAAACGGGAGTACCCGGAGGAAACCCAACGGCCAACAGCAATTTTCACCACGTTTCCTGCGTGTGAAATTCCGGGTGACACCATCGGGAACAGATACCAGCTCGCCCTGGTGGGAAGAGAGTAGTCTGACCACTGCACCACCGCGTCCCCAGTCGGGTGACAGGATTGTCTCGGAGGATCGGCTTCCGATTGGTCCGCTGCATGATACAGTATTTGGCAGTTTGGCGACTCGCAGCTCGTGTTTAGTACGACGTTTCGTGTAAACTGAAAGTGATAGATCGTCCCTTGCTTGTGTTTGTCATTAATCTGGTTTGACCTGTATTTCGTTACCTCTTAGGTGAATGTGCGTGGTTACGTTTCGGTGCTAAGATTATTTCATTCTGATTAGGTAGTTCTGAAAGCCGATGAGTCTGAAGCGAGATACGTGTGCGCTATTGTGATTGGTTTCATGGATATGAATATAAGTTTTTCCGTGGATTGCGATGGGGGTAAGTTGGCTGTAATTCGCTTTGTTTCGAATCTAGTATGTGCTATTTATTGTTTTGAATGTGTGATTTTATTGCGCCTAGGTTCGTGTGTAATTCTTATGGGCATTTCGTTACGAGTTGTTTGCGTGCGCGTATCTTTAACGCGTGTTATTTAATATGCGTGTGGTTTCGTGGAAATGGGACAGTTCGTTCCTTATCTTTCATTCATCTAGTATGTCGGTGTGTACTTCGCAAACAGGCTAAATAATTTTTTATTGGTTTGTGCAGTGTTTCAATTTTGGACATGTGCGTTTCTTTCTGTCTGTCGAGGAGTGATAGGACTTTCTGTTGTTTGTCTCTAAACGTTCGTGCGTCGTAATTGTCAATAGGGGTAATTCATTTTAATTGATTTTGTCTCGTGTTTTCCATTTCATTAGTTTCTCTCGTATTCTATAAAACATAATCTTTAATGTCACGTGCTTCGTACTTATTTCATATCGCCGGAATAATAATATTGTGAAACATTTATTTCCAACCTCCGCCGTTTAGCACATCTAATTAGTGCTCCAACACGGCATTCCTACACAGACATTCGAACTAAATGGACGTGTGCCCCTCTCCCATTAGTCTCAAGTGCTCCACTACCTCAGTACACCTCCAGACGTCCAAGGGTGACAATCGCTCTCCAAACAAATTAAAAAAAGACCCTTATGCCATTATTGCACCAGCCTCAACTCTTAGATATCTACCCATTACACTATACCTCACTGCGCAGTTGCTTACTAGACGTCCAAGGGTGAACATCGCTCTCCGAAAATAGAACACCTTTACATACCACTCAAAAATAAAAAATACAGAAAAATAATCGGAAATTTTCCAAAAATGGATTAACCCTTAATTCAATCATGAAATTTGCAGTTTAATATGATTATAATTAATCAAATACGCCAATTAATCGGATTAACTATCAATCCGCTAGTTAATCCGCTCCATCCACACGTAATTTGTCTAGTGGTCCAGGACCAGCACGTTCCCACTACTTGGGAAAACCATGGAAAACCGAAATCAGGATGGCCGGATCGGGAATCGAATCCGGGTCCTCCCGAATGCGAGTAACCAAATGTATGCGCATTTCCATTCTGGATGCTTCAGAAAGCAGAATTAGCAAGAAAATCTTCGTCACAATTTTTATAATTATTTTATATGCGTCCGTTGATCACAAACATTTAAGGCTGAAATCGACTTAGATAAAGTTAATTATAAAATTGACATGATATATTATTAAAATTATTTTACTACACATGATCACAGTATATATATGTGATTAAATCTAAACCCGATAAATAAAACCAGCGTGGAAATGTTCCGTGTGATTTAGCTTATACCAAACTTTTCCTTTTAGTGTCCCTTCTATTAGTTTATAGCGATATCCAGTTTGATAATTTGCCCATTGAGCAACCCAATTATCACGAAGATAACTATATACAGATAGGAAGAGGACATGTAAAGCAGGAGTCTTTATACACAAGTACCTTGAAAGTTAGCCAGTTGTGAAGAAAAAACCACATTTGTAAACAAATGTTACGAGTCCAATGCACACTTGTATTTTCCTCGTGTTTCCCGTCATGGCATGCACTGAAAGATTGACGTTAGCTAACTTCCGTCCAGTAATCAGTGTAGGATATTATAGCTTAGGGTAATTATTAGGAATGGTTGCTTTGAAGGGAACATAAGACTTACGAAAAGCATATATTTGGATTTTGCAAGGCTTACCTGGTTGATACTTAAAGAAGACTTCGTAGTACAAGTACAAATTGAATTATATATCATACGAGGAGTTCTTCAGCTTTGTTTAATTAACGTGAATTTTCTGGGATAGTAAACAAATGCGAATCGACAGTCGACTGTCTGCTGCAAGCTTATCTGTTTATCGTTCGCCAGTGAGGAACAGTTGCACGTATACTAGGGGAACGATTTTACTTCACGTACGGTAAACAGTCCCCATACAAATATTGCCGCTGCCACCACCACCAGCCTAATCTGTAAACTATTGACACGAGTTATCCATCGCTTTGTGTGCTTGGCGACGCACTCGTGCACTGCCGCGGGCGTGTACACTGTTAAAAAAAAATCCTTAATTTTACGGAACTGTTAAAAATTTATCCGGAAGTGTCCGTAAACTCTCCGTAAGATTACGGACACATTGATTTTCAGAAACGGACTTTCCGTAAATTTCCAAGTTAGTTGTGTGTACTTTCCGTTTAAAATAAATAGAGATAATGAAAATGTCTTTAATTTTCGTTGTGGGTATTCTACCTTGTATAAAAAATTATATTAAAAAAGTTAAAATATTTTGTACTTCGCGAGGTTTGAACCCGAGTCAAAAAATTACCATTCACCTACAACTCTCGCTTGATAACTGAGGTATAATTTTTATATTTGTTTTCGAAATACAAAAGCAAAAGTTCGGTTTCTATTAAATTTAGTGTTTTTTTAGTGTTGCTAAATGTTACAGATGCCCAATGCTATTTTTTAATGTTTGAAAGATAGGTCATAGTCACGTGGATAACCTTAACTGCCGCAGAAACGATTATTTTCTTGTTACAGTGGCGAAGAAAGCTTCGTGTAGAATCGGCATTGTTCATCCCCGTAACTCGAAGCTAAAGGGAATACGGAAACTTTCCGTATTTTGTATTTACGGACTTAACTCCGTTTTTCGTCATTACGGATTACCTTTCCGTAGAACATTCCGTAAATATACGGAAATGTTTAACAGTGTACCAACGTGTAGGTAGACACTCCAATATGAGTGTTCCCGCGCCCATATTAAGCCTAGTCTGTAGTGGGGAAAGTGACCCCATAGCGAGAAGATAGTTCTGGATGGTATGGCTGCTTTCAGGTCGTTGTGGTCTAGCAGTGAACAGGCGAGTGGTATGCTGCACTGTGGCCTGTCAGTCCGTTGTTTTAGGCCCTTCGCGGTAAAGTGGGCACATTATGAAGCTGTTTCATCAGACCTACTGTAATAATCAATAAATACATTTCATTGTGGCCTCAAGATTTTTGGTTTCAGGTATGGTGAATGTTGTGTTTATTGCTCACATGGCAGGGTTTACATTAACAAGTGGTGGATGGATATAAATTGGTTGAAAGAAAAAAGTAACTGGGCTTCAAAAGTGCTCACTTTGCCGTGAACGGCGTATACCAACCGAGCTAGCCGACGCGGCGATGACCTCTGCCTTCGATACGCTGTACACCACGGCGGCCGTCTCTAGAGGCGGAGCTTCGGGAATGGTGCCCCATACATACATACATACATACGTCTGGCCCCAACGATATGGCCACGATCAAATGCGCAGATGTCTCGTTTCTTCCTCGTCCTGTGCTCGGCTGCTACTTAGGTAGTCAGCATAAAACCCAGCGACGTTACAGTCATACATGGCTAGACACTATTCCATTCGACGGTGCGATCACAGAGCCATTTCGCCAACACGGTAGCTGTGTCTAATTCAACTGCTCGTGAGTGTAAGCTAAAATCATATAGAGCGTCATGCAAAATAACGTCGACAAACTGAATGGGCTGAGAAAGCGGATAAAATAAAATGTTTCATTTGGGAATGACTAGGCACCAGTGATTGTGTATGACAGGTTCGAAGAAATATTGGTAGTTGTACCGTTCTGGGAAGTAGAAGACAGCATATGGTTACGCCATCTGAAATATTTTACATTGGCTGCACTGTCATTAGCTAAAGAGTTCAGCATGGTTTGCTTGAGTGATGTTCATTCGAAGCTTGGCAAAAAAAAAAAGGTCTTAAGACTCAGCTGCATCGTTTCATTGTTTAATTAAATCTATTTTGTTGACTATAACTGATTTTCGGCAAATAGTCGTATTCCTACACCATAAGTTTGTTGAATAGCCTGCGAATAACATACCATTGGTCGCCTGAAATTGTACAACTGTGGCCAGCTCCTTTTCGATGCCGCTGTGGCAACATCCCTGCCCTACGGTCTGCCTGTCGAGTCAACTGCAGTCTCTCGTTGGTTACACCACATTCGTTCCTCCGGGTCTTCAGACATATACACTGCTCACAGTAAAGTGAGAACTTTTTAAGGCCCTCCCAAGAGCCATTAACCACTACTATATATATATATATATATATATATATATATATATATATATATATATATATATATATATATATATATATATATATATATATATATATATATAATTGCAGCCATTTCATTTTGATGGTGGTGAAATATATACACTGTGTTTATTGGTCACATTGCAATGTTTGTATTAAAAAGTATCAGAAAGATGGAAATTAGATGAAACGAAAAATGTAGATGGGCCTTAAAAATTGCTCACTTTACCGTTAACAGCCTATAGCCTTCGAATACACCCATCGCGAGAAAATTCACGCATCTTCACACTTCGCAAGAGGAACATCGAGTAGGACAGGCAGGGAACAGTTATTTACAGGAACGCCTGGGAAATTTGTTCACCAAGACGTCGCAACAAATATGGTCCAAAGTTAAAAGCTGTAAACGGAACCTACTTACGGATTTATTCCTAATCGCTCCTTGTGCACGGGAAATATTGTTGCATGCGAGTTTATCTTGGCTGAGGCAATTCGGTATATTGTAAATCCCTCCGCATGACAAAATGGTACAGCGATGGAGTAAGCCTTCTTAGGCTTCACGGTGCACAGCCACATAAACCAGCGTACAAAGTCCAAACGCGGAACACAGTTTGTCAAGTTTCGACATCAACCACACGCCTATGAAACAGGTGTTAAGTAGACTCGGTTGACAACGCTCCTAACAAGGCGATGGCCGTGCATTCAGCTGTCGCGCGATCGACTTGGATACTTGTGACGGAGTTTCTTTTTTTCTCCCGTCATTTAAAAGTCTTAGAAAACGGCTTCTTTCCAAGTGCGGTACCCACGTGTTGCGTGTTTTCTTTACCTTCGCCCAGTCAGTTTCACGCAGACGGCGGTCGGTTGCGGTGGATGTTGTATGGGACACTTTGAAAAAAACAATTGTGCGTATTCTGGTGACAGCGCGACCGTTCATTTGTTTGTGGTATCATACGCCCGTGTGCAGGTTGGTTATTTTGTTCATTTCGTAGCGCTGCGTCGTGATTGTGTTTACAGAACTACAGTATCATCGCTCTTATATACAGAATGTTGCAATATTGCATGCCAATACTTCGGGGGAACATTCCTCACATCTGGAGGATGAAGAAATAAAATGTTATATGAACATAGGTCCGCAAATGCTTCGTTTCTTCACTATAGCCCGTAATACGTAACGTACAGTGTATGGCCCGCGGGCTGGATCATGTTACGATGGAATGACATCGCAGCGTTCGTTTGCATGATACACGACACCTCACACTAGGACACTACACGTAGAACAGTAGGAACTGCGCATAAAGTAGTTACACATGTGTGAAGGCTTATCGTCGGCATTAAAGGAAATATTCAAAATGCCCTCCATCAGCACGAATACATGCACCAATCCGCCGTTGCATGGACACCCAGATGCGGTGATGAATCCCTGGAAAATTCCTGATTGTTTCGCAATCCGCCACAATACGGTTACGGAGGACGCCCACATCGTCCACTGGGGTTGCATACACAAGTGCCTTTAAATGTCCCCTCAAATAAAGGTCTAGTGGATTCACATCAGGACTCTTCGGGGGCTGGTGTGGGGCTGCCAATTACAGCTGCGATGGCATTCCACAGCCTCATGATCCAACCTACAAACCATACACTGTAGGCCTACGTTATGTATTATGGACTGTAGTACGGAACTAAGACATTTGGGGACCTATGTTCACATAACATTTCTTCATACTCCAGATATGAGAAATTTTCCCCCGAAGTATTGACATGCAATTTTGCAACATGCTGTGTATGTATATATATAAACACACAATTGTTGTTATATTTGGACGTACACGAGCTGGGATGCTTCCAGTAGATAGTAAAAGAAAATTGTGTAGCTCGTAGTTAGATGCACAATTGGCCACCAACATTAATCCCGGAATATGAAATACTGTGTTAAAAGTGCAGTATGTTTAAAAGGAGCAGTTCTGGTATGTTGAACCATTTACGTATTTGAGTATTTCGAAGGCTGTCTATGTATACCAACAGTTAAAGGTGGGATATGTGTTGATGGGTGGGAGGCCGGAGCTAGCTCTCGACGGCGCTGTTAATAGTTACTGCTTCTCACGCTGGTTTGTACAGTGCTGTCGACAGGGCTAGCATTGTATTGCGATGAGCATGTCCGCTTTCAGCTCAGCCGTGCTTATGAGTGGGATGGACCAACCCCGCGTCTCAAGTTCAAGAAGCGAGGAAGCGATACGGGCGACACTGGCTCGCACGTCTAGTGCCTCGTCGCACCTACGCGCAAGGCGTGCAGTGTTTCCGTTGTAACGCTGTACTGTGCAAATTATGTCTGTAACAGTGAGGTTTTATTGCACGCGATGAAAGACTACAGATTAAACTACGCCCGTATCTTTGTACTTTTCTCTTGCCGCTTAAGGAAACTGCATAGGAAAGCTTTAAAAATGTGATCATTGACCATGTTGACGAATCTTTTCTCCAAGAATGCACTTAATATGAAAAAAGTAAAAAAACAGTGGCATAAATAATTGTTTTTTTTTTCTGACAAAAAGTCTTATTTGCAGAACATTGATTTGCCGAGATACGTGTATTCGCGCAAACAACTATTTCACAGAAAATGCAGGGATCCATCCCACTCTTAATTTGACGATTTTAAAATTACAAGCAGCCTTTGAAAGAGGTCAATGTCCCTTATTGCTCGTGCGTAATTTAATGGACTCGCTAACCTGCATGGTCCCAATAATGTTGGCAATGATGCAGTAAAAATAGTACCATGTCTTTATGCAGTATTGTTATGTTTAAATTTGTGTGCTCTGCGATATAATTTCTGTTTTCGTTTTTGCACAAAAAAAAAGTAAGAAATATGAAATTTATAAAATATTATGTTTGGAAAAATTTGTATGATTTCACTCGATAGATTCATTAATCAAGTAAACATTTCAACTGCAGTGTTGATTTCACACTTTGTATACTGTAATTTGACTTGTCCAATATCTTTGTACAGCTATGTATTGAAAAAAGATCTTACGAACGCAATAAAACAAACAAACTCCGAAAGGTTACAGAACTGGTAGGAAAACTTATCTCTGAAGGACTTCCAATGGTTCTCAGTTATATAACAGCGATATCGTGGCCTGCCATAGTAAACAGCCGCATATGCATGTGTCTGCCTTCCCAAGAGGAATACGCGTATTTGTTGTTGATTCACCCCTCACGCCAGTATCAGTTTATAGGTTTATTTTAAAGCAACGTAAATTCTTTTTCTTATTTATGAACTTGTATAATATAATATATATAATAATAATAATAAGTCTGTATTATAGGCTGTTCACAAAGCACTTTCGAGGCCCTAGTCTTTCCTTTTTTTAGTCATTTTTTATCCTTTAAATTCAATTTTAAATAAATCTCTGCCGTTGGTTTAGGACCTCCCTTATTTATTGTTAGAACTAGTGATTTTTCGCGGAAAAATATGAGTACATGGTAGACTTCAATACTATAAGAACCCAATAGCAGTTTGTCTATTGCCGTTTGTTGCTGTCTGATCGAGAAGGCGTTATCATATTTGACCGGGCCACTCAGAATTCGGCAACATCAGCAGGGCTCCTGCGTGTTTCTTGTGCAGACAGTTAACATATACCAAAACGTAATCCAGCCAATCAAGATAGATATTCTACCCTACAGTATTTTTAAATAAACTTGTCTTGAAATATTTTCGCGAAATTTCACTACCCCTATTTATTGGCCATTTTATTGGGCTTCTGTAATGTAAACACTTTTATCTTGAACACCTTTCAGAAGGTTCACTTGCATATGTACTAATTTCTGTCATAAAAAAATTCTTTGTAATTTATACATAGGTAAAAAATACTTTCTTTTTTTTTTTGCTTCCAGCCAGCGTCGCCAAGTGGTAAAGTATTGTGAGGCAATTAGCTGCCTCGAGATTCGGAACGGCGTTAGTAACGGGCCGGTGGTTTCGTTCCTGGAAAGTCGGACGAAACAAGCTGCGCCTTGTAAGCATCGGTATAGGCCGTTCACGGTAAAGTGAGCACTTTTGAAAGCCCTCTCATTTGGAAAAATAGTAAGTAAATATAATTTATTTCAGCCTTAGACGTTAACTTCCGGGTGCGGTGGAATATATGCATTGTGTTTATTGCTTACGTGGCGATATATATTTAAAAAGGATGTTAAATGATAAATAATGGCTGAAAGGAAAAAGTAACTAGGGCCTCAAAAATGCTCACTTGACCGTGAACAGCTTACCAAGGCTGTTCATGATAAAGTGAGCATTTTTGAAATCAACTTCAGAAAAATGTCACTGTTCCTGCCTGCATATATTGTAACGGGCGCACTGAGTGACATGCGCACAGTAAAGTTGGTAACGATGTATCGAAAATAGTTGCATATCTTAAGGCGAATAATAAGTGTTAGGTGACCATTTGTGATAACTTAAATTATTAATTTCGCTTTCTGATTTTTTAATGCATCAAAGTGTAAAAATGAACATGTTTGTAAAATGTTTACATTTCTTAAAATTTCACAGTTCCACTGGACCGACGTATGGATAAAGTGATTATGCGTATGGCAATGTTAATTCTACATAAGGCGGAAGAACACACAATGTGCGTACAAGTGAGTCATGCGCAGGCCTTTCAAAAGTGCTCATTTTACCGTGAACAGTCTATATGGGAAAATGACTGCTTGGCCGTTCGGCGGGGTAGTTTTAGGGCCACGGTTGAGCGCAAGTACCCATGGGTAAAACCTTCCCAGTCCCTGCGATACAGCCACCATAATAATACTATTATTACTGTACCTTAGTCAGTGATTTAATCATTGCACTAAAGTATGGAATAATTTTCCAAGACTAGAAGCAGGAGCTCGATGAGAAAATTAAAATGATTTAACGGCCCTGTCAGTCATTTTGGGTAACTTTGTAGAAAAAATATTCATTTAAGATGAGGGCTTTACAATCCCCACCTTGATGTTTAACTTCCCAGTTAAATTTTATTCACAAATAACACAGTGAAGGGCCCGGACTCCTGGGGCTTTCATGTGAAATCACGTTAAGCAGGTGGCACAAAGTTGGCCCCTAGGATGCAAAGTTAGGCCTACCCCAAATGACTTTATATTGAAGATAATGTGCATGTTTAAGTATAGCCAATGTTTCTACAATCATAGTTTAGAATCTATAAAAATTAGTGGTGCTGCTGTACAAAATAAATCGCATCATGGAATATACTAGTATGTATTTTTCCACGTATTACGCAGCTTTAAGCTGAGATAGTGCGGCTACCGCGTTGTCTTCAGATAGTTTCAGATATCCTGTTTTCGCTCGTAGGCGCGGAAAGTCAAATCATTACACCTCCTTCATGTGCGTATAGGGTCTACAATGTTTCTGGCTGCCTGTACGTCTCCAACGAGTGAAGAGATTTGGGCGGCTCTTAGGTGACCGCCGCTTGGGTAGGCCGCCGAGCGGTGTGCAGAGCTCAAACAGAAAACGTTTTATTAAAAAAAACCGTCCAAGGTGTCCAAGTGAGCTCTGCTTAATGAATAGCATTTAAGAAACTTTACGCGTCTGTATACGTTTCTCAGTTCCTCCGTTTCTCACCATCTTCTCAGACGGGTGTTTTCACGGTCATTTTTGTGTCTGAACATCACGGTAAAACACATTTAAGAAGGAATAGGGATGTGCACCTTTATTTTTATTATTACGTCATAAAATGGTAGGGTCTCTCTGCTGAAAGTCTCATAGAGGTGCGTTATCGACGGCAAGACTGCGCGCCAGTTCAGTGCTTTGCGCGTAGAGACGATGGGAGAGTTGATGCGCATGTCACGGTCGCCCCTACCGCTCACACGCTTTTAGACCTCAGATAGGCAAAATTCCTTCAACCAGGCGGCCACTTTAACACTGAGGTTCTTAAGAGCAGATTGTACAACAGTGGCTAACACATTCAGGAGAGGGTGCGGTGTATACATTGCCCCTTCCTTAATTTAATAAAGTGCGCCAAAATGAGAGTAACTGGGTACCCAAACTGTTTTTGTCCACAGAGATGTGTTGATACAATTGTAAACAATCTCTTGTGTATTTCTGATACTTAAGTCTTCACTTGTGGGTTTTAGGTATTTGCCTATCTTTTGTGCTGCATGTGATTTTAGGTTTCGATCGCACCAAAATGAAATTTATAGTGAAGCAAAAATATTTTAAGGGAGGGCTCCTGAAGGCTTTCTCCATATAAGGGCGTTAGACGTGGCCACTAGCTAACTACCTACCTTAGCTCAACTACTACGATGGTGGTCGCAGTTCTGTCGCTTTTTGGTAGGCTAGGTCAGTCGGTCTCCAGTCACATTGAATGCCAAAATTAATGAGTACCTGCGCTGACAAACTTGTTTTGGGAATTGAGAAACGGATTTGCGTGAGTTGTTCAGGGGCTTGTAAATGTTTAAAATTAAGTTATTTCAAAGACGAACGTTTGTTTGACCCATTGTGAAAGTGTTATACAATAATTATTTCTAGTGTTCAGAAATTAAATATAGCGTGATATTGACATTTTAAACTTAACGGAGAAAAATATCACCTGACGACACCTCAGATTTTTCGTCCGTTCCAGAAATCGAAGTTTCGTTACCATCCTGAGATGTATTTTGTACTTGAAGAATTTCCACTGCGTAACAAAACGCTAGTGAAAGAACTGTCAGTAAATCCCGTCGTATTTTTAACTAATCTCATGTTCTACACAGCCTGTGTAAATTCCTGCCCCTGAATTAATACGCTAAGTTCCTGTAGGCCTAAATATATTTGACAGCTATGGTCACACCAGTGAACTTTTTTTTTCGCATAGTCTTTGCTGTTTTGGAGATTATAGCGTTCATGAGCCGATTTTCCATTTCAGTGATCACGGCTTCGTGGCTGGTGTACTGTATCTAAGCAGTGGCGTATCTGGACACAAATTAAAAGTGGTATGTTTGGTGGTGAGGAGGAGGGGGGGGGGGGGGGGGGCTATCTGAGTCGCGCATTGCGTTCAAACCACAAGCTTACCAGTGCGCCGTAATTGAGTACCAATACTTGGTGGATAGGCTATCAAATTAAATTTTAAAATTTCGTGTTACTAAATTAAGTGTATGTATTCGTGCCACATTATTAAAAATATGCTAGGTTTCAAGGATCAGATGTATCATGATTCCAAAAGACTCGCGTACGCACATTAGGGATTTATCAGTTCACTTCCAGCGCCAAACATCACAATGGAAGCAAGATCCCGCCCTCTCTATACTAGTATTTTTCTACCCACCATCAAAGAAAGTGGTTCCTACCTGTCTATCTCCTATAGAATTTTCTGTTGATGCATGTGACAATTTTGAATTATTTCCTGTAGAAAGGGTTTTTACTATGCCTATGCCGGTTTTTCCCTATCTCTTCTTAGTTATAGGTCAACAATAATTACACCTAGGGAAATAGTCACGGCCCCAAATACGGCCATGGCTACCCAATCCCTCTCTGCCGCGATGCATGCCCTCTTGCATGGATTCCTTCCCCTGTAGGCGTATGGGGCCTAGTTCCGAGACTCACTTAGCTCCCGCCCATACCTCGTACGTACACTTAACACTTACAGAAGTGCATATTTGCAACTAGTGGTGGATCCAAACCCCATTTTGCAGATATTACCGATACCAATACTTTGTGGGCGATCCCACAGATAATGCCGATACAAATAATCCTGTTTGTGATTTTTATGTGGTGTCCGAGAGCAACAAAACACTTTTACCACATCGGGAAATATGTGCTTTACAATTTGCAAATGGCTTTGTAGGGAGCCATCTTAACATTAAATTACTCCCAAACTTAAGTTATTCTGTTTCCTTCCACATCAGATTAAAAATGAGCCTACAAATAAGTATTCAGACTTATAGGCTCATTTTTTTATGTTTGTCCATCAGATCTAAGTTCACACATCCACTATTTGCACTAGATGCACATAGAAATTGTGATGCATTTTCAAAATGGTTATAAAGTCTTTATCAACACGTTTACACTTTCGTAACAGTTTTTAAAATAGACACCTGAGTATTAGAGTTTTAAGTATTGTTATATTATAATGTACATATTGTATAAGGAATCGTATGTAACTTTTTTTTTCCATTTATTGACACGTTTTTCCACATCCTGTAGATTTGTGCTCATATATCAGGATTCATGGAAAACGATATATTGAATAAATGAATAAACAGGTTTCTCTGGTATTTTACTGCAATGCAATATTTTACATTTATTTGTAAAAACATTTGTAGGCCTAACTATTATGAACAACCACGTAAAAGATAATAATGCGTAGTAATTATGCCCAAGAGATTTGTTTTGTCTTATAAATAAAACAAGCTCTCTGGTTCCAGTAGCCACAGGTAAATTAAAAAAAGAAACTGGATTTTTTATTTCTTTAGTTGAATATTCAGATCGGATCATTGAGCTAAACGTAATAAAAGTTGTTTATAAACTGTATAAAATCATCACTTCGGAACATCCCGCAGTAGTGCCAACTCATTACAGTGTAGAACACTATGGAATTTTAGGGTAAAGATGGGATCAAGATGGCGCCGTGACTTCAATCGTGAGCATCTATTTCGTGTTACGTGAGCTCAGCTGCTTTGAGATGACCATTCACTGGTAATATTTTGTTTACGATGAAAAACATATACGTGTTTGACGTTCTCATAAAACATGTGAGCCTATGTGATTGACGTTCGCATAAAACATGTACGTGGTTGACAATGAAAATATGTGGTTCACTGCGAATTCTACTTGTCTTACATCCAGTTTTGTCATTATTTAAAAAAAAAAAGAAAATAAAACAACTATTAGACCTAAATGCTTACACTTGCAAAATAAAATTTCGCCAATTCATACCAGTCAATACGCCGATGCTCCTTGCTATCCGACACGTTATCTCGATTGTGTAACAGGTCACTCTGTGAGCGATAGATCAATATATGGTTGTATTTTTTTTTTTTTTTTCACAATTGTGTGTTGATGTTAACTTGATAGAAAATGTGAGACAATGAATACTATAGCAGTATAATATTCATTTTTACAAATGAATTTTAACTGCCTCGAAAGCAGATACCAGTGTTATAAGTTGAATTACATTTTATTTTACGAATTTCACCCAGGTACAGCTTATATCGAGTTAAATATGTAGCAGCACCAAAGCCAGCCACAGATAATTGTAATCGTTAAGTAATTTCAAATCACGTGTTACGTAAAATTATGCTAACTTGCAATCAACCGCATCATGGAGGTTGGATCCGGAGCACCAACTTCGGATGTAATCAGTCTAATGTTTTGAATGATAAGGCTTACTAACCTGAAATATGTATTTACACAGCAATCATTTTGAAAATAAGTGTCTGAGCTACTTAATACATATCAGTTTATATAGCCTACCATAACACCACATGTGTGAAAAATTTAGTGGAAATCGGTTGATAGGTCTCCGAAATATGGCCTAAAAATCTTTCTTTCTTAAACGGGGCTATCTTACAAAATTGCTCAAAAAAAGGCTCTGTACAGGATTTTTCTAATAGATACTGTCATCATAAAAAGTTTGATTGAAATTGTTAAATAGATATGCCAAACATATGAAAATGTTTATATGGCCTCCATTTTGAAAATCACTGTCTGACCCCATTTAAACCATGTAGCTTTACATAGCCTTCTGTAGGTGGAAATTTGGTGGAAATTAGTTTATTTTTGTTCTGGAAATATGTAACATTTTTCAATTTACTCACCTGACAAAAAAAAAGCCCGAGAAAGAAAATCTCTGGATGCATAAATGATTTTTCTAATGAATACTGTTTGCATGCAAAATTTGGTAAAATTTTGTTGAAACGTTTCGTATATGTAACAAATTAATCTAAATTATTTATATAAACCTCATAAAATTATGCCTGCCAGACATAACACATGCTAATTTAAATACCCTACTGTAGCAATACTTGCGTAGAATTTTGGTATGAATCGGTTGATTGTTACTCCAGATATGGCATAAAGCCTCTATTGTTAATGTGTCGGTATCCATAAATGGAATACAAAAAATTGTTTATTAACACATGCAATGATTATCATAGATACAATATACAAAGCTAAATTGAGATCTTTTAGTAGATATAGCACACTAAGGCAAGATGTTTGTATAAATTCCATTCAGAAAATAAGAGACTTGTACACACAAAACATACACATAAATTAATATGGCCTACCACAGTACAACTTATTCGCCAAATTTGAAGGAAAAAAAATCAGTTGATTGTTTAACTAGATACGGCATATAAAAACTGTATTAGTTCATGTGCGGCTATCTTACAAAATGGCGGAGAAATTAGGCTTTTTATAGACAGTTTTGATGGATATAATTAATACTGTCAGCATACAAAGATATGTTGAAATTTGTTTCTTAATTTCGTAGATAAAAATTTCTGGGCTTTTCCGAGATATGACAAAACTTTATTTATTTGTGTGGCAGTATCTTACAAAATGGAGGACAAAAGAGGTAGACGTTTTTGATGTGTGTACTGCCAGTAGTAAAATATTTACATGACCGCTATTTTTAAAATAAGTGCCTAACAAAGTTCCGTTATTTGTATTTTCCTGGCCTATCATAGTATTACTTACATGCAAAATTTGGCAAATATTGGTCGAGTAGTTTTAGAGATATAGCGTAAAAGCTTTATTTATTTGTGATGCTATTTTCCAAAATGGTGGACCTACAATAATATTCACCACTGAATTAAATGCTTACACTTTGTGGTGTCAGCATATAAAACTTGTTTTAAATCGATTGAATGGTTTCCCAGATATGACATATCGCCCTAAATGGCCGCCATTTTGAAAATAAGTGCCTGGCGTGGTCGATAACTATAAAAGTCAAGTGTCCTTACTTAGTACTATATGTGCACCATTAGGGTTGATGAAACGATTTGGTTAGACCATGGCCGATTGTGACAGATGCCGATTTGGGGTTAATTGGCCGATGTATCTTGTATGGGTTGTAACACTATAATAGATACTCCTTCATTACTAGGTGGACATGCCATCCTTGCCTCCTCCCGAAACGCCACTGAATCCGCAACAACTTCTTCCCTGAATAGCAAAATGCTTGGCTGCAGTCTCAGTATTGGAAATGTCTATCAGTTGTGGAAATAACGTGATAATCGCTGTGCAGTATAAATACGGTGCCACGGAGGATTGCCAAGCAGATTCGCGTTTTGCACGCGTGGAAGACCAACTAAAAGGCCTCCTACAGACAGGTTCAGTTTATCCGTAAACTAATCACGTATTTTTTGCTTGACCTGTTTACAAACACGTTACGTCATTTGGGAACGGAGGTAGCAAAAACTGACTTGGAAATGCCAGCCAGGTCATTAGATCTGTGCTCATGCGCAGTTGAAAAATGGCGTGTTACAGTCGTGACGCAGTTTTCTAGTGAAAGTGCGCCTGCAAGGTTCTTGCGGCCGGGAAGGCAAGCTTGCTAGTTCTCATCTACACCACTAGATGGCTAGAGTTGTCGGTATCGTCTACCGCGGGAGTTTCCTCTGCGGGGAGTAGAGAGCGCTAATGGACACTTCAGTGCAAAGAAGCAGTACTCATCGTTGCCAACGCCCTCTCTTTTGCTGTGTCTTTAAGGAAGGGGTGAAAAAAGGGAGGGGGGGGGGGATTTTTAAGGAAGGGGTGAAAAAAGGGAGGGGGGGGGATTAAGATGGATCAGCACCACTGTCTTGGATTTGCAGAGTTTTTGCCATATGTTCCATTTAAGAATATTTAGCGAGATTTTTCGCATGATTCAGAAAAAAAAAAAAGCGCGACATTCACTCTGGAAAAGGACATTTCATTTATAAGGAGGAGAATGCAATTTCGATAGAACGGCAATTTATTTATACTGGAGAACCATGCATTAGTATATTTCGCATATGCTGTAGTTTTTTTTTCCTTAATGACGTTAGTATTTGTAAAAAAAAAAATGATTTTCAAAAGTTTAATTAATAACATAAAATAACGTTCCCAATATTGGTGAATTTACAATGTGAAGTGCCGGGAAAATAAACGTGTACAACAAAACAGAGTGCATGCTAACGACGCAGCAATAGCAAGGGTTTTTCTTTGTACTTACAAAGCTAATAATTTCACAATAGTTAAGACGAATACTATTTTATTAATTCAAGAAGGCGGACTTTTTTTTTTCCACCACGATAAATCCTGCCGGACGTACAAAACATGCCCAAAAAGAACATGCCCTCCTGCTACCGGACGTTTGCTAACCCTATACAGCCTCACTGCCGTTATTAAAATTTGACTACGAAATTTCTTGCCGGCATTCACAGAAATGATACTATCTACCAGTAGTCAAGTAATGCATGCTTTAGAACGTGTGCAAATTACACCCTATGTTTTGTCGGTGCCTTAAATGAAATACAAAAACTACGAAGGCTGTGGCGAAAATTCCGTAAATTTTGCGAATACTGTGTTGTGGAAACAAACTAAAGAAAATAACTTCACAATGTAGTAGACCATTCGAAGATTCTGGGTGCTTGTTACTATAAATTGCTGGATATCAAGTTGAACTTATTGCTATAGGCTGTTGACAGTGAAATGAGTACTTTTGAGGCCCTAGCTACTTTTTACTTTCAGCCATTTTTAATCCTTTGACCACCTTTTTAAAATAAATATTGCCATGTAAGTATTGTACACATTGTGTATATTCCACTGCACTTAGAAGTCAACGTTTAGGCCTAATATGAAATATATATTATTGACTATGATTCCAAATGAGGGAGCTTTCGAAAGTGCTCACTTTACCGTGAATAGCGTAGTTCGTGTTTGATAGTTACTTCGATGTTGTTTCATACTATATATGTATTTGTTTATGAGCTGTTCACGTTTAATCAAGCATTTTTGAAATCAACTTTTGAAAAATGTCTCTGCCCTTACCTGCATTTATTTTAACGGGTTCACTGACTGACATGCGCCGAGTACAGTTGGTAACGACGTAGGTATTGTAGTTCCACGTTTTAACATCGAACTAAAACTGTAAGGTAAATATTTGTAAATGATACAATTTATTTTTCGCTTTCTAGTTTTTATTGCATGTAAGTGTAAGAAATGACAAATGTTAAAATTATTCACGTTTATAATGATTTTACAGTTTCGCTTGACCGACGTATTAATTATTAAGTGGTTAGGCCCGTGCCAGTGTTAATTTCCACATGTTGGAAGAATACGCAATGTACATACAAGTAGATTTAAAGCAGGGCTTTCAAAAGTGATCACGTTTCCATGACCACAACTCAAGTACGGTGGAAACGAGTGCCACGAAAAAAAAACTGCCTGTCAACGGCCTCTGCCGCGTGTCTTTCCCGCATGCGAAAGTTCGGGAGACCCTGCCGGGAACCGAATCCGATTGACCTTGGTGAGAGGCGAGTAGTCCGACTTAAGGCTGTTTACGTTAAAGTGAGCACTTTTGAAATGAACCTTAAGGAAAAGTCACTGCCCCTGCGTGCATATATTTTAATGGGCGCCCTGAGTGACATTCGCTCAGTCGAATAAAAAGTGTTAGGTGTCCATTTGTGATAACTTAAATTATTTCTTTCGCGTTCTGTTTTTTAATGCACCTGAGTGTAGAAATTGCGAGATTTGTAAAATATTTACTTTTTTAATAATTTCACAGTTTCACCTGACCGACGCATGAATAAAGTGATGAGGCCCATGGCAATGTTAAAATTATACACGAGGTGGAAGAACACATGACGTAAATACAAGTAGATCTTAAGCAGGGCTTCCATACGTGCTCATTTTACCGTGAACAGCCTATAGGCCTGTTACATCACCAAGTGAATATATTCGTCAAAATGCTCGTGACACATACTAACTAGTGGTTGCCATATCGGCAAATAATGCTGTGCTATCGCTATCAGACTTAAAATACATAAACGACAAACGTGATCATAGAATTTTTAAAGGCAGGAACTATGTAATTTTATTGTCTGTTAATGCAAGATGCGGCAAAAAATATTTTTAGTATTAAATTTTTTTTTGTGTCAGTTATAAGACCGTATAATTTCAGTATTCATATTTTCCTTAGAGTTGCTAAAACGTGGGCCCCGCTGGAACTCGAACCCGTATCGTTGTTGCGAGAGGCAAATGGACTAACCGCTACATTCCGTTTACTTATTATTCGCAGTCGAACGTTTTAGGACAATACTCTTTAAGACGTCGTGAAAATGGAGTTATGTTAGTCGTACAGCATAGATCTGGTAGCAGAAGTTACACATATTAATTAAATATTATTTGCAAAAATAGTTAATGAATATTTTTCATTTATCCGCCGTGACTACTAATATAAAAAATTCTCTTTCCTGGATTAAAATATAATAGTTTCTGAGGTATGACAAATGATCAACCCAAGATGATTATGATAGGGAGCATGCATCAAACCCATAATGTATATAGGATGTTCATGATAAATTGAACACTTTTGAAATACCTGCTAAAAGATATATTTGTAGACACATTGTGTAGTCGTTCACCATATGTAGAATAAACATTGCCAGGTGCCTCATCACTATTCATGCGTCGGTAGGGTGTAACTGTAAAATAATTAGGAGAGTAAACATTTTACCAATTTTTCATTGCATTTTTAGCCATTAGAAAAAAAAACAGGAAGCAAAAGAAATAGTGCCAATATTGACAAATGTATACTTGACACTACATGGAACTACTTTCCCTCCAACCTCACCAGCCGCATGCCACTCGTTGCGCCCGTTGCGCTATATGCAGGTAGAGGCAGTGACATTTTTCAGAAGTTAATTTCAAAACTGCTCGCTTTATCGTGATCAGCCTTTAGCCATAGTTAACGCTTTACTCATCTAGGCTTAAGAGGTATAGACTGTTGGCGGTAAAATGAGCACTTTTGAAAGCCCTGCTTAACATCTACTTGTATTCACTATGTCTTCTTCCGCCTTATGTAAAGTTAACATTGTCATGGGCCTCATCGCTTTATTAATGCGTCGGTAAAGTGAAAAATGTGAAATTTTTAGAAATGTAATATTTTATAAATCTGCTAATTTCTACACTGGGATGCATTAAAAAAACAGAAAGCGAATATAAATAATTTAAATTATCACTGATGGTTACCTAACACTTTTTATCTGACGTTAAGATATAGAACTGCTTCCCATCCATCGTTACCAACTTTACAGGGTGCATGTCACTCAATGTGCAGGTAGGGGTAGTGACTATTTTCTTAGGCTGATTTCAGAAGTGCTCATTTTATCGTGAACAGCCTTTAGTCGACTAGCTTCGCTATGCTCCTGCCCCCATGCGATCCAGCAGGCTCGTCCCCCCAGACTTTATGTTTATCCAAGGCATACGTAACTATAGTCCATTCACGACTGGGAGAGACTTATGAAAATCAACCTTTGAAAAAACACCCTAGCCATTAGCTGCATGTATAGCTAGTAAAAAAAAAAAAGTGTAGGTTGCGGGTACGGTACCCACACCAGCCACTTATTTTACCAGCTATAGATGCAGCTAATGACTAGGGTGTTTTTTCTAAGGTTGATTTTCATAAGTCTCTTCCAGTCGTGAATGGACTATACCTAATATTTACTTTTGTAAATAGGCACAATGTAATTTTCCTACTATTTCTGATGGTAAAAATCTTGTGACATTATCGTCAGTTAACGCTTTGTCCACTGGAATGGGAATATTTGTTCATATTTTCCCTATATTCCCATAAGTAGTTTTAATGATATGTAATGCCATGCGCCGTGTATTTTTAGGTGAACAATATAATGCTCAAAATTTTAACATTTTAGTTCACATGAGTTTCTCTTCTTTCACGTGAAGCTTATACAGTTATAAAAATACTGAACTCTACGTTTATACAGTATGTAAAGAATATTCTGCACAGCCTAGAGGAACAAAAAAGGTATCTCTCTTTACCACAGCCTAATATACAAACAGTAGTCGCAGTCTGCAACAAGTAGTTTTCTTCTGGGAAAAGAAATTATGTAAGAGTACCGCCCAGTTAATTTCGTGGTTTATGTGTTCCTGGTGGAGTCTGTTACGTCTGCAGTGTGAGAGTGCTTGTGGATGGAGAGCTGGTAGCCGTCTCGACTGCGCATGCGCCACGAAGCTACAGCTCTTTGTGTCTTCTCTAGAAGCAATTACAGTCTGTGATTTAAGAGTAAGACTCACATGCGGACATTCTTGCTTATTTGTGATTAATAATGGAGCGTTTAACTGTGTACAAACATGTAAACATTGCCCCCACGACCCTTCTCATTCATAAGCAGTTACCAAGTGCAAGCTTTAAAGCTGGGGACGATTTTTTACTCTGTAGGGTTTATGGGTATTCTATATAATAAATTTACAGTCCAAAAAATAAAAACCTTTGTATTTAATTTTTGATGCAATTATCAAAGACTGAAGTGTTGTTATGGAAACTTCACATAAAAATTGCCTTACATTACATAAAGTATTGTCAATTTAGCTTCGTGTTAGTAAATTTGCAATTATTTTTTTGTGAATAATATACCATAGAATATTCTGCCACACTCAGTATAACCTTCTAATAAAACGTACTCTATGTAAGCTTGATTTAGTACAATCAGTTTGTAACTAGGTTTTAACACAAACTGTTCTATAAGGATATAGCCTAACCGCGTAAAGATAGTTTAGGCCCTATACGTTTTATATGAATAATTTATACTATAATTTCTGCGTGCACCTATTGGTCCATGTTACGGCTCGTTGTACAGAAATACATACGCCTCCATGTAAAACATTTTATCAGTTTCATAGGATATCTGATGCGGTTGAAAACTTCAAGAATAATTCCTAGTATAGGATGTTCACGGTAAAGTGAGCACTTTTTAAGGCCCTTCCAATAGGCACTAACAACTAATAAATATATTTTATTGCCGCTCCTGTCATTGTGAAGTATGCACAGGCCGATGTCGCACAATGCTTTTCTACCGCTGCGGCCCGATTGCTCCGATTAGACGGGATGGGCACAACATAATGTCTCGAGGTGTCTCATTTGTGCGGCGGAGCCTCGCCAACCGGACGTAACTGCATCGTGTTGCGGCTAAAGGAATACGCGTACTTGTTCCGCTGGAATCGGCTCGGCTCGGCTCGAAACGACCTTTCGGAAGAAAAAAAAAGCATGATTTGATATGGCTTGAGCTCCGAGTATTACGCAACTTCCTTCCGTGACGAGTAAGACTTCAGACACTTATTTTCTCCTGCTACTGAGATTGGACAGCAGTTGTTTGTACACACCACCGTTCAACTGTGACCCAGTGATAAGCAAGGAGGAGTAGTGTGAGTGAGTTCTGAACAGTACTGTACGAAGGCCTCACTTGATCGCGGCAACCAATAAGCAGACGATAGTGTCTCGAGTGTACAGAGGACTGCATAGTCTCTTGCCGCATCGATCCGCGAAATACTCGGGGCTCTACCTATGGCAGCTCGTGGACTAAAACAGTTCTGCTCGGTGGCGGACGGAGGCTTTGTAGTGCGCGGGCTGCCATTAGAAAACATGCTTTACAACCTACTTTCGGAAGGAAAGATTGGCTGATGCAATCACCTGGTTGTCTGTCCAGAATATACAGACATGGACAGAAGTATACGTGCAACCACCAGTACACAAACAATATATCCAGGAACAAGCATAATTGCACCTCACAGATATAAATGTAATAAATTACGCACTACGTAGATATATTAATATCATAGATGTAACGTTCTTTATGAAATAAATAAAAAGTATCTCTTAATGGTGGCATTTTGAGAGACAAAAGCATTCTTAAAATTGATTTTTTTTTTACAGAAACAACGGAAAGACTAATTCCCTGGCACATTCCGTCGCTGAATAGTGCATTTCAAACGTGTTACGTGATGTGATTTGTTGGCTATATAACGTTGAAGCGAGTAAAGGCAAAAGGAACTACTGTGAAATCCAAACAAGTAATTTTTTTAAAATCATATTCTGTATTCGCAAATATTGTTGCACTAAATCGTTTGACTATGCAAAGTGTAATCCAGCGATTTAAAGAAACAAAAACTTTTATAAACATACCGAAATTGTATTGTCCACAGAAACTGGCAGACAGTGAAACAGGAGAAGTGGTGAAAAATAAGTAAAAGATAAGTCTTCTGCAATATTTTCTTAACGTGCTAGAACGATTAGGAAAATATCATCAAGAACAATAAGTTGATTTCTCAGTTGTGCTGGACACTGAGCCACGGTACCAGTCGGGCTGGACACTGAGCCACGGTACCAGTCGTGCTGGACACTGAGCCATGGTGCCAGTTGTGCAGGACACTGAGCCACGGTACCAGTCGTGCTGGACACTGAGCCACGGTACCAGTCGTGCTGGACACTGAGCCACGGTACCAGTCGTGCTGGACACTGAGCCACGGTACCAGTCGTGCAGGACACTGAGCCACGGTACCAGTCGTGCAGGACACTGAGCCACGGTACCAGTCGTGCTGGACACTGAGCCACGGTACCAGTCGTGCTGGACACTGAGCCACGGTACCAGTTGTGCTGGACACTGAGCCACGGTACCGGTCGTGCCGGACACTGAGCCACGGTACCAGTCGTGCTGTACATTGAGCCAGGGTACCGAGAAATAGGTCATACACAAGCAAAACAATCGAAAGAAGCGGTAAGCATTGGCAAAATATTATGTATGAAAGGATTAAAACTTCTGGAGAAGGTTTCGCTCTCGGATGAGAGTAAATTTTAACATTTTCCAAAATGGTGGCCGCGTTATGATATGAAGGAAGCCCAAGACAGAACTAGACATCCAGGATCTGCAACGTACTGTTTACGCATAGCGGTGGTGGAGTTCGGTCTGGGTTTGTATGCCTGCCTCTGATGTAGAGTAACTAATTTTCATAGAGGGAAATATGGACAGATACGGTTTTATCGACATGTAACTTAAATATGATCATTGAGAAACTGGGTTTAGGAACAGATTACTACTTCCAGCAAGGTAACGATCCCACTTATAACGGCAGAAATCATCTGGCCCCGGTTGCTTTATAACACTCCAAGCTCCGTGAAAACTTCAGCACAGTCTGCAGATTTCAATTCCGAATGAGAATATGTGACGTGGGCTATCGAAAATAGTAAGGAAACAGTATGTATCCTGTACACCGCAATTAAAGGAAGTAGGAACACACTATTGCAAGACTGGCATAACATCAGTGGGGACACAGGCAGTAACAATGTGTGTTCTAATTCCAAACGGACGACAAGAAACCATTCGCAGGCATATGAAATACTGAAAAAACGAAAGCAGTGTTAGATTTTTTTGGATGTGTGATTTTGTGTAAGTGTACGAATAGTTTTTCCTAGTTTTTCCCGGCTTAAAATGCCTCCTGTGTGAAAGACTATTTCTTAATTTCATAAATAACGTTATAACTATGATGGTAATATGCATATACATGTTAATATGATTTTTTAATTGGTATGTGTGAAGGACAACTATGTGTGTTCCTGGAGCGCACGAAATATTATTTTTCTCTTCGTACTTGACTGTACGAATACTTCGGTTAACATACCTCCCCATCCCCCCATTATAACTTTTAAACCCGACAATCGAATTAAACCAAACTTGACCCCACATATTATACTATTTAGTTAGGTTATCAGACTTTATAGTTTTCGATCACGCTGGGTACTTATTTTCAAAATGGCGGCGATTTTGACATTTAAACCACTATGTTATATTTCTGGAACCATTGCATTTGGATAATGATTATAATTATCTGCCATTTTAGAATATGGTGCAAATCTAAAACAATAAGCCCTTCTATTATATCATGGGAACCATTTAACCTATTTAAACCAAATTTAGTAAGTTGGCAGTACATGCTGTAAGCATCGAATTAAAAAAACTTGTAATATTATTGGTCAGTCATTTTGTAAGATCGTGCAAATTGAAAAAAATAACGCTCTTACATTGTATCTCGCGAACCATTTCACAGATTTAAGCAAAATTTGGTACCTTGGCAGTGGATGATCTAAGCATTGAATCTTAAAACCGATAATGTTGTTGGTCCGCCATTTTTGGAAACAGTGAAACTAAAAATTTAAGCTGTTATGTTATAGCTCAGTAACTACACAACAGATTCCTGCAAATTTTGGCATATAAGTAGTACTGTTTTAGACCATACGCAATTTAAACGGATAAGGAATTTATTTTTAAAATTGCGGCTATATAAATATTTTAGATTTATTTAGGATATCTACCATACTGTTTGTCCAGTTTCGAGCAAATTTCTATACTGAAATTATCTTTTACAAAATTCAAACATTGCCTCTTTTGTACGCCATTCTGTAAGGAAGGAAATAAAGATGAAAATAAAGTTTTAATGTTATGTCTCGGGGAACAACAAACCGATTCCTTCCTAATATGTAACTCTAGTAATACTACTGTAAGTCATGTAAACTGACATACTTAAGTGGGCGAGACTATTTTTAAAATGGCGGTGGTATAAACAATTTAGAATACAATGCTATATCCACGAAACCATGCTACAAATTTCAACTTAACTTTGTATGTTGGCAGTATCTATTATAGTCATCAAATTTGTCTATCCAGAGCCTGTTTTTCCCCCATTTTATAAGCCGGTGCCACACGAATAATAAAAGTTATGTCATTTCTCGGGAAACAAAGAACCATAAAAAAAAAAAAAAAATACTGCGATAGGCCATTTAAATTTATAGGATATGTTTTAAGAGGGCCAGGCGCTATTTTTAAATAGCGCCCATATAAATATTTTAGCATAAAAGCATGCTATATCTACGAAACAGTGTAATAACCAATTTCAACCTGACTTTGTATGCTGACAGTATCTATGCAAGCATCACATGAGCGAATACATACTCATTTGTCCGCCATTTTTGGAAGATACCACCACAAAATAATAAGTTCTCGTGTCTTATCTCGGGAAAAGTTATTCTTTTGTAGTCTATCTCAATTTATATGACTTAAGGAGGTACTTAGACATATTTTCAAAATCAGAGCAGTGTAAATATTCTGTCAGTACGGCTCATGTCACAAACAATTTCATCCGACTTAATAGGTAACGGTATCTATGACATATAGAATGTGCCAATAAATCTCACTTTTGTTCTCCAGTAATGAAGATGCTACCACATGAGAATTTTTTTTTTTTTTTGTCAAGAGACCAAACAACAGATTTCCACCGAACATATTAAGCATGGCCTACTCTAGCTCTACTAAAGTGTGCCTGACTTTATTTACAGTATGGCTGCAAAATAAATAATTTAGTTAAGTGTATCATTTCTATTAAACAATTCTCTCAATTTCAATTAAACTTTGTGTACTAAGAGTGTTCATTAGAACCATATGCTTATAGATAACATATCTTGCCGCCTTTCCGTAAGAAAGTGCCAGGTGATAAATTTATGCCATTTTTCAGGAACCTGTGAAGCTGTTCCCACCAAATTGTGCACACCAGTAGTGGTACGGTAGGCTATGAAAACTTGCATGTTTTAAGTGACTCGTACACTTGCTTTCAAAATAATACCGCTGTAAATATTTTAAGTTTATAATTCTAGTCTACCAAAACTTAACTGATTAGACTATTATCGAAGATGATGTTCCGAATCTTAAAGGCTATTCACGACAAAGTGAACACTTTTGAAATCAACCTTAGAAAAAAGTCACTGCCCCGTGCCTGCGTATACTTAAACGGGCACACTGAGTGCCATACTCCTAGTAAAGTTGGTAACGATGGGAAAAAATAGTTCCATATCTTAATGTCGAATAAAAAGTGTTAGGTCACCATTGGTGATAACGTAAATTATTTCTTTCATTTTCTGTTTTTTTTTTATGCATCAACGTATGAAAATGAAAATATTTGTAAAATATTTACTTTTATAATAATTTCAGAGTTTCGCTTGACCGACGCATGAATAAAGTGACGCGGCCCGTGGCAATATTAATTTTACGTAAGGCGGAAGAATAAAAAACGCACGCACAAGTAGATCTTAAGCAGGGCTTTCAAAAGTGTTCGTTTTACCGTGAACAGCCTATACTTCCGTGATGTACTTGGTTGGTCGCTATCTTATGGTAAGAGGAGCCCTGTTTTCAAGTCCGAGGTAAGATACGTGTGAATTTATAATTGTCTCACTAGTGTTGCATGTGATCTTGGTTGAATCTCTAATGATATCGCTATCAACAAGAAGTCAAGACCTTTTAATAACTTCATCAAAAATGTTTCATGTAAAGGAAAGTAAGCTTATTAGTTACATTGGCAACTTCATACGTCTAGACAACCGGAAGGGAAGCGAAACAAGCGTTTCGAGGCCTCGAACGCGCAAAATGCTTTCGGTAGGTGGAATCCGGAACGATGCCAACGTATCTGTCAAATGGGGGCTGTCGGAATAAGAGTCCTCCTCGAGGATATGGAATTCGAAAGGTCCAAAATCCTGCAGCGCAAGTAAATCCGTTTTACATCTAAATATCAAGTTTACGGTTAGCGGCCATTCTTCCCCATGTAATATTTCTGCTTAACCACAAAATTATAAGTAAAGGCTGTTCACGATAAAGTGAGCACTTTTAAAATCAGCCTTAGAAAAAAGCCACTGCCTCTGAACGCATATATTTTAATAGGTGCACTGAGTAACATTTGCTCAGTAAAGTGGGCAACGATGGCTGGAAAATAGTCCCATATCTCAACGTCGAATAAAAAGTGTTAGGTAACCATTTGTGATAACGTAAATTATTTTTTTCGCTTTCTGTTTTTAATGCATCGAAGTGTGAAAATGAGCAGATTTGTATAACATTTACTTTCCTAAAATTTTCACAGTTTTACATGACCGACGCATGAATAAAGTGATGAGGCCCATGGCAATGTTAATTTTACATAAGGCGGAAGAATACATAACGTGCATACAAGTAGATCTTACTCAGGGCTTTCAGAAGTGCTCATTTTATCGTGAACAGCCTACAATGAATGGTATTTTTCAGTTCGTACCATAGGCCTGCCATTTCTTTCTTTTACAATTAATTTTTTTGGGTGAGATCAGGGAAGTGATAGTGTTTATCGCTTTAACTTTAAATCCACGCTTGCTTCGTGATGTGCGGAGACTATAAATTTGTACGTAGGGAGAAACGTGGGTTTTTTATACGTATGGCGGATGCAGCTCGGCAAAGTTCAGAAATGAAAGAAGTAAATGAACGTTGGGCAGTCAGCATTGGTAACACAAGCGAAGCAGCCCAACTGTAGGAATATTCTCGTCGTTCCTGGCCAGTCTCTGTGTAGTTGAGGAAATGAGGTGCGGATGGGGAATCACCGGAATGGAGTGGAGGAAACTCTTGTGTCTGTTGTGTCCGTTATATTCTCCACAATCCTAACAGTTCCCGTCCTCTCGGGACCTGGAACTCTGCCTGCTAACCGTGCGACTAAATGCTGAGCCAGCCCAAGGCCAAGCGGAGAAAAGTGCGTGTTGTGATTCGGTTTCTCCGGTCGTGAAGGCATAGCTGGCGTTGATTAGGAGGAAGTTTACGCTCTACAGGCCAGCGATATGATCTTAATGCCTCGAAGTGGTGCGTTACGGTTTTTAGCGGCGCATTCGTCAGTGAAAGTATCGCCACTCTTTCAGCAGTGAACCACGTGACGAACTCCTCTTGCCTCGTCACTAGTGCCAGCGTAATTATACACACTGTACGTAGATGATAAAAATAATTGCTTGCACTTGGCATCTACACGCACTATTTAGCAGGGTGCGCCAAGTGGGTGTGGTACCTACACGTTTTGATGCTGGAAACATGTTCTTGTGGGTATTTGCAAATATAACTATATTTCCGTGTCGATAACTACAGGCATCCCTGAAAAACTTTTATTTGCAGGGTGGTCCACGTGTCTTGTCACCCCGTGAAGCATTTCTATTTTTTCAATGTGTAAGGGTGGTCCACATGTCTTGTCAAACCCTGAAAATTTGTCTGATTATTGGAAACTGGAATACCTTATGATGTATTGGATTATATTGCGTTATTACTGGTTATTTATGTATGCAATGGGTGACATAATATTTTCAGGGGGTGACAGACACGTGGACCACACTGTACATACATAAAGCTTTTTGCACCACCTGTACTTGATTGCACGTGAGGGATATTCGCTGAGACAGTATGGGGACATTGGTATTCTGTACTGATTTTGTTTATTTTCATCCCATGCTTTCGCTTGGACTGTGAGCAACGTAGAAACTCAGAAATCCAGCTAATGCAAAACTTAGTCTACATTGTGATTAAAATGTTTTCTAAGATACTTGTCACAGTTCTCGGTTGCCGTGATCGCCAAGGCGCCACGCTTACATGGCGACGAAGGTTCGAGTCCAGAATCGGGCAAGACTAATAAAAACATTCGTGAGCTTTGCTTCAGTAACCAATGGACACACAAATATACCTCTGTAAACAGGGGTGTGATTCTCATCCACTTTCCCGTTTATTGGAGAGCCCAATTACATGAGCGTAGCCAGCCGGGTGTCGCGGCGTTTACGATATTCTGATAGGCTGGTGACCACTGTACGTTGTGCTATTGGAACGTCCACCCTGCTTAATGTTACTACGACGTAAATAAGTCTTCCGATACGCGAAGAAGTGAATGGAAATTCCCGAAGTGTTATACGCTCTGCTTATTAAAAAAAAAAAAAGATGGTAAGAAGTGTATTGTAGGATTGCTTAGACGTTTGAGTAGTGCTTTGATGTAAAGCGGACTCGGTTGCAGGCCGCATTGTTGGAAGAAGGGGCAGCGAGTAGATGAGCTGCGGCGAAGGTCAAGAGATGCGGTGGTGAGGAGAGGTGCTAATTATGGCGGGGAGATGACACGGTGATGAGATGACCGCGTCAAGATGGTCAGGCGGGCGTGCAAGGCCTCTGTGTGCCCCCGGGGAGAGCTCACAGCTCAGTCCGCTATGCGCCGTGCGTCTCCCGACGTCGTGCTGCTGCGGCGGAGGCTGCACTCTGGAGCTCTGGTACGTCACTTCCTATATCGGTGCACTGCACTGCTGGTTCGGGTCTAGTCGAGCCCTTTTACGTTCACTGCAATGCTAGTTCATGGTTAGTCGAATACTTCTACTTGCACCGGGATCGTGGTTACTCGGGCACTATTACTTGCACTGAAGTGCTGTTTTGCTGTTACGTGAGCACATTTACTTGCACTGAAGTGCTGGTTCGCTGTTACTCGAGCACTCTTACTTTCACTGAAGGGCTTGTTCGCTGTTACTCGAGCACTCTTACTTTCACTGATGTGCTAGTTCGCTGTTACTCGAGCACTTTTCCTTGCACCGAAGTGCTGGTTCGTGGCTACTTAAGAACTTTTCACTATACTTCAGTGGTGGTTCGCGGTTATTCTAATACTTTTCTGTGCACCGCAGTGCTGGTTCAGTACTAGAGTTCCTCTCTGTCAACTGCAGTGGTAGTACGTGGTTAATAGAGTACCTTTTATGTTCAACACGATGGTAGTATATGGTTAGTCGAGCACTTTTGTGTGCACCACAGTGGTAGTACGTGAATAATCTAGTACTTTTCTGTGCACTGTAGTGGTAATTTGTGGTTAGTCGAGTATTTTATATAGTCTTACCTATCTACATTGTTGATAATATTTTCCGCAATGTAATGGAAATGTGTTGGTAACAAATCCTTCAGAGTTGTCCATAAAATTGCGGACATGTTGCTGTTTTTCGTAAATCTTGCAGATTTTCTTTTATTTCGCAAAACTTCTTCATGAATTTGTTAAGTTTTCTTTATTTCTGGTTTTTAAAAAAAGCTATTAAAAATATGTTTTTAATGTTTCTGTCGTGTGGTTGTTTTTACTGCGTAATAAAAATAAATTGATTCTAAAATTTATTTTGGAGCGCGATATGTACATTAAAAAAACAGTACAATTTTGACTGTGACGTATAATTTTGCAAAACCACGCAATCTAAAATTTTTATATGGAGGAAAGCTTAGTCACAGATAATGTCCACAAGTTGGGAAATATGTGGTTCAAATATAAATTTTGTTTTCCTTGCCCAACGCCTTTAACTTGGTGAACCTGCCATTGGGACGCAAAATACTGCGCATAATAAACACATCAATCTTGCAATCAAAGTTGGCAGAAACCATTGCCTAGAATTGCCCTTTCTTCGTTTTAATAGAGCCGATGCTGGTTTCGAAAAATCTGAGAACTTAAGTAACATTTGCCGTTAATGTCCCGTGTTCGCTTAGGGCGACACTGACACGCCCATCAAGAGACCTAGCACCTTTAATTGATGTCAATTTAATTTTATTGGCGAAAAGTATTTAGCACAGTTCGGTGCAGTACAGTAAGCAAGTGTAGTAGACTGTAAGTTAATAAATATGCTTTAAGGCGCGGCAGTTTCGAGAGGTTTTTGGGTATGTTGAAGGGTTCCAGCAACAAGTCTTTGCGTTGTATTTTGAAATTAGTCTGAAATGTGAGCTCTTTTAGTAAAAATGGAACAGATTTTGAATCTTTTTTGCTTAAACGTGCGTTTCTCATGCGTGGCAACAGAGCTTTAAAAAATGTAGTTTTTTTTTTTTTTTGTGTGTAATGACATTTTACAAACATTTTACTTTCGTTTAGTAATCCCATTTAGCCTTTAAAATCTTCTTTTTTTCTGCTGATGTGATAATTTTTAGATATAGAATATTACAGTGAGCACTTCCCTTCCAAAAGGCATCGTACTAATAAAAAAAAAATTTTTTTTTTTTTTACTACAGACGTACATTTTTGGGAGCTATTAAATGTGTACGCTGTATTTATTATGTTAATTTTTTATGTTAATTCCCGAAAGGGTAGAAATATGTTGAACGTAATTTTCAAGCACGGCCTTAGAAAACGCTCACTTTACCGTGAACAGCCTATATTGAGATTTTGGTACAGAACATACGGATGTGTGGAGTACACCTTTATAGCCATACGGTGTTACTGTCACCTCTAAAAGCACCCACAGGAGCATTGTCGACGAAAAGAAAATGCACCTTCAAATATCGCGTTGTTGTTTGCTATACTTCCGTTTTGTACTTTTGTTCAACTTCAGCCATCGGTCTTCAGTCAGTTTGGCACGTCCTGAAACAGTCTTACGGTGCCAATGATACAAGTTCAACGGTGGAGTGACCAATCACCTATAGCATTGTCAAATATGTAGATGACTGACTAAAGAGTAACCAGGTTGGATAATACACTGGGGCCTTATATGTATAGGACTCTGAAGTCTAACATGTCTTCAATGATAACAGGAATTTTGCATGTTTTCAGTGATGAGGCATCCTTGGCGTGTGTTTATCTGAGTCGTCCTTAGCGCTGCTCACGCGCGCCAAGGTCTCAAACTACGTTTAGAACCTCCAGCCAAGTGGAAAACCCAGGCGGTACCTCCGAACATGTAGGAAAGACGCGAACCGATAAGTCAGCATAAATGCCACTGCTTGTAATTCAGGTGACTCGAAGCTGGTAGAACGAGTTTTCCTTCTTTGTAGAAATGGCAGTGCAGTATTGAGACTTAATTGCGTGTTATGGAGCAAGCTTTCGTAATCTTCCGTCGCTGCAATTACAATCGCAAGGAGCCGGACACCGTAACCATTTTCGAAGCCGCCTTAGTGGGCAGTTGGTGAAGTGCTGGTGGAACACAGACAAATGTGAGATACTTCATAACGCTTCAGCCTGCAGAATGATATTAATGAAAAAATAAGTAATTCCGACTGAGGCCCAAGGTTTAAGAAAGTTGTCATTCACTTCCAGAGTGTGACAGATCACCGTTTATCTTCATCCGAATGTACTTGGTGTGCGAATAGATTTGGGTGGCTCTACGTCGAGATCTTGAGAGCCAATGAAGGTGAATGAGCACCATAATGAAAGGTCGGGGAAAACTGCAGATTTCCGGCATCATTCGGCATGATTCCCGCATGCGAAAATCCGGGAATCGAACCCGGTCCACCTACGTGGGAGGCTAGTGGCCTAAATACTACACCACCGCGGCTCCTAGTGTACTTGACGATCTGCGAACTTGAGTCTTGAAATCACACTACTGACTCATTTTAGCGATTTGTAAAAGGACTGTTCGCCTTGGCAAGAGTAATGACAGTCTTCCAATCAGAGGGCGCAAGGGGTATGGTTTTTCCAAGAACGCAGCACGTGACTCCTGCCTTTCTAACGATCGTTGTGTGCTATTTAGGAGTCCGTCTGAGAACTAAGAGCACAGCTCGTTATACAGAACATTTCCCCACTAAACAGTTTTGGTGAAAAAACTAATATGAAATGGTTTCCCGACCACCCATACAATTAAGCACTTTTGAAAACTGTTTAAGATTTACTTGTGTGTACATTTTGTATCCTTCTGCCCTATATGTAAAGTTAACGTTGCAGTGGGCTGTTTTACGTTATCTATGTGCCATTCAAGTGAAACCGTAAACTTTTTAGGAAAGTAAATGTGTTACTGATATGCGAATTCACACTGTAATGTGAATTTGAATAGCAAATGGTGGACACTGTTTTATTTACGTATAATTTGCTATCTCCCTCTCCCTCATACATGTACACGCAATTAAGTTATTTGCGCAGAAAGATTTTTAAATAGCATATTTTGCCCGTAAGAAACTTAAAACATTCAACCAGTCTGGGTCTAAGTCTTCAAGAGTTATGCGGGAATTCCTCCAGAGTATTGGTTTGATAAATAAATCACTGTTATAACGCTCTAAACGTTACTCAGTTATGGACATCCTTGACGCACGAAGAAATATCATCCTGATGTCTCTACAAACAGTTCTCAAAGCTTTTATCCTCCTGCCCACGAAATGTTCATTCAGCTCTCGTAGTGCCCGTGGTAGATGAAAGTTTATTGAAGAAAGTAGCTGCATCCTGTGAGTCTTCCAGGGTATATTTTTCTTTTGAGGGAGCGAACTAAGTTTGCCGGGGGTGTTTATCCAAACATTTTTTCGTCACAGATTAGTATAGGCTGTTCACGGTAAAATGAGCACTTCTGAAATCCCTGCTTAGTATCTACTTGTGTGCACGCTGTGTAGTCTTCCACCTTATGTAAAATTGACATTGCCATGGGCCTAATCACTTTATTCGTGCGTCTTTGTTTTGTTTTATTGCATCCGTAAGATATTTTTTCAATACATAGCTGTACAAAGCTATTGGGCAAGTCAAATTACAGTATACAGAGTTTATACACTGGACATAGTAAACATACACAGATATATGTCAGATTACACGCATCATATCGTTTTCTTCATAATTTGACTAATCTTCCAACATGCTGTGGGGCGTCGTCGTTTTGCTGAAACAGAAGAAAAACGAGACGAGAAAAACCCGAACAAGAAATGCGTACAATGGCATGTTATAAAGTAATTTCTTAATTTTTGTAGTTTAGATATTCATCGACACTATAAAATGCACGTTTAGCAAAAAAATTCGTTTAGCTGTTTATTAAAGATTTTTTGATTAGAGAAGCTGATTTCTTGAAGGCGTTGTGGTAACTTATTGAAAAGTTGGCTACCAAGGTAGGATGGCCCTTTCTGGACACGTTTTAAGTTAACTGAAGCCACGTGTAAGTGTTTTTTTACTCCAGTTTCATGCTTATGAAAGGACTCATTTTTCTGAAATAACTGTCCGTTTTTGGACATGAATATAAGTACTGAAAACATGTACTCACATGCAAATGTTAAAATATCTGAGCTCTTGAAAAGAGGTCTACATGAGTCTGACTTTCTTTTACCATTGATTATTCTTGCAGCTCTCTTTTGCATGTGAAACACTTTCTTGCTGTCATTGGAACTACCCCAAAAAATCATACCATAACACATGATGGAATGAAAATATGCAACATGTACAATTTTTGTTGTATTTTTGTTCAAAACCTGTACAACACCCCGCAGAGTGAAACAGGCTGAACTTAGTTTAGGTAAGATATACGCAATGTGAGATTTTTAGTTAAGTAAATTGTCGGTAAAGTGGTGAAACTGTGAAATTATTAGAGAAGTAAACATTTTATAAATCTGCTAATGTTCACACACTGAGGCGTTAAAAAAATAATAGAAAACATAAGAAATAATTTATCACAAATAGTTACCTAACACTTTTTATTCGACGTTAATATATGGAACTACTTTCCCCTCCATCGTTACCAACTTTACTGGGCACATGCCACTCAGTGCGCCCGTTAAAATATATGCAGGCAGGGACAGTGATTTTTTGTAAGGTTGATTTCAAAAGTGCTCACTTTATCGTGAACAGCCATTAATCTTATGTAATGAAATCCTCCGTGGGGACAAATCTCTTCGGCGATATATGCCTGGGATACACGCAGGCTGCAGCTTTGGCATTCGGTGGGTGTTAGTGGACACGTGGTGGCGCCACGCAACGAATATTGTCGCGGTGCAGCTGTGTTCTGCCGCTCTCCACTTCCGCAGCTCGCGAGTCGTGCGTCGTGCCGGGGCAGGAAGTGGTGAGCCGAGTGGTCACGCCGCCTGAACTCCGCGGTGCCGCCCACGCCCGTGCTATGTTGGGCGGGACTCCGCATCGACAACACGCGAGGTGTGTGTGTAAGCCTGCCTGCCTGCCTGCCTCTCTCTCCTCTCCTCTCTCTCTCTCTCTCCTCTCTCTCTCTCTCTCCTCTCTCTCTCCCTCCTCCCTCCTCCCCCCTCACCTCCCCCCTCCCCCCCCCCTCCGTCATCTCACCACACATCCTCTAAGGCCTTTCTTTTTCTAAAATTCCTCATTCTAAGTGTAATTTAAGGCCCGAAGGCAGGGCGGGATTTTATTACGTCTCAGGGCTAACCCCTTACGCCTACTAGGAAGGAAAATCATGCAAGGAGACATGCATCGCGGCAAAGAGGGATTGGGCAGCCATGGCCTGCACTTTGGGGTCATGACTATCTCCCTAAGTGTACTTAGAGCTAGTCTTAATTATGAAGAGCAAGGGAAAAACCGCCAAGAGAGGCGTAGTAAAAAAAAACCCTTGCGGCAGAGAAGTAAAAATTTCAAAAAATGATTGCGTGCATTAAATCAAATTAAATAGAATGCTACAGGAGATAGTGTTTGGGAACATGCTCTTGGTTAGTAGAGTTGAAAAGACTAGTAGAGAATGGGCGGGGGTCTTTATTGTTCTTTAACTTGGTGCCGGCAGTAACCAGAGAGGTGTTAGGGCGCCTCTATGGTGAGGGAAGTGGCGCTATTGGGCCTCTTTTCTCCGTTATCATCAACTAAAGCCGTAACTAAGGCCGTGATTACACGAGTGCTGTTAAACACATTCAGTTCAATACATTCGGTAGCCATGTCTGAACCAGTTTAAAAACAGAACGTGTTTTCGCGGTTACACACCCAAAGCAGAGTGAAAACTATGGAAATTCTTACCTCAACAAACATGGAACTTAAAATGTATGATGTTTAATTATAATAGCCTCCAACATTGATATCTTTAATTGTTGTGAAACCTACACTTTTACTGTAATGGCATAATGGGTGGGTATTAGTATCTACATTCAACCGTAAACCTAAGTTAATTCAACAACTGCAGGAATTCCTGCCAAATCCAGCAATATTTATTACTCTACTTGTTTACTTCGAAGCAACCAATAGGAGAGCAGCAAAGAAGAGCAGTCGTTCGTAACTACTTATGAAATCAGTTCACTTTGAACGAGGAACAACTGCGATCGAAACTCGTTCGAAGGTAATGTAACCTCTTCAATAGCTGAACTTGTTTTAGTGAAGTAGTTCTTCATCCCTGTAATCACGGCCTTAGTGGAGAGACGGCACTGCCATGCATTGCGTCAAACGCCTATTTTAAGGCTACAAATTGTAAACACGTTTGACGTCACGTGTATTTTTCTCTCTATTGCTTGATTTGCCTCGTTGGTTGTGCTCTGCCCGGCCATGGATATATATTTGATACAGTTGGTGACATTGGTTGCCAAAATTATTGAGTTTCCTAGTGTAACCTTAAGACTTTTATTGCGTTATTTGTGTTTTTATATATTGTATGTGACATTGGTAAACATTAATTCTTTTGTAATTTCTTATGTGGTTTTACGGCGCTGAGTTCGCTCTGTGTGCCGTGCCGTGCTTTTCCTGTGGGAGAGTTGCGGACTGACTTCGGATTTTTTATAACTTTTTAATAATAAATTTTTAATGCTAATTTTTTAATAATACATTTTTCTAACTTCTCTAATGTTTTGGATTTGGGGGGGGGGGGGGGGGTCAAAGGTTTTGAGTCCGGCTCTTCTGGCTCGGAGTCGCTATTCCGTCTCACCTGCTCTGGGAAAAATGGAAAATTTCTGGGGGTCCTTTTTTTGAAAATGGGAACAAAGGGAAATTGTTTAAAGAAAAAAAAGGCAATTTTTAAGGGGAAAAAAGGACATTTTTAGGGAAATTAAGTCGATTTTGAGGGGGGGGGAGGCAAATTTTGAGTTAAAAAATGGAAAAAAATTGATGGATGACGTCACATGGTGGCCCTCTGCTCCAGCTCCGTTGCCAGATGTCGATGTTTCTCAACCGCCATTTCCCTACTACTTCTGGCATTCCCCATTGATTTAAGCATGATTATAACATTATTCATGAAAAATACAACATTTTAAAATGTACAAAAAAATGTAACACCTATTTGACGTCGATAAAAAAATTACAGTGGCTCAAAAAAGTTTTCGTTTGGCTATAATTAGATTACATTATTATAAATACTATGTTCAAAACAAAGAAATAACTGCCAATTTTGGCTGTTCAGGGGCCATTTATAAATATTATTCTGAAATAACATTAACTTATCCTAATATGGTTTGTTGTTTACAATCAGAACGCGAACTTTAAAATACATGTCGACTTTGACGTCAAACAAGTATTCATCTTGACAACACAGTGCTATGACTCGCTCGCAGGGGATGCCTTTTATACCGGGTATTCACGAACAAATGATGATAAACAGCAGAGTGGAGTAGATAAGTACAAATGGAGCATATTTCATCAAAGAATCAATAGTCTTAATGTATCCGCTAATGGCAGTGGTAATGTGCAGGGGCGGGTAGGCAATCGCAATAACTAGGTTGCATGCAGTGCAAAGAAATGACACTTTATTTACACATTTGGGCTGAAGACATGGCGGCAGAGTGTATCTTCGATGTCTCTATTCAAACTGTCCTCCGCCGTCGGACACACAGGCGATGCAGCGCGCGGCATGTTGCGACGCACATGTGCAAAGGTTTCCGGCGTAATGAGTTCATCCCAGGTGTCAAGTGGCGTGATGTCAGGTGAGCGTGGAGGGCCAAGTTATGGGGACTCTCCTACCTATCCACCGGTTCGGGAAGTGCATGTCGAGGTGCCGCCGGCGAACCGTAGTGGCGACATGAGGCGAATCCCTTGTCCTTTTGAAACCACGTCGCCTCAAGAGCATCTGAAGAAAATTCTTCAGAGTATTCCGGTAACACGTCCTGCAGGAACCATACACTAAAGATGAGGTAGACCGATCTCGCTGGCTGCGCACGACCAGTATCCGTACCCCAACAATGAACTGCTCTTCTGCCTACACGTCTATCAAAAATGGCGAGGATTGGGTTTGAGATTAGAACACTGTTTAGTAAACAAGTGCTTTTGATATGTTTTTTTTATACCTCCTCTAATCAATTTGTATTGCTTTTTGCTTACATTCAAACTGGTAAAAGTATTTTGTGAATATAATAGTGCTTGTCATTTAAAAATTAAAATTGAAACAAACACGTTCATCACTGTTGACCCTGTGTTATCAGGCACGCAGACCAGCGCCCAGGCTGGTTACAATGCCACGTATACAAGGTTGCATATCCACCCCTGCGCAATGCCACTGCCATTAGCAGGTTAACTATGGACGTTATACTATTGCATCCTTGATTAAATATGCCTTGACATAAAATGGGACGAAAAAATAAGGAAACAACTAAATAAGAAAGGGATACTGCAGTAAGGAGTTTCTTAAAGGGAGAATTTTTCAAAGATAAAACGGAAATAATAAGCAGCCCATCCATACAGTTATGAGCATCGCTTACTAATTTTATGAAATTAGAACGTACTGTATCACAACAAAACAAGAAGTGGTCGCCCGTCTAATATAACGCAAAAAAAAAAAAAAAAAAAAAAAAACTTAACGTGGTCAGAAAATTTAAATTACACTCGAAACTTGAGTGTAGGCCTACCAAAGATTACAGCTGACGTCGAACGGGAATTAGGAAAGCATGTCAAAGCGCACACGATACGAAGCTGGATATAGTGCCAAACAGCCCGAAGAAAACCCTATCGTCAGCCAGATGAACGTACGAAGGGACTTGCTACGCTGAGGAACGTGTATACGGTAGCTATGAATGCTGGAGGAAGGTTGTATTAACCGATGGAAGTAAATTCAACATCTTCTAGTCAGATGGGTGGGTGATGGTTTGGCGGAGAACAAATTGCCAACTAGACACGAAAATTTCACAGCTACGATGTAACATGGCGGAGGTTCCGAGCTTGTGTGTGTGGAGGGGGGGGGGGGGTGCGTGAGTGCTAACGGCGTAGGCGAGTTGTATTTCACCGATGGCATCATGGACTATCTTTATGTTAACATTCTAAAACCTCGCCTACCTATCCAATAGTGTCAAAAATAATGGACCATACTGTGGGATATATCTTCACACAAGTAACGATCCTAAACGTATAGCTCTGAACACAAAACTGTGATTGCTATAACACCCCAGCAGTCGCTGTACATCAGTACCGTTGAGAATTTGTGGCATGTTCTAAAACAAAGAATACGAAAGCACATCATTTCGAACAAAAATTACCTCAAGAAGGCATTATTAGACGAATGGAGGAAGATACCAATAGAAACTATATTGAAAATTCTTTCATATATATCCCACGAAGGTTACAGGAAATCGTAAAGTAGAAACGGGGGCTCGCCGGGTGTTAACGATATAAAGGAAGACCCTTAAAAATGTTTTAATGTATTGCAGACGAATACTGTTTTGGGGTGAAATGATATGTGAAATGTCTTTCTGTTGTGTATTATTGGTTATACACAAAAAAAAAACTGTATTTGCTAGGCATGTTTCGTATACTTGTCACAGTCAATATTTGTCAATGTACCCACTATATATTTCCTTTTCTTCTAAATATCTGTAAACTTGAAGTCTGTGGAAAGACAAATACTTTTTTCTGCTATCGTATGTTAAAAGTTTGACACCACTTTGAGCAACATTCGTTGTGACCCCCCCCCCCCCCCCCAGAAACAGGCAAAAAGCCTACAGGCATTAGAACTTCAGTCGTTTGGCCGTGAATACGTCTTAGAATTTGCGACCATCCAGAAAATCCGATGGTGATAAAATCGGAGGATACAGTTTGGCATTGCAGCTCCGAATCTATCTTCTACGTTCAAAATTCAATTGCGCTACTCGATTGGCAAAGGGTATGTTACGTTGAGTGAGTACTCCGAAGCATCGCGCGCCCAGAAGGAAAGAAAAAAAAAGGGGGGGGGGGCAATTTTCAGGTTAGTTTCACCGCGTCTCATAACTTCTGCGTAGTGTAACTTTTGACTAGGAAAAACTACGACGCTCGTTTAAGTTTCAATCGACAGCTCTCGTCAAGATCAATCGATGACGTCTGTAAAACATTTGTGTGGCGTGGTTATGGTGACATTGTATGAGTTTAATGTAAAAAATTAAGAAAACTTAAACAATTTTGGCCTATACTCGTCAAAAAGCAAAGTCGAAATTCAGAAATCGTATACGTCTGGAAATAGCATCTCAAAAGCAATCCAGTGATACCCAAAACCCCGTATGATCGAGTGAAGCGGTGCCGGGAACGTAAAAAAAACATAAGACGTCCGAACGCGTCAACGTAGACGTATTCACGCAAAAAATGACCGTGTCCCCAACATAGCCAAACCCAATTTTTATTACAGTCGTCACCTACTTGTAATTTAACAATAAGTTGCTATGTCTAAAATCGTTTCTCCCACAGGTAAACAGATTTCCATTTTACTAAACATTATGAGTAGGGACCTGCAAATTTCGCGTTATTTGTTGGCATTAAGCTAAAGTTAACGGTATAGTATATAGGTAGGTACTCGAGCCGGCGTCGTTCTTCCATTGGTTGCTGCCCAGATATGAAGTCACTCCCTTTCTCAGTGAACATTACTTCATTGGTCAACACGATTGTGAAATGTTAATTCACTGGCGCAGAGTTACCCGGGGCGTAAAATTGTTTTAAGTTTAAGCTGTCCTCAAATAATAACGCGAATTTTGCAGGTCTATATTATGAGTGAATAACGTTTCTTAACGTGGCAGTATTATATAAGAAAGGTGCGTTATTTATTTTGTTTGAAACAGTAACTTTTTAAATTGATTAATTGAGAAGGAATTTCTTTAACATAAATTATCTTCACCATTTCACCTCCGTGGCTGCATACGCGGACATCTTGCTTGTAGAAGAAAGTGTGCGTCAAAGGTGTAAGAGAAGGTGAACACTAGCTAGTAGGACACCAATTTGAGTGATTAATACACGCGGTACTAGTTAGCAAAAAATAAGGTGTGCACTTTTAAAATGTCAGCTGCAGATTTGGATGCTGTAACCACTTGGTGGCGTTGGGGGTAATTTGTGCACTAGTATTTTAAAACGGACCTTGCCTACCTGAAAAATTACATGGATACTGGATACTAGTTCGCACGACCACGAAAAGGAAGCGTAGTACATTCCCGTTTCCTCACCTGAACATAGTATTTGAGAAACGTCAATGGAAATCACCACAAACAATGGGGTCATAAACACTGCCAGTGGCAGCACTATTCAGACTGCTGCTCTGCATTTTTTCCTTTCAATTTCGTGCTTAAAATGTGTTCACACTGACTTTTTTTTTTTGCATCTTATACTGTAGTTTTCGGGCGCATATTCTTAACTTCTCAATTTTTTCTACGGGGCCACGGTGGCTGGGCGGTTAGCCTATTCGCCTCCCACCACGGCGATCCGGGTTCAATCCCCGGCCGGGTCACTCCGGAATTTCGCATGTGGGAATCGTGTCGGACGATGCCGTTGTTCGGCTGGTTTCCTCGGGGATCTCCCGTTTCCCCCGCCTCTTCATTCCGGCGCCACTCCATACTCACCTGAACCACCCTCATCGGCTCCCAAGATCTCGATGTTAAGAGCTGTACAAGTCTCTTCACTCGCTCATTTTTTTCTAAGCGTCTTTTTCCGAGTTTTTATTTTGGTACAATGGAATCTTGTTACATAAGTTATACTTTTTATAATAATCTGATAACACTTCAGTTGCTCCTTTCGTCCACTCCGACATTACATACTCCAAAATAGGCTGACTTCGTTTAAATGCACACTTATGGGCACACGATAGTTGTTTGTTTACTTTCGGCTTATACAAGAAAGATAACGTAACGTAGAACCACCCCTATCTCGCACTAGCTATAGTAAAAGTCCTTGTATGTCAGCCACCCACTAGCATGCTCGGTGACCATTCACACGAGAGAAGTTCGCGACAAGTCGAGGTGTGCGGTATGTACACATTATGTACAGGAAAGATGGCCTGTGTTACTGCTCGACAAACTCAAGTGAAACGCGGGGTACACAGTATGTGAAACACAAATCCTGTCCCCTCCACCCCCTCCATCTAGTCTTTGCTATCGACGCTGCTGTTTCAAGGTCGTGCGGGCAGTTTGGACGAAACAGGAACAAGTCGGTCACATACAAACTGAAAACTTTTCTAGCTGCGGGTTGTCTATAATGATAACAACATGGACAGCGAAACCACACGTGGCAATAGAGATAGGTACAAGTGAAATTGAGAAAATGTTATGAAGTAAATTATGAGAAAATACGTAGCTATTCTTCTTGGCGTGTCTGTGATGTCATACTACCCTGTTTATCTCTTTAACCTTCCTACCCAGCCATCAGCCTGACAACACAACACATTCTATTAGTGGTGCTCAAGGGAGGGTAAGGGACATAACCCGGCCACCAACGGGGGAAAAAAAAACTTAACATTGATATGAAACTGGCCTGTGAACGTTTTAAAACTTATATTATATAATTTGTTTAATATATATCTAATTTATTTAATATTTGTTTCCTGAAACTACCATAATGGAGAATAAGTGTCCCTCTCCCATTTTATGTATCTATCTAAAGTCTAGACCTGCATTTGCCCAGTAGGAAAATATCCCACTTCCCCTCAGTCTGCTCCAAGATCGAAAGTCAAGGACCTATGTCCGCTCCTGACTAGGTCTTAGGAAAAACTATCAGAAGTGTAGTGCGTGCTATACTCAAGGCGTAGTCGTAGGCAGAGAAGGAGCTCCGTGCTCAACCTGTCGTGGCCGTTTGCGGGGGGGGGGGGGGGGGGGGAAGCTTGCGTGTCGGCCGTTACGACGCGCGCGGTAGTGGGATGGGAACGGCGGCGCGGCGAAAGTTGACAGACGGGTGTTTGTGGCGCGTGCCGGACAGTGCAGGGAGCAACAGCCAGCGGCGTCGTGTTGTGTACCACCGCTGCGCAGCGCAGCGCCGATCACGTGAGTCGAGTTACCAACCAGGGGGGCGTGTTTCTGAGGGGGAGCCTCGTCGCCTCTACGCACAAGGCACCGACTGCACGCCAGCTACTATTCTATATGTGAAAAGTCTGTGGCAATGTTCAGTACTCTAGCCTAAGTTAAACGTTCTCCAAGCAGTGGGACCGAGCGAGTTTGCTCAGATGTAACTCACTGGACTCTTATTCGGGAGGAACTGGGTTGGATTCCTGGTCCGGCCATCCTGATTTCGGTTTTCCATGGTTTTCCAGAATCCCTTCAGGCGAATACTGGGCCATGGCTGATTCCTTCCCAATCCTTCCCCAATCCTTCTTCCCTGTGCAACTTGCATTGTCTAATGACCTCGCTGTCAACAAGAAGTTAAGCGCAATTACCTACCTACCTACCTATCTTCGAAGCAGTGGTATAGTGATTATACTACTCGCCTCCCACCTAGGCAAACTGACTTTGATTTCTGTTGGGATCTCATCCGAATTTTCGCACCGGATGATGCCGCTGGTAGACGGCTCATCAGAGAACTCCTGTTTCCCCCACCCTTGCATTCCGGCGCTGCTCCATACTCGCCTGACGCCACTCTCATTGGTTCTCAGCACCTCAATGTTAAAAGCTGTCTAAATCTCTCCACTCCACTCTACTCCAATGCGGAGAACTGTAAGCATATTTTTGGCTGTGTTGTAAAAGTGTTTCATAATAGTATTCATAACACAATACACATAACATCATGCAAGTGCCATCTTGTAGTTGTCTGAACTTTGTAAACACACACTGGGAATACATGCAGTTTTGGATATTGTCTGTGTTTAACACTAGAAGAAAATGGTCACTAAGATTAAAACAGGCAAATGCAGGACATGCAGTGTAGGCCTATTTTAATTGATAATTTATCTTTTTGGTGTTCAGTTGTGATTGATCCAATGAAATGATCAAGGAAAATTATTATTAAAAGCAGTTTTAAATATTATCTGTAATGTCCAAAGATCAGTAGTGTGTGCCTAAATCAGCATTTTCTTTGACCATATCTAACAGCAAAATATTAGTTACTTGTACAAGATTTTAAGCCAGCTTTTTATCATTTCGTACTCTTACAAAATATTCTGCCATTGGGTTAGCGTAAACATACCTGTATTTGCAGAAGTAGTAAATTTTTGACACTGTGTTTTATAAATATCCATTCAGTTTATTTTCAGAGAAGTCTGAGGTATGGGATGTATGACATCCTGTCCTATTGTCAATACAAGATAATTCTTTTACACCCATGATATGAGAAATCCCATACAATATGGGACAGTTGGCTACCCTATTGGTGATACCATAATTAGTGGCTTAATGATGGCCATGCAAGTGTGACTCATTTTCCTACATAAATTTTAATATTCGTTACTAAAACTTTCTTACAAAGAATATCACTACTATTCATTTCAAGAAAATACGCATTCAAAATTAAACAAAATCATTAGCTGGTAAAAGGTAGACTAGTATAGATATTCAGACACCTCTTAAATATCAAGCAATTTTTAAATAAAATATAAATTATGTACCGGTACTGAAAACTCTACACACCATTTCATGCGTTAGGCAGATGCAGAGTCGTTGACAGAAATTTCAGGGCCCATCACAAATGAATATTTTGGGGCCCCCTTGAGCCTCGGGGCCCTGGGACAAATGTACTTTTTCTCCCCTTGTCGGTGGCCCTGGGTAGGTGACCACCTTAAGTGACTTGGGTGTATTGTTCACATGAGTATCTATTTATACGTAGGTATTTGGTGTATTTTATAAGGGAGAGTAGTTTTAGTTTTAAGTTAGTTAAATTATCTTAAAAAAGAGAAAGGAAAAAAAATGATAGGGAGGTGTAAGTTCAGGGACTGTGGTAAGGTACGGAGAGAAGGTTAGATAGTGGTGTGCAGTGCGACCAGTGTGGCGGCTGGTACCATGTTGGCTGTATAGGGATCAGGGAGGAGGAACTGGGATTACTACAGGAACATGAGTGGGGAAGTGTGAGGAATGTGCTGAGGGAAAGGGTTTAGTGGCAGTGGTAGGGAACAAATGAACGGTAGAGAAGGAAACACAAATAAGTGGAGAAGGTGGAAACTCTATTTGGGATATGCTGAGGGGAAGCTTTGTAGAGGATGTGCCAGTGCCAATGGAAGTCGCAAAGGAGAAGAGGTGGAAAGGGGAGATGTTAGATTTGATGAGTAGGAACAAGAGGGAAATGATGCATAGGATTGCGAGGATGGAGGAAAAGGTCAGGAATGAGATGGGTAATATAGTAGAAATGAGGGTGGATAAGTTAGAGGAGTTGGAAGATGTAAAGGGGGTGCTAAGGAAAATGCAAGCTAGTTCACAGGAGGAAAAACTGAGTAGAGAGGAAGAGTTAGACAATGCAATTAGGGCTGCAGGAGGGAGGCAGAAATAGAGGTGGTAAGATTAAGGAGGAGGATAGAGGAGTTGGAGGCAATAGAAAGGGATAAGGCAGTAGGTGACATAAGACAGAAAATAAGGTTAGAGAAGCAAGAAATACTAGCAAAGGATAAGGTGATAGTAGTAGGCAGGAAGCAATCAGGAATAGAGGAACGGGAAACAGAAAGCAGGTAACAGACAGTGGTAGAAGGTAGGAAGCAGTATGCTAAGGCTTGCAAGTGTGGGATTTGCAAAGACCAGCAAACAGGACAAAGTGGACGGTTCAGGGCCAGAGGGGTAAAGGAGGGCTGGTCAAAGGGAGGGAAACAAGGGTGCTGCAGGAGGCCAGAGACAGGGATCAGGTAAGAGACGAAGTAGACAAGGATAGGCAGGTGGGTGGAAGAGCCACAAAGCAGGAAAAGGTTGTAGGAAAGGAGCCAGAGGTAGTTTTTCTGGGCAGCTCTATTGTAAAGGGGGTGGAGCTAAGGGAAATCAGGAAGGAAATTATGTATAAAGCAGCGTTTGGGTAGGGGGGCAAATACCAGGGATTTGGAGGAAAGGGTTAGTAGTATGAGAGGTAGCAGGGTGGCAAAGGTTGTTCTAATTCATGTAGGGGGAAATGACCTGGCTCGAAGGGAGGTGGGGCAGGAGGTAGAATGGGACCTTAGGGGATTGCTGAGGAAAGTGTGGGAGCAGTTCCCTGGAGCTAGGGCAGTAGTCAGTGGCATGCTGGTTAGGAAAGGAGTATCCTTTAGGAAGGCAGCGGCTGCAAGTGACGTATATGAGAGGGTGTGTAGGGATTTAGGGGCTACATTTATAGATAGTAGGAAATGGGTAGGCTGGGAAAGTGTAGGGAGGGACCAGGTTCACCTGACAGAGCAGGGAAAGAGGATTCTAGGTGATCTGCTAGGTAGGGAAGTAGCTGGCTGCATAGAGAGGGTCAGGGCAGAGCAGCAATTGTTGAAATAGCAATCAGTTAGAAGCAAGGAAACAGAAGTGGAGGGAAATGGAGAGGATAGCATTGATGAGGCCGCAGGGGTGGAGATAGGGGATAAGCAACGTAGAATGGTAAAGCAGAGTACTAGTATAAAGATAATGGTGGTGAACTGTAGGAGAGTGTACAACAAGCTAGAGGACTTCTCAGGAAAGGTTGAAGGAAATGGGTCGGATATAGAGGTAGCTGTGGAGACTTGGCTGACACTGAGGAAGTGCTGGACATTGAATGTAGGCAGAATAAGTTCACCATCTTCAGAAGATACAGGGATGGGAGAGGAGGAGGAATAATGGTGTGTGTAAGGAAAGAGCTAAAAGGGATGGTAGAATGCGTTAGTGAGGATGTGGAGGTAATGGAAATTTAATTGAGTGATGGTAGTAATAGAAAAATTACCTTGCTGGTAGCATATAGACCACCAGGAAAGGGATGGCAGGCAATTGAGATGATCAAGGATAGGGTCGATAGATTAAAGGACAGGCAGTGGGTATTTGAAGCAGGGGATTTGAATATGCCAGGGGTGAAATGGGTAGAGAGTGCAGAAGGAATGGGTAGCATGATGCAGAGAATGGCAGCACAGTTAGTCAACAGAGGATTAGTCTAGGTAGTAGAAACACGTACAAGATGGAATGAGGAGGGTGTTGGGTCATTGTTGGATGTGGTATTGGTCAGACCTGGTAATGCTGTAGTTGGTGCAATAGTATTGGATGGTATAAGCAACCATCATATTCCGGTTGTGGACATTGGGATTGGCAGGATGAGGGAAGAGCAAACGGCAGAAAGGTTGGTGTGGCAGTATGGGAGAGGAGACAAGAAGGGGGTAGAAATCTTCCTGAGAGATAGGTTTAAAAAAATGGTCTGTGGAGGAGGGAGTAGAGGGGTTGTGGAGAGAGTTTAGAGGATTAATGGAGGTTATGTTGGAGAAATTTGTGCCAATGAAAAAGGTTACGGCCTGGGGGAGATCCGCCATATTATGGACAGGAGATTTTGAAAATGAAGAGGAAGTGCAGAAAATTACATGCCAAGTGGAGAAATGAAGGGGTGATAAGATCTAAAGAAATTATGAAACAAATGGGTAGGGAGCTTGAAAGGAAGATCAAACAGGCAAAGAATGTATTTCTGGCGAACATGGTAGGGAAGAAGGAAAAGGCAAGGAATGGGGGAAATTGTTTAGGTATGTTAGGTGGTTAAGGGGAGGAGAGGAAAGGATCCCTCTGTTAACAGGAAGGGATGGTAAGCATACGACAAATTACCAAAAAAATTCTGAGATGTTTCAAGGACAGTACTTGTCAGTATTTGAGGCAAAGTAGGATTGGAATAGGGGGACAAACAGGGTTCGGGGGGGTGTTTGGTAAATTTAAGATGACTGAGTGGGAGATAGAAAAGGTAATTAGGGGTTTGAAGAGCAGTAAGGTAGAGGGTCCAGATGGGATAGGAAACACAGCACTAAAGTGTGGTGGGAGGGAGTTGGTAAAATACTTAGAGGTGATGTTTAAAAAGTCCTTATAGGCCATTCACGGTAAAGTGAGCACTTTTTGAAGCTGTTCAATCAGAAATAATAACCAATAAATATATTGCATTCTGGCCTCGGACTTCTGGTTTTGAGTATGGTGAATGTATAGGCTGTGTTTATTACTCACATGGCAGGGTTTACATTAACAAGTGGCTGAAAGATATAAATTGGTTAAAAGAAAAAAGTAACTAGGGCTTCAAAATTCCTCACTTTACCATGAATAGCCTATAGGAGAGGGTAAGTTACCACAAGATTGGGAGGATGCTATGGTGGTACCTAAACACAAGCAGGGGGAGGATAGGGGGAGGCCTGGCAGCTACAGACCTGTGAGTCTCACATCAAGTACAGGAAAAGTAATGGAGAGGCTGGTGGTGCAGTATGTGGTTAGGGTTATGAACAATAGGAATTGGTTGGAGGAGTCCCAGCATGGTTTCAGGAGGGGATGCTCATGTGAGACTCAGCTGGCTGGGTTATTAGAGGATCTGGTGCAGGTAGTTGATGAGGGGAAGCAGGTGGATGCCTGCTTCATAGATTTTGAGAAGGCATTTGATAAGGTGCTCCATGGGACATTGATGAGGGAAAGTGGAGGTGCTGATACCGGACAGGAGGGTAGTGGAATGGATAAGGGACTGCCTCAGGGGGCGAAGGCAGAGGATGAAAGTGGGGGAGGCAATATCAGAGGAAGAGGGTTACGTTAGGGGTACCACAGGGAAGCGTGCTAGGTCCTTTGTTATTTACCATAATGGTAAATGACATGGGTTTGGGGATTAAGGGAAAAATAAGATTGTTTGCAGACGGTTGTGTTGTATAGGCTAAAGTGGGAGAGGGGGGCAGAAATTTGCAGGCGGACATTGATAAGATATAGTTGTGGACCAGGAAAAATAAATTAAGATAAATGTAAGAAAAACTAAAGTAGTGAGGTTCACAAGGAAGAAGTTGATACGCAGGGTCATGCACAGATGGGAGGGACAAGAGATAGAAGAAGCAGCAGAATAATATAAGTATCTAGGTATTGTACTGCAGGGAGACCTCAGATGGAAAATACAGGTAGAGAGCGTGGTAGCAAAGGGAAGAAGGGCTCTGGGTATGCTGGGAAGGGTGCTGAAGGGAGTCAGCTGTGAGGTGAAGGAGAAGGCGTATGGCACAATGGTACGGCCAATGTTAGAATATGTTGCAGCAGTATGGGACCAGTATGTGGAGGTGGAGGTGAGTGAACTGGAAAAGGTGCAGAGAAGGGTAGTAAGATGGGTGAAGGGTAGATGGAGAAGGCAGGGGCAGGATGATGAAGAGGGAACTGTAGACAATCAGTGATGATGAAAGAAATGGGGTGGAGCTCATTGAAGGACAGGAGGAAAGTTGAACGGCTAGTCAGGATGTACAGGATGGTGAATGAAGAGGGAGGATGGGGAGGGCTACACTGCATGCTAAGTAAGGGGGTGTTTAGAGGAAGAGGAAACAACAGTGAGAAGCTTCAGAGGGTGTGGAGGAGAACAGAGCAGGGTAGGCAGTCCATGCTTGTGAGGTCTGTGAGGGAGTGGAATGTGTTGAGGGAGGAATTGGTATCTGTGAGAGGGGTTGGTAAATTCAGGAAGGGAGTGGAAAAGGAGTTGGTTGGGTGAAGGTGAGGTGAGAGAGCTCGCCACTGGGCGGTAGCCTAATTGCGAGTGTGTCTATGTATGTAAAGCTGCAAGTGTTTTCATTGTAACTAATCTCCAAACATCTGTAAAATTTAGTAGTTGCTTTAGTGTGATTTTATTATTAAAAAGCAGTGTGCCACCGATGATCTAAAGTTTTTTAAGCAGAAATATGTTTATCATACTACTCATTTCTGTTATCATGTGTGTGTCACATGACATAGTTGTGCTGAGTGTTCTTTTTATCCAATCCATCAGCAGAAAAATTTACGGTAGTAGGTACTTTATACATCAATACAAATTCTTTAATTGATGCTCCCAACATAATATACATCAGCGATAAAAATATTAGTCTACATTAAATTTTGTACGGTTGTTTGTTTATTGCATAACATTTACTGTAAACATGAGAGAAGAAAATATGCAGTAACTATCACATACAGAGAATTCTGTGCTGAGTTTCAGCGTAGTCTTATACTCTTATGCATTTGTGGACTCTTTGAATAAATAGGTACTGTAAAGAAATTCTTATTAATATAATCATTTATAGATAATCCTCTTTGCAATTTACAGTTGTCTCTTTGACCTGCAGATTAGTTTAGTAGGTAATACATTTGTTTGTAAAAGTCTCCGCAGAAGAACTTAAAAAAAAATTAAAAATGTATTACACATAAAAGGAAATTATCATTGTGAGTGTGACATCACTCTGTTAAATACATCACAGTGAATGCAGTATTTTTTGTGTGTGTCTAAAATGTTTGTATGTTTATAGCTGATAGTACACAGAAAATGCTTATAATGGTAAGAAGCCTTGCAGCCTAAGTTTATCTTTAATGACTAGAATCTGTCGCAGTATCGACCATTTTTTAAGAGTTCTGAATGTATAGTATTCAGTATATATTTTTTCTTTCCTAACCAAAATAATTGTGTGTGTAAACTTAAAATATTGCTGTTGCTCGACCCCCTTCCCAGCATACCATAAATATTAAGCAGATGCACAGATTTCCTGACACCCATTTACAAACATGTGTAGGCTCTCTATTTTGCTGAACAGTTGCTTGGTCTCAAGTTTTCATAAGTTAATGTTGCTCTTCTACATCATTCACCATTTTACACTCTTCTATGTCATTACTCTTTTTACACACAAACCAATACTTAAAACAGAATAACTGTAAAGCTAGTAACAGATGTCCATCTTGGAAGAGAATTGTAAAATAGTAAGAACCATATAAGTGTTTGTTGATGTATGTGATATCTTCTCTTGGAAGTACTTATATGATACAGCTATTAAATAGTTTAATAAATAGTTTAATCACCACATTTCTTTACTGTTCCACAACATGAATGTAACTGAAGATAAAAATTACTTTTCCTTAATAAAGTAAGCTGTGTGTAGTTTATATATATATATATATATATATATATATATATATATATATATATATATATATATATATAAATTGGGTTTTGTGTAAAGATAAGACTTTATATTTTTAGTCTTTTTAGAATTTTAACTTTTTTAATCAGAGTCCAGTATCCTTACATGTGGGCTATTTGAAACTAGTTAGCCTCCTGGGATGGAGACTAACTTGTGGCCAGTCAATCTCGTAAATTGAGAAAATATTGTCACATGTCAACAAAAAATTTGAAGTCAGGCCATCAAGTTATTCTGTTGCTTTAGTGTGCATTTTTACGGTCTGATCAAATTTTTGCCGGACATAGTTTGTGAACTAATGTTCTGTGTGGCAGAATCACCTTGTTCAGTGGTTTGTTTAATGTAAAATTAATTGTGTGATGCCACTGAACTGTTGATAATGAAGCTGGCCCTTATTAAGTTACTTGTATAGTCTATTCATGGTTTCTTCGGCCTTTTTTAATCAAACCTTTGAAAAATCTCCCCATATATGATGTGTTTAGTTATTTCCAACATATGCCATATATCACAAGCGTTTTAATTTTTTCTGTTAAATTGATATGTTATTCATACTTTATAAATTATAATGCTTCATTTATAAATAATTTAAATAAAAAACAGGGAGAAAATATGTATTTGGGTAGCGCCTAGCGAGAAATAGTTCTTATACGAAATACTGTTACACGAGTGTGGTGCGTCGTCCTCTGTTGTAATTTTCTAGGCTTAGTTAAGCTTAGTTTGCGTGAGGTGGAAGAATATCCTGGAAGTAGAATTTTAGCAGGGCTTCAGAAAAGGCTGAAGTAACCGTGAATGGATTATATGCAGCTTGGTATTTATTGAATGATCCATCAATAGAAGTCTTGTGTACTTCTGGCATAATATACCTACAATATGAAGCATTGTTTGTCACTTGTTGCAAAGCATGCTGCCTGATGCAAATCCATTAGTCCCTTGTTCACTTCAAAGTTCATAGTGAATCTTGTTTGCGTATCGTTTCTGTGTTTAAGTTAATCTGTGGGAGAACAGAATAAGTAAGGTCATAGATGTGCAGTGGGGAATTGTTGGTGATTTGTGTTGTGTTTTGCAGCTGCACCAGAAGGGTGCACTGGTGCCACGGCTGACAGCAGATAACTTCCAGCAGGGTGTGACGATGAAGAGCACGCCGGTGATAGACAACTGGACAGGAGCAGGGGTGAGGCCGCACCATGGGCCGCCCCAGCACCACCACCATGCATCTGCTGGCCCTGTACTGCAACCACACCAGTCGCTGCCTCCGGAGCCCGCGGGGCACCACGACGGCAAGCACTCCCTGCTGCAGTTCGCCATGCTACACTTCAGGCAGAGCCCCGAGAAGTGAGTTGCTGCTGCTACTATCTCTCACTTTTCCTTCTTGGTTTACATGCTGTCTAGCTCTGGAATAGCGTATCCAGAAGTGGTTCTCATACCCTTTATTTTCTAGTAACATGGGCAGCAGTAGGAGGGGGCAAGGGGGTCACTTGCCATCCCCTGGAAACTGGAATTTTTTTCATGAAATATGAGGAATCCATTACAATTACAACACTATAGTGTTTATCATAGCTAATTAAAATAGCAATTTTTATTAAAAATGTATTATTAGCGACATAACTCCAAAATGCAAGTCCCTACTGGGAAAAGTAATGGAGTTCTTCCTGTTTTTCCCTCATTTTTTGATAATTCTAATTTTGTATTTAATATTATATTGTATATTGTTAAAATCCACTAACAGAAACAGCTCTCTGATGAACAGCATCCTACCTCACCAGTGGTATGGGGCCATGGTGGCAGAACAGTTAGCCCACTTGCCTCCCACCAAGGGGAACAGGGTTCAATTCCTGGCCGGGTCACCGGATTTTTGTATGTGGGAATCGTGCCAGATGATGTGGGTTTTCTTGGGGACCTCCCATTTCCCCCGCCCTTTCATTCTGGCGCTGCTTCATACTCACCTCAATCACTCTTATTGGCTCTCAAGATCTCGCTGTTAAGAGCCACCCAAATTTCTTCACTCAACAGTGGCTGCGAAGCAGGCCAGTATGCATCTGGTACACTGTATGTGAAAACAGGGTGGATAGAGCATATCTTTCAGAGTGTAGATTTTGTACCTCTTACATTCCACGTTTGGGAAGTTAGGAGCTGAAACTTGGCTAGCAGTTCTGGAGTTTTGAGATTTTGTTGTCAAATGTTCGTCAAATTATTCGCATTGAGTCCTCTGAATCCTATTTGTAAAAATTAATTGGTTATGATCTATACATCTGCATGTACATTGATCACAAACTTAATACAGCCGCCTCCTACCCAGTGCTTGAACTGTATGTTCAGAATGTTTCAAATCCACATTTCGTTCAAGGAGCATTGACATAGTGGAGAAGGTGATTTAGGTAAAAGTGTAATATTTTGCAAAGAAATTAACAAAAATAATAACTAAAACACTTAAAGCAGGCTCCCAGTGAATTGATACATTGTATTATGGCTTCTTATATTCGTATCGTGGTTTGGTTTCTGGCCTTGATGTAGCTAGTATTCCATCTGTGTAATAACTTTCTTTCATGTCCCATCTTTGTTTATACTTTTTTTAAAATAAATATTTGTTACTGTATAGAGGAGCATTCATAGAGAAAGGCTTTGTTGGTACCATCTACAGAATTTATAGTTTTTTAGGAAAAATAAATAAAAAAATTTCAAATTTTTGCTGTTCATGTTGGTCAGGGAAAAGTAACAGTGTTGATGAAAAAGTCAGGAGAAATGCCAGAGAATTTGTTATACTGCTAGCCACAGTGGGTTGTAACAGGCTGGAGAGTATGCTTACCTTGAAATGAGATTGTCTGACAGAAGGTTTATTTGAATTTTTTTGATTTACCGTACGTAACATATTCATGGTATTTAACTTTGTGTCGAGTATTCACTTGAAACTGTATGTGGTTCATTGAAGCAGTGGTAAAAATGCTCTTAGTTATTATTGATCCCAGTTCAAAGGCTTTTGTGCAAAATAATTTTGTTGCCTTAACAGAATATATTTCTGAATTTCTGAAGTTTTTGTCGGTAAGATATATATCTGGTGAAAGTTTGATAATTACAATGGTAAGTTAATTGTACACCATGAACCACTAAAAGGAAAGTTAATTCACTTGGCATGTTTCATGTGTAATATCTGAAGCATTATACAGCTCTCTGTGCAGAATGGTCGATGCATGAAGGTACATACATGCGAGTGTGAATATTCAGGGCAAAGCAAGGAAAGTAAAATGAAAAGTGTGAGCTGTGAGGTAGACATGGTGTGTGGTGGTCACACAGTGTGACCATGGAAGTCGCATTGTGGCTATCACCGTGCGTGCTAACAAGTGTACCACATGTTCGCCCTCCAGAACATTGCCACTCATTCTCTCTCACTCGCTCCTTTCCTCCCTCCCTCTAGCGACATATATATTCAATCCATATCATTGTGTGGGCAACACTGATATTCTTTTGGTATTTGCAAATATTTAGAGAAAATGTTTAAACATTTTTTCAAACTGTACCTAGCTTTTTCGAAATACACTTTGAAAGTTCAACATGTTCATTTTTAACCCTTTAATGCATAATGTTTCATATACGATACAGCTGAAGTATTCAAATTTTTATTTGTATGTAAATTAATTAAATTATAATAATTTAAAAATCTTTTAATGTAGACATTATAACAATTTAATATAAGCAAAAACCAACCTCATTTTCACAGCGATTGGGTAGCGTAGTGTTAAGTGCTCTAGACTCACAATCCTAGGGTCGTGAGTTCGAATCCCGGCATATGTACTTTGAATTTTAAAAAAAATAGTGTACATGCCGTGGTTTGCTCAATCACCCTTCGTCATCAGGGATAATAAAAATACGGTGTTGATCTATCGGAATGGCGAACCGATGGATTAACAAGCCATTCGATGCTTGTACGATGGAGACTATTTTGAGTTTGCCCAAACTGTTACGAAATTGTTACCACTGAAAATCGTACGACGACACAAATGTCAAACGAATTTGTTCGTTAGACGGGTTTTCGTACTGTGTATGTGGTCGAAAATCAAACTCTTGGATCTCTGTTAAGAGTGATAAAGGGTTAAATAAAGTAATATTTTGCACAAACAGTATCATTTTTCAACTATCATGTTAATTTCTATTTGATGCTTTGTGAAACTTCAAAGATAACGACGTAGTTTTTACAAAAAAGGCATGAAGTTACTAGTTGGAATTGTTTGTTTGTTTTATTGCATCTGTAAAATCTTTTTTCAATACATAGCTGTACAAAGATATTGGACAAGTCAAGTTACAGTATACAAAGTTTATAAACTGGATGTAGTAAACACACACATATAATATATATGTCAGATTGCACGTACACACATCATTTCTTTTCTTCATAATTTGACTAATCTTCTTCTACTTTTTCTTGAAGGTGTTGTGGTAATTTATTGAAAAGTTGGTTCCTAAGGTAAGTGAGGTGGAATTTTATTGGTTGCTTTGTTGCTAATACCACTCATGGGATTAATTTTATTAGTTTCTCAATAAATGTGAGAGTTAAACTCAGTGATTACTATTTGGAAAATATAGTAGCCTAGTGTATTTCAGAAAAGTACTGTAAGGTGAGACTGAAGAAAGGTAAGTTAACATAGTTAAAAAATCACAGATAACATTATTTATACAAATATTTTTAATTTACTGTTTTTTACTCGTTTATTGAGCTAATTCCTAATATTATAAATTAGGTATTCTGCCTATATTTTTCAATCATTGTGAATTATTTTCCTACGTGGACCAGGAGTTTTTCTATAAATAGTAATTGATTTCTGTCTTTACGTTACAAAGTTTTAACAATGAGTAAAAAACATTATCGTTATTTGTTACATATGAACATTACGTATGTTATGTATATGTATATGTTTGTGTATTTTTATATACACATAACCTATGTAACAAAATACTGTAATGACATCAATTATGTAACAATAATAGTAATACAAACAGTAAAACAATAATAATAATAATATGACAGAACTTGCAATTGCCAGTAGCATACAATTACAGAAAAGCAAGTGGACTTGACATAATTGCCAACTATACATTTTAAAAATCAGTATTTAAAAAATTCTTGCCCATGTTTCATGTTCATTAACATAAAAACACTGACACATCAGTGTTAATGTTAGCAAGGAATTTGGTTAAGAATGAAGTTAATGTCTTAATTTACTGTGGAAAATGTAATGTTAAATGACCTGTGAAGTTGGTTTGTATTTGTTTTTTTGCATATGTGATAGGTGCTGACTGCAGGGGTGTTTTACATATTGAGCACTCCCAAAAGATATATTTGGGGTACTCAGCCCTTTAAATCACTAATGTATTGCTAGTAAGAATTTGGATACAGGATTGCACTGTGAGCAGTGTTTTGTACTGTAGTAACAGGCAGGTGCTGCCATTCACCGTAATTTTGACTTTATGCCATACCGCTTTTTTAATAATGCACTTGAAAAATTTCACGTTTTTTTAGCTTCATACTCCCTCCATATTTTTGAGCACCACTATATATTTTTTACAATTGGTGCCCCTGACATGGGCTCCTACTTTAGTATGAATAACGTAGTGATAACGTGTTTTATTCTAACAATGCAACATCGCTCGATCAACATGTGAAAGCTAACCATTATAGAACCTGAAACTGCTTCAAAGGTTTTGAAGAAGAACCACTGAAGTTAAATACAAGACCATAATACATGTAAATTATTATTGTTAATTATTATTTCCATGTCTTTCCCTTTGTACAAAGGTTTGTAGTAGATAAAAATAATGTTAAAGTTGTATACAGTAGTAGATGTATAAAGAGTCAGGGTACCAGATTTTAATTCTTTTATCTAACCATCCTTTTTCTCTTTGCAGAGAAACAAGTTGTTGCGTGCAGTCGGATGGTATCTGCTTCCTGAAGCGTGAAATTAACTTGTAAATCTTCTGCTTTCCCCAATTGAGACCTGCTGTTAATATATTTCTTTAAGTAATTTTCTGTGCCTGCACCACACATACCAGTACTGTACGTGATTATTGAGAAGTGAAAATTAGTTCCTATTTAATTTTCATTGAGTGTCGTAAGGCTTGGGTTGAGATCTAGGTGCAAACGAACGAACGGTGAAATGGGTCAGTGCATGGAGAAAGTAGCTTTGAACATGGCAGCTATGGTAAGAGGAGGGAAAATTTCAGTGGAGTGGGGGAGATGTGTTCGTTTGGTAATCTTGTGGTGAGAAGAACTTCAGTCTCAGTTCAGATTGTGCAGCAAGCAGCATGAGGAAGCCAAAGAGGGACATCGCGACAGGATCTTTCTTCAGGAACCTGCAAAAGTAAATTAGCCTACCTCGTTGTCTCGCCATGAAGCGCTACTATTTCGGCTGTCAGGACTTTTTGCCCAGTGGTGAAGCTGACGATGACTCGTGCTACTGCATCCAGAGCCGTCGCATCCACTTCCGTAGGATCGCCTGGGCACCATGTTCCCGACTAGACTTTGTAAAGATACGCATGTTTGCAAGCGACTCGATCAGCAGGGATGCAGGCTGTCGCTATGAAGATTTGTTCAAACGCTGGTCGATGTTTTTTCAACCCTCAGGGTGTGTGAGACTTGTGGCGTTCATTCCTCACAAGTTTCTCAAGATTCTTATACTGAAAATATGTGCGTTATCTTGCATAAAATTCTGTCCGATTTTGACAGTCACGTGTGAAGTAAAACTTTAAATGTGAAAAAATTTGGTCATGGAAAGTTGTATAAACGGGTCCGAGAAAATGTCTTCCATTATACTAAAACAACAGGCTGAGTATAAATTTAGATGCTAATTACTGTAGTTAGGTAACCAGGATAGTGTTATACGCATTATCCCCCCACCAAGTTCTGAAGCTCAGCATCCTTTCAAGATCATATTTTCCTTTTTCAGTTTTAAGTGTTTTTATTTTAACAGCTTTTACAATCAACAGCATTAGTATATTCACTTAAAATATGCCTGGAATATTAATTTTAGAAGGAAAGTGGTTCTAAACACTACAGTACAAAACTATACAATCACAGAGGCCAAACATTTTAGGTTTCTATATTTTTGAATAACTTGAAGCAGTCAGTACCGAGAAAAATGTGTGGAATGAAACAGTATGCTAACTTTTTGAAATGGTAATGGATGGGGGGTGAACCGGTGACGCTGCTTAACTGGGACGTGTGTTGTGTGCAGGTTTGAAATGATGAAGTCTGCAGATGGGTCCATCAGTGGCTCTCTCAAGGTCATTGAAAGTATGAAGAGCAAGAAGAACAAAGGCAAGAAGGCTAACAAGGAGAATGACTGGACTTGGAAAGAACAGGTGAGTTCTGCCAACATAGTATAGTTCTGCCAACTCTCACTACTGTTAAAAATTAACTCTGTTAGTTGATTTATACATACAGGGTCCATAACATGAGAATTTGGAAACATGTATTCATAATATTTTCACATTTCATGTGTGTTGAGTTAAATTTTTATTTCAATTGCAGTTTGAACAATTTCAACAATTTTAAAGCTCTCATTAAAGTGATTTAATTTTTAATAGGCAAAATGAAACTATAAAAGTTTTTGGTTGCTTTAAATATTTAATAGTTTACAACCCAATATAAGTTACTAATACACAATTTGGATTATAACTTTTTTAACAATTAAATATTAACAATTATCATTTTTGTGAAGAAAATCCACAAATCATTTCATATTTATTAGGAATACTCTGAAAAATCGCAGAAAGTCACGGTATATACCACCTACAAAACTTGGTGAGTGACTCTGTTTAGTTTGTGACTTAAGTATGTCATCAGAAACTTGCATTCAGGAGAACCTGGGTTCAATTCCCTGTCCAGAAATCTTCATTTTTTTTTTTTTACATGGTTTTCCAGAAACACTGAAGTAGTGCCAGGATGATCCCTTGGACCATAGCCAAATCCGTACTGCTTTATATTGTCCGAGCAACTAATATTAAAATCTTGTCATATTGTACATGAATAAAGCTTCAACTTTTATGTTTAGTAATTGGAAGGACTGTGTACAAAAATCTTATTTTTAAACCTGTACAACAGGACTTTGATATTATGGCACAATTAGTAATTTCAGTAAGTAAAATTAATGTATGTAATTGCAAAGAAATATTTTTTTAAAAGTGAGGATAAAACAGTACTATCTAAAATACGAAAATGCACAAATTACGACCTGTAAAGAATTGCATGTTTTGCAAATAGATAATGCACACTGCTTACTTATTGGTGAAGTTTCCTTTGAAAAAAATCACACCACTTAAGCTTAACAAATAACACTGAAGCAAATGTATTCAAAAGATGTTTCTTTTGAAATAATAACCATTAGAGGAATAATCCTCCTTATTTTTCCTGCAAGAAGCATTTGAAAATTGACGTCGTACTCTGTAAAACACACAGCTCAATACTAATAAAAATTTTTGGCAACGAGGATGTGTAAAGTTAATGTTTCTGGGGGTACAATTTTATTCCGTGAGACGTCTATCTACCTATTGTTTTAAATTAATATTTCATATAAATGTAATTTTGATTTTATGCGGGAGATGTTTGTGAACAGTCTTACAATGCACATCGACACACAATTTCTAGATACCTATTTTTAAAGGTTAAAATTGATCAGTTTTGAAGTTTACTAGGGTAGCGATTTTAAAAGAATTTTGTAAGGGTGTTTGCTGTACATTGAGATGTGGTACCAAAACACGTATATAAGCTTTCCATTTATATATGTACATTTTGATGTACAAAAGAATTTAAGATGGTGCTTCACGTCAATACGTTAATCTTGATTGACACAGGATTGATAGCATTGCAAATTGACTGCGAGAATAGATAGTTTGCAGTGTAGGTATACAGAAATAAGTGAATGCAACTTGGCAGTCAGCAGGATTTTTTACATGTCGTATTGGTAAATAGGTTTAGGTTGGAAATGGTAAAAAAAGCAGTACCTTTACTTGAAGCCTGCATATGGATATTGAATTAATCCCTTTCTGGAAGAAGCATGGTAAAATGATCTTTATTGTACTGAAAGTTAACATAAATAGTCCACGTAAGGTATTTGGGCCGGAATTTAAAAATTTACGTTAAATTGAAAGATACATTAATATGAAGTACATTAAAATATAATTTTCTATAGTTCCTTTTTTGTTCATAAATAAAAATAACTAAATAATAAATAAATAAATAAATAAAATATAACAGAACCCTTAGACAGTTTTAATTATTTAAGTTATGGTTGCCTTAAAAGATTAGACTTGCCAAGATTGATATTGTGTTTCTTGTTCTATGCCATTTTTATACTTGCAGATTCATTTAATCAGCTGTTTTAGTTATCAAAAATATTATTGCAGAATTTTCTGTTGCCCTCATTACCCAACACAATATTTGTCTTTACACAAAAAATGGTGTAGAGGCATCATGGAATATCATTAATATGCTGCCATTTTGGAAAATGGTAGTAAAAAGCATGAAATTCTTTACAAAAAATTGCCAAAACTTTTTTTTTAAATAGTTATTTTCAAGATGATAATCAAGTATTGTAACTGTAGAAATAATTATCATTTAACACATGAAATCTCTCTCACTGTAGAACCTTGTACCATCAATCTTTAATAAGACCATATGAGCTCATCATATTTTACAAATTTCTTAAAATTAAAACATGTCCACAGAAACAGAAGGGATTAGTAGGAGGGTGAGAGGGTTGTTGAAATTAATAGGTGAGTGTTTTTTGTATCTTGTGCAGTTTTTCACATTTTGTATTTATTATGTATTTACAATTTATAATTAAAAAAAAAATTGTTTACATATTTTCAAAACTAATATAATGAGTTTGAACCCTAGGATACTACTGCCAAAATTTTCAGTAGGAAAAATTTATTCAAATTTGTTTTCAATCCTTTACATGAGCTATCAGGTCAAAGGTGGTTATGTAAAAATCTTCTTCTAAATGGGAAAATAACACAATCCTACCATCAATTTTAAAAATGGTCTTAGAAAGGGAAACAAATCTTATTTACACATATAACTGTTCAATCCAATGTTTGTCATTAAAGATAATCTGTAAAGAGAAGAAAAATCTCTGCAATAGTAATTGTCATTGGCATAATAACTGATTGATGACAGTTGGAAATGTCTTTAATAAATGTATTGCGCTGTACAGGCTCAAGCCATTCCAGCGAGTTTACACTATATGTACTTACTCTCTCTAATGCTCTGCATAACTGTGTTCTTAATTGCACACATTATTTTCTGAGTGGGTTTTGCATTGTCATATGACAATGACGGTAAATTATCAGGGGAGAAATATTTCAAAGTCTAAATGCTTGGAAGGTATTCTTCAGATTGGGGGCCTGTGGCAAAAATTGCCACATTTGCGTCGCCTTGTGGGCGGTCCTGTATGTATTTATATTTCATGAATAACCGTACAGCAGCAGTTGGGTGTATACATAACAATATTTAGTAAAGCATGCACCAAGTTGTTGCTTGTCGGTTGCAGGTGTCCATGGTGAAGTTCACTCCGGTCCCGATAGAGCAATCGCTGCTTCGCCTGGAGTCAATGGAGCTGAGCGACCTTGCAGTAGAGTGTTTCCAGGCTGTCATGCGCTACATGGGAGACTACCCCATGACACCAGACATCACCGAGGTCAAGTGTGTCTACACCATACTTATGGTCAGTAACAGATGTGTTTGTTGTCTTTTGCAAGGTGCAGATTTCACAATAACTTTGAAATTTTTCTTTTAGCATGCAGTTGAAATAAGGATTTAAAAGGTGGCATATTTTCATAAGCATAAATTTGTATGGTTAGCAGAGGAGTCTCACCAGGGGACTTTATAACAGTTGGGAGAACTTCAAAATATAATATACCAGTAATTCAGAGTGCTATTATTTAACCTTACTGTATAAATTATTCTAATTAGAGATAGAAGGGAGCAGGTCTCCCACCCCTCTCCAGGGATCTATGGCTATGTTTGTACATATTTTTACAAATTGTAATATATATATATAGTACTTGATTGAAAACTTTTTGCCAGTGTGTTTAAAGCAAGTGCTGCTATATTGTCTGTCTTCACAGTGTTGAGAATAAAAGGTCGTTCGTAATTTGTGACCATAGTTTGTAAATAAAACGGATGTCTCCTTGCTACAATTCCAGTTTTTTTTTAAACACTTTCTGCTATTGCAATGTTGCAGCACCATTATTTTCAAGTGTCATTGAAGGTAAAAACAATTGTTTTTAACGTTGTATGGTAGTTTTTGTTCTACTGTTGATTGATATGACACACAGAGCATATGCACATGCACAGCGTGGTAAACACAACTGTGGTCAAGATCATACCAGATACTGTGTAATTGATTAAACAGTCTTCTGTAGCATTCTGCGTGTGGTGGGATGTTTATTTTGGTCACCATTTTCTTTAAAAGTGTGATAAATCACACAGCTTTATTTCCTAACCCTGTTAGTAATCATTTGCTTTATATCTAATTGTTGCCTGTGCATCGTGATATCATCAGCCAGTGTAATTAGAATGAACTTTTGTCATTGCAGTTTGTTGTCTCATAAATATTTGTCAGAGAATGGAAAGTTACTTTTTAAAAAAAGCTCGGTTACAATTACTTCATTGAAAAAGTAATCAGTTAGTTACTTTTCACATTTCTTTGAGAAAACATAACTCAGCAGGTTTACATCAAGAGTTATGTAGTTTTCCACCATACAGCTATTTTACTGTTGAGATATAACATTGTTACACATACATGCATATTTGTAAATCTTACAAATATTTTGTCTTGCCACATTTACGCAAGGCTTTACTTATCTTACAAAGTTAGTATTAACTTTAACGTAAGGCGCCTTGAGGCTGGGAAGGTTTGTCACCACGTCTTAAGAGTGTTTTGGTGGGTGTTAGGTCAAGTGCTCCTGGGTTTGGGGTTTAGGACTCTAGTCCTTACGTGGTACCGGATCACATCCGGTGTATAGAATGGGCCTGGTAGCTTTGCGGCAGTGCATGAAGCCGGGTAGGGTGAGCACCACTTTTCATTTTGGTGGGATTGCTTTTACAGGCATACCTGGGCAACACGTAACTTGTGGCGACTGTCTGACCTGTAGTGATTTTAGCTTGTGTGAGTTAGAACGTGGTTGACTGGCGGTCAGGTGTTCGTTGGTGTTGGTCCTGCTATCTGAAATCCCCACCAGAGTGGATTGGTTATCCCTAAGGAGGCTTCTTGTTCCTTCATGTAGGCGACGAACACAGGGTGTGTCTCTTCGCTGAAGTGAACAGGTGCTGTGAAGAGAAATGTAGGGATCTCCGATGTGGTTGATCTCTGTATGTGACGTAGCGCCTGAGCCTACTCCCTCGGTGGAAGGTGCGCGAGTGCGGCAAGGACATGGTTAAGTTCCTGCTGATGCCCAGAGGCAGTGTGCACCTTTTTAACCCTTTCTCAGATACTACTCGGACAAGAGTAGGGCATGAGCACAGACTCGGTACTATCAAGCTTGTAAAGGGGAAGCATATTAAGTGTTGTCCTATACAAGTGTACAATCATATACTGCATTTGTCAACGTAGCGCAATATTTCTATCCCAATGCTCGGTGCAAGAAGCGCGGTAAACACTGAGTCAGGTCTCGCTGGTGGACAGTCTCAGCACAGGGTGAGTGTCTCAGGAGGACCAGTCTTTCCAACTCAGGGAATACCCCTTCCGGTGCAAGGAGCATGGTGGAGATGGTAAGCACCAACTTGACAAGCTGTCCTCAGGAGACTGAATACCTAATGTTGGGGCTCTACCGTTCAGTACACTGTGGTGCACAGGAAGGGTGGCCATCCAGATTGTGTGTGGGTACTCTAATGGTGTATGGCGGTTTTGAGTAAAATCCTGGTCACCTGCTATCCATCAGATGGGCCTGGTGTCTACTGGGAAAGGAATTACACCTTGGGAAAGATACCCTCGAGTTGGTTAAAATATATGTTTATTTCTGTGATGGAAAAAAACAGGGTGGTGTCGCACTACCTTGTAACGTCAGTAGAAGCTTACAGAAGCTTAATCCTTCGCTGAGACAGGTGAAGGTGACCTGATCCTAGGCTAACAATGGCAGGGTAGACAAGCATTATGATACTAACTTAAACTGGACTACTCTACTAAGTTTCCCTGAAGGGGCCGGCAGTGTAACGGATTTTAAGACATTCGGCGGTGGTAGGAAGTCTTCGGCACAGAATGCGTTGAAGACCGGGGAAGGTGCAGGTAAGAGTTTTTTTGCAAAGAATGCGGGGCAGACAAGGTAATTGGAGATGGTCCTTGGCACACGGAGTGTGGCGAGAACCAGGGAACAGAACAGACTAGGAGAGGAGTCGCTGTTTCCGTTGGAACCTTCGGCACGAGCGTGCAGTAAAAGCCCGGGATAGACTGGTGTTTAAGGGCTGCGGTCCACTACTTATACTCTGGCTGGTGCACCCTGGTTGAGTTTGTGGAGGGGGTAAGTGTGGCAGAAATCCTCTTGGCTTGTGACGTTGGTGGCTGATACTAGATCCAAGTTCATGTCTTGGCAATCATACTAGCAGTGGCATCTGGCGGAGCGTTGGAGTACTTGGATGATTTCAATGCATAACTTAGGTGGCTCAGCCGGTGAATAATACAATCTGGCATGGAGCGTCCATCCTTTGCCTTAGGTAGATAGTAAAATTCCTGACATCTAAACTCCGTAGAATCAAGCGGCAAAAGCATGTGCACTGATGAGGCAAAGTCGATCATTCATTGTTGAAAGGGCATCATGGGTCAACGTATTTCAGTACAGTTGGATACTTTGGGGTGTCTTATTATATTCTTATTCTATTTCTTCTTCTTCTTCTTCAGAGGGGGAGAGACAGATACACACTAAAGTAACAATTATTAAAAATTAATAAAATTAATTCAATAATCCACACAACAAAGTGGAAAAAAAGTTCCTCCACTTGTCTGCTGCAATTGCTTTTTATAGTTGCTGAAAAATATTTTTAAATGGAAATAAGCCTGTTTGAAACACCACTCCTCAATAATTTTCTTTTACAGTATTATGAGTTGACTGTGATAAAACTTCAATTTCTTCTTGTGTCATACGTTGTGTAACTGTTGGAGGGGAAGAAGATGTAGTTTTGATGTTTGTATTGCAGCACTGTCACAAGCATGAGTCCCTCAGAGATGAAGTTTACTGCCAGCTGATGAAGCAGACGACTAACAACAAGTCCTCCAGGCCAGACTCTTGTCAGAGAGGCTGGCGGCTATTTAGTATTGTTGCTGCGTACTTTGTCTGCTCAGATACGCTGAAACCGTACCTGTTCAAGTACCTGGAGACTGCTGCCTATGATAAACGCAGAGCTTATCATGGTTTGTTTCTTTTTTTATTAACTTAAAAGTTATTACCAGTGTCCTTGTTTTTGACTCAGATATTTTCTTTTCTATAGTGTGTATACATTTTCCAGATGGTAAAGTGCAGTGCTAGCAAAGGGTGATATCCTAGCTACATAACTGCCTTGCCAATATAAATTTTCCATTTTAAATCAAAGATTATTTGTGTAAAATTTTTTTGCTCTGGAAGCAAATATATTTTTGTCACAGCAAAAAATGTCTCTTTAACCCTAAGTAAACTGCAGGGTTACTAAGTGCATAGATATTAAGTTATTATGATGGTTTGATGGAACTGTGTCCATTGCCGACCATGGGACTAAATATAAATCTTGCACACACACACGTAGAACTCAGCAAGGAAAAAAACAGTCCAATCAAACCATCATAATAACATGAACTCACCATTGCCATTAAACTTCAAAGATAAAAACTTAGATACGTATTAACTTCTGCAAAAGTATACTTTGAAAATGTAATGCAGTGAATTAATTTGTCATGATTGGTTTTATGTCTTGGGGTGTCTGAAGAGTATAAAAGAATTGTGCAACATTAATCTAATAAGAAAATGCACAAAAAATCTGTAGGAATAATGTGACTGGTTTTAGGTACAGTAGTAAATTTTTTTTTTATTAATGCATTGTGGTGCATTGTCATTATAGGAACAGCAACAGTATGTCTGCAGAACTTGAGGAAAACATTCAAGTATGGCGGTCGCAAGAATGTGCCCAGTGTAGAAGAGATAACTGCGATCAGTGCAGGGAGGAACTCCAAGAGACAGATATACAGGCTGCCCGGTGGTACTGAAAGAGTTGTCAACACCAAGTCCACAACTGTCGTTCAGGTGAGGAGACAGTGCAGTAGTAACAATATTTTCAAATCACATACATCCCAGTGGCGTGTAATGAATTTTTTTTATAGGGTAAGCAATTTTTACTAACAAACGCAACTTCCAGCTTTCCTGACCCTCCACATGTACTTACAATTTTATAATACCTAACATTAGTTACAAAAATGTAAACAAAATGAATGTAATAATAATTAAACTGAATATTATTTAGAGAGCATATTACAAATTATAAGAAAACTCCCGTTTTCCCGAACACTTTCATCCACTTTACAAGGAAAAATGTAGTACCGGAGGATGCAAACAGAACAACTGCTTACCCTGCCGAAGGAATGCAGTGGCATGTTGTTGCTTGCAAGTTCGATTAATTGATTAATCGCTAGTCGCTCCCATCTGTGGAAAATAATTTCTAGATAGCAGCATTATTCGTGTACAGTACCGAGTTATGAAAACTGTGTTTCTCGAATCGGAAACGGGAAACTCAGAATTAAATGTGTTTGATGTTAAGACAAAAACTATAAAGAGTCAAACATTTCCAATATGTAAGTATAGGGTAACTATTGCTTACCCTGCGCCTATGGAATAAACGCCACTGATACATTCATCTTGGTGGAATACAACATTTGGAGTGATTGTTCATGTTTGTACTAGTGGCCTGTCACTGAAAAGTCACTTGTGCTGGAAGCTAGTCTGCACCTCATACCTTTACACTGTCGCACATGCCATTTCATCCCTCGCAAGGCAAAAGCCTTGTCAAATGTGGTGAAAGAGAAAAGTTTATTTGCTTAGGATAGTATCAAATACTGTGTTCCATTTTGCAGCAAGCATTGGTCATGCATGCAACTGAAAGAGCTAGCAGTCGCTTTTATACCATGGGAAAAACTGCTTTCATTATAATTAAAATGCACTCCATGAGAAGACTGATAGTCGCAAGGTATGAGGATAAAGAAAAATTTGAATACGAGAGAAAATCTACATAATCTTTTATTACTCCTTAATTTAATTTCGAAAAAATTTCTGATGAACGTTTGGCACAAGTACTTATGTATTGAGGAAATACCTTGAATTTTTAATTTTTTTCCATAGTTTGTATTTTGCTTATAGGTAGTCATTTGTAAGAATTATTTTTTTTCAGAACATCTGTGTATTTATGATGTTTGATGCACACTAATTTCTGGGCGGGCTGTACAATCTCATTAAGAATTTATAATTATTCCTGTGTCAGTAGTTGTCAAATGCGTGGAACCAGCCCTGTAGCCAAGGGATTAATTGCCTGCCGGCGTGTGACTTTCCCCGAATTGCTCTCAGCGCTTGATGATGGGGCAAAGTCTAACAGTAGAGTATGCAGACATGCTGCACAGTAGAGTGGCATGCGTCACATTCTAATTATTGGTTCTTTCATTATTTAAGATTAAAGTGTAATATCATTATTCAAAATAAATTGCTTATTGTAAAACAAACTGGACAAACAAGAATAATATATATTTTTTGTGTGAAAGCGTTTACCAATATTCTTAATTATGCTGTAAAAATATTCCACAACTTAAAATTAATTGTTTATTGACAACTAATTGACAAAAATCTTGGTTTTCAACTATGCTGAATGGCTGAAAATCAATGCACATTGTTTCACGTATCAAATTAGTAATTTCACCAGTACTACCATCTCCAGGTTTGAATTTTATCATAGCATCAAATAGAGATGGAAGAGTACTTTGCACCATCTTTAGTGAGCTGTTGGATACTTTTGGTGGTGTTGGACTTGAAAGTAGAAATTGATGTCGTGGAAGTATGGGTTATAACATAGTAATGGACTTGCTAGTATGTTTTGGTGAATGGCATGTGAATTTCATGTGATGAACCAACAACTAGTTAAAACATTCTGACACACTGCCACAGTGAATTTTAACTGGATTATCAGTCTCAAGAGCCTCTGACGTCGCATCTTTCTTTATAGAAAGAACCTTGTATTTTGTGTAGAAGTGTTTCATTAGGTTAGATGTGGCGTTTTGAGTGCCCACAAGAGAGTTTTCTCTTGCAATAATTACAAATATGTCGTTATACTGAATAGTAGTAGAAGGGTTACAAGCTTCGGACATAAATAACTAAGGATTTAATGTTCAAAAAGATGGCTTGTACATATTTTGTTGACTGGAAATTATCACAGAATATCATAATTTCATCTAATTTATAATTTGAGAAATGCCAGAATAGAAACTATTATGGAACAACACTTTTTTCCCCTCCGTTTGGTTACACATTTACACACGTTCATACAACTGGGCTGTAGGCCTAAGGTTGAAAGACATGTGTAAAGTTAAAATGTGGAATCTCTGTGACTAATAGTCACTTACCAACTTATCTGAAAATGTGTGAGCAGGGACTATATAGAAAATAGCAAAACAGAAGTCTGTAAAACAATTAATCTTGGTTAATGAAGTCAATCTCAGGTTAAATTTTGAACCAACAGCTTGATGCCAGTAAGGCCAACGTGGATGAAGGTGCACTGGTTCTGTGTCACTCGAGCTAGAGACTGGGGAATGGAGTCTCCTGAACAAGGAGTTTTACCTTACTTTCTGGGTCCAGCAGGTTGAGTTGGTAACTCGATGACTTTACGAACTGAGGAAGATGGAGCTGGATGGAGAGCTATTCTCGAGTGGGTCCTGACAGGGATATATTCTGTAGTAACAGATCCAAATGGTATTCATATTCAGTTGCCTGACTACCGGCGCACCCATAGGTCGAGTGATAATGGGTAGTTTCCATTTAGGTTGTGTTGAAGGCAGCGGTGAGAGTGGTATTGGTACCAAGTATCACATGTCTTGGGAAGCAGGAATGGTGGAAACTGAGCTCCAAGCGGTGGCTGGGACACACGCACCCAGTCGCAAGATGGCTGCTTCCTCTCGTTCTTGGGTGCAATCCTGGAGGCGTTAGGCCGTGGCTCACCAGAATGTGTAGCTTGGGCAAGTAATAACTTATCGGCCTTCTTCCAGCCTGCTCGGTGGTGGGGCTTTTAGGAAATAGCTATCCGCATCAGTGATGTTATGTTAAAATTCTATACAGGATGACAAAACAAAATAAGAGTAAATAATTATTTAGCGGATTTAGTGGGTGTCCTGTAGGCACAGGCACGACTGTAAACATGGTTAAAATTAACATAGCAGGGTTAGGGGAGGACAGATTCTGGCGTGGTCTGTCCAGGAAGGAACCCACTCTTCCTGGGCCTGTGCCTTAGGGTTGACCCCTGCCAGAGTCCTATCGATCCATCAGCGCAACAAGGGGTGCTTCATGATGGATGGTACTCGGGCCTATAGTGACTTGGGGAGAGGGCATTCTGATTCCCCTTGGGAGAAGTTGAGTGAGCGGCATGACCAGCTGCAGACCTCAACTGCTCTCTGGGTTCACAGTGTTCTCCACACAAGGACCCTATGGCTCTCAGTAAGCGGCATGACCAGCTTGTAGCTTGAGAGTCGTAGTGACCTAATGTGTTTGTTCTCCTCAAGCCTCAGGAGCCTCGGAGAAAGGCTCTAGAGGGTGGCGTGACCAGCAGCACGCTAGACATCACTGGCTAGGGGTGGGAGTGCGTATAAGTGGGAACTTGGTTTGATTCTCTAGCATGGAGATCTTGTGTGTACCTGGAAGTAAGCGGGTGAGGAAGGTGTAAAGCAAAAGAGAATGACCGGGCCAAAAAGCAGGTGATTGGTAGATATACATTTTATTCCATCTAAAGGAATTTACAAAACATATATCTCAGACCTGTGCCTGCTAACATCTGATGGACGAGGGACCAAGATTGCCAAGCTGTTTACTGCACTGCGGCAATGAGATGCGAACCAAAGTTCGGGCGAGAGCGACCCCGATACCACCATGCCTGGAGCAGACGAGACATGTAGGCCAACACTTGTGACTTAAGAGAAGGCCCCACGACAATAGCTTCGGACTGTTGCATTAAGAAACACAAGTTCAAATAGTTTTGGCAGCAATATAACTAGGTTTGAGTACACACTGCTGAAGGCAAGCGTTACGGCTAGAGTGGCGAGAGCTGTAGCTAAGAAGGTAATGAAAATTACTTGCAAACTGCCCTGTCTGAAGAGTGAACATGTTAATAAATACCCTTGAGAGATGTGGCAAGCCATGGGTAGCTGGCGCTGGCTGCATCGAGGGTGAATCCTCCCCTGGTGCACGGCGAGCGTGTGTCTGGTGCCTGCCAGCCAGGACAAGGCAAGCGAGGGGGTAGGTCCACCCACTGGACTGGAGTGTAGTCGTGCAGGTTGCCTGCCTTCTTCCCATGCAGAAAGGGGTTGACTCTGCTTGTAGATAGAAATGGTACAGAGAGAAAGAGTGGCAATGTTCTGTGCTACGGTACACTAGGGGAGCACCAGAGACTGAGGCTGAAGTATGTATCAGACAGTGATCGTGGCACGTCAAGCTGGAAAAATGGAAGTTACGAAGGTTAGCAGATTCTCCCTCCTACTTTTGTTATTTGCTACTTATTAATAAATTAACTCAAATTCAACTATTTTAGCACAGTCAAATCACAATGCAGGTGCAAAAAAGTTTCTGTAATGAAAAAATTACTAAAAGTGTGTATTCGGAAAAATATTATATTGTTAGGATAAACAAACTACATAAACACTCTTGAGCAGAATCAACTAAACTTACAGTACGCTCTTTGCAAGTTGTACAACTATTATTTTGAAATGTAAATATACAATGTAGTTAACGTGATGCACTCTATTATCAACACTGTAACCTGTTGCAAGCTTGTAAAAAAATGTTTCCATTCATAGAAAATACATTTAAGATAAGATATTAGGCTATAGCAAGCGTTGCTATTATGAAAATTAAAATATGTACTTTACTTGTTTATTTTGGCATGATTCCTGAAATCTCGAGGAAAGAATAGAAGATTTTGATTCCAAGAAGAATTTGTGGAATCAAACCATCAAAGAATCAATACTACCCATCCCTAGTAATGAACAAACTAAATGAATAAAATTTAGACCACTACATAAATGGAATAAATACGACCGTACACTAATTACAAACAAGCACAAAATGAAAAGATAGTCACTAATTTTCTTTTTAATAAAATCACAACTATTACTTATAATATTTCATTACACATTATTATGTTAATCCTTTCAATTAGTATCCTGTTTTACTCTGAATGCATTTATTATCTAAGATCATCAGCTAGTTCTGCCATCAATAAATAAGATATGTTTAAGAGTCAGAAATGATAATGTATTGCATACCTTCACTGCTTATTGCATGGTTACTCATGTTCTGTGCGTTGTGCACATTTTAAGATAAGACCATATACATAATCAGCCTTCGGGGCTCCCCTGCATTGCATGGTTTGCAGGGGTGTGAGTTACAGCTCTGGTGTGCAGCAGGTACAATAGTGTGAGGTTTTTTTACAGGATGTGATAGAGGAGATGTGCAGTATAATAAATGTGCAGTCAGGCCACGAGATGGAAGAGTTCTCCTTGTACTGCATAGTGGAAGGAGACACCTTCACCATGCCGTTGGCTCGGGAGGAGTACGTGCTGGACGTGACAACTGAGCTCCACAAGAACCAGCAGGTAGCCTTCTGAAATACAATACAACCAGCCACTGTTTGCATAGTTTGTGTTTGGACTGTGATTTTGTCATACTTCAAATGTTCTGCTTAAATCTTATGATGTAGGCTACAGATTCAATCACCATTGTAATGGTGATTAGTTGAGCATTATGTAATTAATGAGAGTTATACTCTTTTGAAAGGGGACGTGTAAATTCAGTGTGATTACTGTGTATGAAAGGGAAGAAAGACTAAGGTGACAAGTGAACTATGAACAAAACAGTCTGCTTTGTGTACTACTGACTTTTCTGGATCCAAGTTAGCTTTACTGTCATCGTTACCCTTCCAGAGTATTTATGCCCTTAGAAAAGGCAGACAGATGTGTTGGAAATAAGATGAATGCATAATGCACTAGAACAATTTTTTTCTTACTAGCTGAGGTCATATTTTTACTATAGATTTTGGCTTTATGCATTCCAAGTTACATAATGTGAGTGAATAACTGCAGTAGTTCTGTGAGCTGCATTATAGTAATTAACCACGTTTATAAATGCAGTTTCTACAGCATAGTATCACACAATGTTTATTGGTTACACTTACGGGAATGAATAATCCAATAATTATACAGTCCTTTTTGAGAAGTTGCATTAGCATATAACAAACATATCCTTTCTTATCTGCAAAACAACTACAGTCTATTCCCTATCTTATCATTTTTCAGGGGACTGTCAAAATATTCCCATACATGTGGGATTTCATTAGATAAGGGTTGTGACAGTGTACATCAGTAAATACAATTTCTGACCTTTTTTAGACTTCATTTTGAGTTTAATGAGAGCTGTACATAATCTGTAAATAAAGTTTAGCTAATAAACACATAAATATGGGAATTAAAAAATTATTATTTTTACAGTAAATAATACATTACATACCATTTCAACTAAACTAGTTAAAAATAAAGAATATAACATCTCGAAGGACTGTATACAATTGAATGTAATCAGACATCAAATGCAAGCTGGTCTAAAATTTTCAAACCCTCTGAAAATGAAAATAATACAACTCCGAATGCAAGGCAAATTTTGAATGTCCCGCACACTCTCTGTCAGCTGAGAGCACATGGAGAAGTTATCGATCGGGCAGCATGTTCACAACGGCCGGCGGAGAAGGGGAAGCGGTAGGAGGAATACCACTTCCACCACTGCATGTTGCAGACACCTTGCGCGCGTAGCAAATGTGTCTTTTAAAGTAATTAAATTTATTTCACTGCAAAAAAATTGTTAAATTTCATACAGAAATGAATAAGTAATGCATTTGCAATTAATTTCTTCACTGTCTTTAATAATTAATAATCATTCAAAACCATTTTTCCTGTTACGAGTTACACTGCACTTGGGCTCGGTGCTTACACATTATTAGACGGCAAAAGGTTTCGGATAGGCACTTACATTTTATAAGTTTGTTTTGTTGGGTGCTAGGTCAGGCGCACCGCACCCTCTAGTGGGGGATTCTGGATTCTCTGTCTCTACGTCGCACTTGTGCGCATCCAGTGTAGAGGACTGGCCTGGTAGCTTTTCGGCAGGGCACGAATAGAGTTCATTGAGAGTGATCTTTTGCTTTAATGGGTTGGCTCTCAGCGTTTCACTTGGGTGATGCTGTGATTTGACTTGGGACTACTGGCTGATGTGAGTGTGAACTAGACTGGTTCACGGGCAATGGCTCAAAGGTTGTGACGTTCAGCTGGTTAGGTTCCGCTGATTCTGCTCCCTTGTATGAGTTGGCGAGGCCCAAGGATTGGCCCGGTCCATTTAAGAATGCTGCTAGCAACGGGTTCGTGTCTTCACTAAGATCCATGGGGTCCTTGAATACTTGGGTACTTTTGGTGTGATGAGAATCTGAAGACTGCGCAATGCCTGGGTTTGACTTGGGAGAGAGCTGTAAGATCATAGCGATGAGGAGGGCGGTAAGCGCTTGTAAGCGCCCGGAGGCAGTTAACACCTGTCTCACCTTATCTCGGATACCACTCCAACAGAAATAGGGCATCTGGACTAGATCACACACCTCATGTCCATGAAATGATTGCATGTGACGTGTTGTTCTACTGGGTGTGCAACCACGTATAGCATCTACCCACTTATTCAGCTGAGCAGGCAAGCTGGCCTCAAAAGACTGAGTATCTAGTGTCAGGTCTCTACTGTTCTGGACTTTGTGGAGCACAGAATGGGTGGCTGTTCAAAGGCGCGTGTGTGTACTAGACTGGTGTGTATGGCTCGTAGGAGTAATTTCCCTGGTCACCTGCAATCCCTCGAGCGGTGCAAGGTCTACTGGGAGATTTTCTACACTACGGGAAAGGATACCTTTGAGTTGGTACAACTGCTGTTTATTCCATTTAACGGGAAGTGAACAGAGTGGTGTCGCACTTCCTCTTACCATTGGCAAGAGCTTAGGGAAGCTTGACTTATGTAGAACCAGGTAGAGGCAACCTGGGCCTAGTCTGACAATGGTGGGGTAGACGAGCATTATGAGAATGACTAGAACTGGTACTACTCTCTGTGCATGTGTTGCCCATAAGGGGCACAGCAATGTCTCAGTGTGTAGACAACGATCTGCTGGTTGTATCTTCGGCACAAATGCGGTGAAGATAGGCTGGAGAGGATGTCTCCGGCAGCGGGCATGGAAGAGTTATATAGAGGTAGTTCCTTCGGCACAAATGTGGTGAAGGAATGAAGACTGGTCACAAACGGGCGAGCGTCCCACTATTTATACTCTGGCTGGTCCTTTCCCATCAGTCTGTTGGATAGGGGCAGCGCTGAAGCGGGGGTAGCTGAAGCGTAGGTTCCTCAAGGTATGATGTTGCTGGCCGGCTTGGAAAATAGAGATGCTGCAAATCGTACTTGTAGAGCCATCTAGCTGCATGCTGTGATACTCGGTGCCTTAGATGCATAGTCTTGGTGGCCGGTGAATAATGCAATGTGCAGGCTGGAACATCATCCTTGCCATAACAAACCGTAAAATCTTGCATCTTGTGGGGTCAAAAATAAAATCTCAGTTGAAATCAGGCGACAAGGCTTGCTCACTGATGAGGCGAAATCCTAATATCATAGTTAAAAAAATGTCATGCGTCAAGATTATTCAAAAGACATGTGTATTGAAATAAATTAATTTAAATCCTCAGGTTTCCTCGCAGGAAGTTACTGAAAATATACTTCATGGTTGGTAATAAAGGTCGCTCAACGTTCAAACAATTTTTGGCGACAAGGGGAGGTCAGTACAATATATACTTCTGGGCATATCATTTTATTCGCAAAGATGCTGTCCATTGAGTTACATTAATATTAAGTTTTAAAATCATGTTGATTTTATGCCAGATCCAGTGAAAGTCCAACTTTATGGAAAAAACTACCTTTAATCACAAGATAATACATCTTTGCAAATAATTCCTTGTAAAAATGTATAGCGTAACATTTTCAGGCGAAACCATTTGCTTTGAAATACAAGTGATGTTAGGTGCTACTATTTTGATGGCGTTCGCCAGTAGCATTTTATTTGCTCTGCAGCCGGCGTGTGAAGGCAAGCGCGCACGGCTGAGAAAGAGAGAGGATGTGCTTTTTCTTTTGCTAGACTATAACTTCCCCTCTGAAAGGCATGTAAGGGGAAGAAGGAAGGTGCACGGCTGAGAGACAGTAAGAAGGGTGAGAGATGATGCTAGGTTGTCATGTTGGTTGCTAGGTAACCATTTCCCTTCTGGTCAGGCATGTAAGGGAAAGTAGCAAGCCAGGCTCGTACGTCACACCATGCTGCTGACGTGTTGGGAAGACAGAAAACGTGTTGCAGAGCTTTGATAAAGGGTGGTGCACGTGAGTTAGTTCACATCCAGTTACTAGATGTTTGCATAAACAACCAGCTTTGATTGATGCAATATCTGATAAAATCATACAAGCCGTTAGCTTTATTCATTATTCATATAGGAGTTTTGCTGGGACCACTGAAAATAAGCTGTGGATACGGTTCATCAGTACATACGTTTATGATACAAGGAGTCAACTGTATGATGGTGGCAGTAATGATAAGCAGTACGGAAGTCACATCCTTTAGTGATGAGTCTTCACCCACTAGCACAAAAATCAAATTAAATGTTGCTATTGTCGCTGTTTGCTTCAGTGTTTACTGTGATGAATAATATATAATGTTGTACAATGTTAACAAGGAGAAGTCCCTGGACTTGTTTGTAATGTGACAAAAATGTTATCTATTAGGTACGTGGTAATTGTTGGAAAAATGTTTAAGACTGTGTGAATTTGTGCAGAAGCTGATATCCAAAAAATTGTTTGCTTAAATTTCAATGCTGAAAGAAGCACTGGTACTCTCAGGGTTGTGTGGCCATCTGCCCAGACGTATGCCGTTCCCTCTTAGATATAATATATTTGAATCACCCTAAGATGCTTGTGAAGTCAGGCACCCTCCTGCCTGATACTTACGTTGCAGAGTGTAGGGGGCCTATTCAGGCTGACTCACAAGCTTTAAACGGTGATGCTAAAATACTTTAAGTAAAAACAGTACATATTTAGACTGTTATAAATACACACTTGGATGCAGGTTGTGGGGAACTTGTGCCACTAAATGCAGTGTGGGTTGTGCCTACAAATAAAAACACTTTGTTGCAAACTCGCGTATATTTACCCTTTGCACAATACATTAAACCACTTTGTATTGAACTTGAACGGAGCCTGGCCACACGCCCGCCAGGTAGGCTGTACTAAAAAAATGTGTGAACGCATGATGACTAAGATTACGGTAAAATTATGCTTTTCGGGCGATGCTATTCCCGGTCAAGAAGTAGTGGCGTCATGGGATACTGAAAACCAAAATGTTCCTGTGAGCACGTACTGCTATTGAAAATCCAAATGATTGGTGCGAAAACTTGAGATGCACCCAGAGCATGACACAACATGGCTTACCCCTTGAGATTCTGGACAAAGACTGAATCATGGTGAGTACGCGAACTGAAGAATGGTGACACTCGAGCGCCAGAACTACTTGCGTGATAAGTCATTTATATTAAACAAACATTTAACCCTTGCAATAACACCTGTCAAAATTCAACAATATAAACTAAAAGCCCTCTAATATGACCCTATTTATTACGACAACCTCTCTATTACGACCCAATCCTGAGGAACCGTGAAAAGTGTGGGTCAAAAAAGTCAAAAATTTGAGGCAAGCCAAAAAATAGATACCTCCCCTTCTCGGCTGTCAGCACCAACCAATGCTAACCCCCTTCCCCTCAAGCATTGGAATGTTTTCCATGCGTGCGCGGCAGCAGTCTGTTTTGTCAAGAAGTAGGGAGATTGTTTTTTTTAATTGTAATGTAATGTAAAAAATACTCACAGTTTTGTCACGGGATTCTAACGAATTTTGCAATGTATAATTCTGTTCACATGTTTTAAAAAATTTTGTGCTGATAAACTCTTTCATCCAATTAATTGTTCTGTACTGTGTTGAGAAACATACGCGAGAAAATAACTCCGCCTTTGTGTGTTTACAAGTGGTGCGCCCATGCGAGATAATAACTGCGCTTATGTACCTATCTCTATTTGTGTAACGAACTCTTGAAATATTCAGAACTTATTAATGCAATGTATTATTTACGTTAATCAGCTCTTCGTAGTTCATACAGTATTGTTTCTGATGAAACATTTCACAATATTTGAGAACTTTAAAAAGATTTTGCATCATGCTGTACTGTAAAGTAATCACGTTTGAAAGTCCTTTTATTTTATTGTTGTTACCGTTTGCATATTTTTTCACACACCTCAAGCCAATACAAACATTGCCACGCAAGTTCATTTAATGTCACAAGTGTTTGCTGTCTACCCAGTAATAAATATGCAACACGTAATCACCGTACAGAAAGGTTTTTAATCTTTGCTGTATACTTCCACATAGGCCTAAATGGACATGTAGCCAAATGTTAATTCATCTGCCAGAATAAAAAAATGCATTAATACGGCAGTCGACATGTGTGTTCTGTTGCCAGGCGGAAGCAAAGTCAAATCATGACCACGAGTGCCAACCGATCGGCATTGATTGCTCACATAGACTAGAAGGGATAGCCAGCTAACCGCCCTCCTCCCCGTCCCTCTCCACCATCCAGCCAGATTAAAGCGAAGGCATGGCGCGCACACACATGTATTGCACATCGCCACCTAAATTTTTTGATCGCTCTGTGCCTCATAGCACAGTATGTCCCACGAGATCTGCGGAATAGAGCTTTAATAATAACTTTCTATTTTAATAATACATAGTCTAATCTTTTCATACACTTCCAATGGCCATGTCATACTGTGTTTAGGCCTTCTTTTTTACGACAAGGGGTGGTCTAACATGCCTTTCTTGGGTATCAAATTAATCATGAGACGTCCAGCTATTAAAATATACATACGTATTTATATTTAATTTAAAGAGTGGTTTTTTATGCGCTAGCGACAATTGAACTTGAACTTCATGCAAGAAATGGCAAGTTTGGGGTTAGGAGTGGGTCAAAATTGGCAAAAAATTTTCCAAATTTTTTTATTATGAGGTTATTTTGTAATTTAAACAGGAAACACTTGATTGGTGTGGTGAAATGAGGGTGACGACATGAAATTAATTACAAAGCATCATTGAAAAACGGAAACAATGCTGAACTAATATTTCAGGGATATCCCTTGCATACTTCATGCATTCTTATGTCTTTTAAATTTATTTTTAATTAGCTTTCATTTTGCTCTCCATTTCTCTGCAATATCCTCGTACTATGTATCACCCTATAAGCAGTGCAGCCACTGGTGGTGGGGGAAGAGATGGTGAGATTGCTCTGATCACACATGCACTACACTGCACTAACTTGCTCTTGTACGAGCATGTTCGGCACTAGTTCACATTGTGTGTGTTGCTGCAGTGGAATTGGGCACGTGGTATTGCAGACTATCTTAGAGGGCAGGATGTTGTCCTGTGTGAACTATTTAAAAGTTATGCATACTGAATAGATGTGAGACTAAATGTTTATTACAAACAAGAAGTTAGCAATATAACTAACGAGCCTACTTTCCTTTACAAGGATACAAATCATTTTGATGAAGTTTTTAAAAAGTACTCGTATCAAAAATTTGGTGGGAATTAGATGATTGTTTTGCGAGACATGGCACAAATAATAAATTTTATCACTTGGCACTTTCTTACAGAAAGGTGGCAAAAGATTATCTCTCTAAGAATATTTGATGCTTTTAATTGATACCCTCAGCATACAAAGTTTTATTGAAGTTAGTGCAAATGTTTACTAGAAATGATAAACTAATCAAATTATGGTATTTATATTACAGCCATAATGTAAATAAAGCCAGGCACACTTTAAACATGGCCTACTGTAGCACTAATAGGTGGGCATAGTTCAATGGGAATAGGTTGATTGGTCCCGGACATATGATAAAAAAGCTCAATTTTCTTTTGTGGTTGTATCATCATTATTAGAGAACAAAACTGAGATTTAGTGGCACATTCTGTTTGTCATAGATACTGTTGCATATTAAGTTGGTTGAAATTGTTTGGAATGTGACATACTGACATAAAATATTTACACTGCTGGTATCTTGAAAATACATGACTACCATACATCATTAAGTCATATAAATTTAGATGTACTACAAAAGTATATTTGGTCGCCTGAATTTGGTTTGTATCAATTAATAGTTCCCCAAGATAGGTCATGTAAACTTAAGTTTTCATGTGGTTATATCAACTCTTCTAAAATGGCGGACAAATAAGTTTATGTATTCACCCATTTGATGCTTGCATAGATACTATTAGCATACAAAGTTAGGTTGAAATTAATTATGTTTTGTATACAAAGCATACTAAGCTAAAATGTTATAAGGGTGTTATTTTGAAAATAACTGCCTGGCCCTCTTAAAACATAGCCTGTCAATTTATATGGTCTACTACAGTATTACTGGTTTGCCAGATTTGGAAGGAATATGTTGATTGTTACCCAAGATAGATCATTAAAACTTAATTTTCATGTGGTGCTATCTTACAAAATGGTGTACAAAAGCGGCTATGTATTGACAAATTTGATGCTTGTAAAAGTTAATTTTGGTATAGAAATTCTGTTTTAAATTTGACAAACAGTATTGTAGATATTGCAAATAAACCTAAAATATTTATATCTTTGCCATTAAAAAGATAAGTGCCTTCTCAATTTAAATTGCATATATGAACATGGCGTACAATAGCATTATTTATGTGCCAAATTTGACACAAATTGGTGAATGCTTTATTTTTCATGTTGTACTATTTTCCAAAATGGCTGGTTAACAACATTATCAGTATTCTATGTGCACTGTCAATATGAAATTTGGTTTAATTCGGTTAAATGGTTCCCAAGACGATATGAAAAAGCTTTATTTTTGCAATTTGTGCTTTCTCCCAAAATGACTGGTTAGTAACATTAGCGCCTGTAAATGTAATGCTTATTTAATGCACTGTCAGCATTTCAAATTTGGTTTGAATCAGCCAATTGGTTCCCGAGTTATAATATAGTAGTTTAAATTTAAAAACGCTCCCATTTTGAAAAGAAGCACCTTAACGTGATCAAAAACTATAAAAGTAGGATTCCCTTACTAAATACTATATGTGGACCTATCGTACCCATATTTTGGCATGTATAGGCCACACATTTTCACCCAAAAAATGACCAGAAAAAGTACGAGATATTGGCAAAAAAAAATTTTACCCCCAAACATGTTTAGAAATTTGTCAACATACTACGTTTTAATGTTTTAACTTAGTTTTGAAGAAAGATGCAGTGAAGAAAGGGGAGGGAATGGAGGGGAAAGAAAAAGTGCAATTATTAATACAAATTTTCTGTCACAAATGTTTTGTAGGGGAAAATTAAGTCGGAATTTATTATATTTGTATGGAATATTGACTCAACAATATTTACAGGAAGACAAAAATTCAGTGTGGCCGATGCATGAAATATTAATTATTCCTTATTTTTCATCAAAAACTTCCGGGGCAGCCTATACATGACAAAATACGGTAGTTAAATTTGGTTGTCTCTGGTTTAGAAGTTATTAGCAGGGGAGGGACATACATTTCCGTCAGATAGCAGGCTAAAAATAAAATGCAAATAAATTTCAAAAATAATTTTCCTTATTTAAATAAGTTTAGAATTATATTCATTCTTGTCCTGTGTGTTCCACTACTAGCGTAAATTTAGAATTTAATGTAAACCTTTTTATTACCAATTTTATACTTCAAATTCTTGTGTTACTGAAATTTAGAAAAAATTTAATATTTAAATTAATAGTTTTATTTGTATTATGTTTTGTGTGCTTTAATAAATGTGCTTTTACCAAGGGATGATTAAGGTGTGGTATTCATAATATTATGGGCTTGTTGCATGCAGGTATTCTACCTGATATTCTGCCGCTCTGTGTGGCACTTCCCCTTGCGGCTAGACTCGCCGCTGTACATAGAGGTGGTGTTCAACCAGATTGCCCCTGATTACTTGGAGGGATTGTTACTGGTCATGCCAGGTGAACAGCTGGAACAGGATGCTATTGTGAGTAAAAATTACTATCCATTCACTATAACTTACTACACATTGCACATTGTGAATTGTGTTCTATTTTTCAAGGTGATAAATGTAAAATTTGTATGGGAGTGAACATAAAACTGTTTCTCTAGTAAAAGATACCAAGGCTACTATGTGATGAATGACATTGGGAGGATATTTGTGAGCCTGATTAAAAAACTTATCAGTGCCATACGAAGTTTTGTGTACTTCCAAAAATTAGGCAATTTTGTGACACGCACACAATGTTTAGAAATTAAATGCCCAACCTACGGGAGGTGATTCCTTATGAAATAGAATCAAAAATATACAGGAACATGTATACCTAAATGGACTAACTGTGAATCTGCAGGCAGCATGGCTGCCAATGTTTTAGGGTAATTCTGTAACGCTGTGAACCTGCAAGTAGTACAGTGAGATAAGAGTTCTCGTCTTGTGTCGGTATGTGTGTAAGACTGTGTTAGACCCAATAATAAATGTGATCATATTCCAAAATGGAACTTAATTTCTTCTTATTTCATGACAATCATGGTAACAACACTCGTTCGTGTAAGTAAACCGATTGACCTAAGCCGAACATGTAGCAAAAAGGGTGACGTTACATTCATGCTGCCTTAATGTGTAGCTGATTTTTGCCACGCAACAAATGGGACACGCCCATTTGGCATTGACACACTTTGGAGCGTGTACTAGTGGCGGGCACGTCGTCGATGTGCTGACGTACTGCTCCATCGAGCCGAACAGTATGCATGGACTGGGGACAACCAGCATTACGCATGTGTCTCTGCAACATAGAAAGCATAAGTCACCTTTCTGTTGCTGACTTTGTAAGAGTTGTACGAGGCATTCAGCGAAAATACATTTTCAAAACCCAATATTCATAGGCTCATATCAACTTTAATATTACGTTTAGGTATACAATATTCTGTATATTTTCGACTGCATTTTTCATAAATCCCCTTCCCTAGTTTTGGCATTTAATTTCTGAACATTCTGTATATTTATAAGCCATTGTCATTTTTTTAAACTGTGATGTAGAGTGGTTACATGTCTTTCGTAAATTAAAAATTTTGCTAGAAAGCAGTTTGGAAAGAGATAGTCACAGTTCAACACACTTTTAGCCCTGTGGTGGATATCCATTATAGACAGGCCTTCAAAAATACAATGAAATACAAACATGAAGCACTTTTATGCATGTGGATTGAATTAACTGTTGTTATGATATCCTGCATGAAATTTGTTTCAAAGAGCTTGCAGTGTTTCTATTTCTTTTCGTTTATCAGAAGTTGTCTGTAGCCATGTTCGTGGGTTTATTTTTATGGGAGTAAACTTTTGACCATACATTTGAGTCAAACTTGTTGCTAGACAGAATTTAAAGTTTACCATTTGAAGCATCATAGCAATAATGAGAACAAGTATGATGAAATATTGGTTAATTTCATTTGATAGCCCTGTGGTAAGCCTGCAGTCTCACAAGTGCTTGCATTTCTATTGGGATTGTGTAAAATTCTGATTGATTCAAGGTTATTCGCGTTATAATTGTCTCCAGAATTAATGGAGTCTTGATACAATACTGAAAAGTTTGGTTACTTATTTGTTTGCAGCTTTTTTGAGAACCGAAGTGTGTACTGAAGAGACATTTAAAAATAATTTTGGCATTTAATTTGCAAAGCAATTAACAATACTTACAGTAATATTGTGCTAGTGAATTAGAAAAATGAAGTTCCATGTCGTAAAGTGGGCACTTGAACTGTGTTGCAATACAGTGGAACCTCTTTAAAACAAACCTCAAGCGACCTGAATTTTTCCAGTTTGTAGTAAGGTTTTTATTAATATATATATGTAATAATTATAAAAATTCTCAAAAATTAAAACAATGGGTTTGTGATTCAGCAGATGGGGAATACGACATTATTTTCACCACTATGACTTCTCTTTAGTAGTGGACTTGTCATTATGTTGTACTTGCCATTACATTGTAATTCACAATAAACCCAAATTTGTTTTTGTTTTATCAAGCATATGATTAACATTAAATTCCTCTCTCACTCCAAGCAGAAATATAAGTTTTATATTATTGAGAACTTTGTATTGAAGAGTTTTTTGTTAATGAGTAGAGCCAAGATTATATGATGAAAGGCAATAAAACTGAAATAACAGACATAAAAGATAGTAAGTACTCCGCCTAACTACAACATTTAAGTTAAAACACAAAATTGAATGAAATCAAGCCAAAATACACTATTTTACTAGCAAAATCGTAAACCAACAATTTGTATCCAAAATGTACAAAACTAAGTGATAATAAAAATAATTTTAGTTTTCAGATTATGGGAAGGAAAAAAATTAATGTTAGGTTGTTATCATTCAGGCTGAGTGCACAACAGCAGTATCAGATAGTGTGGATAAGACTAAAATGACACACAATTTAATGAAAAAGCAAAATTGTAAAAGAAAATGTAAAAATAGTTTCATTTCCAGGATTTAATGTTTTCTCCCTATAAAACCATATGCAAGCCGTTCAATTAAGACTGCGACATAACAATCCACACTATCTAGAAACCTCAACATAAGAGTTCAAAAGAAATTAAAACGTGGAAAAGATTTTTTTTACTTATGCTAATACTCTGTGTTATCTTAGTTCAAATAAAATAGGTACTCTTGTTTATGCAGTTGTATAAAAAAAAAATTACATATAAAGATATGTTAATAATTATTGTTAATTAATCCATAATTCTTTAAAATAAAATTTGTGTTAACAGTAAAATTTTGACTAATTAATAATCCATAGTCTCAGTATTAAAGTTTCAATTTATGAGTTTTCAATAATAAATATAAAACTGATAACCCTGAAATCTAGTATTTTTAAATCTAATACTGCCTAAAAAATATCACCACTAAATCTTTCCCCTGATAATGAGTTTTCACCGTACATTTTTTTTTTTACTACACTATCGACCAAAAAGTAATTGGGCACCCATGAAGATAGGTAATTCAGTACGTCAGGTGACTTGTGTGGCCACCATACACTGCAGGATGGTGTAGAACTAGTTGACAAGGAGATGGCATGAGGTACAGAGCTATTGGACTTTGATAAGGGCGTGATTGTGGGCTGCCATCTCAGTGGGCTGTCTAGCCGGGCGATTGCACGGAATGTAAACAGGCCCAAATCAACTGTCACATTCGTCTTGCGTAAGTGGAAGGTCAATGGGCATTGTGCCAATGCTGCACGTTCTGGGCGACCTCCAATCTTGACCGACAGAAATAGCAGAACCCAGAAACATGAAATTGTCAAAAATAGGGCACAACCCATGGCTACCATCCGACAAGAGTTTCATGCAGCAACAGGATTATCGGTTTCCATTGGAACATTGTGTACAGATGCCCACCGACTTCGATATTTCGGAAGAGCAGCTGCACATAAACCCCATTTCACGACAAGCAATGAAGCTTGGCGACTCAGGTGGTGTTTAGACCATCGCAACTGGACACTGGAGCAGTGGAAATCGGTTCTGTGGAGTGATGAGACGAGGTTTACATTATTCTGCTCTGATGGACGTGTATGGATGTGGCGTCGACCCGGAGAACGGCTTCTGCCGGAGTGTATAGTGCCAACTAGGAAATTCGGTGGTGGTGGAGAGATGGTGTGGGGCAGTTTTACTGCCTTCGGTGTAGGACCGCTGGTGTTGGTCCGTGGTAGCATGAATACAGAGGCCTATTGTAGCATTCTGAATAATGAAATGCTCCCAACATTGTTGCGTTTTTACGGAATAGACCCGTGTTACTTCCACGTTGACAATGCCAGGTGCCATGTTTCAAGGGCTACTATGCAGTGGTACGCCAACAACAATGTTTGCCGATTGGACTGGCCTGCCCAGAGCCCCGACCTCAACCCTATAGAATATCTTTGGGACAAATTGGATCGCCGGGTGAGGGCTCGTCAAGCGCGGTCCAAATCCATTGCTCAACTCATGGAATGGTTGCAAGAGAAATGGTGACGAATCCCCGCCCAATTACTTTTTGGTCAATAGTAAACATAATAAACATGTTTACAACAAGATTACGTACAGAAAGAAAACACACCCCAGACAAGGGTGGAATGGTTCTTTCAAATTTTTACGCGTGATATAAATTTTATTTTGGAGTCCAGCTTCATTAAAAACTGCTTCATCATGCTACAAAACATACTATGTGGACACGAGCAGAGTTATAATGGGAGTGTACATTAAATTTTGCAGCAAACTTTCAGCCAGTAAAATGCAAGTGTTGTGGCTTAAACACGCAGATGTACATGCAACACGGTGAGAACATTGCATACCAGTTCAGTGCCATTTACATAACAATGATGGTGCACTTGGTGTGTGGTAGTGTCACTCGTATTGCTTCCTTGCTTCTTAGACTCAAATGTGAAAATAGCTCCAAATAGGTGGCCATGAGGCTGTATTAAAACTATAATGTTTAATTTAGTGGCCACAGAGGTAGATTTCTTTAATATGGGAATAACAGTATCAAATTTCTGTTATTAAGATTTCTACAGTATCACTAGATTGACACGTTGGTCATTGATTGCAAGGTGCTTGGCATTACTATGTTGCTGTAGTAAAATGTTACACAATTAGCTGAAAAACCAAGCAGGACTTTCTAAAGTGCTAGTAATAAATGAAAAATAGAGAGTGACAAAACAGTTAACTTGTTTTAGTTATAAATGGTGTAGGTATGTCGAGAGTTTCAGAGGTGCGAGGGAGAGTTGTGCATCTGTGTTGCAGTACGACATAGCGAAGATAGCAGCTCTTCTGCACCGGGCAGCGGACATGACACACCTGCCCACCATGAAGGAGACCAAGTTTCTGTTACCAAAGCCAGCGCTGAGTGTGCGTGACGTCAAGCCTCCGCAGTGGGTCAACATGGTGCAGGGCAACTGGCGCGAGGTTGAGGGTTTGCAGACCATCCAGGCAAAGGCTCAGGTCCTCGGTGAGTCACCCTTCCTAAAACTGATCTACTACGATACTCCTGTCCAGAACTGTGTGAATATCAATATAAACACTGCCTGGAGGATGCACAACAATGTTTAAAGTGAGTAAGTTAGTATTGCTATGTCTTGAGAGATGATGCAACACACAAAGTTATGGCTAGTGTATTGCTTTTAATTTTAACTGAGACAGGAAGTAGATTTGTGCTACCAGCAGTCCTGAAGAATACTGTTGTAGTTAAATAGTTTCTAAAACAGGCAACTATATTGGATTACCCTTACTTATCTTTTATATATTGTACTAGCATACAGATTGTTGTAGAATTCAATTAATATATGTATTGGGAGTTTTTCCTTCCATGTGCCCTTACCAATTTAATAAATAAGTAATTTTTATAATCTTAAATGAAATTGTTTATTTTTTCTTTTCAACACACATTTGAATAACAACTAGTATAAATGTACTATATTTTTTCTAAATGTTTTCTGTGTAATGCTTGGTTAATGTATATATACCAGTCATTCAGTTTTGTATGTGGGAATTGTGCCAGACTATGCCGCTGGTTGGCATGTGTTCTCGGGGATCTTCTATTTCCTCCGCCCTTTATTCCGGTGAGATGCCCAAATCGCTTCACTTGCTTCACTCCCTCACCAGTCATTAGGTCCATTGCAGTTTTTACCATGATGTATGGATACACAGGTGCAGACAGGGGAAACTAAACATAAGTTATCAGAAGCAGTTGTGGTGTAGTAATCCAATATCAAATGTCAGGTGAAGATACACATTCAAGTCAGGTTATCATCAAGGGAAGGGTGAAGGGCACGCTTTGAAAGAATCTAATGAACGTATTTAAAAAGTTCAGATTTTATCAGTTTTGTTGTGGACGTTATGATTGAGATATTTTTTATGTATTTGGTGTTTAAACATATTATTCATTAGATGTAGCCAAGCAAGGTTTGAATTGTCGGTGTGCCTAAAATAGTATTAAACTGGAAACTAACAGCTGTGTTTCGAAGATATAAATGAACTAACCTACTTAGTTTGAAAGAAAACACCAGTACTTTTTGCCATTTCACTTGTGACAAGTATTCTGTACCTCATTTAGTTGATAATACACAGCCTACTACTTGTCAACAGACACACACATGCACACGCACACGCGCATGCACAAAAATTACATGGTGGCAACATTTAGCTGGCTTAGCCAGCGAAACGTGACCATGCATTTGCGTTGAAAATGTGTTGTCCTTTGTTTGTATGTGTCTGTCTGTCTGTCGACAAGTACTAGACGTGAGTACTTATGCTTCTGTTTTTTATATATTATTGGTAGCCAAGCAGTGTACTTGTTACCATTACTTAGTTATTTTGTTGATTCTATGTTATGCAGACATCCTGTCAAAGTGGCCACTCTTTGGATCAAGCTTTTTTGCTGTGAAGAGGATCTCGGACCCTAAAGAGCGCAGTGATCACATCCTGGCACTTAATAGGCATGGTGTCCACTTCATAGACCTCGTCACACATGTAAGTCATTTTTTTTAAATATTGTGGAGTTTTATATACTTGTGCTTTCATATTTTTTTCACAGTAGTTAGTAAAATGCTTACTTTTGTTTGCGGAAATTGTGGGTTAAAATCTCAAATAAGGTCAAACCATTTTAAACAACATATAAAACAAAACCATTGTAAATTTCTGAAAGTAATATGGAATAACATAAATATGTACTGCAGTTGACAAGAACATTTGTGAGTTGTACTTTTGCCATACAATATTTACAGTTGTTACCTAAAAAAATTTAGTTTCTTGCATAATGCATTCAATATTTATGTCATTGTGAAAGTAATTTTACAAAGAAAATTCAAAATACTTGCTTTACTTATTTTGCTTGTAAAAATGTCCTCTGTTTTTTTTCCTTCTATTTGCCTTGTTCATTGTGTGGTCTGTACAAGCGCATATGGATTGTTGATGTTATTTCTCTTATTATTATATGTAGTCCATTCATGCTTTCTTTGACCTTTTGGAATTGAACATTTGAAAAATCACCCTAGGCGTATTATGTCAAACTGTGTTTCCAATAACTTGTATTCCACAAGTATTTAACACTGTGATTAACTTTAGAGTACTTTATTATTGAATAAATGAAACGTTACCTTAGTATCTTATATAACTTGTAATATTTATTTAGTATTAAATACGAATTAACAACGGCGAGCGCAGCGATGTGTTGGCAATGGCCAGTAAGAAATAGTTCACAGTTATAATATTTTTTAATCTTGTTTTATGTATACTGTTTGTAAGTTAAACGTTGCCAATTAATATATTTATATTGTCAGGTAGCACTGACGGAAACACATTTCATTGCTGCAGTTAAAAATATCCGCACAAATTCCCATGTGTATGCTGGTGTATTTTTCCGTCTGGAGTAAAGGTTCAATAAGCGAAGCAGAGCGCGTGGGCACACACTGTGTGTGTGCGCATGTGCATGCATGTGTGTGTGTGTGCATGCCTCTCTCCACACACACACACACACACACACACACACACACTTACACCTACACTTACAAATCCAGCAGGTAGGCAGACGTGGTGTTGAAAGCATTCCCCATATGGCGGTGGCGGGTGACATACAATGACACGGCATGTTTCTCAATGAAGCATGTCAAGTTTGTACTCGTGGTTTTTAAACATCCTATGAAGTTACAATGTTGTGATAAATGTGTGTTTCTACGGCAAAGTGAAATGTGTTCAGATCGTTGCGTATGAAAGGGCATGGTGGCTGCGTTGTAATCATTATGCAGGCCAGGTGTGTGTGTTGATTTCAAATATGTGCAAAATTTACACATTTTAACCATGAACCGATGTTATGACGAAATTAATTATTTACAGTCAAGTCTGTTTATTACAATGTTGTACCTTTGAGCTAGGTGTTTGGAAAACAGTTGTGTAACGAGTTTATGTTTCTGTGATTTGAATGTCTGTAACAATCCCAATGAAATACTAAGCCTGCACAGATAAATTTAAATAAATAATAAAATAAACCTACAAACCAGTAAGTACCAATGCATGTAAATATTAGCGGAATAAATGTTACGGTAGGCCTATGTGTTTGCGTGTTCACCACTATTTTTACGTTTGTCGATGTACACTCAATAAGCGACACGAGTTGCGTGCTTGAATTTACTGAGTCGTTTCATTGGACTGGTTGTCCCTTCGTTTTAATTTTTATTTCAAACGCACATTAATAACAACAGATTAAATACTAATGTTGTTTAGGCCACAGCTGTAACAAACACCATCGTGGCAAAATATTAATGTGTATTATTTGTAATGTCCTATATTGTGTGTAACAAATAGTTATAAAGCTCACCTAAATATTGTTATAGGCCTACATTGTGAACATTCGTAGGAAGTGGTTTCTGCAATATGACATAATTCTTTGAACAGTTGTAAACAGCAACTAACGCATTTGACAGTTATAAAAGTAGAAGTCGCATGGCAGTGTTTATGTGTAGCGGAAGGATACGTAATCAGTAACCAAAAGAAGAAATTTGGCAGGGCTGCAGAAAAGGCTGAAGTTATCGTGAATCAACTATAGGTTATTTTATTAACATTACTTTCCTTTCTAATTAAATTCCTTCTACAAATGCTACTATGTATATATTAAAAAGACTTTTATTAGACACCCATTATTGTAACTTGTGGAAACAAATTTATTTAATTTAAAGGTTTTGGTGAATAACCACAGCAAAAAAAAACTGGGACCTACAAAAATAAAACATTTGCAATTTTTCAGGAAACACTGATCCATTACCCATACTCAGAAGTGATATCTACTCGCAAGGTGAAGTCGGAAGATGGGACATTGTTTCTTGACATGAAGTGTGGCAACCTGATGCAACAGCGCATCACCAGGCTTCAGACAGACCAAGCACATGAAATATCGCGTCTTATTCGTCAGTACATCACCATGGAACAACGGCTGCGGTCCTGAAGTCATTCAGTGGAAACATCAAGCTAGTGGAGGCATCAAGGCTAGTGTGAAAATCCTTCACTATGTATGTCATTACTCAGTGAAGAATTTTATGTTTTTGCAGCAACATAACTTACTGATGGTTCTTTTGTCATCATGTGCACTGCGTATTGGTGAAATGTGACATGTTAATAGATAGCAAAAATGACTTTGAAAATAGAATTTATCATGTGATTCTATATTAAATAGTTACTGTTCACAAAAACCTGTGTAGTCCCATTGTATATAGACACTGAAGGTAAAATAACAGTGAAGTGTAATATAAACATTAATTTCCTGTTGCAGACACATACTGGTATTTATTTTTAGCAAGATGTGTTTGTGTTTTATGTGTTCATAAAACCACGTAACACTTTACCAACATAATGTATAGTTATATTCTGAACAGGGAGTGCTTGAGAACTGTTTATATTTCTATTTTTCAAGATATAAGATGTGAGATGTTTTCCACAATCGTGGGTGTGCTTGCAGTGTGTGATGCCACAGACATGTATGTACATACTATGTTCTGGCATCATCTTTAATGCTCAATGTACATTCTTACTGTTTTTATGTATGTTAGTTTTAGCTTGTGAACATGATATGTACTGGTAAATCGTTTGTGTGTGTGTATGTGTGTGTGTATTGTGTAAATGAACCACTGTGATTATTTACTCAGACCAATGACTTTCGAAGGTACCTATTTGATAGTGGGACTTCCAAAACTTTTTGGGCATGTCATATTTGAAAGTGACTCATAGTGTGACATGTGTTGAAAACAGAACCTGGCTAAAAACAAATGTTTTGTTGTCAAAGCAGCAGTTCAAAGAAAACTGTGTCGTCTAAACTGATGTCTAGTGGACTTGAAAATTTTACATGCCACATTAACTATGTTTAATGATAATACATCAAAATATGTAATAAATTACCACTAATGATAAAATGTTATATTATAGATGTTATACAGAAAAATCTGTATTAGTTAGTAAGTTACTGCTATCAGTGCATCATATTTTTTTTATGTAAGTGAGCATTATATTTTCCAAATAAATTCCATGAAACTTTGTGAATACTATACAAAATTTATGATATACAAAAGTGGAACTGTTTGGTCGATTGTAACTAAGCTAGCTCCCATAAATTTATTTTAAAATTGTGCACCTAATTATGCAGATAATTTTCCTGTTGAATGAATTATGCTACCAGCCATTATAGTTAGAACATTCACTTTTACTAAAAATAAACTTAATGTATTTCCAATTATAACGACATAATTAAGTTTCCACTCAATCCAGCATAGGACATCCTAAGTCATATTGTTGTTTGTGTCATGTCATAAAGATTTTGTACTGAAACTAACTCTTCAGTTTTTCATGTAGCACTATTTAATATGGAATGACATGAGCCTCATGGGAACCATGTTTGCTCGCTTAAGGTCAGATGTAGGCAGTTGTAACAAATACAATACATGCATCTTGAGGTGCATGGGCAGTGATTGCATGGCAGTGGCTAACTCTGTAGATGATGGGTGTGAAACATGGTGGACTGTTGAATATAATGATAGGTTATACATTCTGCAAGAGGAGGATTTCATTTGAAAAGCAGTATTTGTTTTACAAAAAAATTGCTTTTATATAAATATAATCCGAAAAAGTTCATTATAGAGTTTATATATGACCAATAGGGTCATCCCAAAATGTTCAACATGTGTATTAATATTGAACAGCTTTAAACAAATTAACTTTGAAAGATTTTAAACAATTATTATTCAAAAACCCCAATGAAACAATACAATTCATTAAAAAAAATTACACTTATTATCCCTCTCCTCCCCCCCTCCCCCACCACCTACTCCCTCTGTTACACCTCTTCCACTCTTTCTTACCATTTCCCTCCCTCTCTCCCCTCACCTTTTCCCCCTCCCCTTGTCAAAGCCCACTTACCTAACTACCATCTCCTACCCTCTCATTCCCTCTCTCCCTCTTCCTCTCTCTCACCCCATCCCCCTCCCTGTCCTATCCTCTCCTCACCCCTTCTCTCTCTCTCTGCTCCCCTCTTTCCCTCTCTTGCTCTTGCCCTCTCTACCTTTGTTCCCCCTCTCTTTGTTCAGTCTCCCTCTCCCCATTCCCTCTTACATTCCCAAATTCACCCCTCCCCCATGATTTTAAAACTGAGGATAATGCTCCTTTACCATATTTTGGCGTGTATAGGCCGCACCAGAAGTTTTTGATTAAAAATTAGAGATAATTATTATTTCAAGTATAGGCCGCAATGAATTTTTGTATTCCTGTAAATATTGTTGTCACAATTCCGTACAAACGTAATAAATTCCGACTTTATTTCTCTCCTGTAAAACATTTGTGACAGAAAGTGTGTGTTATGTTGCATAGTTTACGAATAGACATCGTGCAAATACTATTCCACAGATGATAACGTGGCTTAAGAAAGTAAAACCACAGCAATATGTTACACAAAACGTCTTATCAATGTGCATTTGTAGAGCCACGGCGGGCTTGCAAACTACGTACGATATCTTTCTCTTGTACAATGAAGAAATTATTTTCTCATGTACGACATCTACAGGTGAGCTCCAACATTTTACACGTGTGGGATGAAAGTTACTTTGTTTATGTACGCGAGCAAACAAATAACTGTTTTATTCCTTCTCTCCTCTCCTCTCTTCCTTTCCTTCCTTCCTGCCTCTAAGAATTGAAACATTAAATGTACTCTATGTTGACAAATTTCTAATTATGTTTTGGAGAAAAAATTTTATGCCAATATCTCATATATAAGCCACACCCCACTTTTTGTAGTAATTTTATTTGTAAAAAATATGCTGCCTATAACTGCTGAAATACGGTATTTTGTATCCAAAGGTAATTATCTTGTTCTCTGGTTTCTTTACTGCAAAAATTGTCTATTTATACACTATCTACCAAAAAGTAATTGGACACCTGTGAATATACGTAATTCAGTACGTCAGTTGACTTGTGTTTCATGGCCTTCGGCATAGGACTACTGGTGTTTGTCCATGGTAGCATGAACACATAGGCCTATTGTAGCATTCTGGATAATGAAATGCTCCCAACATTGTGGTGTTTTTATGGAATGGACCAGTGTTAGGATGACAATGCCAGGTGCCATGTTTTAAGGGCTACTATGCAGTGGTACGCCGACAACAATGTTCACCAATTGGACTGGCCCGCTCAGAGTCCAGACCTCAACCCTATAGAACATCTTTGGGACAAATTGGATCGCCAGGTGATGAGGGCTCGTCAGGCGCGGCCAAAACCCATTGCTCTACTCATGGAATGGTTGCAAGAGGAATGGTGACGAATCCCCGTGGATGTTCTGCAAACACTCGTAGAGAGCATGCCAGACATGATGGCTGCTGTTATAGCTTCAAGAGGTGGCCCTACAAGATTCTAACAGGGTGGCAACCACCGAGCAAACATTGTGGACAGGTGCCCAATTATTTTTTGGTAGATGGTGTATTAAACTTCTGGGTTCTCCAAGAACTTCTTTCTTTCATGCTTTCTCATTGGTCAGTACAAACAGCCGCTGTGTCACGTGGCTGAATGTCGTCTGCTGGCAGGGGTGTGGGAGGGTTAGCGCATGTGTGTTGAGGGTGGGGGAGCGGCCGCAGCGCTGTCTCAACTCCACTTATGCCAGTCTATGAATGATCAGCTGGATGCGATGCCTGATGCTCCAACGAAGCGCCCCTTTCTCCGGCATCACCAGGTATGGTAATTCTGTGTATATTCGTGTTGGTTGATTAACATTTTCATTTTCAGAGGGTTTGAAAGTTTTAGGTCAGCTTGCATTTGATGTCAGATTACAATAAATTAGATACTGTACTTTGAGACATTATCTTTATTCAAACAAGTTTAGGTGGAATTTTTTTTAATGTATTATTTACAATAACACTTTTTCCAATATTCCCATTTTTATTGTATTCATTAGCTAAACTTTATTCACAGATAATGTACAACTCTTACTATACTCAACATAAAGTTTCATAAGATTAGAAGTTTTATTTTATTAATGTAAATGTCAGAAACCGCATCAACTAAAATCCTGCATGTATTGACATTTTTTGGCAGTCCCCTGAATAAAATAGATCAAGATTCGACTGTACACATTATCATAGCTGCAATTGATTATTTTGATGTAATCAAACAATACTAAGGGCATTGGTTTTACACAATTAGAATACTTTTTAAGCAAAAATATAACATTAACTTGACGCGTGCCCGGTTATGGACTGTTGGGCACGATCGTCGTGGTTTTATTGCGCTAGACCAAGTGCACATTTCAACAACGTTTCTGACTAGAGAGTTTGCTGGGTTGTGTTGGTTTACGAGTTAGCACAAAGTCTGGGGTTGATACCTTATGACGTGATGAGTGATGAATCGTAATCATATTAGTGGTATAAGCAGCACACGTCGAACTTTGATGTTAACTTTAATCAAAAGAATTCTGTTTATAGAAAATGCTTGATTTTACAAAATGCAAACTATTTACAGGTTTTCACCTATATCTCGATATAAACTTAAGGCATGTTGCAAGCTTTAAAGTCTATAAATAGCAACAGACCAACCTGTTTCATTTCCCTCAGTCTTTCTATGTACACAATATTTACACTCGGCATCTTGATGATTTCACATATGATGTATTTTTGTCACTACTGCTCACTCGCGTGTTTCACGCTTCATGTGTTATTGAGTTTGTTTAGCTATTTACAATCCGTTCTTTAAGTACGTTACGTAATCTATGAATGCAGGTGTAATGTTTGCTACAAATGATGCCTTCACCTTGGACACTATCTTAATAGAGCGATGTCCAAAAGTAACGTTGAGAAAATGTCTGTGATTAAATAACTGCACTAGGGTTGTCGATGCAGAAACTTGTAATACTAACTGTTCGTTGACTATAGTATCTGGCGTCTATTTAAAATTGGAGCTCTATGCACTGTCACTCACTGTTGCAGCATATTGATTGTTCATGCTGCGCTCCCCTTTCTCCTTGGTGGTACATAGGGTGGGTTCGGCCTGGAAGCTGCCATGGTGTTATGGCCTGGTGTCATGTTAGCTCGGCAGGCACGTAGTAGCTATACTCAATGCTGGAACTCGGCGTCCTGAAGTGGCAGTCTCGTGTGGAACTCTAGTTGCCGTCAGGAGCAGGGTGATGAGTATCTACCCCCTTGGTTTGCACAGGAGGTGCTGGGTCCGGAGTCGTGGTATAAACAGGTGACTTGGCCGTCGACTTAGCTGAGTGGCTGGCATTCGCCAGACATCGGGTGCTGGTGAGTGGCTCTTCTAGTTGTCTTCTGTCTGGTAACTGCTTCCATGGCTGACGTTCTCCCTTGGCAGGAGTGGGCTGGGCCGCAGGTTGATCCATGGGAACCTCCTCGCGTCCATGAAGAAAGGGTCTCGGGATGGCTTATGCATTAGCTGCTGTCTCGGGTTCCGTCTGGCGCTGGGCTGCATCGGGCGTCTCAGCTAAGTCCTCACTTCCGTGACGGTTGATCTTAGGGACTGCCTCTGCATGGACATGCATATGTGACCTGTAAGTTGAAATCAGAGTAGAGTACACTGGGTTAGAGTGACCTCGGCGTCAAAAGTGGTGCGGGCCTCCGTGATGTCTTCCACTTGTCCGGAGCGTTAAGTCTGGGAGTTTCGCATCACTGGGCGGCGTCTGGAACTAATGGCTGCCACCTCTGTTGAGCGTAGACATGGCAGCTAGAGAGGCGGCGCGATCCATTGTGATCGCAGCTGCAGGTACCAGCTGATCCATGGCCTGGGAGGCGGCCTCCCTTGGGGATAGCTGGTCCTCGGTGGTGACCACTGCTACGGCGTCCATTGTAGCAGGGGTTTCGCTGAGGTGGCTGGCGGGAGCCAATGATACTGGAGTGGCTCGTCGAGACAAAGACTGGATGCACTGTCGGTCTGATGGAACTTGTGGATGAAGTGTTCTGGGTGCCGGTGGTCCGAAGTGGGTGCCTGCGACTCTTGTCACTGTCTAGCGGGATTCCCCAAAATACTTCTATTGTGCTTGGAGTCAGTCTTCCAGGCTGGCTGGCAAACTTACGACGGAAAGCAGACTGTAGACGGTAACGATCGTTCCGGCTCCTTGACTTTTGGTTGGAGGAATCCCATTCCTGTCAGTGCAGAAAAGAGGCTTCCTATCTCTGGTTGCTCTGTCTCGTCCATCTTCAGAGGCTGCGACGTCCGTGCTTCCTCAAGAGACGGGGAAGGGGGGTTCGGCGGGCTCTTCTATTTCATTCGGCAGGTTCAGAAATCGGCGAATCATCGATGGTTGTGGGGGTGTGTGTTTTAGTAAACTTCAGACGTGTGAAGCAGCCTCCTACAGTGTCTGGTATGTCGGACTTGACTCCTGGTTTTCTTCATCGGTGGACTCATGGCTAGTGGGTTCTCAGTAACCAGTCACTGTATTAGTTGTATTGCCTTCGTGGTCCGTTGGGTTGCAGCTCGAGGGTGAAGGGCCAGTATGTGTAGTTGGACATCAGGGTTGACTCGGGTTTCGCCCTTTGTTGGTGCACTCTTCTGGTTTGACTAATCTGTGGTGGGTCTTGGCGCAGAGTTACGTCGCCTCTTTCCATTTGCTCGTGCCCTGACGCAGGCCACTGCGAACATACCCTGCTGTAGTGGTATGTGGGACAGTACCAACACTTGGGTGTCTGCGGTGCAGTGTGAGGAGGAGATGGGCATGACCTTGTCAGCTTCTCTTCTCCCCGCTCCCTCTTGCCCCGGTTACCGGCGAAGCGAGGTTGCGAGTCATCCATTGATCAGTGCGCTGGGGTGAAAAAGGGAGGGTGCGTGGCCTGACATTCATTTTTCCTCCTTCCCCCTACTCTACTGTCGGTGGTCTAGCTCATCCTATTCCTAGAAATTATTCTCAGTTTCGCGTGCCCTGCCAATCATTTCTTCCACAGTGAGTGGCTTGAGACATAGCAGGAAATTTCTAATTTTTGACAGAAGGCCTGTTATCTATCATATGCAACTTTCTTGATCTCCTTTGGAGAAGATTCTTCGGTAAATCTGCACCTTTCTCCATGCAAAGATTTCCGCTTCCTCTCCTGGGGCTTGCGTACGGCTGTAGAGTTCAGTCGTTAGGCATGCCAGTACCTCCTCGCCTGTGAAATGCTGAGCGAGTCGGCTGCTAAGTTACTTCCAGTCTGACACAAATTCCCCATACTTGCTCCACCAGTCAAGGGCTTTGCCCTTCTGTTTCACTTGGGTTCTGGCTACCCATTGTGTTTGTGGAATTGTATGAGCTTTGAGCTCTTGTTCGCATTCCTATGTAAAGACGAGTGGATCCTCGTGCGATCTACCCACGAATTCCGGCAGCTGCAATTCTCCTGCACAGTGCAGCACATGTGGAGAGAGACTGGTCTGGGTTTTGATGGTCGGTACTCGGAGGCTCGTTTGCATACCTCGCATTGATAGACCATACCGGGTCTGTTGACTGGCTCGTCTGGCCATCCATTGCAAGCATAATGGTATGTCTCCTCACACAGAATGCACCTAACTGTGGTGACCACGGCTGGGGAATGTGACCCAATTACAGAACACAGTCTGTCTAGTTCTGCAATTTTCGCATCTGAATTCCAAGTCGTCCATGTAACGAGGCTCATCTGCCCAGCCGAGGTATGAATAGCGGTGCCATTGTTGATTTCACTGCATCTTGTTAATCCCCATACCGGGACAGTTGGGTCGCGAACAGCGATTGCGGTCGGTTGCGGCTGAGTTGGAGCACTCGTGCTCGCTGAGTCCGGCTGTCGACATCTCTATGGTAGCTTGGGCACCATGGGGTGTTTAGAAGACTCCCCAAAATCAGTTCGATTCTCGGCAGAGGTTGGGCTGACTTGTTTGAGCTGCCTCGTCAAAACTACGGCAGTTATGACCCATGTTGGGCGCCAGAAAATACTATTCCTCCTCCTCGACGCATGACGCCCTGTCTATTAGACGAACACAACGTCGGTGGGAGTAGGGGAGTACTTTGTCGGTTGCCAAGTCAGATACACACTTATTATGGAGGGTTCATTCATGCAGTTAGTCTCTATGTGGGGCCAGTGCTTTGCCAATGTAGAGTACTGGCCTGGTAGCTTTACGGCAGGGCAGAAAGTCTGGTTTTGCAGGAACAATCTTGTATTTCAGGTTCTGAGCCTTGGGCGGTATACTTGGGTGGCTAAAACTGGTAGTGCTTGGGCATGTTTCTGGTGGAACGACTATGCATGTTGATGTTCCTGAGGTTTGAGCACGTTAGTTGTTGGGTGTGGTTCATGTCGGTGGGGACAGAGCAACAGGTATGAGGTAAGCGATGTGGCTGTTGCTGCTGTTCCAGTTGACTGAAATATGCCGCTAGCCACAGGTGAACTTCTTGACTCAGGTGGGTTGGTGGCCGGAATAAATCTCGTGGTACTTCCGGTGTGACTGTGATGAGCAGACGTCCTAGAGCATGATCTCTAGGGGTGAGCTATCCTATCGCGGCAACAAGGGCAGGAATCGGCTCTTGCAAATGCCCAAAGGAAATTAACACCTGTTTCACCTTCTCCTTCAGACCACTACGTCTGGAGAAAGGCATCTGGAGTCACACACACACTCACGTCCATGAGGTGAAAAGCAGGGCTTGTGTTTCTCTACAGTGTAGAGCCACGTGAGCGGCTGCCAACGAGCAGATACCCAATCTAAGTGCTCGATGCTAAGGCGCGATGGGTAGAGAAAATTATGCCATGCTCTCTGCAGTCCCAATATGTGGGTTTTGACCACGTCTTCCCAGTCCAGGGAATGTCCCATCTGCCACAAAGATGAGATGGAAAGAACGAGCATCGAACTGAGAAGCTGGTCTCAAACTGTGTACTGTAAAGGCTCCGCCGTTCACCTACTGAAGTATGTATAAAGGCTTGTCGGGCTAGTGCTTGTGGGTAAGCAAGACATGTTTTTGGTTCAATCGAGTATAGTCCCTGGGATCACCTGTGTTTCACTTAAGGGCGAGGTCAGCTTGGGAAGGTGTAATGTCTATAGGAACATGGTACTCAAGGATCAGTTTCAAAGAATGTTTATTCTGTGTTACTGGAAATAAACACATGGTGACGTGTTATCTCCTGCTTTTGTCAAGAGCTTACAAGAAGCTGAACTATGGAATATGGGTAGAGGCGATCCCTTTCCAGCCTAGCAGCGACAGGGTAATAGAGTGCTGATAAGACAACTGAAAACTAGTTACTGAATCGTTATCACATTGTTGCTCAGAAGGGACCAGTGTCTTGTGTGGATAGAGGAGTGGCACAGTGCTTGGATCACTAAGCAAGACATGACAGGATAAGCTCCAAAAATGGTGCTGGAGGAGAGGTTTCCCTTCTGGCACAAAGGTGCGGTGTAGGAAGACGAGTATAGCGAGTAATTAAGCTGGCGAGTAAGACTATTAGGCTGGTCATATTCCCAGCAGCTAGCGTGGTGGGGAAAGTCGAATCCTGACTCTATATATACGCTGCCGGATGGCTGCCGCTGCGTTCATTTGCTGGTGTCTTGAGGGCGAGAGGTGATCGCTGAGCGGGGGGTGGCGTAAAAACAGCTCTCTTGGCTTGTGGGGGACGTCACCATCCGGCTGGGGTGATGAAAGACAAACGACAAAACATACTAGTGGTGTCATCCAGCAGTGATTAGTAGTACTAGTTTCCTTGTGGTGAAAGCTTCGATGGGCTGGTTAATAATACAAGTTCTGGCTGGAACGTCAATGCTTGCAGTGCAGACATTACAATCTTCTTATGTCACATGGCCGTTGGTAATGAAAAACTCTGTAAAAATCAGATTTGCTGCGGGCTATGCTGATGAGCTGAAGTTGTCTAATTACCATTGTTGAAAACGTGTTGTGCATCAAGGCGCTCCCAGTGCAAAAATAGCTAACTTCGTCTTGTTTGATGTGCCTAAGTTTATTGCACCTTTCTACATGTTCATGTTCATATTCCTTTCTACCTGCACAGTTCCATTATAACATTAATATCAAATTAATTCTTAATATCTCTAAGGGTCTTGGTTTACCCCGCCTTCTGGCGTGTAGATTCTTCCCCAATTCAGCTGTGAAAGTTGGCCTCCTTTCCTGTCCCAAGAAAGTAAAAACAGTGGCCCTTCACAAAAGGGAGTGGATTGGCACCCATAGCATCAATCATGGTCCCTCAACTTTCGTCATCCTTTTTACTATAAAATATTAAAATTGAAACCATTTGCTTATCGTTTTTACCAATATACATATCGTACTATGCTAATCATAACAAATAAATGGAAAATTCAATCACCTTTCTAGGACAATTGTAACAAGTTAGGTATTTTCAATTGTATAATGTACTTAATATAATAGACACAACTTAAAATGGCCTGTCACAGGTGTTGTCGGCAATGTAGTGGAGAATGGCGAATAATGTGTTGATATAGTTGAGAGATATTCAAGTAGTGTGTAATTTTGTATATGCTGTCCACAGTAAAGTGAGCACTGGTGTGGCCCTGGTAATTTTTTCATTTCAACCATTTTTTTTTATTGTTCGACTAACTTTTTAAATCATTACTACCATGTAAGTAATAAACACGATGTGTATATTCTACAGCAATCGGAAGTTAATGTCTAAGGCTAAAATAAAAGAATATTTATTGTCTAATATTCCAAACGAGAGGTCTTTCAAAAGTTCTCACTTTACCATATATAGCCTATAAAAGACATTACAATAGCAACAAGGAATGTTCTACCCATACAGGTGCTATATAAGGTACGTTTTTTTTTTCCTGGCACTTGAAGTGACGTGTGTGCCTTCCCCAGCCTAAGACCGTTTGTCCGGCTGTAGCCTGCGCCCAGTCTCCGGAGTGCCTGACGACGTCTGTCACCCTGGGTATATTCATTCCTTTTACCATCACCACTCCAGAAATTTTCCCGTTCCGATCTTTGCCGGCATCCGCAGTGTGTCGGATTTCTTGCTCAGGTGGGGTCATTCTCCTACTGCCAAAATTTTCCCACCAAAAATTCTCTCCACGATTTTCTGCAAATTTCTAAAATGTTACTTAAATATCAGCTTTTCCCCGCCTCTTTCCTGCACGAGGACGACAGCAAGGAGGCAACGAGGGCAACGGAAGCGTCGGGACACCTACGAGACGCCGCACAGACGCTTGGGACACTTGTTAACAATCAGCAGGTGACATCATGCTGGGAGCGACACCACGCCACCTTGAGGGCCGGCATCAGCGAAGGAGAAGTGACGGGGTGGAGACTACCTCCCCCATCCGCTCAGCAGTCACCACCACCAACCGCCAGCTGGACCCCTAGCGCACGTTCGCGTCAGCTGTGATGTCAGGTCATCAACCCTGCACGGGCAGGCCAGCCGCATCATGAGAGGGGAGGGCGACCCGTCTTCCCCAACCTGCGCTTCCACGCCGGTCAGCCGCAAACGTGTTTGTTGACAAACAAACCATGACTGGCAGGATGACTGACAGTGCGCCGGCATTCAGGTCGCGTCCGACGTTAGCACATTATGACGCTAGCAAGAATCTGTACCTTCAGACTGACGCCAGCCAGGACATAATTGGTGCAGTATTGTACCAGGTCAGCGACAGTGGGGAGAAGCACATAATAGACTTCGCAAGTGGGAAACTAGGACCAATGGATAGATGCTACGACTTGAATGAGAGGGAATGTTTAGCAGTGATATGGGCAGTTAATAAATACCGTGCATACCTCGAATACCACTGGTTCACACTGAGAACTGACAATTTGTGTCTAGTATGGTTACACAGCATGTGTGAGGCCCAGAGTAAGTTAGTGCGATGGGCGTTTCAGTTACAGGCATATGAATTTGCAGTGGAGCATGTGCCCGGAAAACAGAAGAAGTTGCCAGATACGTTGTCACAGCCCTCTAACAATGGGATAATTGTCAGAGATGAAACAGGATAGGAGGATATTTTGCCGCCAAATTCACTTCACCTAGTATCGGAAGTGTACATGCAATAGATCACGGCTTCCAACAGTGAGGACCTAATTAGGGACGTGTACAGGGAGGTCGTTGAGGCACAACGAAACTGCAGATTTGCGAAGGAGAAGATGCAACCATGCGCACGGCAGGAGGTTGAAGGATGGCATGTAGTAGACGACAGATTGCAGATGTGTTCTGTTCAACAACCAGAGAAATGGAGGGTGTATTTCCCCACGTGTGCGAAGGATTATGTTTTTGCCTATTCGCACTGAGGCAGTGTGGCTGGACACCCTGGTGTTGAACAGTCAGAAATTTCAGGGACCATTTTTTTTTGCCAGGTCTCAGCAAAGATGCGAGGAGATACGTGCGACAATGCAGGAAATGTAACCTGTACAAGACGTGTCGAACAGACGGGAGGCAGCAACAGCGGCCCCGCGTGCCCTGAAAGCCATTTGAGACTGTGTGTTTGGACCTAATGGGTCCGTACGCCAGGAAGAGGGAGGGAAGAGGTTTCTCGTCGTGGTAACGGACAATTTCTCACACTGGACAGAGATGTACCCTACTAGCGAAGCAAGTGCGAGAAATATAGCCAGGGTATTCGAGGAACAGTTTTTCCCATGCTGGGTATTCCCGCATAATTTGTTAACAGAGAACGGTACACAATTCACAGGCATGAAATGGAGAGAGTTGTGTACGTGGTGTGGCGTCAACCACGTTACAACGGCTATCTACCACCCGAGAGCCAACCCGATAGAACATAGAAACCAAAAGATCAAGGCGCAGTTATGATTACGTGTAGATGAAAATCACACAGCTTGGGTGGATCACGTTCCTGCCAATTTGTATATGTTGCGAAGATGAGTATATACAGCAACAGGAAGATCACCTGCCGAGGTCATATTGAGACGCAATCTGCGGCACCTAGGAAAGCCTAAATACCCACAGTGGGAAGAAAGTAGCGAGTTGCCCAGTACCGATATGCAAAGACGACAACAGCAAAAGTGTTTGCGCAAAGTAAGACAATGGCAAGATCGTTATACTGCAAAATGGCTACTGATTACGAATAGACCTACCGCCGGAAGTGCGTGAAGGGCAAGATGTATACGTAAGAATGCATGCACAGTCGACAGTGTGAAAAGATTTCTGTGCAGAATTGGTAGCACGATGGAGTGGACCACATTACGTTCTACAGAAGCATGGGTCGACCACGTATACGATCCGCATGGGCAGAAGAAAGGTGAGGGTGCAACAGGATGACATCAGGCTAACCCTGGGTGCCGTTGACGACGAGGTCGGTCCCGGAGTGTCCCGACCCCACGATGGTGCAGGCCATGTCGAGCCCGTGAAGGGGCGAGAGGAGATGTGAGGTGTGGCAGCACTTCAAGGTGATGCTGAGCGAGAACATCGCTGACGAACTCCAAGACGAGCAGAGGGAGCAGGTAAGTGCATCCGCACTTCGAGGAGATGAAAGTGTAGAGGAGGAGAGGACACAGGAGTCACCCAGTGTAGAACCACTTCGCAGAGAACCTGAAAGGCCTCTAGTACAAGTGCAAGAGGAGCAAGTGCAAGGGGAGCATGATGAGCAAGGTGGATAAATGCAGGTGTAAGTAAAAGGGGCACAAGTAAATAAGCACTTAAAGCACGGGGAGCATGTGCATTTGCATGTTAAGCAAGGGACAGACATTCGTGGAAGTGTTGTTACAGAGGCTGTTCCGCCGGGTTGCGCCCGGAGGCAGCGAGTAGACAGCAAGAGTGAGGAAGGTGATAGCGAAGGCAGTGAGTCTGGGAGCTCGCTGTACCTTCAGGAATCACACAGGCGGAAACTCCTGCCACCACTATGTCAACAGTGCAGGCAGCCGGCATTGCCTAGGAGGAAGAGGCAACCACCGGCATTGCATCGCGCGGCAGGGCCACAGGAGTGGCAGTACCACTTGTGGTTACGCAGGCCTGCCCGCTTCTGCAGCTGCTGCCAGTGACATCTGACGGCATACAAACTGTCTCGGTGAACCGGGAAGGGGGGGGTGTTTGACGTGTGTGTCTGTTCCCCAGCCTAAGACAGTTTGTCCGGCCGTAGCCTGTGCGCCCCGCAGTAGGGTTGTGCACTCTACTGGGTGTGGAGTGTTCGCCCGGTCCCCAGAGCGACCAGGCGCAGCGCAAGTGCAGGGCATGCTGGTGCAAGTGCAGCTGGAGGTTGCCATGGCGATGCTATATGCCGCGGAAGGATAATTAGGCCTGTATATGGAACTGGAACATTTCAGGCCTAATTACAAGACCTTATTGTGTTGTTGATTTAAATGTTTATGATTGTTTTTGCATGTATTATATTTTGTTGTGTTTGCAAGGTAACATGTATTTATTTATTTTCATCTTTCGCAGTGTGTTTTGTCCATCCCATTTCACCAGTGCCTATGTCGTAGGAATATTTGTATTGTTTTCACATGTTTAACTACTTTCCTTCTTTAATGTAAGGGTAAATAATGCAAGTCATCTCAGAAAGTAGTTCCGTTTCGGAGCGAGGGCATGTCGCGGCGAGCCCCCGGGTTGAGCAGGAAGTCAGTAAGCTAGCAACAAGTCATGTAGGTGGAGTGCGTGTGTTAGGATCTGGCATTACCCGCGCACGCCGGGCAACCATCAACTTTTTGCAACCGGACATGTAATTACAATAGACTGTTTCATCAACTGGACCCTTCTTTTATCTCGTCGCCTGGTAAGCCACCTCCACTCCCTGGTGGATTAGAATCGCCCCGAGGAGCTTAATGTGCAAGTAATTGTTAATTGTCATCAGACATTTTTCCGCTTCACTGCACGGCTAGTTCAAATAGCTGTGTGTGTTTTGTGTAAAGTTCCCTCAGAGAAGGTGTGTAAATTTAACATAATAAATAATAACTTGTTTTCAAGTCAGTTGTTTATTCACACCCGCACAAGCCTTTAAGGAGACCGGCCCTAATAATCCCGCTCAATCAACACATAAGTCTCATTTTCAGTTTAACCAGTTTTGTTCCGATCTGTATGGGTATGCGAGTGTTATGAGTAGGAGGTTTTCCCACCAATATCAACAATGGTGCATAGCCGACCGACGGGCTATCGTTTAGGGAACAATCTTCATCTGGAGCAATAATCTACAGCTGGATGACAACAATTCAGCAGCAACGGTGAGGAGTTTGGTCCTGGGTCGACGGCCCACAACCCAGAGGTTAAGAGGAGCAGCATCATCTTTGATGACGTCTGGCGCCCTGGGTATATTCATGCCTTTCCTTTCACCATCACCACTCCAGAAATGTTCCCTATCCGATCTTAACCGGCATCCGCCATGCATCAGAAGATTACATTAGTATATGGCAGATGGATACATAGGCTGCTGCAATGGCAAGCCAATTTTGCTATTTCAATATAGACTAGGATTGGACGGTCTTTAATGTGCAATTATTGCAGTATTTTGTTGCTCAGGAGATCACACACAATGCCAAAAAAAAAAAAAAAAGTAGCATTTCTGTCAAGCTATCTGAAGAAGGATGCTTTCATGTTTGTTGCTAATCTGTGTGTGTCAGATGAACTGGAGGATAAATCAGACCATTTTGCTACAACCAAGAGTGCTTTTGCTTACCGCTTTGTGGGAGGACAATGAATCTTTAAATGACTGTGCAGCAAGGCTTCGCTCGCATGCGGCAACATATCATTTTAAAGAGGTATTAAAGATGTCTCTCAGGGACCATTTTCTTATGGGCTGGTGGAAGGTGCTGTTAGGGATTACCTAGAAGACACGTTTGACTTTGAAGAAGGCTATGGACATAGCTATTTAGAAAGAAGCAGTCGGACAGCAGTGCGCCGTTCCAGGGTTGAACACAGTCGACGACGGTGAAGATAGAACCAGTCAACTATGTGAAAACATCTTGTTATGCGAAACAGTGGGTAGCCAAGAAGCCACCGAGGGAAGCCGATTCTCCAGCAAACCACAGTGTACTGTTTGTGGGGAAACTAATCACGTTGGTAGTAGACACTGATTTCGGAATTATTTTTGTAATAATTGTAGGGTGAAGGGCCATCTCAAGGCAGTGTGTTCTATGTCCAAAATTACCTTCAAATATAATGTAAATTTTCATGTAGAAAAGTTACAAGTTGTACCATTGTACCATTTACAACTGTTCTGTTACAGAAGGTAGTTTTAAAAAAAGAGTTTCAATTTCCTTTGTGGCTCAATACAAAGTAGTTGTTTTTGAGAGTGATACTGGTACCTCTCACTCAATTTTGCCACAATGTAAATGTGGAACCGGTAAACAAATGTTTAATTAGTTGCATTAATCCGATCATATCATTCTATCTGACGAGAAGGTTAAGGTCCAAGTACGGAGTAATTGGTTGTCACTTTCCAATATGGAAGTATTAGTAGTAGAAAGCAAGGGCCAGCCCTTGTTACGAAAAAAAAATTGTTTTTAATTATTCACCCCAAGAAGGGTATACTCCATTTAGCAGCGGATCGTATACAAAAATGGGCTGTAATTTTATCCGGCGACGGTTTTTCTACTGAATATGAGAGATCAGAAAAAAATCGTGCAGAATTTTTTAACAAGCTGACCTCTGCCCCTAGAAGCGGACGGGAGGAAACTTGTTAGCGGCTAATAGAAATTTTCTGATTATTCTCCATGTGATTAATAGGTGCAGTGAAAAGAGACAAAAAAGTTGATGCAAGACACATACCTGTATGCATCTTCGACTTCAACTTGGCCTGTGGGAAGCCATGGCAACAGCATTGGAGATCGAACCCGAACTGCTACGTCCCAAAGATGAATACTTACAACATGCCATTGTCAGTAACAGTCATTGCCAAAAGCGTAGCAAGGGATGACTCTACCCACACAAGGAGCTGGCTGGCCGAAGATGCCCGAATGACCAGAAGTATACCGAAGGAAGGCTTAATTCCGTGTTTAGGGCCGGACAAGCCCCCAAAACACCAGTTGACATAGTTGTCAACGCATTGACTTTCTCTGCTTTGGCAACCCAGTAGCTCACCCTACCACTGCTGTGCTAGGGCTCTCTGCCTCCACCAGAACGTCTATCAGCAGAGCTTGCTTCAACCCCCAAGACACACACTCCACTTGGGAGTACTTAATTCAGTCTCTTCAGATTTACACCAGGAGACGACAGTATGGTGTTCTTAGTAATTCTAAAGTTGTTCTGGATTTGCTCTTGCTTTAACGGGTCCACTTCATCTGTTAGTAACGTGACTTCCAGCAGTTGCTTGGTTACTACGAAATCCTAGGAGTTAGTATGGGTCACTGTGTTCATTCTCCCGAGAATAAATACGTTCAAGTCAACACACTGCATTCTAATTCCAAGGGTAATTCATATCTCTCAACCCGCCTGTAAACATTGTCCCCCAAGGGAGCGGCAGGTGACCGGGTCTTGCCAAACCATTGGTGATATTAGAGTAGGACTTTGGGCTCCCTTCACTGGGTAATTCGTACATCGCAAAACACCACATGATTTGCCGGCTACCCATACTGTGGACCCAGTGTGCAAAGGCACTTGGCGCACACTTACGGTAGAGTCCCCTACTAGGTTCACTCCATGAGGCAGCAACTGGACTGCAAGGGTCAACTAACTCACTCAATCCAGCATGAGAGATTCGCCTGTTGGAGTGCCAGACCTTGCAAGGTGTGACCCGGTAGCCATCAAGCAGCTCACAACTAAGCTTTAGCACCACACCAAGTCAGCTAACCTGCTCCATCCACCACGTGAGATTCGCTAGTTGGAAAGCTAGGACTGGCACAACATGACATTGCATCTGGGTAATTCAGCTAGGAAATTGACAATCTACCTGCCCCTTGCTTACTGCGACGACCCTTGATACCCAGCCCCATGCCATTCACCCGACTAGAAGGGATAAAGTGGGTCGATAAGAAGGCATCTGCGGCTCCTGCAGCCAACCAAATGCCAGGTAAACCCATCCCATACGGCTTTCAGCCTTTCCTCCACTCGGGATCAGGCCCAAGCCGCCTGCTGACTGCAGGAGACTCACTCCTCAGTTCCCCTTAGTCATTTATTCGAGCCACCCCACAAGACCTACGGGACATCACATTCAGTCATCGCCTACCTTCAGCTCGAACTGCCCGTGGGACTGGGCCATGCCAACATTTACTACCAAGTAACGCCGCCTGCCACCACCCTGGAGTCCAGCAGCCCAATGACCATTCAGCTCGAGCTGCACTCCACCCGTCCCCGGATGAGACCCAGAGAGTCGTCTACCACAGCCTGTCAACGGTCAGCTACAATTTTAGTCCACAGGTGGTAAGCCAGCATCTGCTGCTACCCACACTGTCTTAGACACCTACATAGCTTGCTGCCACCAGACCAGGCCGACTGTATACACAGGCTCCGTCCGAGTTAAGGCACTCCCACAGTAATCTGCCAATAAGGCCACCCAGGGTTCTCCGCCTGAACCCGCATAGAAAATACCCTATAGACTAGGTGATGTGCAAAGAATCCCTGCTCTCGTGCGTCAAAGTGATTTTCTAATTCGGGTTTGCATTTAAAATTATCTTATTTCTGTTGCTTAGATTATCCTGGATAGTCTTATGTCTTGGAAGAAAACAGTGGAAACGCATTTGTTTTAATTATTAGAGCTAGTAACTTGTGAACAGAACATTACACACAATTTTTTTTGACGTGAATACGTTTTTAAATTTGCAACCATAGTGGGAGGCAATCCAGAAAATCCGATGATAAAATCGGGGATACAGTTTGGCATTGCAGCTCTGAATCTATCGTCTGCTTCCATGTAGTATAACTTTTGACTAGGGAGAAGCTACGACGCTCGTTTTTGTTTCTATCGACAGCTCTCGTCAAGATCAATCAATTGCGTGTATAGAAACATTTGTGTGGTGTGGTTATGGTGAAATCGTATGTGTTTAATGTAAAGATTTAAGAAAACATAACACAATTTCGGCCTATACTCAGTCAAAATTAATAAATCGTATATGGTTGGAAAGAGCATCTCAATATCAATCCAGTGATACCCATAAAACCTCATATGATCGAGTGAAGTGGTGCTGGTAACATAAAATAAACATCAAGGCGTCGAAGTGCATCAACATAGACACAAACGGCCGTTTCCCCAACACAGAAAAATTCAATTTTTTAAATAGGTTATACTTTAAATTCGCTTTGAGATAATTATCAAAACCTATTAACTTGAACTCTAACATCTCAACATCATAACGAGTGAAAAAAAAAATGGTAAATGGATATCACTATTAAAATAAAAGAAATTGTGGTGTGTAACTTTAAATCATAAATTAGCCCAATTTTGTCTACAGTAAAAAGGCTTGAAATATGTATGTATGGTTTGAATTGTTAGATAAAAATAACTTTTGTTCAGATTTTGAGTTGAAACAAAACAAATTTTTATCACCTACCTGATAAAGTGAGGCCATTTTATTGGGAACAGAAGAATACACTCCAAAATTAACGGACCATTTTTGATAAAGCTATAAGTTATATAGTACTATAATTAAGATTTTAAAACTGCTGATCACACTTGGGACATTATGGCTAATATGATAAGACTGGAAATAAAAGTAATTCAGGGAACTTGCCTGACAATTCACTTTCAGTCGCACAAAAACAACTCGCAAACGATTTTTGCGAAGCAGTTATTCTGCTATTACTGATACTAAACAGCTGTAGATGGAAATATGTGGCATGGAATAAAATAAGAATTGCTTTAAAACTACCTACATGCATCCCACTTTCTTCATTTTATTAATAAATAAAATAAGTAAAATAAAAATTATGGAAAGAACAAGGAGTTGGGTTTATGAGAAGAGAACATGGCGTGTAATTAGAGATTGGGAGTTAGAAAAATGGAGTATTTTGTAGAACATTTCCAAAGAACGATTCCGGAGAAAGGAACTGAAGTTCCGAACACAGACCAACAATAAGGTAGACTGATTACGCTGGCTGTGCACAACCAATCTCCGTGTCCCAACATTGAACTGCTTTTTTTGACAACATGTTTTGCAAAAACTGCTTGGTTTAGATTTTAGGTTATAAAACTGATTTGTAAACAAATGCTTTGAGATGTCTCTATAGGTACTTCCTCTGACCAATTTGTAATGCATTTTGATTAAATTCAAAGTGGTAAGAAGTATTTTGTTCACATAAAAGTGCTTGTCTTTTTTAAAATTAACATATAAACAAAAACCCTCATCAGTATTGAACATGTGACTTTGACAGTTGTGTATGATTGGGGTAGGTCAATGATGGGTACATGCGCATAAGACGAATAATCGGCCTACCTTATCTTCAGTCAATTTCTCCAACCACTGAAAAGGTTACACTTTTAATTGTACATCTACTTACTTGACGATGTTGCTGAAGACGACATGGGAATTGTTAATATAAAACTCGATTAGAAGCAACTTCATTCTATAGCCATGGTGATGGCTCAGGTGAGTAGTCCCAGGCGGTGATGTGCAGTCTCTGGCGTCCTCTGCTGAAGTCTCCGTCCTCAGGCCGTGCATGGCATAATAAAGCAACATGAGTGTAGTGGGAAGAAGTCTCCCTCCACCAAGAAATCGTGCATGAGCAGTCTCCCACCAATGAGAAGTCAGAGCGAGATGAGTCACCAACCAATGAGAGAGCAAGGTTAGGACATCAGCCAATGAACTGGAACTTTACACACGGCCCTAAAGTGTGATATCGATATCATGTGACTGGAGTGTCCGTGGCACTACATCACTCCCTCTTTTAGAAAAGTTTTGTTCGGGCTGAGCAAAACTTTAGAAAGATATGTGGTTGAAGCTATATGTGAGATGGTCATTAAAGTGAAGCTGGTTGAAGTATAGAGTCTGGGAGTGCAACTGCTCTATCAGAAACAACAGTATGTAGACTCGTCAGCAATGGAAATTCAGGTTTCTGGTCGATCAACTAACAGCCATCGGCGTAGAAGCGATGTTGACACAGGAAGCTTCTTTCTTGAAGCTTTATGAAACTGCTTCCATATTCACTGTCAACAGAATCATAAAAGTTAATAAAAAGGGAATGAGTTAATTACTATTCCATCAAATAACTTTAAAATTAACTGAACTCAAAAGGGGGAATACCATGTCACCTTCCTCATTATTTAAGTTCGCCTTTGTAATTTTCCAAAGTGCAGCTGAAACAAATCTTATACACAGTATACATATAGGATAAACATTAAATATCAACACTTATTACAAATATTTGTTACAGCTCTGTCTTGTGTACCAATACTATTACTTTTCGTTTAATAGTTAAATCATAATTTCATTATTGTGAAATATATATGTTCATAGCACAATGTATCTTGTGTTCATTGATCAAACTTAAATGTCTCTTGTTATCATTTAAATAGTTAAAATGTTTTCTTACATGAGATAAGTTATCTTCATATTAGAAGAAGAAAAGAAATATGAATCATTATGTTACAATCAAACAATTGAATAAACACATTGGGACATTTTATGTTTGTTGCTCTATGGAATATCGGATTCCTAGAGTAATATCACTTGCTGTATCATTAAATTTTCAAAATTACGCGCACTATACTCTACTTTTCACTGACTCTACTTTAATTTTGCTTTTGGACATCAACACTCAATCACTTCGATGTATTATAGAATTCTTAAAGCAAGTAGTGGCTGTCATCCTCGATGTCGGCTGCAGGGCTGGAACTATGCTCGAAACAGCACACATCTCCATGGCATCTGCTTGATCCTCGGGAAGTTCGGCAGAGCCTGCCTGTGGTCTCAGCTACCTTCCGACGTGGGAGGCAGGCGCTTGAACACCTGGCCAGTGTCTCACACAGGCGTCGTTTCAGGAACCAGATTATGAGTACCAGACATCCCATTAAAACGAATCCCACCAAGTAGTGACTGTGGCGTCATCTTTCCCGGTACTGAATAAATCCAACTATCACCATCTACTGATCTAATGAACACTGGTACGAATGGGTTACCTAGAACTTACCTTTTACACATTTAATAATTGTAACCAGGTTGTGACAATTTTACATTCACTAGACAATTCAGAACCTTTATGGAAAAGGTCGCGACGTTAGCTGGACAAACTATATTATTTCCGCCTTTACAGTGACTTATGTCTGCTTCAGACTTAACACATAAAACTGCCTGTTCTCTGACAGCGCGATATAAGGTGCATCTGGCACTATATGAACATATCTCGCTAAATGTCTCTCAAACACGGAAAAAGGGTGAGCTCTATAGATTGTGAAATACCTATTCGCGGATATCAAAGGAAATTTAATTACAACTATATACTATCAATCGTAGCAAGTGCATGTACCGTCGTTACTTCATAGTAATTGTAAACCTGATCTAAATCAGTTCCTGCTATCAAAGTCTTGTCTGCGGGTAATTTAAGAGCAATACCTCGAATAATGTCTGACAAATTTCCTGGAGTCGATAACGAAGTGGGTAACCTACCAGTCGCTATGATATCAAATGCCACTTTTATTTTTGTTACCTCTTGTTTATAAGACTGAAGAGTTAATTCTAATTATCTCAGCAAACTACTGTATTTTAGTGCTTCCCCTAAATTGCCAATTGTTATTCTGTTATTTATTTTAATCATTGAGGTTGCTAAAGTATTCCAAGCAGTCATGTAATTCAAAGTTTTTATTACTTTCGCTAAAATGCCTACGTCGTTTGAGTTTTTTCTACTCTGGCATTCATCCCTTTCACAAAAGTTAATTGTTTCTCTACTATATGAGTTAATTTTTCTTGTCTCGTCCCCAACTCACTGGTGACTTAGTGGATACGGACATAATCATCATTCGTAAGTGTACCAAATAAAAATTTCAGAATTCTACCACCTGCATCTATCAAACCTCTCTTTTCGCGAGATGATTTTCTGGGTGATATCAAAGTTAAAACATTTACTTCCTTCTCTAATTCTGCAATTAGTCTATAAAGATCATCTATCTGAACGTGGTCTTTCAATTTCTTGGTTTCCAGAAAACTTCATCCCTTTAATTATGTTCAGTTGGTTCCTAAATTCTTGATCAATACTCTCCAATTTTCTTATGGGTATGTCTAGCACTATTGTCATTGTCCATTTATCTCCTGTTAATACGACGTCCATTTCCTGGACCAGAATCACGCCAGCGCCTATGGTGTGATCTGCAATGCAAACCAACATACCTCTTATTTAGTTTTTCGCATTAAGCTGGTAATTATCATTAAATTCTAGGTTACATTATACTCTAAGGCTTCGCATCACTTATTTCTGCTTCCCCCTCTTCCACTGAGGGGTTTCTTACACTTGAACGCAAATTATACCTGACACTAGGTTCACCTATTTTCTCGCGAATATTCCCCTTTAAATAACGCGATGATTCCCAAACATTGTCAGTATCGCACAATTTCTCAACTGATTCTACTTCAGCAATAATCTGCAGGGCATTTTCCCTACACAGTGTGTCTCTCCCTAGACACGAGCTCCTTGGCTCTGTAGAATTTTTAGACAACTTTAATCTTATCACTGTGCACAATAACTTTTCTCTTGTTTAATGATACTTCGAATGTGACTGAGCTGTCTTCTCAAAACTTTATAAGGTCCAGACCAAAACTTATGAAACTTAGATACTCTGCCTTTCTTAACACTTGGTGTGTGCAAATACACGTAATTACCTACCTCAATATCTGGTGATTTTTATTTCTTCTCTTAATACTCTTTTTGTCTCTCAAAAACTACTTTATTCCTTTCGCTAGCTACTTCATGTGCTTATTTCAACTTGTTACTCAAAATGTATCGTGTTCCCTGGCTGTCATACCTCCCTCTAACATATTAGGCTGACTTCAGTTCACCTAAAGGGGGTAGCCTAACTTCTTTCGCATACAACAAATAATGTGGGCTATAACCCATCACTGAATGAGAAACCATCCTATATGTGTTCACTGTATATGACAAATATTCTTCGCAATTACTACCATAGATTCTGCATAATGAGATATCATGTCCGCTAGGGTTCGATGAAGTCTCTCAACACGTCCGTTACATTGTGGTCTGAAAGAGGTAGTCTGTAACTTCTTAATTATTAACACTTTGCACGTCTCTAACATCAACCTAGACACAAAATTTCTCCCTTGATCTGTCAGCAGGCTTTAAAGACAATCATGCCTTAAAATAATCTGTTGTACAATATTTTTCGCTACTGTTTCTGCAGTTTGATCGGGAATTGGTATTGCTTCACAGTACCTTGTGAAATAATCAATAAATGTCAACACATATTTATTCCCTTTCTCACTCATCAGTAAGGGACCCAAAATATCTAGAGATACCAACTGAAATGGGGAATTTACTTGCGGTAAAGAACCTAATGGTGCTTTCGTTACTTTAGTATTTTTTCTCCTGAGACAATCATCGCACCCCGCAATATATTCATCTACATCTTTATTCAACGTTGGCCACCAGTACAAAGATCTGAGGAGGTTCTGAGTTCGCTTCACGCCTTGGTGAGCAGAAAATGGAGTGACATGGTGATGACTAATTACTCTGGTCACTAGCGACTTTGGAACCACTACTAAAATTTTATTTTCGTCTCTTTCGTATAGGATGCCTTCCTTAACAATAAAGAGATTTCCCTTATCTGCCTTATTAATTATACTTTGACATATTTCGTCTTCCCTCTGTTCTTCCTCAATAATTTCTCTAGTTAAATCTTCTGAATTGATCGCATTTACCATTTGCGGCAAACAATCTGCATTCGGGTGTTTCTTGCTCGGTTTATGGACTACTTCAAAATTAAACTTTGTAAAATTAAGTGCCCATCGAGTGAGTCTCGAACTAGGGTCTTTCAAATTCAATAACCATCTCAATGCAGCATGATCAGTAATAACGGTAAATCTACGCCCATACAAATATGCTCTGAACTGTTTTGTGGCAAAAACTAAAGCGCACAATTCTTTTTCTGTTGTACTGTAATTACTTTCTGCTGAATTTAATTGTCTACTGGCATAGACAATTGGTTTCTCGTATCCGTTCCACATCTGAGACCTACGGCACCTACGGCATAATTACTAGCATCTGTACTCACAATAAATTGTTGTGAAAATTCTGGCTATACAAGAATCGGATATGAAATTAATTTTTCTCTTAACATTTTGAAATCTTCCTCTTGCTCAGTTCCCCAAATGAATGGTTCATTTTTCTTAGTTATTTCCGTCAATGGTCTCACTATATCAGAGAAATTCGGTACAAATTTCCTATAATACTGAAATAAACCTACCACTGAGCGATCTTCTGTGACATTTTTAGGTCTCGAGAGTTCTATAATTGCTTGTAGATTTTTATGATTTGGTTCTGCACCTTTCGAACTTACAACATGTCCTAAGTATTCTACACTATCTTGTACAAATTAACACTTACTAGGCTGGATTCACAAATTAGCTTCTTCTAGTCTTTCCAAAACTTTTCGAAAGGAAACTCTGATGCACACACAACGAACCAATATGGGTAACATTGATCATTTACCCACAACTCTACATACTCGAAAGAGTCTCCAGTTACACCTTTCGCTCCTAACTTAGATTCATCAATAATATTCCCGCTGATTCTAGGTCGAACGAGAGATATGTCGGACCCTGTGTCAATTAAGAACGAATAAGACTGCCCTTCGAGAAGAACTGATACTATGGTCTCTTTTTCCCCTACAACTGTAATTACCACTGTGTGGTGCCGGGGGCTGACACTCTGCTTGCTTCTCGCGTTTGGGTGATTACTACCTACATTCTCGCTAGTTTCTCTAATGCGGTTCCCATTGTTCCTGCTCGTAGTGGGGTTCCCAAACTTCGGCATTCACTGATCATGTGTCCAAAACTCCCACAGTTAAAACATCTAATGTTATAGTTATTATTTTGTACTTGTCTGTAACTCATGCTCTTGGGAGAAACACCTGCTCCCGATAAACTCTTTCTACTGTTACTGCTATCATTCGAACCATGGTAACATGAGTTAACCTCTTCCAAAACCTCTGTTAATGGAAGTATTTTCGTCACTTCTCGCCTTACCCCGTGCCACACTTGTTTGCTGGGAGACTATATTATACACCTTTCTCCTCCTCTGAGGATCATCAAATTTTGTTTTGTGTTTCTGGTGCGCCTCTGTAACCTCTAACGCTATAGCCATGCGTTCAGATTCGTCTATGGTTTGTGGTATCTTATATCTTAACTGCTGACCTACGTTACCTTATAACCCGCCAGTGAAAGCTGCTGCTAATAACCTCTTTTCAGTTTCCTGATTCAAAATTTCCCCTTTCTCTGGCTCATCTAAATGCTGAACTGTCTTCTCCAATAATTTACGACACCTACCTGCAAATGTCTGCACATCCTCATTATGTTTATGCCTAACATTGTGTAGCATGTAATAATGAAATTGCATTGGCTGATTTTACTTGAATCTGTCGTTCAACTCATCTTTCAACATTTTAAATGTTATGTCCCTTCTTAATCTAGGATATGTCGCAACAAAACGAGAAGCTAAACCTTTCAATTACATTTTCGCTCATTTTACTTTGTCCTTATTTGAAAGATTTCCTAGGCTCTCTGTGCTTTCTACGCTTTCTAGAAAGTCATGTACCGGTAATGAGCCTTTTTCGCCAGTCCATTTCTATCCTAATGAAATAACCGCCAAATCCTTAACTTGAGCTGGTACTTGAGCTTGTGCTGGTATCGTGTGGGCTAATTGACGACGTTTTTCGTCCTCCATGTCAACTAGAAAAGTGCTACTACAACTTATTAAATTTTATTCATTAAATTTCGAAAGAGGAATCCAAGTCTTACGATCGTGAATCTGTTTCTGCGGAGTATCGTAATGTGTACCACTACTTGTACGCTTAGTTTCATGAATCGTGTTCAAATTTACTCTTTTAGGAATGGCAATATGTTCCGAACGTGAAGTACTAATAGTCGCGTGCTCGTGGTTTACGTTCACATCTTGCGAAGTCGAAGGCTCTATATTCGCAACTATATCAAGCCTTTTTATCTCAAATTCTGGATACACACGATCTCGAGGTATGATCCTCTTCACTATATGTATTTCAATTTCCAACACTACTCGTCCAGAAGACTTTTCGTATTCATATACTTTATATGCAGGAGTCGGAAAAGATCGCTTTGGTTTTCCCTTGAAAGCCATTTCCAGTCCTGAACCAGTAATTAATGCCTTCAAGTTAGCACGAAAAGGCTCTACTTGAGACAAGTAAAAAGATGTGTGCTTTTGAAAAAAATTCTATATCAAAATATATGAATACTCCTCTAAACCCTTCAATGTCTCAGTACTACTAGTTAAAACTATGTAGATTGTCAAAACTGTAAACTCTACAACCTTCCCTTCTTGCCTCTGAAAAAATAATAAGTGTCTTAGTATAACACTTTAGTTCTTTTGCAAAATACATCAAAGAAGTGGTGCTGAATCCAGATAATTTCCGCATATTCAACTCTAACCCAAGTGTGCAGTGTCATATCTTCCAAATTTATGTGATAATCAACACTACCAGTTACTCTGTTATTCATACGTCCGTGGACATACTCAACATTAAAACGCTACGATTTCCTACAGTACAAGTGTTCGTTATAATCCGGAAAATCTCCTCTTTCATGAACTATCGTATTAGATTCGCTAACTGAAATGTGCACGATCCTAAACGCTTCAGGACACGTTAAAAATTCCCACTCAGCAACACTGCACAGCTCAATTACAACTTCACGATTTGCATTCATAACATAACGTGCAAATAAAATATAACAACTGAATTTCTATTCGTCGGAGGAAAACCTAACACTGTTTTCAACGACCTTACAACTATCACCTATAACCCTTCAAAGTGGGTTCAGTTACAGCCGTATGTAGTAACTATCCACAATACTGCCACCAGTTTGTAATGCCCGAGTGGTCTAGGGCTGAGCAGAAACACTCTAAGTCAATTTAACAAATTTAATAAAATAAGGCACTGATATGGTTACACTTTTAATTGTACATCTACTTACTTGGTGATGTGGTGGAAGACGACATGTGAAGTGTTAATATAAAACAAATTAAAAACTTGATTAGAAGCAACTTCATTCTATAGCCACGGTAATGAAGGAGAGTGGAGTCTCAGCGCAGCTCAGGCGAGTCGTCCTAGGTGGTGATGTGCAGTCTCTGGTATCCTCTGCTGAAGTCTCTGTCCTCAGGCCGTGTATGGCATAATAAAGCACCATGAGTGTAGTGGGGAGAAGTCTCCCTCCACCAAGAAGTCGCGCATGAGCAGTCTCCCACCAATGAGAAGTCAGGGCGGGAAGAGTCGCCAACCAATGAGAGAGCAAGGTTAGGGTGTCAGTCAATAAACTGGAACTTTGCACACGGCCCAAAAGTGTGATATCGAAATCATGTGACAGGCGAATAATGTGTGATACAACGCGTGATTCCAGGAGTCATGGGACTAAAAGATAGTTAAAAACAGGTCGTACTTCCCGTCGAAAGTGGTTAGCAATCGCAGTCCTGCGGTCCTGAAATTACCACAGCCAGCATTACAGCGAATACAGCTTCCTGTCGCAGGCACCGCAGATCCTGATAAGTTTCAAAAATACTTATACGCAAGTAGTTTGATATGTGTACATTCGTAGCGTGTAATAAAACCTCACAGTTACAGATCTAGTTTACATAGTAAAGCATTAGGATGGAAACACTGCATGCCATGCACGTAGGACGATGAAGCATAGGGCGTGCGTGTTAGAATCGCCCGTATCGCTCCCTCGCTTCTTGACCTTGAACATGCAGTTACATAGTCCCCTTAATTACATATGCATGAGTGCCAGATGGTATGGACAGTATACTGCACAGGTAATATCCACCATACACAGAAATGTTTACGTTATTTCCTGTTACATAATCACAACATAAAAATGGCTGCTATATATTCACTGCTACTGTTGGTGAAGTAATGCTGGATATGAAAATGGCGTCCCTGTACCTCTAACTATACTGTTTAATATTTCACCATTATAAACTGGCCAACTAGTAGACATTTTTATTGGTGGGTCATTGCTGCCCCAGTCAGCTGCCGTGTCCAAGATTACAAATTCGTTATTTTGTAATTTGCTAATGTGTATGTTTAGTGCTTAAAATGAACTTAATATTTCTACAATAAACAATAATCACTTGAATGCTGATAATACGTTAATAAATATGGAAATAATAAATTAAGAAATAAATACATAAATAAGTTTTTTTATTGTATAATATATCAACAAAGCATAACACTTACTTGTGTTTTTTTTAAACATGATTGCGTATTTAATGAAATGCTAATTGTTTAAAAAAAAACTTTAAATTACACACTGACATATATGTTTTGAAGAGCAAAACTATCACGGTGCTGATTTTGTTAGTTTGTTTGACGCGGTGTGTCCCTAGAGATGATGAACAGTTGAATGTGCCCGGCGCTACGTTCGGTAGAGAATAATGTTGATGAGGGGCGTATGGCCAATGGCCTACGGTCATCTCTGGATCCGTGGTCTATTTGAAGAAAGTGTAGTTTGATGCTTAATTATTACGTAAATTCCGTAAAACCCTTCAATAAAGGACGAAGTTGTAAGCCACTTTGCATGCTGATGCTAACACTGAAGTTACTCTGCTTGTGGGAGTCAGACCCCGTAACAGCAAATTTTAACAACAAAAGTACACTGATAAAATAAAACTGCATTAGGGCGCAGTGCCCAAGAAAACTCAGTAGAGTATTAATCACTAAAACATCGCGAATTCAATAGCTGACACATTTAATGACTTTTAGGGTACAGAACAATGTCACTCTGCAATAATAATGTGTATCCTTTTAAACGGACCCGACACTTGTGGCCTACCGATAGCCGTTGCTGTGAAGTAATACGAGGGCCTTAAGAATGCTTACGTGAAAGACACATTGTTGCACACATGAAGTCCTGGAATGTTACCTCAGGAGTAGATCGGACCTGCCCTCGGCCTAATATAAATAAAATCTATGGTCCAACACTAGGCAAAATCCACTGTTTTGCCTCTCATCTATTACTTGTAATATGGAGCCTCTCACCACGTTGCACTAGCTTCGGAAATATTATTCTCCACCTTTTCATCCCTCTTGGGGCCAAGTAGCATACTGGGTTCGGCCACAAAGCCCTCCAACGTCGCGCACATCAGAAAGGCATAGGGTATCATGGCGCCGCTTACCCCCGTATTCCCTCCTATGGCTGTTGCATCTAGCGATCGTGACTTACCAGGAAACACACTTTAAGGCCGTATATCAATTTATTACGAGAGTTCTCTCTTGTAATAAATTAAAAATATTGTGACCCTTGGCCCAATAGTTGCAGAGCAGCAAGAAAAGTGTGAACACGCCGTTCTTGTCGACCTGCACTGATAGTGACCGAGACCTGGTGTCGATCGGTTAGGTGTGGCTGTTGTAGTTGATGCGTCTGCGGTGGTACAAATGGACACAAGGGATACGTGGATGTCTGGAACACATCAAACGACCCCCTCTCTGGTGACCGTTTGGTCCCAGCAGACCCCCAAGGACCTGTCGTACCGTTAGGCATAACAGAATGCCAGTGGTTGCAGCTGGTTGTGGAGCCTCAAGTTGTAAGGCCTGCGATGATGCTGTGCTACGCTGGCTGCTGATGCTCGGGGCTGTGGCCTTGTGGATGCTCCACTTAGGGACAAACCCTGCACAATAGTTTTTCTTTGCACTACTAAGCCTATATTCTTGGATGTATACATGTTGTCTGGGCCTGAGTCTTTTTGGTAGGCGTGATATTGCCAGTAATAATTGTGCTATGTACCTCTCCTGCTGTCTGCTTGCATTCTGCAGATCTCTCTCCCGGTACTGTCGCCTACCTGCTGCACTTTCTTCGTTTGCACTGTTTGGTTGCCTAATCTGAAGTTCTCCAGGAAGGGGCAGCTCACTTCCCTGGAGTATGGCGGCTGGTAACTGACCTGTTTCAAGATTCACACTCCGTCTGATGGTAAACAAGGCCACAGGGAGATATTCAGCCCAACTTGTTTGATTATTGCCTACCTGTAGGCGCAACTGAGTTTTGAGGTCTTGATTTCTCCTCTCAGTTGGATTGGCCTGCAGGTGGTACACGGCCATTGTATGATGCTGGACTACCCACTTGGTAAACAGTTCCCTCCAATACTACCCCGTAAACTGTGTACCATTGTCCGTCAGCAACATTCGTGAGTAGCCCCATTGGGGTAGAATTCTGTTTCCAGTACACAGGCTAGGCTGTGTGCACGTGCACTGAAAACTGGGTACGCCTCCGTCCATCGTGAAAATAAATCGCTGACCACTAAGATAAACCTTTTTCCATTGGGTGTGCGTAGATATGACCCCGTCAGATCCAGTGAGATGGACTCAAATGGATCCTGTGGCGTCTGTGGTTGTTGTGTGACTCTGTTGGCTCATCGACTTTTGAATAAGTTACACTTTACATACTCTCTCATGTATCGCCGGATGTCTCTGGTGACACTAGGCCAGTGGAATTGGCTTCGCACATTCCTGGTGGTCTGCAATGCCCCTGTGGCCTGCAAACTGCGTATTGTGCACATAACGTAGCACCTGCTCTCGTGCGCTATTGGGCACATAAAGCTGCCGTGTTGCATCTGGTCGTTGTGGTCTTCTCTCGACACACGTGTTGTTCATATGCCATCACTCCTGGTCATCTTGGATGATAGGGATGACACAAAGTTGTGTTTTTGTGCACTGCAGTTGTGCAGTGAGAACGCTTTTCTGTAAGTCGCCGATCCTGAGTTCCAACTCCTCAGGTGCCTCGATGATGGTGCAGCTAACACAGCCCTCGCCAGTTGGCTGTGGTAGGGGGATGTAGGTCATCCCAATCTTCTTGGTCCACCACTACCGTTTCGCCTAGTACATGTGAGAGTTTGACTGCCAACTGATTCTTGGCACCTGGAACATGTTCCATCTCAAATTCATATGCTTGGAGGAGGAGTACCCAGTGTGCCAATTTGCTTCTAGTTTCTTTCATTGTGTGAAGCCAGAGTAAGCACCGGTTGTCGGTTCGTTGTGTGAACCACTCTTGATTGTCTCCTCACTGGTAAAGGACTCTCACTCGCGTCCGTTTGAAGATATAAGTGACGACTTGGGTCGTGACGAGCTAACATTTTCGCACCAAAACTTTCCGGCTGCTTGGTTTCGCATGTCCTGCCCAGTTAGGCATTGCCCGTGAGTTTTACGCCCACACGTCTCACACCACACTGTCTCTTGTAATCAAGGCCAGCAAATGTCCTGATGATAACACTGTGGAATTCGGAAATTACCCATCAACAAATCCTCTGATTTATGCCCGGGTCTGAAAATATTGCGTTCACATGCTTCGCATAAGATGCGGTCTTGCTTGTCTGTTGTCACGTTTTCTGTCCGGCGTAAACATTCTGGATGATATTTCTGGGTACACTGTGCACAAATTACGGTTCCATTTCCCCTGTCTGTACATGTAATTTGTTCAGCGGTGCACTAATTCTGCCAATCGGTTATGATGGTTACTTGTGTATGTAAATCTATTAATTGTGTTGAATTACATGTGTATACAACTTGGCTGGGCAGTCCGTATTAGTTTCGATTCTGTTGCAATTTGCCAAAGTCGGCACACAAAAGTGCGGGTGTACCATTTGACGTGCAACTCCATGTTTCGCCCACACGTGTTCTGTTTGCTTGTGTGATCCGTTCCCTACGAATTTTTAACCTGTTGACCTCTCTGCTTGGACATATTATTTCTGTAAAAGGATTTAGTCCCTACTATGGGTTGTGCACAAGTTAGGATTTCCTTGCACTCATGCACCAGTTCAGATGATCCCTCTTATTGTCTCTTACAGCCACATGTTATGGAGCGCGATCTTCCGGGTCAAACATTTTGCTGATGCGGTAGCTGACTCGTGCGGTATGTGGCCGGCTCTCTGCACAGCACAATGCCGGGCAGGAGGGGGATATATACCATCCCCCCTGGCGCCTCGCCATCTGTCCGCTATCGCGTAATTACAGGTCCCCACTTGACACTCACATTTTTCCCACACAATGGCTGCGAAAGTTCTAAAAATGTTTTTGGAAAAACCCTGTAAAAGTTTATTTGTTTACATTTGAAAAGTATTTGAAAACTGCTCCTAAAAATGGTGCAAAAGTTTTTGTTTACTTCTGAAAGAGTTTCGAAAAATAAAAGTAAAATTAATTAAATTAAATTTTGCTCTGCAAATATTTATGAAGCTAACTGTTTTAGCTTGAAAATACTGCTGTTAAATTGCTTATTGTGCCTGAAGGGAATTACTGGAGCATGGTGTACTTACTGGTTGAGTAACTCTTGAAATTGACAAGTGTTCGTGTTTGTGATTTACTGTTGCACTTACATTGGCACGTCTGGTTTGCCGACTGACTTGTGACGTGCGGCACTAAATACATGTACACTCAAAATACATGCATTGCACTTGTTACACTTTCAGTGTCAAGTGGTTGTGTTTGGTTTGCATTTGTTTTAGACTACATTGTACTAAGGTGGTGATACATGATACACTGTGTAACATGTGTGCTGTAACAAAACTTAATGCATCAGTTGACATTGCAATGAAACAGCCCAGCACTTTGGGTTGTTTGTACAAATGCAAACCCACATGGTATGTCTGTTGACTAGGTGCAATTTCCACTCGGTGCTCTGTACGTACCTTGAGGTGACACATGGATAAAATACTTTTGACTTCTGCTTATTGTGTAAACAAAGCTAACAAATGGCTGTTGATATATTTTTAATATTTCGCAATGAAAAATCATAAACAAAATGAACTGAAATATTATGACCTGAGCCATTTGTAATGCTGCCACTGTGCTCTGAGTGCCTTATGACGTGATTAAAATGTATTTTGCTGAAGTGTTTCCTGATGTAACTTCGTTGTGTGATAGGTGTCTGTTGATCTCAGATTTCTCACCAATTGACGTAATTGGATTCTGCTGTTTGGCGCAGTGCACTATTTTATTGTATCCTTGCCCATGTAGAAGTATGCTGCGTAGTCTGTTAACCACGTGGTTTGTTGAGAAGGCCACTGACGTTTAGGACAGATTGATGTTCTAGTCGCCCTTGTTACAGGCTACTTGAGGTGTAGGAAATGGCTCTCTACTGCTCCTCAATGTTCGATTCGCCCTAGTTGGGTAAGCCACTTGATGTCCTGGAAAATAGCTTGTTCTTGCAATTAAATTTTTGATTCACCCTAGTTGGGCATACCACTTAACACAATGCTTCCCTAGAGATGATGATGAACTGTTGAACGTGCCTGGTGCCACGTTCGGTAGAGAACGATGATGAGGGTCATATGGTCGACAGCCTACGGCGATCTCTGGATCCGCAGTCTATTTGAAGAAAGTCTAGTTTGACTATTAATTATTACATAAATTCTATAAAACCCTTTACTGAGTGATGAAGGTGTCAGCCACTTCGCACGCCGATACTAACACTGAAGTTACTCTGCTTGTGGGAGGCAGGCCCCGTATAAGCAATACTTTAACACAAACAGTACATTAATAAAATAAAACTGCATTAGGGTGCAGTGCCCAATGACACTCCAGAGAGTATTAATCAATAGAATGTGGCAAATCCAATAGCTGACACATTTATTGACTGTTAGGGTACAGAACAATGTCACTCTACAGTAATATTGTGAATCCTTTTAAGTGGACCCGACACTTATGGCCTGCAGGAGGCTGTTGCTGTGAAGTAAGGTGATGGACTTTAGATTGCTTATGTGAAAGACGTGTGGTTGCACGCGTGAAATCCTGGAATGTTACCTCAGGAGCAGATCGGACCTACTGTTTTATGTTATACTATTACAATGAAGAATCAGTCTAAGTTGAATTGCCGAGGGTGGTAATCGTGGGAGCTTACCGTACGTCCTGCCGTATGGTACGAGTGTTGAAGTCGAATTGGTTTAAGATGGCCGCAGCCTCGTCGAGCTCGGCAGGAAAAGAAAATTACGTCAAGAGTATGCCATTGCACTTAAAGGATGAGTACATTTGCCCTCATCGGGTGATACAGGGTCTCGGACTCACGACCTACATAATCCGAGTGGGGAAGAATAACATCCAAGCACATCAAGATGACATCCGACTGTCAAGGGCAGAAATTCGCTATGAAAAAACACCAAGTGCCCCAGAGACCCACGACAGCGCAACACCTGCTGAGCTCCATCAAGCAAATGATGGGGAGGAAGGTGGTACAGCACCTCCCCTGGAGGACAGCCCACCTGGAATGGAAACTATTCCAATGCAGAATACAACGGTGTTCTAAAGGGGTCCTGAAATTCAAGTTCCAATGTCAGCGACGTGATAATTTCATAACAGGACAGCAAGCTGACACCAGCAAGTGCAAAGCAAGTCAGAGGAGGAAATAGCAAGAGCACGGAACAGGAACAGCAATAAAAGAAGTAAGACACCCAGGTAAGCTACGACTGCATCAGCTCTGCCAAGCAATGTAGGGTCGTTAGAAAGGTGCGAGGAGGAAGGTGCACCAGCACCTCTACCAGGAATGCCAGCAGCGAGTGTAACAGGCCCGCCTTGTCCCACAACGCAGCACCAGGAAGCGCTACCGCTCAGGCTAAAGTGCTGGAAACAGCACCAGCACTTATGGAAAGAGCATTGGCAGTGGATGACATACCACCCGCTCTTGTAGCACATCCTCCAAGCAGGCAAGCTGGCACCAGCCAGAAGGCTGTGTAGCAGGCATGGTCAACCACGGGGACCTTAGTAAGAGAGTGTAAACCCCCATCCCCTGGTCAAGGGCGGGAATCCACACTGGTCGCTACTAGAGGCAACACATCTGCACATGTTAGAGTAGAAGCGCAAGCACGAACAGCGATGGAGATAGCGAGAGTAGTGAGTTGGCCAGCTCACTGGACGTGTGCAGAACGAAGAGGCAATTACATCCACCATGGGACTACACAACATGTGGGGGCGTTTAAACGTCCTGTGAACAGGAGGTCCAAAAGAGGCAGCAGCAGCAGCAGAGGCAGTCTCAGCTGCATAGGTTACCCTATGCCCTACGTCCACGGCATCTGGAGTGGAAGAATTGCTACTGCGACGTGTGACGGCAACAGCTGCAAACGGTCTTGCAAGGGAAGGGGCGTTTGACGCAGACCACGGCCCTCCTAGAACGTCTACCTACTGTCCCCAGGTTTAAGTGTAGCAGATATCAGAACTCTACCAGGTGTGCAGGTACACCGATGCAGTTCATGCCACACTCGAACAGGGAAGTGGAACATGACATGCTAGTGAGACGAGTGAAGTGCCAAGTAGAGTCAGTTCTGTGTGAGCCAGTGCTTAGTTGCCATGCAGCCACGTGTGCTGTGTCGTGCAGTAATACAAGGAAATAGCACCAGAGTACAATATTTCCAAAAATGTTTTTAAAGGCAAGGCAGTGTCATGGCAGAACACACGGGCACGGCACATTGGATGATCTTACAAACTTCCTTACAACCCCAGTGGGCCAATGAAAGTGCTTTTGATGTTTTGTTGCAATTTCCATTCTCACGTGTTTTCATCCTCGCATCATTCCATCTAGTGTTTTTGCAGTGTATCACAGTTATTTTATGCAGAGTATTTTTATGTATGTTCCTAAGCAAGTAAGGCGAGTGCGAAGTCTTTTCATACCATGTGTATGTTAGACAGTATATCGAAGTGGAGCGCTTGCCTGCCAATGCTGGCACACACACAATGTTGCACACTCAGTTCCAGCTACGCATCTAGAGAGATTGGCAGTGTGTCGCCTCGTTCATGATTTGTGCACGTCGGGCGGCCATCACTTTTGGTTTTACTAGTCATAGTAATCGCAATAGTTAGTTAATCTCATAACATTATTGTTTTGTCGCCCGGTATTCCACCTATCACCTTCCCTGGGGAAGCATATGTTGTGCAAAGTAATTCATTTTCTGGCTTTGTGCCAATTTATATAGTGTAACTTTAGTAGGCAGGTCGAAGCCCGTCAAATTGTATCAAGTTGTTCTCGTGAAGAACGTTATCAATAAATCCAGTAAAACTATGCAGATGGTGTCACGTCTTTTATTTGGGTGGCCTTCGTGCATTTTAGGGCACAGGCCCTCACCTTCCCGCCAAGTGTTTGTGCCTACGAGTGTAATTTGTATATCAAAGTGTTCATTATGTCAAATGGCCATAAAGCAATTATGGGTGTGTGGTCAGCCCCAATAGTTAACCGCTTATCACACAATTAAAATTGGAATATGTCTAAGGAGCAGCAGAGTAGCATACCAGAAGGAACTAAAAGGGAATGCTGAAAAGGAAATGCCGGAACACTGAATTCATTAAAAATGGAGCACTTTAATTTGGAAGGAAACAAAATGACAATAATTCCCACCCGAAGTTTACCTATGTTGTACCACTCCCACACTTCACACTCTCAAGGGTCAGACAGTGGCACACCTCATTTTAGAGTGGGTCAGGAGGGAGGATAAAGTCGAGGAATTCCAGAAGACTGCGGTGTGGATGCTGGATGCTCAGGATCATAGGATGCGATGCTGAGATGGTTGGGTTTGGGTTTTTCTCTCAATCTGCAGTAGTATTTCTTGGTGTGGCATCGAATAAGATGGGTTGGCAGCTCTTCGTTGCACAGACGATACAGAAGTTTGACGGGTGTGTATTGTGGTCAGCCAAGGGTGATAGCGTAGACCCTCATTGTATGCGAATGATAGAGGCCTGTACGTGGATGGATGAACATATGATCAGATGGTGGATATGTATAGTAGAAGTGGTATATATGAGGGCTTGCCAGAGGTGAATTCACGTATGTTCTGGAATGGCACATGATGTGGTGAGAAGAGGACGAAGGATTCTGAGAGCTGTTTTTGATTTGCTGATGGATGTGTGAATCTAGCGGTGCCAGGTTAGTGTGCTATCAAGATGTACCCCAAGGTAGTGAGCATAGATGGTCCTGGAGAGATGGTGGCAGAGAAGAATGGGTGGCGGAGGTGGCTTATGTCTTCTTTTGGCTAAGAACATGGCATTGTTAGATTTGGGTAATGTGTATTCTGTTCCATGTACTTAGAAGTTTTAGTTATTGTATTTTGAATTACTTGCTGTTCATATTTAGGTCAGCATAAAATATTTTCCTTGGCATTTTCATAAATATAATATAATGGTACACTACCTTTGAGGAAAAAAAAAAAAAAAAAAAAAAAAAAAACTTAGTGTTTTAAAACAGAAACTGAAACTAATTTTTCATGTTAAAATAATGCAAGTTAATGCTACAAACATTTTTTTCAAACAGAAAAATTACAATTCATTTGTTTTTCAAATGCATTCAGTTATTTTTCCAGATTTTAAAACAAGCAAACTAAACTTATATATTGTTATAATAGTAGTTTGATTTTAATATAATTTAAGTTTTCCAGAAAGTTATATGTACACAAATATTCGCATTGAAGAAGTTAATTTGTCAAACCTTATTACAGTGCTGGCACAAGAAGGATGTTGCTTCTTAGAAAAGAACATGTAGACCTACATGAAATTTTCAACTCTTTTGCCATAGTATGTTACTGGAAACAAGTTTTATCATTAAAACCATGAATTCACTATAACAAACTTGAGCCTAGAGTACAGTAAATCAAACTATGGGCAACAATCATTTATTCGAAAACTTTAAACAATACACTTTTATCTAACTATATATTCAGGTCCCAGAGATGATGAGCTGCGTTCGTGCCCCACCTGGTATGGCAGGAGGAGGTCAGGAACTGTTGAATCAGCCCGGCGCCACGTTCGGTAGAGAATGGTGATGTTGGAGGTCGTAGTCCAGCGGCCTAAAGGGATCTCTGGATCTGCTGTCAATATCTGACGTTGGTTCTAATTGGTTATTCATTAAATACGTTGGTTGTAATAAATCTTTGATAAAGGTCGAAGTTGTTAACCACCTTGCATGCCGATACTAACACTGAATTTACTCTGCTTTCGGGTGGCAGGCCCCGTAATACGATACTTTTACACACTGAAAGTACGCTATATTAGGACTGTTTTAGGGCGCAGTACCCAATGATACTCGGGAAAGTATTAGTCAATAAAAGCCTACTCTTAGGTTATCAACATTTTTTCACTGTTGCAGTACATGACAAATGTCACACTGCAGTGATGATGCGTACCTATTAATGTAGACACAGAACTCGTGGCCTACCGGAGGCTGTTGGTGTTAAATAACGTGTGGGTCTTAATGAATATTTAATAAAAATGCCTGGTAGCACGCACAATGCCTTGGAATGTTACTTCAGGAGCAGAATGGACCTACCCTAGGCACTATATTAAATCAAAAGGTTCCAGTTCGTTAAAAGTATATTGCATTTAAATGATTAGAGCTTAAATTGAGGCGCCAAGGGCAGTTAACGCGGAGCTCAACTTCCATCCTGCCGGATGGCCCGAGGCTCAAGTTGAACTGCCTGAATATGACCAAGGCTTTGGCAAGGTTCACCGAATCTGCCACCAAATGAAAATATGAAAGAACTGTACTCTGAATTTTACATGTTTACAAGAATGCATTCGGCAGATAATTATGATTACCGGTATGTACTAAAATCACAGTGATGACATACCCATGAGCGTCGTAGCCCCTGATGTGGCTGAGAATGTGACGCCACGAGCATGTCATCGTACTTCAAGGTTGATATTAAATGAAATGAGGCCTTAGATGGCTGATTGTGGATAGATGATTAAATTTGCACTCTTATATTTAATGTACATTTGGCTGGTTGGCGAAATACTATGAATAACTGGGTAGTGTCCCTACATTTCACTTTACGTGACGTCACATGCATTTGACTCCTGCGATCGTGCTTTTGCCCTGTTATCAGTGGGTTTCGTTCAACCCCCTATGGAAAACTAGACAGTCTCCCTAGTAAGCTTTGAAAACACACAATGCAAAATTCTTGGTTTTGTCTCTCCTTGCTCATTGGTACTAGGGAGCCCATTGAGAGTTTACACTTGCTTCGGGAATAGTATTCCCCACCTTTTAAACCCTCTTGGGGCCACATAGCACTTCTGGCTCGACCAATAGTACTGCCAACATCGCGCACATTGAAAAGGCATAAGGTGTCGCGGTGCCGCTTACCCTGTGTTCCCTCCAATGGCTGTTTCATCTAACGGTCGTGTTTTCATGGAGGAAAACCTTCAAGACCACATACCAATTTATTACAAGTTACCACTTGTAATAAAATTTAAGTCAATATGGTGGCTTGCGGCCCACGCATTGCAAGTTGGCAAAAAAATGTAAAACACACGTTCTTGTCTATCTGCACTGATCGTGATATAGACCTATTGTCGACTGGTCAGGTGTTGCTGTTGTAGTTGATGCGTCTGCTATGGTACTAACGGACACAAGGGATACGTGGACGTCATGTGACATATTTGGTAATTTGGTATTTCGTATTTTGTACCTAGCAGTGTTAGCAAAAATACATCCATGTTCCAGACGTCCACGTATCCCTTGTGCCTCTTTGTACCACCACAGACAAATCAACCACAACAGCAAACACCTGACCGATCGACACCAGGTCCCGGTCACTATCAGTGCAGGTTGACAAGAACGGCGTGTTCACACTTTTCTTACCGCTCTGCAGCTATTGGGCCGAGGGTCACCTTATTTTAAATTTTTTACAAGAGAGAACTCTCATAATAAATTGATATGTGGCCTAAATGTTTGTTTCCTGTGAAGTCACGACTGCTAGATGCAACAGTCATAAGAGGGAACACAGGGGTAAGTGGTGCCGCGATACCCTATGTCTTTCTGATGTGCGCGACCTTGGAGGGCCTTGTGGTCGAACCTGGTGTGCTTCGTGGCCCCAAAGAGGGATGCAAAGGCGGGGAATATTATTCCCAAAGCAAGTGCAACATGGCGAGCGGCTCCCTAGTACCAGTAATAAATGAGAAGCAAAACAGTGGGTTTTGTCTAGTGTTGCATTATAGTTTACTAGGGAAACCGCTCGTTTTTCCATAGAGGGATGCGCAAAACCCGCAGATAGCAGGGCTAAACCATGCCCACAAAACTGAAATGCATCTGACGTCACAGGAAGTGAAATACAAATGCTTAATACCGTTATTCGCCGTATTTCACCAATCAGGCACTTCTGTGCCAAACCAGCACAGAGGTTGTGCTGGGTGGCCGACTGTGGGTGCGTGCATAAATACACCATCTGGTCTGGCATGAGCCCTAGTGGTGGACGGGTGGTGTCCTGTATCCACTGTACTGTATATTGTTCTTGGTGGCGCCGATGGTCTTGACGACTGCATCATTGCCTCTCCTCCTGTGCACCACTGCTTTCCATTGTGCTGCTGTCTTTTGCCCTCAGACACTGTTTGTCGCCTGGCAAACTGATGTTTCAGCCCAATAGAACCTCTCCTGGGGATTGTCCTGCTGCTGCGTTGTTGCGCCTGCGGAGGGTGAAGTGTGCGGCTGGCAGGTATTCCACCCAAGTCGTGTGCTGCTCACCCACACAGAGCTGGGGCTGCACCTTCAACTCCTTGTTGTGCCGCTCTGTGGATTTCGCACACAGGTGGTATACAGTAGTTTTCAGATGTCGCACGTCCCACACTGTGCACAGTTCCCTCCATTTCTTACCAAAGAGTTGGGTTCCATTATCCATTAGCAACTCTTTCGGATACCCCCAGCGGGGAAAGAATTCCAGTTGCATAACTTTTGCAAAGTGGCCTATTCTTGCATTACTCAAAGCATACACTTCTATCCAGTGTGATAAATAGTCAGCGACTACGAGTTTGAACATTTTACTGCCTGCTGATTTCGGGTACGGTCCCATTAGGTCCAAACTGACCATCTCGAATGGTTTTCTCAGATGTCGTGGCTGCTGTTGTTGCGCACCATTAGTTCTACATGACCTAATTGATTTCATTTTTTGCACTGTTGTACCCATTTTCTCGTGCAATGTGTCAACCCTAGCCAACAGAAATTAGCTTTTACATTGTGCACGGTCTGTCCCACATCTGGGTGCCCTGCTGTAACACTCAACATTTTCACATGTGCATCTCTCTTTCAGCGCTTGCGCAAAGGTGCAATCCACTTGCGTATTGACCACTTCCTGATGTGAGTCCGATATTAGCATTTCTATAGCTACTGCACTGACTCTATTGATTTGTGCTTCTAGTAGCAGCTCCTCTGTATCAGATGGAAAAATGTCTTCCCACCCGGCATCATCATGTAAAACTATCTCCGCATTTGGGACTCTGGATAACGTGTCGGCAAGTTCATTATCATGCCCAGGGACTACATGTATCGCAGATATTTTCAAACAATATGTTGGCTAACCAAATATTTATTTTTGTTAGCCTACTTGTGATGAAATTTTTTTAGCGGGAATCGTGTTTCGGGATATTTAAAGTGTGGTATACATATTAATAATTGTGTTAACAATTTAAATAAACGGAATTCTGAAGCGTACCACAAAAATAATTTAATAATTATGTTCTTGTTATAAGCTTGCATTGCACTGACACTCATGGTTGGAAATGTCTCGTGATTGGCCAGCGTAAAAGAATTGAAAATATTCAATCCTCTTAACCTTACCGCGAGCAGGCCGACATATGCCATTATGTTGTATTGTAGCTGGTGCCATATACATGTGTGGATTCAATTTTTTATTGTTAATTCTTACTGTGATTCTAGCCAGGGCTTAAGCCCTTGGTACTAAATTGCACTTTTGGAGAAAGATGTAAGACAATTGTTGTATATATGGGGAATAGAATTATCCATAAATGTCTCCTGTAGCTCCCCCCTTTTTTTTCTTCTAAAATATTTCTAAATATTGATTGTCCAGTGCAGACAATTCAAAAGAAATTTTAATTTCTGTGTTTTAATTATGTTCCAAGTGTAACTTAACCCTGTTCAGCATTGTAAATGCAAGAAACAAAATTGTACCCAACAGTAAGGGATAAATAAGTATAAAACTGTAGCATAACAGAGAACTAATGTAACGTAAAGAGAGGGAATAACACAAATGGGATTTGAATTTATTCACCAGAAAACATTAAATATATTGACATTAAATATTCATAAACGAGAGGAAGACATATGGGAAACATACCTCTCGAGTTTGTCAGTGTTAGGAATTTAAATGTACATGCCGGCAAATAATTTCTTATTCGTGGCTCAGGAACATGTTAACTTTGCCTTCCAGAAATTAAGCTACGCTGCTGGTCGCCATTTTGTTGCACTCCTTTCTGATATTCAACCTGCTATACATTACACAACTGGAGCATGTGTGTTATACTTTATTTAATAATTTATTCATAAAATAGTTTTCCACAAATCCTGATGTATGAGCACTTATTGTGCTTATTGTCGCACATGACCCAATAATGGTCCGCAGGACACACACCTACGATCGGTAGTTTTATGAGGAAATTATTTGATTGCACAACTAACACAAGCCAATAATAAACTAGCAAAACTTCCCACGTGAATTGTAATACATATTTATTCATTCATTAACTTCTTTGTTCAACACGAAATGATTCGAATGTAACCTTTCTATGAACATTCTAATGTAAACACAATGTTTTTGTCTTCTGTCAAGATGGCGATAAAGTTGATAGTTTAACCACCTATCTCCAGCGTCTTCACTTATTTCACATCATGCCATTTCCTGTATACTCTTAAGTCCATGGATCATTTGTAGTCTTTTATCTTTGCTTTCTGATTACTTTTTCTGTGCACTCTCTTAACTGTTCGGAAAGTAGAGTAGTGTCCGGTTCGTATTTTTGTACCTCGGCGTAGGAATCTCGGCGCCACTATGTGTTTGTGCCTTTTGACTTTCCTGCGAGTTTCATGGACCTTCGAATGATGGATTTGACGAGTTTTTGATTATTATCAGCCGTGAATTTCGCGTTTTTGTTGTTTCGACATTTCTTGTATTAGGAATTCAACGGTGGCATGACTGTAAGATTAAATCCAAGGCCACGTGCTTTCGCACTCTTTAGATAAGCTAGAGATAGATAGATAGATAGATCGGAAAGTTAGATTTCATTGACACGTTGGCGCGAGTGTAAAAAGGGAAGAACCGGGAAATAATTCCGAAATAGAAAACTGTTGCACGAAACATGTTTGGCTTGGCTTCTCTAATAGCTGATTTGTTACGTCCTTCACAATCCGTGAAAGAGGAATACCTTGATGTAGAATATGATACCGCGGAAAGATGGGCTACAGTGATTATGTACAGTAGGGTTGTGGAAGGTCAGTCTAGCAATGGTAGCAGTTCAAGCGGCGACGACGGTGGCGGCGGCGGCGAAAACGCTGTTATTCATCACTGGGCTCTGGTAGTGCATTTTGAAGACAACAGCTATAGATTTCTGGAAGGTAAGAACCTGTTGATAAGATTTAATTTCTTCTGTGATTTACAATCGTCCCAGAAGCTGACGTTTGGCGAAGTAGATTCGTACGGTACGGTGCGATGCGATGGTTTCTATGTTTGAGCCCGCGGTAACGGTACAATTTCTCTACAAGCTACAAAACATCGGAAATTATAGTAAGCTCGGTTAAACGTTTTTGGCGTTACAGTACTAGTCTAAAAATACGCGCGCGTAACTATTTTTGTTATAATATAGGCTGTTCACGGAAAAAAGACCACCTCTTTTACCCTAATTGTTTTTTCCTTTCTGCTATTTTTTTAACTTTTGACCACTGTTTTAAATCAATATTTTGATGTAAGTAATGAACACAGTGTGTAGATTACACCGCACTCGGAAGATAAAGTCTAAGGCTAAAATAAAGTATATTTATTGGATATTATTCCAAATGAGAGGACTTCCAGAAGTGCTCACTTTGCCGTGAATAGCCTATAAGTTAATATTGCCGAACTTCCTGTGCACCGATCGCTTGCTACTTTTTGTGCATATGCCAACCGTGCTAATACATTTGATTTAGCGTCCACACAATACCGCCGACAGACAGTATAAAACTGAAATTAACCACTTTACGTATACTGCCATTAGGGAGTTTTCCTACTTTTTTCTGCCTACCACGTGATAGTATGGCAAATTTTAAGACTCACGCTGTGGTGGTCATTTCTTTACGCAATGAAAGTAGACAATGATTTTGCGCGGGATAAACGGATGTCACCATGTTGATGTTCCTGTGACGTCAGTTTTACATGAAAAGGCCTTAGCGGGTTAAATGTGCATTTGGAATTTTTATTAAATTTTGTTTCGGAGGGTTTTAATCTTATTGCTGCCTTATCGAACACCAAGTGTTGAATAGTTTCTCAGCAAAAATTCACCGAAATTTACTCCTGATAAGATATCTACGAATAGAAGACTAGCCAGCCAGATTCATTATTTTTCGGCTATTTTTATTGTTTTATTGCGCCTGTAAGATCTTTTTTCGATACATATGTGTACAGCGATATTGGACAAGTCAAATTACAGATCGTGAGACTGCCCTTCTTGTCGCCTGTCTTAAAACATTCTTCCGTAATCCATTTTTTTCCCTTGCGAATTTTGCTTAAGCAATTATTATTTGACATTGTTACAAAAAATATTCCTAACGAGAAAATATTTTCTCATATCAAAGACACATAACTAATCCCAACTGCATTGAATAAAAGATAAGAACACGCATTTTAATAGTTACATTGATTGGGCCATGATAAACATTGAATGACATTATCGCCGGAAATTAATAAATATTGAAACCAATATTTAATTGTACTGAATCTGTAGCAGATTCCTACCTAGCTCCGAGTATATTATTGTAATCATTATAATTTTATCCTTATCATTATTTTATTCTTTACACAGAAAATATTAAAAAATTATCTACATCCGCAATTTTTTACTTTTGTCCTATTAAATGTACTCAAAGAGGATACAATATAGTACAAATGGTTAGAAATATAATCTTTAGGGTGTTCTGCTCAGTTTCTTTAAGGGTAAGGTGGAGTATAAGGCGACACTGTGGTTTAATCCATTGCCTTACATCTCGTGTAGTACTTTCCTACTGTTATAACCAATTCATGATTACTTCACACTTTTCTGATGCCCTGCTAAAGTTCTACTTCCAGGATATTCCTCCGCATCATGCAAACTAAGCGTAACTAAGTCAAGAAATTATACCAAAGGACAACTCACCGAATTCGTGCGCTCCCAGTTGAAATAATATTTTGCATAAGAACTATTTCTTACTAGCCATTACCAAAACACATGCTTTCTCGCTGTTTTTTAATTCATATTTATTATAAACTAGCTGTTCCCGCGGCATCGTCGGCGTGGACTTTAGGATTTGTTTTAATATTTTTAAGATATAAAATTGAAATAAGGCGTTAATAGTGTCAATCGGAATTTATACATAATCATTTCTATAGTAAAAACAATAAATTCTAAAGGTCATACATGGTGTCATTTTTCTAAGGTTTGGTTTAAAAAATTGTGAAGAAACGGCGAATAGGCTATAATTCTTGAGCCCTCCAATATCGTTAAAAACAGCTCTTTCAGACCGTTACGTTGTAAAACATAATATCTGGAAACGAGCGAAATTAAAATTTCTTGTTTGAAAAATGTCTGAAACTACGTGAAATGAAACGAAAAATTCGTGAATAGTATTAGCCTCATTTGATATATGCCATTTATGAACATCTAGCAGATGGTAACATCGTCCATAATTACGAAATTAGGGGGTGCCTTGTCATTAAACCAATCAAATAGTGAAAAAAAGAGTCTTTATACATCGTTACGTAAATTATGATTACGACCTATGAATTACCATTGCAAGATGTAAAAAAATGTCGCCTTGGTAAGAAAACCTCCGGGGAATGGTTTGCGAGAAAACAGACCTCCAAGCTTTTAAATGCCTCATAAGCATTACGTGGCATTTAATATCTTGGAGGTCTGTTCACTCGCAAACCATTCGTCGGAGATTTACTTATCAAGAGGACTTGTTTTCAAGTCTTGCGAAGGTAATTTCTAGGCCGTGATCATATATTACGTAACGCTGTACGACGATCCTTGTTTCACTGAGGTGGCAACCCCCATTTTACTATGTAGATTGTGGTAGGTCAACATCGGTACTTGCATGTTACAGTGAGTGAATTGTTTGGCATGCCTACGGAAATTCATCCCTTAATATCATATGGTTTCAGTGTAATTAAATATAGTTCATATTTACAACTCCATTTTCACAAGGGTTTCCTGGCATTCGTTGTCAGACATTTTCTAACTGAAATTTTGCAAGAAACGTCTTCTCGCCGTTTGTCGCAGAGCTGATGACTCGCTCTGTATATACAAAGCACAACACTTGCTTGTTTTTTTTAAACATGCCTAGTGTATTTGATGTACAGTAATTTGTTTTAAAAGTCATGTTATTTACGCATTCGCGCATGCGTTTTTAAAATAAAAACAAACACGAGGCTCATTTTGTATTTTTACTAACATCCGCTACATACAAAATACGAAATATCAAATTACCAAATACGTCACAATTTGTGTATACAAAATCGGTTCACGTGATAATTTTGTCAACAAAATCTGCCAATTCGGACACGGCCTAAAAAGGATTCAATCAAACTCCTTCGTTACAGTAAACACTAAAAATATTATAAACACAAATATGTGTAATATTGTTTCTACATACTCTGTAGTCCCAGAAATGTAGTTTTCATATATTTTTGGCCATTTGCCGAAAGGATGCAATTCTTTCTAATTATCAAACTGCATTCACATCTGTCAATGAAACTTGCTCTGATGAATAATTGCATAATTATACTCATTGCAGAACCTTATTGGTTACATTTTCACTTTGCTAAACAATGTCACATTCCATCAAAAGTAACCTTAATCTCCAAACATTCAACAAATTAGCATATAAAATTCTCGAGACAACCATTAGTTTATGCAGTTCAGTTATAGCCTCAAATATTCCTGTTTCATGACCAAAATATACTGTATATGTAAACAAACGCAACATTCACATTTTACTGGAACATTCAATGCAGTTGTCATTTCGGTATATCCTCTATAACGGCATATTTGTTTGCACGAATACGTGTATCTCGGTAAATCAGATTTCTGCAAATACGACTTTTTGTCTGAAAAGATAAAAAGAACAATTATCTATCCCCTATTTTTTTTTGTCAGTTTAAGTGTATTTTTCCGGAGAAAAAAAAGTCGTGAAAATGGTTAAATACGGCATTTTTAAAGCTTGCTTATGCACTTTCCTTAAGGTTGAAGTAAAGCAACTGCCTGCTAGCACTGCACCCGACCATACAATGTGAAGAACTCGTAAAAACTTAGTACAGACACCATACAAACTGTCAGAAAAGTACGATTTATGTTATACATGAAAAAAAAAAATTTAGGTCCCTTTATATATTTTGCAACATTATAAAATATTTTACTAAAATATACTTTTTAAATGTAAAAAAATATCTGATTAAAAGAGTCTGTATTTTTAACAAAATTTAAACGCATTTCCGTTCTGGTTTCTGGATGCTTCAGAAAGCAGAATTTGCAAGAAAATCTTCGTCATGGAATATCGTTATAATATTTACTATGATTGAGTGTGAGAAAATTGTAAACATAACGTAGAAAATAATTTTTATAATTACTTTTATGTGCATCCATTTGTCACAAATATTTATGACTGAAATTGAAGTAAATAAAGCTATTTATAAAATTGACATGATGCATTATTACTGTGATTTTACTACACATGATCACAGTAAATATTATGACGATCTTTCTTGAAGAAGATTTTCTTGCAAATTCTGCTTTCCGAAGCATCCGGGATGGAAATGCGCTTAAATTTGGTTAAAAATACGGACTATTATAATCGATTATTTTCTTACATGTAGAAAGTATATTTTTATTATGTTAAAAAATATTCACGTTCTTCTTTCCTATACAGCATAAATCGCATTTTTAGGGCCATTTTTATGGTGTCTGTACTACTTTTGTAAGAGTTCTTCGCGTTCTATAGTCGGGTACGGTGCTCCATAGGTAGTTGCTTTACTTCAACCTTAAGCGGCAAGAGAAAATGACAAACTTACGGACGTAGTTTAATCTGTGGTCTTTCATCGCGTGTAATAAAGTCCCACTGTTAAGCCCCTGTCACTCTGTCAAATTTTCGCCTTCAACTATATTTGACAATAAAATCTAAAGACGCCAATCGGCCATCAAATTTTTCCTTCCAGCAAATTTTACCCTTTAACGTATTTGAATAAGTCATACTGTCAAATTTTTTCAACTGGGAGAATCTGATTTCAATTATGATTTAAGAATTATTTCCATAGAGAGATATTGCTTTTGTTTTGCCGTGCTCTCCATTACAGGAAGAAATATAAGTAATATTGTATTATATTTTCGTTTCTTTACTGAATTAAAATTTGATTCATAAGATATGTTTCCTGCACAATTAAATTTAATGCCTCCGAGTTCGTAATATTGCAATATTCACTTAAAATAGCATTCATGGCCAGACCGCTTCTACATAAATTATCTTCATAACTTACTTCATTTCCAGCAATATGTTCGTTATTTTAAGTTTCTTGACGTCCATTTTTGTTGTGCACGATTCTGATTGGCTGAGACCGTCAAATATCAAATAAATTTTTGAACCGGTTCAATTTTCAAATGTTTGATGGAAACTGAAGCCATCCAACTTTTTCAGACAAATATGGCGGCGGCGTTTATGACGTTTCGATGACGCCATAACTGCCCAACTTTATTTGACTAAACTTATTGGAAGCAGTTTGACGGAAAAATTTGACAGTGTGACAGGGGCTTTACAATCTAACGTTAATGGCACTGGGCACAGTACAGTGTCACGACGGAAACACTGCACGGCTTGTGCGTAGAAGCGATGAGTTACTGCTTGACCTTGGACCAAGTTTTCCTCATGGCTGGACATGAGGAAAACTTGTCCGGCCATGACAAGGTCTGGACTTAAATTAGGACTAATAATTATAAATATTATAGAAAAAATAAATATCAAAACTAAAATAAAAGATGGTCTGGTCGATTCTCCACTAGGAGAATCGACCAGACCAGATGATCCATACACCGCCATCGCTGCTCACATGGCCGGATTGGGGCTGGATCCACTTAACTGATCAACCCCCTCTGGTATCTCAGTGACATGTGGTGCTCAAAATTAGGTCCACTGCTTGCAAAGGCCGGGTGAAAGGAACGCGGAGTGTTTCTACATGTCATAAGTCTGAGTACCTTGAAGTGCATGCTAGGGACGCCAAAGCGCTGACTTATCCTTTGTAGATTGTGTTATTCTCTGACTAAATGCCGTACTCTTGCCAGGGAAGTGTTCTATGAGCCACAGTGAGTGAGATAGTTAGTGATTTTATTTCAGACATTTTTTATCCTTTAATCATATTTTGAAATAAATATTGCCATGTAAGTAATCAACACAGAGCGTAGATTACACCGCACTCGGAAATTAACGCCTAAGGATAAAATAAAATATATTTATTGACTATTATTTCAAATGAGAGGGCTTTCAAAAGTGCTCATTTTACAGTGACTCACTTATACCACATGTGTCGGTCTGATTTTAGAGGCGTATGAACGTCATAAATTCCCTGCCCGTAACTTTATATTATGTTTTAACCCTCACACTGACTGGAATGTTCAAAGTACAGTTGGCAGTGATATAGGAACAACAGTTCCATTCTGGATGCTGGAAAAATTCGCGAGTTCATTGACCCGTAGATTTACTTTCACAGTCGTTTGGTGTATTCAAGTTTATTCCATTCATGGTTACTTACAACTTTTCCGAAGAACTGGTCAAGTTCTACTGTCAGGTTATTCCTCAGCCTCGTGCAAACAAAGATTAACCGAGCCTAGACAGTTGCGCCAAAGGGATAACTTACCGCATTTGTGCACACTTAGTTAATAACATTTTGCATGATAACTGTTTCTTGCTAGGCATTACCAACGCACACATTTTCTCTGTTTTTATTCATATTAATTATACATGAAATATTGTCATAACAAATAAAACGCAAGTAACAGTTCAGTTTAACCAAAAATAAAATAGTTTTCTGTTAACAGAAGTATGAAACGCTTGCAATATTTAGGAAATAACCAGAAACGTTTGGGGTGACTTTCAAATATATGATTTGAAAAGTGTAAAGTGGCAGCGAATGGAATTAGTGTATTGATCTTCGTTTGGGACAGGCATCTGGCAAGTCGGATCCGGAACAGTCTGCCATCTTGGTAGGCGCGGCCGGCGGCCTGCGATGGCCACGTGATGGGCAAAATTGCCTGTTTCACTCCAAAAATCACTTCCGAAATTAATTATCTGGGCCAAAAATCACTTTTTACACCAAAAAAAAAATTCAAAAGAAAATCTAAAAATGAGGAAAGCGGATTTGAAGCACCTCGAAGCAATAGCTGAAAAATACGCACGACGAGCAAGAGTACTAGAGTATCTTAACGGAATGGGCCACTTAATCCTCAGACCAGGAGAGGAGGATTTGAGACTCCTAGCCAGGTCTAGCGGGACCGGGGAGGATCAGGGAACCTCCCCCCCCCCTCCATCAACAACGTCCACACCCCGCTACCTCCACCCCTCCCCTCATCAACCACACACCTATTCTACCCTCTCACCAACCACAACCCCTATCCTTCATCTACCCTCACCTTCTCGGTCGTCAAAATTCTTAAAAATCGAAGAACATATGTTACCCCACCCTACAACCCTAACCAACACCCCTACCCCTCCTTTCCCCAAATTAATCATTGTCCTTACGTAACAATATCCCTCCATCCATACAAATCAATTGAGCATACTGCTTACGTATCTTTTGTAATAGTTTATGAATCACCAACAAACATTTCGCTGGCAATTTCTGTAAGCTTTTGAAATCTTGTTTGTCTTTGAATGCCAGTAATTTCACATCGGCCTCAAAACCTCAACCAATTAATGGAACTGCTCTTAGCTTACGTTATTTCATCGTAGCCAATGCAATCTGGTGGGTTTTTTTCCTAATCTGCCCTAATTTTAAGTGTTCAGTGTGCGTCCGAGATAGGAACGGGAGCTAAGTTCATCTTATACGCCTACAAGAGAGAGAATTCGTGCAGGGAGACATGCATCGCGGCAGAGAGGGATTGGGCAGCCATGGCCGCATTTAGAACCATGACTACCTCCCTAAGTATACCTCCGGTCAAGGACGGGAAAGGAAAACCGTTATAGATATAATAAAAAACCATTTTGACAGCAAATAATTCAAGATTATCACATGCATTAATATAAAATGCTATGGGAGATAAAGTAGGAACCATGCTCTCTATTAGTGGGTAGAGAAATACTAGTATAGTCTATTGCTGTTTCTTCACACTTTTTGAACCAAACCTTTTACAAATTCCCCTATGAATGATGTGTTTCGTTATTTCCTAAATATGTCTTGTATCACACGTATTTTATACTTGCGTTAAAATAAAAGTATCTTATTTTTGGTTAAATTTATGTTTTACTTATATTATGTCGGTATTATATTGTTCATTGACAGGTATTGTGAATAAAAACGGAGAAAATAGGTGTGTTGGAAATGCCTAATAAGAAATGTTTCTCGTGCAAAATATAGTTACATTGAGTGTGCACGAATGAGGTGGGTTGTCCCTTTGGTGTAGTTTTTTGACTTGTTTAAACTTAATTTGCATGAGACGGAGTAATATTCTGGAAGTAGAACTTTAGCAGGGCTTCGGACTATACAGGCTGTGTCTAAATTCCCATTACATAATGTCAGGGCTTGTAGTGTGGACCAAACGGTTACGTTTTGCATAGGAACTTATGTGCGGAAACGTACTGTTTCCCCACGACAAACAAAACACCGCCACATCACATGTTGACCTCTCCCACGTCTGCAAACACTGTACGTTGGTTTTCTCCTGGGTACACTTACAAGAAGGGCTCGATGTGACGACCAGCGACGGCTATACACACGGTACTTATGTACCATGTCCTGGTACACATGATCTCAAATACCTTCCAAGATCCGCCGTAGCCATAATCCGCGCCAGCAGATCTTCCTCTGATTCCACAGGGGTCTCGTAAATCACGCCCTTCATGCGGCCCCATAGGAAGTAGTCTATGTCGGGTGAACGTGCAGGCCAAGCGACGGGGTGGATAGGTAGGTGCTTGGCCTGCACTTTCACCCGACTTGACTCCGCTAGACTACTTTCTGTGGGGCCACATGAAGGGCGTGATTTATGAGACCACTGTGGAATCAGAGGAAGGCCTGCTGGCGCGGATTATGGCTGCGGCGGATCTTGGACTTCCAGTTATTGGTGATCGTGTGTACCAGAACATGATACGTAGGTACCGTGTTTGTGTAGCCGTTGCTGGTCGTCACATCGAGCCCTTCTTGTAAGTAGACCCAGAAGAAAACCAACGTACAGTGTTTGCAGACGTGGGAGAGGTCAACATGTGATGTGGTGGTGGTTTGTTTGTCGCGGGGAAACCGTACGTTTCCGCACACAAGTTCCTATGCAAAACGTAACCGTCTTGGTCCCCACTACAAGCCCTTACATAGTGTAATGGGAATTTAGACACATTCTGTAGAGAGAGAGAGAGGTAATGGGGTAATGTGTTCAGTCGTAGATCCTGCTGTATGTTTTTTTTACAAGCTGATGTGTGTGTGTTTGATTCATAGGCAGTCCGAACGAAGATGGCTTCTTGCACGCCTACTACAAGAAGAACAGTGGCGACGGCATGACGAAGTTGAGGGAACTGGGCGACGTGTTCACTTCACCGGCCAAGCTGAGAGCCATCGCCAGGGACAACGTGCTGAATGGCTCCCTCTACGACCTCGTCGACAACTGCCAGGACTGGGCCGTAAGAGCGGCTATTGACATCTCCGCGGACATCGGGAGGGAGGCGTCGAGGATCCCTAGGATCAGTCCGATATTGTCACTGGCGCGCAATGTGCTCGGAGGGAACCCTATGAGAATTCTGCTCGGAGGGAACCCTATGGGAATGTTGCTGGGACGACGCTGAGTTGGCTGTGGTCCCGTCATGACCATCATGGTCACACGTGTAGATTTGGGGGGGGGGGGGAGAGAAGGTCGGGTTTTGTTCCTTGTGCGAATGTGGTAACTAAACCCGCGAGATGGTGTTCTGTTAACCCAGCACAAAGCATCACTTCTCTGGTGAACAAACGTTATCATGCACTTGTTTCGGCATGTCCGGTCTAGTTTCCACGGATTAAGCTGGGTTTGCAATAGAAAAATTAAGCGATAAATTATGCGTTATGGTGTGTACCGAAGAACTGGAAGTGTGTTTATTGGTTTCCGATGGAACTTAACATGTCTTGTGCGTTGTTGGAATTTACTTGAGCGTTAAAAGAAATGGTGCACATGAAGAAGTGTGCACATGTTTGTAATTACATTTGTTCACAAAATTAAACTTCTCTGCTGAAACATGTCTACTTTGAAGTATGCTCGTCTTAAATATTGATGCGGCAGGTGCAGATTTAGGGCGGTGCGACAGCTGTCACTGCACAGGGCGCCGTAATATGTTGTTCAAATTACAGAACTACCCATTATTTTAATGGACATAACATAGTAGTTGTACAAAATGACAGATGTGTAGCAAATCTAATGGTGGTATTTTCAGAAACCAAGAAACCTCGTGAAACAGACTATATCGTCATGGTCGACCAGAGTTTAAAAAAACCGCCCGCTACAATAGTGCTAGTGGTTAACAGCTGGGAGAGATGCATTGTCAGCAAGCGTTTCCGTTCGTGGCTTGACACGCCTGTTAATACTGATTTTTTAAACTAGAATTTGTCACTGCTTAATTTTAAAAAATTGTTAAAAAAATGGTTGGATAGCAGGTTTTAGTGCCTCTTTTTATTCGTTACACGAAGTGAATATGACTTTGGAAAAGTTTTCTTTGTTTTCTGATAAGAGAGAGAATCCTAGGTTACCAAAAATAAATATGAAAACCAATATTCGAAAGTTGAACGCGAATAGTAGAAAAAAAAAGATCAAATCAGTAAATTTGGTATCTTTTCCATTTTATTCATATTACTAGTTATATCTAGGAAAGAAATGAAACGAGTTTTTTTGTTTTGAAATGAAGTTTTAATATAAATTATAAGCCTAATTTAAAAAAAAATACGTGAAATGCATTTCTGGATAAAATTATAATTATTTGCATAACAAGATACACATTTTAATGAAGCTCGCCGAACCGATGTTCAATTGTCTGAACTCTGACTTTACAATATTGTATTGTGTATTGGTGGTTTCGTCAGAGGAAAAGAAATGGAAAGTCAGATGTTAGTTTTCTATTGTGTAAGAAGCTATAGGAGCAAAAGTAAACAGTGCAGGCTTGCCGTAAGGTTTCTTTGGCTCGAATTAAGAATTATCAGGTGAATTGTAAATCCAAGAGACGTAGTTGCGTGTGCGAGAACATTTTTGAATAAAAGAACATTGACTCATCAAACAAAAGCTAAAGGCTATGTCATGCAGTCATGGCTACACTCTCCAACAGTACAAATGACATGTAATAATTACTAGTTTGTCATGTTACTGCAATTTATGTATATCATTAAAATCCATAGAAGTTTTTCTCATTTGAAGTTAGGCAACTTAATGTGATTGTAATTATTGCTCACTCATTGACACATTTTAATTATTTTCTTTTATGTAAGTATGTTGAGATTAAGTAATTTTTGTCTAATTTATGCCAAACTGATAGACAGCACACGTTCACTTTTTTTCTGTTACTTTTTAAGGGTTTTTCCTTTCTAAAAATGTCTATGTTGGTATTATTTTAATAGCTGGCATTTAGAAACTGTATAATCCATGCATATGTATCAAGGATTAAGCGACGATGTATAATTTAAGTGTATTAAAAAATAATATAGCATTCACAAAATATTTGGGGGAATTTTTTCCAGAAAATCATTTTTTTTTTGGGGGGGGGGGGGGATTTTGCTCAGCCATCTGGCAATACTGATATCCACTCCCAGCTCACTTACCACCTCTTCGGTCTGGCAGGTCAGTCGGCTCCAATTAGCGTCGGCCTGCGCTTACGCATGTTGACCCTGCCTGAGGTCGAAACAACTTGTATGTTTACATTTAACTTTAGGAGAACATGAACTAGCTTCACTGTACTGCAAACTGCACAAGTCCGCTAGGTGCGCACCTTAATTAAGGCCACTTTTGATGGTCTTTCTAGCTCCATAACTTGAAATTCCACACATTTGCACAAGAGTGAAGCTAGCGCATTAAGGCCATTGATGCATGAAAGCAGTATATTTATATAATTTGTGCCATAACTTGTTTCATAGCGGATCTTTCAACGTTTTTGGCACTTCACGGCATAAATAACGACTTTTAGCACCTTCTTAAGTTGTCATATATTCACTGCCGTCATTATTCTCGGAGCACTGATGGAAGAAAAGAAAGAATTTTTCTTTTCTTCCCACCACCCTCCTCACCATGAAGTTTTATTCTCACCCTGATCAACACACCTTCTCTAATTGCTGACTTTATGTATTTATATGTTAGAATTTTAAGCACTGCAGAATGCGCGGAGAAATAGTCAGGAGTGTAGCCTATTAAACATTAGTGGTTATTTTGTGGGAACTGACTTTCATATTTTCCTGTATTTTGATTAGTAAAACCAGTTCTGCCAAATAGACATTCTTTCACAATGCCGCTCTTTATTTGTGGTCAACTAACGAAGCGAATTTTATTAAAACTTGCACCAATATCCCAGTGGCCGTTTTCGCTATCGCCAGAATCAGTGTAGCAATAAACTACTTCCATAGTTACCGTTTTACTGTAAATGTTCCAGTTAGATTCTCACCATGCATGAGATGCAGGCGAGTGTGTCTGGCGTCGTTCCACTCTCCACTTGTAAGGCCGTGCCCACGTGTTTATTGTTTCGAGAATGTTTGGAAGGAATCAAACATTGAAGCATGCCTCTCTTACGAGGCAGCACGTGACGTGGCGCTGACCTTGTGCTGGCTATATTTATCTCGGCTGTTGGCAACTCGCATCTTGCCCTGGGGAAAGTCAAGTGCATGGTGGGCTCGGCCTCACGCGTCATCTTGAATTATTGGTTCTAGCTTATTTCAGTTGTATACCGACACTTATTATGAAACTTATACTATACAATCATGACAATATACGTTACGCTGAAGTACAAACATAAATTCTGAAAATTCGTTAAGTACTCATGCCGTCCCCCCCCCCCCCCCCCCGAAAATTATGAACAGATTAATGCCATTTTACGATTACCATAACACATGTGGATGAAGGTTGACGACTAAATTTGAAGGAGTATTGTCAATTGTGATAATGCTATAGTAACAAATATTTGGTTATTTCACCGAAAAGGAAGTTATGACATATAAATGGAAAATTTAACATGGCGGGTGAGGCCGAGCCTTAAGGTGGCTGCCTACTAGGCGCTAGAATTGTGTTGCTGTGTGTTGGGAAATCAGTTTTTTTTTTTGGCGAAACTATTCCACGTGCGCCCAATGTGCTAATTTACGAAAATAAAAAAACTTCAGGCGATGACGGAATGTCACTTCCATGATAATATGCGTATTATAATCACTATTCCCATGTCGAATATGCTGACCGGATCTACGTGAAACTGATACAATCCTGCATTGAACTTTGCATTAGACTTTCCATACAGTCACCACTTAAAGTCCATAGAAAAAAACAATTTGACGAAAAGTTTGCACGCTAGTTTAGTGCTTCACGCATAGCGGCGATGCGGCACTTGATGCGTGGACCAGTGTCGCCCTTCGCTGACTCTTGTGCCACGTCGCGTCAGGTAGGCGGCCCCCTTAAGGGCCCCGCCTCAGGGGCGCAACAACGTTTTGATCTCAGAGGGGGCCAAGGCAAGAGACCACCACCCACCCCCGGTCAGGCGAACCGAATGTCCAAGTTTTTTATTGTTTGCGTATAGTGTGTGTGTTCTATACTAATCAGTCCAATCTGGAAAATTTCTTCGACCATTTGCTATTAGCGGTGATATTTAAATGTTCGATGAACATCTCATACGGGATGTCGACATGTAAAAATACAACTGTAATTCTTGTAAATAATGTTTTCTCACATTAAGCTTGAAACTAAGAATAGCTGAACTCCAGTTCTACCATTTTCAAAATGTTATTGTTTCTATAGTATTTAGGGCCTGTTACATTAGATTATCAGCTTTTAAGCTTGATTATTCGTCGACAAGAAATGCAATACTATTTAAAGATAACTATGGCTAAATAAATATTTTCTAGTAGAAAAAAAAGACATAGGCTTTTAACAATATATATTTCTAAATGGAACATATACATAACGTGAGAAAAGAATGAATGACTACTATATACACGAAACCAAGAAAGTGCGAGTACTAATCAATAAACACTAATAAGATCATTGTTTAAAAACCAGGAAACAATTTCCCATGGAAAACAGTTAGTACTCATACCAGGAGGAAAAAAATATTTTCATTCAAATTCCAAAAAATCTAAGGGATATTACACCTAAGAAGCACAATCTCATCATATTTATAAAAGCAATTTTTTAAGATAACAATAACAAATGTTTTAAACAATTGAAAATATGATACCTATTAAATACATAAGTGTTTCATACATCAAACATTAACTCATTTTTTGTTAATGAATTCTTCAACTGCTTTCTTCCAACGAGTGAAACCATCGTATATAAGATCAGACTTGTATTGAGGATTGTGTTGTAGGCTACAAGTTTCTTACGTTGTGCTTTGACGCACGTGAAATAAAATACAGCATTTTTTGAAGGATTGTAGTCAAGCCAAGGGTAGACACTAAACCACTTATACTGGAAATGACGAAGCCTTCCTACTTCTTTATTTGGTGTAATGTGATCTGGCTGATGAGGCTTGTCATGTGTTATGTCGTCATCATGCTGCGAACTGGCTGCGAATATGTCTTCAGGATCGCCATTGCCATATGGCCATGAGTAATAGATGACACGCATTGGTTTTCGCATATAGCTCATATTACTAAACATATGCTTAATTTTAAATAAACTGGCGTATTTGATTTTGCATTGGCGTTTATACAGTGCGTTCTTTACCGTAGGCAGTAAGCACCACACACAATTTTTCAGTGAAAAGTTAAAATATCTGGCGGGGATAAATTTACTTGTGTCGTTAGGTGAGTTACATTTCTTAACTGATATTCGTAAACAAACACCACTTTCACACGTGACATAGTTTTTGAATAAACAGTTATTTCCTTAAGAACAGCACGCGGTTTGGCGGCCTAGTCCGGTGGAGCCCTTGCAAAGCATAAGCATTTTAAAATAATCGTAATCCATGTTAACAGTATTCTTTAGCCAGGGTTACTTAAACTTGAAACCAGTTGGATGAAACGATTTTCGAATTAACGCAGCGGGACAATTACAGGAAAATTGGAAAATTTATGTAATTAAAAAGGTTGATAGGGGAGGGATTAATGCACCATTTAAATTCGCGCCTGAAAACTACAATCTGTTACACCGAATAATTGCCATAGTATTAGTAACCTACCACCTTCCTAATGTCCTCTAAGAAAAGAAAGGAACTATGCATTATAAAACAAAGGAAACTTACGTGCAGATACGATTTCATCACAGGCCTACTGTGACATCTATGGGTTGGAACATGCTTTCTGTGCCACAATTTCAACTGTATTGTAGTCTTCGCCCGAAAGAAATATTAAATATGTGTTGTAATAATCACATTCTTGAAAGAAGAAAGAAAATAGGATGAAAGTATGTCATCGATAAAAACTAAGTTTATCTAATATCGAGAATTAAAGATTTCGAGAAGACTTGAGAAGTTGTACTTGTCATTTAAAAGCGTTTCATAAAAAAAAAGTTCATTTCAAA